>OY728137.1:671342653-672662967 GCA_963277665.1 Viscum album | reverse complement strand
TCTTGGTTGGTTTATCAGCTATGATCCTGTGATGGTTTAAGGTGTTCTAAATGTGATCACATTGGTGGTTATCAGGTGAATGAAGAATAGAACGATGATTAATATGGGAATGAAATGGTTCATCCTTTAATTTTCACCAAATGTTTATTATTAACATTGGTGGAATTGTTTGGATGATCATGATATGGAATTAGTGTTTATGAAAAATGGTCAGGTTAGATAAACTCATGTCTATGGATGAGGCAAAGAGATTTATTGTAAATTCAGCTATCCTTGGTTTTACTTGTGTTACCATATGTAGTGGGATATAGTTGGAAGGAAACTACAACTTGTGGATCGATTTTGAGTTTGAATGTAGGTTTTCCGGGTTTTACGATGCCCTTTGAGGAAAAGGGTAACTCTTGGGTTTATGATAAATTGATATAGTCTGGACTTTTTATTTTGAAATTTGAGAATAGTGAGGAGTACCAGTTTTGGAATGAAATTTTGATGGATATATGGAATTGTAGATTGGGGACCACATTTAGGGGAAACACTAGAATATTGTGATTGTGTTCTAGTAGGAAATTCTAATGATGGAGAAAATAATGTCTTGGAGTTTTCCTACTATAGTTTAGTCTTATGGTTGGGATACATCCTTACTTTATAAGGGTAGGTGGGAACGGGTCAGAACCATATTGGCATTTCACTGATAAATTCATATGGTGGTGTGTGTTTGGAAGTTTTAGAGCATTGAGTTCACGGTTCTCACTCAATAAGTATTGTTTGTTTCATATTGAAATATGTCCATTGATTAGAATTGATGGCCTGTGTAGGTCACGAGATTAAATTTGATGACCACCCAATATTCTCTAGGACTATACATCTTATAGTTTGGAGTTTTTAATATGTCATTCCTATTGATAGATTTTAATTTTGAAGTGATGATGGAGCTATCTAACATGTGAGTAGGTCATTTTATGAAATGGGGTTCATCAAGTCTTTTTAGGGTTGGTAACCCTCTAATGGTAATACATGGAAATGGTTTCAGGGTTATTTAATGGGTGGGATAAGTAAAGAGGAACCAATGATATGTTTATGTGGTAAGGGATACAACCTACAAAAAACATCTTGTCAGGGATAGAACAAAGAAACTCTTGGCTAGAATGTGTCCATCATCTAGTCAGTGAATGATGATAGTGGTATGATCATCTTAAAAAATCCACAAAAATGTTTCCATTATTATCTCCATGATGGGGGTTTTATTGGGGTATAAGCATAATTCTTTTCCCTCATGTTTTAAGAGGGGAAAACCCTTTTCCCTGCCTATTATTCATATGAACAAACCTTGGGTAACCCCCCTATTTTCCTTGGATCTATCATCCCGATGGTAGGAATTGTGATTTATTAAAAATATATCATGTGACACATTGATATTGATACGGATCCTGAAAACTCGTGGAGAAATGATAAGACCACCTACCTCAAGGTTGTAGATTAATCCTCGCTCGATATCGGCTATAGATTCGGAGGAGGTTGGAGGAGATCTGGGAAATGGTCCAACTCCATGAAAATATGAAAAATGATCTTTCACCTAAATAGCATGATGGATCCAAAGATAAAATTATATTGGAAGGGAAACGATTCTAGAACATACCATAATATATTATGTACAGCTAGAAGATCATGAATTTGACATCAGGTCAAATATTTAGATCAATTTATATATGGATAATTTGTTTACTCAAGATAGAAGAAAGTAAGATGAAACCATAGGATATATGAATGGGGAAGAATGAAAGGGGTAAAATAATTCATTAAGGGAAAAAATTAATTTCACCCCAAAATATAAGGTCACATGTTTTTTCTGCAATGTTTTCCAAACAGTGCACCAACTTTGCCCTAGTTCATTGGTATATAGGGGAACCCTATACATTTTGTGGCATTTTTTATCTATTAATGTGCATACCATTAAGAGGGGATCTATCCCAAAATCAAGCAGCACCACAAGGTTATGAATCTGATGTCACATTGTTTCAGACAAAATGTGTGGCCTATAAGTCTCCATTTTCTGTAACTGTGTGGATTTAGAAAACTCGTGCAGAATGGGGTGTCACAATTTCATTCAATAATGCGTCCTTATCTTACAGAGCATTTGAGCTCACCCTTTTGTATGTTTTATTTCCCCAGGATATAAAGAAAGGTTTTAGGTAAAAAAAAGAGATCTTTATGGGAGATGTTGAAGATATTTCACCACGATTAGAAGATAATATTTTGAGTTTCCAAAGACACTAAACTATTACGGTCCTTGTGTGTGTGTTTTTGTTATGTACTAAGTAATCACCAAAGGTAATTTAATGTCCATGTACGTCAGGCATCGGGTCTCTACAGTTGGTATCAGAGGCAAAGGAGGTAGGAATGTATCTGATCCTTGGGAACTCTCAAATGTGAGCGTTGGACGAAGCATGGCTCTCCGCCCAAGGGCTTCATGATGAAATTGCTGCCAGTGGGGATGGTGGTGTGTCCCGCATAGGGGGTGTAGCTGCCTATGGAGTGCCCTGATAGGTATCAATTATAGTCCACTGGAAGTAATTCCAGACCGCTACAGTTGGTATCAGAGGAAAGGTTTAGTCAACCTTTGGAAACTAGGATGCGAAAATTTTAGTGAGATCCCTAGAGATATTTCTAAGGTATGTCTAGGGATGTCCCTAAGGATAAGTATACATATAGGATACAGTCCTAGAACTACGGTAAAGATCATAGAATTTAACCCAATATTTTATATATTGAGGAAACTCCCCCTTTATTATGTTGTTTTCCCTAGCATGATTTTTGCATCTCACACTATTCTTTTTGGGTTTTAGACGATGGATGGAACCCGAAGGAAGCGTGTTGATCAATCAAATGGACAATGAAATGATTGTACTACTGAACAAACAAATGTTATGGGAGATGGAGTGCAAAATCAAATTTCTATACTTACACAAGCTTTGAATCATTCTAGACTTCCAAATGAGCAGAGAAAAAAACAATATTCTATTGAGTCCTTTATGAGGCAACATCCACCTTCTTTCAGTGGGTCTTCTGATCCACTTGTTGCTGAACAATGGATTAGTACTAATGAAAAGATATTTTTAGTTATTCAATGTTCTGAACATGATAAAGTCATCTTAGCAGTATATCGTATGGAGGGTGATGCTGATCAATGGTGGAATCTTATTAAGAATACGAGGCAAAGGGATGAAATTGAGTCCATGGAATGGGATGAGTTCAAGAACTTATTTTTCAATAAGTATTTCCCTAGTATTCTTCAAACAAAGATGGAGAAGGATTTTCTTGAACTAAAGAAAAAGGATGATGAATCTGTTGGTATATACGAAGAGAATTTTACAAGGCTGGCAAGGTATGCATCTGGATTTATCATCCAACCTGAAGGTAATGTTGATAGATTCTTCAGTGGCTTAAAACCAAATCTTCAAAGGGTATTAGCTATAAGAGACTTCAGTAGCTATGAAGAAATTTTGCGTTGTGCTATCAAGGTAGAAATGGAAGTTGGTGTTACTTATCCATTTCATAGTTTTGACAAGAAACGAAAGATGGAGTTCAAGGAGAAATCTCAGAATAATGGTGAAAAGAAGATGAATGTGTCCTTATGCTAAAAGTGTGGAAAGAAGCATGGTGGAGATTGTCTTAAAGGGACTAGAAAATGTTTTAAGTGTGGAAAAGAAGGTCATCAAGAAACTGAGTTTCTATGTAATAGAAAAATAGTTTCTAATGACGTGAATAAAGAAAAGATTGAAGAGAATGCACCAACAACACATCAATGCTTCAAGTGCAAGGACATGGGGTATTATGCTAATAAATGCCCTAATCCAAGGGTTAGTGATGATCGACATGAGCAACCACTTAAGGAAAAGGACAAAGGGAAGTCACCTGAGATCACCATTGGTGATGTTGAATATGACAACGATGTGGTGGAATGACTAAGTGTTTATGTAATGGGATTCCAGAATAATGTTGTATATAGTATCGTGGAATATTGGAATATTTATGTTTTGGTCTATTGTGGTTTTCAAGAATTTTATGGCATCGGTAACCATGAAAAATGATTGAAATATTTTTGGAAAGCAGAGGATATGCACATAATGAAGGGATAAAGAGATTCTAATATGTTTGATAGTATTCACGAGCTCATGATTGATATAAGGACTAAGTGATATCATGGTTTGAGGATATAGAATTTTTAGGATTTTGGTATGTGGAAAGTGTTAACTTTTAACTGCATTCATGTTTTCACTAAGGTTCAATGGATATTCATTCTTCAAGATTAAGGTATTCACATATTTGTAATTTGACCAACGAGATATATTTTATGATATATGGGGGATAAATGATGGCATTCACGTGATTATTTTCTTTATACTATGAGCTTGGACCGAAGTATTTTAGATAATCCTAAAGATTGGAATGGATTATATTGGACATAAGTTAGTATTTTTTAAGGATAAAACTTTTTTGATATTGTTGATGGGATGTTATAGTAATATTTCTTTAGAAAAAGGACAACATGCAGGACGGGCGACAACCCATCACGTCGGACAAGGCTGTGGGAATCGAACCCACAACCGAAGTGCGACTGGAATTTATCGCCTACCACTGGCCTACAGGAAGTCCCTGTTTTGTAGAAACTATTTTTATTATATTAAGCAGTATGATATATGAAGTATAAGTCCATTTTAAGAACCATATATGATTAATCTCACTATAGATGGACTTATGTATTTTTTGACAACTTTTCTAACCTTTTGTTTGAGACAGATGGAATGACCCATCATTCTATCACATGATCTACTAACACATCACGAATGACAAATTCAACTTCATTTCTTTAAGATATGAAGTGGAAATTGTCCAAAGAACGACAAATAGTGAGACTATACCAAAATCACGAAAGTATTTCTTCTAATTACAATTTCCTCAACTTTAGGGAAATGATCTTGAAAACCAAAAATGTTGTCCTAGTGCTCTTATATCTGATGAATCAGATTTTACCTTAGATCGTCCCAAATTTATGGCTTTTTGATTGCTGGATTTTCCATAGCCTTGTTCTCTACCACTCTCCATCCGAACATGATGGTAATATTTCTCTTCCATATCCATATTTTCACCTATGTGGAAACCCAATGATTAGTTTATTTGGGTAATCGTTACATTTCATACTTTAGTTTTTAAAGCCAAGTTTTTGTATTCCTTTTTACGATGTGGGTTTCATTTAAAGAAACTTTCGAGTAGTAAACCATTTATAACCCCGACGAATTTCGGGGGCGAAATTAATTTTAAGGGGGATAGAATGTAACAGCCCGAGATTTTCTGAAAAATATTCTTTTTAATTTCATTAATGTCTTGTGTTGTACGCTACACCAGAAGAAGCTTGCAAAACACACATCCTTGACTTTCCTTGCATTACAAACAATCATGACCTTCCTCATTAGCGTGTGTTGTACGCAATAACGAGTTTCACTAAACAATGATATGCTATTAAAATATTATTAAAACTAGCCATTATGAATAGTAATAACCAATTTTTGAAATTTTATAAATTTTATTTTACAAATTGGACTTCATTTTTGAACTCGGTATATTGAAATTATCCTAGGGCGAAATTTTGGTATTTTTCTGAAAACTTTCAATTTTTGATGAATAGTGAAACTACTAAGTGGCTATAAAAAAAACTGAATTTTTCATAAAACATAATTTTACCGCTTCTTTGAGTATAATTTCAAAAATCCTAGAGTCACGGTTGATGTCAATAAGTAAAATGTGGTTCAATGAGATGAAAATAATTTTTTGGTTAATAGTAACTGTTTACTTTTTTTACCACGGTTAAAAGTAAATAGGGTAATTAAGGGTAAAAATGATATTATTATTACCCTAACACATGTCCTAATTCTATTGGATAAGTGTAATTAGACCAAAAACAAACTTAGGAATAAAATATGACCATTTAGGCCCACTTTTATTAGATTAGGTCATTTATTATTAATTTATTTAAAGAAGGGTTAAAATAGTTAAAATCAAAGTTTAATAACTATATCATTTTTAATGTAAGGTTATACATAATATAAATTAGACTATAAATATTCATTAGAAAGATAAAAAGATTTCTTACATAATTATATTTTATTTGTAATTTTTAGACTTTAAATAATTTAATTTATTTATGACACAATGATAATGCAGTAATTACCATAATAGTGAAAAATTAGAATAATTGATATTATAAATACCTAAATAAGTATAATTTGAGACTTTTTATGAATTAAACTAATTTTATAGGTTACTATGTTATATTAGGATTTATTTAATTAACTTTGGTCGAAGTAATCATTCTGTTATGAGTTTCAAAAAAATCAACTATTGAATAGTGTCAAAATTGACATAAAATTGTTTTTAAAACAAATATTATATTATTAATTGTTATTTTATTCCTAAAAATCTATGGTTCGGCCAAATGACTTAGATAAGGTTATATATATTAATAAAACACAACTTAGGTGTCGCTTGTATGTATATGGTAAGTTTATTAACTATATAATATAAAAATACAAAGTGACATGGTAAATGTCAATCTAATTAACTAAGAGTTAAAATTTAAAGATAAGGTTAATATTGGAACATAAACTTGTCTAAATTCTATTGTATGACAGTATCTCAACCCATCCCCACCTTAGATTCGAAATAAATCAATTTGGAGCTATTTAAAACCGAATTTGACTTTATAATAAAATAAGAGTTTTAGTTATTCCAAAGGTACCCCTCTCCTCCCTTATAAAAGGGCACCTCCTCCCTCTCTTCTTCACACCACTTTGAGCCTTCAAGCTCAGCCAAACCCTGACATTTTCTCCTCTACACTTCCCTAGAGACATCTGAGAGGTCCTGGTCTTCTTAAAAGACCAATTTTAGTGACCTAAAAGGAGGTCTCAAAGAAGCATTTCAAAGAAGAGGTAATATCAATTACCGATCCTTTCCAATTTCTTTCTTCTTCAACTTCTTCTTATTTAGTTGTTTCATTATGAAGTAATAACATCAGTATCGATCATATACTGATATGTTATTATAATTATTAAACAAACTTATTTCACAACCTATCCATCCTACGGAAAACGAAATCACCGCGCGTGCGTACGTACGGAATACCGTCTCCACGCCGTGGTGTAATCTATTTTCCACCACCACATTACTTGGATGGGTATAACGGTGTAAATAATAACTATATATGATTATTGTAAAGTGATATTGATTCTTAAATAGTATACATACACTCCAATACAATTCCACGATCATGAGAACGATATCATCGCTCGTGCGTACGTACGGACTACCGTCTCCACGACGCGATGAGATTCATTCTCCATGTTAACCATTCATGAATGATTATAAAGTATATATAATAAGTAATAATGAAATATATGACATAATAATGTTTCTGTATTTATGTGTATATATATATGTATTTCATCTACTTAATTCCATTCAACTCAATAAGGAAAAGAAAACAGCGTTCATGCGTACGTACAGTCTACCGTCTCCAAGAACGGTGTATTTCATTCCATTTACTGATCTATTATATTCTGAATATATATTATATATAAATCATGTTTTATATTCTGGAATTATGTAATCATGATCTAAGTAATCATATGAATAATTACAAGTCAAAACACGGACGACAAATGAAACGATTTTACCCAAAATGCTCTTTAACATGGAATTTACAAAAGAACGGATAATATAAAGCCATTAGTGAACCATCTATGATATCATAACAATGAGTATGATTCTGTAATAATTCAATGACATTATTTAAATCATTATACATGAGGTTTGGACACATACGAAGCAAATCGGAACTAAGGTAAGGTAAATATCACAATTTCATTTTTATATGAGATTGTTTATACTTCGGTATTTACTAGGGTGTATTTTATCATCCACATCCATGTTTCCTCAATATGTAATATTATGTCCATACACCTACAATTTATTAAATCCAATTTTACCCTTCGGTGAGTTTTTATTAAAAGATATTAAAGGAATACTTTTTCGTTTTTCATATGAGGTACTTTTTGACTTTTCCGACAAAAGTACGAAAAGAATGTTTTTTTAACTTATACGGCATGAATGGATTTTAAAAACATTATTTCTAAGAAGCTTACTTTACAGATTTTCAAGTTTACTTTTTATCAACTTCTTTTAGTTTAGAATTGTATGACTTGTTAAGAAAGGAAAAGTGTTTTTGAAGCAGACATGATAATTTCCTCAAGAATGGAGTTCAACTGTTTTATCAAAATTATTTTACATCTAAGATAATAAAGGGTTATATTTATATACCTATTATTACATTTATTTGATTATGTTCTGATGAAATTATATTTTATGAATTCCTTTACCTTAAATGAATTGTTTTATGATGTCATGATGTTTAAGATTCCCATTTTTATTTCATGGGTTATGCTATGATGTATGATTTATGATTTTTTGGCACACATAAGAATGGTATCATTATGAGATGGGTGGGACCTATATCTCCCTCCAATGCATTGGGTAAAGATTTTATATCTCATGAGATAGACAAGGCTGGAACGGTAGGTTATACCGGTTCAGTGAAGCAGGACTGAAACGAGGGTAACTCACTTCAGAAATGGACTTTGTCCACTAATATAGTCTTGGAAATGAGTTTTGACTAATAAGAAATGATTCTCTATTATTTTGTGTGTATGCCAAAAAGTTTCATGTTTTATGTTATGATTATTGGGATTACATTTCACATCTATGATTTATCCCATGTTATGATATTATGATCTATTTTGCAGGTTAAGATTTCCAAAAGTTATGTTCTTATGTATATGATGTGATTGATATTTCTTTTGTTTACACTTACTGAGAATTTGAGCTCACCCTTTTGTATGTTTTATTTCCCCCGGATATAAAGAATGTTTTTTGGTAAAAAAAGGAGATCTTTATGGGAGATGTTGAAGATCTTTCACCACAATTAGAAGATTATATTCCGAGTTTCCAAAGACACTAAATTATTACAGTCCTTGTGTGTGTGTTTTTGTTATGTAATAAGTAATCCGAAAATGTAATGTAATGTACATGTACATTAGGATTTGGGTCTCTACAATTGTTATTAGAGGCAAAGGAGGTAGGAATGTATCCGATCATTGGGAACTCTCAGATATAAGAATTGGACGAAGCGTGGCTCTCAGCCCAAGGTCTTCATGAGAAAATGGCTGCCACTGGGGATGGTGGTGTGTCCCGCCCAGGGGGTGTAGCCGCCTATGGAATGACCTGATAGGTATCAATTATAGTCCACTGGAAGTAATTCCAGACTGCTACAATTGGTATCAGAGGAATGGTTTAGTTAACCTTTGGAAACTAGGATGCGAAAACGTTAGTGAGATCTCTAGAGATATTTCTAAGGTATGTCTAGGGATGTCCCTAAGGATAAGTATACGTATAGGATACAGTCCTAGAACTACGTTAAGGATCATAGAATTTAACCTAAGATGTTAGATATTGAGGATACTCCCCCTTTATTATGTTGTTTTCCCTAGCATGATTTTTTCCTCTCACACTATTCTTTTTGGGTTTTAGACGATGACTGGAACCCGAAGGAACCGTGTTGATCAATGCAATGGAAAATTCAATGATTTCCCTCCTGAACAAACAAATGTTATGGGAGATGGAGTGAAAAATCTTATTGCTATACTTACACAAGCTATGAATCATTCTCGACTTCCAAATGAGCAGAGAAGAGAACAATATTCTATTGAGTCCTTCATGAGGCAACGTCCACCTTCTTTCAGTGGGTCTTCTGATCCACTTGTTGCTGAACAATGGATCAGTACTACTGAAAAGATATTTTCAGTTCTTCAATCTT
The DNA here is from genome assembly GCA_963277665.1 of Viscum album. Lineage (NCBI taxonomy): Eukaryota > Viridiplantae > Streptophyta > Magnoliopsida > Santalales > Viscaceae > Viscum > Viscum album. Next base: position 672,653,045 of record OY728137.1, on the reverse strand, counting down.
CTGGACATGATAAAGTCATCTTAGCAGTATATCGTTTGGAGGGTGATGCTGATCAATGTTGGAATCTTATTAAGAATACGAGGCAAATGAATGAAATTGAGTCCATGGAATGGGACGAGTTCAAGAACTTACTTCTCTCGTATTCTTCGAACAAAGATAGAAAAGGAGTTTGTTGAACTAAAGAAAAAGGATGATGAATCTTTTGGTATATACGAAGCGAATTTTACAAGGCTTGCAAGGTATGCATCTGGATTTATCATCCAACCTGAAAGTTAAGTTGATCGATTCTTCGGTGGCTTAAAACCTAATCTTCGAAGGGCATTACCTATAAGACACTTCAGTGGCTATGAAGAAATTTTGCATTGTGCTATCAAGGTAGAAATGGAAGTTGGTGTTACTTATCCATCTCATAGTTTTGAAAAGAAACGAAAGATGGAGTTCAAGGAGAAATATCAGAATAATGGGGAAAAGAAGATGAATGTGTCCTTATGCTCAAAGTGTGGAAAGAAGGATGGTGGAGATTGTCTTAAAAAGAGTAGAAAATGTTTTAAGTGTGGAAAAGAAGGTCATCGAGCAGCTGAGTGTCGAAGTAATGGAAAAAGGGTTTCTAATGATTTGAATAAAGAAAAGACTCCAGAGAACGCACCAATAACACTTCAATGCTTCAAGTGCAAGGAAATGGGGAATTATGCTAATAAATTCCCTAATCCAAGGGTTAGTGATGATCGACGTGAGCAACCACTTAAGGGAAATGACAAAGGGAAGTCACATGCGATCACCATTGGTGATGTTGAATATGACAACGATGTGGTGTAATGAGTAAGTGTTTATGTAATGGGATTCCAGAATAATGTTGTATATAGTATCGTGGAATATTGGAATATTTATGTTTTGTTCTATTGTGGTTTTCAATAATTTTATGGCATCGGTTACCATGAAAAATTATTGAAATATTTTTGGAAAGCAGAGGATATGAACATAATGAAGTGATAAAGAGAATCTAATATGTTTGATAGTATTCATGAGCTCATGATTGATATAAGGACAAAGTGATATCATGGTTTGAGGATATAGAATTTTGAGGATTTTGGTATGTGGAAAGTGTTAACTTTTAACTGCATTCATGTTTTCACTAAGGTTCAATGGATATTCATTCGTCAAGATTAAGGTATTGACATATTTGAAATTTGACCAAAAAGATTTATCTTATGATATATGGGGGATAAATGATGGCATTCACGCGATCATTTTCTTTATACTATGAGATTGGATCGAAGTATTTTAGATAATCCTAAAGATTGGAATGGATTATGTTGTAAATAAGTTAGTATTGTTTAATGATAAAACTTTTTTGATATTTTTGATGGGATGTTATAGTAATATAGCTTTAGAAAAAGGACAACCTGCAGGACGGGCGACAACCCATCGCGTCGGACAAGGTTGTGGGAATCGAACCCACAACCGAAGTGCGACTGGCCATTATCGCCTACCACTGGCCTACAGGAAGTCCCTGTTTAGTAGAAACTAGTTTTATTATATTAAGCAGTATGATATATGAAGTATAAGTCCATTTTAGGAACCATATATGATTAATCTCACTATAGATGACTTATGTATTTTTTGACAACTTTTCTAACCTTTTTTTTTGAGACATATAGAATGACCCATCATACTAACACATGATCTGCTAACACATCACAAATGACAAGTTCAACTTCATTTCTTTAAGAGATGAAGTGGAAATTGTCCAAAAAACGAAAAACAATGAGACTATACCAAAATCACGAAAGTATTTCTTCTAATTCCAATTTCCTCAACTTTAGGGAAATGATCTTGAAAACCAAAAATGTTTTCCTAGTGCTCTTATATCTGATGAATTAGATGTTACCTTAGATCGTCACAAATTTATGTCTTTGTGATTGCTGGCTTTTCCGTAGCCATGTTCTCTACCACTCTCCATCAGAACATGATGGTAATATTTCTCTTTCATATCTATATTTTCACCTATGTGGTAACCCAGTGATTAGTTTATTTGGGTAATCGTTACATTTCATAAATTAGTTTTTAAAGACAAGTTTTGGTATTACTTTTTAAGATGTGGGTTTCGATTAAAGAAACTTCCAAGTAGTAAACCATTTATAACCCCGAAAAACTTCGGGGGCGAAATTCATTTTAAGGGGGGTAGAATGTAACAGCCCGAGATTTTATAAAAAATATTCTTTTTAATTTCATTAATGTCTTTTTTTGTACGCTACACCAAAAGAAGCTTGCACAACACACATCCTTGACTTGCCTTGCATTACATGCAATCACGACCTTCCTCGATAGCGTGTGTAGTACACAATAACGAGTTTCACTAAACAATGATATGCTATTAAAATATTATTAAAACTAACCATTATGAATAGTAATAACAAATTTTTGAAATTTTAAAAATTGTATTTTTCAAAATGTACTTCATTTTTGAACTCGGAATATCGAAATTAGCCTAGGGTGAAATTTTGGTATTTTTCTGAAAACTTTCAATTTTTGATGAATAGTAAAACAACTAAGTGGCTGTTAAAAAAAACTGAATATTTCATAAAACATAATATTACCGCTTCTTTGAGTGGAATTTCAGAAATCCAAGAGACACGGTTGATGTCAGTAAGTAAAATGTGGTTCAATTAGATGAAAATAATTTTTTGGTGAATAATAACTTTTTACTTTTTTTACCACGGTTAAAAGTAAATAGGGTAATTAAGGGTAAAAATGATATTATTATTACCCTAACACATGTCCTAATTATATTGGAAAAGTGTAATTAGACCAAAAACAATCTTAGGAAGAATATATGAACATTTAGGCCCACTCGTATTAGGTTAGGACATTTACTATTAATTTATTTAAAGAATGGTTAAAATAGTTAAAATCAATGTTTAATAAATATATCATTTTTAATATAATGTTATACATAAGATAAATTCGACTATAAATATTCATTATAAAGATAAAAGAATTTCCTACATAATGATATTTTATTTGTAATTTTATACTTTAAATAATTTAATTTATTTATGACACAATGATGATGCAGTAATTACCATAATAGTGACAAATTAGAATAATTGATATTATAAATACCTAAATAAGTCTAATTTGGGACTTTTTATGGATTAAACTAGTTTTCTAGGTTAATATAACATGTTAGGATTGATTTAATTTACTTGTGTAGAAGTAATCATTCTGTTATGAGTTTCAAAAAATCAACTATTGAAAAGTGTCAAAATTGACGTAAAATAGTTTTTAAAACAAATATTATATTATTAATTGTTATTTTATTCCTAAAAATCTAAGGTTCGGCCCAATGACTTAGATAAGGTTATATATATTAATAAAACACAAATTGGGGGTCTCTTGGATGTATATGGTATGTTTATTAACTATATAATATAAAAATACAAAGTGACATGGTAAATGTCAATCTAATTAACTAAGAGTTAAAACTAAAAGATAAGGTTAATATAGGAACCTAAACTTGTATAAATTCTATTGGATGAGAGTATTTCGACCCATCCCCACCTTAGATTCGAAATAAATCAATTAGGAGCTATTTAAAATCTAATTTGACTTTATAATAAAATAATAGTTTTAGTTTTTCCAAAGGTACCCCTCTCCTCCCTTATAAAAGGGCACCTCCTCCCTCTCTTCCTCACACCACATTGATCCTTCCAGCTCGGCCAAACCCTACCATTTTCTCCTCTCCACTTCCCTAGAGATATCCTAGAGGTCCTGATATTCTTAAAAGACCAATGTTAGTGTCCTAAAAGGAGGTCTCAAAGAAGCACTTCAAAGAAGAGGTAATATCCATTACCGATCCATTCCAATTTCTTTCTTCTTCAACTTATTCTTCTTTAGTTGTTTCATTATTAAGTAATAACATAAGTATCACTTATATACTTATATGTTATTATAATTATGAAAAAACGTTATTTCACCATCTATCCATCCTACGGAAAATGAAATCACCTTGCGTGCGTACGTACGGAATACCATCTCCACGCCATGGTGTAATCTATTTTACACCACCACCTTACATGGATGGGTATAATGGTGTAAATAATAACTATATATGTTTATTGTAAAGTGATATTGATTCTGAAATAGTATACATACAGTCCAATACAATTCCACGGTCATGAGAACGATATCATCGCTCGTGCGTACGTACGGACTACCGTCTCCACGACACGATGAGATTCATTCTGCACGTTAACCACTCATGAATGATTATAAAGTATATATAATAAGTAATAATGAAATATATGCCATAATAATGATTCTGGATTTATGTGTATATATATATGTATGTCATCTACTTAATTCCATTCAACTCAATAAGGAATTGAAAACAACGTTCATGCGTACGTACGGTCTACCGTCTCCATGAACGGTGTATTTCTTTCCATTTACTGATCTATTATATTCTGAATATATATTATATATAAATAATGTTTTATATTCTAGAATTAAGTAATCATGATCTAAGTAATCATATGAATAATTACAAGTCAAAACACGGATCACAAATGAAACGATTTTACCCAAAACGCTCTTTATCATGGAATTTACAAAAGAACAGGTAATATAAATCCATAAGTGAACCATATATGATATCATAACAAAGAGTATGATTCTGAAATAAGTCAATGACATTATTTAAATCATTATAAAGGAGGTTCGGACACATACGAAGCAAATCATACCTAAGGTAAGGGAAATATCACAATCTCATTTTTATCCGAGATTGTTTATACTTGGGTATTTACTGGGGTGTATTTTAACATCCACATCCATGTTTCCTCAATATTCAATATTATGTCCATACAACTAAAATTGTTTAAATCCAATTTTACCCTTCGGTGAGTTTTTAGTAAAAGATATGAAAGGAATCTTTTGTCGTTTTTCATACGAGGTACATTTTGTCTTTTCCGACAAAAGTACGAAAAGAATGTTTTTTTAACTTATACGGCATGAATGGATTTTTAAAACATTATTTCCGAGAATCTTACTTCACATGTTTTCACGTGTATTTTTTTATCAACTTCTTTTAGTTTAGAATTGTATGACATGTTAAGAAAGGAAAAGTGTTTTTGAAGTAGAAAGGATATTTTCCTCAAGAATGGTGTTCAAGTGTTTTATCAAAATTATTTTACATCTAAGATAATAAAGGTACTATTGTTATCCCTATTATTACATTTATTTGATTATGTTATGATGAAATTATATTTTATGAATTCCATTACCTTATATGAATTCTTTTATGATGTCATGATGTTTAAGATTCCCATTTTAATTACATGGGTTATGCAATGATGTATGATTTATGATTTTGTGGCACACATAAGAATGGTATCATTATGAGATGGGTGGGACCTATATCTCCCTCTAATGCATTGGGTAAAGATTTTATATCTCATGAGATAGACATGGCTGGAACGGTAGGTTATACCGGTTCAGTGAAGTAGGACTGAAATGAGGGTAACTCGATTCATAAACGGACTTTGTCCACTAAGATAGTCTTGGAAATGAGTCTTGACTAATAAGAAATGATTCTCTATGATTATGTGTGTATGACACAAAATTTCATGTTTTAAGTTATGATTATTGGGATTACATGTCACTTATATGATTTATCCCATGTTGTGATATTATGATCTCTTTTGCAGGTTAAGATTTTCAAAAGTTATGTTCTTATGTATATGATGTGATTGATATTTCTTTTGTTTACCCTTACTGAGCATTTGAGCTCACCCTTTTGTATGTTTTATTTCCCCAGGATATAAGGAAAGTTTTTAGGTAAAAAAAAGGAGATCTTTATGGGAGATGTTGAAGATCTTTCACCATGATTAGAAGATTATATTCTGAGTTTCCAAAGACACTAAACTATTACGGTCCTTGTGTGTGTGTTTTTTTTATGTACTAAGTAATCCGAAAAAGTAATGTAATGTCCATGTACATCAGGATTCGGTTCTCTACAGTTGGTATCATAGGTAAAGGAGGTAGGAATGTATTCAATCCTTGGGAACTCTCACAGGTGAGCGTTGGATGAAGCATGGATCTCCGCCCAAGGGCTTCATGAGGAAATGGCTTTCTCTAGGGATGGTGGTGTGTCCCGCCCAGGGGGTGTATCCGCCTATGGAGTGCCCAGATAGGTATCAATTATAGTCCACTGGAAGTAATTCCAGACTGCTACAGTTGGTATCAGAGGAAAGGATTAGTCAACCTTTTGAAACTAGGATGCGAAAACGTTAGTGAGATCCCTAGAGAAATTTCTAAGGTATGTCTAGGGATGTCCCTAAGGATAAGTATACATATAGGATATAGTCCTAGAACTATGGTAACGATCATATAATTTAACCTATGATGTTAGATATTGAGGATACTCCCCCTTTATTATGTAGTTTTCCCTAGCATGATTTTTGCCTCTCACACTATTCTTTTTGGGTTTTAGATGATGGCTGGAACCCGAAGGACCCGTGTTGATCAATGAAATGGACAATGCAATGATTGTCCTTCTGAAAAATCAAATGTTATGGGATATGGAGTGAAAAATCTTATTGCTATACTTACACAAGCTATGAATCATTCTGGACTTCCAAATGAGCAGAGAGGAGAACAATATTCTGTAGAGTCCTTCATGAGGCAACATCCATCTTCTTTCAGTGGGTCTTCTGATCCACTTGTTGCTGAACAATGGATCAGTACTACTGAAAAGATATTTTCAGATCTTCAATGTTCTGAACATGATAAAGTCATCTTAGCAGTATATCGTTTGGAGGGTGATGCTGATCAACGGTGGAATCTTATTAAGAATACGAGACAAAGGGGTGAAATTGAGTCCATGGAATGGGACGAGTTGAAGAACTTATTTTTCAATAAGTACTTCCCTTTTATTCTTCGAACAAAGATGGAGAAGGAGTTTCTTGAACTAAAGCAAAAGGATGATGAATCTGTTGGTATATACAAAGAGAATTTTACAAGGCTTGCAAGGTATGAATCTGGATTTATCATCCAACCTGAATGTAAAGTTGATCGATTATTCAGTGGCTTAAAACCAAATCTTCTAAGGGAATTAGCTATAAAAGACTTCGATAGCTATGAAGAAATTGTGTGTTGTGCTATCAAGGTAGAAATGGAAGTTGGTGTTACTTCTCCATCTCATAGTTTTGACAAGAAACGAAAGATTGAGTTCAAGGAGAAATCTCAGAATAATGGTGAAAAGAAGATGAATGTGTCCTTATGCTCAAAGTGTGGAAAGAAGCATGGTGGAGATTGTCTTAAAGGGACTAGAAAATGTTTTAAGTGTGGAAAAGAAGGTCATCGATCAGATGATTGTCGAAGTAATGGAAAAGGGGTTTCTAATGATGTGAATAAAGAAAATACTGCAGAGAACACACCAACAACACTTCAATGCTTCAAGTGCAAGGAAATGGGGCATTATGCTAATAAATTCCCTAATCCAAGGGTTTGTGATGATCGACGTGAGCAACCACTTAAGGAAAAGGACAAAGGGAAGTCACATGCGATCACCATTGGCAATGTTGAATATGACAATGATGTGGTGGAATGAATAAGGGTTTATGTAATGGGATTCCAGAATAATGTTGTATATAGTATCGTGGAATATTGGAATATTTATGTTTTGGTCTATTGTGGTTTTCAATAATTTTATGGCATCGGTAACCAGGAAAAATGATTGAAATATTTTTGGAAAGAAGAGGATATGCACATAATGAAGGGATAAAGAGAATCTAATATGTTTGATAGTATTCATGAGCTCATGATTGATATAAGGACTAAGTGATATCATGGTTTGAGGATATAGAATTTTGAGGATTTTGGTATGTGGAAAGTGTTAACTTTAAACTGCATTCATGTTTTCACTAAGGTTCAATGGATATTCATTCTTCAAGATTAAGGTATTCACATATTTGTAATTTGACCAACAAGATATATCTTATGATATATGGGGGATAAATGATGGCATTCACGTGATCACATTCTTTATACTATGAGCTTGAACCGAAGTATTTTAGATAATCCTAAAGATTGGAATGGATTATGTTGGAAATAAGTTAGTATTGTTTAAGGATAAAACTTTTTTTGATATTGTTGATGGGATGTTATAGTAATATAGCTTTAGAAAAAAAACAACCTGTAGGACGGGCGACAACCCATCACGTCGGACAAGGCTGTGGGAATCGAACCCACAACCGAAGTGCGACTGACCTTTATCGCCTACCACTGGCCTACTGGAAGTCCCTGTTTAGTAGAAAATAGTTTTATTATTTTAAGAAGTATGATATATGATGTATAAGTCCATTTTAGGAACCATATATGATTAATCTCTCTATAGATGGACTTATGTATTTTTTGACGACTTTTCTAACCTTTTATATGAGACAGATGGAATAACCCGTCATTCTATCACATGATCTGCTAACACATCACGAATGACAAATTCAACTTCATTTCTTTAAGAGATGAAGTAGAAATTGTCCAAATAAAGACAAAAAGTGACACTATACCAAAATCACGAAAGTATTTCTTCTAATCCCAATTTCCTCAACTTTAGAGAAATGATCTTGAAAACCAAAAATGTTGTCCTAGTGCTCTTATATCTGATGAATCAGATGTTACCTTAGATCGTCAAAAATTTATGGCTTTGTGATTGTTGGATTTTCCATAGCCATGTTCTATACCACTCTCCATCAGAACATGATGGTAAGATTTCTCTTCCATATCCTTATTTTCACCTATGTGGAAACCTAGTGATTAGTTTATTTGGGTAATCGTTACATTTCATACTTTAGATTATAAAGCCATGTTTTGGTATTAATTTTTTATGATGCGGGTTTCTATTAAAGAAACTTTTGACTAGTAAACCATTTATAACCCCGACGAATTTCGGGGGCGAAATTCATTTTAAGGGGGGTAGAATGTAACAGCCCGAGATTTTATGAAAAATATTCTTTTTAATTTCATTAATGTCTAATGTTGTATGCTACACCAAAAGGTGCTTGCACAACATGCATCCTTGACTTTCCTTGAATTACACGCAATCACGGCCTTCCTCGATAGCGTGTGTAGTAAGCAATAACGAGTTTCACTAAACAATGATATGCTATTAAAATATTATTAAAACTAGCCATTATGAATAGTAATAACCAATTTCTGAAATTATATAAATTTTATTTTACAAAATGGACTTCATTTTTGAACTCGTAATATCGAAATTAACCGAGGGTGAAATTTTGGTATTTTTTTGAAAACATACATTTTTTGATGAATAGTGAAACTACTAAGTGGCTGTTAAAAAAAAACTGAATTTTTCATAAAACTGAATTTTACCGCTTCTGTGAGTGGAATTTTAAAAATCCGAGAGACACGGTTGATGTTAGTAATTAAAATGTGGTTCAATGAGATAAAAATATTTTTTTGGTGAATAGTAACTTTTTACTTTTTTTTACCACGGTTAAAAGTAAATAGGGTAATTAAGGGTAAAAATGATATTATTATTACCCTAACACATGTCCTAATTATATTAGACAAGTGTAATTAGACCAAAAACAAACTTAGGAATAAAATATGACCATTTAGGCCCACTTGGATTAGATTAGGACATTTATTATTAATTTATTTAAAGAAAGGTTAAAATAGTTAAAATCAATGTTTAATAACTATATCATTGTTAATATAAGGTTATATATAAGATAAATTCGACTATAAATATTAATTAGAAAGATAAAAAGATTTCATACATAATGATATTTTATTTGTAATTTTTAGACTTTATATATTATAATTTATTTATGACACAATGATGATGCAGTAATTACCATAATAGTGAAAAATTAGAATAATTGATATTATAAATACCTAAATAGGTATAATTTGAGACTTTTTATGAATTAAACTAATTTTATAGGTTAATATGACATGTTAGTATTGATTTAATTAACTTTGGTCGAAGTAATCATTCTGTTATGAGTTTCAAAAAAATCAGCTATTGAATAGTGTCAAAATTGACATAAAATAGTTTTTAAAACAAATATTATATTATTAATTGTTATTTTATTCCTAAAAATCTAAGGTTCGGCCAAATTACTTAGATAAGGTTATATATATTAATAAAACACAACTTGGGGGTCTCTTGTATGTATATGGTATGTTTATTAACTATATAATATCAAAATACAATGTGACATGGTAAATGTCAATCTAATTAACTAAGATTTAAAAATAAAAGATAAGGTTAATATAGGAACCTAAAATTGTCTAAATTCTATTGGATGAGATTATTTAGACCCATACCCACCTTATCTTCTAAATAAATCAATTTGGAGTTACGTAAAACAGAATTTGACTTTATAATAAAATAATAGTTTTAGTTATTTCAAAGGTACCCCTCTCCTCCCTTATAAAAGGGCACATCCTCCCTCTCTTCCTCACACAACTTTGAGCCTTCAGGATCGACCAAACCCTGCAATTTTCTCCTCTCCACTTCCCTAGAGACATCCTAGAGGTCCTGATATTCTTAAAAGATCAATTTTAGTGCCCTAAAAATATGTCTCAAAGAAGCACTTCAAAGAAGAGGTAATATCCATTACCGATCCTTTCCAATTTCTTTCTTCTTCAACTTCTTCTTCTTTAGTTGTTTCATTATGAAGTAATAACATCAGTATCACTCATATACTGATATGTTATTATAATTATGAAACAACCTTATTTCACCATCTATCCATCCAATGGAAAACAAATCACCGCGCGTGCGTACGTACAGAATATCGTCTCCACGCCGCGATGTAATCTATTTTTCACCACCACCTTACTTGGATGGGTACAATGGTGTACATAATAACTATATATGATTATTGTAAAGTGATATTGATTCTGATATAGTATACATCCACTCCAATACAATTCCACAATCATGAGAACGATATCATCGCTCGTGCGTACGTAGGGACTACCGTCTCCACGACGCGATGAGATTCATTCTCCACGTTAACCATTCATGAATGATTATAAAGTGTATATAATAAGTAATAATAAAATATATGACATAATAATGATTCTGGATTTATGTGTGTATATATATGTATGTCATCTACTTAATTCCATTCAACTCAATAAGGAAATGAAAACAGCGTTCATGCGTATATACGGTCTACCGTCTCCATGAACGGTGTATTTCTTTCCGTTTACTGATCTATTATATTATGAATATATATTATATATAAATCATGTTTTATATTCTGTAATTAAGTAATCATGATCTAAGTAGTCATATGAATAATTACAAGTCAAAACACGGACGACAAATGAAACGATTTTACCGAAAACGCTCTTTAACATGGAATTTACAAAAGAACGGGTAATATAAACCCTTAAGTGAACCATCTATGATATAATAACAATGAGTATGATTCTGGAATAAGTCAATGACATTATTTAAATAATTATACAGGAGGTTCGGACACATACGAAGCAAATCGGACCTAAGGTAAGGGAAATATCACAATCTCATTTTTATCCGAGATTGTTTATACTTTGGTATTTACTGGGGTGTATTTTATCATCCACATCCATGTTTCCTCAATATGTAATATTATGTCCATCCACCTACAATTGTTTAAATTCAATTTTACACTTCGGTGAGTTTTTAGTAAAAGATATGAAAGGAATCTTTTTTCGTTTTTCATACGAAGTACTTTTTGACTTTTCCGAAAAAAGTACGAAAAGAATGTTTTTTTAACTTATACGGCATGAATGGATTTTTAAAAAATTATTTCCAAGAATCTTAATTTATAAGTTTTCATGTTTATTTTTTTATCAACTATTTTTAGTTTAGAATTGTATGACATGTTATGAAAGGAAAAGTGTTTTTGAAGCAGAAAGGATATTTTCCTCAAGAATGGAGTTCAAGTGTTTTATCAAAATTATTTTACATCTAAGATAATAAAGGGTTCTATTTCTATCCCTATTGTTACATTTATTTGATTATGTTCTGATGAAATTATATTTTATGAATTCCTTTACCTTATATGAATTGTTTTATGATGTCATGATGTTTAGGATTCCCATTTTTATTACATGGGTTATGCAATGATGTATGATTTATGATTTTGTGGAACACATAAGAATGGTATCATTATGAGATGGGTGGGACCTATATCTCCCTCCAATGCATTGGGTAAAGATTTTATATCTCATGAGATAGACATGGATGGAATTGTAGGTTATACCGGTTCAGTGAACCAGGACTGAAACGAGGGTAACTCGGTTCAGAAATGGACTTTGTCCACTAAGATAGTCTTGGCAATGAGTCTTGACTAATAAGAAATGATTATGTATGATTATGTGTGTATGCCACAAAGTTTCATGTTTTATGTTATGATTATTGGGATTACATTTCACTTCTATGATTTATCCCATGTTATAATATTATGATCTCTTTTGCAGGATATGATTTCCAAAAGTTATGTTCTTATGTATATGATGTGATTGTTATTTCTTTTGTTCACCGGTACTGAGCATTTTAGCTCACCCTTATGTTAGTTTTATTTCCACAGGATATAAAAAAATGTTTTAGGTAAAAAAAGATATCTTTATGGGAGATGTTGAAGTTATTTCACCATGATTATAAGACTATATTCTGAGTTTCCAAAGACACTAAACTATTACGGTCCTTGTGTATGTGTTTTGTTATGTACTAAGTATTCCACAAAAGTAATGTAATGTCCATGTACGTCAGGCTTCGGGTCTCTACACTTATAACCATAAGAAAATAAAATAATAATATGATTAACTATTCTTAAGGGTCATACCACTAATCATATTACTATAAATAAGGGTATGTTACTATTCACAAGAAAAATATGTTGGTTCTATTAGAATCCACATAACTTACTGTTCACATCCATAGATGACTATTTTTCAAAATACTAATCCTAGAAGAAAAACAATTATGTTTACTATCTAGTTTATAACTATATCATTAAAACAATGTGTTGATTCATAGAGTCTCCGTGTTTCATGAATTTAATTTTTTTAACCTTAGGATGTTACATTCTCCCTACCTTCTAGAAATTGCATCCTCAAAATTTTATTTACTTACTAAACAAGTGAGGGTACTTTTCCATCATAGAATTTCAGATTCCCATGTTGCCTCTTCAACCTTGTGTTTTCTCCACAAAACCTTTACAAGGTGGATTAACTTATTCTACAATACTTGTTCTTTTAGATCAAGAATTTGAGTAGGTTTCTCTTTATAAGAGAGGTTATCTTCTAGTTGAACTGCTTATAGACTCAAAACAAGAGATAAATCGGGTAAATACTCTGTCCACATCAAAACATGAAAAAATTGTGTACCAAAGATATACTTAGAGGAAATGCTTCTTGATAAGAAAATAATTAAACTTTCTCAAAGATTTCATAAGTTCCGATGAACCAGGGACTTAGCCTCCCTTTCTTACCAAAATGCATGACACTTTTTCATGGTAAGATTCTAAAAAGAACACGATCGCCTACCTAGAAAGAAAAGAATTTCTTCATGTTATCTGCATAACATGTATTCCTTCTCTAAGCTATCCTCATGTGTTTTTGGATCACCTTCACTTTCTCATCCACATACTCTACTAATATTGGTCCCATACTAATATTGGTCCCATAAAATTCCTTTCTATGATTTCATCCCGAAAAGATGGATTTCAACACTGATTCTCATACAATGCTTCAAAAGGAACCATCTGTATACTAGAATGAAAATCATTATTATAAGATAAATCAACTAATGAAATATATTGATCCCAACTTCCATGGAAATTCATTGAACTAGCTCGAAGGGTATCCTCCAATGTTTGAATCATTCGCTCCGATTTCCCATATGATTGAGGATGAAAAGTTATACTTAAATTTATTTCTATACCCAATGCCTTCTGAAGGCCCTTCCAAAAGTTATAAGTGAACCTAGGATCCTTGTTTGATATAATGGAAAGAGGCAATCCGTGTAACCTAACAATATATTTGAGTTATTTTTGAGAAAGCTGATCCGTGAACATTGTATCTCAAATAGGAAGGAAATGTTAAAATTTTGTCAGTTGGTCTATAATCCCCCAAATTAAATTATTACCTATAGAAGTATTTGGTAGTCCCACCTTGAATTCCATGGATATATTTTCCTATTTCTACTATGGAACTGTCAAGAGATGAAGCATCTCCTTGGGTAACTACCACTCTTCTTTAACTTGTTTAAATTTCAAACATTTCACAATAAAAATAATATATCTTTTCATTCCATCCCACCAGTAATACTCCCAAATGTCTCTGTACATCTTCGTAATTCCGGGATGAACTGAAAATGGAGAACTATGAGAATCATACAATATATATTTCTTCAACTGGGAATCACATGGAACACACAATATTTTTAAAAATTTTAAAACACAATATATATCAAGGTTAAATTCTGGAAACTTACCCATTTTAACCAATTATACCTTTTTCTGTAGCCAACGATCTTTCTTCTGCACTTTATTAATTTTTTCTGATAATGTTTACCATACTAAAACCTAAAAAAATAGATGTAATTCCTGTAGAAATAACTTATAATCCAATATTCCTCAAATAATTAATCAAGGGATCATGTTCCAAACATAACATGGTAAATGATGAACTATTATTGCGACTCAAGGAATCCACCACATTGTTTTATTTTCTAGGAAAGTAATTTATTGTGTAATCATAATCCTTTATCAATTAAAGCCATCTTATCTTCCTCATGTTTAATTCCTTCTGAGTGAATATATACTTCAGACTTTTATGGCCAGTATAAACTTGACATTTGGATCCATATAAATGATGCCTCCCAATTTTCAAAGAAAAACCCACATGTGCTAATTCCAAATCAGGTGTGGGATAATTTACCCTATGAGGTTTTAGTTGAATTGATGCAGAGGAAATTACCTAATCATTTTTCATCAGAACACAACCAAGACCCTTCAATTAAGAATCATTGTTGATGACAGAATCACCATTTCTAGAAGGAAGATCCAAAAATGAAACATTCACCAACCTCTTCTTCAGTTCTTAAAAGAAAACGTCACATTCTTCTATCCAAATAAATTTAACCACTTTTCATGTTAACTAGATAGTGGTCAAGATAATACTGTAATGTTTTTAAAAAACCATCAGTAATAACCAGCTATCCAAGAAAACTATGAATTTCTGTAACATTTTTCGGTCTTGGTCATTTATAAACCACTTTTGTTTTGGAAGGATCAACTGTTATTCCATATTTATTTTGAATTTTCCCATGAATAAAAATATGTTTCAACCAGAAAGAAAACATGATGAATTTTAAATACAATTTCTTTTAATTTAAGGTTTTCAAAACAACCCTCATATGATTTTTATGCTCCGATTTACATTTATAAAATACCATCACGTGATCAATAAACAAAAATACAAACTTATCCAAGAACTAATTAAATATTCTATTCATAAGATCGATGAATATAGAATGTTCATTGTTAACCCAAATGACATAACACCAAATTCAAACTTCCCATATATAGTACAAAACATTTTTTCAGGATGTCTACTTATTTTATGTTCAACTAATGGTACCCCGACCTCAGGTCAACCTTAAAAAATACTATTCTCCTTGGAGAAAATCAAACAATTTATCAATATTAGGGAAAGGATACATGTTTATAATAGTGATGTTATTCAAGGCTCTATAATCAATGAAAAGTCTCATGGAACCATATTTATTTTTAGCAAACAAAATAAGAGCACCCCATGGTGAAGTGATAGGAAAAATAAATCATTTATCAAGCAACCCCTGCAAGTGATTTTTAAATTTAATAAGTTTCATTTGATCCATTAGATAAGGGGGTTTTGAAGTTTGCTTCACATAATGAACTAATTAAATCATGAATTCAACTTTCTGATCAGGTATAACACCGAGTAACTCATCAGGACAAACATAAAGATATTCATTTACCACTAGAATATCACTAATTAGAAAATTTACCTTGTTTTAAATAGTATGAGAAAGATAAATTTCATTTCCATCATTGAAAAATTTATTATCTTCATAATATGTTATCTGCATGGGTTTATTCTTATATATAAACTGAAACACTTTTTAAAAAAACATCTTTATCTCTACAATTAATCATAGCATGAAAAACATAAATCCAATCCATACCCCGAATGAAATCAAACTATACTAAGGAAAAAATAACATGGTGTGCAGTTAATGTATTTCCACAGACCGCAATAGAAATATTCTTTTAATTCCTCTTTATTGTAATATTTCCCCTTCTTTTTTAACAATAAGTTCTAGTCTCATTTGTTGAGGTGATATTTCCAATTACTAGAAAATTTCTCAGATATAATGGAATGTGTAAACCATGTATCAAAAAAACATTAGCAAAATATGATTAAACAAACATTGTATCTCATAAAACTTCATTTGATGGCCCGACGTTTGTTGATGTAGCCATACATGATCTCACTAAACCTTTATGCTTATTGTGTGACTTCTTTGCATCATTTGGATCTTTCTTTGGGAAGGAATTTTCATTAATCCCGTTATGTTAGAATAATACATGTCGATATACCCAAAAATAATTACTCATTCCATTACTATTATAAATTAAACCATAGTATAATGTTCCCTTGATAAACATATCAGTCCTATATTTTTTAACATAACGAGATTAATGTTTATGAACTTTATAAATAATCCCACTATGTGATAAAATAAATAGCATCATTTTTTGAGTATTGTAAATAAAAAAAATTATCAATTTTTTGAAACATTATTTGATTAAAATATTTTTAGTTTTCATATTTTAATTTTTTTCTTCAATAATATTATAATAATAATAATTACTTTGTAATATTTAATTTCATTTTTATTCAACAAATCTAAGAGAAATTTCTCAGGAGTTAAATTTTTTTGTCACTTAATAAGAACAATTCATTATCTATGACTTATTCATCAACTAAAAATTGATCATTTTGAAAATTAATATGTGATTTCTATAAAATTTAGAACATTATTATAAATTTCTATATAAATAATTCAATGAATACATTCATTAAATGAATTTTATATTTCCATTATATAAAAAATCAATAATAATTTTATACTCCATTATAAAAAACAAAAAAAATTCATTTTCTGTATTACTAGAAGATTCAATAAAAGTGCCATTATTAAAAAGTTTAAGGTTTTTACCTTTAACATTTATAATTATTTATCTTTAAAAAATATGAATATAACTAAAAATTAATTAATTAATATAATTTATTTAAAAATATAAATTATATTCTTTTTTTATGAAATAATCCTCAATTAAGAATTAAAAGTTTAATAATAATGGAATACTTCTAAAAAAATTAACAACTCTTGGTCAGCTATAATTGTTAAATACATAGAAAATAAAATTTAATTTAATATTTTTTTAATTATTTACATTTTAAGGAACAATTATTGGTTTCATCATGATTAATATCACTAATCTAATGGTGTGATTTTTATAATTTAGTCATATATAAATCATTATAATTCATTTTAATCCTATTTCAATAAGAAACAACAATATTTTCCTACACATATAAAAAATATAGTGAAATTATTGAGAGTCTCATAGATATGTATTATACATATAATACATGTGATCTAACAATGTTTATTTGTGAAATAAACATAATAATTTTTCTATTAGTTTAAATTGGATATTGTTTTCGAACCAGTTCATGGTTGGTTTGTTTCTATCGGAATTTGTTTGTGGAACCGAAAATACAAAATGACTCTTAAATCCATGATAACTCATAAGATTGATTACCAATGTTAGCCTATCATTGGAAAATTTTACAAAAACACTTATGAACTCATTGTTTTCGAGAGGAAGGGAGGTTAGTCTCATCACACCCTTTTGGGGAAAATAATTTTATATTCTTGGAATCCCTTATAGATACGAGACATTTTCATGAATTCCTTTGTTAAATTAAAAATATGGAACTAGCCACCCTGATGTATTAACAATAAAATATAGGAATTAATATATGTAAACTCATCCAGTTTTATCTAAGGTTCTCCATTGATGGAACCACATATATGTATTCAAGGATCTTCATAGATGAAACAACATATACATATCTGAGGTCATCCATTTAGGATATTTTTTTAAGCCACATAGTTAGGTTCATTATAATTTATCATCATCCATAAAGATATGATTTGATTTTATGTTCTAATCATTCATGTGATTGAGGCTTCTTATGTATCATCAATAGAGGAATTAGAATCTATGCTTCTCTGTGCTGCTTAATGTGACACATACAACATTTTAAGGTCTTGTGATAAGGACTAGACAATTTAGACTAGAGTCATGTGGTATGGATGTCATGGTGAAACATGATTAGTAATAGATGGTGTGGAACTTATAATGAAACAAACAGAGGGACTTGGGAGGAACATTTTCCTCCGTATTAAATTTAACACTACTAGGAATATGGTCTGGGAAATAATTGGGAGAGTTTGGGGTGTTTAGTTTAAAACTTAGGGAGGATTCGAACATATACCTCTTGTAAAAGAATCAAATCACATTTAGTTCTCAATGTTGGTGATCACACGTATGGAGGAGTCCCAAAAGGAATCATCATTGAGAATATAGACCTTTGAAGATTTTTCTATTATGGAGTGTGGACTGTTGAGATGACGATAATGTTGTTTTGTGTCTTACACCAAATATGAGTCCCATGAAGAATTTTATCATGATGATGAAATCATCAAAAATAAGTTTTTCCCACATGAGTGACGATTGTTGTGATAAACCATAGGTTTCAGATGATCTAAAAAACCACAAAATCAATTTCAATTATTGGTGGGGAGGGAGAGGATATGGATAGTAAGGGATATCATTAATAAAATAATAGAGTATTAATTTAGGAGATATTCCCTTCTTTTATATCCCTCCACTTCCCCTATAAACTGGTGGAAGTGATGAAGAGGGAGTGACTATGGTAAATAGATTTCATATACTATCTAGTGAAGCAATTGGGTACCATCCCAAAGGATGAGAAACACATTACCATGGGAATGAATAATTATGAAAAAATATATGGATCCCCCTTACATGGGATTTTAAATATAGGAAATTTATCTCCATGGGAATGCAAGACTAGATGGGGGAAATCATGGGGTGGCCTCCCCCTTTTTTGAATAAATTAGGAATCTATGGCAGAAGTCTTAATGAAAGAATTCATGGGTTTTAGTTGGTGGGGTGTGAAGAAATTAATACAATCCATAAAGGGGACGATATGTGGATGAATGATATGTGAAAAGAGCGTATCAATGGATAATGTAAACAATAATCTATGGATACCCCATTCTGCATATTGGTCACTGATATTTACGGTGGGGGATGTTGAATGGTTTCACGAAGGGGAATCCATTATGTTGATCATTCATTACTGGTAAAAGGGTTCCCATTGTTGTTTCCCTAGAAGGTCATCTCTCAAATGTTCTCTTTCTCATTATCCCAAAATTTATATGGTAGAATAATTACCTATAAGAGTATTCCCTTTTATTATACACTATTCATACATCGTTATTTCTCTGTCTCTTTATGACTATGTATTTATAGGCATTAATATAACTGACTTTTTGGGATGTCTGGTTGGATTAATAATAGAGATAGAAACATAATTTTTTGTAATAATACAACCAACATCATGAGATTTAGTTATTTCTAGGATGGTAGGATGAATTATCCAAACTATAAAATGAGAAGTCATTTTTAGGGTTGGGAAATATTTTAATTATACTGTAAAAATTGAAATAATTCAAAGGTGTCTTCTAATTATCACCTTCTACCAAAAAATTAAAATGGTTATTTTATGAGGGTTTAATTTACACACCTCCTTATACAAAATTCAATTTATTTTATAGGGTCTTATCATTACTGAATTGATAAATAAATAATTTTTTCTCATTTGTGGGAGCATGATGAGAAGTGGCGGTCCCATATAGCTTGTGCATTGTAGGAAGGGACATGAAACATTTCTGTTCTAGGAAATTTGATGATTTTACACAAATGAATTTTCTAAAAAAATTATTTCAAAAAAATTAATAAGGGATTTTTATGATTATTTATAGAAATTAATAATAAAAAGTCCCCCATCAGAATGTGTCCTGGTCAGCATGAAGCAGACCCAATTTTGAGGATGAAGTTGGAAATTGGTGAATACATTTCATTATTGATTTGGAACTATAGGAGTGACCAATCCTATTTGAAAGTTTCATGTTGAATTATTTGTCATCTATAAAAGTAAATGTTCTTTCTGAATTGTTCAGAAATTGTGGCTTTCCGTATTTCCCTACATAATCATTTACCTTTGTGAACAAATGTTTCTAAATAGAAAATACTTATCATTTGTGAATTGATATCCCTAAAAAATAATTATTTTCCTTCATAGAATAATGACCTCCACATAGTGATGGTTAATCTATATTATAATGATAATGTTATGTATTTTGTGTTGAAATTTGATTGATGTGACCACTTTTTCTGACCAAAAGCACTCATCCATTTTAGTGAGTGAAATTGATTAGAGAATATCTTTTTTTTAAATATAAAACCAATCCCTGACAACATTTCACTCATTAGGATGATATTATGAAGAGTCTCCTTTATTTATATATTATTCATTATCCATTGTCCAAAAAACAACCACTATACAAATTCAGGATACAGGATTATGCTCCAATTAAATCGACTATCAAAAACCATCAATCTTCTTTGTTTAAATATTACATGGATCATGTTCGAGTGAAAGTATCTTCTGTAGGACACATCGATTTTGAATTGATTCACGAGAATATATTCATTCTAACTAGATCATTATAGACTCATAGAAACCAACATTATCCTAATATATCCTTGTATCCCTCTATTCAATATTACCTATACACTTATAATCTTTTATGAGGAAATCCCACTAGAGGATGAATCTTGAAATGAGATTTTCATTTTGGACGGAGTTTGTCTGATGAATGGGCTTGGGCATAGTTAGGTTTGATATTTTAAATTTTTATATAATTATAATCAATGTTTAAATTTCTCAGGAGGAGTTACCTTCTCTTGAATGTGACATTATTCATTTTAATCATTCAGACCATATTTCATAATATTTGAATGATGCTGTTATAAAGGGGCATCATTTTGTTTCCTTGTAATCACAACACCATGATTAAATCTATTTATAAACTATTGATCTAGGAGAATATATATGGATCACATGGATTTAGTGAAAAAATAAATTATCCAAAATTATAGGGTTATAGACCCTTAGAAAAAACTTATTTATATTACTTTATTACGAAAATACATCCATTAGCTGAAGATGAAGATGGGAGAGAGTGAAAAAATATTTATTTTTCCATCTACAAAATGCACTAGGAATTAGATGATTTTATGAACAACTCAAGAAAATTTTTATTTATGTTACTTCGATTGTTTCTCATTGATTAATAATATTATTTTGATATTATAGGTTGAGGAAATTACTCTTTCAAAAACATTTCCAATGATGGAAAACATGATTTTTATCAATTGTTTTTTATTATCCTCATATTGATTAATTTTACCTCATTTTTTTCAATAGATTAATGTCAAGATATCCAAAATCATTCGACTATTGAGTAACATGATCAGTACATATTATTATCATTTTAGTCGAAGTATTCAATTTATTTTCTATTGGTGTTGCTCTCAAATGGGTTCAAGCATAATTACAATAACTTTAACCCCATTCATGAAATATATTAATGAATGAATAATATTGTATTTGATCTTTTGAATATTTTATCTGAAATTTAATGAATATTTTTTTGACACATTTACTTTATCTTAGATCGATGGACCTGGTTATTGTAGTTTGACTATTTCTCAGGTCGCATAGCGGGCCCCAAATACCTTTTTTCCATTCCGTAGCCTCCCTAATTTATTTATAAAATATTAATTAATTAAGACATAGTGTGAATTAATGGATTATTTCTTAGGTATACATATGTGGGTATTTATCCTATTGATTTTTTTCATGCCCATTAATTGTTATTTTATGGTTTTACAAGCTGGTCCAATGGAATTAATGCTTTTGGACGAACAAATGTAACCTTGAAATACACAAGAAAAGATTTCCAGACAAGAATACTTATAAAACATTTGGATGGGAGATTTATTTTTGACCATGAAATTGTGTCTTTTGAATATGAAGATGACAACATGGTGTTGGTACACAACGGGTTTCCAAGGACAATGCTAAAAAAGTAGAATATATTAAAATATTGTCAAGGAATATAAAAATTAATTCATCATCTATTGGGAATTAATATTCCATTAGTCGGAATTATATATTTAGGGAACACATTATGAAAAGCTATATCACAGAATAATATGCATAGTAAAAAAATAATTCATTCATAGACAAAAGTTCTTATCACCAATAGCCAAGGATGGTTTAATTAAATTCATGTTTTCCTAGATAATGGACAGTGGGTTGTGAAATATGGGATAAGTCTAATAAATATGTTTGTAGGAATTTTTTCCATAATTTTCCACGGGTGGGAATCATAAATTTAAAATATGATTTGAAGGAATGGAGGTATCTTTATCATGTCATAATTTTCCTAGTCAATGGAACCCATGCTAGTTTTCTATGCATGTATTGGGATATACTAATTTTATATATGGCTTTTGGGCCTAGAATTTGGAATTTAGGAATCCATAAATATCTCATTGAGATGTTAATCATGACACATTTATTTTATAAATTAGGTTCCAAATAAATATTTGAATCATCTAAAAGGAAGGAATACATAAAGGATTACAATATCAACTCTGTTAGGATATGTGGGATAGACCATTGATTCACTGACATTGGTTATGGCTATATGTGATTAAGTAAATCAGAACAATCACTCAATAACCTATAATCACATTTGATCTATCCTAAATTTCATAATAAGAGGATATGAAGGGTTTTTTCTGATTGTGAGAAAGTTTTTTATTTTATGTTGGTTCCAATATGAATTTCATGGCCTGTTTTTTTTATGGTGAATACACCAACCCATAAGCCATTAAGTTTTGGGGTAGTGGAAAAAAGTACACTAGCATTGGCCATAAATATGGATAAGGAAGTGAAAGAAGTCTTAAATCACGAATTTGGGGTTAAATTTATTTGCAAGGGTGACATGTAAGAATCACATAATGGGTGACCACTATACAAATTTAAATGTGGTTTCCAGTTACAATGTCATTAGGGTGTAAAATGAAAAACAGTTCTTCTTATTAGGATGAAGATACCTTTAGTTGATGGGCTACATTTGGAAAACCTATTTTAAAAGAAACCCTCTTTTCTTATTATTAACATTAAGAAGAATGTTTTCTTTACAGACATGTATTTTTATCATTTATATCCAAAGAAATATTATTGGGTTGTATGTTTCCTATTATAAAAGGGTGATTTTTAAAAGGAAAAGTTCTTGGATATGTTGAAGGTATTTAAGCCAATTATTTCAATAAATTGGTTAAAGATGTTATAGATATAGAAGTATTATATGTAGGATATGAGGGTAGGTTTTTTATTAATTAATAGTCCAAGAATGAAGGTTCTATGTGTCACTATGTACCTCCATATTATGAGAATCAAGCCATGATTAGTTTTTATATGGAAAATGCATAGCATAGGTTTAACATATAATAGGCAGGGGAAATTTTATATTACACCTGGATCCAAGATTTATGATATAGGCTCTACTAAATATAATATGGTATTATGACTTATAACACATGTAGTCATAGAGAAGGTTCCGTGCACATGTTTGGTTTGTTTTTTGGGAGGATCATCTTTTTGGTTTCTCAACCCTGGTTGATCCAGTAATCACTAAAAATAGTGAAAAAATGACAATCAAACCACATGTTGTTTGTGGGTGAAAATGGAATGGGGGACTGACATCTAGAATCTTGGTCATCTCAGATAATGACCATAACCACACACATAGTTTTACATTATATGATACGGATGCGACCCATGTAGAATATTTTATTACAATGTGGATATTTCTTTATAGTTTGACATCCTATGAAAATGAAATGTCATGTTCCAATTAAGTCCTCACATCTTAGACCACCCATTACAGGGTTCCCTATCAAAGAATTATCCAAAATTATCTGGCCATAAAGAGGGAAGTTTGTATCCTTTGGCCTCTGGGTCCTAGGATCAAAAGGTGTGGTATGGGAAAGGCATATAAGGGATGACAAAATACCATGTTGAAAAATAGGGTTCCATAAAACTATTTGTAGATCGTAAAATGATAAAAACGTTTTCTCAAAAGGATAATGATTCCTTTAATTTATAGTCGCCATTATATGCACAAATTATTCATAGCCACTTCTGGGAATATTATTCATTGTCAAAACAATGTTTTCCTTCAGAGTCATATATTTTTTACCATTGATAGAAAAAGTAATGGAGATCCAATTTTCTCTAGGAATGGAGTATGTTGTTTCAAATTAAGATGATTATGAATTAATGTATTTATTTAGGATAGAATTGATATGGAATAGGTAGAGTGTCATATAAATAGGATTAAATCATATATAAATAATGGAATATATAAGTTTGAACCCGATATTTGAGAATTGGGTCACACTATGTATCTTATTTGTAACTCGAACCATGCCAAAAAAATTTATAAAAAAGATTCCACATTACAATAATGTTCCCATGTGAGGAGGGGTCATTTAATCCTATTATGGTTGGGATATGATATATAATCTGGGTATCACTACATATATTTTATTTATTAGAATCAAGATATGTTAAGGTAAAATATGAAGTTGTGGTAAGTGATCAATATTTACAATGGTGGTTGTCCATGGTGAGGGCCATAATAATGGAAATCTCAACATACTATGAGAGAGATGTAAACTATGTAGTTTAATATCATGTGGTGAGGAAGATGATTACCTGGTGTGTAGAGGAGGTATGAAATCGTTTGTTGCACAAATTCCTTTGAAATGAAGTACATTGAAATTTAATGTAATGATGGTTTAAGATCAAAGTTATTTAACCATGAGAGTAGGCACATAATCAGATCAATAATCCTGAATAATATTCACTAGGTGTGAGAAATTAGGAACTATGGGAGTTTCCCCTTTCATATGTAGAGTTCATGAAAAGCTGTTGAAGCGATTAATTAACACATACAGGTATGAAGTGGCATTTTGAACTAATAATGAGGAACTATATGTCAATGAATGAGATAGTGTAAAACACTACTGACCAAAATATTACATGGGATCATAATTTGTGTCTTGGACTAATAATGAATTTACAAAAATAAATATATTTCATTTGGAAATAATACTCGAACTGTATATAGTTCAGGGTAAGGATTCCTTGAACTGATCTAACTCATATTTTAGAAATGGGGTAACATTTTTTATATTTTTTAGATCATCCTACGATGAGGGTAACCTGAGTCACTATGTATGTCATTCAAATTAGAATCAAGAAACACAATGATCTCATAATCCCATTGAATTTGATATTATTCAATAAATATGTATTTCTTTAAGGGTTGCATAGGTAATCAAAAAATCATATCATGCAAGGCATCATGTGTTTATCATACAAGACATCCTAGGGATATCTCATAGGGAATCCAATTCTTGATTCATAGAGTATGACTACAATTAAATTTCATGTTCTAAATAATTTTTCATATAGTTTATTTTCTAATGACTAGGATGGTATGGGATGTTCTATTTAGGTTTTTGTCATGATGACTTCTCCATGTAGTTTATTATCATGGAAATACTATCTTTTAGTTTTGGGTTATAGAGACTATGACCTTATGTTAGTAGTCACATGATATATATTTTTTAAAATTATTTCATTGGTAGGGGTTGTTGTATGCTCTCTATCAATGTTTATTATCAAATATGATCCATTGGAAGCGTACTTATGTATAGAAAATGGTTTCCCCATTTATTTTCTGTATTCACAAGACTTTTCCTAATGTTTGTCCTTGGAGTGTGGGGAAGAGTGGGGTGGTTGTCTCTTTGTTTTTTTGGTCCTTTTAAAAAAAATTTAATGATGATGATGACGAAAGGCCTCTTCTTATCTATCAAGAGGGTCCGGAGGACTAAACCAATTCCCCTTAAAGGAATGAGGGTAGGTGATCCTTTTTATTGAAAGGATGATCTATTTTGTTTTAGTGAAGCTCCAAATAATACAAGGTGTGTAGTTTTTTCAAATCCAACCATTCATATTTAGAAAACCACATTTATGATAGCTAATTTATAGAAACTTTGTCTTTGATGGAATTATAGAATAAAGCAACAAGGATTCTATGGGAATCATTTCATTTATTCTATATGTTAATGAATATGGGGTCACATGTGTTATAGTATGGGTTGTGGAATATTAGGCCAATAAGGGATTCAGATCATTTTTAGGATAACATTTTAGGTATTTTCCCAACATTTACTATAGTATATTGAATAAGGTTTTGTTAAAAACCACTATCTATTCATTTTACACTTCATTATAGTGGGATGAATGGTTGGAATCAGTGTTATATTCCTAGTAGTTACACTTAAATTCAGAAGATTTTTTTTTCTCATTTTCCATTACTATTATATGAGTAACACCGAACCTATTTGGGATGTTTGACTTCACATAATTGATAATTATTTTTACCGAATTTTTTGGAGGGGTATTTCTGTAGCCCATTTAAAGAACTAGATGATAGAAAAGGATATACATAATATTATTGGATGTTGTTAGAGTCTATGGTCTATGAATATTCATTCCATATAGAGTGAATGAAATAGAGTCTTTAACTACATGAAATGACATTGGGTGATACTGGATGGAATTGGCATTCAGTTGGCAAGGATGAAACTTTTCAGGGAATTGGATGAAATAATTTTCTGTATAAGAGTAAAAATATAAAAGATACATAATTTAGTGAAGAAGCTTGTTCTTGACTAGTGGGAACCAGAAGAACTAGTTTCGGCTTCATGAATAACGAAGATATTCCCTTCTCCATCAATACTTCTGAGGATAATTCCTTTGAATCCACTTTTCTAGAGGGTCGTCTAAGGACCATGTTAATCGTAGATGATAAATTTTACTACCCATCCTTGGATTTTATCCCTATCATCCATTTTTGATAGATGATTTCTATATTTGCGGTATTCAGATGGGGGGGGGGTTGTCCATATGTTCATAGGATTATATGATTTATGGGTATAATTGACCACATTGGTCTCATCAGTGATTCTCTAAGAAAGGGATTCTATTATGACACATGTAATGATGATGGTTTTTTTGTCTCTATCTGTATCTAACTATGTATTAGTTCCATTTTAAGTGTATATTCCTAAGCGTTTTATGAATGGGTAATGTGAGATAACATTATTTCCAAGTGGAATTCTTCCATTAAACATCAGACCTAATCAATAAGTGGAATTATATATTATTTTTTTAATTGAGTAATCAATAATGAACATCTTGATTAATAAACTCTAAGTCATCGTTGAAAGTTATATGGGTCATAGGTATTTTTTTGTGTTTTAATCCTCTAATGAGGGCTTGTTATTCTGCCGTAATATTAGTTTAGCCTTTTAAAAACTAGAATGAATAAGACAAGAAATACTTTTAAAGAGAGACAAGAATGAACTCCAAGATAAATTTATTAAGAATGGGGTCTTCAATCCCCCTTCACATTGATTTCATGAAACACCATGAAAATATATCTTATATGTTCTATGGGAATATTTGATAGAGAATAAGTATCCACTCTCTTTTTTTGATATTCATTGTTATTTCTTTGAAAAAATGATTTTTCTCAGAGAAAATATACTAATGATTTCCCCTTTATTTCATTATACTTCATGGAATAGATGTTATACTGCTACAAGATAACCACACACTATAAAAATATATATACATATTTTGGACATTTTGGGATGTATTTATTGGGTCATCTCGAGATTCCAAATAGAGCTAAGGATGTTCCAAGTAATGCCTCAATTTCTGAACTACAAATATTAACTTAAGATAGTTATTTTAGAAATATGAATAATGCAACTCCATAATGATCATGGTTCGAATAAGATAATAGAGACTATTTTAGTTTTTAACATCATTATGTTCTGTGTGGAAAAAACCCAGTGATCCTTATAAGGCCATTATTTATAATATGAGTCTAATTACATTAATTGAAAAATTCGTTATCAGTGGAGTCAATAAATACATCATTATAATGTTGAATATTAATTGACATTCAATAGTCTATTGATACATGGACCCTTTTTTATCAACATGTTGAAGGATAATAACATTTCACCAAAATTTTCTATAAAGTGCCAAATATAGGAAATGGATACTAATTTTCTAATCAATTCTGTAATATTATTTAGAGGTAACTTGTTTAGTATATCATTTAACTTATCAGGATTAACTTTGATTCCACAATGGTGTACCAGGATGCTGGGAATCCTCCCTATGGAAAAACCCAATGGAACATTTTTAGGGTTTTATTTTCTATGATTTTTTGTCAGAGTTTTTCAAAATCATTCATGAGTTTAGCATGATGGATAGAAAATAAATAATAATTTACTACTATATCATAGATATAAAATTCAGGAAAATTTCTCTAAAGTGTCTAAATATGGGGTTCATGGAAAGTTGGTATATATAACCAAAATTCATTAGGCTTAAGTGAATAACCTAATATAAATATACACCTTGGGGATACCTAAATATAGATTGTTATTTATCCTTAAGAAATATTCAAATTTGGTTATACCCTATATAGACATCCATGAATGAGAGGGCATGATATCCACCTACCGCATTAATGAGAAGTTATATTATTGAAAGCAAGAATTCTAATTTTGGATAGTACTTTTTGAGATCTTTGAAATTGACGACAACATTGATTTTAACTTTCCCATTATTTTATATAACTATATTTTCATTCCATATTTTCTATTGAACTTATTTAATGAAGTTGTATTTGATGATATTGTAAACTTTAACATTACCATTGGAATTATGGCTCAGATTTTCCATTCTGATTTCCTACTTATAGCCATGATGGTCTTCTGGTAGACCTAGGTGGTGAGTGGCCACATTAAGATTGAATCATGGAATGTATGTGTAATTATAGGATAACACACCTAAATGTTTCAGGATGAAGGTATTATATACCTCTTTATCATCAATGGTAATATCCATATACATTATTGTATGTTATGTAGTATCCATCATACCAAGATTTATTTGTCATTGTTCATCAATAGTGGTAGAAACCCATTCTTAATATACTGGTGGAGTGTATTTGTGATCGTCCACCTTTTCATATTACTCCTCCTCTTACTCTTATTCTCTGTCCACATCAACGTATATTAATGGGAAATGGGAATATTCTGAGTGATTATGAAGATAAAAAATATTATGTTCAGAGATAGATATAAACCCATTCTCTATTAATATTATGATGATTCCTTCATATTTATCTAATGAAATGTGTTATAGATAAATCCCTAGGTATAAAGTTAGGGAATATCCACGTAAAATTTATCAATTTAGAATAGGATCAGAGGACACTTTCATACTACCAAATTTATATATTAGGAATAATATCATGAAGATTATTGACTACATTACATGTTCAGATCCAATATTCTCAATTTTATTTATGAGAAACACATACTCATAATTGTGCTCATTGACTGGGTTGATGGGGATTTTTTTTCCAAACCATTAATGGTAGAAACATAATTATTATCATTGGTGAGGGGGTAAATTCCCTTCTGTTTGATAAAATCACTAATTAATATATTGAGCCACAAAATATTTAAATGGATATTTATCTCTATACAATTATTCTCATTTCCAATTGATATAGGAAATTATAAATTTATGATAGGATGAATGGTTTTTTATATTTTCATAAAGAAAATACCTTCCATGAATGACATTAAATGTTGAATATTTTTAGATAAATTGAATTTATAATTGGATACTAGTTCCCCAAATTGATCTATAATCTTTATCTAAAAAAGGAAAATTTGATCATTCTTTTTTCATCCCAGGAGTGTCACATTGGAAGGTGGAAGGTTGGTTTCAAAATAACCCTACTGATGATGAATTTGGTTCTGAATGAGAATGACCCATGAGCTATTATTAGCTAAATCACATTTGATTTAAATTCCATCTTGTTTTACCGACATATACAAGGACATGATGTGTCCCTTTATCATAGAATCCATTTCATGTTTTATAAAACACTTGAAAACATGATATTAAATAGGGAAATTTCTACCATGTATTCCTAAAAAGTAGTTTCACGTGCATTGAACTATTGTGAGGCTTCTCAAAGCCTTGAAAAGTGCTTCCTGGAGATCCTATGATAGGATAAGAGAATCCATAATTGACAGCTTTACTATGAAAAAATGATAAATTCATTAGGATGTCATAATTCTATGTCAATGTACTAGGTCTCCCCATAGGTATCTATCCTCTTATAGGGAAATTATTGGATGATGTGTCTGGTATAAGATATACAAGTGGTTAATTAAATGTTTAGGGAACACTAGAAGTTATTCGATATGTCGAACATAACCTGGATACCCACATGATATGAAAAAACAACTTCTCCCCTTCTATTTGATCTTCCAAAACTAATCGATAATGGAATACTTTTAGTAAATAAATATGTTTATTCATATAATTTTATGCTCATTGAAGTTTTGTTCCATGTGTAGCAGTGGAATAAATGGCACTAGAAGGGATGTGTCCAAAATTTTGTGTTCGACCACGAGTACATCTTCCCCTAACTGCTAATCCCCTATGATCTCTAATTGCGGTCCCCCAATTTTCCACAATAAATATAGATTCCAAATCACTATAATTAACAAAAAAGGGTTCTCATAATTAAATTAAATTAATGTAACCATAGATCAATTCCTCATCTGATGAGAATTCCACAGAGTGTCATAGTTCTTATGGTAACAATTAGAGGGGAATTTCCCATTCTCATAGGATTGGAGTCTTAAAATCCAAGAGAATAGAATTTGACATAAGGATTGGTAGAGGTTAATGTTCATGTGATTTTTTTTAAAACATTTTGTATGTTTCTTCTTTGAAGATCATCTCTTGGAAGACTGCAGTTTTAATGAAGATGGTAGTACTGTAGAAGAAGACACTGAGGGAAAATAATCCTTGTTTAACTATTCATGGAGGATATTAGGAGTCAAATAGATTTTTTTCCTACTTTTCCAATTATTTAAATTTTTTACACCCTTAGTCATATATTCTTCTTGTTTACCTTATTCTTCTCTAATGGAAGCAGAAACACATTCCACTCACAGTTGTTTTTTTTCATAGCAACACACTCCCAGAATCATCCATCCATTGTAGAATGTGTTTAATGAAAAAACAATCCCTGATAGTGTACTTAAATATTCCATGAATGTGGATGTAATTTGGGAAATAATAAAGTACAATCTGCTCAGGCCACATGGAATATATCAGTATCAATAAACTATTACTATAGATAATATAATGTAATGGGGGGATTTTTTCTAAAGGAATAATATTTTTTTTCTTATTATTGTAAAATGTGGATCATTTCTGATCTTTTACCTCATCATGATAGGGATATTATTGGTGATTTTTCTATTCAATATGATGTTTTTTCTAAGGATGTGGGGGATTTGGATCTAGATCTATCATAGTGGTTAGTTTTAATTTGACGAATACTATTTCAATTCTTTGTGTTCATTTTCCTTGATCCACTAGTGTTGGTATTTATTTATCAGTAGTTTGAAAAATATAGTTTTATAGCCTTTATGAAACTATGAAAAGAACTAGAAACCTTCTTTGATATTTTATCTAGATAATCACTATTTGTAGCTCGTATAGATGTATTCTTTTCCGAAGACCCCATAAATCCTTTGAGTAAATTTCATGTTCATTGAGTAAATAAAACTATTTTATGATGTGAGAAAATAAGAAACCATATCATTTTTTTTCTTTTAAAAATTAGATAGGTTAAAGACAATTTTTTTATATATCATTGATCTTAGTTGATTAAAAAACTATTAGTGAATATCTTCCCACAATTTAGTCTATCTGATTAGTTACCTCATATACCATTCATAAGCTAGTCCCTCTAACACATGTACAAATCTACTCATCATGGATTCATATTATTAGTTAAGAGTTCCAATCATGGTATTAAATCAGGACACAATGTGTGTCCGATGTAGTTCTAGATCACCAAAACCATTGAAAACTAGAAACGTAGGATTCCAAAAAATTTGTACGGAAGAGTTGTGTCCACCCATTTAGGATAAGGCATCTTCTTTATAATTACTAGTTCATGTTTACATTCTACAGTTTCCAATATAGATTCTGATGACTCAATAGTATCAATGATCTTCGGGGGAATGGTTAACTGAGTGAGAGACTTAATAGGAGAAAAAAGTAGTTGGGCTAACTGTTGTGGTCCTACCTATATCTTCTATTGACGACTATTATAGGACGACCATTGATTCCACATATAACATAGTTTTGGTTCTCTCCCTAATTGAGGAATCCCTTGGATTCTCATTTCCATGGGTTCGAAATATAATTGTTAAAGATATCCTACCTTGAGTGGTGGTTCATTCTAAACTTTTGTTTTAATGATCAATTATCCTTATTGTGGTACAACAGTTGTGAGAGAAATAAAATTCTATACATAAATAACATACCATGCAAGGATTTTACCTCTATGAAATTCCATATTAAATTTTATCATCTTCTTCATATCTTAATCATAATAAATAAATCATTTCTAAAGAATAATAGGTTTAACTACTATGGGTGGTTTGTGATATGTTTCAGCATCAATACATATTTACTTGGTTAATGATCACTAATGAGGTTGTATTATAGAATTTGATTGAGTCCAAAAATTATTATAATACCTCTTTTTTTGGTATGTAGACCTACTTTGGACATTTCTATGTGGACCATAATTTCTTTGGAAAAAACCTCCCCCCATTCCCCTATATTGTATTCATGGTTTGTAGAGCCCGCATGGGTTGTATTAATGATTTTAACAGATTCATAATGTACTGTAGGTGTCTCATTATCATGGTAATTATAGGAGGACTGCATATTAATGGGATATCAATTTAGGGAGTTTTATACCTAAGAGATGAATTTTTATTGAGACCACTATGGGGCTTTATCCTCCCCATAAAATATTTCCATGGAGATGTTTGACAAGCGGTTATTTGGAGGGAATATCCTAATAGTTCTATCATATGTTTCCCAATGAGGATGTCAGGTCTTGATATGGGATGAACTGGGAGGGTCATCTTGCGACGGTGCTCTAAAATGGGAAACAATTGATATATATATATAGGGGTGGTTGAGGTAATAATAACTCGAGACGTGATGTATAGTTTTCATATTTATCCATTTCTGAGTCCCGTTGAATATAATTTAGTGGTATTGGAGGAGGATGTTTTTAAAAAAATTTCTCTAACCATTTGGGATAAAAATTCCCCCATTTTTCTATGGCCACAAAAATGGAGAAGCCCTATTGATGTTGTGAAGCATCATTTGAACATGAGACAAGTGAATTGAATAATATAAACATGAGATACATTATTTGGATGGACTTAATATTGTTTTATTAATATCCTTCTATATGATAGAATCTTTCTCAACCTTCATGGATGCTTTATGAAATAATATATCAATGAATAGATCTCACCTGGCCTGAAATTTATAGGATCTATTCAGGGATAATTCCCACTAACCATACAATATTTAATGAATGTAACTCCATCCTAAGATATAATGTGTATAGATGTAATTACACGATTCATATTTTTTGGTCTTTTAAAATTATGTATCAGGGTGATGAGAAACACTCCGTGTTTTCCCCAAACCAAGATATGAATACTAGGTGTGCTGCCGATGATCAGCCTCCATAACATCCTTAACGCATCAAGATATGATAATTGGTTACCATTAATCTATTTTCCCTATTTTGGTAATCATGTATTTTGATGCATTGTTATTTTAATTTAATAATGATGTTCTTCAATTTCCTTAACATGTTTTTAAAAACCATCATAATGATTTAAATTAGATTTCAAGTAGCTATGAGTTGTCTATAGGTTCTACCAAATTTTTTTGTACACACTCATCTAAAAGTGTCTATAGAATTATATATTTTTGGGGTTGGTAATGGAAGAAACAAAACTACTACATTTTCATTATCATATTTATTCATCAAGGGAAATTCATATTCTTCAATGTTTATAGATTATTTCTCTACCTGATATGAACATAGTTGATGTTTCTCATCTATCTTGACGTATGTGGAAGAATTATAGGGTATAATTTTTTTTGTTTTGGATATATTAAAATCAATGGTTAGTTGAGAGAGTGACCATTTCCTTAGGATTTCTTCTAGTTGATAAATGATATCACTTATTAGTGATATGAAACAAGGATTGACTTTCCCCATCATTCTAATGATATCAATATATGAGAGATTTGTCAAATTGTTTTGGAGTGTTTATGAATTTATTTTTAAAATAATGTGTCATCGTGGGTAGGACCTTTGCATAAATTTCCATTATGTGGAGGAATACCGTCGTGGAATATTATCTTACCATAGGAGGAGTTCATGTGTTGTATATCATAGGGGGAATCAATAAGGATGTTATAAAGGGGGTGATCTTCTCACCATAACTCGTTATGACCACAAGTGTAATGATGCTCATAAACACATGGGTCCTCATGATCGAAAAATATGAAACTATGATAGATGGAATCAATATAAAAATTATGTGAAAGACCTCCTATGTTGTTGGTAGAATTGTTTTGAGGAGGTCCTTAAAAATTGAGAATTCTACATTCATAAATTGGTAATTAATTTGTTGATTCTTAATCCATAATTGATAGATTATTTATGGTCTTTTGAACGACAACCACATGGGTAGTATAATTACGGGCCTTCTCATAGATTTATAATTATCTTAAGGTTGATTTTTTTGACATTATACATGGGGAGGATGGGGTTAGAAGTGGTGGAAAACTAATTTCATTCATGATAATATTCTAATTTATACCTCATGTTTCTATTAGAAAATTATGATAATATTTAGGTATTTTATGGAATGTATGCCTATCTATGATTGGCTGTTGAAGTGGAAAGATAATTTCCAGTTGAAAGGGGTGTAATGTCCCCATATGTTTTTCCATTCATTAGGGGATTTTTATGAAAAATACTCATGATGGGAGAAGGGTTATGTGTCATATCTTGAGTGACCATCATATCATGCTTATGGGCCACTCTATATTTGTATTAGAGGTTGTATTTTGGAAAACTAGTGACTTATAATTTGATCATTATCTACATTCATACTTGGAGAATGTGAACTAAAGTATAGAAATTTCCATACATTATTTATCGTATGTGAGGGTTACGTTATGCTATTATAATAATAATTATACCACATCTATTGTATGAATAGGGATGTATTCAATATTATGTACTCCATTTATTCTCAGGATATACCAACAGTCATCATATATAGGGCTAGGGATATAAGTCTGCCACCTATATGATATTGGGACATGCTGAAAAGATTATTCAGTTGATACCAAACTGTGTTGGTACGATTGTTGTACATGAGTAGGTATATGGTCCCACTCAAAGGTTTTCTCAATTTACTTTTGAAGGGATTATCTACTAGGAATAGTGGTGTTGTTCTATTCCTGGTTTCTTGATCAGATATCATGATGGGTAGTCCATGTTACTCTGGTTTGTGTAACCTAATCCAAAGCCTACAGGGAGAAATCCCCATCATGATAAGGACATGGTGTTGAGTGGAGGTGGTCAAAAAATTTTGGTTTAAACCCTTTCATCGTGACCCCTGTTCTATTTTGATGGGGCCCTTAGAGACCACTTGATCCTTCTCTCTATAGTATGTTTGGAACAAGTTGTTGTGTTATGTGGAAAGGCTCCATAACCAATTTGAAATGGAAATGGGTTCCATATTTTTTTCCCTACTATCCATCGGTGTGTGGATGGTTGGTGGGGATTCATTTATTAGAGGTATTATCATACAAACTCTAGGATTGGAACTATACAATTGAAGTATTGATCCTAAACCAGTTCGATCAAAGATCAACACTATTGATGATGGTTTTATGATGGGATCATCAACAATATATGGCGCAATTGTTTGAAAAATACAAAAAAATATGTTTGGTTTAGCCGGTAAGTGTCCATTTGAATTGTATAGAGTTTTGTTTAATATTCCTACATAAATATATATAGAGAGAACTAAAAATATAAAACCCAGGAAAGTAGAATCATAATAAATGAATGCATGTGTAATTGAATTTATTAAATCATCAAAATGTGGTCATATTGATTTATTAATATTACGAATGGTCCGGACATATTGGGAAAAAAATTATTTTGATCCATAAAATCATTAATGTTGGGTTCAAAAATATTGTTTCTACAACCATTCACCAAGGGTGGGTTTCTATAGGTTCTTGTTTGTGGAACTGGAAACACCCAAAGAATCTCACATCCATGATAGAATATGATTTTACTCTCTAAAGGTTGG
Source organism: Viscum album (assembly GCA_963277665.1). Lineage (NCBI taxonomy): Eukaryota > Viridiplantae > Streptophyta > Magnoliopsida > Santalales > Viscaceae > Viscum > Viscum album. The sequence continues at coordinate 672,616,248 of OY728137.1, read as the reverse complement.
TGGTAATTGGTTATCTTAACCAATGACATTTAAGAACTCATATTAGTCGAGTTGATGGGATTTCAAGAACATCACAACGATTTTTGAGGAATTTTTTTCATATTTGGGACTCCTTTATATATTTATCACTTATTCATGAAACCCTTTTAAAATTTCCAAATATTCTATTGGTCACCCCTATATATTAACATTAAATTATAGAAATTTTTAGATGGGAAACCATATATATGTATGTGAGGTTGTCTATCTATGGAACCATCTATATATATTTATGGTTATCCATCAACAGAGCAATTTTTATATATCATAGGTCATACACCATATTTTCATTGGTTGTTTCATGATGCCAGCTTTAATCCACACAGTTGGGTGCTTTGAAATTTATAATCATCCCGGGATACATAAGTTGTATTAATTGATGTTTGGATTAGGACTTCAATATTGAATTCCTATGTCTCCTCATGAGAGGAATCATTAACCTTGTAGTTTAGTGCCACATAATAGGACACCATATTATATTTAGTGTCATATAAAAAGGACTTGACCCTTCAATTTAACTTCATGTGGTATAGATTCCTTAGAGAAAGGGTATTATCAAAGGATGGTGTGGGACTAACACTAAAACATTCTAAGTGACCTAAAAAGAATTTGGAACTCTAGGTTGAAGATAATCCTTCTAGGAATATTACCCAATGATGATTAGGGTGTAGTTAATTTACTGGTTTTTTACTAATGAAAGGATTCCTACATATCTAAATTTTATTGTAATTAATATCCTTTAGTTTATAGGGTTTGGGATTACACCTATGGGAGAGGTCCAAAAGGATACTTCATCAAGAATATGGAAATTTGATGAAATTTCTGGTTGGGAAGGTGGCCCTTTTACAAGAATGATAATATTATTATGGGGATTAATCCTAATAGGAGGCCCAAGTGGTATATGATAATGTTTATGGATTTATCACCTCTAATATCTAAGACATCATTAGTCAGACCATGTTTAAGAAACAAGATTAAGTGGATGATCTAGCAATTTGTACAATCACTTACACCCAACAGTGGGTCAGTGTGAGTATATGGAATGCATAGGAGAGATAGTAATAAATACTACGCAACTACTCTAATATGGATGAAAATTTTAATACCCCTCTTCACCTCCCATTTCAATCGGTCGAAGAGAGGAATAGGTTGCGACTACGAGAAATAGTTTTCTCAACCACGCTCAATAATCCATTCTATAATATCCCTAGGTTTGGGATCCCTATTACCCAAAGAAAAAATTATTTTGAAAATTATCAGAATCCCATATACTGGGGATTTTTGATTTAGGATTTTGTTTACCATGATATTGAATGATAATATGGGGAACAAACTAGTGTGTCTTGTCCCTAGGTTGTATAAAAGAGTTAGCTATGGTGGAGGACTTAATTAAAGAATTCCAAATATTTCATAGGAAAGATGTGTAGAAATTTAAAATGTTAATGAAGGAAATTGTATGTGGTTGAATTCTATGAGGAAATAAGGAAGAAAGGAAGGAATGGAAAAATATCATAAGGATACCCTATTATGCATACTAGTTATAGCTTTGTTGGGTTGGGGATCACATAGTGTTCCACTAAGGGTACTTCTCTGTGATGAGCTCCAATTTCCAACATAGGGGAACCATATTTTGGTGGATAGGTAAGTCATATTGTGAAGGATATATTTTTTAGGTATCACTCATGGTATTTAGTAGGTGAACTACTTATAAGATTCTTCGTGAGGATTCTATAATGTCCATAAGCATATCCTACTTTATCACTCTAAGACCAGATGTTTATTGTAATGGTAAATAACTCTTTTTCCCTGACAGAAGGTTGGATGAATAGAATATCTAGAGTCATGTAGTTGAGTAATAAAATTTTCATTTGAAATGTATTTTGTTTTTTAAAGGATAATGGTGTGATCACATCGAACAAAAAAAATGAGAATTCATTTACGAGGTTATGACTGGAACTCCTCATGCCAAAAACCAATTAAAATGATTCATGGGGGTGTTAAATTACTATATTCCACAACAAAAAAGTTATTCATTTTGATGGGGATTCATTTCCCAACCAACTCCCTCAGAATTATGATTCATTTTTATGGGGCGTATCCTTACAACCTCACCCTGTAAAAGAATTATTTTTTATATGTGGGAATACAAGGATAAACATCAATCCTATATAGCGTGTGTGCTATGACGAGGGGACGAGCTGATTTCTGGTTCCATGTACTCTTCTTATTTTATATCCATGAATGACTTAAAAAATTTCAATGGGGATTTTCACATGTTAAAAAGAGATTTATATAATTATTTTTTGACTTTACTAGTCCCAACAAGTTAACATGTCTATTAAATTAGAATAATTTTTTTAAAGGCATCCATGTTTCAATATCAATTTTATTATGTGAATAACTTACCATATTAATTTCTCATAATTTATTGGATACCTATTTATCTCACTTTTCAATTTAGTAATTATAAAAAAGTAGTATTCATTAAAATATTTTTTATTTCATTTATCAAACCTAAAAATTATTTAAATCCTCAAATATTTATCCTAAAATACATTTGTGTAACATTTTATCTCATATTTTCCCACTAAAAAATATTACATATTATTCTTTGGAATTTCGTCAATATATGACCATAATTTAATCTTTTTACTATTAATTCAATTAAATTTAATATTAATCCATTTATATCAGAAACATGGTTTAGTATATCATGAATATTATGATTCAATAAATCCATGAAAAATGTTTTATTTAATTTCAACATATTCTCCCTAATTTCATCAAACCAAACTGCCTTGAACTCATTTCTTTCATAAATTTAATAGAAAATAAGGCCTTCCATTTAATTAAAAAAACATAAATATTTCTAAATATTATTCCATATTATTATAAAACCAACAATACAAAACCATTGAATTTTTCTATTGGAGATTCTTTTTGTGAAACGCTCACAAGGTTAAAAACCATTTTCACATTCAACTTATTATGAAATTAAATATTATCGAAGTAAATGTTGAAATTACTGTTAAATATGTTGAGTAAATATTAATCAATAAGGAATGTTTGGTTACATTAGTTGTATGATTCATATAGAATTTTTTTTATTTAACTCAATTTTTTTATTTATAGTTTCTTTCGAATGTTTCTTATAATATTGTATCATCAACCATAGAATACAGTATTTATAATCTTATATGACTTATCTGTAGTTATAATTTTTTTTTATTTCCAAATGTTTTAATACTATAAGAAAAAGGAACATCTATAAAAGTTGAATCATGTTCTAAAACCAATTTTTTTGAACCATAGAACATCGTTATTTATTTATTTTAAAAACTATATTTTATATCATTTTATTTGGAATGTTATAAAATTTACATATTAAATTGTATATTTTTTAAAAAATATACTTAATAAATGTTTTAATTTAACTTCACCGATGAAATTTACATATAAAATTGATTTTTGGTTTTTAATTTTGAGAAAATAATTTCACTTCTTTCGTATTTGGTGTAGTTCACCGATTTTCATAATTATATAATGATATTTTTTTATTTTTAGTGGGTTATTCTAATATATATATATATAAGTCTTTTTTGGGTCTTCCAACATTTTAATTCTTTTTTAAAACTTATTTAACCTCTTAATTTTTTTGATGATTAACTTGATCTTATTTAGAAAATTCTAAATATACAATACATTTTTTTGAGTGATTTCATGTTCATAGTTAATAGATATAAAAATCAAATAAATTCATTCTATTACTCACTTATCCATATAAATTAAAGTATTTAACTTCTCAAATTCAATTAAAAAAGTTTTTTCATGTTCAGATAGGTCATCATTATTTCTAATTTATTTATAAGAACATTTATTCATATTCTTGTTTTAGATTTTCAACTCTGATTTTTTTTATTTTATCCAATTAATTGAAATATTAGATTTCCATTTTAGTGGCTTTTTATTCTTCATTACCACTATCAAAATTATGACTCAAAAATTATTAATCATTTATTTTGATAATAAAAATTTCTTTCACAAGGTTCGTAGGAAATATTAACATCAATTCTACTAAAATCACTAGTCTATTCCCCAAATATTGATAAAGTTCATTTCCAATTTTGGATAAATCTCCTCATTCAATTTTTAAGTAAAAATAAACATTAATTTATGTGTTTCGTTCTATTCCTTAAAATATCATTTACAGGTCATATTTATCTAGAATTTTATCTTATTTTGACAAAAAATAATATTCTTAATAATAACTAAATGAAAAATATTTTAAAATTTTCAAAATAATTTTTTTGTTTCACCTTTTTTTAAATTAAAACATTCTTTTATATAATGAGAGTAAAATTTAAAACATCATATCAATAATATATTCATTATAATATGGATTTTATATTCCTTCAATATATCTTTTACTCGTCGCATTCTTCATAAAAATAAATGATACTACTTTTTAAAATTTTTTATTCATGATTTATTTATATTTTGTAATTTCATATTATTTTAGAACTCTATAAACATTATCTAGTATAAATTCATACAGGTTATAATATATATTATTTCATACCATATTATCTAACAAACCATGAAAAATTAAGAAATTATTCTGGAAAATCATTATGTTTTATTGTTTCTTACAAAATCTATAAATAAATATTATAATTTCATTGATCCTTATTATGTTATCATAAACTAATTCAACATAAATCACATACAAATACTAGAAATTTTACCACCAAATTTGAATCATACATTAGTTTAATTTATTTTCATTATAATATTTTTTTTATACCCAAGGATTTTATAAAATGTTATTTTTAATATATTTATTTTTTAATATCATTAATTACCCACAACACCGAGTTTAAATGAACGACAATATTCAATTAAAATATTATTATTTGCAAAATTTATCCCCCCTCCATTGGGATGGAGAGTATAAAAATATATGAATAAATTATAAATATTATATGGTTTTCACATGTATAAAATAAATTCATTTTTATCAAAATATTAAAAATAAAAATAAAATCAACAATATAAAGAGAAAATAATTTTTTTTCGAAAAAACTATTTTAATGAGTAATATATTTCTTTTTGTTAATAAGTAAAATTAGTCACTATATGCGAATTATTTTAATGAAATATATATATTAAATATCTAATCATATATGTTTACATTCATCTGATAATTTCTATGGGAATTAGATAAGAATAATACAAATTTTATTCATAAAAATTGTTTTCATAATATGAGTTGCATCGTGTATTTGGAAATTATGTTTAATTTTTTTTTAATTCTAGAAATTTTAATTTTTAGATAAAAATTAATATTTTAACTCAACATTTATATATTATCTTACAGTTAATTTTTTAGAAATTTCTATAAAGGATAATATTTTGATGAAAAGTGAAAAATATTAATTTTTATAAAAAATTTATTTTAGTTTAAAGCATTTTAAAAATTAAATTTTGTTTTAAAATTTTTAAAAGTAAAATTAGTTCAATTATTTTATTATGATTTCAATTTAGATAAATTGAATTATTTTTATTTTGAATATTTTTATAAAAACATTTTATACATAAAAAGAATTTCCTAGGAAAACTGCATTTTGACTCATTCATGGGTTTAATTTTAAATTAAATTAATACTCGTCTTTGAATTTAAATGTAAAAAATATATTATATATTTTGAATGTGAATAATTAATAAAATATAATAATTTCAATTTTCTTTTTTTCATAACCAATAGTAAAAATCTGTTACAACAGTAAACATTTAAAAAATTTACATAGGGTTATACAAATGAGTATGTTGTCAAAATGACATAAACAGATGTATAATTTATATTTTCATGAAATATATTTACATTATTTCTTCTAATGTTTTTTAAGGGTCTAGCTTTAAGGCTTTTATCCATGATATTTATAAGACCTTATTGTAAGGCTTTAAAAATTCACATGTGTGTCACTCACCTCAATTATAAAAGGGAACCTCATTTTCTTCATTATTCATGCTTCATAAGAATTTTGGTTCTGAAATACCTACCCAAATAAATTTCTTATATCTTGTCTCACGTCCTACAAGAATTTCATAATACAAAACCCTCATTATAATACTTTTGGTGCAAATCAAATGTGGTCGTTTAAGAAGTTGTATTGTTCTTAAGAAATAATTTTTATATTTATTATTTAACTACCTTTACGTATTATTAAAAATTAGATGAAATAAAAAATAAATTATCTTATTTATGAATATATTTTATTATTTTAATGTTAAAAACCTATATCGGGCTTCACTTACATCAAATGGAAAATGAATACCTTGATCGTGTGTTGGATGAACTATCATCTCATGAATCGATGTAATTCGTTTTACCTCACCACCTCTCAGATATGGATAGTAAGATGGATTTTAATTTTGGATATATATATATATATATTAATTGTTATATAATTATATATTTTTAATTATAATATCATATCTACCTAGTCACCTACTAATCCAATGAAAATGATAACCTTTAGAGTGCGTTTGTGTGGACTACTATCTCGACAACATTATGTGTTATGTTTGTACAATTTATTATGAAATGGATAGTAATAAAGATATATTTTATGTATATATTATATTTATATGATGTAAAAATTATTCTATAAATTTAAATTTAAATTTTCCTTTATTTCACTCCATCTATCCGAAAATAGAAGTTCCATACATTTGTATGAATGACATAACATATCCATGAACTATGTAAATTACTTTTTATATCCAATTTTATGTATTACAATAAATATTTATATCACAAAAATATATGAAATTTATATCATTATTAAAATTCATTTAATGATGTAACTATTATCTCTCGATAAATACAAAATCTACCAAACCATAACATGCATGAAAAATGAAGTATTTATCACCTGAAAATGTGATTTTAATAAATAATTATTAATAAATGTGTAACAAAATGATATAAATAAGTCATATATGTTATCATATATCTAGTTATGTTTTAAAATAGACATATAATAAATCTAAATTTATCATATTTGCATCTTGAACAAGTACTAAAGAATTCAGAATTGGGATAAGGGATTTTTATATCACATTTATTTCTATGAGACACATGATATATTCATCACTTATTTATTTTATATGGTGTATATAATTGCCATTAATATAATTTGTGGTGATTTTAATGAATCTTGTTTGGATATATATATCTATATAACATTATATATTTCATGGTGTTTTGATTCAAATGTTATGGGAGTTGTAAGGGTTAATTTTACGATCTCAATATTTATTAGGATTATTTATGATAAAGTTCTTGATGCAATATTAAGTTAAAATAATAATTAAACTCATTAATTTAATTTATCTATAGATATATATATGGTTACTACACATTTTACTTTAATTTTACCCATTTTAATTACTCAAGAGTCTATAGGAATTTTTTAAAGATTTATCTACTTTATTGCTCTCTTTGGTCAATTTATTTTTGATATCGATTTTTTCTAAAAATGATTCTATGAATTCATTATTTTTATACTATTATTTTTATATTATTTTTCATCCATGATTGAATTGTTCAAAAATGGTTTTAAATTTATATTATTTACATTTTTTAAAATAGGTAAACATCACCTTTTATAAAACTGTAAAATGAATGTTGTCTTTTTTATTATATGGCATGAACAAAATCAACTTAAATCATGAACATTAAATTCATTGAAATTTACATTACATGTCTTACAGATTTTTTTTAATAAATTTTTTTCATTAATAGTTGTGAAATTATTATATTTTAGAAAATAAATTTAAAATAAAAAATTTGATTTTCCTAATGAATTGTTCCACATGATAATCCATGGTTTTTTAATCTATAATGACATCCTTGGATTGTACATTAGTGTTACTTGGGTTATGATAAAAGTATATCATCCTTATTGTTCGTATGATGTTTCATGAATCTGATGAAGGAATATTTATAATTATTATACATTTTCCATGAGTTCTGCTTTGATAAATGGATGCAATGATTATAAAACATGATTCTTTTATATGGGTTACATCCAAGTGAAATATTTATGAAAAATATTTTTATTCATGGGTTATGATATGATTGATGTTTTATGATCATTTAGTATGCATCTTAATTATTTTCATTATTTATGTAGTGGATATGAAATTATATTCACGTCTAATACATTGGGTAATGGTGTATATCTCATAACATAAAGATGGCTAAAATGGGGAGTGAACAATGTTTAATAAGGGACACTATCAACTATTATTGTATTGGGAGTGATCCTTAAATACTACAATGATTTAGTGAGTGAACCTAATCTAATATAATAGTATTCTAAATGATAATTGACTACTAAGGGAATAAAATTATATTCTTATGTCTATAACACATACTTTGTTCTTATTACAATGTTATCATCTAACGAATAATGTATTTTATTCCATTTAGATTAATATCTCATAAATTTTCAATAATTATGAAATGTATAATGATTAGAATCTACGATATGTAGGGTATTGTTTTAAAATGTTATACTCATATTCATAAACCCTTACGATCATGTTTTTATTAAGTGATAATTAATTTCTTCAATGTTTACCATTTATGAGGATCATATGAAACCCTTTGTTTTTTTCCCTTATACAGGTCATAATCAAATTTATTTTGTACGAAATTTGTAAGTGGGTTGTTAGTTTTGAGGATCATAGTGTTAGACGACATAGTTATCTTATGAACTTGCTTTTCATGTATCTATGTTTATGATGATAGTAAATTTATGTGATCCTATAATTGATAATTAATTAATTTAATGAATCTTCATCTAATGAGATTGAATATTTAGTTATGATAGCTATTGGAAACTGTATATGGTATTAGAGTCAGTTTTAGTTACCTTTGCAAACTATGACGAGAAAACATTAGGGAGAACTCTGGGTATAGGTATAGGTGTAGTATATTATCCTAATGTTTTGGTAATGAAAATTATATAAATAATTCAAACCTAAGGTTTCATAGTTTGAAAACCATGTATCTTTAATATAATATACTATAAGTAATTTTTCATGATTATGTTTTTCCCACTATAGTTATTGTTTCACAAACTATGCTTTTTAGTTTTTCTAAATTTATAGGACCTAAAATAACCTAGTTAAAGATTAATTTTTTTTAGAAAATACAATTATTTTCCAACAAATAAACTAAATGTAATAGGATTTGTAATTAAAATATTATTTCTTTTTTGAAACACCATTTTCAAAATTTGAAATGTGATGAACATCCAAAAAATTGAGGGAACATTTTTGTTTTATTTACATCATGAAGTAATTTCAACATTATTTTAGTTGTTCCCTAGATCAATTGGTTTTTGAGTAATCCAATTAGTACCATCAAAAAGATATTCAACATTATCATGTGTTTTGAGATATATATTTTTTGGATGTTTATCATTTGAAAAGATAAGAATGTAAATGGAATACTAATATGAATAATAAAATACCTCATGAATAAATAATTTCAATGGATAGAGATGGGTTTTAAAGATTAACATTCAATATATAATTTCCTCATATTATTCATATGAAAATAAATAAATAATTCCTTGAGTTAAAAAAGAAAGATGATGAATCTATTGGTTTTTATGAGGAAAATTTTAGAAGACATGAATTGTACACTATTGGTATTGTCATTCAACTAGGATATATGTTTATTAAATTATTTAGTTGCTTAAAACCATGTATCCAAATAGTGTTATCCATAAGGGACATTGGTATATATGAATAAATCATTCAACGTGATACCAGTGTGGAAATGTAGATTGGAGTAACAAACCAATACGACTATTTTTATATTAAAAAATAAGGATATCAATGATGAGTATATAAATCATGGTTAAAAAAATATGATATTTCATTATTGATTGATGCGAGGAATGAAAATAGGAGAAAATTATATTTAGGTGACTAGTAAATGTTTTTTGTGTGGAATAGATGATTTTTGGGAACTAAAATGATGATTTGATGGTTAACAGATATATAATGATGAAAATATAGAGAAATATCTACATAATTGTTAGGTTAACAAATTCTCAAATATGATGGTTTATAATGATCATTATTGGTATCAATCACTTACGACTAGAGAAAAACAAATCCCAAGAATTCACTATTTCAGATGAGGGGTATGATAATTATGTGGTGAAAGGTACACTTACCATCCACTCATGAAGTTTAAATGTTTTATATGATTCAAAATCTACCAACACTTTTATATATTTAGAATTTTCCAATGGAATAACAGTTCCAAATATTGTATTAGTTGTGTAATTAGAGGCAAAAACCCCTAATATAAAGATGACTTCATCTCATGTCTATGTGTCTTCCATGGATGATGATCTTGAGTCTTCCATGATTGATGTTTTTGGTAATTCGCTTCAGTAAGTTAATGTAATTCTCCATATAGTTTATCTTTATGGTATCCTGGTCATGGATTATATTTATCTATATAAATATAACATTAATTTATAAGGAATATAAGTCACATTATATATTAAAACAAAACATATGAATTTCAATTAGTTTAATAATAAATTTGAACTTCGATGAAAGTAACATAATTAATATGGGAATTGATTACTATTCAAAACAGGTATATATTCCCAATATGATTGGGAGTAACTCAACATCAAAGATATTAGAATTTTTTAGGAGTTTGTTAATTTCATTCAAAAAGAGTTTCCTATTCTCCCATAAAATAATTAAGTGGTGTTTTCAATAGAAATATTACTTGGTGGTGCACATATTTCAATGAATATATAGAAAATTACTATGATTAAAAAGGATGAATTAAAGATGAAACTATAGGATAATAATAACAAGGGATTTATTTGATCATGTGTATTTCATTGGGGTTCACCTGTTCTAGTCATTGGGGAAAATGATAGATTAATGGAAGTCTATATTGATTATTGGAATCATTACAATCTCACTATCAAGATAAAATTATCAACAACCCCATATCGAGTACATATTTGATCAACTGAGTAGATCTCTATGCAGTTCCCTGATTGATCTTTATTCTAGACTTCATAAAATGATGGTTAAGATGGAGAAAATAACCAATATCTAATTTTATACTGGGTATGGAGGGCAAGATTATATTTTGATGAAATTTTTTATAATCACACAAGAGATATCATTATGGATATAATAAATAGTATCTTTTTATATTACCTTGATAAGATTTTGGACGTCATTATAAATGATATTATTATATAATTGATGATAATGTAATATCATGTAGATCACTTGGAAATTGTGATGAATACTATGAGAAAGAACAATTTGTATTCATAATTAAACAAGTGTGATTTTTTTTAAAACTGTTTCATTTGGGGGTCATATGATCTCAGTAAATTGTTAATCTGTGTTTCTATCAAAGATCGAATGTAACACCCCAACCTCAGAAACCCAGATCCAGAGCATTATTTTAATACATTGGAATGATTACAATGAATCTTGTCCCAATGGACCGATCAGTTTAGCAGTCTTGGAAAATAAATTACATATATGTATGTTACATTACAAATTAGAAAATAAGACACAAAATAAATTATCCTCTGATAACTCCATTAATCCTCTTGATTAACCCTGCATAACAATCATAATAAACTTCTTGGAATCCTTGGAATATGAAACATAATAATGGGGTGATCTCAAATTCTCCGTAAGGGTAAGAAATACAGCGGAAGATAACATAAACATTAGACATGGTGAATAATGGAAAACACATGCCTTTACAAATAATAATAATAATGAACACTTTAAATAAAGAACATGATCTTAGTAAATAATGGCATAATAAAACATAGTCATGGGTATTCTACTAGTCGAATAACCACATGAAATTTCAATAGCTAATCTCATAATGATGGAATGCATAATGCCGGACATCATAACCACATAGTCAAGGCCTCATGCCATGACTACAAATAAGATTTTGTCAATGTCTTATGCCAAGACACTGGTTTTTCTCATGAGTCCTACCAATGCATCGAGGAGTTATACTGCGCTACACCCATCACTTACTAATCCCAATGCATTCCTTATATGAAAAGGTTGAAACCTAATCCAGACAATTGTACTACAACTAGCATACGAAATGTCAATAATTTAACCACAAACCATGAATGGTATAAAAATATCACATCAACAGTCAAACATAAATTATTAAATACAATATAGAAGACTATGTTATAATAAATCAACCTCAATCAATAATAGTGAAAGATATTGAAATAGATGAAAATAATCATCAAATATTTTTGAGAGAAATATCCCCCTTGTTCTTGAAAACATTTAAAAGTATCGCTATTTATCAAGAAGCTGTTTAAAATATATTTTTGAATCAAATTTTCACATAGTAATTTGAAACATTTAAAATTAATTTCAATATTAAAACATTAATGTCAATATAAATAAATCCTTAAAACCATTTTTAAAACATGGACCATTAAGGCAATGATTTATATGAATAAATTTCTTAAAAATTTAAAATGACACTTTATTTATACATCCTAACCAAATGAGAGATGCTTGAAGAAAAATAATTTAGTTAATCAAAACATTATAATATCATGTGAATAAAGGGATTCATGATATACTATGCCAAAGTACAGTATATACACAAAATAAAAGTGAATAGGCGCATAACAAATATGAAGTCTCAATGGAATGTAAGTTGATATGAAATCCCGTATAAAGATTATTTCCTTAGGTAAAGGATAAATCAATGAAATAATTATTTGTGAAAAATATAAATATGCTAAATATTATTGGATATTCAGTGTAAATCAGTTAGCGGACTTTTACACATATTCTTGTAAAAACAACACCAATGACTTGGATGCTTAACTCAATGAATAAAATTGAGTTAAAATTAATCATATCAAGTTAATATCAATGACTTGAGAAATTATTATTTGAGGGATTATGTGTATAAAAATTATATCCCGGAAAAGGGAGGTGGAAATTACTATGTAAATAATAAATAGTTATTCCACACATAATCATGGAGTAAAATAGTCAATGAACTATGCGTAAATCCCAATGAGTGGAAATTGAAATTTTAAATACTCTTACTGATTTGGTAACTCACGAAACATACACCTCGTGAAGGAAGGATCTTATAATGAAGATGTAAATACCCATAAATTAATTTATATTAAACAAAAAATGCAATCATGGAAAGTACATACACCACAAAAAAGGAAATAGTGGCAAATATAGCTTGAATCTCACGGGAATAAAAAGTGAGATGAAAAACCCATATCATGTTGTAATCAATCGAGTAGTATGAAAAAAAGTTAACAACCACCAAATTAATCACTGAAGACCCTAAATATAAGGATAATAAAGATAATATATATCATATGGAATCACAAAATACCCCACATGCAATAAATAAGTGGCGAACAATGGAAATCTCAGGAAATTAAAAATGAGATAAGAAACCCCTTACCTTGTGTCCGACTTGACCTGTTCATTCTTTAATCTCATAAATAAAAAATTAAAGTTAATTTATTATTTCCTCAAAACCTTTTTCAAATTTATTATTTCTTTTCTATCATTAATTATCATATTATAAACATTGCGTACTAATTTAAGTTAATAACAGTCTTTTTGTTGATATTTGGTATTTGAGTCAAATGTAAACATCTTATAATTACATGTAGTCCATGTGGTCAAAATTACTTTATCTCCGTAATAATATTCATGATTTGGATTTAATATATATCTTATATATAAAGTATATATATGCATTTATAATATTAAATAAAATTTGAAGATAAGAATTGAAATGCACTGTTCATGGAGACAGTAAGCCGTACGTACGCAAAAATGCTACTTTCATTTCTAGTTCGCATTTTAATTGAATGAATACATAATGATACATAGGTGTATTATAATTCCATAATAATATCATATATAATTTTACTAAAAACATCCTTTATACGTTTCAGGTATGGCATAAATGAGTCATATCACTTTGAGGGGGCGGTAGTCCTCACTTCCTCAAATGAAATTATCGCATTTACCCATTTTAGAAACCATAAAGGTATTATATAAATGAAAAATACAGAAGCATAAGAAAAATAAAAATATAATATATATCACATATAAATACAGTTCCATCTTAATGGGCTCCATAAGTGGTAGTATGATATAATTGAACAATAATCGTTTCGTGAGGCAGTAGTTCACCGTCCACAGAAACAATATGTTCTTTAACCATTAGATGGAGGTGTGTGTAAGTGTAACTCGAAAAATTCTCATAAAAATAAAATATTATATTTATTATACTAGTGTTTTTATAAAATAATTTAATAAAAAGAGTTTAAGGTGTGGGAGATGTAAAATAAAACAAGATAACTTTAGGGAAGATATTACCTTTAAATTGGGTAACTCTTTTTGGTTTGAACAAAAAGGATTTCTGAAGTGCCTTCTGTATGTGGTAAGGATTCTAGGTGGAAGGGAGGCTTCTTTAGAGCTTATTTGGTTAGAGTTTGGAATATCCAAGGGTCTTGATAGGTGTGAGTAATGGGTTCAAGGTGAGGGATTTTTATAAGGGGACGAGGGGCTCTTTTAGAAAGTGTGAAAATATTATTTAATTATATAATGATTTTCAGTTTATAATTGACCAAAATATATTAAATTAAAATATAAGATGACTCATGGTCGAAATAAAATCATCCAATAAGATTTGGACATGTTTTGGATTTTATTTTAATGTTTATAATCTTATTTATTTAAATCAATTATTAATGTGGAAAACACTACATCATTATTGTGTCATAAATAATTTAATTTATTTGAGGTATAATAATTATTAAAAAATTCCATTTTTTTGGAAATGTTTTTATCCTTATAAATAGTATTTATATTCAAATATATCAATTATATAATCCAACAATAAAATTGTTTTTGCAAAACAATACATGTTTATGATATTTTTATTTTGACTTTTAAACAAAACTTATTAATATCATTATCTTACCAAAGTGGCTTTCAAAGGCCAAACGTCCCACCCCAGGATTTTTTTGGTCTTCCATTACTCATCCAATGAGGTTAAGACAAGTCTTAAGGTAATTTTATATTAATTTAATATTATTTTTACCTTGAATTACCCTATGTACCTTTTATCGCGGTAAATAAAAGTCAAAAGTTAATATTCATCAAAAATTATTTTAATCTTATTGAACCAAATTATACATAATAATAACAAATATTTATGTTGGTTTTTTGAAATTCAATATATATATGTGGTAAATATTTCTTTAAATGAAAAGGTCATATTTTTAACTACCACTTAATGGTTTCAATATTCATCAAAAATTGATGTTTTTCATAAAAATATCAAAAATTCAGCCTACGATATATATGATATAATGAATTCAAAAATGATGTATACTTTACCAAATTAATAACATATAAGTTTGATTAATTAATTTAAAATTATTTATCGTTGTCAAAAAAGAGTGTTTTTTTGTAACAATATCTTTCAAAATATTAACACCTGTTTATGCCTGATTTTGAAGTGAAATTTCTTCCAATGACCAACATTGTATTAAATGGTAAAAAGATAATATATTTACACTTTAAAACAATTTAAAAATATAATACATCTAAATAAATAAGTTCGATTAAAATAATTTTTTTAATTGAAATACAGTATATTTCACTAATCATTAAAAAATGATCATTATTAGAAAAATACAAAAATTTCATCTGAAGTAAATTTTGATATCCAAATTCTAAATAAGAATTTAATTTTGTCAAATTGAATATGTAAAAGTGTCAAATATTTGATTTAAAAAGTTTTCTCCGATAAAAGGTGATAAAATTGCAATTTTTTTGAAAAATACATTTTTTTTATCTGAAAAATTGAATTTGTTCTCATAATATGTCAATGAAACACATAATACATACATTAAAATTATATAGAGTAAATAAAAAAAATTCAAAATACAGTTAAGACTATTAAAAAATATTTATTTTTTGAATGGCTAGTTTGGTATGTTGTCGTACCCTCGATCTCAGTGTTGTGTGTGGTGCAAGCTATTGAAATAATTTAAAGAGATAATGTACTATGAAATATCAGGGTGTTATATTATCTCCTACTTCAATAAATTTCATCCCCTCAATTTATGTTCGGGATTAAAAACATGGGTTTCGACATTTCAAAATATCTTAGTTGAAACCCCACATCGAAAAATGGAATAATGAGGCCTCTATTTTAAAATAAAGAACGGTAATTATGAAGGTTACCGAAAATAACACATTATAGGGTCCCATGTAAGAAAAAATGGATATGGAAGTGAAATCTAACCATCATGTTCTGATAGAGAGTTATCGATAAAATTATTCATAGAATGTTAACGATCTG
Organism: Viscum album; assembly: GCA_963277665.1. NCBI lineage: Eukaryota > Viridiplantae > Streptophyta > Magnoliopsida > Santalales > Viscaceae > Viscum > Viscum album. The sequence goes on along the minus strand of OY728137.1, from coordinate 672,599,720 downwards.
AAATCCAAAACTTGTGGTGGTTTGAAAGGTCTTTGATTACATAGTAGGAAAAGTAAACGAGCAACGTTTTGGTTTCATGTTTACTTTCATAATCTTGAGGAATTTATTTATGAGATTGACTAAGATCATAATGATATATACTTACTTTACTTTTTTACTTTCATCCTTTAATAAATTTATACCATAAACTTATCTTTTCTCCAAACGATGAGTATTCAAGATGACTTGGTCACAACTGAAGCACCAGAATCAACTTATAGAGAATCACATAATCCATAAAATATTAACTATATATTTAAACTACCTTTACACATTAACTAGTACCAAAATGGTTAGTACAATATTAGATTATCCCAAAAAAAATCCTTTATATAAAGAAATACTACTCTTAATCTCCAAAATTAAACAAACAACACCCAATGTTATAAAAAGATCATTTAGAAGGAAAAAAATCTCCTTAAAATTATTCAAAATTATCCAAAATATGATTTAAACAAAAAATTCATAAGGATTTGATCACATAGTTATCCACAATAAATCATATCATTGATAACCATATAAGATTCAATACTCATAAAGTCTCATAATAAAAAGTAAACATCCTATTCAAATATTGTCTTTGATTGGTTAGTAAATTCCATGAATAACCTAAATTTCTATAAGTCTACTATAAAAACATACATTATTCGAAAATAAAAATCCTTCATTACTCCTCAAATGAAATCCCATAGTATTCTATTTTCCATAGGCATATAGTGTTAACAAAGGAGTGATCATAATCCAAAATAACATTTATCACTTAATCCCCAAATCAATTTCCTACACTATGGATGTCCATTTAATAAAACATAAGATAAAAAATCAACATATGAAATCATTAAACTAAAAATAGTTAGTCACACTATCAAGGGACTTCACATAGACCAGTGGTAGGCGATAAATCATAGTCTTACTTTGGTTGTGGGTTCGATTCCCGTGGATTTTTCCAACGCAACAGGTTGTCACACGGTCTATGTGTTGTCATTTTTTAAAAACTATATTTTATAAAATTCCTAAAATGAGATATATTCCTCAAAAATACTATAACATAAATTTACCACAAATGTTATCTCATACCTCGCATTTTCATCCCAATTTTTAATAACTAGTAATTCCCTCAAATTCAAGGATCATATAAACCCAAATGGTTATTTATACCTATATCTAAAAAAGAAAATATAATTCTTCATCAAATATAATATTCACATAACTAACTGCAGGGTTACACATATAATAGAAAATCATATCAAATTAATCCCATTAACAAATAGAACCAATAATTTTAAAAAAATTTCCATCCATTTATTTCCACATAGGTTCATCCTTAACCAAGAGGTTATCCTATAGAATAGGGCATTCACTCGGGAAATGGCCAGGTCCCATACATTTACAAAAAATATATGTTAATGGATTCTTGGTATCATATTTATTTTCTTCCATAGTACTCTTAATATTTCTTCGGAAATTCCTTACTTCATGTATTTCATTCCCACACATAAAGAATTTCTTTGTTCCATTGAGACACTTTCCTTGGTGTCTCCTTCCACATTTCTTTCATGATGGTAATTGAGCTTTCTTTTCTCCATGGTCTCTATAGCTGGAGCTCTTATCATTCATTGACTTTCACTTCATTTTTGAGTCAGGTAGTTGGTTAATATATATGTTGTTGATCATATTTTTGGAAAACTGATTCAGCATAAAGACGATATCTTTTACGTCTATCAACATTCCATTTCTTGGCTCATTTCCACCATAATTCCCAACATGTACAACATGTTCAATGTTACTATGACTTCCTTGGAATCCATCCATTGACTAAAACTAGAAAGCATTGTGTGAGTAACAATATTTATAAAATCTTTTAGATAATATCCTGACACATTATTTTCAATCTAGAACACCATAGGATAATCCAAAATTTTTTATTCTCATCATATATTACAATCCTTCAAATTAGTTTGTACAGAAAATGTGAATTATACTAAGAAAATACTTCTAGAGTGTCGTAACCAAGAGTGCAGCAAGGCTCGTTGTCATGCACAAGTTCTCGTTTGAGTCTAGCTCAAAGAAGTGATTTTCAGTTTTACCCTTAGGTACATCTGTGCTAGAGCCGCCTCTTCATCATCGTATCCATACAGGGATATATTTATTGGAAACCCCACATAATATTTATAATACCAATATTTATGGATGTTCTTCTATATTAATTCTCATAGTCTCTCTTAGTGTAGTTTTGTCTAATCATAGTATTTCTAAATCTAGTTTCCAAGGTTTGTACTAAATTTCCCCTGATACTAACTACAACAACCCAACCCCAAAATCCCAGATCTGGTTAATTATTTTAATACATTGGCATGATTACAAGGAATCAAGTCCCAAAAGAACGATCATCTTAGTAGTCTATGAAAATAGATTACATATATGAATGTTTCATTAAACATTATAAAATAAAAGACAACAAAAATTATATTTTGAGAGCCCCATTAATACCCTATCTTAAACCTATATATCAACCATAATACACTTCTTGAAATCCAGGGAATATAAAACATAAGAAAGGGGTGAGATTAGATGCTCAGAAAGGGTACGAAAAATAGAAGAGGATAACATACACATTAGGCATGGTGAATAATTGAAAACACATGCCTTTTCAAATAAAAAACATGAACACTTTTTGGCAGGAACCTGAGATGAGTAAATAATTCCATAATAAAAAATATTCATGGGTATTCTACTAGTCGAAGGACCATATGAAATATGAATATCCAATCTCATAACTATGCAATGCATAATTCCAGACAACATAACTGTATAGTCAAGGCCACGTGCCAAGACTACAAATAAGATTTTGTCTAGTCCTTGTGCTAAGACACTAGTTTGACTCATGGGACCAACCGATGTATCGAGGAATCATAACAGCCTCTAACCTTCACTTAATAATTCCAATTCTTTCCTCAAATGAAAAGTTTGAAACTTAATCTAGGAATTTGTACTAAAACTTGCATACAAAATGTCAATAATTTAACCACAATCCATGAATGGTATAAAAATAGCACATCCACAGTCAAGCAAAACTCATTAAATACAATACGAGAGACTGTATTATAATAATTTGACCCCGATAGATAATAATGAATGATATTTACATTTATGAAAATAATCATCAAAACTATTTGACAGAAATATACCTCTTTTTCTTGAAAACATTTAAATGTCTCGCTATTTATCAAGAAGTATATTAAAATAGATTTTTGAATAAAAGTGTCACATAACACTTTGAAAATTTTAAAAGGAATTTTAATTTTAAGACATTAATGACCATAAAAATATATCCTTAATTCCATTTTTAAAACATGGACATTAATGGGAAATATTTAGAAGAAGAAGTTATTAAAAAATTTAAAATGATAATTTAGTTAGTGTTCCAAACCAAATGATAGATGATTGAATAAAAATAATTGAGGTAATAAAAATTTTATAATATCATTAGAATAAAGGGATTCATGATATAATATGTCAAAGTACAGTATATACACCAAATAAAATGGAATTGGCTCATAACAACAAATAAGTGTCAATGGAATGTAAGTTGAGATGAAATTTCTTAGAAAGACTGTATCATTAAGTTAAAGATAAATCATTGATATAATTATATGTGAAAAATATAAATACACTCAATATTATTGGATATTTAGTGTAAATAAATCAGAGTAAATTCATACATATTCTTTTAAGAACAATTCCAATGAATTCGATGTTTAACTCATTGAATAGAAATTGAGTTAAAATTACTTTTATCAAGTTAATATCAATGACTTGAGAAATTATTAGTGGAGTGATTATGTGGATCAAAAGTATATTCAAAATAATTATGGTGTAAATTACTACATAAATAATAAATAGTGATTCCACACATAATTTTGGAGTAAAATAATCAATGATGTGTGTGTAAAACCCAATGAGTGCAAATTGAAAGTTAAAATTTCCTTACCGATATGGTAACTCACGAAACATACACCCCATGAAAGAAGGATCATACAATGAAAATGTAAATATCCATAAATTAAATTATATTACACCAAGAATACATTCATGGGAAGTACATAAAAAATACAAAAGAAAATAGTGGCTAATATAGCATGAATCTCATGGGATTAAAAAGTGGGATGAAAAACCCTTACCTTGTTGTAATCAATCGTGTCGTATAAACAAAATTTAATAACAACCAAATGAATCACATAATTCCATGAATATAAAGAGAATATGGATAATATATATATATATATATATAGAATGTTAGAACAAAATACCCCACATGAAATAAATAAGTGGTCAACAATGGGAATATCACGAAATTAAAAGTGAGATAAGAAACCTCTTACCTTGTGTCTGACTGGACCTATTCATTCTTTAATCTCCAGAATAATAAATTAATGTTAATTTGTACTTGCTTTAGAACCTTTTTAAAATTTATTATTATTTTTTCTATCACTTATTATCATGTTATAAACATTACATACTCATTTATGTTAATAACGTTCGTTTTGTTGATATTCGGTATTTGAGTCAAAAGTAAAATTCTTATAATTATATGTTTTCCATGTGGTCAAAAGTACTTTATATCCATAATTATATTAAAGAATTAGATATAATATATATCTTATATATCCATTATATAAATGTATTTATAATAGTACATGACATATGGAGATAAGAACTGAAATTCACCATTCATGGGGACGGTAAGCCGTGCGTATGCATGAACGCTACTTTCATTTATACATCATCTTTTAATTTAATGAATAATAAATGATAAATAGGTGTATTATAATTTCAGTATAATATCATTTATAATTTTAGTAACAACATCCTTTATACATTCCACATATGGCTTAAACGAGTCATATCACTTTGAGGGGCTGTAGTACGCACTTCCTCAAATGAAATTACCACATTTACCCATTACGGACACCAGAATGGTACGATATAAATAAAAAATAAAGAAGCATAGAAACAATATTAATACAATACATATCCTATATAAATACAGTTCCATCTTAATTTCCACCATAAGAGGCAGTAGGATAAAATTGAACAATCATCGTTTTGTGTGGCAGTAGTTCACCATCCACAAAATCAGTATATTATTTTTCCATTAGTTGGTGGTGTGTGTAAGTGTATCTCAATTCCTTCTAAAATAACAAACTAGTATATTTACTTTACTGGTTTTTTATAAAATAATATAATAAAAAGATTTTAGTGTGTTGGAGAAGTAAAATAAAACAAGTGATCTTTAGAAAAGACGTTACCTTAAAATTACTTAACTCATTTTGGTTTGAACCAAAATGATTTCTTGAAGTGCCTTATTTGTAAGGTAAGGAATATAGGTGTAAGGGAGGTATCTTGAGAGATTATTTGGGTAGAGGTTGGACGAGCCAAGGGGCCTAAGAGGTGTGAGTAATGGGTTAAAGGTGAGGGTTTTTTATAAGGGGGAGGAGGGGCTCTTTAAGAAAGAGTGAAAATATAATTTTATATATTTGATTTGCGATTTATAAATAGCCAAAATGTATTAAATTCAAAGAGATAATGACTACTGGTCAAAATAAAATCATCCAATAAAATTTTAATAGGTTTTGGGATATTATTTTAATCTTTATATTCTTATTTATTTTAATCATTTATTAATGAGGTAAATACTACATAATTATTGTGTCATAAATAATTTAATTTATTAGATTCCTAAAAATTAAAAAAGTACCATAATTTAAGAATTATTTTTATCTTAATAATGAATATTTATAGTCAAATATATCAATTATATAATCCCACCTTAATTTTTTTTAACAAAACAATACATGTTTTTGATATTTTTTTTACTTTTAAATAAAAACTATTAATATCATTATCTTACCTAAGTGTCTTTTAAAGGCCAAATGTATCACCCAAGGATTGTCTTGGTCAGACCTTACTCATCCAATTAGGTTAGGACATGTGTTAATGTATGTTTATTTTAATTTAATAATATTTTATTTGAATTACCCTATTTACCTTTAACCGAGGTAAATAAAAGTCAAAAGTTTCTATTCACCAAAAAAAATTCATCTTACTGAACAACATTTTACATACTAAATAAAACCATGTATTTTAGATTTTTGAAATTCAATTTACAAAAGTGGTAAAAGTTCATTTAAATGAAAAATTCAAATTTTTAAATACTACCTTGTGGTTTCACTATTAATAAAAAAATGATGTTTTTTAGAAAAATATAAGAAATTCAGCCTAATATGTACCTGATATTAAGAATTAAAAAATTATTTCTATTTTACAAAATTCAAAACATAGAAGTTTGATTAATTAATTTAAAATTAATTCTTGTTGTCAAAACCAAAAGCATGTTTTTAAGAAATAATAACTATCAAAATATTGACACTTGTTTATGCCCAATTTCGAAGTGAAATTTCTTCCAATGGCCAACATTGGACTAAATGGTAAAAATATAATATAATTAAACATTAAAATGATTTAAGAAGATAATACAACCATATAAATATGTTAGATTAAATGGCAGTTTTGAATTAAAATATAGTTTTTTTCACTATTCATTAAAAAATGTTCATTATTAGAAAAATAACAAAATATCATCCAAAGTAAATTTTGATATCTCGATTCTAAAGAGGAATTTTAATTTCTCAAATTGAATATGTAAGAGTGTCAAATATTTGATACAAAAAAGGTTCACCATTAAAAGGAGGTTAAATTTCATTTTTTTGAAAAATATATTTTTATATGAAAAATTGAATTTTTCTTACAATATGTCTAATAAACACATAACACACACGTTAAAATTATATGGATTATATAAAAAAATCAATATCCAATTAATACTATTGATAAATATTTTTTTAACGAATAGTTTGGTAAGTCGTCGTGCGATCGAACTCGGTGTTGTGTGTGTTGCAAGCTATTGAAATAAATTAAAAAGAAAATGTACAATGAAATCATGGGGTGGTACATCAAATATAGAGACTATTAGTGCAGACCAAAAACTGTGATGGAGATCAGTATTTTTCTTGGTATGTGTAGATATATTGATGTTTGCTGGAAAATTTCTCATGAATATCTAATCAACCCACCTTGTTAACTCCGAAAGGATCTATGATAGATTTAGTAACTTAATTCAAAGATTATTTCCTGGGAAAAAATAATGTTATTCAGAGAACATGTTTTTAAATTACCCTACATTAGATATGGTTTTTTATCCATAGTGTTTCATTAATGAATAGATTGGTATGTGTTCTCGTGCAGAATGATATAGTTTTAGCTTCTCCAGCATTCTAATTGATGGTTCATGAGAAAACATATTCAACTCATGATTCAGAGTTGGTTATTAAAATTTTTTCATTAAATATATGGAGGAATGATGAATAATATAATTTATTTTATATATTATGATAAGAAAATATTAATTCATACATTTAGTAAAAAGGATATGAATATGCTTCAGATAAGATAGTTGGAGAAGATTAAAGATTATGATTGCTTAAAACATTACCGTACTATGAAAGCAGACATAGTGGTTGAAGATTAGGGTAAAAATGAACACAAAAGCATTTATGGGATGAGGATCAGAAAATGTAGCACCATGAGATTTAATAATATAATTATTTTCAAATAAAAACTAATTTTTTTGATAGCTTGTGTTACACATGACACTGAGTATAAACGAATGCCGATATACTATTAAAATATTAAATAATGTGAAACATATATCAAATATATAAAGTTATTTATATTGAATAATATTATTACATTATGAAATATATATAAATTTATTAATAAATTCTTAGTAATAATTACTCATGTTTTATTAAGGTTGTTTTATTCGTTAATTAATTTATTTATTCACAAGGAGACTTTTATTTTCTGGAAAATTATTATGATTAATTTCATTAATATTTAGTTATATTTTACGTAAAAATATTTTTTAAAATAATCATTTTAAAATTATCATAGGATTAATTTGTGAAAATGTTATGAAATGATTGATTTTTCAGTGAATAGTGAAAAAATATAGATTTTTATAGAAAATCGTAATTTTTATTTCAATAATTTAAAAATATACATTTTGTTTCAGAATTATTTCATTGTATAATTAGTTATATTTTATTTTATAGTTCACGCGGATCAATTTTAGGTTTAAAATTTAGTATAAAAATATAAACATCAAATGGCGTTTTTCAGAAAAACTATTTTCAAGGTATCAATTTTTTATCATAATAAATAAAATTGATCCCAATTTATGAGTTTTGTTGATATATATATATATATATATATATTATATGATTGATAAAATATTTTAAAATTCATCTAATATTTTTCTAGGCATTGGATAAAAATAAATCTAGTTTTTTGTTAAAAAAGCTATTATCAAAAGGAGATCATCACTATGTTTTTCACATGCATTTTAAAATAAAATTCATCCACTTATTAGAGTTGAATTTGATAAAAATTATTATATATTATTAATTAGGGGGTTCAGATTCTTTAAATATACCCTGCTAAGATTTCACAAAAATAATATTAATGGTTTAAAAAATTATCACCTTAGTATAAGATAAATCAGGTTAGTTTATGTTAAAACAAAGTGACATGGATATCATTTTTCATCATAATTATTATTGGATGAAAATAATTATAAACTTATCTCATTAATCTCCAAATGATGTTTTTTAATGGATTAATATTCATGAAAATAAATATATCAAATTTAATGTACATAGAGTTAAAAAAATATAGTACTCTTAGTTTAAAATACCTCTTACATGTACACAATGGTGAAAAAAAATTATACAAATAGTTAAATGTCTATTTTGAAAATCATGATTTTATTTTAATGATACAAATTTAAATATAATTTTTAGAAATTATATAATTCCCATAAATGTAATTTTAATTTTAATACCTTAATAATTCAATTAGAAAGAATATAAAATAAATTATACAAAAAATATTAAAAGTGATATAATTTGAATGGGTTAATCTATACCTAAAATTTTATAGAACTATATGAAATATTGTGGATGTTTTAATTGATTATATATTAATTCCCCCTTTTTCTTTTTAAGAACCCAGTTTCTCACTCAAGTATGGATCCTTTAAATTTTAGTCTAATTATAAATTGTAGTCATAATATAGAGATGCCTAGTGTGTTTGAGTAGGTATCAAGGGTTTTCAAGGCTTGTTCAGAGCCCATAACCCAAAATTTTGAAAAAAAATGGTCATGTCACATGGTTAGAGTAAATTGTGCTCTTAAGGAGCATGGTTAGATCAATTGGTACGAATAATGTGCATTTTTGGGTAGAGCCATCCCATACAGTTGGTGCACGAGTTTTCTAACAGTGCAACTTAACTATGCTAGTGACCAAACACTAGCATAGTGACCAAGCATGAGTTTAATATTGGTACCCATCAATGGATTTCACAAGGATAATCAAACATTATGAAAAAAAATAATCACTAGTTTAATTTTGGGTAATTTTACCATTTTACGCATAAGGATCTAATTTAATATCTTCGTTCCTTCAATATGATAATTTAGTAGGATGAAACCCATTTTCTTTCATTTTGTAGCTTCTTGAACTACTAACATAAGAATCAAAATATCTCCTTCATCCAAGATTCAATCGATCTTTTTTTATCACCTTGGATACACAACGGTATGTTTTCATGTTTGTTTATGGTATTCCTCGTCTTTATTTATCTCCAACTAGTCATCGAGGTGTGTGATTTTTTTCCATTTTTTCTCATATCTACTCTGATTCGAGCCAAACAAGATGCTAATACTTGAGGAGGAAATTAATAATAATCTAAGGTGCGTAGTCTATACTCATCCATCTTGATCGTTGATTTTGGAATTTTCGTGTGGGGCCTACCAATTTCAATAGATTCCATTTATTGAATTTATATACCATGATTATAAACAATAAACCATATGGTTATGATATTTCAAAATATGTGAATATTTGTTAGTGTTTTTTCCCACAACTCGATCGATAACACATAGGATGTTATTCTATAATTATCATTTTAGTGTTTTTCCACTTTTGTGCCACTGTTCAAGTGTGCCTCAGATTTCTCTTTATAAGGGAAATATTATCGATATTAAAGGGATTGATTTATATTGTGAATTTCTTAATGTAAAGTACCATGTATGCCCACCACTTGACGCACCTGAGGAAAGTTCTTCAGTTTCACAAAAATGTTAAATGGAAATTTTCATGTATACTAAGTATGTGAGTTTACATTTTTAATGTAATTAAATAATAGGTTGCATGTCTATAGCACCCCTTACCATGTTAAAGGAAGGTAGCCGAGGGAACCGTTTTTTAAATGCATTAAATGTACTAAATGAATGGAAAGGCTTGATTTAAATGGACTTATTGGTTAATTATGACTTCATTAAATGGTTGCATTTTCAATTATCCTTCTCACACTAATTAAAGGTAATGGACTAAATCTTATGAGTAATTTATGAATTCATTATCAAAATAATAGTGGCCTAACAATATCTCACCTTGGATCCCTGGTGGAATGAAATAAGAAATTTAGGACCCCATTCTAAATCCATGGATATGGTTTTCTTAGGTTGAGATCAACCTATAACCCAGTTTTTCCAAAATTTGGATGCTCAGTATGACACTATATGATCCCTGATTTAGTACTATAGGATGTTGTCATGACCTGTACTAGTGGGTCATATGCCTTAACTCACCATGCTAACCTACAATAGGCCAGGGTCTGGTGACTACCACCGAGTAGGCATATCACTAAAATATGAGGCATTGCCTATGTACTTGTACGCACAAACACATATCCAGGCCTACAAATGCTGAAATGAAAAAACCACTAGGGGAAAATATGTATGCATGCAACTAAACCCAACCAACAGAGTACAAAGGAATGTAAACATGGACAGAATACAAGCCCACCAAAAGTAATAGTCTGGAAAATAAAAATTCCAACCAGTAAGAAAAAGGAGGTATTGTGACTACTTCTCATTTCTATAGGAACAACTCTTCTAGAAAGAAACTCAGAAAGGCCTGTCATTTCCTTGTCCTCCATTGATTCCATAAAAAGGTTGCTCGTCTGCACAAGACATGACACAAACGGGTAATTCCGTGTTGGGGTTAGTATAAAAATACACAGTATGGGAAACTGAAAACCACCAAGAAATACACAGAGTAATGATATTGTCATCTCAATAAAATATATGTGTACTAAACACATATCAAGAGAAAGAAATCCAGATGTAATCGCGACCTATACCCGTAGTCTACAATGACCACATATATGTGCTAGGGATTTAGTTCGAAGATCCCACAATGCACTTGTATGGGAAAACTCACTCCATGACTCTAATTTCTATGATGAAATCAATATGATCGGTATTTTTCATCAGGAAAATCCATTAGAAGTTTGTATGCACTGATAGTTTTGAAGAGAGAACAAATACAATAATTTCGGGGGAACCCACTCCTAAGTGGGAAAAGATCAGGATACACGGATGAGGATCACTACCGTGGCATTTGTGGATACCAAAACTCATCCACATTTTCCTCTACTCAGATGAGGATCTACATCCTATAGGATTGGTCACATTGATACCTGACTCTACCTATGGTCAGAAATTGGTACAGGATCTTGCTTCGGGCCTCTTGGAGGGATTCTGACTCTATCAAGAAATTCCTACTGAAAGGATCATACTCTTATGGATGGAAAGGATACTAGACTTTTAGGAGAATGAGTAATAGGAAGAACTAATCCAAATGAGACTTCTCTGGAGAATGATGTTAGAGATGATAAATCCATCAAGGAGGGATTATAAAACGTGTAAGCTTGGTCACTATAGCATCTTGACCTTTTTTTACATTACAATTACATCATTTTAAAGGTAATCAACATAACAGTATTACACATAGAGGATCCAACGTTTTAGTTTCTTGGGAAAACTAGGACCATACATAGCAATTAAAACATCAATCAAAAAGATTTATTTAATTTCTTCTTGTCTAGCTTCTTATTGTCACTTGTCCTCTCCTTAGTATATGTAGACACTTCAGGATATTCCTTAAAAGGGGTGAGATAAAAGCCTTTTAAGAGGGTAAATAATAAGAATATAGAATATGTGGAGCATTCTCATGACATAGGTAAAGAAATCATGAAAATGAGAGGAACATAAATAAAAGACTTGAAATGTGGCAATGCAAAAAAAAATGAAACATCATGTTTTAGTGGTTAACTACCACACATACTTGTGAAGTAAGATAGAATATTTTTCACACATCATTTCACATTTACTCATGAGATTCATCACATTACACAATGCATTGGAGCACTGTATAATTCAGGGAGAACCTATCACTTTGAAACATTCATATTGTGCTATATAATTTCGGGCACACCCGTCACATCATAACATTATCATTATCATGATTTCCACATAGAACACATATCAAAAGTGAACATAACTAACCCATGTAACGTATTGGGTTTCATCTCATAATAATAAATTCATAATCATTGGGTTTCTAAAATTAAGAGGATACAACATACTTGATACAAGAACCATCAACCATGAATGAGAGGTAAAAGTTGAGTTCTTAAAAGAAGAGTTCTTTTGGAAAACATTTGGTTTGACATAACCTTCCTTAGAAAACATGTATATACCAGAAAATGTAAGATAATTATGAAGAAATTATCATTAAGGAGTAATCATATCAAAATTGACCGAAAGAGGGAGAACCTGAAGGAAGAAAATTGGGTTCGAGATTTCCCCTTTCCTTGTATCCGAATGATTATTTCTCTTTAATGTCCTGTATAATGACATAATATTCATTAATTAGAAATCTAGATCCATTTGTACCTTAATAGGGTTCATTATGGTTTCATTATTTCAAATTATGTATCTTTGGATGACTTATAGAGTTTTAAAACATTGTTTAGGGATGTTTGATTTTATGGTTTTTCTTGGGTGGTTGACTTGTATTCATAAATTGAAGTTCAGGTAGAACATGGGTGAACATCCAGAACTGATATTACATGTTATTAATGAGGTTAAAAGAGTTTTAATTATCTTATAATGTATTATATTAGATCCATGTGGATGAATCATTAATAATAATTAAATAATAATTATTTTTTGTTAATTTGTGTTATTTTTCGATCATAATGGTCTTGTTATATTTTATCACTAGAAATATGGTCATAAGTTAGTTCTCAGAATTGAAATAGGAGATAATACATATGAAATATACTGGTTCGACCATAAAAATGGTTTTCTGACCCGATATGGAGGTAGAAATGGAAGAAGAAAGCATGTCGTTCTTGAAGGTGATAAATTAACACCTCATGAACAACGTTCATTTTAATAAAATAAAAGGAGAGGTGTGAATAAATGAGGGTGTGAAGGGTGGTTTTTATAGTGGACGGGAGGGGACAATTTTGAATATTTAATTCATTATTTTATTATATCCCTCCAGACAACCAATAATATTCTTTCACGTGACCCCTAATAGGAAAAAGTTCATGTGAGTTTGAAAAAAGTGTTCTTGCATCACTTGTGATGTCTTGAATAGTGTATTTAACTGTTAAATTGTATATACGGTATTTTACCGTATTTCACTATTTATCAAAAATTTGAGTTTTTCAGAAAAATACCAAAAATTTACCATAATAATTTTGCATCGTTTAGAATTAAAAAATGAAGTCCATTTTTCAAAATTATTTTTCAAAATATTATTAATTTAATTTTTAAATAATGTCATAGTTAATTCAAAAAATAACAACCTTAAAGGTGAACTTAGTTTTATTTTTCATTGAAAAATTAATTAAGATCTCATTATCTTATTTCCTTAGGAAAATAAAATAATAACACTATTTACTATTCCTAAGGGTCATATTACTATTCATTTTACTATTCATAAGGGTATGTTACTATTCACCAAAAAACATGTTTGTTCTATCAGACTCCAAAAACCAACTTGAACACAACCGTGTTTGTTGGATTTCCAAAATTCCAAACACTGAAGGGACAAACATATGTTTAAAGGTCACTTATCACTTATTAGTTCATTATTTTATGCATTCCTTTGATTTTATGACATAATTTTAAGAAGAGAGTTTTCATTGAAAAACTTTGGGTCGTTATAGTCACACTCTATGTCCCTTGACTCTGGGTACAAACTGCATACAACGACCCATTTCTGGAGAAAATTCCATGTAAAAAAGTATATACAACGCATGTAGGAAGGATCACAGGATATATCAATGTATCTGGGGTCTGCTCTGTGTATGCTGGCCATGTACCCATACACGGCCTCAACCCGTGTAACGAGTAAATGGGGTGACCCGTGTAACTGGCCTTGTCTGGCCGTGAGGCGTTGTACATGTCGTGTACTCCACCCCATGTTCATGTATCAACTGAGATACACGCCGAGTCACGGTTAAGGACCCACAAACCATTTTAAAATGGTCACACAACATTTAAACACTTTGTGTCACCTAGAACATCAGTCACTGATGGGTGGGACCCACATAATGTGTCTTTCTAGGATCACGACATGTTCTTCAACATTTATAGTAAAAACACCCAAGCTACCTCCATACCAACCCCACACGATTTGTTCTTCATTATACACAACATGTTGGTTTGAATTTTTGCATAATCACAGTTTTTCATCGTTGAACCCCAATGCTCCTCCAGTCTTGGATTTGGCCATCGGATAACCTCGAAACTCAAGATTCTTGTTTGAGAAGACACCACAAAGTAATTTCCACTGGTTTTGGGCCTCCGATGGCCCCCCATGAATGATTCTTAATCCTCCCACATGAAGAATGCTCAAAGAATGATCATCCTTGATGGAGCTGATTTTTCATCCTCCATCAACATCTCACCACCTCTTGGTCGTTCAGATGTGTGATCTTCAGTTTGGGATCATTGCCTTGCAAAAAGGATTCAAAAAGATCCTATGTTTGTCACCCCACAAAGAACATAAAGAAAGTAGGGCAAAGAGGGAAAATTCAATAACAAAATGAGGAATGAACCTCTTCTATTTTTCTTCATGGTATTGATATGCTCTCGTTAGCATGTTTCAAATAGGTCGAATTAATATTTAAATATATGAACGAATTATTTCCCATAAAATGACCTAATAGAAACACTCCCACTTGAGTACAGGATCCATGGGTTATCCGACTTGTGGGTTGACCCACGCTCATTGTTTAATCCATGAATGGGAAAGAAATATATCAAAACAAAAAACCCCTACCTTGATTCGGTGAAAGATTGATCACCATGTCAGATTTGTTGGTGAGGTTCTGTTGAATTTATGGTGTGTCGATTGATCAATCTATTATCAAATATGGAGGTTCAATTAAAAACATATTTAAAATCACCCTTCGCCACATTATGGAAATGTATGAAATGAATTTTTTTTTATTTCTTTTGAAACATCCAAAAAAATCTTCTGTAACTGACCCACATTAGTCGATGCTAAGAACCTCATAAAGAAAGGTTGATTCCATGAACATAATGGTGCCCTCTTATTTCTCATTCAGGAAAAAGATTAAATTATATTTCACTTTTCTTTCGGGAAATCCAATCACCTGTTCTATTTAGAGTTTAAATTGTTTTAAACATTTATAATTGGAACCCTGGGCCTCATAATTACATGCCATCATAAATCCTAGTCTTATAATAATTCCATATAATTTCTAAAAATAACACATAGAAAATCTAAGACATTAAAATATCCCCACCTTAGGGAATTATAACCATGATAACCAAAACCAAGGGGAGCTACTAAAATAGATGAGGGTACTGGGAACAAATCTGAGTCCCTCACTGCCACGTGATCTCTAGAAGATTCTTATGATGCCACTAGACACGCACTAGGGGAATCAATTTCCTTCCAATGATCCTCTCCTGTCGATCCTCAATCACTATTGGGTACTCTGCAATGGTCTCTCCATCCTCGATATCCAGCACTCCCCAATCGATGATGTGCGATGGTTCCTTCACATACCTCATCGGCTGTGACATGTGGAATACATCATGTACCCGGTACAACTGTGACAGTGGAGTTAGGTGGTATGCCACCATACCAACTCCATGATGTATCCGAAAAGGGGTGATGAACATTGGAGATAACTTTACACCTGGCCAAATCTACACAACCCTCATCAAGGTGAGTCTTGAGGGAAGACATGGTCTCCCTCGTCGAATTCCATAGGTCTCTACCATCTATCAACATAATACTTCTGCCAGTTCTGTGTAGTCTTCATCTACTCCTATATGATCTACACCTTCTCGGTGGTATCTGTCACAATCTTTGGACCCATGAGTACTGAATCTCTGGGGTTTGTCCAGCAAAGTGGTGATCAGAAGGGTATCCCATATATAGCCTCAAACAGTGCCATACCGATGGTGGAGTTGTACCATTTGTTGTATGAGAACTCCACCAATTGTAGGTGGTCCTCCCAACTGCGACCAAAATCTTACATAAATCCCCACATTATATCCTCTAGAACCTGAATGGTAATCTCCATCTGACCATATTTCTGGTGATGTCAAACTTTTCATAAGCATAGTTGGGTCCAAAATGGATCCTACAATCCCTTCCACAACCAACATGTGAAATGAACATCATGATATGAGACTATTGTAAAATGGAATCCAAGAAGACAAACAATCTCATACACATAGAGGCATCCAATTCTCTCTGCAAAACTCTCCTCCTTGATAGCTTTGAATTGGGCTGACATGGTGATTCAGACAACGATCACCCTGATAAAATCATGTCCATTGGACTTTTGTTGTAATCCCAACATGAAGTCCATCAATATTCCACACCACTTCCACTCTGTATCTTCTAATGGATGAGCTAACCCTACAAGAACATGGTGCTCATCCTTAACTTGCTGGCACATAAGGCATCAAGAAATAAACTCTACCACTGCCTTCTTCATACCTGTCCACCAGAACTAACGCTGGAGATCTTGGTACATTTTTACTACTCCAGGATGTAAATCCAAGAAGGATGCATGAGACTCCCTCAGAACCTCCTCTCGCAATGACACTAGAACAATTCTGCATCCTCTAAAAAGGACTACGTTCTCCCCATATTTTTGATATCCATCATGAGCATATCATGAGCATAACATTGAATGAAAAGACTCACAGTGGACATCCCCTAGTTGTTCTTCCCGAACTTGTTGTAAGGATGGAGGGGTTACAACCTTTGACTACATATAAGCTACATCATTTTCCATCCACTAGGGATAGATGTAGTAAGGACAACTACTCTGTTGCCTCACTCAACATTTGTGAACTCAATCTCCTACTGATAGCATCTTCTACAATGTTCCCCTTTCTAGGAGTATAGATTATCTCAAATTCATAATCCTAGAGGAACACTAGCTATCTCCTCTAACTCACATTTAGATCATTATGTGAGAAGATGTACTTGAGGCACATGTGGTTGGAGTAGATGATAAACTTTTCTCTTATAAGTTTGTCCTCCCACATCAACAATGTGAATACTACCACTACCAACTCGAGATCATGCGTCGCGTAGTATTGATCGTTCAGCCTTAGCTGGTGGGAACCAAAAGAAATTAGGGAATGTCTATGGATCACGACACAACCAAACCCAGTTCTTGATGCGTCGCAGAAAACGGCATACTCAACACCCTCATCTCGAAATATCACGATTTTTGGGCTCATCATGATCTACCACAACTACTGGGAAGCCTTCTGTCACATCTCCATCCATAAAGGCTACCCCTTTTGGGTTAAGGATTTCATCAATGGTGAATACCAAGTTAAATCTTTGGTAGTATCCTACCAGCCCATGGAAGCTAGGAACCTCTGTCTTGCTCCATGGTTTCTCCCTTGCTAACACATCCTCAACCATGGCTCAGTCCACTACTACTCCATCTACTAAGATAACATGTCCCTGAATGTGGACCTTCGGTATCCAGAACTAGCACTTTGATAGCTTCCCATAAAGAAGGTGCTCTCGATGAATGTTTAGAACTATTTTATGGTGTCTCCTAAGATCCTCCTTTAACGACAAGTACACAAAGATTTCATCGACAAAGACCACTAAGAAACGTTCCATATATGGTAGGATGATGTGGTTCAAAAGACCCATGATCATGGTGGGGGTGTTCGTCATACCGAATGGAATCACCAAGTATTCATAGTGACTATAGCTGCATCTGAATTCCATGCTTAGTTTATCCTCATCCCATAATCATAGATGTTGGTAACCTGATTGAAGGTCATCCTATGTGAACATTTTTTCCCCTTTTAGCTGATCAAATAGGCAATTGATCCATGGAAGTTGATACTTGTTCTTCACTGTTACCTTATTCAAGAGATAGTAATCCACACACAACCATAAACTCCCTTCTTCCATAAAAAAAACAAATATGGGGCCACCCGGGATGAAACAATGGGTCTTAAAAATCCATTACTTTGGAAATCCTCCAATGGAACCCTCACCTCACAAAGCTCTGTGGGAGCCATCTGATACGCTAGTGAGGATATCAGTGTCGTCCCGAGGAGTAAGACTATGCAGAAGTTGATCACCTAGTAGGGAGGTAATCTTGGAACATCTTATTGAAATACATCCTCATACTTTCACACTACCACTATGAACTAAAATCTCATAACATCTACTTCTCTAAGTGTATGGCTATCCAACTCATGACTGATCGGCTGCACCAAATTAGGAATAATCCCACTTTGTGTTACCTAAGACACCTTTTCACCAACAATGTAAAACCTCTTTCCATCATTGCAGACACACCAAACTATTCGCCAAAAGCATTCAGTCCGGGCATGGACAGAAGATAGCCAATCCATATCGAGAATGAAGTCATAAGGCCTCGACTCTACCACCAAGAGTTTCTATCTAAAAGTATTGCGTCCAATGGAAAGATCACACTATCTAAAAATATGCATGACCATTGAGTCTCCTCTCGTAGGTGTCTCCATGTGTAAGGGTTGAGTCAATAACTCTACCAGAATCTCAAGGTTTCACACAAGACATGTGGTGAGGAATGAATGTCTGGGACTTGTTTCTATAAGTACATAAGCTAATGTATAAAATACATATATCATACCTCAAATCATCCATGGACTCCCAAGGTCATACTCCTCGAACACATGAATATATCCCCACCCTTATCCCTCATCTACCTGAGCTAGGTACGGACCTCCTGGGGGTGGTGGTGGAAGTAGATCAAAGTGTCTGCCACCACCTGCAGTTCTCCTTGCTCCTCTTGCTTTTCTCTAACCTAGCAGGTCTGTCTGCTAAACTCTTAGCCTTGTCCATGCCGATCCATCCTTAAACTCCCTTTCAACAGCTCGACGGTGTGGAAAATATCTTGAGAGGTGTCCTCTGCCATCACACAAGTAGTACCACTTCTCCCTAGGCTGATTGGATCTAGCCAGACAACCCTTGGCTATCGATCCCCTATCCCGAGTCCTCCTATGACGTCTCCCATGTCCTGAACCCAGTGCATGATGTCAACACCGTACTTCTGATATCTCTGCACATGTATACCTAATACTAAATTCCATTGGATGTCTCTTCTCTTCCATGAAGCACTTGAACCCCAAGGCCCACTCGAGAACTCAAGCATAAGTCAAAATACATAGAGGCATGACCGTAACTCGTATGTTCCACTGTAGAACTCTCTCAAAAAGTCCAATATTTGAAGTAATGATCCCTTAAAATATTTATCTAGTACGTAGAGAGGCTGGTGATCCTCGATGCATAGTCATCCATCGTCCAACTACCCAACTGGATCTGAAGAAGCTCTTGGATATGCACAGCTCTATGTGTAACTGGGGTGAAATCATCCCTAAAGTGTCACTCAAACTCTATCCACGATATAGTATCTTCATCATGAGTTTTTGTGGTCAAAATCCACCATCGTCCCGCTGAAGCACAAATATGGATCGCTCCTAGTATCACCATCTGGTCTGCTAGTGTCCTCACTAGACTAAAAACTCTACCACCGCCACAAGCCAGTCCTCATCCACCTGAGGGTATGGATCACCTCATAACATGAGGGGCCTATGTCCCTGAAACTCATGGATTTCTCCAATTCTGTTCTCCTCATCTGTCGGCAACGTTGGTACCACATACTTCTCCACTAGTGGTGGTATAGACGGTGCACCACCTTGAGGTAACACCTAGGGAACTAGTCCATGTATCGAAGCGTCATCATTGAGGGGATCATCCACATTATCGAGCTTCTAGATCCTAGTGGTTAGGGATCATAGAGGCATCCAGTATGAAGACAAGATGTACTGGGCTCAAGAGTATATGTAGATAGTTGAAAAAAGGGTCATAGAAAACTCATCCCTTACAGATATGATGCATGTTCCATTATTTTAATTCCCTTCAACTAGTGTCTTCATATAGAGAGTCAAAATTTAGGTTATTAGAGTCCTAACCTATGGATACATCAGCCACCCACACCAACAATGGAGTCTTTGGCCAGAATGTTGAGCTCGAAATACCTTAAACTATTTCCCCAAATGAATCTCATCGAATCATTGTCCTAAGGTAGAGCCGACAACTTCTGAAACCACTATGTCACGACCCATCCCAGTGGGGCCAGCACCAGGACTCCCCATTCCCAACTCCAATAGGCCAAGGGCCAGTGACTAGTTACAATTAGGCCTATCGCTAAAGTTGGAGGTATTTCCAATGTACATCTCTACATGAACACTTATACAATCCCATAAATGCTAAAAAGAATAAGCCACTAAGGTAAAAAATGCATGCGTACAACTAAAAACAACCAACAGAGTGAAACAGAATGTAAACTGGGATAAAATACATGCCCACCAAAAGAAATAGTTAGAAAACTAAAAAGTCCAACTTGAATGTAAATGGAGGTACTGGGACAACTGCTCATAGTCATAGGAACACCTCCACCTGCATGGAACTCAGAAATCCCAGTACGGTCCTGGTCTTCCCTAGACACTATCAAAAAGAAGCTTGTCTCTATAAGACACTACACATGTAGTAAATCTCATGCATGGGAGAGTATAAAAATACTCAATAGGGGACCCTGAAAACCATAAATCAATACAAAAAGTTATGTTACAATCATATCTACATAGTATGTGTCTACTGAACACACGACAAGAGTAACACATCCAGATATACTTGAGACCCAGACCCGAAGTCTACAATCACCACAAACCCCCACTAGCGATTTCGTTCGAACAATACAAAAGGCACACATTTGGTTGAACTCACTCCATGCGTCTAACAAATCTGATGATGTCAATCCAAGAAGTACTTTTTTCAAGAAAAGACATCAGAAGGATTGATTCCCTGATAGATCTGAGGTGAGAACATATACACTCAATCTGTGGGAACAAACTCATGACTGGGAAAGGATCATGATAAATGGATGTGGATTACTACCAGGTCTTTGGCAGATACCATGATGCATCCTGATTTCCACATGCTAGGTAGAGGATCTTCATCCTATAGGATTGGTCCTGTCGATACCTAACTCTACATAGGGGTAGAATTGGGTAGAGGATCTTGATTCTGGCCACTTAGATTGATTCTAAATCTATCCAGAAAGTCCTACTGATGGGATAAATCTTTTGTAGATGAAACGATACCTAACATTTATGGGAACGAGAAAAGTGGGGGGGGGGAACTAACCTAAATGAGACATTTCCATGGAATGGTGGAAAAGGATATCAAGTCATGTATAAGGGGGTACACAACATGTAGGCTTGGTGACACATTATATCCCTCAACTCCATGTACTGATCCTGTACAATGACCTGAGTCTAGGGAACATGCCATGTAAAAATGTATATACATGGTGTCTGTAGGAAGGATCACACACCATGTTAATGTATCTGGGGTCTTCTCCGTTTACACTGGTCATGTGCTTATACACTACCTTATCCCGTGTATACCAACATGTGTAATCAATACACAGGGTGACCCACATAACTTCCCTCCACTAGCCATGTGGTGGAATACATTTCATGTACTCCACCCCATTTTTGTGTGTCGTCGTAGATACATATCGAGTCCCATGTAAGGACCCACATGACGTATGACAATGATCACAAACTGTTTCAACACTTTTTGATGCCCAAAACTTCATACGCTACTGGGTGGGGCCCACACATCATGTCCTTCTGGTAGCACGACCTGTTATTCACCATGTACTTTACAGAAACCCCAGTTACCTCCATGACAACACCACATGTCATGTTCATCAAAATACATTCCATGTTGATTGGGATTTTCTACATTTCATTGTTCTTTGTCGACACACCCCGGTGCTCCTCCGGTCTTCGATTCAGCCATCTAATCACCTCAAAACTCAAGACTCCAGGTTTTGCTGACACCTCAAGGTAATATTCATTAGTTTAGAGCCTCCAATTAGCCCTAACAACAAGGCTCGTTCTCCTCCATGAAGAATGCCTGATGAAAGATCTTCCTCAATATGAGATGATTCATCATTCTCCATCACTGTCTCACCTTTTCTATGTCATTGCAATGACCGATCTCCTATTTTGATTCTTTGAATTGTGAAACTAATTCATGATGATCCATTATTCATCACCCCACAAAGAACACGAAGAATGCATGACAATGGAGGAATAAATTCAATAACAAAATAAGGAATGGACCTTCCCTATTATTCATAACGACATTAATCTTCTCCCATTAATATGATTTAAATAGGGTGAATCAAAATAGAAAATCATGAATGGATATTTCCCCCAAAATGACCCAATATAAACACTCCCACAATAATACATGCTCCACGGGTCAACCAGTTTGTGGGTTGATCCATTCCCATCGTTTAACCAAAGAATAGGATAGAACTAAAGCAGAACCACAAACCCATACCTCATATTGGTGGAAGATTGATTGCCATTTGTGTTCATTGGTGAGGTTGCATCGAATTTGATGTTTGTCAATTGATCGACTATCATCGTTAGTTGTCGAGAGAATTCTCCAAGGGGTATGCTCTCTATGCCTCTATATAATTTCATGGTTATGCGGAAAACCTTATAGGTTCTCTTAATATATTATTTAAAATCTCACATTAGCGCGTTATGGGACAGTTTGAAATAAAATATTTTTTTTTTCTTCAAATCATCTGAAAAGTAACTTCTATATTTGACCCATGCCGGTCGATTCTATGCCTCATTAAAGGTACTCTCATTGCTCTAAATAGAATGTTGCCCTCAGATTTCTAATCCAGGTACCCGTTTAAAATTTATTTTACTTTTTTAGGTAAATATATAACACATGATATTTAGGGTTTAAATTATTTGAAAAATTTATTCCGGGCACCCCAAACCTCAGAATATCACACCATCATAAATCTTGGTCTCTTAATAATTCTATATGATATTTAAAAATAATACATGGAAAGTCTGAGACATTATAGATTCCTTGGATCAAGCAGTAACAAGTTAGTTCCACAGTTAAATCCCATTAGGCTTAGTCATTTCATAGACATGTTTTAACTTGGATAGACTCCTTGGTCATGGTAGGAATCCCATTTTCGAATTACCTGAACTATGCTCCTAGGATAAAACTCATACCCTTATCTAGTATACAATTATTTATGAGTTGGAGACCCTTGAGGTCTAAGTTGTCTTGGTCATTACCTTGGAACATCACTATTAGATATCATTACAGGTTGCATTGTTACATCTTCGACCTTTACTATTGATAACATGTGACATACTTCTAAAAGTAGAAATGATCAAATAAATGATTGCTTTTATGTTTCGACACCATCTAAGGGCTAATTCATGTATGTGGATATTTGGTTACATTTTACTAATTTAATTTATATATACTTTCTTTCACATTGTTATATTCCACTACACATGAAGAATATTATAGATATTGTTGGTGGTGGACAACTATGATTTTTCTCACATACTATCCAATTGTAGTTTGGTACTCGGGGTATACTACATGTGTTTAGGTGTTGACAATGGGAAGCATACATCTTCAAATAGTTGATTGCTTGTTGTTTAGGGTGGATCTTGATAGAAGATGACTGAACTGGAGCTTGGGATTCTTGTGATAGTCTTTTGATTTCATTATATATTTTTAGGACATGTTATCCCTTCTATCTTGAATCTATATTTCCATGTTTTCTATTGACATGATATATCATCATTAGTTATTTTATTTTGTTCAGTTATTGTTATCCTTTTTTATTTATTACCTTCTTCTACTTTCATTGTTTACTTATATTTCTTCCACTACATACCTATATTTATACTTACTCGTTGTTACACTCTTTGGTAATGAGGGAATAGTTTCCCCAAGGACAAACCCTAGGCCCTTTATTCTTTTTGGAATCCTCTGCAGTTTTGAGAGATGAGCTTGAGGCCATGGGACCCACCTGGTATGGGGAACCTGTAAACTAGAATCCAAGTTCGGGGTGGACCAAAGTGGGACAAGAAGGATTTTACTTTCTTTCTTTACTATTTGAAGAAAATATATTGGAGATTAGGAACTTTATAGGTCATGGTCATTAGTCATGCATGGGCGTCACAAACCCAGGTTTGGTGTAAAAGCTTGGTTACTGAAAATATAATTGTTGTTTTGTTTTTCCTATTACAGTTGACATTATTTCACCATTGGGTGATGCACATGCTATATCACATTTTTATTATTACTCTTATTAGGTATTTATTTCATTCATTGGATGATGATATGAGGGAAAAGGTAATTGATTCATGTATAATATTTGGAAACTATAATTTTCATGACATATATATTTCCCTATCATATAGGTTCATTTCACAAATTTTCATTAATTGACAAGCTTGTGATTTTAGAGTGATGTTGTGATAATTAGATTATGGTTGTATTACTATTGGTGGTGATTGAAAGATTGAATGTCTCAATTCAAGAGGTATATCATTCCTTATGGGTTGGGATGAGTAATTTACTAAGTCAAGACATTATGCTATAAATAAATGTGTGTTGTTAACATTGATGAGGTGTATATGCACTGATTCAATAGGAATGAATATCCAATACAAATTGAAACATGACATATAATATGAAATTCTTGCACATTTCTATACTAACTGGACTTTTTTATGAAAAGTAAATGATTGAACCAAGTAATTAAATATAAAATTAAATGAGATGGTTTCTAATAAATCTTGAGGCAATGTACTATTGACCATTTATCTATTAGATCCCCTAAAACGTATACATTATCACATACTAGTAACTAAATGGATAAGAGGGTTGTTGGGGTAGTATACATTGGGTATTGAACCATATATTAAGGATAAAATCCGTAAGTGTTTCTAACATTCTATTAAATCTTGTTTTGAGGTTTGTTTTGGGAATTTGTGGACCAATTCCACCATGAAATCCTCATATCATATGCCAGGAAGGTGGTGATGATCATTCTCCAAATGCGGTGGGCCCTAAGACACCATTCTTATGTACCAGTTCTCCATGTGTTGCACCACCTATTGTACCATATTTTTTTTTACTAATTCTCATGTTTGTGATAGTTTCCTACATCTAATGCAGTCTATGAATTGTGCTCTACGACTAAGACGTACGATGGCTAATCTGACTCATGATTTATAGTTGTAGCATCCTCCCACCTTATAAGTGGATAGTCTTCCACATGCTATTGAGACTTTTCTAGAACCCATTTTTTATATCGTTGACCATCAAGAAACTCTTCGAGAGTGGAGGTGCAAGATTTTTACAAACATTCTTTGTGATTTGAGGAAGTGTTGGTGGGTTGTGGTCACCTATGATGATTGCCAGCAAGGCATGATATGGGATGAATTCCTGACTAATTTCTATTATCATTTCCTACATTAGAAACTGAGATATGACAGATCTAGAGAATTCATGTATCTCAAGTAATGTTATTTTTTGGTTAAGGATTATTCAACATGTTTCAGGGAGTTTCAGTGCTTTTCACCGCTTCTAGCTGGTGTTGATTTCACGTTCTAGATGATTCAAGGATGGGTTTCAATATTCCATCCTTATATAGGTGAATTTATTTCTATTTAATTATTTTTATAAAATAGTCAATAATCCTCTTATCATTGAGTGAAACCTAAACGACGAACATAGTACCATGCATAGAGGATCAGTGATGGAGTAGTCCAGAAGTTATACTGGTGGAAGGAAACGTTCTATCGAGGTTTGTTGTTTGGGAAGTAACCAAAAGAGTACCCATTATAATATCTCCATGGTGTTTCATCATTATGGATGACACGAGAACCTGGATAATCATTGTGATTGAGTCCCAAAGTAGTGTTGGTCTATCAGATGTATTTGACATCTCCAGAGATTCTGTAGGAACATTCAACCATCATCGAGGGGAAAAGGATCCATGCTAGCACCCCTTCAAAAGAAGGTTATTTTGTGACATTTTTGGAAGTAATTTGGAATATAACCAACAGGAATCCCCAAAGAAGAAGTCCTAGACATTTTAGAATGACTCATGAATAATATTAGCACCAGTGTTCATTCCTCCATATAAGATGGCACCTACTGAGATCCCAAAGATCTGGTGGTAGTTGGAGGATCAAGAAGCCAAGGGATTTATACTTCCCAGTATATCCTCTTGGGGTTCAACAATTATTTTTTCCAAAAGGGAGATGGAACCTTACATCAATATGTGGATTGCATATGGGATAACAAACTTATGGTGATGAAATGGTGTCAGCTGCCTCAAAAATATGATCTATTTGATGAGATTTGAGGATCTAGGATCTCAACTATTATTGAACATGGAATAGGATATCTTTAGGTGAATGTCATTCCATCATATATACCTCGTATATATTTTTATAGTATATATGGTCTATATGAGTACCTATTTATGTTATTGAGTCTTACGAAAACACTCGTTGTTTTCAGGGCTCTAATGAATATGATGTTGCACCACAATTAAGATTCTATTGTTTTATTCTTTTTGAACGAAATCTTGGTGTATTATCATAATCATAACAACCATGAAAATCACAATGAGATAATTTTGAGTACACTGAGAGATCATCATATTTATGCGAAGCTTAATAAGTGCCACTTCTAGATTGAAAAAGATCACTTTTTGTGTAATATCATCTTAGAATCAGCTGTATTTGTTGACTATGAAAAGATTACTTTTCAAGTTTCCTAGGAGCTTCCCAACAACATTTTTCATATATGTAGATTTGTGGGGATATTTGAATATTACCAGCATTTCATACCAGACTTCTCACACCATGATTCACCTGTCACTAGTGTTTCAAAGAATGGTGTCAAGTACTTGTGTTCAGAATCTTGTGATAAATCCTTTAAGGAGAAGAAAGGGTAGCTTTTCATGACACATGTTTTATATCTTCCTAATCTAGGAATATGTTATATTATATTCTGTGATGAATAAGGGATATTCCTAAGAGAAGTGATGATATAGGATGATAGAGTCATTGTGTATAGATATGGGTAGTTGAATCCTCATGAGAGAAACTATCCAACACACGACATTGATCTAGTAGCTATTTTCCATGACTTAAATTTATGGATACATTATCTTTTGGGTGAGAAAATTGTGGCATTAATAGACCACAAGAGCCTCAATTATATCTTTTCCAAGTGTGGCCTAATCATTAGATAGTGAATATTTGTCGAGTAACCAATATTCCTTAAGTTTTAGATTTAATATACACTTAGAGAATGAAATGTGGTTGCAGATATATTGTGTCAAAAATCTAAATCATAGGCCATATAAGAATCCAGTGATGAATGGAAGATAATGGACCATGTTTCAAAACTACATCTAGAGTATCATGAAATTCACAATTTGTATTAGATCTCATCTTTTACAATTAACTCTTCCATCCATGAGGAGATGAATGATATAATATTTTTAGATCCTAAAGGATTGGTTCTCTGTGAGAGTATATTATGAGATAACCTGCCTCCAGATTGGTCTATAGATAGAGATGAAAACCTGTGTATTCATGGACATGTTTAAGTTCCTACATATAAGATATAGGAGTTGGTGTGCGAGTTCCATGCTTCTTAGTCGGATGTTCATCCATGAATATCCATGTTTCTTTGAGATATGTCAAACGAATATTGGTGGCCTATGATGAAACATCATATTGCAATCTCTATCACTAGTTTTTGCACCAATCAGTATGTGAAGGTAGAACACTAAATACTTAATGTCTAATTACAACTGCTTCCAGTCCCAGAATGGAAATGAGATGATGTTTCCATGGACATTGTGGTCAGTTTAGGTAGGTCTCCAAGAGGTAGTGATGTTGTATGGGTTTTTATTGTTATATTGATGAAAGTGGATCACATCATTCCAATTTATGTTACTTTATATGTTTAAGTTCTAGGAAAACTATATTTCTCTGAGATCATATGAGTACAGAAAGTTCCACATGCAATCATTTTAGAATCGTATACTAATTTAAAATCACAGTTCTAGAAGGGATTCCAAAAAACTATGGGAACACATGTGTTTATAAGAATTTCTCTCAAACTCAGATCAATATATAATTAAAACGAACGATAATGGTCCTTGATGATATGATCTTAGCATGTGTCTATGATTTTAGAGGTTCTTGGGAGAGTCATATCACTCTTTTTGATTTTTCTTATAATAATAACTTCATAGAAACCCTTTGGATAGCTCTTTTTGAGGACTTATATAGTAGGCCTTAAAATTCACCCATGTGCTGGCTAAAAGTTGGTGATGCAGCACTACTACGTACTGATCTCATTCAGAAAACTTCATAGTGGGTTTATCAGATCAGAAAATGTATTACTACAACATAGTTTAGAAATAAATCTATTTTTGATTGTCGTATATGAATTCTAGAGTTTGGGGTTGTAGATCATGTTTTCCATCAGTTATCCCCCTAGTCATGGCATAGATAGTTATATAAGTACGTTAATTCATCTCCTTATTATGTAGAGACATTTTATATTCAATAGAGAGTCCGACACATAGCCTATAGGTTATACTACCTCAATGGTACTATTCCATGCATGACAACTTCCATGAATTAGAGCTTCACCAATATCATTCTAACTCTTCACATACTTTTGATCCTAAGTAATTTGTTACAAATTCCAATGATAACTTCAAGGAGTATCCAGTATACATCATTCAATACAAGATGAAGGCTCTCATATGATAGTATGTCCCTCTAGTCCCAATCCAATTGTAGTACAAACACGTACAGGATGAGACATATGAGTGGGAGGAAAACATACATGCTTAGTGGCTAGAGTTGTTCTCAGATAATGTTTCACCACACATGGATGGAGAACTCAATAATGATTTATTTTAATGGGGGAAGAGTGTATGGACCCAGTTTTTAACTTAGGTATGGATACCTTAAATTTATGTATAATGGTTTATTTGGGTCCTAATATGGATTCCTAGTAGGATAGAGAGGTTCTCAAGGGTGTTTGATGATTTTTTCGAACCTAAAACCCAGCTTTTGGAAAAAAATTCCCATGTTGAAAGGTTAGATTAAACCGTACTATTAGGGAGCCATGTAAGATCTAACTCAGCCGATGGTATTCTTTTTTTGGAAGAGGAATCTTTCACGGTTAGTGCATGGTTTCATTAATTGTGTGGCCTAATAGTGCTAGGGCCTATCTTCTCTAGGTACCCATTCATTGGTTTTCATGTTTTTTCAAACCAAGTGATCAAACCATGCCCTGACTGAATTTTGGGTTATATACCTTTACCACCTTAATGATCTAATTTTACCTCCTCCTTAATCCTATATGATTTATTAGTGG
This sequence comes from Viscum album, assembly GCA_963277665.1. Taxonomy (NCBI): domain Eukaryota; kingdom Viridiplantae; phylum Streptophyta; class Magnoliopsida; order Santalales; family Viscaceae; genus Viscum; species Viscum album. The sequence goes on along the minus strand of OY728137.1, from coordinate 672,569,784 downwards.
GATAAACCCTATTTTAACCCATTTATAGCCTTTTCGAACACATAATTTAAGTCCCCAGCCTTAAACCTTACTTAATCTTGAGTTACTTCAAGAATACATGTTGAGGATCATTTCAGGTTTAGAGTTTTAGAGAAATAGATCATAAAACATGCATTACATTCCACATTTAAACAAAGTGGTTACAAAAAAATATAGTACTCATTTTTCCCATCAACAAAAACATACTTAAAATAAACCATGGATTCTTTCTTGACACTTCCTTGACACTATCATCACATCATGTAACTTTCCCTTGACCTTTGAAAAACATTTCAAAAACTTGGGACGAGCATAAAAATCTCAGTAAGGGATATAAAAGTACGAAATGAAAACATTAGTCCATGAATGAAATCATAAATTACCCATAAAACATAATCACATACCTCATCAAATCATGAATAAATCATAGAAATCATAAGAAATAAAGGTAACTTGAGGTATTTATAACATTCTTACGTAGGGAGTAACCCTCTTGGTTATGTTTGGAATACCCATCCCAGAATATTCCATAAATCTCTTTGGAGAAACCTTAATGTTTAACTCCTTCATGTTAACCAATGCATTGAAGAGATATATCAGGCTCACTCGCCCTTAGTTTATCACGGAACCACCTGTCTTCATAATAATTCCCAATAACCATAACATAATCGTATCACATAAAACATCCATAAAGGAAACATAACATTTCCACATTTCAATAACAAAATATCAATACAACACGTTGATATAATAAAAAATTTTGCAAACCATTATCAATACCAAAATAAAATAAAAGTAAAACATGGTATTTATTTTTCATTTAAAAAAGTATGGATTGTAGAGGAAGCTGAAACTCAAATAATGGTCACGGCGGCGGAGAAGTCATTGTCACCGCATAGGTACGACAAAAACATTCCCTTTTGTAGTTTTGTAAAACTCTTCGTATAAAAAAGATTCCTGTTGGATAAATGTAAATGTGAAAGGGGTTTATACATTGTATAAAAGAAGGTTGTGTATAAAACAATATATTCCTCAATGAAAGGAGATTGAGACGAAGTCCCATACAAAGACTGTATTCTTGGATTAAGGATAAATCAATTACATAATTATGTGTGACAAATGAATAAACCAAATATAAGTGGATATTAAGTGTAATAAAATCATAGGTCATTCACACATATTCATAGAACGACATATTCAAGGAGTACATGTTTATCCCAAGGAATCAAAATTGGGTTAAGAAGTTTCCTTGCAAAAATTCGATAGCCTAACGACATCACATCAAACTACAGAAAATGAGTTGATGAGAGATAAAAAAGGGCATATCATCACTTGGAAATAATATTTACATCAATAAGGATATAAAAGAACATATCCCAACATTACAATATGTAAATTAAAGGAGCCAACAAAGGAAGTCTTTCAAAAAGAGGGGGGTGAAAGGTTCCCTTACCAACTTGGGTATCTTTCGAAACATACACCGCATGAAAAAAGGACAATACAACATTGATGTAAATACTCTCAAACTAAATTATATTACACAAAGATTATGATAATGGGGATTACATATACCACTCAAAGGAAGTGGTGGAAAATTTAGCATAAATCTCAAGGGAATAAAAGTGAGACGAAAAATCCCTTACGAAAACTCGGCAGCCTAACGACACCACATAAAACATCCTAAAACGGATTGATGAGATCAAATCGGTTCTGTCAACATATTAACATAAAATTTAAATCAAGTGGAATATAAAATAACATCCCCCAACATAACAAGTAAGAGCTTAAAAGAAGTGACATAAAGGAGAGTACTTAAAAAGAAAGAGAGAGGTTGGATCTCTTTCGAAAATTCGGCAGCCTAACGGCGCCACTCAAAAAATCCAAAATGGATTGATGAGAGAAAATAGGGTCTATTCATCATATGAACATAAATATTATAGTAAGGGTAATATAAAATAACATCCCAATCATAAGAAATATGAGCTTAAAAGGAATGACATAAAATAGTGTACTTAAAAAGAAAGAGAGGGGTATGATCCCTTACCTCGTATCTGACTTGACTCGATCGTTCATTAATCTCATGAATAATAAACTTGAGTTAATTTATACTTTCTTAAGAACCTTTTTCAAGTTCATTATTCCTTTTATATCACTTATTACCATGTCATGAACACTATGTAATTATTTAAGTTAATAAAGGTCCTTTTAACGATCATTGCTACTTGAGTAAAAAATAAACTCTTTATAATTACAAGTTTGTTCATGGGGTAAAATATCCATTATATACAGAATTATATTCATTATTTAGATATCATATATATCATATATATCCACTTTATCCAAGAAATTATAATATTACATAACATTTAGAGATAAGAAATGAAATGCACCGTTCATGGAGACGGTAAGCCGTACGTACGCATTAACACTACTTCCATTTCTATTTCATATTTAATGGAATTAAAAAATAATTATATATAATAGTATTATAATTCCATTATGGTATCATATATACTATCATTAAATCTATCCTTTATACTTACCACATATGGTATTAACGAATCAGATCACTTTGAGGGGGCGGTAGTCCGTACTTCCTAAAATGAAGATATCGCGTTTACCCATAATGGAAAACATAAAGGTATGCAATAAATGAAAAATACAGAAGTTTAAGAAAAACATAAACATATTATATATCATATATAATTATAGTTACATCTTAATGTCCACCTTTGAAGGTGTTAAATGAATATTGAACAATCATCGATTTGTGAGGCAGAAATTCACCATCCACAGAAATAGTATGTTCTTTAACCATTAGATATAGGTGTGTGTAAGTTTATCTTGAAACAATCTTATAACAACTTCCTATTATATTTAAGATACTTGTGTTGTTACAAAATAAATTAATTAAAAGAGTATAGGGGGTTGGAGAAGAAAAATAAAACAAAATAGCACAAGTGAAGATGTTACCGTAAATTCGGGTAACTCCATTTGGATTGAACAAAAAACGTTTCTTTAAGAGATTAATGCCTAATGTAACGCTTCTATGAAGAGTATAGGGATGTGAAGAGACAAAATGATCCGAGATTTTCCAAGCCAAAGGCTTGAGAGGTGTGGGTAAGGAGGTAGAGGTTGGGGCCTTTTATAATAGGAGAGGAGGGGCACTCTTGGAAAGGTATAAAATGTTACTTTATTTTCAAATGTGTTTCGGATTTTAAAGGTCCCAAATTGATTTATTTCGAGGTTAAGGTGATAAGAGATCAAAATACACCCATAAAATAGGTTTTTTACATTTTTAGGTCTTAGATTTTACATTATCTTTTCATTTTTTTTAAGTCGTTAAATAATGAGGTAATCGCTACATCATCATAATGTCATAAATAATTTAATTTATATAATGTATAAACACTATAAAAAAATACTATGATGAAGGAAATTTTTTTAGATTTACAATGAATATTTATAGTAAAAAATCGTACTTGTATAACCCCATGTAAAAATTATTTTAGTCAAATAATACATGTTTGTGTCATTTTTACTTTTACTTTAAATAAAAGGCATAAATGTCATTATCATACCCAAGTGGCTCCATGGGGTCCCAAAAATCGACCCATGAGTTGTATTGGTAGGCCATGACTCATGAACTATGGTTATGACATGTTTCAAGATATTTTCATTTTATTATAATATCATTTTAACTTGAAATCACACTAATTACCTTTTATCGCGATTAATAAAACTTAAAAGTTATTTTCATATAAAATTATTTTCATTCCATTGAACCAAATTTTACTTTATAATGAAAATCATTTATATTGGATTTTTTAAATTCAAATCACAGAAGTGGTAAAGTTCCATTTAAATGAAAAATCAGTTTTCGTAACTAACACTTTGTGGTTTCATTATTCATCAAAAATTAAGGTTTTTCAGAAAAATACCAAAAATTAACCCTAAGATATATTTGATATTATGAATTCAAAAATGATTTAATTTTTTACCAAATTCATAACATAGAAGTTTCATTAATTAATTTTATATGTAAATTCCGCTGTCAAATCAAATAGCGTGTTTTTATGAAACAATATCTATCAAAATATTGACACTCGTTTATGTCCAATATCAAAGTGAAATTATTTCCAATGACCACCAATGGATTAAATGGTTAAAATATATTCTAATTTCACTTTAAAACCAATTAAAAATATAATCTAATAATATAAATAAATTATATTAGAAAGCAGTTTTGAATTAAAATACAACATTTTTCACTATTCATTAAAAATGAACTTTATCGGACAAATACCAAAACTTTACACAAAGTAAATTTTGATGTCCCGACTCTAGAGAAGAATTTTATTTTTTCAAATATAACACATAAAATTGTCAAAAAGTAAATTTTAAAAGAGGTTAGCCATCAAAAGACGGTTAATCGACCTTTAAAAGAATATTAGAATATTTGCGCTTAAAATTGCATTTATTCGCATTTTTAATCCTCTATCATTTATTGTAAAAAGTAAAAACATTTGAAAAACATATATAATTATTTTTTAGTTAGTTCTGTTCATTTCCGTCATTACAACGGCTAGGTGTTAACTACTATTTAAAATAAATTTTTTTTTTATTAGAGTGCAACGTATGATTTCAAAGGAACACTATGTTGCGTATTGGGTAAGCCATCGACCATAGCGTTCTGTTTAAATTAATATTAAAATTTTATTCACAAATTAGGATAAATATAAAAATTTCATATTCTTTATTTACCTGGGGTGTTACATCCTTCCCCCCTTTTGGGAACTACGTCCTCGCAATTTTCAAATTGGGCTTGGAAACATCATTGAAAGTCCCACATTCGAACAAGAGTCGGTAAAACAATCACTTTAAAAGAAAGAAAAAGAAGTATAGAGGTCACAAAAATTAACCCATACTAGGATTCCATGTAGGAAAACATGGATATGGAAGAAAAAGAAAAGGATCATGTTCTGAGGTAGAGTGATAGAAAACATGTTTAGGAGAAAGTTAACCACAAGAAAATCACAAACTTGTGGTGGGTTAAACGGTATTCGATTCCCCATTAGGAAAAGTTAATAGACAACATTTTTGTTTTAAGTTACCTTTCATTGAGGCATTTATTTTTGATCTTAAGGAAACATAAATACTTGTCATGTTGACTTTCAAATTTTACTAGATTTCTTACACAAACTCATACTTTCTACAAAAGATGAGTATTTAGGAAGACATTTTCTCATTAAGAGTACTATAATCAATTTCATGAGAATCACCTAATCCACAAAAGAGATATATATATTTTCCATTCATTTAGACCCTTACTGAAACCAAAATTGTTAGAACAAGATCAGATAAACAAGAAAAGGATAACCCTTTATAAAAAGAAAATCTACTCTTAATCTCCAAAATTTGTCCAAAAAACCCAAAGTTCAACGAGGACCATTCGATAAACAATTTGTTTATAAAATTCTTCAAAGTAAACCAAACTAATATCTAAACCCAAATATTTGAAGGATTTGGTCACATAGTCTTCCAAGGTACAAATTAACACTTATCTCCAATTAACATCAGTTCCTCTAAAAGTCTCATATTGAAAAGTAATTAACCTAATCACATATCCTCCATGATAGGTTAATAATTTCTATAGATAACCCTAAAATCAACTTACACTTAATTCATAAAATCATGTAACTAAAAAGAATAAGTCATACTAACCAGGGACTTCAGTTAGTCCAGTGGTTGGTGATAAATAACAGTCTCACTTTGGTTGTGGGTTCAATTTCCACATCTTTGTCTGATGCGACGGGTTGTCACACGGTCTGCGTTTTTTTCCTTTTTATAAAACTCCAAAAATAACCCTAACATATTTTAAACTAAATAGTTTTTTTATACATCTCATTTCCATCCAAATTCATTACGATATCAACATCTTAATTCTTGAAGTCTTATTTCACCACCATAAAATAAAACGATTCCCAAAATGAATAACAACATACCTTGATAATGGTGTCCCCTCGGTTTCATCGTCATCTTGTTCACGTAGGTAGATGTCCCATGAATTACAAAAATGATTTAGATATCCTTCAAAATCATTTTCGTCCTTCATCCAAATACACCTTGTACAACATGGGTCATATGGGTGTTCACAGAAAAACAGTTTTGGAAAATAATCATGTATGACATATAATTCCAAAACATATGATAAACCATGATCTCAATAAAATAGTCGGACATAATTTGAGTTAAAAATTTCTTTTATTCGTCCTTTTAAAATACCATAAGTATGTGTTCAGAGACTATATTTTAAAAACAAATATAAATAGGTTGCACAAGGATCTCCTTCATCAGAACCATTTTTAAAATCATAATATGCTTCAAATTCTTGTGATAAGGTAAAATATTTTAAAATACCTTGATAATATTTACCTTTCTGGAAAATATGAGAATATTGTGAAAATCGTATTTGTCTAAATACAACCCATGATCCACGATGATAACGAGGTATAGTGGAGGTGTTTGATATCTCAAACAACTGCTTTCAAGAGAGTTGTATGCTAGAAAAAGTTTCACAATCATCCGGACACGACTTTGCAATAATTATTGCAAACATGTCATCAGGAAGAGATAGGAATGTCATTTTAGATCCTCCTCCTTCCATTCATAACTGACTTTACTTGATTTGAAAAAAGTTATAAAACAAGGATTTAACTGAAATAATAGATATAAGGACTAACCATGTGTCTAAAAAAAGTCCTAATCCCTAAAGTTGTCTAAACCGACCTCTGATACCAACTATAAGGCCCCAGCCTTAAACCATACATAATCTTGAGTTACTTAAAGAATACACATTGAGGATCTTTTTCGATTTAGAGTCTTAGATAATTAGATCACATAACATGCATTACATTCCACATTTAAACAAAGTGGTTACAAAAAATATAGTACTCATTTTTCCCATCAATAGAAACATATTTAAAATAAAACATGGATTCTTTCTTGACACTTCCTTGACACTATCATCACATCATGTACCTTTCCCTTGACCTGTGAAAAACATTTCAAAAACTTGGGATGAACATAAAAATCTCAGTAAGGGATATAAAAGTACAAAATGAAAACATTATTCCATACATGAAATCATACTTTAATCATAAAACACAATCACATACCTCATAAAATCAGGAATAAATCATAGAAATCATAAGACATAAATGTAACATGATACATTCATAAAATTCTTACGTAGGGAGTAACCCTCTTGGTTAAATTTGGAATAACCATCATAGTATATTCCCTAAATCTCTTCGAAGAAACTTTAACGTTTTACTCCTTCACGATACCAAATGTATTTGAGAGCTATATCGGGCTCACCTGCCCATAGTTTATCACGGAACCAGTCGTCTTCATAATAATTCCCATGAACCATAACATAACCGTATCACATAAAACAAGCATAAAGGAAACATAAAATTTCCACATTTCAATCACAAGATATCAATACAACACGTTGATTTAATAAAAACATTATGAAAACCATTTTCAATACCAAAATGAAAGAAAAGTAAAACATGGTATTTATATTTCATTTAAAAAAATTATGGCAGGTTGAGGAATCCAAAACTCAAATAATGGTCACGGCGGCGGAGAAGTCATTGTCGCCGCATAGGAACGAAAAAAACATTCCCTTTTGTCGTTTAGTAAAATGCTTCATATAAAAATGATTCCTTTTTGATAAACATAAATGCAAAAGGGGTTTATACATCGTATAAAAGAAGGTTGTGTATAAAACAATATATGCCTCAATGAAAGGAGATTGAGATGAAGTCCCATACAAAGACGGTATCCTTGGATTAAGGATAAATCAATTACATAATTATGTGTGACAACCGAATACACCAAATATAAGTGGATATTAAGTGTAAAACAATCAGAGGTCATTCAAACATATTAATAGAACGACATATTCATGGATTACAAGTTTATCCCAATGAATCAAAATTGGGTTAAGAAGTTCCTTTGCAAAAATTAGACAGCCTAACGGTGTCACATAAAACTTCATAAAATGAGTTAATGAGAGATAAAAAGTGTATCTCTTCACTTGGACATAATATTTACATTAAAAAGGATATATAAGAACATATACTGACATTAAAATATGTAAATTAAAAGACCAAACAAATGAAGTCTTTTAAAAAGAGGATGGTGAAAGGTTCCCTTACCGACTTGGGTATCTTTCGACACATACACCCCATGAAATAAGGACAATACAAAATTGAATTAAATACTCATAAATGAAATTATATTACACAAAGAGTAGAATAATGGGAAGTACATATACCACTAAAAGTAAAAGGTGTCAAATGTAGCATAAATCTCATGGGAATAAAAGTGAGACAAAACATCACTTACGAAAACTCGGCAGCCTAACGACGCCACTTAAAACATCCAAAAATGGATTGATTAGATCAAATAGGGTCTTTCATAATATTAACATAAAATTTAAATAAAAATTAATATAAAATAACATTCCCTGACATAAGAAAGAGGAGCTTAAAAGAATTGAAATAAAAGAGAGTACTTAAAAATAAAGAGAGAGGTTGGATCTCTTACGAAAATTCGGCAACCTAACTGTGCCACTCAAAACTTCCAAAATTGATTGATGAAAGAAAATAGGGTCTCTTAATCATATGAACATAAAAAGTAAAGTAATAGTAATATAAAATAACATCCCAATGATAAGAAATATGAGCTCAAATGGAATGACATAAAAGAGTTTACTTAAAAAGAAAGAGAGTGGTAGGATCCCTTACCTTGTATCCAACTTGACTCGATCATTCTTTAATCTCCTGAATAATAAACTTGAGTTAATTTATAATTTCTTAAGAACCTTTTTAAAGTTCATTATTCCTTTTATATCACTTATTACCATGTCATGAACACTATGTAACTATTTAAGTTAATAACGGTCGTTTTAACGATCATTACTACTTGAGTCAAAAAATAAATTCTTTATAATTACAAGTTTGTTCATGGGGTAAAATATACATTATATACAGAATTATATTCATTATTTATATATCATATATATCATATATATCCATTTTATACATTAATTTATAATATTACATAACATTTAGAGGTAAGAAATGAAATGCACCATTCATGGAGACGGTAAGCCGTACGCACGCATGAACGCTACTTCCATTTCTATTTAATATTTAATGGAATTAAACCATAATGATACATAATAGTATTATAATTCCAGTATGTTATCATATATATATCCTTTATATATACCACATATGTTATTAACGAATCAAATCACTTTGTGGGGGCGGTAGTCAGCACTTCCTAAAATGAAGATATCACGGTTACCCATATTGGAAACCATAAAGGTATTCCATAAATGAAAAATAAAGAAGCTAAAGGAAAACATAAACATATTATATATCATATATAAATATAGTTACATCTTAATGGACACCTTTTAATGTGTTAAAATAATAATGAACAATCATCGTTTCGTGAGGCAGAAATTGACCATCCACAGAAACAGTATGTTCATTAACCATTAGATGTAGGTGTGTGTAAGTGTAGCTTGAAAACGTCATATAAAAACATCCTAGTATATGTAATATACTGGTGTTGGAACAAAAGAAATGAATAAAAAGATTTTAGGGATTTGGAGAAGCAAAATAAAACAAAATAGCACAAGTGAAGACGTTACCTTAAAATCGGGTAACTCCCTTTGGTTTGAACCAAAAGGGTTTCTTGAAGAGCTTCATGCCTAAGGTAAGGATTATAGGATGAGGATATGGTTGTGGAGAGACAAAAGGATTAGATATTGGCCTATCCAAAGGCCTTAGAGGTGTGGGTAAGGAGGTAGAGGTGGGGGCCTTTTATAAGAGGAGAGGATGGGCACTCTTGGAAGGGTATAAAATGTTACTTTATTTTCAAATGTGTTTCGGATTTTAAAGGTACAACATTGATTTATTTCTAGGATAAGGTGATAAGAGTTCTACAAACACCCATCCAATTGGTTTTTGACATATATAGGTCTTATATTTTACATTATCTTTTCATTTTATTTAAATCGTTAAATAATGTGGTAATCGCTGCATCATCATGATGTCATAAATAATTTAATTTATTTAATGTATAAAAATTATAAAAAAATACTATGATGTAGGAAATATTTTTATATTTACAATTACTATTTATAGTCAAAAATCTGTCTTGTATAACCCCATGTAAAAATTGTTTTAGTAAAATAATACATGTTTGTGTCATTTTTACTTTTACTTTAAATAAAAGGAATAAATTTCATTATATTAACCAAGTGGATCCATGGAGTCCCTAAAATAGACCCATGGGTTGTCTTGGTCGAAAATGACTCATATAATAGGGTTAGGACAAGTGTCAAGTTATTTTCATTTTATTATAATATCATTTTTACCTTAAATCACACTAATTACCTTTAATCAAGATTAATAAAACGTAAACGTTACTTTTCATAAAAAAATATTTTCATCCCATTGAACCAAATTTTACTTAATAATGAAAATCATTTATATTGGATTTTTTAAATTCAAATCACAGAAGTGGTAAAGTTCCATTTAAACGAAAAATCAGTTTTTGTAACTACCACTTTGTGGTTTCACTATTCATAAAAAATTAAGGGTTTTCAGAAAAATACCAAAAATTAACCCTAATATATATTTGATATTATGAATTAAAAAATGATGTCTTTTTACCAAATTAATAACATATAAGTTGAATTAAGTAATTTTATAATTAAATTCTGCTGTCAAATCAAATAGCGTGTTTTTAAGAAACAATATCCATCAAAAGATTGACACTCGTATATGTCCAATCTCAAAGTGATATTAATTCCAATGACCACCATTGGAATAAATGTAAAACTATATTCTAATTTCACTTTAAAACCAATTAAAAAGATAATCTAATAATATAAATACATTAGATTAGAAAGAGTTTTTGAATTAAAATACATCATTTTCACTATTCATTAAAAATTGAACTTTATCGGAAAAATACCAAAAATTTACACAAAGTAAATTTTGATATCCCGATTCTAAAGAAAAATATTATTTTTTTCAAATATAACACATAAAATTGTCAAAATTTGGATTTAACAGAGGCTCGCCATCAAAAGGCGGTTAATCGACCTTTTAAAGAATATTAGAATGTTTACGCTTAAAATCAGATTCATTCACATTTTTAATCCTCTAACATTTATTGTAAAAAGTAAAAATATTTTACAAATATATATAATCATTTTGTAGTTAGTTCTATTCATTCCTGTCATTACAACGACGAGGTGTTAACTACTATTTAAATTAAAAATATTTTATTATTAGAGTGCAACATAAGAATTCAAAGGAACTCTATGTTGCGTATTGGGTAAGCCATCGAGCATAGCGTTCCATTTAAATTAATATTAACATTTTATTCACAAATAGGGATAAATATAAAAATTTTATATTATTTATTTACCTAGGGTGTTACATATAACCTAAGAATAAAAAGATCTCCCTCATTTGGGGGCTCATCGAGATTTATTTATCATGTTGACTACACAATGGTAAGTACACAAGTCTATTTGATCCATTTTTAGTCTCTCTTGCTCTGAACCTAGTTTTCAAGGGGTGATCCTTTTTTATTTTTTCTCTGATCTACATTGATCCAGGACATCATAGGTGATAATATGGTAGGAAATTCATACAAGCCTATAGTCTGTTGTCAATAACTCATCCCTTATGTTCATTGATTTTGGAATTATCGTGTGGGCCCGCCTACTTTATCTGGTGTCGTTTATTGAATTTACAGTCTATTATTATAATCATTTGAATTGTATGGTTATGAATGTTAAAAATGTGTGATTTGTTTTTTGGGGTTGGTCACACAACTCCTTCCATACCATGTAGGATGTTATTCCACAATTGTTGTTTTATTGTTTCGACACATTTGAGCAAATGTTCGGCTGCCCCTTGTCCTGATTTTTCAAAGGTTAATATTTCCAATATTAAATGGATTGATTTATATACTGAATTGAATAATGGAAAGTACCATGTATGATTAACACTTGACCAGCATAAGGTATGTTTTTAAATTGATAAAAAATGTTAAATGGAAAATGGAATGCATACTAACTATATGACTTCAACTTTTCTGAATGTAATTGAATAATAGGTTTCATGTCTGTAGCACGCCTTACCATGTCAATGGAAGGTAATGAAGTGAACATTTATTTTTGTAAAATGAATTAAATTGATTAAATTAATGGTTTCATGCTACATGTCCTTGTGAAACTAATGAAAGAAAACACATGAACGAAATAGACTTATTGATAAATTATGACATGATTAAATGGTTTCATGATTAATTATAATTGTCACACAAATGAAGGGTATGGATTGAACCATATGACTTCATTATAAAAATTGGAGTATCACTACACAATCTTGCCTTAGATTCCCAAATGAATGGATTGAGCACTCAAGGACCCCATTCAGAATTCCAAGATACAAACTTCATAGATTGAGACCCACCAAGAAGCCAGTCATTGGCTAACATTGGATGTTTTACATGACATTGTTGGATCCCTTATGTAGTATTATAGAATTACATGGATACACTCAGGGGATTTAGTAATGACATGTAGGTTCTATGGTTAATTCATAATGGGCCCAGTCATTCCATAGCCCTATTTTACCTTGGACGATGTCCTTGGACTTGGTAGACATCTCCCTGTGGAAATCCTTCTTCTATGACACTTTGACTATTCCCTTACCCTTATCCAGGCTATAATTATTACTGAGTTGGTGACCCCTGAGGATCATGTTTCCCTGATCATTAAATTGGAACATCATTACTAAATATCATTATTGGTTTCCATGTTAAATCCTTGATCCAGTACTTTTTTTAACATGTAACTTAATTATAAATTGGTAGAGATCAAATTAATGAATGGTTACATGATCGGACCCCAAACAAGGGACAGAGTGGGTACATGGTGTTTTAGTTATATTTTAATTATGTAAATTATATATGCATGCTTTCACAATGTTATATTTAATTATATGGGATAGATGTTATTTTATCCATTAGTGGTGGCTGACATATATTTATCTCACACCCTCTACAGGTATTGTTTGGTACTCTGTTCAGATCACAGTTCTGTAGGTGTTAATAAAGGGAAGCATATGACTTTAAACACTTGATATCATTATATTATTGTTGGATCTTGATAGAATAGGACCAATCCAGAGCACATGATTCTTGGTGTACTCTATTGATTTCATTATACTTTTGAGGAAAATGTTATGTCTGCTATCTTGTATCTATGTTTTCTAGTTTTCTAGTGATATGACATGTCATAATTAGTTATTTTAGTTGATTTTTTTATTATTATCCTTATTTATTTTTTAATTTTTTGTGATTAAACTATTTACTTATATTTCATCTGATACATACCCCTGTTTATAATTATTCACTGTGCTACCCTCTGGTAATGAAAGCATAGTGTCCCCAAGGGCACACCCTAGGTCCTCACTGCAAGTCGACAACCTCTGATGTTTAGAGAGATTAACTAGAGGCCATGTCACCCACAGAGCTTGGGTTACCAATTAAGTGGAATCTGCATTTCGGATGTCAAATTCTTGATGTATTGAAAGTCAACATAAATGAATAGTGTTAAGAATGACATTAATGATTTTTTAAATAAATAATATATTCTTAAAATATAAATACAATAAAGAACACATAATATGAAAAATTAATGTTGTTTGTTTTTTTAAAAAATCTATAATATATATTTCTTTATGGATTCATATTATTATGACCTTATTATCCCCAAAAGGGATGAAAACATTAATAATGCGATAATTGTCAAAAGGGTTAAGGAGTTGTAAAAAAAAGATAAGGGTAAAAATGTGATCTAAAGTTTCCAAAATCTTATTATTTGAGAATATTTAGACTCATAATCATATTATCTTGAAATAGTATCAATTTTGAACCATTTTGATATCAAAATTAATTTAAATTAATTTATTGTTTTAGGAAATTCTAAAAGATCCCCTCTCTTAAATTATAAAAGAGAACCCTCCTTTTTCTTCTTCACAGCACCTTGAGCCTCATATATCATCAATAACATGAAAAAATCTATTCTAAAATTTATTATTCACATTAAAAGGTTATTTTTTTTCCTAAAATACCAACCCCAGAACCCTTATGAGGAGGTATAAAGGGGTTATTTTAATGAAGATGAAATTTCTTTAACCAACCATTTTATTTTTAATTATTCTTTTAATTCATTTAAATTTGTTATATTCTTTATCAAATAAAAAATTATGTATTGTAAATATAATTATATTTTATCATGACTACAAAAACACCATTATTATCTCATTTTATATCAAAATAAATAGATAATTTTGTTTATAAGTATATCTGACTTATGGTATTGATGTAGTGATACAATTCAATTTCTTTTAACTATCTTTTAAGGATGGATATTATGATATGTTTGAATATAATAAAAGATAATTATGAGAATATTAATCTTTATTAACAATAATGTATTATATAACATCCTAACTTTCATAATTTTGTAAAACAATAACATTGATCATGTGTATGTGATGATTACTACCTCCACGAAGTGATGAGATTAATTTTTCATTTCATATTTATTCTGATATAAAGAGGGATGTATTTAATTAATATATAAGGTATATTTGATATAATTTTTAATTTATAATTTTTATTAATTATTTTCTAATTTGAAATTCTATTTTTCTAAAATAGACACCTCCCTCATGCATACATACTATCTACCGTCCCCATTAATGGTGTAATTAATTTTTCAATCACAATATTTAATGAATGTCTATAAACATTTATATATTTAACATATATTATAGTTATATCACTAATATTAATATTTATATTAGGGAACCATCCTCAAAATAAATGTCAAAAAACTATTAAACTAGAATATAAATAAAAAGAAAAGTGGATATCACCCAAAATAATAATTTTAATAATGAAGTGTTAATAAACTAGTGATAAAAAATTATAACTTAATCATAAATGGTATTATATTTTCAAAAAAAGTTATTTATTATATATATATAGTAATTATATAATTTATATAAAGTATCTTACATTGTGTATGAAAGTACTTTGACATAAGGAAACGTATTTCCTTCTCACATTTTCACCAGTGATATTCATTCCATATTCACTATTTATTTATTTTATGTAATGTATATACTACCAATAAATGTCTTTTCTGATTGATATTTTAATATTTATAAAATTTTGAAAAAACATATAAGGTTATTTGTTTTATAGGGATTAGGATTCAAATGTTACCAGAGTGGAAAGGGATTGATGTTACATTCTCATTATTTATCAGGAATATTTATTATGAAGTTCTGATGATGAAAAATTATAGTGTAACTATCATGAAACTGATGAATTTTTTAATACAGAAGTTAATATATGAAAAATAATTTTTTTTATTATTATTTTCACCATAAGTACTCTAGGTACCAAAAATAGGTTTTGAAGGAAAATACACTTTATTTATATATTTGGTCGAAAAACCATTTTCATATATATCCATGTTTTTATAAAATGTCTTCATGACTTTTTTTAATATTATAAAATGATTTTAAACTTAATTTTAAGTTTTTTTAACAATTTTACAAATTTATTTTATTTATTTTTCTGTTCATTTTCTAAAAAATATTCTATTTTACTTTATACCAAAAATATGAATGGGATGTTTTCTTTTTAACTTATTTTATTAGAACATAATTTCCTAATGTTATGCACACTCAATGTTTTAAATAATCCAGTATATGTCACCAAGGTAATGTTTGAGGAAAATGTTTTCTTTAATATTTTGAAAATATTATTATTTGAAATAGTTATCTTCAAAATATAACAATTATATTCCCCAAGAAATATGTTAAGTATCCCTTAAGAAATTTTAAAATATGTTAAAATACGTTGATGTTAATTATTATTTAAATGGGATATTATCCATGTATAATATTCATATTATTTTTGTGGATGGTGAATGTTTATAATAGAAATATGATTATGGAACCATATTATATTCCATGTGTTATGCTATGACAAACTATCTATGAAACCCATTCCATTTTATGGATTCTAAGATGATAATTTTTTTTATATTCTAAAAAACATATATATGGTATTGATTATTTGATATTGTTTAAATTATAAAAAAGGATTGTAATTATATAATAACCAGGGAGATTCTCTACATTATAACTTGGGATAGTGGTTAAGATAGAACAATGTTTTATGGTTATGTCATTGCAAAGGACAGTGTCCATGTTATAACCAAGGATAGGTGGTACTTATTTATCCATATAAATAATTCTTTAAATACTTATATCTCATGAGATAAACAGGACATGAATGAGGAGTGAGACTAGTTCAGTAATGGAGTTTTCCCACTATGATTATCACGTGGGTTGTCCTTGACTACTACAATGATTTGGGGAGCACATCCATTCCACTATAACAGTATTTGAAATTAGTATTAACTACTATAAAAATTATTTTATATGATTATACGTATTCCATATGATTACATTTTGTGACTATGTTATGATCTCAAGTATCATGTTCTTTGATTCTTCTATGTGTCAGAACTTATGAAATGTCATGATTTATTTATTGTGTCAAGACTATGTTCTATAATTTTCAGGGTATGATTTTAGAGTGTTATTATCTTGTTCTAATACCATTTTTTCATGTAAATCTTATGTGATAATTAATATATCTCTTGTTTACACTTTAAAAACATCCAATACATGATTTATTCTATTTCCTTTACCCATATTATAATTAATGGTACTATGTATGATATGTCTACAGAGGGTGAAAGTTATAAAGAAAACATTGGATGATTATACAGATCTTTTATGAACCATTTTATTATTTGTAAAAGAGCCTAAAGGCCTAAGGCCCAAATAAGTATTATGTAGATAATTATGTGATGTAATCAATATTTATCTACTAATATGTGAAATATATTTAGGAAAATTTCATGTTTCTATTGTTGGAATCAAAACAAGGTTTAGTACTACTTAGGAAAGTATGATGGGAATACATTTGTGATAACCCTAAGGATAAGTCTGTGTATAGGAGAAAAACATAAGGTTTCGGAAATGATCATGAATAATCTTGGTAAAACATAAGGTTTAATAGATTAAAAAAGGTTTTAGGATATATATATTTCTTATAAAATCCTTTAAATGATTCCTCACAATAACTATTCTTTCCCACAGTATAATTTTTTTAGTTAATGGATAGAACTAGGAGGATTCGTTTAAACCCTGACCTATAATGGGATAATTTTTATCACGAGGAACCATATGACACAAGACATAGAGAATGAAACATTTTAATTATTATTTTTCTATTATCATGATATATTATTAATAACTATGACCTTAATCAACTCCCTCACTCCTCAAAGATGATAAGGATGGTGTTTATTGAGATTTCGATGTTGGAGACTATAAAGGAATGAATTTTTGGCTTCTTATATATAGAGAATTTAAGAAGAATAACTTCATTGAATTTATTAGAGGAACAATATGATGTTTTATCTATGGAAACCAAAGGCATATAACAATTAATTTCCTTGTTAGAATGAATATTTTGATATAGGAAAATTGTAGATCATCCAAAGGTACCGTTTATAGTTCATTTTTAAATGTCTGAGGAGAATGGGAATTTATCAAGCCAATTCCCTGAGACAGGTGTTAGCTCCTAACCCACAGAAAGACCTATGATGTGAAATTGTTTATGTTTCTATCCACTGTGATTCTAGAATCACGTTTTGGATGAGTTATATAATTGATATTATTTATATAGGGATCATGGAACTTCTAAGTATTTTTCCAATGTATGTTTTAGAAACATATGTTTTTTTGGGATAAATTGATGAATAACATTATAAGGATATTTATTGTGTCTTAGAAATTTATTAGTTGATTAAAAATTTATTTAAGTCACATTTAATGATTTTAATTACCTTTTTTATTTATGGAATATTTTTAATAGTTTCTGAACTTATTTTAGGATTGATGATTGTGTTAAATATTTTATTAATGGATATACTTTATTTATGCATGATTTACTTCCATTTTATAGATACCAATATGGGTTTATAATTTTAAGGTTGATTATAATTTCAATGTAATCATCATAGCTTTTTGACATTTTATGTGATGCGATTTCAAAATTAGTTAATATTTTTCACGAAAAATACTATAGTGTGTTTCAAATATCCCTTGGGGTTAGTATATGATTTTATGTAAAGTTAATTACGATCTATTAGATCTTGGGATGTAGATATTTTTTAATTTTTAAATGTTGTTTATTAATAATGATGTACTTTTAGGGAAATTAGATAAATTTTAAAAAAGTAAATACTTCTAGAGATATTTTTGGTCAAGGTGTGTATTACCTTTTAGGTTATTATCTAAATATCAGTCATGATATATTTTTTAATATCATTATCATATAATATTATATAGTGATTTATCATAGTGATTAATGTAATTTGGGAGATGTTATATATGGTTGATGTAAATTTAACCTTTAGCATTAACATTTTATTTAACATGATATATAATTTATAAATAGTGAAATGAAAATTTTAAAATATTATGTTAAAGGGTATGAAATATCCATTGAGGATAAAACATTCTTTAATAATGATTTTGTTGATAAAATCTTGAATATATGATTATTTATTGATTCTAACCATGTATATTATTATAAACTCTTTGGAGGTAAATTTTGTATTTATTTATATAATATTGGAGACAATTTGGGAATAATCATACCTTATGGTTACCATTTTTTGGTTTTATTAACATAACCTTTCAATATAAATATATTTATATACTTTTCAATATTTAAGAAGTTTATTTTAGTTTTCTAGGAAAAAATAATTATCTCGTACACTAATTGATTGGGATAGATAGATTATATTAATGTGAAAATCATTTGAAGGATGAAAGAATAATTATCAATTAAGTATATTCTTTATGTTCATCATATATATGGAAAATCTATTATTGATTTCATGGAAAATGATAATGGAACAAATATATTCCTATTACTATTGTCTTTTATGAATCAATGGTCTTCTCACACATCATATATTCATAAATATTTTTTGTTAACTTTCGATAGAACATGTTCTCTATCTATATCTAATTGTACTAGAGAGTTTTGTCTTTCATGTATATATTTTCACCTTCCACTGATGTTCTCCTATTTCGAAACATAGTTTTGACTTATTCTGGACGACCTACATATTTATCATTCTCTTTTTTCAATATGTAGTTTTAATAAACCTTTTTATGATGTTAGGTTTAAACTGAGGAATCTTCAAATATCAACCATATGATTACCGAGGAAAAGTTTAAATTATGAGGACATAAGTTGTTAAAGGAAGGGAGAACATAACACCTTTATATTTTATGGAATTTTTTTAATTAAATTTTGTTTCTAGCATAACATGTGTTAGACGTGACAATAATTGTGAATGAACCAAGAGATATAATTAAAAAAATATGTGATGTGATAGTTTTAGCATAACAATTAACTTTTCATATTTGAATAAAATAAATAACGTATTAAATTTATTTAAATTTATTTATAATCTTATACAGAATAATAACTACATTATTATTGATATCATTTTTTTTCAAAACATTCTTAAAAAGACACTTTTTTCACTTTTTAGAAAATATTTTTTTAATGTAATTAAATATAACTTTTTTTATAAAAATTATATAATTTTTGAAATTTTAATTTTAAAATTATGTAGCAATGAATTTTTCAAAATTTTATGAACAGATTTATTTTTTACTAGATTATGGGAATATTGATTTTTATTGATAAATAGTGTTTTTTGTTTGAGGGATGTAAAAATATCAATTTTTATTTAAAATTTATTCAATATAAAATAAGTTGGATTATATATTATGAAATACAATTATGATAATTTTAATCATTTTATTAAATTTAATATGAAATATTTTTTTTATATATAAAGAAATTTTCTTGAAAAACTGTTTTTATTCAAATAATGCCTATTTAAGATAATAAGTAAATCATAATGTATTTATGAATGATTAAAATAATATATATATATATATATTACTTATTTTTTGTAAAATTTTTCTAATATTATCCAAGGCATGGGATAATAATAAATCATGATTCTTGATTCAGAAAATTATTATGTAAAAGTGGGTTTCGTCGAATTTTTCATTTTTAGTTTAATTTTTTTTAAACTTATAGGTTATGAATTTCATAAAATGGATCATATATTTTCAATAATTATGTTAAAATATGTTAAATACGAATATGTTAATTTTGGTCAATATAAATAGTATATTCGATAAAATTTATGACCTCAGGAAAGGGTAAATCAAGTTATTCTAGGTTAAAAATAAATCTAATGAATTAAGTTTTTAACCTAATAAATGTTGATGAATTTAATTAAACAATAAATAATTATGATCAAAATTGAGTTGTTTAATTGAAATTTTTCCATGAGTATGACTTATATGACATTTATAGACAAGGATGTTACAACATGTCACTCTCTTAATTCTAAATATCTCTTATATGTACACATATGTGAAAAAGCATGTTAAAAAAATTAAGTGTATATTTTAATCTTAATGAAATTAATTTCAGGGTATAAAATTATTTCAAATTATTAAAAATTAAATAATTACATTAAATTCTTCTACAACACTAATAAAATATTTAAAAAATTAATAGAGAAATTAAATAACTGATTTTAAAAATAATAAAAGTGATACACTTTGTATGAATTAATATTTCTATAAAATTTTATATATCCAGAAGACATTTTTGGTTTACATTAAATAATTATATTCTAATTATTTATTTAAATTTATGATCATAAATTCAAATTACATGAATAAGTATTAAAAATGACATTCATTAAATTTTTAATAAATAATATTTTATTAAATAATACAAATTAGTAAAATTAACATATTCAGAAACATGAAATATATATGGAATTAATTTTTTTTAAAATTTGTGGTACTTTTTAAATTATTTAATAGCACTATTAACCCTTAAAAGGTTAATGACATTAATAATACAATAGTTTTTAAAATGGTTATTGAAGGGTTAAAACAAAATGATAAGGGTACAAATATTGTAATAAAAGTAAAAATTTAATTGGATTAGATAATTTATAATTATACTAATATATTATTAAAATATATTAAATGATGAGTCATTGGGAATCAAAATTAATTTATATTAATCTAATACGTTAGGAAATTCCAATAGTTCTACTCATTCCATTATGAAAGGGAACCCATCCATTCTTTTCTTCACAAAACCTTGATCCATATGAATAGACCATAACCCCCCTAAAATCAATTCTAAACATCCATATTCACAATATATAGGTTTTTTCTTCCTAATATTTGAACCCTATATCCCTTAAGAGGATATCAAAAGTGGTTATTTCAAAGAAGAGTTAATCACCTTAACAGATCACTTTCTTTCCAATGATTCATTAAATTTTTATAAATCTATTATGTCAATCATAAAATAAAATCATAACTATGTATAATATAATTAAATTTAACTATGATTAAGAAACCACCTTTATTAATGCTCTTCCCATCAAATGGGAAGTGAAAATATTACTCATGAACATATAGGACTTTCCATCTCCAAGTAGAGATACATTCAATTTGTCATACCAATAATTTATGGATGGTTATAAGGATAGTTTTAATGTTTATATATTATAATTATGAAATAATTATACTTATATAATTTTATTACTATA
Organism: Viscum album; assembly: GCA_963277665.1. Taxonomy (NCBI): domain Eukaryota; kingdom Viridiplantae; phylum Streptophyta; class Magnoliopsida; order Santalales; family Viscaceae; genus Viscum; species Viscum album. The sequence goes on along the minus strand of OY728137.1, from coordinate 672,547,820 downwards.
TAGACCTTTAAATTTGAAACTATTGGGAAATGATAATGTCGATTGTGTGTACATGTGGACTACCACCTCCATGAAGTGATGCAATTCGTTTTTTATTTCTGTGTTACATCGATATAAATAAATATATATTTTACAATTAAATATATTTTATATGATTTAATAAATATTAATTAAGGGTGAGTTATTATTTCTTTTTTTTGTATCATCTTTCGAAAAATGGGAATAGTGTTCGTGTGTACGTATAACCTACCTTCTCCAAGAACCATCTAATTCAGTATTATATCACTAAATTTTATGAATGGATTAATAAATTGTATATAATTAATATATATGATATTTATATCTTGATGAAAATTCATAATATTATGTTATCGTGATCAAAATAAAATCATCGAAACTACTATTGCAGAATAATCAAAAAAATATACTAGACATCACTATAAATAATGATTTTAATAATGAAGTGTTAAAATATTAGTGAGAGAAGATTATATGTAAATAATATATAGAATTATATATATTATTATCGTTTTTAATAACGTTATAATAAATATATTTTTATTATACAAGAGGTTCCAATGTGTATGATGGTTTTAGACCATAGGTATAAGACCTTCGTCTCAATTTTAATTTAGTGGGACTCATTCTATATAATTTTATTTCCTTTTTCAGGCTTATGATTCAAATGTTACCCAAGTGGTAAAGGCTTTATGTTAAAATCACATTTTTTACCATTAATATTTATCGTTAAGATGAAATGATGAAATATTATGATATATCTCTCAAAAAATTCTAGGATTTTCATATAATATATAGAGTTTTTGATAATACACACTTTTAATTCATTTTCCTCTCCTTGCTTTCTCTAGATACCCTAAATATGTTTTTAATAAAAATCAACTATATCTCTCTTTTTAGTCAAAAAATCATTTCTTCCCTATCAATGTTTTTATAAAACTTTTTGAAGAATTTTTTTACTATTGTTAAATTATTTTTTAAATTTATTATTACGTATGTATTACTTTTTTGAAAAATCATTTAACAAGAATCCTATCGTGATTTTCTAAACAACGAACATTTTATATTTTTACAAATCATTTGAACGGAATGTGTTCATTTATATTATATGGAATGAATGAAATTTCTTAATTGCATCAGTACAAAATTTTTTCATACATAATTTAAAATATTTTAAGGTTATTTTCCAAGAATATTTTTACATAATATTTTGGAAATATTTACTTTTTTATGTGGATTTTAAAATTGGAATCATTATTTTCCTGATGGAATATTTTAGTGATATTTTAATGATATTTTTATATATGATAAAACACTTTCAGGTTAATTATGATTAACTAGGTATGTGGCCTAGATATACAATCCTTGTAAATTTTTGGATGTTTTTTATATTACAAGATGTTTAAGATACCTATTTATTTTTAATGGGTTATTATATGATGAAATATTCATGAAAACATTTACTTTTCATGGGTTATGATATAATTAATGTTTTATGAAATTATGGTCAAAATATGTAAAGGTTGGTTTATGTGATAGGGTTTAAATTATAACCATGTGTTGCATATATTTTATAACTATCTACAGTGGTTATATTATAACCACAGATAGTTGTCATGTTATAACCAAGGATGGTGGTTCTGTTATTACCATGGACATTGGCCATGTTATAACCAAGGATGGCTGGGACATATATCTCTATCCAATAAATTGGTTACTGATTTATATCTCAGTAGATAAATAGGACATTAAACTTGACTGAATATAGTTTAGTAAGTGACTTTCTACACATTGATAATCTTAGGAGTGAACGTTCAGTAATAAGATGGTTTGTGTACTGAACCCATTCCATTATGAGAGTGACAGAAATAACCCTTTACTATAAATAAATTTATTTTCTATGTATATGTCTATTATACAAAGTTATTTTTAATTCCAATGTGATAATATTATGGGTTATTTATATTGATTATTTTTTGATACAATTCTTATGAACATCCCTGATTTATTACATTACAAAAGATAATGATCCATGATTTTCAGGGATTGATTTGGAAAACTAATTTTAATGTTCTCATAATATTGTGTTTAAGTTATTCTCATGTGATCATTGATATCCCAATTATTTATACATAATGAGAATATTATGTCATCATTTATTATGTTTCATTTCCCCATGGTGTGAATAATTTTAAAAAGTCTGTTATGTATAAGAATGGTTATTGTCATAGAGAACAATGTGGGAGAAAATATAGATCTTTTTGGAACTATTTGTTTATTTTCCCATGGTTCTAAAGGAGGTAGACCTATAAAATTATGGAATGGATCATTATGTTTTGTAATTAAAATTCATCTATTATGATACTATATCTATGTATGAAATGTTGGTTCTATATACACAACAACCAATATTTATGAATTTTTAAAGGATTGATCTAGAAACTATAAAGGAAGGGGATAAATCTTATAATTATTGAATAAGTGTTTGACCATATATCCAATTGAAGATTAAATAAGCATGGATGGAAGGCATGGAACTATAGAAGAAAGTGATAAATATTCATGAGTTAGATCTTCATTTTGAAGGATGGAAAAATTTTAGTAATTGTGTTTGTTTTAAGTGTATATTATATTTGAAGGAGCTGTTGAAAGAAGCTCATAGTTCACCATTTACAATTCATCATGTATGTTTAAAGATATAGATATTTATGAATGACTATTTATAGATGGAAAAAATGAATGGAAATATTGTTGAATATGTATCACAGGGGTTTTGTATGATAGTATGTTAATCATGTAGGTTAAATGTACAAGGAGATGTTCAAACCATTAACTGTAACTGAGTGGAAATGGAAAAAATCACCCTACATTTTGTTTTCAAACTATCCAAAATGTCTAAATGATATTTTTATATTGGGTATTTTATCGATATCCATATGAATTTAGAAAAAATAATTTCTATCATATATGAATTTTAACTTGATCATATTACATGAATATATATAGAATAAGTGTTAAGGTTTCAAGGAGGACCACATTCAATTACATATTATCATGATCTAATGTCTAACTTGATGTTCTGGTAAATCCTCCAAAATTCTATGTATACAAAATTATGTTTTTTGGAAAACATATCATTCATAGACACATGTCCAGTCTATGAGAAATATTTTAACTCAGGAGGATATTTTGATAAATTTTTCTAATTAATTTGAAGGAGGTTGTCATCAACGACTTCCCTGGGTTATGTTTTCTTACAACAATATATTTTACATGATAATTAAGACAGATACTTATAAAGACCCATATAGGAATATGTCTACAACTCCAAAGTTAATGAATGAATTTAGACAATGAAATATATTGGGAACTAAGCTAGTTAATTGAATGTTAGAGGTGGTTAGAGTTATTCATAAACACATAATTCTATAACAATGTTCAATGAAAAGTTTAGTTAAAAACTATCAGTGATATGTAGAGTATGAAGTTAGTGAGATATTTTTTTTATGAATATATACATGAAAAAAGGTTATAATATTTTATAATAAAGGAAAGATCATCCCTATATATTTTATCCCATTCATTATTCATGATCAAGTATGAAGGGCATCTTATTACTCCCATCGAACCCCTCTCAAATGCATGATGTGTTTCATGTATATCTCATTAGGAAATACATACTTGGTCCATAAAATTTACTAAAAACATAGGTTATACCACAAGAAAAATATATTTTTAATGAGGAGAAACTGATGCAGAATCTGTATCATAGAGATATTGTGATACAAAAAAACACCATTCACTTGTTCAATGTATTTTGGCGAAAATACCAATTTTGAGAATCTACATGGGAACCTGAAGATATAATTAGTAAAAAGTATACTCTATTGTTTATATAAGAGTAATATAATTTCCAAAGTGAAATTAATTTAAAAAATATTTGAATGTAACATGCAAATTTTTTATGATATTTTAATTTCAAATAAGTTTAATTTTTTTGGATAACATGCATTAGACGCTACACCGAGTGTAAAAAAAGTTGACGTACTATTAAAATATTTTTATTTATACTAGTTATCTCATAGTCATTAGACTGAACAGTTTAAAGAGGAATAACTAAATTATAAATTTTTTATTTTTTAGAATTGTATATAATGTATTCAGTTTTTATAAGACAATTTAAATTTAAAATAAATAATAAAATTTTGAATGTAAAATAAATATATTTATGAAAAACTATTCTTATATGACCAATGTTGTTTTTATAATAATGAAAAAAATTAGTAATTATTGGTTAATTTTTTTAAGAAATTTAATTTATTATATATTCAATCAAATGTTTTATATGACATCTATGATTTTTTATTGTTATGGGATAATAATAAATATATTTTTATGCATAAAATTATTTTTTTGGTGAATCTGTTTTCATCAATTTATGAGAATTTATTATAATTTACTTCCAAATTTTATAATTACTATTTGAAAAAAAAAATTTAAATAAAAAATTTAATCTTATCAAACTGTTAGTTTTTGAGAATCTTCCGAGAAGATTTATTTTATGATGAATAATAAAAAATATAGGTTTTTATTAAAATTGTAATAAATTTATAATCATTTATAAAGATTAATTATTTTAAATAAGGTCTTAATTTAAATATTAGTAATTTTAGTTCATATTACCTAATTTATATCAATTTAATTTAATTTATGATAAATTTTTATATTATAACTTTTTCTATATAAGAAAACATTTTCTTTAGAAAAATTATGTGCAGCATGTTGCATTTTTAATTTTAAATTAATTTATTATAATTATGTAAATTTGATTCTATAAAATGGATTCCATTATTTGAATCAAAATAATTTATATGATTTATTAAATAGAACACGGTATTTGGACATAATAAATAATAAAAACAGGAAAATATGTTACTATAATTAATATCGAAATAATCTATTGGTTGGTGAGGCTTATGCTAATGTGATAAGAAATAAAATAAAATAAAAACATATATAATTTAAAATTATGTAAATATTTCAAATTTAACTCATTTATTATTCGTGAATGGTTCATTTTGGAGTGTTGGGTCATTGAAAGTTACATGCAATTTTTGTAAAACTTTTAAAAATTTCTAGTGTGCCAGTGACCTCAATTATAATTAAGAACCTACTTTTATCTTTTATTAACACATAAAAATCCATTTGGATCAAATTATACCTACCCAAAACATTTTATTACTTATTTTCCCATATCATAGAGTCTTTGGATTAATTAGTAATCCTTCATTAGAAGGATTTTAGTGCACGCCAAATGAGGTAGTCCAAAGAAAAATTATAGTTCTTAGACAATAGTTTTATTTTATTTCATCATCCACCATATTAAAATTTTCTAAACTAATAAGACCAACATATTATATACAACATGGTTTTATTATGTTAATGTATTAACATATATCCTTCACCTCATCAAAAAACTATGTAACAGAACCATTGATAGTATATACGATGGACTATGACCACACAAATATATGTAATTCATTTTCCATCACAGCTTCTCCCTACTAGATTGTAAAAAATTAGGTAATTATAGATTAAATCATTTCGATATTTATTAACATGAACTATATCAATTTATTAGTTTTAAAAAATCATGTAAGTTGCGATCAAAATAGAAAATGGTTTTTATTTAAGAAATATCTTACAAGGTTTTATTTAAACGATCAATTCCTCATATTTTTATTATAAATTTTTCAAAATGAATATAATGTTTTAAAGATGTACTTAATAATTTTATTTGGATGAATCTTTGGATTTTTTTTGTAAAATTTGGATTTTTAGTGAATAATGAAAATATAGAGTTTTATAAAAAGTATTGTTTTTTAATAAATTAAATAATTTAAGAGTCCAAATATTTTTTTGAATATGATTAAAAATAACTAATATATTAATTTTTTTGTATTTAATACACCTAATTATTTTTAATCAAATTTATATCAATTATTAAAATATGTTTTTTTAAATGTGTTTTTCCAAAAAAAAGTACAAAATGCATATAGTTTCTTCAAATACTCACTTATGGGGAATGTTTTGAATTTAAATTTATAGACTTCAAAAAATTAAGATTTAATTTCTCTTCATACAATTATTTTTATTAGTCATAGTGGCAATAAAGAATCTCATTTTTTATAAAAAAATACACTATTTACTAACATATTATCACGATGTGTTTGCTGGATTAATATAACAATAAAATTTTCTAGTTATATCAATTGAATTTAGAATATTGGAAGCCATATTTTCAATAAAAACATATATAATATCAAATATATTCAACTTAATTTTTTTCCAATGTTACTAGTTAAAAAAATTAAAATTACTTACATTGATTAATGAAAAAAAAGTTTACTTACTGGGTAAACATAAAATTTAGGTGAAAAAACCAGATAAAACATATCCAAACCCCATTTTCAGACCATATTTAGACATTATAACTTCTATATTTTTTAATGGGCCATTATTAGGTCTAGGTGACATGAAAAAAACATGGGTGGGGATCATTCTTTCAATAAATGAAAAATGTTGCAGTGACTTAACTTATAAAAGGCCACCCCTCTCCCCTATATTCCCACATTCAAACCAATAGGTTCCAAAAACCCATCCATATTACATAAAAAATTCATTCCTATCATAATATAAACCTTTCATTGGGGGATAAATCCAACCCACGAAGGAATTTAGTGAAAACCAACAGAATGTACATGATGAATATGCAACTCTCATCAACGAGCATTTTATAATATTTATGCCTCCACCCCATCAATTTTTTATACCACAATGATATAATAATCTATAAAACATAAATATAATGATATGTCTCTATGTTATTTGTATGACCTAAAACCACAATCATTTCCATAAAATGTGTTATAAAATCATCATTTGCTCAAACAGGGGACTACCGCATTGTGAAATGATATCATTATTTTTTCCAATAACACCTCTGATTGTTGTGTAAAATGATTGATGTAATGATTATATTTGATATTTATAACATTATTATTTCTATTTAGTCATTATATCATATATACCATTTTATTTTTCTGTTCAGTAAGGGGTATGATAATGTCACTCAAGTGTACGGAAGACTACTGCCTCACAAAGCGAGGTGATTTGTTTTCCATAACACATTAAATGGATGGTAATAATAGTAAACATAAATAATATATGTAATATAAATGGAATAATTATGATATTCATGAAAATTTTATCATTATTTAAATATAATATATCATTTTATTTTTACCTTTCCACACACTATATAGAATAATGGAATCGTCCATGGATGTGTGGACTACTGCCTCCTTGAAGCGATATGATTTCTTTTTTCACCACCACAACACAAATATTTTTTATATATGTATATATTATTAAATAATATTTCATTTATGAAATAATTATCATTCCTTAATTACTAATCCTTACATACCATATTTTTATAATGGTCATTCAAAAATGAGAATGTTACTCATGCGTACGCATGACCTACCATCTCTATGATCGCAACATTTGTTCATTTATCCTAACCTTTAGTAATTTTTGTTTTAATAGCTTAATTAATGTATATATATGAAAAATATTGAATTATTATTATTTTTTAGATAATTAAATAATGATCTCTTTAACCATAATGAAACTACCAAATCCATTTTTACAAATATGCCGAATGTGGTCAAAACGTCCGACTGAAATTTAATTGATTTAGTAATTTTATAAAACTTATTAATAATTGAAATAAAAGTGAAAATTTGCATGAAAAAGTTTCTCAATGAGGTATATAACTTTCCTAAGTTTATTATTTAGGAATATGCATAAAATTATGACAAGTTTGACTCAAGTTAAGGGACTTATTATCAATTCATTTTCTTTGAGTCACACCATTATATAATGCACATTTATTTTTTTATAATGAGTATATACATACCCTTTGATAGGTAATATCATTTATTTATCAATAAAAATTTTATTTAATGTTTTTAATGTTATTTTTTCATAGTACTTATGGTTTAAATATTTCCATGGTGATAAAAGACATTTCTTAAAAATATATAATCTTTTAATGTAATATTTAAAACTCTCCCTATATTATATGTCCATGTTTTTAAGATGATTATTTTAATTTTTTAGAAACATAAAAGATTTATACATTTAACTTTACTTTATGTCAATTTTTTTCAAAAGTTAATTTTTAATTGCTTCAAATGGAACGTTTTGACAAATGAAAATTTGAATTTTCTTTTATTAATGTACATGGGTGTATTGAATTTTTATACCATCATGGTTGTTATTTGATTTATGGATTCCTTTAAAATATTTCATGATCCCTATAAAAAAAAATATTTTTCCCACTTTTTGAAATTTGTGTATTTAAAATATTTTTTCAAAGGAAAAGTGTATTTTATATTGAAAATGGGATATTGATAGAAAATGGTATTTTAATGACATAAAGTGATTCTAATACAAGTTTAAAATAATTTTTCAAATGATGAAATGTTTTATTCTTGTCATGGTTTGAGGAAATTATATACAATGGGTGAATCCACATAGCCCATGGTGAGATCATTATAGTTTAAATTATGGGTGCAAACCGATATCTCTCAAATGCATTAGGTAATTATTATATTTGACAAATAATTATATTGGATTTTTTATATATTGTTATTGAAAATTTTAATAGAAATTTAAGGGGTTTTAAGAGTTTTATAAGATAAGGTTCCAACGCTCCTGTCATGACCTAACCCTAATCGAGTCTCGATCCATAACCACCCCATGTTTACTTCTATAAACATGGGATGGTGAAAAGCAATAAAAGACATATCATGTACTTGAGGACTTTTCATAAGTACCTATATACACAAACCCAAACATATAAATATATAATTGGAGATGGATAATATTAAAATGATTCAAAAACTAGAATGTAAACCATGTATAGAAATCTATTGGGTGTACAAGAGTACGATATTTAAAATAGCTATGTAAAGGAATAAATACACCCCCAAAAACAAAGGTTTCCCAAATTGATAGAATTGGAATGTAAAACTGATGGAGGAGCCGATCACATGATCACTGATATATGATCATTGTATGTGGTCCACAACACCTAGGTGTCCCTGAACTCCTCTGATATCACCCCCAACCTGTATGTTTTCTACTGAAGATATGATATGTGAGGGAAAAATATTCTTTGATGGGTATATACGTACCCATTAGGAAAACCCAAAATCTAAAGGGGTAGAAATAATATATAGAAATTGAAAGATGGAAAGTTGATAATACACAGGATACAAGATATATTGAAATAGAGAAGATCAACTAAAACCCATATAGTCTAACCTCATCGAAACACAAGGGTCTCAACATGGTGTTTAGATGGAGTACACATCGAGTCTATGCAACATAGAGTAGAAGAGTAGACACATATAGCTAGATGATTATAAACACATAAAGAATTTTGAATACCCTTCATCTATTCACTACCCATGGAAATAGAGTAGGTAAATAAAATCTTATAGAAATAGAATAATATATATACATATATATTCTCAGAAAAAATAATCCCCAATGTGAGAGTAAGAGGATCTCAATTTCACAGATCTACCAAATAATAAGTGTATCCAATAGTTCCATAAGTCCATCCATGATACACAAAATCTCATGAATACACACATATGTAACAATAAAAGTCAATCCATGCCACATCGCTATGTTGTACAATCCTAGGGATAAAATATTTATGTAGATAACCCACACACTAGTACGTCAAGGGGGTTACACTCTGTATGTATCTATAGAGGACCCACACCTATACTAATGGGGGGTTCTAATACTTTTTCATGATGACCCACACCAAATCTGATACACATCTTCCACATTGTATGTAGAATAACTACACCAATACTGATGGAGGTTCCACTCTATAGGTTGAGGAATCACACTCAAGTTGATTGGGGTTCCACTATTTTTATTGAGGACCCGCGACCTATCTAATAGGTTGTTCCACTTGGAAGTATAATACCCAAAACCTAGTTCAATAGGGGGTTCCATACTGGTCATAAATTCCCCACACCCCATCCAATATGGGGTTCTACATGGATGTCAAGGACTTGTTCCCTATTATTATAGGTGGGTTCCACTATGTTCATTGAGGACGTGCACCCTATCAGATAGGGTGTTCCACATAGAAGTCAAAAACAATTTACAACATACCAAAGGGGGGTAAAACTCATTTATGTGAGGACCCCCAAATTATCTAATAGTGGGGAGGGGGTGTTCCACTCAGAAGATAGATATAGAGGACCTCCACTCATGTATAGAGGGTGTTCCACTCTAAAAGATTCCTATGGCGATTCTTCTTTAACACATCCATCATTGAGAACTACCTAAATATGCATCATGGTTGGAAAATTCAACATTATATCTCAAAATCCATAACATAGAGAACCATATTGTACGATGGAGGATCAAAAAAAATATAGGAAACTCATCTTACATGATGTGAGTTCAAATGAAGGAGTGACAAGACCTTAAAATTTCCTCAAAATTATCCAAGATGTAAATGTCATGTGAGGGGACCTGCATAGCATGTGGTCCCAATCCACCACCCGGATCATTCTGTGGAGTAACATGGATCCTCATATGTGTAATAGTACATGTTGTGAAGGTGGAATACATGTCATTTCGATGATAGCCAAGATAGGACCGAATCTATATACATGACCTCATGTCCGTGTACATGAACATGTTTTCATGTAATTTGGTAAATGTCTATATTCTTAGCCATATAATCCCACATGAATTCACACCAATTTGGTCTATCACATGACTCATCAACTTAGGGATGTGGTTCATGACATATAGGAGGGATACACACCATGTTGTCTTTATAAACATCTGATACCCTCTCCGTTATAGCTAGGGTCTACACACGGTGTGTTCCTCTTTGAACACAGTGTGTAGTAAGCTCTCTAATAGATTCATAGATCTATTTACCATGCATATATTCAAGATGTTTTCCATAAATCCCTCCTTGTTTCTATCTAAAATTGGATGGTCTAGTTTTGGTTCATCATTTTAGGACTTTTTTCATAGAAAATTAAATATTATTGTTCATCAGGGGTTTCATTTTTCAACATGACCACCACCGATCCTTTTGACTTTGATGATTCCTCCTCCAATAATTGAAAAAATCATCCAGAACTCATAAAAACTAAAATATTTACACCGTTATAGTTGATCATTTCTTCATTCTAAAAACTATTTGGATTCCTGGAGTCCAATCAGGCATGGTACAACCCAACAATATTAAAATGGGACAGAAAGGACAACCCTTGTCGAACATGACGAAATGAAGGAAAAAAATAGATTAAAAATTGTTTAATTGATCATTTCCATTTTTTCTTCTCAAACTATTCATAATGGGAAATCTTGGGTTTGAAAACATTCAAATAACCAATTTAACCTGGCACATAGAAGTATGTAAAGACTATAATTGGTGTAGATCAATATATGGAATTTTTCACCTAAATTAATTTAATAAACAAGGTCCTATAATAAAAAATTATGAGACATAACTAGATAATAGTTCATTTTCCTCAAACAAAGTTCCCTATAATATAATAAATAAGTCAATAAATTGACGGTGTCACGATCCTCTTTGATTCCAAGTTTCATCATTTCCTGATTTGATATGCCAATGGAAGGGGGATGGAATGTTTTGGAATTATTCCATTGTTTATCTAGATAACTATGGAGAATTATCCCAACATTATATATATTCAAATTTTATATTAGTTTAAAATTAATGATTGAATTAATTTAATTATTAATTAATCCATCGAACGTATCACCAAGGGGTGAGACGTCTGAACACCCATGCCGACCAATTATAGGCCATGACTAGGGCACAATCATGTTAAAAACTCAACTGTGGTCTCAAATTACCGATACAAGATTCCTTCTAACAGTTATCTTTTTTTCTTTATGAATGTTCGAGTTCATAATATAAAATATATTCAATATTTTTATCAAATTATTTCTAGGCACACTGGGCCTCATAATTTCATTTTATCTCAATGCATATCCTTAGAAATATATGTTGAAAAAGTCTTATAAATAAAACACTATGTCTCTATTTAATTACCTATTTCAAGATTTTCATCCTAGAAAAGTAAAACTAAACAAAAAACTCAAAATATTGAGCCTGAAAGTTTCTCTATCACTTATAGGAAATCTTTTGCATGTTCTCATTCGGTTATAATAGGTGAAACAATGGGATGGTCCATCCAAATAGGGTCCTCTCATGTCGATCCTTGATCTCCATAGGCTGGTTGAAAAAGGTAGATCCATCCCCAATGTGCTTCTCTCCACAATACATGAAGTTAACATGGTCATAAATTAGTCTCCTCATCTATGAAACATGGAAGACATCACGCAACCGCTGTAGCTTTGGGGGTAGGGAGATGTGATATACAACCTCTTTGACCATCCTGATGGTCTCGAATGACCCATTGAAGCTCAAGGATAGCATACCTCCCTAAATAAAGCTCTATAATCCTCTTTGATGACAAACTATCAGAAAAATGTGGCCTCCCTACTCAAACTCCATGAGGATAAGACAGTGATCTTCATAGGATTTCTACATAATCTGGGCTATTCCCATCAAGTCATGGATGACCTGGAGCTTCATCGTCATAACCAGCACCATCTATAGGCCAATAAGTGGTGTCTCACTCATCTATGTACATCACAAGGGTGACTTTTTCAGTCTCTTATATAAGGTCTCAATAGTCTCCATGTTGATGTTATAGTGGCAACTATTATTGTACAAAAACTCTACTAATTTCATTTGATGCTCCCAGCTTTGACCGAAGTCTGACATAGAATCCGTCATAATTTCTTCCAACACATGGATAGTGTGCTCGGCCATACCATCATTTTTGGGATGAAAGGATACACTCACCCTCTTCTTTTCCATAATTTCATCATGAATGCCTCTCCAAAATCGTGATGTAAACCATGCATAATTATCATATACAATCATTGACGGAACCTTTAGATGGTTAATGATCTCTCATATGTCCAATAGCCCCAAAATCTCCACTAAACCCTACACTCTGATAGTAAGAAATTATAAAAAATCAAAGAGTTGATCAAATATCACCAAGATGGAATCATGCCCCTCCACTAGGACTAGAGGCCCGGTTATAATGTCCATGGATATTCCATCACACTTCCACGTCGGGATGATAATGGTAGGAAAGAAACTGTTCCTTATTTGGTGCTCAACCTTCACCTTTTGAAAGTAAGGCACCACGAGAAAAACTCAACTATGCTATATCTCATTCCAAACAACCAAAATATACAGTGAATGTATATTTACCTCTTCCCCATGATGAGATTTATATACATGGGAGAAGTAATGAACTCTAACATCACCTCCTCCCGATATCGTTACTAGATCCATCGTTCATACATGAAAAAATATTGTGTTATTTAATCTTTAGAAATATCCATGTGTTGAATAAAATGTGGGTGTGTGGTCATGTAAGACCCCAAATTTTTTATCTCCTACATGGGACTATGTCAAATTTTCATGAAGTAGAGGATTTAACACCATTGAATATAGAAAAAATATACCCTACTATTACACCATGGTTGGATGTAAGGAGGACAACTACACTGAATCATCATTAAATAAGTGAACCTAGGTCATACTTCTATAGGAATATACTACTATATTTCCCTTCCCTACAGTATATACTATCATGAAGTCATATTCTTGCATGAACATCAACAAGAGTCATTGTCTCAGGTTTTATAATATCTACCCAATGACGTACCTAATACATTGATGGTCTTAGAAAAGAACAAATTACTCCCTAAATATTTTTATTCCACATCCTTGAGGAAAAGACTAATGTTTCCATATCTAGGTCATTATTCATGTAGTTTATCTCGTGGTTATTCATCTTCCTTAAACCTTATGAAATAAATTTCTATTGTTGCATCAATACACAACCAATCCTATCTCTTGATAAATCAAAATACACCACATAATCTGTACCATCATCTAGTAGTATCAACATAGGATCACTCATAATCCTTATCCTCAACTCCTTAAATTCTATTGGGACTAGTCTGAATATGTAAAAAAATTCACCTTTCATGTTAGGGCAGTCATTTTTTCTTTAATTCTATAGAAGTATTTCACAAACCACGTTTAGTAACCCACATGGAAATGAAATATCCACACCTATGACACTCTCTTAGGTGGATCCCAATGAATAATTTCATCAATATTTTCATGTTACATGGTGAAAACATGTTCATAAATGTAATGAAAAATAAAGGGAACCATATGAATCCATAATTGGAATAAAAAAAGTTTTCCATAATCATTTTTCTCTTAAAGAAAATATAGAACCATCATCATACACTCTTCGTGTTCCACTTTTTAGACAAATTAGTTGAGTAGGTTTTCATTGAAGAAGACCCCTAACCAGTTCAAGTACTACTATAATATCTATTACATCAAAACCATTAACACATTAGGAGAATTCATCACAAAATAGGGAATCACTAAGAACTCATAGTGTCTGTAGTGACATTGGATTCCTAGATTTGGAATATCAATCTCAAATTCCCCCTACTAGTGGTAGCAAGACCTGATATAGATCTTTGAGGACCATCTCATGCCTTGCATCTACTCAAATAGGCTATCAATACTTGGAATGGAGTACTTTTTCTATATTTTTTCCTAGTTCAGGCGATGGTAATCCATAAAAATGTAAAATCTCTCGACTATTTTCATGAACTACACCAATAAATCCCTTGGGTGACACTAGGATTGATGAAATCCTTCTCTTGATGGTCCTCCAAATATAACCACAACTCATTGATCTTAATAGAGTACATCCAATTTTATATAGAATATATTGGAGTTGTGATAGGATTCAAGTCTCTAAAAAAATCCACCTCCCACCACAATGGTATTCCCAGAACATCCTTTAGGAATAAATCCATATGGCCCTCCACTTATAATGGGATCCAGATTAAAAAAAATCATGTTGCACCATGTGATATACTCAGTAACTCATGGGTGATGGGCTTTAGTCTCCTTCTTGTATTACCAACTCGACCTTGAAAGAAATTTCATTAACCTAAAATTGATAATATCATCCCAATAATGCATACGAATCAAAAGTTTCTTTGGTGAGATTAAATATACTATGAGAAAATATTTATACAATCAATAACAAATACGATGTAATATGGTCATATTATGATAGAAAAAAGTAATACTGTAACCGCTCTCCACAAAGTGATAGCTCGCAGTACCGAAAATTTTATTATACAAAAGAAGTGTTCCCAATAGGAACTTCCAAATGAAGTTATTGAGAAAATGACAAAACTGGGAGTTCTATCACTCCATAAAAAAGTGTAATGGTGAAGGATTTAACATTACATGTTTGTACTAATATATATTTAAGAGTATAATAAACATAGATCATACATATGACCATCTCGTGTGATGTGGGGTCATACATCTCCCAAGCCTGCAACTGTCCACAACCCCGACCACTAGTTCCTTAAGGCTGACATGGGACACATGGTGTTGTTGATGTTAAGATGTAAAATCATCATCCACTTCTTATTGATCCTCCATATCAACATCTAGTTGTTCCTCCTTTGTTGCATACCTTCCCTTTCTTCGGATATTCCTAACCACAATGTCTCTTATACCATTGAAGTCAATATATTAACTTCTTGTGCTGCTCATCGTGTTTTGTCATACACTCTCATGTTACATGACCTATCCTGTCAAAAGAAAATATTCTCCTGTATTTGGGAATCACTAGCCCCATGAACATCCCCAAACCATTTTCATAAGTTTAATAACATGGAGATATCCAATGCCGAGATCCTTGACCCTTGAATCTACTAGCTACTGCACATGACATGGATCTTCGATGCCCACTTCTAACTCCAATAGTCTTCTATCACTCTGATAGAAATATCTTTTTCAATAATGCCCATTCCAATACCACAAAATAGGTGGATATGAAAAATGTTACTACGATGGACTGGATCTCCAAGTAGAGTCACTTTTCAAACTTATGCACTGGGATATTGCCATTCTGGATATTGTAAATGGAGTACCATGTCGGGTTTTTGAACCGTACTGCATACTCATCCGAACATCCTCCCACCCTAATTCATACCCAAATGCTCCTAAATCTAGAAACAGTGTAATCAAGAGGGTAGTAAAAATAAAAAAATATACGATGGATGTTTGTCGAAGACTACTTCGACTCATCATGCATCAGATTAATAAGGATCCACTAGTACCATATATCTCCCAATATAAGGATATCTACCAATGAATCCAGCCTATTCATTAAGATACAAACATGTCTGAAGATATAGACCACCGACATAAGACAATATTTTTTTGCCTAAGGATCTGACTCTTTGCAGATCCTTAGTAGCCACTGGTGCTATAACTTGTTTAGTGAACTAAGAAAACATACATCCTCATTATACTCAATTGGGTTAATTATTTGTTTGATAGGTGGAGGCGCTTCTACCTTTCAACCTGGATAGAGAATGTTGAGGGTTGGACATTAAACTAAGGCCTCATCCCTTATTAAATCATCATCAAAATCTAGAACATGTATCATGGCTCTGCTACCATGGCAGAGCCATCCTGAGATTTATCAATACATTCCATGGTCACATGGGAATATATATATATATATATATATATATATATATATATTTGTGAGATAACTCAATATATAAAGTCATTCACTCAGTCAAATATGAATAATTTAAAAATAATCTTAACAGTCATTGTCTTAGTATGCCGAGTTTAGAAGCAAGTAGTCAAGGTCTAGGTGAATGGATATGTCATCTTCTCACACCATTACTTGATTCCAGGCTTTAAGAGCCACACTCTAAACACTTTGAAACAACTTATCTACACCCAACCAACTTCTTATAAGGGGACTAGTAAGAATAATGTTTTAAGGAATGAATTTCTCTAATACCAATCTGTCATGACTAGAACCTAACAGGGGCTGGATATGCAACTACATAAAGACTGCCTCCATAGGGTAGGGGTTAGATACATGTGCCAAAAGGTATATCCTAAATTGGATTCCCTTTCCTATGTACCTATATGAAACACGCACATATCTCAATGAATAAGTGCATAAGAATAATAATAAAAGGATGAAACAACTATAAAGTAATCCAAGCATGAAAAATAATTACAGGGTACTAGAGTACTATAGTGAAAACTAAAAAGTAAATAAAAAAAATGCATGCTGAACCTGAAAAATGTCCCAACATAGATGATCTAGAATGTAGAACTACTAAGAGATCCCATCTCATATTCTCTAAGCTCTGGCCACAGTACATATTCAACATTTCCATGTGATTCCTAAGCATATCTTAGGTAATCACCAACCTATCATTCATCTACATAAGAAATGAAAAATGATGGAAGAGTATGTGAAGGTGTGAGTATGTACATATCTATTAGGACACAACGAATGATGGATGGGTATCAGTAAGAGATAAAATAGGAATGAATTTTAGTTGATAATATGAAGGTTGGAAGATATAGTAAAATATAAAAACTCCACCAAAACTATGAAATAGTATCATCTTTAATCATAAGGTGTTTGACACAGTGTGTACCTGAACTATATGCTGAGTCTTTTCCACCTATACTCGGGTAGTAGTCTCATCCAACCCTGAGATAATAAAACCATAAAGAACATGTCATACCCATGTATCTTAAAAACCCATGAAAGGATAGTAACCATGTACAAAATCATATATACAGAATATTATATATAATCTCATTAAATAGAATCCTAAATGAGAGTGTAAGGATAATTCCATCTCATGTCTCACGACAAGATGAAGAGTCACTAATAGTTAAAAAATTATATCCATGATTCCCAATATCTGATGAATCTACCCGGAAGTAACCATGCAAGTAAATTTATGCATCATCATTATGCCACACATTCGAGGGGTCACAATCTATATATATAGGACCCGTTTAGTGGTGCGTCAAGGGGTTTACACTACATAATTATTCATAGAAGACTTATGACCATAGTGATGGGGGATTCCACTCTAGTGTCATGAGGAATCATGACCAATATGACAGGGATTGAAATTGGAAGATAGAGGACCAACAACCATACAATTGGATGGGTGGGTGGGTGGGTTCCACTCTATATGTCAAATACAAAGTCCCATATTGAATTGTGGTTCCACTCTAGTCATCATGTACTCAATACCTATTCAATATAGGTAGGGATCCATTCAGTAGTCAAGTATAAGAACCCCAGTAAAATATACAGTTCTACTTAAGTCCTTGGGGATATAAACCCTATCCAATAGTGGGTTCCACTCAGAAATCATAGAACAGTGCACTGGTACCACATGGGTTCCTCTCTAGTCATCATGGACCCACACCCTATTTAATAGGGGGTTCCACTAAGAAGTCAAAGTTCCACACCCTAGTACCATATGGGGGTTCCACACCAGTCATTGAGGATCTAATCCCTATTTGATTGAGAGGTTCCACACAGAGGATAGCTTTAGAGGACCCACATCTAAGATAATAGGGGGTTCCACTCTATATAATGCCTTTAGTGATTATGCCTGATCACTATCGCAGCTAAGAATCAATAAAATAATAATCATTACTAGATTATTCTACATCATATATCAAAACTGGAATCAATGTGTTACCATAATTTTGTATGCAGAAGAAATAAGGTTCTGATACTCACAGGACAAGATATTAGTTCAAAAGAAGGAGACTGAAAACCGTATGGTTTTTTCGAAATGATTCATTGGGTACAAATTGTGAGAGGGTACCCATACATCGTGTGTATCCTATCCACCACCTGTTCATGTCCCTAGAGGTACACAGATCCCAATTTATGTAAGAGTATATTCTATGCAGGTGGAATACAAGTTCTGTCCAAGATACTTGAGACTGGGTTGTGCTTTTCTATCCATTTTTGTGTACATTATATCATGTCTTTATACAGGTCCCCATTTCCATTTAGTTTGGTACATAACCCCATGTATATTCGTTCAATCCCACATGGATTCACACCCGCTTGATCCATCACATGGATCCTTCACTTGGGGATAAGGTACAAAACATGTCGGAGGGAAACATGTGCTTCCATCCTTATAAACATCTGAAACCCTAGCCATCACAGCGAGGGGAGACATTCCATGTGTTTATCATTGTATACAACATGTTGTCTGGATTTTCATAGATTCTTTGATCTACTTCCCATGATTCGATTTTAGCTGTTTCACCATAGATCTCGCCTAGTTTCTATCTAAAATTTGTGCATCTATCGGTGGTTCATATTTTTCAATTTTTGTTCAGCAGATATCATCATCAATTATTTGTTGGGGGGTTTCTTTGCCATCATGTATTCCATTCATCCTTCGGCCATACAAGATCTAGAAATCAATCATTGAAATGATCATACAAAACCTATAAAAACTAAAATATACCCCTAATTCATTGATCTATTTTTCATTTGAAATTTTTTTGTGGATTCCCATGTCCGATTAGGCTCAGTATTTCCCGACAATTTCAATCGGGGACCGCAGGTCCAACCAGTGATGAATGGGAATAAATCAACAGTTAAAGAGATATAAATAATTCATTAATTGACCATTTAAAATAATTATTGGACAATGATATTTATTATGGAAATAGAGGTGATAAAAAATAGATATAAACAATTTAATTCCGTACGTAAGAGTATGTCAGGCCTACAATTGTAACATATCAATAGAAGGAGTTCATATGGTCAATAAATTTAATCAAAAAAAGTGTGAACCAAATATTTACCAGTCCAACATTGATATTTGATAGTTCATCGTTGTAGAATAAGCTAACCAATGTTTGAAATAATTTTTGGTATTCAGTTCCTCCCTATCTTCTTTGATCTGGTGTTTCTTTATTTTCAGGTTTTATTTTCAAATTGAAGTATGAAGTAACACAATTGAATTATCCCTAGGTTCGTTAGAAAAACCCTTTGGAATTATCCATGGAATTATAGTTATAATTATTTCATTTTAGGATAAGATTAAGTAATTAATAAATTTAATAACTAATCAATCAATTGAATGTACCACCAATAGTTGAGATTTACGAATGCACTATGCCATCCTATTTTACATCGCACCTAGAGTAAACAATCATGTTCTATAATCAAACATGACCTTTGATTTTTTATTCAAGATTCTACTAAAAATTTTTCACATTTACTTTATGAAACTATGTTCATGTAATATAAAATTTATTTAATAATTTTATAAAATAATAAGGCCACAATAGGCCTCGAAATTTCATAACGTTTTAGCACCTATATCTAGAAATATTTTTAGAAATATTGCAATGTCAAACAATAAAAAAAACGGTCTCTATAGTAGTTAATGAATTTATTATGCATGTTAATGAGTTTTCATGGAAACAAATTTCGTTTAAAATGTAAAGAAAATGATATTATAAAGGAATAATATTTCCATTCATGGGTCAAATGCTGATTTTTCTAAAATGTATTTTTATGTTTTTTATTTTTTAACTGCAAAAATATTTTTAATCTTTTTTATGCACCGTACATTGATTTTTGTGCCCATACCATGTTTTTAAAATGTTTTAATATTATTTTTAGGATGGTTATTGTTAAGATAGAGGTCGTGTTGAATGTCATGATGATTTTTCAGGGAATGAGAACATGCATTATTTTAATGGTTTTTATATTATAAAAAAAGTAGATTCTAATCAGAAGTTTCCACTTCATAATTATATGATTTTAATGAATTAGTGTTGTCATAATTATCTACAACAATTACCCAAAAAAATATCAATGTGAATGAACGTAAACTACTGAATAAAACCCCTGATTACAAAATGATTATGTCCATTTCATTATAGTTTGTATCAATGGTATCATTAGATACATTTATAGGTTTGTATAATTATAATATAATTCCCTATATATATATTACCTTATTTTCATGTTTAATTGATATAGAATTTGAATATTACCATATTACAAAATATGAAATATTTCTATTCAAAATAGATTTCCACATAAGATATAGGGAATCTATAATATGATGGCACAGAGGTGAAAATATCCATATAAATAAGTACCCTAATATGATTAAAATTTTAAAAGTATAGTGTATAGATGTGATATCATAGTTTAAATTTCATATAAATTTTAGTGGTATCTATGATTGAATGAAACCCGATCTACTATGAATGAATGTTTCTATAGTGGTGTATTTACAGAGGCAAAATACCTATTCATATAGTCTTTCATATGTACTAGTTCTAGGTGAATGGTTGATTGATTAAATCGAGAATATATTGATGGTGTGGGATGTTTATAATGTTAAAAGGATACTCTTTCTATTTTTCATTTTGATGCTGATGTTTATGGATTGTTTTATTTGGTTAATAATATCAAAAACAAACATGATCATGATTATATGGAATGGGAAATGATTGATTATATTATTTCTGGAGAAATATTTACCTATGGTTTTTAAACTCTAAATTGAAAAATGATTCGTCAAATTTAGGAGAAAATAAATAGATTCTATATATTCCTATGAAGGAAAACTACATAAAATTATACAGGTATGTTCCTTCTTCTTTTGAGACACTGATAGAAAAATAAATATGCTTTACTAATGATTTATTCCACATTTATGAAGAAAATTTCATGCATTATAACATTAAATCTATTAGAAATTATTACATTATTCTTAAAATACTAATATGGAGTTTTCTAACTCTTATGTTTTTTGTAATGATTAATGTAACAAGCATTCAGGATGGAAGGAAATGGGAAAATATATTTAAAAATGAAATATGAATGTAAGGAAATGAAGTTCCATTTATATGGCATGTGTGGTAAAAAGAACCTATGAGAATGTGTTGTTTTATTAGGTTAGTATTACTGATGTGAAATGATTGGCCACATGACCCGTGAATGTAAGGAAATAGTCACGAAGAATCTATAATGGGGTCATTGATAACTATCCAACTATAATATGTTTTAGTTTCATTGAGTTGGGTCATAATTCTAATGTGTTTCCAAATATATTTTAAATGGATATAAGTTATTATTTTCATAAATAGAAATGTATATCATGGTCATTTTGTACTACAAAAATAGCTGTTGGGCCCAAAAATAAAATTGTGATATGTTTGTTACATTTATATTAAAATTATTCAAATACCCTAATTAACTATGGATCTTAAAATTATTCATTTATGAAAAATATTCTTGAAAATTGTTAATAACACTAAATGAATGTATGATATAATTTTTAGTGAAAATTATGTGGTTTTTTAAAGGAACCATGATTTAAATTAATCTTTACAATGTTTTAAGTGGGATGGTATTTCTTATAAATCTTTTCAAATTTTCCACACTATAGTTTCCTATCCTTTTTTTCTTGGATGGAAATTAATTTTATAATTATAAGAGATATTATAGTACTAAGATTGTTCTTATTAATGATTTCATTCCATTCATAAGTTACCAAGAAGGTGAGAAATTGATTAAAGGTGGTATTGGAAATTACCTTGATCATATTGTTGAAAATTAAAAAATATTCATATTATTTATTTTCTAGTATTAATTGAATAAATTGTTTTTGTGGATGATTTTCCTAGTGTTACCATTGATTGATAGGTTGAGTTTACTATATAATTATTACATGATTCTAAGACTATATATATAACCCCTTATCAAATGGATCCATTGGAACTTTTATAAATGGAAATTAAATTGGGGGAGTTATTAGAAAATAGTTTCATATGAACTAGCACTACACAATGTGGTGCCCATGTATTTTACTTTTAAAAGAAATATGGTTTTATGTCAATTTTAGATGATTATAGATCCTCGAATAATATCACCGTTAAGAATAAGTATCCATTTACACAGATCAAAAAATTTCATGCCCATGTTTAGGGAGCATAGTATCTTTCAAAGGGTGACCTGAGTACATGGTACCATCAGTTGAAATTAATGGAATTATAAATTCCAAAGACTGTCTTTCAAAATAGATATTAGAACTATGAGATTTTAGTCATGGCATTTAGGTTGTCTATTACAACTATTTTATTTATGGTCATTATAAATACAATTTATTTATGTGTTCTTAGAAATATTTTTGGGTTTGTTTAATGATGAAATTATGGTTTATTCTAAAATTAAACTGGAACATGATGGACAGATAAGTATTTTTTGAAAAATATTAATTAAAAGAAACAATATGGAAAACATAGAAAGATATAATTCATGTTGAAAAAATTTTCATTACATGGTCATATTTTTTCTAAATATCAAATAATGTTTGATGCAGCTAAAAAATCCATTAGATAATGAAAAAGATGTAAAGAAAAATAACAAAGGTTTAGAGTTGTGTTGGACTGGAGGGTCACTACTGGTGGATTGTTTAAATAATTTCTATGTTTTATATCACAGTGAAAATGTTAAATTTAAAGGGAGAGAAACTCATCCTGATAAAATAATTTGATGATTATGTTTAGGAACAGAACAGGATAGTAGTTAGCACTCCAGTTATGGCCTTGACTTCTAAAAATGGATAATTCATCATCTAAAATGATGGTGCATTGGAAGGACTTGGGTGTGTTTTCAGGTAGAATTAATATAAAATTTATTATTCTTGATGTTAGTTTAATCATCAATTATTATATCATCTTATTCATGATTTTGAATAGAATACAAATTATTTGATTTAATGATTATAAGGAATCATTTGTTTGGTGTAAAATGAAAAATATATACTCATAAGAAAATATTGAAGTATATATTGATAAAAAGGAACATGTGATATAGAATATGGATAGAAATAATGAAGTATTATCATTTCAAAATTCATTACCATCTTGGAATGGGAATAATAGTGGAAGATTATTTGAGTTGAGAAAATAATTATTTATTGAGCATGATTCATTTGGAATATTACATTTGCGATATAAATATTCTCAATTTTTTCCTAGATGTTGTTGATGGATGGATAAATTCCATTTTATTTTAGGTTTCCATAAAATAAACGTTTTTAGAAATAATTATGATATATTAGAAAGAGGATAGATTTATATATGAAATTGTATAATCCCTTAATAAATGAATGTTTCTGGATGTTAATATTGATGATAAAAGTGTTTTAATTCTTGAAAAATATATAATGTGTGACTTGTGATTCCCATTTTTTGAAAAATTTGTTAATTGGACATCAATGTTATTTATTTTCTATTTATTCGGGTATCACAAATATGAATAGAGACCATCAGGAGTAGTACTGGTGTGATGGAATGAAGATATATGTTTATAAATTTACCATGAAGTGTTTAACATTTTAGTTCGTTAAGGAAGAATGAAAATTACTAGATGTGATTGTTCAAACATTTCTAGTTGTAGAGTAGAAGTGGGGGAATATATTAATGGATTTCATGGTAGGTTTTCCCAAGACATCTCAAGGTAATAATGATATTTGGGTTATTTTTCATTAATTAACTAAATCTTCACATTTCCTCTATTTCCGAGAAAAAATTTGTTTAGATAAGCTTTATTTGCTGTATGTATAAGATATATTTAGGTTATATAGAGTTCCTCACTCCATTGTTTCATACCATGTTCTCAAGTTCATATATAATTTTCAGAAATGACTTCAGAAGTCATTGGGTATAGAATTGAATAGTAGTACACATTTTTATTGTTAATCTGATGGATAAAATGAGTGATAAATTTAAAATAGGGAAGATATACTTTTTTATTATTCAACTTATTATGCATGAAGTTGTTCATACCATCATTATTTAGTTTATATTTCTTATAACATTATCATTATATAATACATATGACATTATTTAGCGAATTATATTGAAAACGATGTGTGACACCAGCTTTATGTGATGCTGTAAGAAAAAGATGGTTGATATAATGAGAAATTTTATATGAAATTCTAGTGAAATTATATTTTATTTAGTGAAATATGAGGACAATACAAACCAGGCACAAAATTTATGTGGATAATTGGAGAAATTATATTTTTTAAAGGTAGGTGATTATTGATTTATCAAATATTCAGTATAAAAAATGTGATTATGTTTTTTTGAATGGGGAGGTGAGTAGACATTTAATTAAACCATATTAAATCCTATATAAATATGTGTTATTTTACTACTATGTTTCCTTTTATTCAAATTTATCTGAGGTACATAATGCCATTCATGGTTCAATGCTAAGGAAATATATGCCGGATTTATCTCATGTTTTTAGCCCTGATGTAGTACAGTTGGAAGAGAATATTTATTATGAGGAATAAAGAGTTCATATTCTGAATATAGAGAGAAAGTGTAGAAATATAAGGTGATTCACCAGGTTAGGGATTTATGGAAATACCATATGGTTGTAATGAAACATGGGATTCTAAAAATCCTATGACAGAAATATATACCCACCAAATTAATAATTGAGTACAATTATGAGGATGTAATTTATAAAAAGTTAAAGGATGTGAAAACCCAGATAATGATAGAATAAATCATTTTCATACTTATTAATATGATCTTAATTTTTATATTAAATATAAACATATATAGTAATATTTAGTCAAAAAGGAACGTTTATTTAATTAAACACTATTACTATAAGTATTTATTTTAAAAATAATACTCTAAATTGTAGAAATTTAATATGATAAAATGAATATTTTTTTAGAATAATCATAGAAAAAATTAATTTTGTTGAATTTATGATATTTTTTATAAATTGTTGAATTATCAATGAATAGTGAAATAAATTGATTTTTTTGAGAAAACTTTTCTTTTAATATATTAATTAAATTAAGATATCTAATATGAATTATTATTATTTCTATAATAATAATTATTATTTTTATAAATATAACCCACTTCAATACATTTGAATCAATTTCATTTTGGTTTATAATTTATTTTTGTTTTTTGGTACAACATTAGAGTTTCCTAAAAACAGTTTAAAATACAAAATGTTTATCATTTTTAATTAAAAAAGAAAATATTTAATAGGTAATTTTTTAGATTAAAATTATAAATTATTTATCACTAAATATTAATTGAGTGTATTACACTGATTATTTTTAGTCATATTATAAATATGAAGTCATATTTTTCAACAAAAAACTCTTCTTAAAAACACACAGTCTTGCCACATCTGTACTGTTAATATTAAATTAAAAATTTCCAATTCCGAGTCTTAAATAAAAGAAAGATTAAATATTTTGAATAATCATTTTTTTAATTATTAATATATTAAAATTAACTTTTTACCAATGCGAAATGTGAAAATAATTATATTAATTACGGTTATTATTGTAAAAAAAAGTTTAAACAGTGGTTAAAAATAGAATATATGGTTTTAAATGACAAAAAACTTGTTCAAACCCCATTTTTGAAAATATTTTGAACTTATCAAATGTATTATTGATAATGGACAATTTATGAGTCCTTGTGTGATTATATTAACATTTGTTGAATTCAATCATTCACAACATTAAAAGCTTTCCACCCACCTCAATCAGAAAATGGAACCCGAACTCCCCCACTCACAACACATTATATAAACAACCCAATCTTGATATACTTTAAAATTAAATAACATTGGTAGAATACATAAATCATTATTCTAATATATTCCCAAAGACTGTATTAGTTTAGTTCTTTTAGAAGCTTTAAAACATAAATACTGACAAATTATTGAGCTACATTATCTCCCAGTATGTTATTCTTGACTATCACCCTTCATATTCACATCATACATAATACATATCTTTAAAAACATGTGTATTAAAACATAAAATGGGATGAGATCATATTTTTAAAGGGTAAACAAGGGAGATATGCATTCATAATCTTGAGCATAAGGTTATGAGCACATGGTTATGAAAATAAAAGATTGTACCCTCTATATATAATATTATATACATGAAACATGTAATAAAGATTGTTTGTTCATAAAAAAATCAAACGGAAAATAAGAAACATAAGCCAAGAAAGAAAAACACTAGAACAAAACATGGAATTTTCCAAAACACATTACTATATAATATGGTTTGAATCGTAGGAGCAACATCACATTGAAGAAAATCCTAGTAGTCTGGGTTCACTCCTCATACCATCTTTTCAGTCAAGGTTAATTCCCATAAATATCTTAGTATCATGAGATCACTTCTCATACTATCTTGGTATTCAAGTTTCACTCCCATGGCTATCACAGTATTCACGGTTAACTCCCAACACCATCTTGGTATATCACATGAGATATACATCATTTCCCAAATTATTTAAGGGAGATATAGGTCCCACCCATCTCATAATGAAATATTAAATAAATGTTTAAAAAATCATAAAAAATCATATTATAGTGCATGAAATAAATGTGTATCATAAACATGAATAGATATTATACCATGTGAAAAAAGTTATTGGTTTAATAATCATTTCATCATATGTATAACACGTGAATAAGAAACAGATTTCATAAACATATAACTTGTGAATGATAAACATGTTGCATAAAACCATTACATTTAACACAACCCGTTTTTAGAAATAATATAAATAGATCTTTTATATATTTTCCTAGAGTGTCCTGAGTAACATCAATACTTATCATCATTTAGAGAAAATAAATTTTAAATATCATTCAGAATTCATTTATTGAGAAACAAATCCCTTATTCCATGAAAAAGGCTCTTTAATACAAAAAAACCTTTCGAAAACAATTACATTGAAAATAAAATTTAAAGCCTATAAAGAAATCTTTAAAAGCTATTTAGAATCCTTTTCATTAAAAATTATAAAGAGATATTTTAATAAATTTGAAAACCATTTTCCTTAAAAAATTATAATAGTATATTGATTTTTTTTTGAAAACCATTTATTTAAACATACATTACAAACAGATAAATAATGTTAAAAATAACTTTGAAAATAATTTTCCTTGAAAACATATAGAAGTGGATTGGAAACTTGTAGATATTAATTTTTCTTAAAAACATATTAAATAAGCTTGAAAACATTTTAGAAACATTTTTCCATGAAAAATTATAAAATATACTTTTAAAACAATATGAAAACTATTATCATTAAAAACATACAAAATAATATTTAAAGCAATTGAAAAAAACTCATTGAAATTTTATTAAAGAATAATTGAAAACCGTAAATGGATTTTAAAACCCTTTCTTCATTGAAATAGGGATTCAAATATCTTGTGTTTTTTTTCAAGACATGGTTTTTGAATAGAGTAGATTTCTTAACGAAGAGAGATGATGTAATATTATACATAAAAACATTATCTTAAGTACCAATGTTTGGAAAACTGGTACTAATACATAATGATATCATTAATAACTAGAGGATAATAATATTATTTACTGTTCTTAGGATATGGATCATGATAATTCATCAATTAAAGCATAATCAAATCCAATCCTGGAGAGCGACAATATTATTTCAATAAACACTAATAACATGGTAACATGGTATAAGGATCTCAATTTAAGAGAAAGAAATTACATGGTTCTTAAAATATCATGGAAATAAGGATATTGATTCAATAAAAAGTAAAATGGATGTTTATACACATTGAAATTAATTTATATTCATAAAAAACATGAGTCTCAAAGAATGAAATTTGAGACAAAACTATTATATAATTTTCGTAACTTTTAAAGAATAAATCCTTGTAAATAAAAATAATATAATTGATATTTAAATAAAAATAAATTTAAGTATAAGAATAATTTAATACATCCATGGAGAGTTATGAAAACACTATAAATGGAATGGGTTGTTAATAAAGAATGTATCTTAAAGAAATAAAAAATCGAGATGAAATCCTCATACGTTGTGTCCTGACTCCCATTGCAATAACTAAAAACAAATGTATAATTTATTTAAATTTATTATAAATATTTTGAAGAAACATGTTATTACATATAATACCATATATAGTTTGATTATTTCCTTATATTACTATCCAATTTACTATCATATGTTATGTTTTCAGTTTAGGTAATATTCACTTTTTTCCACAGATGAATCTTAATTTATTATATCATCAGTCCTCATAATTATACCATGACACATAAATGTAAAACATGATATAAATATAATTGAAATTAAGTATAAGTGTTTTATTATGATTAATAAAACATGTATGAACAAAATGGAATACTCTGTTCATAGAGATGGTAAGTTGTACGTACGCAAGAATGATGTTTCCATTTTTGATATTGCATTTGAAATAAATAAATAAATGAAATATATGTGTATATGTGTATAATAAAATTAAATTAAATTATAATGTTATATATATCAAATAATATCACTAAACCCATCTTTAATACATTCCATATTTTTTGTGAATCAATCACATCACATTGAGGGGATGATAGTCCACACATACTCAAAAAAACTATCATTAAAAAATGGGTAGTATAAATATATTTGTAGTAAAATAATTATAAAAACTAATTAAAAAAATATAATACATAAAAAATATAAATTTAATTTAAATCATCATTTATATTAGGATATGTGGCAATGGAAAATTAAACAATCATTATTCAGTTAGGTGGTAGGTTGTCGTACACGTAAACAGTGTGTTCACAATATATTATATAGAAATGATTGTAAGTGTAGGTCAAAACGTTTTCATAATAATTATAGGTATATTTTTATAATTTTTTTTATACAAACATGTAATTAGTATATTTTGGGGAGTAGATAATGAAAAAAATGAAGGAGTTTGAAGGATGATAATACCACTTAATCAAGTAACTCATTTTTTGTTTCTGACAAAAGGCTTCCTTGGATTTTTTTTATCAAAGGGAGGAGATAAAGATGAATATAGGGATATTGGCCGACTATTTGGTTAAATTCTAGATAATCTAATGTGTCTTGAGTGGTCTGATAAATTGGTATACTGCATTCCTTTTTATAGTGGAGGGTGAGTCGCACTCTTTTAAATACTAAAAGGTATTTAATAATGTGAGATCTCCTTTACATAATGTGCCTCAAAAAATGGGAAATTAATGTATTGTTGTAAAATTATACTCAAAACTAATCTACACCACAAAAAAACCAATTTAATAATTAGGTTCCTTAACTTCTTAGAGACCCCAATTTTATTATTTTGGTTTTTCTAATAGTATCTAGTTTTCTAACCTATGTAATTTAATCATTAGGAATAAAATAAAAAGATATGGTTTATATAATATATATCCACTAAATTATAAATATTGTACCAAATTTAAAAAATTAAAATCTCATGTATTTTGGTAGTTAATTTTTATAAGTAGCACATGTGACCCGAATTACACTACCTAAACTGAGACCTTACTATGTATGTTTTTACATTTTATTAGTCAATATGTTAATTATAATAGATAAATAGTTACAATAATAAAACATATTCAATATTTTTTAAACATTAAAAATATATTGTATGAATATAATATTTATATTAATTTTAAATAATTTATTAAAATATTTTTTTTAAATAACAATAATGTCAATTTTAACATTATTTATTTAATTTTAATATTAAAATGTCAAAATAATATTAATTAAAATAAACCAATTTTAATATATATAGCCTGATATATTAAATGTAAAAAATATTTAGTGACAATATTTCAATCAATATACATCACTTTGGATATTTTTAGTATCATTTATTTTAGTTATTTATTAATAAAATAATCACTAGGTTGGTGGTTTGTAAGCATTTTATAAAACTATATCATCTAAAAAATTTATTGATATTTTATTTTGATAAAAACAACCAATTTATATTTAAATTTCATGCTTATATTCTATAATATTATCTTCTTTACATATCTTAATGTTTTATAAATGTTGAGGGTATGGAAAGATCACTATTTCCATTTTTCTTACAGAAAATTTTATATAGGGAACATCCATTTAATAATATACAATAACCATTAAAATTCGATCCAAGAGGTTATATGGTCTAATTTATTTAGTTAGTAGATTTTGGAAAACTTTTCTGGTCATTTTGGTCCTTTAGATTATGGTTTAATTCTTATTTAATTATAATGTTACCTTAATCATTGTGATTAATTTTAATCTCGTTAACACATATATTTGGACAAAATTTATTTTGATCATATTAGACTAAAAATATCCCAATAATTTCAACCTTTTATTTCTATATTTTTAAATTAAAATCACAAAACTGGGAAAATTATGATTAATTCTAATCTCACAAAAATTGTGTGAGATAACATGTTTTTAAAGTAAAAACATTTAAAAGTGCATTAAGTTTTTCTATCTAGTTTAAATTTAAAAAATGAATCCACTGACTTAACTGGTTTAATATATTCAAAATTGATATATTTTTACATTAGTAACAAATTTATAATATAATTTAACAATAATAACTATTTAAACAAAAATTATTTTTTAACTAAATTTCATTAATATTTATTTTTCAACCAAAAATGATGTTTCTCAGAAAAATCACAAAAATTAACCCTAGAATAATTTCAAAATTTTTATTTCATAATTTTTTTTCATTTTATCATGTTAAATTTATATTAGTTTCTAAATTAATTTTACTATTATTCACAAAAGGACATGAAAAGTGGTTTCATTAAGAAAATATTATTTTAAAAAATATAAAGACTTTACCAAATATTATATATTTCACTATTAATATATTATATTTAGGGGATACCATTATCAACAATATATGAAATGTAGTTATTTCAATTCAGATTACTCTGTTTAACTCCATGGTTATAAATATCACATTTAAATAATTATAAGATGAAAATGATGTTTCGTAGAAACCCATTGTTGTGTATGACACACAACAAGTCAGTATTGCATGTAGTGAAAGTATGGTTGGTACCATGTAAAAGGAATATTTGAATTATAACAATGAAATAAATCAAGGGAAAAAATTCATTCTAAGAAGAAAAAAATTCTCAAAATATCGTGGTGTTACATTGTATACCCTTAAAATTAATTTCTCCCTCGAATTTCATCTAGCTTATAAATGGTTTATTACCTAAAAGATTCATTCAGAGAAACCCACATCATAAAAATTAATAGAAAAAATTACTTAAAAGGAAAATTTGGAACCATAACTATTACCCAAAGTAACTCATAATGATATTCTCACATAGAATAACATAGGTGGTAAGTGAGAACATGGGCATGGAAGAGAAATCTTACCATCAAGTTCTAATATAGAGTGATAGTGATCAAGGTTTGGAGAATGTTAAAAATCACAAATCCACTAATCAAAAATGACCTTAGGGATACTCTATTTCAAAATAAATGAAGGTACTGTAGAATTTATTCTATCATAAAGATACATTTTCCTAAGATTGAGAATTTTTAGGAAAATAAATATTTGCATAATTTCATGACAATGTCACCCTTTTTTGTTCCATAATCCACTTAAAACCATTCTATAGAAAGGAGGGTGAATTTTTCATAACTAAAGTACTAATAGATCATGAGAACCATGATATTCCACCCCATCAGTTATAATCAACACAAATTATATTGAATAGGCTATCCAATATGAATAAATCCTCATGTAGGGAGATAACACTTTTTTATTACTGAGTTCATATGAAGTGTAACATAAAAAATTAATAAATAGTTAACCCTATAACACTTATAAATGATTAAAATTAAAATAATTGTAAATAATGTCATGAAATATTCTTAAAATTGATCCTTACATATCCCAAATTACCACTTGGTTATCACATTTTAAACATGTGAATACACTAATCGTATATTTCCTTAATTTCAAAAAAAATCTTTTAGAAAAAATGTGTGCTTCTGTATTCCAATGAATACTAGATATATAATTTTAAAACAATAAGTTGTAAACTTCATCCTTTAATGGATTGAATTTTTTTTCAATAATCAGTTCTTGTGTAATATATACCGTACAATTTTATTATTCTTATATATTATATCTATCTAAAAACATCTTTATCTCCAAATCAGGCACTAATTAAGGGTTCCCTTATCTTACTCAAAATATCCCCTTTCCATGAAATCAATTTTCTATGTCTTCCTCACCATTAAAAACATCCTTTTAAATCCTTATTGAAAACTTATAGTAAAATTACATATAAATTTCATGATTCATATAACATATTCTATGAATTCCAAAGAATAAATACTTGATTCATGGAAAATTATTCATGAAACATTAATCAAGCTTCATCAATGAATTCCATAATACTTTATTCATATAATATGAATTATGAATCATTTCTTAACATTATTGAACATATATATAATCTTTATTCTTATATTTAATATAAACAATACTGAAATTGAATCATATATCTTTTACATGTCGTTTGCATTCTCTTTATCTTCATAAGTATTTCCCATACTCGTGCCACCTTCTCGACTCTCTTTTTAAGATTTTCACATGGGAAATAGATTCTAATAAATCCCATAATTTCCACATATGAAACATTAAATGATAACCATGTTCCTTAATGATATATCCATCGACTAAAACCCAAAATCGTGAGGTCAGAAACACATGTTATAGAAGAAAACCACATAATCATGAAAATAATTACTTATATGATTTATATATCATGACATATTTTATAATCTATGACACCCTAGGTTTCTCTTATGGTTTTTATAAAATGCATATATTTAAATACATCATGATGGTTCATGAAGAGTTTGTGAATTTAGTGTCAAAGGTGGAACCCAGCATTAAGTGCAGTGTACTACTTGGGTTGAGATGTGGGGCCCATAATTAGGACATTGTGCTCTAAGAAGGGGGTGATTATAAGACCCCCAAATGATAAAGGGTTAAATGATTAAATGATATGACTCATGTCAATAAGGTAAACCTTTATTTTCGGGAGCATGTCGGTTAGAACTCCCCAGCTAAGCGTTTGTGGCGTGGAGTAGTGATCAGGATGGGTGACCTTTGGGATATTTATAAGGGAGTGTGTGTGTGAGGAGAAAGCACACTGAAAAGGACATGTGTTTTCCAATGGGGACAATGATTAGTCATATGACCTGTTTGGGCACGTGGGTGGGCCCCAGCGTGGGAACCACATGTCTGCAAGGCAACTGGTGGTACCTGGATGGCCAGGACCCGACGACCATGTTAATGTGGGGTGTCTATAAGTACAGGTTGTGTACTCAGTTTCCGTGGGTGACCGTGTGCTGGCCATGTTACAGTCGAGTACATGGATGTGTAATGGATTAGTACATGGTTGTGTGGGGTGACCTGGAGGCCGCCTAAATCGGGGACCGGTATAGGCAAGTACACGTTGTTTTCTTTTCAAATACATCCCTTGTACTTTCTTTATATTTCATTAAACGGACCAGGGTCATGTCAAATGGACAAAACACTCTTCTTCTTCATCTGTCTCATCCTAGAGCATCCATATGGCAGTAGATATTCTCTACACCGCCGACTCGCTATTCGTTCTCCAAATCTAACTCCGTCAGTTGAATTGGAATCACCTCGATGAGTTGTCTCTTCTTATTGAACACCATCTCTTGATTTCTCTTATTTTTTGAGATATCCTTAGTTGAGAATTTTTAGCGTTTCTGTAGGTCTACATAATTCTAAGTCAATTCCAGGCAATGGATCATGTATATGGATCATGCAACACTGAGGTAGGTGGTTTGTGACATTCCATAGTAAGTATTTGAGTTATATGCGCAAAAGTTCCCAATACCCTTGTTCAGGGTATTCCGTGTTTATGGTTTTCAACCCTACTATTGTATGATATGCCTAGTTTGTTTGGATAGAGGTTAATTGTTTGTGAATGGAGTTAACCTTGCCATTATATGAATGCTTTCCCCATGTTTCTTGTTTTGACCGTTTGGTCTAGCATTCTTGCTAGGATGCTTGAATTACATGCCCAATATTATAGGATAGAGTGATTTCATCTAACCTATTGTGATATGTTTGAGACTATTTAGTGAAGTGCTCCTTGATGTTTACATTGGATACCATATATCGTTGTGCACGATTGATTTACACAGGGCTGTGAGAACCTAGTTTAGTAGACCATAACGAGAATGGACGCTGAGGGCTTCTCTAGGGTGTCTGTTTACATTGACGTTGCAAGACCACAGGGGGGTTGGACATTGTTCTCCCTTAGAGTGTATGTAGATTACTTGTTATGGGCCACATGGGGAATTGGTCATTGAGCTCCTCCTTAGGGTTCCTATTAGTTGACGATACGAGACCACATGGGGAATTGACACTGAGTTCTTCCTCAGAGAGTCTTTTCAAAAGCTGTACCTGATGGGTTAGACTGTGTTTACTACATATTGGGTTTCTTGTGTTGTTTGTTTGAACCAAAGGGGTTAGGCGGGAAGTACTTCCTAGAGGGTTACCTTTTTTGATTTTCTACTTACATGATATAATAAATTTAATGGAATAAAAACTGTGGGGCTGTTTGCTGCTGAGTACTTCTTTGTTTACTACTTCTTTTGGTTATTTCCTTCCAAATATGTACTCATTGACTGTTTGGCATAGATATTTGGTTGGTTTCCTACTGGGATTAGTCTCACACCCTGTTTGGGTCATGATTTGGGGCCCAAATATATTATATTCTGTAGGTATAGATAAGGGCAGGTTCCCTTCTACTTCAGGTACTTGATTGTTGTGGAGATGGAGAGCATGGGACCAAGCAGATGCTTGTGATTCTACTAGAGTTTATCTGTTTTCATTTGTACATTGGTTTATTAATGTATTCAAGAATTGTGACATGTTGGGATTATTTTCTTGACATTTGTATCATGCATCATATATAAATGTTATCCAATTGTTTATTACTTTCAGAATTCTGATATTTACTATTTTATGGTATTATTATTCCCTTTGCTACTGTTATTTGTTTTGTTTCCACTATGTTACTTTACTAATGAATGCATAGTTTCTCCACTATCACACCCAATTCCATCATTGCTAGTTGACAGCCTCTGCAAATCAAGGAAATGATCTTGAGGCCATTTTACCAACTGGGTGCGGGGGTGCCTCTAGGTGGCTTCCGGAACCATGACGTTACAATGTGGTATCCGAGTAATTATTTTCTTCTTGACTTACTGTTTGGAGCCTATAGTCAGGGATATGAAGGAATATGTTTCCCAGGAGTAGCTAATCTTTATAAAAGGAAAATTCAATCTAACTCGTATATTGTGATTCTTCTGATTTTTCAATTTTACAGTTGATTTGATTTCACTGTTGGGTGATTCACATGCATTGTGATATTATCGTTGATAATATTGAGGTTATATATCTATTACAACTTGATGAGATTCGAGTAAGCCATCTCATGCAACATATTGGCACATGCTTGAAATCACACGTCATGCATTCTTGCCATGCCATTTTGTGTGAGTTAGCGATTTCATGTAGTATGGGTAGATGTTGTTCTACATATGCATGTTTTTGTGATATATTCCTTGATATAATAATTTCAGTTTGATAGGGTGTTGTTTGTGTATGGTTTTTTCATGAATGAATGCCAAAATTTGTTTCTTGGGGTGTTATGGGCCCTCATGGATCTGAATTCGGTGCACCATTGCACTGTAATGCTTGTATATGATAGGTATAAGATACCATTATTTGATTTTTGAGGACTATGGGCCCTCACATATCGGAATTTGGGGCTTTAATGTTCATTTCAGTGTTTTTTTGGGCACCAGAGTAGTTTCTGAGGCTTATAATCTAGAAAAACCCAGAATACATAGCATGTAATGATAAATACACGGCAAGTATCCTTCTATTCATGAAGGAACTGTTTTCCGTATGTACACGTTGTGTACAGTGTGTACATGCTGTGTAATCTCTGACTGTGTCATTGACATTGAGGATAGAGACCCAGGGTTGGGAAATCTTTGCAGAACAAACTATTTACCAAATGTACAAACCATGTCGTGGAGACCATGTGTCCACCCATGTGACAAATGACATGAATAGTTAAAACATAAGTTATACACGTCGTTCCATGTTTGAAGATGTTGTGTTGTGTAACTCGAGTATCCAGCTGTGTAACAAACAAAACTGGTCTGTGAATTCTCTCAAGAACATGCTGTATCTATATGGAACACATCATGTAAAGTGAACTCTGTAATCGGCTGTGAAACTAACAACGTGGGACAGAGATGTTTTTCTAGTACACGCCGTGTCTGGAACTAACACTCCATGTAGCCTTACTCTTGGAGAACCATGTGACTTATCTGTGTAAGTGAAATCAGGTAAGGGAAGAGGATTCAAGTACACATAGTGTATTAGGACAACACACCCTGTGTTTGGGGTGTTACACGACCTAGGTTGGAAGGAGTACACGCCCATGTGAAGGCTTAAGAGAAAACATCGTGTATGCATTATACACATCATATATCCATTTTTTTGAAAAACATGAATATTTTATTTCTCCTATTCCATTTTTACACTTCTAGTTTTCAGTCAGTGATAATCTTGTTTTAAGGTGTGAGCCTGACATTGCAGAGTCAAGCCACCAAGATGTCCTCCGGTTGTGCGCCAGTTATAAGTCAGTGATAAGACACTAGACATGGCTTATTAGGGACTAACAATAGATCCTCCTATTGTGCCAGTCTTGGCACCCGTCTTCTTTCTAGACACAGGTGTAGACACACATATCCGAGAGCTATTTATGAGGTTCATGATGACCTTCCATAGAGTACCACATCATGTCGCGACTATGGCAGAGTTGACAAGGGTCTTTCAACAGCTGCTTCCTTCCACCGTCACAGGGACCAGAGGACCTCAGTCTACAGAGTAATGGTTAAGAGCCTTGCTTTATATATTCGAGCATCTAGAGACACCTCTAGAGAGGTGGGCTAATCTCTCTTTTTATATTCTATAGGACTCTGCCAAGAGATGGTGGGATGTGATCTCACATGAGGGATGCCAGCAGGGTATGGATTGGGATGTGCTCCATCCTACCTTTTATGAAAACTTCTACCTGGAGACTTTGAAGGCCGATCGAGCCTGAGAGTTCACGAGTCTGGATCAGGGTACAATATCAATTTTGGAGTATTCATCTATCTTCACCGTGCTTCAGCTCTTCATGCTCATTCCATGATATTATGAGTTATTTCTTGTGAGGGAGTTTGAGTATAGACTTAGACATGAAATTTGATCTCTAGTGAACATCTTCAGGTTGACTTCCATCACCTCTAAATGCAACTAGGTACTGGTCATGAAGTGCAATATAAGGGATTATGGAGTTATGATTCAAGGTGGTTAGAAATCTAGAGTAAGTTTCCCTTCTAATGATAGCATGAAGTGCCATATAGAGTCTATGCACAGAGATCCATGGAGGAGAGAGACACATTTTGGTATCCAAGTGGTGTGCTACCAG
The DNA here is from genome assembly GCA_963277665.1 of Viscum album. Classification (NCBI taxonomy): domain Eukaryota; kingdom Viridiplantae; phylum Streptophyta; class Magnoliopsida; order Santalales; family Viscaceae; genus Viscum; species Viscum album. The sequence goes on along the minus strand of OY728137.1, from coordinate 672,509,201 downwards.
TGTAAGAATAGATGAAATATGAGGCCACATTTCCCAAGAGACCTAGTGATGTTATGATCATGAAGCAAGTGGGGTCATCTTCAGTTATTATTTCAGATCATCTCACCTACAGCTGGTTATAGGGGTCCTTCTATAACTCCTCGTTCAAGAGAAGCACAAACATTTTCTCACCAGTCTTGGAACAGGAGTTCTTCCAGACGTTCAGGCCGAGGTGGAGGTCACGATCGTTGTAGTCAGTCGACATGCTTTCAACGATAGTAGGTTGGATCAGATCAGGGTGGTCAGACATGGTCACAAGGCCAGAGTACAGGTCAGACTTTTGCAGTGGAGTAGACCCAGCAGGAGTAGGATCCCAGAGCCTCAATAGTTTGAGGTACAATATAATTTTCCTCAAATTTAGATTCTTCTCTTTTCGATATAGAGGCATCCAATAGTTTAATAGTTGTTTCTATTATGGGGATCCTTTTTCTCTTTATCTTTTATTTTGTGAAATGTTTGACACTAGACACTCCGTTGGGGACTAGAACTGCTAGTGTACGTCAGTGAAAGGAGCTCCCTCTCGAGGATGGTTGGTGTCACTTCTTATGTGACCACTATGTCCTAGGGATGACAAGCTATGATGTCATTCTTGGAATGGACTGGTTAGTTTCCATTCAATATTTTGTTGACTTCTATCATCGTAGGGTGAGTTTTACAACACCAGAGGGAAAATTGTTTCTTCATAAGGGTGAGTGGGATGTCGAGGAAAGTAGAGTGGGACTCGATCATCATGGGTTAGGAGGAATTATATCCCACATTTCTAGTCTATATCTGGATGAACAGAGGACTTCAGATATGGACTTTCCTCTAGAGGTGGATTGTTTCAGAGACGTCCATTGATAAGACTTTTTAGGTTTGCCTTCGGAGCGAGAGGCGTACTTCTCTATTTATCTTGTTCCAGGAGTGGAACCGGTGTCTATTCCTCCTTATAGGATGCCTACATAAGAGTTACAGGATCTTAAGGAACAATTGGTGGAGTTTCATGAAAAGGGTTTCATTAGACCAAGTACACACCCTTGTGGTTTTCCTGTCCTATTTACGAAGATGGTGGACAATACCCTCACACATTTTGTGGATTATCGAATGTTTAACCAGTTGACGGTCAAGAACAGATATCACTTGCCAAGGATTGATGATCTCTTTGATCATGTTTGAGGATTCTGGTCGTTCTCGAAGATTTACATGAGGTCTGGTTACCATCAATTGGGTGTTAGACTATCTGATATACCTCTTATAGCCTTCTAAAGAAGGTATGGTCTATTCATGTATGTGTTTATACTGTTCGGTCTAATGAACATGCATGCAGTCTTCATGGAACTGATGAACTGAGTGTCTCATTAATACTTGGATTCATTTGTGGTAGTCCTTGTGAATGATATCTTGGTGTACTGTCACACTCTACACGACCATGCCACGCATCTTAAGATCATTTTGAGTACATTGAGAGAGCATCAGTTATATGATAAGATCTCAAAATGCCACTTTTGGATGGATCATATTCACTTCATAGGTTATGTTTTCTCAGAGACAAGAGTATCAGTAGACCTAGAGAAAGTGATATTAGTAGTTTATTGGTATAAACCAAAGATCTTCATTGAGGTATGGAGATTTATAGGGCTTGCTGAATACTAAAGCTTTTCATACAATACTTTTCATTCTTAGAAGTGCCACAGACGGGTCTGTCTAAAAAGGGTGTGATGTACTAGTCATCAAATTCATGTGAGTCATCTTTTCAAGAGTTGAAAGGGAGGTTGAATTCAGCACCAATACAAGTTTTTTCAGAGCCGAGAAAGGGGTATACTGTGTACTGTGATGCATTAGGTATCGGTCTTAAATATGTGCTTATACAGGGAGAAGTAGTCATTGTGAATGGATCTTGACAGTTGATGCCACAAGAGAGGAATTAACCGACACACAATCTAGAGTTGGATGCAGTAGTTCTTACTTTACGATGTTGGAGACATTATCTATGGGGAGATCAATTTTCTATTTTCACAAACCACTAGAGTCTAAGGAATATCTTCACTAATTGTGACATGAATTTGAGACATCAAAGGCTGCTTGAGTACTTTTTTTATGTTGACTCTGAGCTTGCATACATTCCTGGGAAAGGAAAGACTGTGGCTGATGTGTTGAGCATGAGGAATCAAATTCAAGATGTTCAGGAGGCCAGAAGTGAGTGGAAGATTATGGCTCTGTTCTCGGAGATGCATTTAACGGTGCATGAAAGACATGGGAAGACATTTCATTCTTCTATGTCTGTTAACTCTATTATTCTTGATTGAGTACAAATTAGACAACTATTAGATTTTTAATGCCTAGTCCTACGGGAGAGCATATTATGAGAGGACCCTATTCCTGGGTAGACCATAGGTGAGTATGATATCTTGCATTTTGGTGGGCGCATATGGGTGTCAGCAGAAATACGCGAGGATCTGTTGCAGGTCTTTCATTCCGCATTTTGGGAAGATCATCCTGGTGTCACCAAAATGTACCATGATTTACACCATCATATTTAGTGTCCAAGTATGAAGAAAGATGTGGTTGGGTTTCTCAAGAGGAGTTCCACCTATTAGCAGGTGAAAGCGGAGCATCAGTGCCCAGTAGGGATTTCTCAGCAGTTACCCATTATAGAGTGGAAATAGAATGATGTCACGATTGATTCTGTAATAGGATTTCCAAGGTCACCTAAAGGGAATGATGCTGTATGGGTTTTCATTGAAAGACTCAAAATGTTTTCTCACTTCTTTCCAATCAAGGAGACCATCTGTGTTGATGATATTGGAAGGTTGTACATCCAAGATATTTTACGTTTACATGGGGGTCCACACACCATTCTCTCAGATAGGGATGCCCATTTTACTTCTCAGGTCTAGAAGGTGCTTCATAAGGCTTTGGGTACACAACTACTTTTGAGTACAACTTACCATCCCCACACAGATGGGCAGTCTGAGTGTACAATTCTGGTGCTTGAGGACATCCTTCGAGCATGCATCCTGGATTTTGGAGGTTCTTAGGAGAAGCACATATCTCTTTTGGATTTTGACAACAATAATTGTTTTCAAGAAACTATTCAGATGAAACCTTATGAGGCGTTGTATGGTAGGACATGAGGATTACCCCTATGTTGGCTGGAGGGAGGAGAGGAAACTATGTTGGGACCTCATCTTGTCTGAGAGACCACAGAACATATAGAGTTGATTCAGAAGGGGATTGCTACTACACAATATCGACAAAAGTCTTATGCTGATTCACGGAGACAACCTATGGAGTTTAAGGTCAGAGAACATGTTTTCCTGTATATCACACCGAGGTTTGGACACAGGAGGATTAAGAGTGATGGTAAATTTCATAGAGATACGTCGGGTCGTTCGAGGTGTTGGAGAGAGTTGGGCCGGTTGACTATCTGTTGTAGTTAACAAAGAGGTACCAGGATATACACGATATATTCTATATTTCTCATCTACAAAATTACTTCTCAGAATCATCTCATGTTTTCCATCCTGGGGAGGCTGAGTTAGAGGTTTATTCCTCGTTTGAAGAGAATCCAATCCAAATTTTTGATCAATGTGCGATGGTTCTCCATGGCTGGTGTGTTTCTCTAGAACGAGTTCTATGGCAACATGGGTGAGTACACCGCCTCCAACATGGGTGTGTTTCTCCATGACTGATGTACGATCACACTGACCGGAGCTGTTCAATGATTCTTCTTATACACTGTCTTTCTGGGAAAATTCAGGGAAAATTTTCTTTAAAGGGGAAGTTTTCAATATCCCAGATTTTCTTTTCAAGCATCTCTCTATTTTATCGTTGTTTTTTGGAAAAAATGGGATTTTCTGGAAATTTCAGGGGTACACGCCATGTACTTATATGTACACGCCATGTACTCAGTTTCAACGGGTGACCATGTACTGTCTGTGTAACAACCGAGTACATGGTCGTGTGGGGTGACGTAGAGGCCACCTAATGCGGGGCTTGGTAAAGGCTTGTAAACGTTGTGTACTTTTGAAATACCCATTATGTACTATCTTTTTATTTCATTAATCATACCGGGGACACATCTAATGGACAGAACACACTTCTTCTTCATCCATCTCATCAAAGAGAATTTGTTCATCCACATAGCTCCTCTGAACCCCCGACTCATCGTTCATTCTCTGAATCAACATTGTTGGTTGTGTTGGAATCACATCAGTGAGTTGTATTTTGTTCTTGAACTTCATATCTTGATTTCTATTCTATCTTGAGATATCCTTGGTGGATAATTTTTATCATTTTTGTAGGTCTACGACGTTATAGGGAAATTCCTAGCAAAAGTTTCACATATATCGATCTCACGACACCAAGGTGGGTTGTTTGTGCCTTTCTGTAGTTACTCTTTGAGTTATAGGTGAAAAAGTTCCCAAATCCCTTGTTTGGGGTATTACATATTATGGTTTTTAGCCCTTTTATTGTCTACTATATCGGGTTTGTTTAGATAGTGGTAATTTTTTTTGTGAATAGGTTTAACCATGCCTTTCTATGGATTTTTTTTTTCATATTTCTCTTTTTGATTGTTTGATCTAGCTTGCCTGTTAGGATGCTTTCTTTCGATGCCCAGTATTGTATGATGGAATGATTTCATATAACATGTTGTGATATGTGGTAGACTATTTAGCCATTTAGTACTAATGGTTTACATTGGATTCCAAATATCTTTGTGCACGATTGACTTATATAAGGATGTGATAACCTATTGTAGTATACCATAGAGATAATGTAAACTGAGGGATTCTCCAGAGTGTCTGTTTACTTTTACATTGTGAGATCATAGGGGGATGGACTTTTTGCTCCCTTAGAGTGTCTGTAGATTCCATTTTATAGGCCACAGGGGTATTTGGACGTTGAGTACTTCTTCAGAGTTCTTATTTGTTACCGATACGAGACAACAAGGGTGAATTGACGGCGAGTATTCCTCAGAGAGTCTTTGCTAATGGTGAACCAGAGGGGTGAGACTATGTATACATCCTAGAGGGGTTCTTGTGTTGCTTGGTTGAACCAAAGGGATTATTATTTGAGTGCTTCTAATAGGGTTATCTATTAGGGATTATATTCTTACTTGATAAATGAAATTGAATGTAGTTTAAACTGTGGGATCATTTTCTACTAGGTACTTCCTTATGTACTTCTTCTTTTGATTATTGCATTCCATATATGTATTCATTGACTATTAGGAACATATCTTTGGGTTGTCTTATATTGGGATTAGTCTCATAGCCTATTTGGGTCATGCAGTTGAACCCAAACAGATTATATTTTTATAGGTATAGATAAGGGACAATTCCCTTCTACTTTAGGTACTTCATTGATGTGGAGTTGGAGATCATGGGACCAAGATAAGGCTTCCGATGCTGTTGGAGATTATATGTTTTTTTTCACATTGGTTTATTTCTATATTCTATCATTATGACTTTTTTGTGTGCTTTCATAGATATATGTATCAGGAATCATATATATATATATGTTCTCCAGTTTTTTATTACATTAATTCTTCTATAGTTTTTTTATGTATGGTATTATTATTGCCTCTGATATTATTAACTGTTTTATTCATACTGTGTTACTCAACCAATGAGGAAATAGTTTCCCCAAAATCACACCCAAGGCCCTCACTGCTAGTTAGCAGCCTTTGGTATTTGGGAAAATGAGCTTATGTCCATGTGCCCAATCAAGTATAGGGAACCTATTGTTGTCTTATATAATCGGGATGTTACATACCCCATAGTACATCCATGCTAGAGAAACATCCATTTTTAGTATAAAAAATTGGATGTATTTCATGGAAACCACTAATGTTATCCTTTACCAAAATTTCAGAATATTTTCATAAACATTAACTCAACCATATACTTATCCTTAGAGACATCCCTAGACATATCCATAGAAATATACCTTGGGATATCACTATTGTTTTTTTATTCTAGTTTCCAATGTTTGTATTAACATCCACTCTAATAAAAGAAATACCAACCCATTATTTAAATATTTTAACATTAAATTATTTTTAAATAATACATTAAACATTATACGAATTGATTCCCAAAGACCATATTTGTTTAATTCCTTTGGAAACATGGAAATAAAAATACTTATACATATGTTACATTCATTATCTATCACTAGGTTCTTCTTGACTAGAACCCTTCTTCGACACATTATACATAATTTATATATTCATAAAATGGGGATGGAAAGAAGAAAATTATTGATCTTGTATGCTCCGTAAGGGTAAAAAATGGATATTTGTAAGTATAATCATGAGAATATGGTTACGAGTATATGATCTTAAAAATGTAAGACCATACCCAACATATAAAATATCATACACAAAAAAAATGGAAAAAATATTTGTCATTCATGCGAAATCAATGAGAAGGAAATAATGAACATAATTCATGAATGAATAACATTGTAACAAAGAATTTAATTGTGGAAAACACAGATGTATATAATTTGATTTCCATAGTAGGAATGGAGTAACTTCCATGTCCATATTAGTTTTATTGGTTCACTCTAAATACCATCTTTATTCTCCTGGATCACTGCCATGACCAACTTAGTACCATGAGTTCACTCTTAAAACCATCTTGGTAGTCATGGTTCTCTACCATGGCCATCTAAGTAGTCAGGGTTCAATCCCATGACAATATTAGTTTATCTCATGGGATATAAATCTTTAACCAATGCATTTAATAGATATATAGGTCCCATACATATCATAATGAACCCACAAATACATTTTCCACAGATTCATAAAAAGTAATATCATAAACCATGAAATGAAATGGGAATCATAAATATGAAAAAATATCATAATATATGGAAAATGAAACAGGATTCACAATCATTTCATCTGAACCATAACCTGTGAAAGAGAATCCAATTTAATAAACATTTATCTCATTAAAGATAAATTAGTTTCATAAATACCATGACATTATTCATAACCCATTTAATGAAATAATATGATTAGAAGATTTAGATCATTTATAATAATGGAATATGTAACATCAACTAGTGTCATCTTATAGGGAAAATAATTTTGAAATATCATTCAAAATACATTTCATGATGAAAATATCCTTTCTTATTTGAAAAATTTATCTTTAAAACATAAAATAAAATTAAAACCATTTCCTTGATAAAAAACAGGAAATATTATAAAGAATTATTTAAAACCCTTTTTAAAATCATTTTTTATATGATATAAAGAGATAATGAAAATTTATTGAAACCCATTTTCTTAGAAAAAATATAAAAGGAGATTGAAAACATTTAAAAAAATATTTCATCAAAAATATTATATAATATTTTGAATAAGGTAAGAAATAAGTTTGAATTTTTTTTCTTTGAAAATTTAATAAAGAATCATAACAAAATTAGAAAAAATTTCTTCTAAAACATTTAAAATAATCTTGAAAATATTGTTTAAACAATTTTCCTTATAAAATTATAAAATATCCTTTGAAAATATTTTAAACATAATTTTATTAAAACATAAAAATGAATCTTTGAAAACATTTTTGAATACAATTTTCCTTTAATACTTATTAGAAAAGCCTTGAAAACCCATAAAACATTTTTGAAAACATTTTTTCCAGGAAAATGGGCATAAAATATCATTTGGGAAGAAATTTAACTCATTTTTATAAAAATGGTTTTGGAATTTAATAAATTTCCAAACGATGTGAGAGATAGTATGATTTTACATAAAAACATTAAATCAAGTAAAAGAGAGTGTTAAAATTATTATAATAAATGAGTGTATCCTGAATAATAAGAGGATATTAAAATTCAAGAGTGTTTTGAGATATGGATTGGGATATTACAATAATTTTTGAATAATCATAATAAATCTAAAAATCATGAGATTGTTTTAATAAACACATATCACTTGGTAAAAAACGGATAATTCTCTCAATGTATGAAAATTAAATTACATAATCATAAAATAACATTAAATTATGTATATTCATGACATAACATGTAGGATTTAAGAATATACACCTCAAAAAAAGTTAAGGGTCATAACAATACATGAGTCTCAAAGAAGGAAAATTGAGAGAAAACTATTATACCGATTTGTTAAATTTTAGAACATAATTCCCATGAAATAAACATCATATAATGGATTTGTAAAAACCCATAAATTTATATATAATAATAATTGAACACATTAATGGGTGTTATACAAATAAAATAAAAGAAATGGGTGGTGAATAAAGCATGTATCTCAGGGAAATAAAATTTAGATAAAACCCCCTTACCTCATTTATTAACTCTCATTATACTAATCAAAAAAATGTATAATAAATATAAATTTATAACAAACGTTTTAAATAACCATATTCATTTATTTAATACTATATTTGTTTTTATTATTAACTTATATTACCCTCTTGTTAACAATCCTATGTTATGGTTTCACTTATGGTAATATCATCATTGTTCTTTACATGTGTCTTAATTTGTTATATCATTGGTCATTATACTTATATAATGAATCAAAAATGTATTATATGATATCAATATGACGTATATTCATCATATTTAAGTTTTAATAACTTTAGAATATATAGGAATTAAATTAAATTCATCGTTAATGGAGATGGTATGTCATACATATGCATGAACATTGTTTCCATTTTTATTGTTGTATTGAATGAAAGAAATAAAATAAAATCAAATTACATATAAATTATAATTAAAATATAAATATATATATATATATATATCATATAATTTCACTAAACCCATTATTAATACATTTCATGTAATGTGTGAATGAATAACATCGCTTTGTGGGGGTGGTAGTCTACACTTTCTCAAAGGAAATTATCATATTAATAGAAAATGGAAAGTATAATGATATTGGATGAAAAATATTTATTAAAGATTAAATAAATAAAAAACATAATATATAAAATATATAATCATATTTTCCACCATAATGTACACAATGGGAGTTGGTAAGGGAAAAATTAACAATCATCGTTTAGTGAGGTCGTAGTTCGCCTTACACCAAAACTGTATGTTTGTTACCCATTATATTGAAGATTGTCTAATTTTAGGGAAAAAATATATTAAAAACATAATAGTATATATAGGATATTATTGTTTTTATTAAATCATGTAATAAGAATATTTTGGAGGGTGGATAAATAAAATCAACGAATGGAGTTTTAGGGAAGACATTACCTCTTAATCGGGTAACTCTATTTGGATTGTGCCCATAAGCTTCCTTGGAATGCTTATTTACCAATTTTGGAATTTAAGGAGGAATTTAGAGATGTTTTGATACTATTTTTTCCTATTTTAGATGATCCAATGTGGTTTTAGTGGTGTGAGTAAGGGGTAGAGTTCTTTTCTTTTTATAGTGGATAGGGAGCGTCACTCAGGAAAATACCAAAATGTATTGGGTAATGGGAGGTCTCCATTACCTAATATGCCTCTAAAATGGGAAAACAATTATTGTTAAATTATGGTCAAACCAAGTCAAAACCCCATAGATATATGTTTAGTTTAAAAATTTGGTTCCTTAACTTCTATGATTCCCCCATTTTTTTTATTTTGTAATTTATTACAGCATAAAGTTTTGTAACCCAAGAAATTTCACTATTAAGTCTAGATTAATGTGATATTTTTTATAGAATATAGATCTAATTAATTATAAATTGTATATGTAATTTAAAAAATAAAAATATCATATCTTTTGTAAATAAATTTTTTAAAAAAGTGTGTTTGATCTTCCAAAACTACATAAACCCAAATCCTGCTAACCATAATTTTATAATTTATGGGTAAATATGTTATTTATAAAATATAAATTGGAAAACTAATAGAAAATATTTAATATTTTATAACCCTTAAAAATAACTTCGTAGAATTAAGTATTTTTTTTAATTTTAAATCATTTATTAAAATACCATTTAATGTAAAATAACTATAATCCCAATTTTTAAATTATTTTTTTAAAATATTAAAATATAAAGAAAAAATTTAATTAATTTTAATTAATTTAAATATTTTCAAGACGATATATTAATCATAAAAAATAATTTAATACAATTATTCATTCAATTCACTTCGCTTTTACCATTTATAGTATCATTTATTTTAGTTAATTAATATTTAAATAATAATCATATTGTTGTTTCCTAAAAATTTAATGTAACTAAATCATATCTAAAAATTATTGATGATTTATTATGATAAAAATAATCCATTTATATTTCAGAAGTATATCTATATGCGAAAATGTTATGTTTTTTAGTTATGTCAATGTTTTATAAATTTTTACGTTTAGGAAATTCATCCTTTTGTCTTTTTTCGTACCTAATAATTTATATAGGGTACAATCATTTAATGGTATCCCAATAACCTATAAAATAATAAAAAATATGGCATATGGTCTATTTATTGAAATTTAACATCTTTTGAACAACTAGGATGGTTATTTGTTTCCATTAATATTATTGTTTCGTCTATAATTAAACATAATCATACCTTAATCGATGTGATTAATTTCATCCCTTTTAAGAATATTTTTTCTAAAAAATTAAGTTGATCTTGTTTAAAAAGAAATAATGTACTTATTAAAACCATATATGCCTGTTTGTAAAATTAAAATAAAAAATGTGTGAAAATTATCTTTAATTCTAATCTTGCAGACGCAACAAGAAAGTATATTTTTAACGTAAAAACATTTAAAATTTCAATAAGGTTTTATATATAATTTCAATATACAAATATGAAACTTATAACATAAATTGGATTAATATAATCATAATTGATCTATATTTACTTTAAGAAACAATTTAAAATATAATTTACACCATCCATTTTTTAAACGAAAATGATTTTTTAAACTAAATTGTAGTAATTTATACTATTCACAGAAAAATGCAGTTTCTAAAAAAATATCAAAAAATAAGACTAACCTAATTTATACATTCTGAATTTAATTTTTTTTTCATTTTATCAAATTAAATTTATATTAGTTTCTAAAATTAATTTAACTACTATTAATAAAGGGATATAAAATGTGGTTTCATTAAGGATATATTATTTTTATCCATGTAATGTCTTTACCAAAAAATTATATATATCATTATAAATAAGTTTAATATACGTGAAACCATTATAAATATTGTACAAAAATTTGTTATTACTTTTCATATAACTATGTTTAACGTCTTGGTTATAATTATCTCATCTAAATAATTAGAACAATAAGATGATGTTTTGTAGAAACATAGTGTCGCGTATAATGAAAGAAAAATAGGAGTTTCATGTAGAATAAGATAATTCAGTTCCATGTGAATGGAATATTTTACTTAGTTAAATTAATTAAACAAATAAATATTAATTCATTTGAAGAGGAAAAAATATTTCACAAAATCTTGAAGTTTTTCATAAAAGAAATTGTTTCATGAAATACCAACCAAAATTATTTCTCTTATTCCCTCCTTTCATCTTAGAACCATTACTTTGTCAAGTAATCGAAACAAATAAATCATTTTATGAAATCCAAAAGGAGGTACCTAAATAAGTGGTAATGTTAATCAACATGCATTTTATATTATTTCATTCTCCACAAATTCCATGAATCTTATACCATGCTAAAATAATAAAATAGTTATCTTATATAAAATCAGTTGTTGTTATGTATATTTCAATATCTTCAACAACACATATATCTATCTAATTGTGATTAAATAAACATTCATGTGTACGGTGGACTACCGCCTTGCAAAATGATGTTGTTTTTTTCAAATACCACAAATCACAGTTGGGTATAATGATCAGTATAAATTTTATATAATTTATTTATAACATAATAATACTTGTATAGTCAATATATAATTTTTACCATTTTTTTTCATTTCATAAGTTATAAGATTACGTGACTCATGAGTACAAAGGGAAACAACCTCATAATGCGAGGTGATTCAATTTCACTAATGCATTACATGAATGGTAATAAGGGTATAAATAATTAATATATGTTATATAAATGACATAATTATGAAATTAATGGAATATTGAACATTATGTAACTATGATATATCATTTTTTTTACCTTTTCAAAAACTGGAAAAAATGAAAATGTCATTTGTGGTAGTGTGGACTATCACCTCCTCAAGTCGATTTGATTCATTTTTTCAAAACCACAACACAAGAATGACAATTTAATGTATATAGGATTAAAATATTGTATATATGATATAAATATCATTTTAGAAGTATAATATTTATCTTACCATTTTTCCATAATGATCATTCAAAAATGGAAGGGTTATGTAAGCATACATACGACCAACCATCTCTATAACTGCAATGTTTATTCATTTTTCAAAACTACCATTCTTGATTTTTTTATGTGTAAATAATTTTAAAATATAAATATACTTTATTGTTAATTATTCTAGATATGTTTAATGAATGACAAATTAAACAATATTCGACCTACCAAATCCATTTTTTACACCAAATAATTATATAATCAAAACATCCAACCTAAACATAATACAAAATTAATTATATATAACATGTTAATAAGTGAAATAGTAGTAATAATAAACCTTAAAATGTTTCTCAATAAATTAGATAATTAATATATATTAAATATTTCAGAATATAATGACATATGTGACATTCCATACTCAATGTAAGGTATTTGGTCTCAATATCCATTTGTCAAGGCATATCATGATATTATGAACATTGATTATTTTAGAAGGGGTATATACAGAACCATGGACATGTAATATAATTATTTTATCAATTATTATAGTATTTATTATTACATTTAATATTATTCTATCATGGGTCTAAGGATTTATAAATTTTCAAGGTGATTAGGGACTTGTCTTCTAAAAAAATCCTTTGAAATGTTTTTTTCAATCATTATTTCCCTTCCATGTGCATGTTTTTAAAAAGAAATTAATTTTTTTCATATGGGCCTAAAACTATTATAATGTTTATTCTACCTAATTTAATGGGTTTTAAATGGAATATTTTACTTTGTTTTAAATGGAACGCTTCGACATATGAAAAATTGAATCTTCTCTTCTCAACGTACATAGAGATAATGAATTTTTTCACTGCTCTGGAAATTATTTTATTTTTTCACCTTTCAAAAGATTTATTGTTTTTATTGAATTTCAATCATCCATTAATTTTATTGGGGATTTTTTAAAAGAAAATTTTTTATTAGAAAATTGAATTTTATGTTGAAGTTAATATATATGAATAAAATTTTATTTTAATGTATTAATGTGACTTGAATATGATAGTAAATATATTTTTTAATATATGAAATGTTTTACTAATTTTCTGGCTCTTTGAAATTTGATGTAATGGGTGATACTATATATCCACAGGTGAGTTTGTTATAGATTAAATGATTGGTGTGCTCAAATAGAACTATAATGCATTGGGTAATGATTATTATTTTTTGATAATTATATTGAATGATTCCTATAAAGATATTCCAATTAGGAAGGTTTCTATATGTTTTATATAAAGGTTTTTATGTGTTATATGAGATTATTTCACAAGCATCCTGTATGAATTTTCTGTGTTTTTTAATTTGTATTCATGGATATCATTTTTTTCAAAAGGTTAAATATTTAATATTTTAATGAAATGATATTTCTCATTATGGGTAAAATGATTTGTTTTCAATAATGTGGGTCTTTATGGCTTTTATGGTTTTCAAAAGACTAATTATTTTCTTATTTTTATGTCCCATACAGATTCTTTTCTGATCTTCCCATATTTTAAAATATTTTCTTACGGTTTTTTGATTGTAATGGGAAAGGAAGTGGTGAAGTTTAAATCAATGAAGAATTATAATGAAAAGGCCGCATTTTTTATTTTTAAGGATATGTATTTTGAAAAAATATTTACTAATGAGAAGTTTCAGATTTTTAATTTTATATGAGTTTGGGTATGTGTTATATAAAAATTCACTAAAACTAGAAATCATAAAGATCCGAAAAGCGACTAATGTAAATTCATCTCTAGAAGTAAATATTATTTAAAATCTAAGGACTGTTCATCATGTGGATATAATGATGTATTTAAATTATAAAAATTTTATTTCTGAAATTATTATACTCATGGAATTATAATATAAAATCTAACATATTTCCTTCAAATCCATTGATAAATGATAGGATCACTCATGCGTATTTGTGAAATACGACCTCCATGAAATTATTTGATATGTTTTTTAAATTTATATTGACATGGAAGGTATTAAGGATATGTTTTATGAGATTACGTGATATCTATGATATAAAAATATTCCTTGAAAGATTAATTATTATTTAAATTTGTTATTCATTCCATCGAAAAATGGAAACAACGTTCCTATGTACTTACCAATTTTGTCTTTAGGAATACTGTAATTCATTCTTATATTACTAGTTTTATGGATGAATGTAATTATGTATAATATTAATATATATTTTATTTCAATCATGATTAATGACGCACACCTATCGTGGGGTGTGGAAAAACAATATTTTATTTTCCTAAGTATAGTATAGCAGTTGATCCTAGGTAGTCTCCCGAAGAGGAGTGCACACAAAACAAGGTTGTCACTTTTTGTTGGTTTTCTTAAAAAGATTGGTTTTAATTAATATGAACGAATATGAGAGAAAAAAACAACAGAAATTGATTGATTTTAACAAATTATAATGTCGGTGATCGGATTAGGTTCGGCTAGACTTAGTGTTGTGCCATCATTGTTTCCAAATTTTATCTCTTCTTTTTCCTTAAACTGGTAAGAGAGATGTGATGAGAATTTTCCTTTCTAAAACCTTAGATTGGTCTATCATCCTTCCAATGTGTTTAGGGTTGTAGAAGATCTCTTGATTAATTAGAGCAATCCCAGACCTGGAATTTTGTTCCCTAATAAACCAAGATTTCAACATACAATCCTACACACGTGCTTGACAACCGTCGAACAATCACCACACAACCCTAATCATGTTCCACCGTATACAGATTAGAATTGGGTGGAGGGAGATGTGATCATCGACCAAAGCAATTTATAATTTCAGAATAAAAAACTTAACACAACCACATTCGGAATTTAATACTGAATTAAGAATTGGAACCAGAAGAAGAAAGAAGAACAAATTTTATTCATTTCAAGCACAAAAACTCAAGCACAACACATAGGTCCAGCCTCCCCTCTTTCCGATCACTCAAACGAAATTACCCCTCCATGGATGGGGTAAGCGAGATAATGCGGGAGAGGAGAGACATTTTAAAATAAAAGAAATAAAAGAAAAATCTGAGAATTTTTTCTCCTGGTGCCCGAGAAGGAATGGGATGGAGATTGGGATGGATTGAGGGGGAGGAGCTTTCCTCCTTTTATAGGCAGAATTCGACCCCCAAAAGTTTCAGTGTTTTCGACCACATTAATGACCTCTTCACGCATTCCACCCTTCATGAATGTTGTGAGAAATTAAATTGTACGTCTCTCCTCAAAATTTCAGCTCATTTGAAATCTGGATGAAGGAGTTATGAATTTTTCATTCTCGATTTCTGTTTCTAGATGTAGTTTCTAGGATGGTTCCTCCAAATGTATGTCGTTTAATGGACTCCTTAATGACTTCCAAACTTCCCAAAATTTCTTGTAGAGTCACTAATATATTTCCTCGTCATATCCCAGGTAGAAACACATCATTTAGATAATTGTAGGCTGCGTTTGATGTCCTTTATTTTGGGTGGGTCCACGCTGTCCGCCCGGAAAAATTCCCAAATTCAATGAATTTTTAGACCCTTTAGATGGCCGAATCAGCTCCTGGTTCAGAAGACAAAAATGAAGGAAATAAAATAAGTATTAAAACAAAATTTTAATCATAAAATTTGGAATTTTATTTTTCCAGAAATGACCGAAATACCCCTGACTTAAAAATCTGTCAAAAATCCAGAAATAGTCGTTTTTCACATTTGGGTTCAAAATAACACTAAAACCTAAAAACATGACAATTACCCATCCAATAACACTTTTTTGGGATTATAGACAATGATATTCAATATAACTTAATTGAAAATATTTGCTCTATCAATTCCCCCACACTTAAACTATGCTTGTCCTCAAGCATAAAATCTCAACATGCAATTCAAAGGGCACCAATGTCACCAATATTTAAATTTCAAATGGGATAAAATCAAATGATTATCAATGTCCAATAAAATTTTCCAGTTCCACAAAAATAACAATTTAATTTCCCATTTTTCAAAGAAACAATCAATTCATGCATTTTACTTTTCCCCTTTGAAAAATAATGAAGCTTCTCCTTTCATTCATTCAAGCTTCTCAATTTATTATTATTAAACATGCCAAATCATGACCTACCTCACTTTTGAATATTTTCTCTCATCACTCATGATACAATTAATAGTGGAGTTATGCTCATATCATGAGAACAGGCTCCTTACCCATAGGCTTGTAAAGTAACTACTTTCTCCACTTTGTGAAGACAAAACACACATAAAATCATGAGTACTTGCAATAAAGGTTCAAATGACTCTGTGGCTTAGGGTTGGTGGGTAAATGATTGAAATAATTTAAGGCCAGAAGTAGGAGGTCTGACTCTTAAGTAAAATGCATGATTAATCAAGTGAAAACACAAGATGAACCTTACTCAAATCCCCTTGAAATGTGAATCACAACACCACTCCCCTTTAAATGACATGGGTCATGAGTCAATAAATGATTACAAAGAATGATATTATCCATGTTCTCCCTGTTTTTTTTTTGTAAAGCTCCAGAAAGGCAAAGCTTTATTTTCTTTTTTTTTTGTAAAGCTCCAGAAAGGAACAGCTTTATTTTTTTTTATGGAGAACCAGATGAAATGAAAGAAGCATAATGAAATGACGACTCATGCCCAATTTTCTAATAATACATTGCCCAAAATGATTACACACACATTACACCACCCAAAAATGATACATATCCCAAGGAACGCACACGAAAGGCCCTTCCCCCACAATCAAACTTGAAATAACCATGCAAAAATACTAAAAGTGCAGGCAGGTAAGGAAAAATTGGATTGTAATGTGGCTTAAACCTATAAGGAAATTCATGGAATCTAAGGGCTTACGAAGGATAAATGTAAAGGTGGGTCTTAGGATAAAATGTGGCTAGCCAAAGAGATGCCTCAATCATTTTAAATGTGGTTTTGTACAGTCATAGCTTTTACAAGTTTCAATATAAGTTCTAGAAGGTGGCACGTCCCAAGATCACTCAAGAAATATGCTCAAGATAAAATAGGAAATATTTGGTCTAGAAATCCTCTCAGGAATGAGAATATGATATTAGAAAATCACTTATGGCATGATTAATAATAACAAATTAATTCACATGAATTTCAGAAATTCAAAGAATGAAAAATGGAAGGGAAATTTCATTTACATGAATCAATTAATTCCCTTAAATCATGAGTCCTTATTTCAATATACTTTTTTCACTTTAATCATCCAATTATCCATTTTAATCATTCAATCTCATTAACATTGATATCTAAAACATGGCATCACAAGATTCGTAAGAAACTCATGTCTCCTAGATAAGTTGAGTACATCATTAATTCCAGTGTGGGTATGCAATTCTTATCAATAATTCTTAAAACATGTTTTGGACAAAAAATTTAAGGAGTTTAAAATTTAAAATTCAAAAATGAACTCCCTTTTGAAATAAAGATTTAGTCCCCTTTAACAAATTTATGGGGCTTCCTTCTGCCATCATGATCCTACAAAAGAAAATTTCAAAATTAAGAACAAGTATCATGTCATTAATGCTCAAAATGATAAGGGGAAAGGGATGAATGCTAAAATACTTCTAAGAAATGAATTTGAAATATAAATTCGTATAAATTAAGGGATAAGTCATGGTACGGTCCCCCAAGTGGGCCCTGAATTTTTACTGCCTCCAGTGGGCAGTACCAGCTGTTATCCAAAGTCTGATGGTGGATGTAGCTTCTTTGATTTGAACCACCACATTTGGATTTTCCCATCTTGTGCTTCAGTATCCTTATTGAGGAGGATTCCATGTATAGAGTACACCATATCCACCCCCTTTGCAATGTGGTATAGCTTGCATGGCGGGGGTAGGATGAAGTATGGATCCTCCTCCTCTTCGGTTTCTACTTGTGCAAAGTGTTCTTCAAAATCCAGTGGTTTCTTTAGATGTGCTGCGTGAAAAGAATAATCAAAGGTAGATTCAACATTTAAATTTGAAATATTAATTTCAAAATCTTCCCTTTTATGGTAGGCAGCTTTTAGATTTGTTTCTTCATGCATAGCCACTTGTATCTCTTCATGGACTTCCTCAAGTAGATGATCAATATATTCAGGGAGCTCCAGGTGTTCCTCAACAGGTGAATATTCGTTTTCATCTTCTCTTAAGGCAATGTAAGGATTGACCAAATCTGAAAATTTAAAATTATAAGGAGTGATGCTCAAATCAGATTGAATGAAATCAGAAAAGGTAGAGTTCATGGAAAGATCATCTCCCTGAGTTGGGTCTGGTTCAATCACTTCTTTATTTGAATGTGCCTCTTGGATTTGATTATCACTGGATGGAGGGAGGTAGTCGGGCTCCTCCATCTTGACTTCAAATTCCACCAATTGGGTGGTGTCTTCCTTCTGTGGTGTTGGCTCTTCTTGTTTGCAAGGCTTGGGAAGATCAATAAGTTCCTCACATTCATTCCAAAATTCATCAAGTTCTTGTTGATCTCCCACATGTAGATCAGTAGGGAATTCATCATCTTTTTCATCAATATCGGGTAAAATTGGTTGAGTTATGATGAATGAGTCTTCAGGTACTTCAGCATTTACCTCCTCTAGTTATTCAATGATGACTGGTGAAATTTCTTCCACCATTATCTCAGGTTCTTGCTCCGGCTCAGGGTCGGGTTGCTCCATCATTGCACGAACATATTCCAATGCCCATTCCATTTTGCTACCCAAATCATCCAAATTATTACTAATCCTTTCAACCCGGTCATTGAGATCACGATAATCAATTTCTGGTTCTTGATTTTGCACATGCGAGTAATCTTCCCATGTATAAAAATTTGAATTTGAATACATCGTGGGAAAAAGAATTTTTTTTAAAAAAAATTATTTTTAAATTTGAAAAAGTAAAATATTTACAAATAGGTTGTGGCACTTCCTCCCCGGCAACGGCACCAAGTTTGACACACACCTGTCGTGGGGCATGGAAAAAAAATATTTTATTTACCTAAATATAGTATAGCAGTTGATCCTAGGTAGTCTCCCGAAGAGGAGTGCACACAAAACAAGGTTGTCACTTTTTGTTGGTTTTCTTAAAATGATTGGTTTTAACTAATATGAATGACTATGAGAGAAGAAAACAACAGAAATTGATTGATTTTAACAAATTATAAAGTCGGTGATCAGATTAGGTTCGGCTAGACTTATTGTTGTGCCATCATTGTTTCCAAATTTTATCTCTTCTTTTTCCTTAAACTGGTAAGAGAGATGTGATGAGAATTTTCCTTTCTAAAACCATAGATTGGTCTATCCTCCTTCCAATGTGTTTAGGGTTGTAGAAGATCTCTTGATTAATTAGATCAATCCCAGACCTGGAATTTTGTTCCTTAATAAACCAAGATTTCAACATACAATCCTACACACGTGCTTGACAACCGTCGATCAATCACCACCCAACCCTAATCATGTTCCACCGTATACAGATTAGAATTGGGTGGAGGGAGATGTGATCATCGACCAAAGAAATTTATAATTTCAGAATAAAAACCTTAACACAACCACATTCGGAATTTAAGACTGAATTAATAATTGGAACCAGAAGAAGAAAGAAGAACAAATTTTATTCATTTCAAGCACAAAAACTCAAGCACAACACATAGGTCCAGCCTCCCCTCTTTCTGATCACTCAAACAAAATTACCCCTCCATGGATGGGGTAAGCGAGATAATGCGGGAGAGGAGAGACATTTTAAAATAAATGAAATAAAAGAAAAATCTGAGATGTTTTTCTCCTGGTGCCCGAGAAGGAATGGGGTGGAGAATGAGATGGATTGAGGGGGAGGAGCTTTCCTCCTTTTATAGGCAGAATTCGACCCCCGAAATTTTTAGTGTTTTCGACCCTATTAATGACCTCTTCACGCATTCCACCCTTCATGAATGTTGTGGAAAATTATATTTTCCGTCTCGCCCCAAAATTTCATCTCATTTTAAAACCGGATGAAGGAGTTATGAATTTTTCATTCTCGATTTCTGTTTCTGGATGAAGTTTCCAGGATGGTCCCTCCAAATGTATGTCGTTTAATGGACTACTTAATGACTTACAAACTTCCCCAAATTTCTTGTAGAGTCGCCACTATTTGTCCTCGTCATATCCCAGGTAGAAACACATCATTTAGATAATTGTAGGCCGCGTTTGATGTCCTTTATGTTGGGTGGGTCCACGCTGTCCGCCCGGACAAATTCCCAACTTCAATGAATTTTTAGACCCTTTAGATGGCTGAATCAGCTCCTGGTTCAGAATACAAAAATGAAGGAAATAAAATAAGGATTATAAAAAAATTTGAATCATAAAATTTGGAATTTTAGGTTTCCAGAAATGACCGAAATACCCCTGACTTAAAAATCTGTCAAAAATCCAGAAATAGTCGTTTTTCACATTTGGGTTCAAAATAACACTAAAACCTAAAAACATGACAATTACCCATCCAATAACACTTTTGTGGGATTATATACAATGATATTCAATATAACTTAATTGAAAATATTTTCTCTATCAATTAATAATCGTGATACGGTGGAACTATGCTCAATATATGTGGACCAAATCTTCTGAACCAAAATATATAAGAAAAATGTAGTAGTTATCAAACTAAATGGTGATTTTAATAATGAATTTTTAATAAATGTGTGATAAAAGGATATAAGTAAATCATATACGGTAGGATATATATATTATTTTGGTTCTATAATATAATTATTACAAAATATTGTATATTATATAGCTGTCTCAAACATTTATAATGGATAGAAGAACATACATAAAGTATTTTTGACACACATTTATTTATAAGAGAAATATTCCATTTCACTACCTCTTATTTGTACATGGTTTATATAATTATTATGAATCATTATTATAATTTTTCTAATGATAATTATAGGTATGTATATATCCATATATTTTTTCTCTTTTATGAGGTTTTGATTCAACAGTTACCAATGTTATAAGGGTTATATTTGATAATCTCATTTTTTATCGTCATTATTTATGATTATTTTTTTAAGGATGAAATATTTTGATATGACTTCCAATAAACTCATAATTTTTTTTATACTATGTATATTTATGGTGGTTATGTTTTTTCATTTCATTTTCCGCTCTTTATGTACTTAAGTGACTAAAAGAATATTTTAATGGAAATCGAATTAATTTTTATCTATTATTGAAAATAATTTTTCTTGCAAATCCATGATTTATTAAAAACACATTCATTAATATTTCTAATATTAACATATAATTGTTTAATTTTTTTTATCCATTATTATAATTTTTCAAAAAAAATTACATGAATCTTCTTGTATTTTTTAAAATGAGGCAATTTTTACAATTTAAAAAATCGTGAATGATTGTTTTATTTTTATATTTAAGGAACAAAAAGAAATTACCCCATCATAAAAATTCAATTATATATTAATTCTTTTACAAATTTTCAATTTTCATTTAAACATAATTTTTTCGTTAACATTGTAGATTTATTTGGATTTTAAATAAGTTATTTCAATGTAAATAGGTTATTTTTGTCATGAAAAGATCCAAGTAATATTTATAGGATGTTTTATTTATGATCGAATCTATGGGTGTTACGTAAGTGTTACTGGTAATATAGTCTAATTCTAAATTTCTTATTCTATTTTGGATGGTTTATTATTTTGACAACATGATATTTGTGAAACTTGTTCCTTTTCCTTGGGTTGAGCTATGATAAATTTATGAAATGATTCAGAATCCATTTCAATTCTATAGGTTATGCCCCGATGATTTTTATTGGAAACATTATTATTTTAAGGGGTTATGATAGGTTGGATGTTTTATTACCTTCTAGAACACATGAGTATGATATTCCATATGTGATGGGTGGGCCTAACATTATATAGATATCCATTGCATTTGGTAAAGAGGGATATTTCAGGAGACAAATTGGATTGGAATCATGAGTTAACACAGTTTATTAAGGGACTATGTCCACTATGAGATTCTTTAGAGTGAACCATGAGTACTATAATGGTTTGGGGTGTGAACTAATCTTCTATAATAAGATTAAAAGTGATCCTTTTCAACTAAGGAAATTTATTCTATTTATTTTTGTATTCCAAAAAAATATATATTAGGAATATGTTAGGTTCTTATACCTAATTTCCATTGATTCATTTATGAATCATATCTTATAGATTCTCATGATTTATTAAATGTTTTAATGATATGCACTAAAATATATAGGTTATGGTTTTCAAATGTAGTTCCCATATTATCACACCATCATATGAATTTTATGTTTATGTTGTCATTGTTATCTCACTTATTTGACCATATTTAGCATTAGTGATCACCATTATTTTTCATTTCCATAGGTGGAAAATAATGGTATTATATATGATATGTTTAAGAAGGAATCTAGTTATGATGAATTTAGTAGGAGATGATGTAATTAACTTTTGAACTGGTTGTTTATGTATCCATGGATCCAAATATAACCCACCTATATGATCTTGGCTTGGATAATTATTTTTTAATTAATATTTATCAAATAATATTTAATATAAAATAATAAAAAAATTTCTTTAATATATTCTTAATCATTTGACAAATACCATTTCTTTATCAAGATTACATTCCCCTTAGGGAACTCTCTCTTTGAATGTGATTCAAAAAGTTAATTATGGGCGTAATTATAAATATCTATATAACTTTTGATTATAATAGACAAAAATTTACCTTCCATCATATCTTTATTTGTAATTTTAAAATTTCTAATGAAATCCAAGAATATTGATAATAATTATGGAATCATCCTTTATATTCATATATGAAAATTCATTCTAGAAAATTAAATAATACCCTATCTTGTTTGTTAATTCATACGGTTTAATAAAATATAAAATCCATTAGATCAAAATCTTTTAAATCTAATTTTATAGAGAATTATATTAATAATTACATTTAAAATATTTGAATAAGAAATTATGAAATAACATAATTCTAATTATGGATCCCCCATGCAAGATCTCAAAAAAATGTTCAGGTGGGGTAGTGGAGATCAAGATCATATAATATAGTATTTTTTAAAAAAATTTGAACATATTTTTCTCTTATTCATTCATAAATAAAATAAACTGGGAATAAATATTATAAATCCTCATTTTTATGAGTGGTCAAAAATAAAAATGTATAATTATCAATATTATTTATTTACATAGTTCACTAGAAATCAAGAGTGGATATATCCTTAGATTGATGTTGAATAATCCATGGCTACATGATCTAATAAAATAATATTATGATTTAAAATTCATGTAATACCCTAAAATCATTTTATATACAGTGTATAAAAACATCATAGTATTCCATCACTTACTACTTATGGAATAAAAACTATGGATTGTAATGAATATTATATGTATTCCATTTTTAATCTCTAATATTTAAAGAATAACATTGAAAGGAAATCCAAAACCATTAATCTAGAATAGTAGATGTTTTCTAAATAAATTCATGATTTATTCAACATTCCAATCATTGATTTTTTGGTGACTACATCATTTTCATTGAAGTGGTTTTTTAATGGTTTCTCATTATTCAAATTATTTTGGATATTCATCCAAAATTACATCCACCACATTTATCATCTAAAAATATAATAGTTTAATTTCACACATTACCTTTGATATCCTTGATAATGGCCTCTCTGATGATAATGGTTTATCAATGAATAGTTCAACAACATCATTCTATTTTTTATGTTTTTTATTATTTGGTATCTATAAATATAGTATTTTCATATTATTTCCCTTTTTCATTCTACTATCATGTAGTTCTATAATTATACTACTAATGGCATAGTCTTACCACTATTTCCTGCCATTATTGGACTAGCTTAAGGATCCTTAACATGATCCCAGTGGATAGATTGATTCGAACACTCCATTAGAGTGATAGTGTCCAGGTAAAATAGACTGGTGGGTTAAGGGTTTGAGTGGTTTATTGGGCCTCCTATTTTCTATCTCATTTTTCATTTGTTGGGATTCCTAAAAAAATTAACATTTGATTTATTTTATTAATTAATGCATTGAAAAGGTAAAAATTCAATTAAAATACAACTTCAACGCTTAAATAGTTGAATCATTAAAATAATTGAACTAACAAACAAATAAATTTAGTTATTTAATAAATAAATAAAACATCAAAACATGAAATCTTCCTCTAATAATGTATTCAAAAAAATTATTAATTTTTTAAACATGAATTTTGGTGGATCCAATTTTAATTTAGGCTCAATGAATACTACTAAATGAATTTATGTTATTCATAGTTGTTATTGTTCACTCCCCTTTACTGAAATAATTTTAATCCTTGTTTTATTATTATTATTTCAAAAAATACCACATAACCTTATGTATTATATTTATAATTTAGATTATTATAACATCATTCAATAAAAAAATATTTAATTTGAATCTTCCTCATTAAGAAAATTATCATCTCTAAGTTATATATATGTTCGACATAATTATAAGGCCCCAGCCTTAAACCTTACTTAATCTTGAGTTATTACAAGATTACACATTGATGATCTTTTCAGGTTTAGAGTTTTAGAGAATTAGATCATGAAACTTTCATTACATTCCACATTTAAACAAAGTGGTTACATAAAAGACAGTATTCATTCTTTCCATCAACAGAAACATATTTAAAATAAAACATGGATTCTTTCTTAACACATCCTTGACACTATCATCACATCATGTACCCTTCCCTTGACCTGTGAAAAACATTTCAAAAACTTGGGATGAGCATAAAAAGCTCAGTAAGGGATATAAAAATATTGAAAGGAAACATGAGTACATGTATACATAAGAATGAAATCATACTTTACCCATAAAACATAGTCATATCAAATCATGAATAAATCATCGAAATAATAAGACATAAAATGTAACTTGAGGCATTCATAACATTCTTACGTAGGGAGTAACCCTATTGGTTACGTTTTGGAATACCCATCACAGTATATTCCCTAAATCTTTTCGGAGAAACCTCAATGTTTCACTCCTTCGCGTTACCCAATGCATTAGAGAGCTATATCGGGCTCACCCGTCCTTAGTTTATCACGGAACCACCCGTTTTCAAAACAATTCCCAAGAACCATAACATAAACGTATCACATAAAATATGCATAAAGGAAACATAACATTTCCACATGTCAATCACAATATAACATTTTAGTATAATGAAATAATGAATCCATTCAAAAAGAAACCATTTCCAAAACCATTAAAACATTTAATAAGGATATTTTTGAATCAAAGTGTCCCATACCACCATGAAGCTTTTATCATTTTAAACCATTGATATCTATATAAGTAAATCCTTAAAACCATTTTGAAAACATGGATATTAATAATAACAAATCATTAAAACATTTAAAGCGATATTTTGGTTAAAGGGTTTTTACAAAAATTAGAGACACTTGAATAAAATAATTGAGGAATAACATTTAATCAGAACTTTATAATATCATGAGAATAAATGGATTCATGATATAATATTCCAAAGGACAGTATATACACCATATAAGAGTGAATTGGTGCATAACAACAATGAAGTCTCAATAGAGATGTAAAATGGGATGAAATCCCTTATAAAGAAGGTATCCTTAAATTAAGGATAAAAGAATCTCAAAATTATGTGTGACAAATATAAATACACCCAATATAATTGGATATTAAGTGTAAAACAATAAAAGTTCATCCAAACATATTAAAAGGATGACATATTCAATAACTACATGTTGAACCCAATGAAATCGAAATTGGGTTAAAAAGTTCCCTTGGTAAAATTCGACAGCCTAACGGCATCACTTCAAATATTCAGAAAATGAGTTGATGAGAGATAAAAAGGAAATCTCATCACTTGTACATAAAATTTACATCAATCAGGATATATAAGAACATATCCCAACATAATAGTATGTTAATTAAAAGACATAACCAACGAAGTCTTTTAAAATGAGGAGGGTGAAAGGTTCCCTTACCGACTTGGGTAACTTTCAAAAAGTACACCCCATTGAAGAAGTGTCATACAATGAATATGTAAATACCCATAAATGTAATTATATTAAAAAAGTAGTGTAATAATGGGCAGTACATAAACCACTGAAAGTAAATTGTGGCAAGTGTAGCATAAATCTCACGGGAATAAAAGTGAGATGAAAAATCTCTTACGAAAACTCGGCAGCCTAACGACGCCACATAAAACATCCAAAATGGATTGATGAGAGGAAATAGGGTCTCTCATCATATCAACATAATGTTTACAGAATGAGGAATACAAAAGAACATCCCCCAACATAACAAAAATGAGCTTAAAAGAAGTGACATAAAGAAGAGTACTTAAAAAGAAAGAGAGAGGTTAGATCTATTACGAAAATTCGGCAGCCTAACGGCGCCACTCAAAACATCCAAAATGGATTGATGAGAGAGAATAGTGTCTCTCATCATATGAAAATAAAAATTACAGTAAGAGTAATATAAAATAACATCCCAATAAGAAGAAATATGAGATTTAAAAGTAATGACATAAAAGAGTGTACTTTAAAAGAAAGAGAGGAGTCAGATCCCTTACCTCGGGTCCGACTTGACTCGATCGTTCTTTAACGTCCTGAATAATAAACTGCAGTTAATTTCTAATTTCTTAAGAACCTTTTACTAGTTCATTATTAATTTTATATCAATTATTGACAAGTTATAAACATTATGTAATCATTTAAGTTAATAATGTTTGTTTTGTCGATATTTGGTTCTTAAGTCGAAAGTGGACTTCTTACAATTACATGTTGTTCGTGTGGTCAAAGGTTCTATATATCCAGAATGACATTCCTGATTTTGATATCATATATATCATATATATCTATAATATACATTTATTTATAATATCACATAATCATTTAGAGGTAACAAATGAAATTCACTGTTCATGGAGACGGTAAGCCGTACGTACGCATGAACGCTACTTTCATTTCTTTGTCATATTAATGGAATTAAAACTAAATGAGAGGTATGTATATTTTAATTACAGAATTATATTCATCATTTAGATGTATCATTCATCAATTATATCCATTATATACATGTACTTATAATAGTACATTACATCTGGGGATAAGAAATGAAATGCACCGTTCATGGAGACGGTAAGCCGTACGTACGCATGAACGCTACTTTCATTTCTATATCATACTTTAATGGAAAGAAATAATAATGATATAGAGGTATATAATAATTCCAGTATAACATAATATATAATAACATTAAATCCATCCTTTATATGTCCCACATATGGCATTAACGAATCACATCACTTTGAGGGGGCGGTAGTTCGCACTTCCTAAAATGAAGATATCACTTATACCCATAATGGAATCCATAAAAGTAAGCCAAAAATGAAAAATACAGAAGCTTAAGTAAAATATAAACATATTATATATCATATAATAGTGACATCATAATGGCCACCTTTGAAGGTGTTAAATGAGTATTGAACAATCATCGTTTCGAGACGCAGAATTTCGCCATCCACGGAAACCGTATGTTCTTTTACCATTTGATGTAGTTGTGTGAGAGTGTAGCTAGAATAAATCTTATAAAAACATCCTAGTATATTTAATATACTGGTGTTTTTACAAATGAAGTAAATAAAAAGAGTTTACGGGGTTGGAGAAGCAAAATAAAACAAATGAACATTAGAGAATGAATTACCTTTAAAAGTTTAACTCCTTTTGATTTGAGCCTAAAGGATTCCTTTGAAAGGATTCTGACCATAGTGAATCCAATAGGATTAGTAGAGGGATGTGGAGAGAGTAAATGGGCAGGGTATGGCCGAGCCAAAGGCTTGAGGAGTGTGTGAAATGATGTAGAGGTGGGGGCCTTTTATAAGAGGAGAGGAGGGGCACTTTTGGAAATCATGAAACTATAATTTTATTTTCAAAAGTGTTTCGAATTTATAAGGTCCCACATTGATATATTTCAAAGATAAGATTATAAAGCTTCGAAATATTCCCATCCAATAGTTTTTGGACAAGTGTAGGTCTTAGATTTTATATTATCGTTTCATTTTATTTAAACTGTTCATTAATGAGGTCATCGCTGCATCATCATGATGTCATAAATAATTTAATTTATTTAAAGTCTAAAAATTATAAATAAATACTATGATGTAGGAAATCTTTTTATATTTCCAATGAATATTTATAATCAAACATATGATTTTTATAACCACATGTAAAAATTGTTTTCGTAAAATAACTCAAGTTTGTGTCATTTTTACTTTAACATTAAATAAAAAGTTATTTATGTCATTTCCCAACCAAAGTGGATCCATGGGGTCCCCATGTTGACCCATGGCTTGTCTTGGACGTCCATGACACAACCAATGAGGGTATGACATGTATAAAGTTCATTTCATATTATTAAATCATTATTTTCACCTTAAACTACACTAATTACCTCTAATCGCGATTAAAAACTTAATAAGTTACTATTCACCAAAAAATTATTTTTATCCCATTGAACCACATTTTACTTCTTAATGACAACCATGTATGTAAAATTATTGAAATTAAAAACACAAAGATGGCAAAATTTCATTTAAATGGAAAAATCAGTTTTTATAAGTACCACTTTGTGGTTTCACTATTCATCAAAAATTGAAGTTTTTCAGAAAAATCCAAAAAATTCACCCTAAGAAATATTTGATATTCCGAATTCAAAAATGAAATCTATTTTACAAAAATCAAAACATATAAGTCACATTAATTTATTTAATAATTAATTCCCGCTATCAGAGCAAATAGCGTGTTTTTATGAAACAATAAGTATCAAAAGATTGACACTAGTTTAAGTATGATTTCAAAGTGAAATTAATTTCAACGAACACTATTGGATTTAATGGTAAAAATATATTCTAATTTCACTTTATAAACAATTAAAAAGTTAATATAATCATATAAATAAATTAGATTAAAAAGAGGTTTTGAATTAAAATACAACATTTTACACTATTCATTAAAAAATGAACTTTATCAGAAAGATACCAAAAATTTACACAAAGTAAATTTTGATGTCCCAATTCTTAAGAAGAGTTTTATTTGGTCCAAAAGGATGTATAAGAGTGAACAAAACTATATTTAATAATGGTTATCCATCAAAAGTCGATAAGTGAACCTTTAGTGAAAACTAGGGCATATACGCCTAAAATTGAATTATTTCCGTATTTTATTCCTTTATCTTTAATTGGATAAATGTAAAAACATTTAAAAACATATATAATCATATTTTAGTTATTTATATCCATTCCTGTCAATACAAAGACTACATGTTAACTACCATTTAAAATAATATTATTTTATTATTACAGTGCAACGTAAGATTCCCAAGAAACTCGTTGTTGCGTGTTGGGTACGCCATCGAGCATAGCATCCCCTTTAAAGTAATATTAATATTTTATTCACAAATATGGATAAATATGAAAATGACATATTCTTTATTTACCTGGGGTGTTACATCCTTCCCCCCTTTTTGGAATTGTGTCCTCGCAATTTTTAAAATTGAGCTTGGAAACATCCTTGAACGTCCCACATCGGAACAAGAGTC
Source organism: Viscum album (assembly GCA_963277665.1). Lineage (NCBI taxonomy): Eukaryota > Viridiplantae > Streptophyta > Magnoliopsida > Santalales > Viscaceae > Viscum > Viscum album. The sequence continues at coordinate 672,479,157 of OY728137.1, read as the reverse complement.
GGCAAAAAAATCACTTTAAAATAAAGGAAGATAAGTACCGAGGTCACCCGAGTTAACCCATACTAGGATTCCATGTAGAAAAACATGGACATGGAAGAAAAAGCAAATGGTCATGTTCTTAAGGGAGAGTGATAGTAAACATGTCTAGGAGAAAGTTTACAATGAGAAAATCACAAACTTGTGATGGGTTAAACGGTATTCGATTCCCCAGTAGAAAAAGCTAATAGACAACATTTTCGTGTTATGTTACTTTTTATTGAGGAATTTATTCATAAGGAAACATAATCACTTATCATGATGACTTTCAACCTTTACTGGATTCCTTAATCAAACTCATATTTTTTTTCCAAAAGATGAGTATTTAGGGAGAATTGTTCGCATTAAGAGTACTATAATCAACTTCAAGAGAGTCACCTAATCCAAAAAATAGAACTATATAATTCCCATGTCTTTAGACTTTAACCAAAACCAAAAAGGTTATTACAAGATCAGATAATCCAGAAAAGGATAACCCTTTATAAAAATAAAATCTATTCTTAATCTCCAAAATTTGTCCAACAAAACCCAAAGTTCAACGAGGACCATTCTATAATTAATTTTTCCATTAAATTCTTCAAAGTAAACCAAAATAAGATTGAAACCCAAATATTTGAAGGATATAGTCACATAGTCTTCCAAGTTAAATCGTAACATTTATCTCCAAACAACATCAGTTGCTCCTAAAGTCTCGTATTGAAAAGTAATTAACCTAATCACATATCCTTCGTGATAGGTTAATCATTTTCATAAATAACCCAAAATAAACTTACTCTTAATTGTTAAAATCATATATCTAGAAAGAATCAGTCAAACTAACCAGAGACTTCATGTAGTCTAGTGGTAGGCGATAAATACCAGTCGCACTTTGGTTGTGGGTTCGATTCCCACAGCTGTGTCTGACGCGACGGGTAGTCACACGGTCTGCGTGTTGTCCCTTTTCCAAAACTATATAATTCTTAAAACATTCCCCAAAATGAGATAAAATCTTCAAAGATGATCATAACATATTTTAACCTCAAGTTTATCTCATGACTTTCATTTTCCATCATAACATATAATAACCCATAATTACCTCAAAAGTAAGAATCATATAAACCCAAATGGTTCTTTATAACTATGTCCACAAAAGAAAATATAACTATTCCTTGAATAAAATTTTCCTATATTAATCATCAGGGTTACACATAATATAAAAAGTCTTCTAACATAACCCCATCATCAAAAGATACTTAATACTCTTAATAATTTCACCATAAATCTTGAAGCCCGTATATGTTGACATCTTACTCATTCAACATTCTTCATGATCCATTAACCATTCCTTTCCAACTTATTCTGAAATACCTCTTTCCTACAAACAAAATCATGAATCATATCCTATGATTCCAAAATAGGAAAACAATAGTCATGAAATAATACATACCTTTGATTGGTCATTGTCAGTTTCTTCATCCTCAATCGGAATGGCATTAGGTATTGGTAAATGATCATTTGTACGCTCTTGGTGATCCCATTCACGAAACTTCTTCATAAAACATGTATTTGCATAATGACCATGCACACCACATTTAAAACATTCAATTGATCCCTCAGAAAGAACTTCTTTCCCTTTCCTCGAGTCAACTGGATGCTTCATTTTTCTATTGAAGGTTCTTGCTTTATGACCTTCATTTCCACATCTATAGCATATTCCTGTCCCTTTGAAACATTTTCCTAGGGGTTTCTTTCCACATCTTTGACACATAGGTTTTTGAACACACTTACCTTTATAATTATTACCTGTACTTCCGTAGGGACTTTTTTCTCGCATATACGATGCCTTAGAGAAATCGCCAAGGTTTAGGTGGTCAATCATGACTCTAGATAGTTGGTTGAGGATAATCACAAGAGTTCTCATTGCAGCTCCCATATCATTCAGTTTCTTGCTCAAAAAAATGTCACAGTTTCCTTCACATCCACTGTTACTTTGGTGGCTGCTAGATCCAGCCATTTACTAAAACCAAAAAGGTCAGTGTGAGTATATCAAAAAAACCATCATGTACTAATGAGGAAGGTAAACACTAAGATATACTTACTCATTCACTTTATCTAAAATTAGGACTCTTTCTGAAATCATAACCATTATGGTAATGTCACTTATGCTTAAAGAGTACCCTAACCTCTAAAGTTATCTAAACCGCCCTCTGATACCAACTATAAGGCCCCAGCCTTAAACCTTACTTAATCTTGAGTTATTACAAGATTACACATTGAGGATCTTTTCAGGTTTAGAGTTTTAGAGAATTAGATCATGAAACTTGCATTACATTCCACATTTAAACAAAGTGGTTACATAAAAGACAGTATTCATTCTTCCCATCAACGGAAACATGTTTAAAATAAAACATGGATTTTTTCTTGACACATCCTTGACATTATCATCACATCATGTACCCTTCCCTTGACCTGTGAAAATAATTTCAAAAACTTGGGATGAGCATAAAAAGCTCAGTAAGGGATATAAAAATATGGAAAGGAAATATGAGTACATGTATACATAAGAATGAAATCATATTTACCCATAAAACTTAGGCATATCAAATCATGAATAAATCATAGAAATCATAAGACATAAAAGGTAACTTGAGGAATTCATAACATTCTTACGTATGGAGTAACCCTCTTGGTTACTTTTTGGAATACCCATCACAGTATATTCCCTAAATCTCTTCGGAGAAACCTCAATGTTTCACTACTTCGCGTTACCCAATGCATTGGAGAGCTATATCCGGCTCACCCGCCCTTAGTTTATCACAGAACCACCCGTTTTCATAACAATGACAAAGAACCATAACATAAACATATCAAATAAAACATGCATAAAGAAAAAATAACATTTCTACTTGTCAATCACAATATAACATTTTAGTATATTGAAATAATGAATCCTTTCAAATAGAAACCATTTCCAAAACCATTAAAACATTTAATAAGGAGATTTTTGAATCAAAGTGTCCCATACCACCTTGAAGAATTAAACATTTTAAACCATTAATATCCATATAAATAAATTATTAAAACCATTTTGAAAACATGGATATTAATAAGAACAAATCATTAAAACATTTAAAGCGATATTTTGGTTAAAGGGTTTTTACCAAAATTAGAGACACTTGAATACAATAATTGAGGAATAACATTTAATCAGAACTTTATAATATCATGAGAATAAATGGATTCATGATATAATATTCCAAAGGATAGTATATACACCATATAAGAGTGAATTGGTGCATAACAACAATGAAGTCTCAATAGAGATGTAAAATGTGATGAAATCCCTTATAAAGAAGGTATCCTTAAATTAAGGATAAATCAATCTCAAAATTATGTGTGACAAATATAAATACACCCAATATAATTGAATATTAAGTGTAAAAAAATAAAAGGTCATTCACACATATTCAAAGGATGACATATTCAATAACTACATGTTGAACCCAAAGAAATCGAAATTGGGTTAAAAAGTTCCCTTGGTAAAATTCGACAGCCTAACGGCGTCACTTAAAAAATTTTGAAAATGAGCTGGTAAGAGATAAAAATGGAATCTCATCACTTGGAAATAAAATTTACATCAATCAGGATATACAAGAACATATCCCAACATAATAGTATGTTAATTAAAAGACATAACAAACGAAGTCTTTTAAAATGAGGAGGGTGAAAGGTTCCCTTACCGACTTGGGTAACTTTCGAAAAGTACACCCCATTGAAGAAGTGTCATACAGTGAATATGTAAATACCCATAAATGGAATTATATTACAAAAGGAGGGTAATAATGGGTAGTACATAAACCACTCAAAGGAAATTGTGGCAAATGTAGCATAAATCTCACAGGAATAAAAGTGAGATGAAAAATCTCTTACCAAAACTCGGCATCCTAACAGCGCCACATAAAACATCCAAAATGGATTGATGAGAGGAAATAGGGTCTCTCATCATATCAACATAAAGTTTACAGAATGAGTAATACAAAATAACATCCACCAACATAACAAAAATTAGCTGAAAAGAAGTGACATAAAGGAGAGTAAATAAAAAGAAAGAGAGAGGTTAGATCTCTTACGAAAATTTGGCAGCCTAACGGTGCCACTCAAAACTTCCAAAATGGATTGATGAGAGAGAATAGGGTCTCTCATAATATGAACATAAAAATTACAGTAAGAGTAATATAAAATAACATCCCAATAACAAGAAAGATGAAATTTAAAAGTAATGACATAAAAGAGTGTACTTTAAAAGAAAGAGAGGAGTCAGATCCCTTACCTCGGGTCCAACTTGACTCGATCGTTCTTTAACATCCTGAATAATAAAAATGAGTTAATTTCTACTTTCTTAAGAACCTTTTACAAGTACATTATTCCTTTTATATAAATTATTGACATGTTATAACCATTATGTAATCATTTAAGTTAATAATGTTTGTTTTGTCGATATTGGTTCTTAAGTCGACAGTGGACTTCTTACAATTACATGTTGTTCGTGTGGTCAAAGGTTCATTATATCCAGAATTACATTCCTGATTTGGATATCATATATATCATATATATATATATATATAATATACATGTATTTATAATATCACATAATCATTTAGAGGTAAGAAATGAAATGCACCGTTCATGGAGATGGTAAGCCGTAAGTACGCATGAATGCTACTTTCATTTCATTGTCATATTAATGGAATTAAAACTAACTGAGAGGTATGTATACTTTAATTCCAGAATTATATTCATCATTTAGATGTATCATTAATCATATATATCCATTATATACTTGTACTTATAATAGTACATTACATTTGGGGATTAGAAATGAAATGCACCGTTCATGGAGACGGTAAGCCGTACGTACGCATGAATGCTAATTTCATTTCTATCTCATACTTTAATGGAATGAAATAATAATGATATAGAGTTATATAATAATTCCATTATAACATCATATATAATAACATTAAATCCATCCTTTATAAGTCCCACATATGGCATTAACGAATCACATCACTTTGAGGGGGTGGTAGTCCGCACTTCCTAAAATGAAGATATCGCTTATACCCATAATGGAAGCCATAAAAGTAAGCCACAAATGAAAAATACAGAAGATTAAGTAAAACATAAACATATTATATATAATATATAAAAATAGTGACATCATAATGGCCACCTCTGAAGGTGTTGAATGAGTATTGAACAATCATCGTTTCGGGAGGCAGAATTTCGCCATCCACGGAAACCGTATGTTATTTAACCATTTGATGTAGTCGTGTGAGATTGTAGCTCGAATAATCTTATAAAAAAATCCTAGTATATTGATGATACTGGTTTTTTTACAAAAGAATTAAATAAAAAGAGTTTAGGGGGTTGGAGAAGCAAAATAAAACAAATGAACATGAGAGAATGAATTACCTTTAGAAGTGTAACTCCTTTTTATTTGAGCCTAAAGGCTTCCTTTGAAAGGATTCTTCCCAAAGGGAATACTATAGGATGAGGATATGGATGTGGAGAGTGCAAAGGGTCACGGGATGGCCGAGCCAAAGGCTTGAGGAGTGTGTGAAATGAGGTAGAGCTGGGGGCCTTTTATAATAGGAGAGGAGGGGCACTTTTGGAAATCATGAATCTATTATTTTATTTTCAAAAGTGTTTCAAATTTCTAAGGTCCCACATTGATATATTTCGAAGATAAGATGATAAGTCTTCGAAATATTCCCATCCAATAGTTTTTGGAAAGTTTAGGTCTTAGATTTTATATTATCGTTTCATTTTATTTAATATGTTCATTAATGAGGTCATCGCTGCATCATCATGATTTCATAAATAATTTAATTTATATAAAGTTTAAAAATTATAAAAAAATTATTATTATGTAGGAAATCGTTTTACCTTTCCAATGACTATTTATAATAAAAAATCTGATCTTTATAACACCATGTAAAAATTGTTTTCATAAAATAACTCAAGTTTGTGTCATTTTTAATTTAACATTAAATAAAACGTTGTTTATGTCATTTCCCAACAAAAGTGGATCCATGGGGTCCCCAAGTTGACCCATGGATTTTATTGGTCGGAAATGACACAACCAATGAGGGTAGGACATGTGTCATGTTCATTTCATATTATTAAAACATTATTTTTACCTTAAACTACACTAGTTACCTCTAATCGCGATTAAAAACTTAATAAGTTACTATTCACCAAAAAATTATTTTTATCCCATTGAACCACATTTTACATCTTAATGACAACCATGTATGTCGGATTTTTGAACTTCAAAACACAAAGATGGAAAAATTTAATTTAAACGGAAAAATCAGTTTTTATAAGTACCACTTAGTGGTTTCACTATTCATCAAAAATTGAAGTTTTTCAGAAAAATCCCAAAAAATAACCCTAAGCTATATTTGATATTACGAATTAAAAAATGAAGTCTATTTAAAAAAATTAAAAAAATATAAATCACATTAATTAATTTAATAATTAATTCCCGCTGTCGGAGTAAATAGCGTGTTTTTATGAAACAATAAGTATCAAAAAATTGACACTAGTTTAAGTCTGATTTCAAAGTGAAATTAATTCCAACGACCACTATTGGATTTAATGGTAAAAATATATTCGAATTTCACTTTAAAACAAATTCAAAATATATTCTAATTATATAAATAAATTAGATTAAAAAGAGGTTTTGATTTAAAATACAACATTTTACAATATTCATTAAAAAATGAACTTTATCAGAAAGATACCAAAAATTTACACGAAGTAAATTTTGATGTCCCAATTCCTAAGAAGAGTTTTATTTGGTCCAAAATTATGTATAAGAGTGAACAAAACTATATTTAATGATGGTTCTCCATCAAAAGGCGATAAGTGAACCTTTAGTGAAAACTAGGGCATATACGCCTAAAATTGAATTCTTTCTGTATTTTATGCCTTTATATTTTATTGGATAAATTTTAAAACATTTAAAAACATATATAATCATATTTTAGTTATTTCTATCCATTCCTGTCAATACAACGGCTACATGTTAACTACCATTTAAAATAATATTATTTTATTATTAGAGTGCAACGTAATATTCCCAAGAAACTCGTTGTTGTGTGTTGGGTATGCCATCGAGCATAGCATACTCATTAAAGTCATATTAATATTTTATTCAAAAATATGGATAAATATGAAAATGTCGTATTCTTTATTTACCTGGGGTGTTACAATAATGATTCAGTTTTGATTCCTTATATGTGGAAGATGATTATCAATATCCTTAAAATCATGTAATATAATAAAATTTGTAAAATACTCTTATAAAAATCAAGTAGAAAATATATGATCCCAACTAGTGAAAAATAATGATAATTTAAAATTTCATCTCTAACATTAAAAATATAATGTAGTACCATCATAAATTAATTAGAATAAAAAAATATTCATAAACTATTTTTCATACCACCAAAACCCTAGTTCTATAAAATCCAATATTTGTTGGCCTATTTCAACCAACATTCTACGGACACTTGTTTCTAATATCCTCTTCATCTATCATTCTAAAATATATCAACAAATTTTTTTAAATTATATAACATATCAAAATCGTATGAAATAGTGTAGATAATAAAACTAAATATAATGAACTCGATGAACTAAAGTTATAAAACTCATGAATAAAATCACACAAATTCAATGAAAATAAAATTCATCTTTCATATTGTCATTAGTCAAACACATTAAACATTATTTTAATACAATGATACCTTACTTCATCTTGAGTTATAAATACTTGATACCCTTCATTGTATAATATTTACAAAAAATTGATATCACTTTCAGAAATAAAATAATAGTCTTATTCATTTAGTCATATTTTCCATCCTTTAACCCATTACCTTTTTATCTTATCCCTTTAAAAATTATTTCATTATCATTTTTAATAATAGATTTTTGTTTTCATGTCTCTACTTCCTCATGATATTGACTGTGTTTCATAGTTGAATTTACAAAAAAATATCAAAATATACCCTTAATAGATAAATTTATTATATGAATAACTATTATATATAAAATTACCTTATGATTTGTTTAGATAAATAAGGAAATATTTACTCAAAAATGATTTAGTTTATTTTTTTATGACTCTACTAGAGATGTTTAAATTTTTCTATATATTATTAGGACTTCTAAATAATTTAATGAAATATATTTGTAATTTTATTTTTCCTTCTAGGTGTTTCTTTGACTTATTTTAGGTAAGAACACGAATCATCCCTTCATGTATGTTTTCCTTTTTTCGTCGTTTTTTAGAAAAATTCGAAAATCAGGAAATTTTCATAGTACACGTCGTGTACATTATAAGTACACGTCTTTAATTCGATACCGCAGGAGGCCGTGTGCTGGCCATGTCATGGTCACACACACACGACCATGTAGGGGTGAGATGGAGGCCGCCTAATGCAGGGTATTGAAACAAAAATTACATACTATGTACTCCAATTGTATACGCCGTGTACTTTGTTTTTTTCATTAAATACGCCAGGGTCACATATAATCACTAGAACTGACTTATTTTAGGTCATCTTCATCTAGGAGCGCTGAGAAGATGGAAATCTTCGACGAGACCCCAAACCCCCATCCGTCTACCGAATCGAACTCTGTCATTTGCATTGGAATCACATCGTTGATTTCTATCTTCTACTTGAACATCGTTTCATGATTTCTCCTCTTTTCCATGTTATCGTGGGTTGACTGTTTGATGAGTTTTTGTAGATCTAAGACGTTCTAAGGGAATTAAAAAAACGTGGTTCAAGTATATCGATCTCCAAACATCAAGGTATGTGGTTTATTCCTTTTTGTAGAAATTATTTTAGTATTTTGTGCAAATTCCACCAATACCCATGAACATGGTATTGTGTGCTTACTGTTTTAACCTAATTGATTACCAGCTTTTCTTTTATGTTAGACTAGAGGATTGTGAGTTGTTTTGGGCTAATTTTTAGGCTTTGGAAGTGTTTTCCATGCATGTTTATGCCTGTCTATAGTATTGGGTCCAGTTGCCTTTTGCCTGATGTTGTTTTCCCATGCCTAATATTATAGGATTTTGTGACTATTGTTTTATCATGATGAGATAATATATAATTCTAGCCAAGTAGTTTATGCGGTTACATTGGCCGTTACATGATGTGATACTTGCTAACTTTACACAGGGCTGCGGGAACCTACTGTAGTAGACCATAGGAAGAATGGATGTAAGGGCTTCTCTAGTGTGTATTTATAATACGATGTGAGACCACAAGGGGAATTGACGTTGAGTGCTTCCACAGAGTGTCTGTAGTTCTTCGACGTGGGCCACAAGGAGAATGAGACGTTGAGTTATTCCCCAGAGAAACTTTAGTATGACACGAGACTGTAGGGGGAATTGACAGTGATTGCTTCCCCAAAGAGACTATTATTTTGCTGAACCAGAGGGGTGAGACTATGTGTGCCTCACAGAGGGTTGCTAGTACTTGTTGGTTGAACCATAGGTGTTAGGCTATGAAAACAACCCAGAGGGTTACCTGTTTTTTTACTTAATTATCTGTAAATTTTGTGCTTGAAACTGTGGATTGTTTTCTGCTGAGTACTTTCCTATATACTGATTTTCTGTACTTTTACCGGCCATATATTCACTGACTGCTAGGCACAGATCTTCTCATGGTTTCTTACTGAAATTTTGTCTCACACCCTGTTTGGTTCATGCTTTTGGGCCCAAATATATTATATTGTTGCATGTGTAGATAAGAGAAAGTGCCCTTCGACATTAGGTTCTTGATTGTTGTGGAGTTGGAGAGCACGGGACCAAGCTATGGCTTGCGATACTGAAGAGTTTATCTGAATTTTTTGCACTGTTTTATTCCATCATTCTGACTTGTTTGGATTTTTTCCTAGACATATATGTATCATGTATCAAATATATATATATCTGCTCGAGTTTTTTCCTTTACCATTATTTTTCTGTTACTGTTGTTTGGTATTTACTAATTCCGATGTTGTATATTTTTGTGTACTTCCACTGTGTACTCTGACAATAATGGAATAGTTTCCCCACTATCACACCCAAGGAACTCTCTTCTAGTTGGTAACCACTGGTGTTCGAGGAAATGGGCTTGAGTCCATGTGACCAACCGGGTAAGGGGTGCCTCTTAGTGGCTTCCGGAACTAGGACATTACAATGTTGTATCCGAGTATCTATTTTCTCTTGACTTACGGTTTGGAGCCTATATCCAGGGATATGACAGAATAGGTACTTGGTAATAAGTTGTGCCAAGGAGTAGCTAACCCGTGTATAAGAAAAACCCTTACTACCTCGTTTAACAAAATTTTACAGGTTTGAAATTTTATAGATGATTGGATTTCACCGTTGGGTGATTGACATTCTTCATATTGTTACCGTTGTTGTTATTGCAGTTCTATTTTTGTTGAAACCTGATGAGATAAGGATATTCCATCTCATGCATCATATAGGCACTTTTTTGAAATCACATACCATGCATTCTTTCCATTCCATCTAGGATGCATTAGTGATTTTCATGTCATTGTAATAGACGTTGTGTAGAATATGCATGCTGTTTTGATATATTCATTGATAGAATCCATGCTGTTTGATAGGGAATTTGTTTGTATAGTGATTTTTGTAGATGGATTAAAACATTGGTACTTGAGTTGGTTTGGGCCCTCATGGATCAGAATTTGGTGGATCATTGCTCATTTTCCTTGTTATAAATTCTTGATGATGCCCAACATTGATTCGTGGGGAGTATGGGCCCTCATGGATCAAAATTTGGCACTTTCAGAGTCTGTTTCAGTGTTTTCTGGGCTCCAAAGTAGTTTCTGAGGCTTATAATCCGGAAAAACCCAGAATACACATGGTGTAGCTTGGACTACATGTCATGTGATCTTCTGTTCTGGAAGAAATAGTTTTTCTTAAGTACACGCCGTGTACTTTAATCACGCCGTGTATTCTCTAACCGTGTCACAGGCCGTGTGGACAGATACACAAGATAGAGAGAATCATGTGGGAACACACCGTATACCGGTTGTGCACGCTGTGTAGGGTAATCCTATGAACCCCACCGTGTAGCTAACAACACGGTCAGTGGATTGTCTTCTTATACACATTGTGTCCAATATGAACACGCCATGTATTTTAACCTAGGTACCTGGACATGTCACTAACAATACGGATCAGTGTCATCCTTCCTCATACATGTTGTGTCCTCCTGGAACACGCTGTGTAGTGTCAGCAGTGTAGATGACTATGTATCTAACCCCACGGTTTTGTTGGGACATCTTAGAACACGCCATGTCCGTCAGGAACATGTTGTGTAGAGGACCTGGGTACATAGGTCGTGTCACTAACAACACGGGCCAGGTGAAGCTTGTTGAGTACATGCTGTGTCTACCTTAAAGAAGCCATGTTGTTTTGTATTAGGAGAGTCATGTGGCTTAACTGTGTATAAGGACTCAGAAAGGGAAAGAGGATTTAGGTACACACCAAGTGTTGTGAGAACATGTCGTGTGTTTCGGGTGTTACACGAACAGTTTTGAAAGAAGTACACGACCATGTAAATGACTTAAGGGAACACACCGCGTAGTCTTTATACACGACCTCTAGTAATTTTTTGATAAAATTGAATGATTTTCACTTCCTGTTCCCTTCTGACACTCCATGTTTTCAGTCCTTGATAATATTATTTAAAGTGTGTGTTTGACCTTGCAGAGTCATGGCACCGAGACGTCCTCCGGTTGCACGAATGTTGCCAGGTGGTCATCAGAATACAGATATGGATGATCAAGGACTTCCCGCAGATCCTCCTGTCATACCAGCTTTGGCACCAGCAGTGATACTAGTTACAGGCACCGATGTTTAGTTTAGGGAAGTATTTTTGAGGATGATGCAGACCATCGAGGGAGCTTCGCCTACTGCCTAGACTATTGTAATAACTATATATTTTATAAGATATATTATTTTTAATTTCTTTCATATCTTCTATTGTACGCTACACAAAGATTATCTTGCGCTATAGGCAACACCATATTAGCTTGCAGTATACGCAACACTAATCCTGGATCGGGTCACACACAATTTCATGTTTTTTTATAGTAGTTATTCTAAGAAACATTGAGTATATATATATATATATTCAATGTATTTTGTTATACGCAACAAAAAAGGAGTCGTTCAATACACGCAACCCTAACATGGCATGCATTACACGCAATCACGACCTTCCTCAATAGCGTGTGTTGTACGCAATACAGGGTTTTACTAAACAATGATATATTATTATAATATTATTATGAACTAGCCGTTATGAATATTATTAACTAAATTTTGAATTTTATAACATTATTATTCATCTTAGAAATTTTCTAGAACATGTTATAATAATAAAATAAATTTTTTGGGTAAAATAAGTATTTTTCCAAAAATGCAGTTTTCACGCCTTTTGATGGCGCACCCACTTTAAATCTAGTTTTTTTACATGTTTATAAGTTCAATTTTACAAAATAAAATTATTCTTTGGAATCAGGATATTAAATTTTACCTTGGATAAATTTTTCATATTATTCTGATAACTTTCATATTTTAATGATTAGTAAAAACACGCTATATTTTAATTAAAAACAACTTTTTTATTTTAATAACTTATGTGGTTAAATTATAATATTGAATGGTTTTAAAGTATAAATAGAATTTATTTTTACCGTTTAATATAATTTATTTCATTAGGATTGATTTTACATTGAATTCGTAGGTTAAATCAATTCAATCTTTTGTAATGTTTTAAACAAAAACCCATTTTCATTCGACAACGAGATTAATTTTAATTTAATTTCTGAATCTTCTGTGTATTGAATTTGAAAAAATGGATTCCATATTTGGAATCAGTGGGTCCAAATTATGTTAATATTATACTTTTTATTTTTGGGAATTATGAATAGTAACTACGGTAAATTTTATTTACCATAGTTAAAGGTAAATCGGGTAATTAAGGGTAAATATAATATTATAAAAATACCCTAACACATGAAAAAATTCTATTTGATGGATAAAATTAGACCCATATCACATAAGGGTAGTAATAGATTCATTTTATGGACTTTTGACCGTGAAAATAATTAAATTATTATTAAAACCAAAGAAAGTGACAACATGTCACTCTCTTAAATCTTATAAGTATAATAATTTTAATTTAGTGATAAAAATCATAAAACTTCGAACATGAATAGTGTCCAGAAATCTAATAAAGTTATCTACATCATGATAATTTATTTAGAATTTTTAGGGATTAAATAATTGTCATTAATGGTGATACATTAATGATGCTGAAATTATTTATTAAGTGAAAAATCAGTAATATAGTTTTTATTGAACTAACAATACCCATTAAAAGGCCCAAAAACCAAACCAAAACTTATTTGTAGTTTATATCTACACCTTAATCATCCAATTACCTAATATATAACCGTTTGGAGTCTTATAAAAGTGATTATGACACTTATATTATTTTATTTTAATGGATGAAAAAGTTGACACCTTCATAATTTAATAAATATAACAATTTAGATATTGTGATTTTAAGAAGATAAATTCAAGTAAAAGTATTATTGGGAATTTTAATAGATTTATATTAATCATAGGATTTTATTTTTAATTTTTATGAAACAAATAAGTATATTAAATAATTATACAAAAATGTTGTAGTAATTATATTATTAACAGATAAACCAAATAAATGGTTTTAAAAATAATAAAATAAATATTATATAAACTATTTAATGTGCTCCACTAATTTTATAGATACAATTGACGTTTTATTAATCTACTAAAGCTTTTATTTCTAAAATATCTTCTGAATATATTTTATTTAAATTCATATAAATGAATAGTGTAAAAATTGACACTATAGTTATTTTATAAAAATAACATATACTAAAATTTTTTAAAAGTCACAAAAATATATAAAAATTATAAATTTAAATTTATATGGTCTAAAATGTTATAAATTATCCAATTATGGATAATTCACAACAAATAAGTAATTATTTGTTATAACCTAAAATTTAGAATTTTATTACCACAAATAAAATTAAATTGATTAAGGATAAATCAAGTTGATAATGTCTAAAATAACTTCCTAACATGTCTAAATTTTATTGGATGATGATATTTCAACCCTATATCATGTAATCTTTGAATTTAGTGATATTTAGAGGTTTTTAGGTGGGTTTAGATTTATTATAAATTAATATTTTTAAGATTTCAAAAGGTGCCACACCCCTCCCTTATAAAAGGACACCTCCTCCCTCTCTTCCTCAAACCAATTTGAGCCTTCACGTTCAGCCAACCCATGAAAAATTATCTTATCCATTTCCCTAGAAACATCATAGAGGTCCTGGTCTTCTTCAAATACCAATTGTAGTGCCCTAAGAGGAGGTCTCAAAGAGGCGCTTCAAAGAAGAGGTAATGTTTGTTACCGATTCATTAATCTTTATTTCTACTTCCACTTCTTCTTCTTTAGTTGTTTCATTATGAAGTAATAACATCATTATCAATAATATACTGATATGTTATTATAAGTATGAAATAACCCTATTTCACCATTTATCCATCCTACGGAAAACGAAATCACCGCGCGTGCGTACGTACGAAATACCGTCTCCACGCCGTGGTGTAATCTATTTTCCACCACCACCATAATTGGATGAGTATAATGGTGTAAATAATGACTATATATGATTATTTTAAAGTGATATTTATTCTTAAATATTATACATACACTTCAATACAATTCCATGATCATGGGAATGATATCATCGCTCGTGCGTACGTACGGACTACCGTCTCCACGACGCGATGAGATTCATTCTCAATGATTAACCATTCATGAATTATTATAAAGTGTATAAAATAAGTAATAATGAAATATATGAAAAAATAATGATACGGGATTTCTGTATATATATATATTTAGGTCATCTATTTAATTCCATTCAATTCTATAAGGAAACGAAAACAGCGTTCATGCGTACGTACGGCCTACCGTCTCCCTGAACGGTGTATTTCATTCCATTTATCGATCTATTATATATATATATATATTCTGAATATATATTATATATAAATAATGTTTTATATTCTGTAATTAAGTAATCATAATCAGAGTAATCTTATGAATAATTACAATTCAAAACACGAACGACAAATGAAACGATTTTACCCAAAACACTCTTTAACATGAAATTTACAAAAGAACGGGTAATATAAAGTCATAAGTGAACCATATATGATATCATAACAATTACTATGATTTTGTAATAAGTCAATGGCATTATTTAAATCATTATACACGAGGATCAGATCCATACGAAGCATATCAGACCTAAGGTAAGGGAAAATATCACAATCTCATTTTATCCGAGATTGTTTATACTTTGGTATTTACTAGGGTGTATTTTATCATCCAAATCCATGTTCCCTCAATATGTAATATTATTTACATCCACATACAATTGTTTAAATCCAATTTTACCCTTTTTTGAGTTTTTAGTAAAAGATACGAAAGGAATCTTTTTTTGTTTTTTGTACGAGGTAATTTTTGACTTTTCCGACAAAAGTACGAGAAGAATGTTTTTTTAACTTAAACGGCACGAACAGATTTTTACAGTTTTATAAAGACTTATTTTCATTAAGCTTCCTCCAAAATATTTGATGACTATTTTTTTAACAAAATCATTTTCTTTTAAAATTTCATGACATTTTGTGAAAAGAAATTGATATTGAAGAAGCAAGGATACTTTCCTCAAGAATTCATTTCAAGTGTTTTATCAAAATAATTTTACAACTAAGATGACATTATTTCTTATGTGTATGTTTCAATTATAATGTATCTATGATTTACATGGTTTCACTTTTCTTATTATTAAATATATATTTCTTTTATATGGTTTATTTGATGATGGGATGATGTTTATGAAACCCATTTTATTCATTGAGTTATTATGAATGATGTATGTTTATTTTGTGGCACAAGTAAGGATGATTTCATTATGAGATGGGTGGGACATATATCTCCCTCCAATGCATTGGGTTATAATTTATATCTCATGATATAGACATGGCTGGAACGGTATGTTAATCCGGTTTAGTATTACAGGACTGGAATGCGGAGTGAACTCGATTCAGAAAGGGACTTTGTCCACTAAGATGATCTTGGCAGCAATGCCTTGGCTACTATAGAATTCATTACATGTTCTTAATGGATTCCACAATTACAGGATTTATTCCCATGATATTTTATCATGATTTATGTTACTTTATGATATATGCCTTACATACTTCCAAGATTTATGTCTTTGCTCAAGGTTTTAATGTTTAGATTTCATGTTCAAGTTTTTGCTTTCGAATGTTTATGGATTGTTTTATGTTCTCTATTTTTTCCCTTACTGAGCATTTGAGCTCACCCTTTATTTGTTTTATTTTTCCCAGGATATAAAGAAAGGTTTTCGTTATGAAAACAAAAGGGGAAGATATTTATGGGAGATGTTGAAGATCTTTCACCACGATTAGAAGATTATATTCCGAGTTTCCAAAGACACTAAACTAATACAGTCCTTGTGTGTCTGTTTTTGTTATGTATTAAGTATTCTGAAAAAGTAATGTAATTTCCACATACATCAAGCTTTGGGTCTCTACAGTTGGTATCAGAGGCAAAGGATGTAGGAATGTATCTGATCCTTGGGAACTCTCACATTTGAGCGTTGGACGAAGCATGGCTCTCCGCCCAAGGGCTTCATGAGGAAATGGATGCCACTGGGGATGGTGGTGTGCCCCGCCCAGGGGATGTAGCCGCCCATGGTGTGCCCTGATAGGTATCAATTATAGTCCACTGGAAGTAATTCCATACCACTACAGTTGGTATCATAGGAAACGTTTATTCAACCTTTGGAAACTAGGATGCGAAAAATTTAGTGAGATCCCTAAAGATATTTCTAAGGTATGTTTAGGGATGTCCCTAAGGATAAGTATACATATAAGATATAGTCCTAGAACTATGGTAACGGTCTTATAATTTAGCCTATGATGTTAGATATTGAGGGTACTCCCCCTTTACTATGTTGTTTTCCCTAGCATGATTTTTTCCTCTCGCACTATTCTTTTTGGGTTTTAGAAAATGGATGGAAATCGGAAGAATCACGATAATGGAAGATATGATGGACAATGGAATGACATTCTTCATGAGCAACAAAATGAAATTGGATCTGGAAGTCCAAATATCATTATTATGCCTAATCAACAATCTCATAATATGATCAATAATCTCATCTTTGGTAAGTTTCCTGAATCAGCTAATAAGAGAAAGATGGAGTTTCATGATTATCATAGAGGAAAGAAAGTTCAATTCCCCTCATGTAAATCATGTGAGAAGAGGCATTAGGGAGAATGTTTCAAAGGAATTGGAAGATGCTTTGGGTGTGGAAAATAAGGACACAAATCCAGTAATTTCAATGGGAAAGGTTTAGTTAACACCATGGACAAGGATAATGGTATTTTTAAGACATCAACAACAGTTAAATCTTTTAAATGTGGAAAGTATGGGAATTATGCAAACAAATGATCGACGAGAAAGTCTCAGGAAAATAATTATCATGGCCGTATGGGTAGTATTTATATTGATGATGATGAAGAGACTACAAATGTTATGTGAGATAAAAGAATTGTTGAAGCTCGGTCAATAGTTTAAGAAGGTAGTGTAACAAATGTATGTTTATCAAGAATAAAGTATGGTACTATGGAATAACGAAAAAATCTAAGGATTGTTACACTATTTCCTTTGATTGAGTTTTGAATATATATGATGAATGGTACCGGTAACCATGAAAAGTGATTCTAATATTTTTGGAAAGCAGATGAAATGTTCATATGGAAGGGATAAGGAGAAAATAATATGATAGTAATCATGAGCTCATGACTAAAATAAGGAAAAGTGATATCATGGTTGGAGTATATAGAAATTTTGGGATTTTGGTATGTGGAAAGAGTTAACTTTTGACATCATTCATGTTTTCACTAAGGTTAAATGGGTATTCATTTTTCAAGAGAATACCTGATTAAGGTATTAACATGTTTGTAATTTGACCAACAAGATATATCTTCTGTTATATGGGGGATAAATGATGGCATTCATGTGATTGTTATGTGACATTTCAAGTAATCATTTTCTTTATACTATGAGCTTGGACCAAAGTATTTTAGATATACCTAAAGATTGGAATGGATTATGTTGGACATAATTTAGTATTGTTTAAGGATAGAACTTTTTTCTATATTATTGATGGGATGTTATTGTAATGTAGTTTTAGAAAAGGGACAACCTACAGGACTGGCGACAACCCATCGCGCCGGACATGGCTGTGGGAATCGAACCCACAACTGAACTGCGACAGGCCTTTATCGCCTACCACTGGTCTACAGGAAGTCCCTGGTTAGTAGAAACTAGTTTATTTTATTAAGTGGTCTTATATATGAAGTATAAGTTCATTTTTGGAACCATATATGATTAATCTAACCATATGATGGACTTATAACTTTTGCTAATCTTTTTTTGGAACAGATGGAATGACCCATCATTCTATCACATGATCTGCTAACACATCACAAATAACAAATTCAACTTCATTTCTTTAAGGGATGAAGTGGAAATTGTTCAATTCACGAACAACAGTGAGATTGTACCAAAATCATGTCAGTATTTCTTTTAATTCATCAACTTTAGGGAAATGATCTTGAAAACCAAAATTATTGTCCTAGTGACCTTATATCCGATGAATCAGATGGTACCTTAGATCATCACAAATCTATGGCTTTGTGATTGTTGGCCTTTTTATAGCCATGTTCTCTACCACTCTCTATCAGAACATGATGGTTATATTTCTCTTCCATATCCATATTTTCACCTATGTTCTCATATGTGGAAACCCAGTGATTAGTTTATTTGGGTAACCATTACGTTTCATATTTTATTTTTTAAAGATAAGTTTTGGTATTCCTTTTTACGATGTGGGTTTCAATTAAAGAAACTTTCAAGTAGAAAACCATTTATAACCCTGAAGAATTTTGAGGGCGAAATTCATTTTAAGGGTGGTAGAATGTAATAACCCGAGGTTTTATAAGATATATTATTTTTAATTTCTTTCATATCTTCTGTTGTAAAATACTCTAAGATTATCTTTCCCTATACCCAACACTGTATTAGCTTGCAGTATACGCAACACTAATCCTGCATCGTGTTACACACAATTGCATGTTTGTTTGATAGTAGTTATTCTACAAAAAATTGAGTATATATATATATATACTCAATTTATTTTGTTATATGCTACAAAAAAGGAGTCATGCACTACACTCAACCCTAACTTGGCTTGCATTACATGCAATCACAACCTTTCTCGATAACGTGTGTAGTATGCAATACCAGGTTTTACTAAACAATGATATATTATTATAATATTATTATGAACTAGCCGTTATGAATAGTATTAAATAAATTTTTTATTTTATAACATTATTATTCATCATACACATTTTCTAGAACATGGTATAAGAACAAAATAAAATTTTCGGGTAAAATAAGTATTTTTCAAAAAATGCAGTTTTGCCACCTTTTGATGGCGCACAAACTTTAAATCTAGTTTTTTTACATGTTTATAAGTTTAATTTTACAAAATAAAATTATTATTTGGAATCAGGATATAAAATTGTACATTGGATAAAACTTTCATATTATTCTGATAAGTTTCATATTTTAATGAATAGTAAAAACACGCTATATTTTAATTAAAAACAACTTTTCTCATTATAATAACTTATGTGGTTAAATTATAATATTGAATGGTTTTAAAGTATAAATAGAATATATTTTTACCAATTAATATAATTTATGTCATTAGCATTGATTTTACATTGAATTCGTAGGTTAAATCAATTCAATCTTTTGCAATGATTTAAACAAAAACCCGTTTTCATTCGCCAACGGGATTAATTTTAATTTAATTTCTGCAACTTCTGTGTATTGAATTTGTAAAAATGGTTTCCATATTTTGAATCAGTGGGTCCAAATTATGTTAATAGGCTACTTTTTATATTTGGGAATTAGGAATAGTAACTACGGTGAATTTTATTTTCCATAGTTAAAGGTAAATCGGGTAATTAAGGGTAAATATAATATTATAAAATTACCCTAACACATGAAAAAATTCTATTGGATGGATAAAAGTAGACCCATATCACCTAAGGGTCGGATTAGATTCATTTTATGGACTTTTGACCATGAAAATAATTTAATTATTATTAAAACCAAAGAAAGTGACAACATGTCACTCTCTTAAATCTTATAAGTATAATAATTTTAATTTAGTGATAAAAATCATAAAATTTAGAACCTAAATAGTATCCAGGAAGATAATAAAATTATATACATCATTATAATTTATTTAGAATTTTTAGGGATTAAATAATTGCCATTAATGGTGATACATTAATGATGCAGAAATTATTTAAGTGAAAAATAGGTAATATAGTTTTTATTGAAATAATAATACACATTAAAAGGCTCACAAACCGGACCAAAACATATTGGTAGTGTAAATATACACCTTATACATCCAATTACCTAATATATAACCGTTTTGAGTCTTTTAAAAGTGATAATGACACTTATATTATTTTATTTGAAAAGATGCCAAAGTTGTCACCTTCATAATTTAATAAATATAACAATTTAGATATTGTGATTTTGAGATGATAAATTCTTTTAAAAGTATTATTGTAAAAGTTAGTAGATTTATCTTCATCATAGGATTTTATTTTTAATTTTAATGCAACAAATAAGTATATTATATAATTATACAAAAATGTTGTAGTAATTATTTTATTAACAGATAAACCAAATAAATGGTTTTACAAATAATAAAATAAATATTATATAAACTATTTAATGTGCTCCACTAATTTTTTAGATACATATGACCTTTTATGAATCTATTAAATCTTTTATTTCGAACATATCCTCTGTATATATTTTATTTAAATTCATATAAATGAATAGCATCAAAATTGACACTATTGTTATTTTATAAAAATAACATATTATAATTTTTTTTTAAAAATCCCAAAAATAAATAAAAACAATAAATTTAAATTTATATGGTCTAAAATGTTATAAATTATCCAATTATGGACAATTCACAACAAATAAATAATTATTTTGTATAATTTAAAATTTAGAATGTTATTACCACAAATAAAATTAAATTGATTAAGTAAGGATAAATCATGTTTATAATGTTTAAAATAATTTCATAACATGTATAAATTAATTTTTTTGATGATACTTCAACCCTATCTCATGATATATTTGAATTGAGTTATTTTTTGAGGTTTTTAAGTGGGTTGAGATTTATTATAAATTAATATTTTTAAGATTTCCAAAGTTACCCCTCCCCTCCCTTATAAAAGGGCACCTCCTCACTCTCTTCCTCACACCAATTTGAGCCTTAAATCTCGGCCAAAACCTGCCAAATTCTCTTATCCACTTCCCTAGAAACATCCTAGAGGTCCCATTATTCTTCAAAGACCAATTGTAGTGCCCTAAGAGGAGGTCTCAAAGAGGCGCTTCCAAGAAGAGGTAATGTTTGTTACCGATTCTTTCAGCTTTATTTCTTCTTCCACTCCTTCTTATTTAGTTATTTCCTTCTGAAGTAATAACATAAGTATCACTCATATACGGATATGTTATTATAATTATTAAACAACACTATTTCACCATTTATCCATCCTACGGAAAACGAAATCACCGCACGTGCGTACGTACGGAATACCGTCCCCACACATTGGTGTAATCTATTTTACACCACCACCTTACTTGGATGGGTATAATGGTGTAAATAATGACTATATATGATTATTGTAAATTGATATTGATTATTAAATATTATATATACACTTCAATACAATTCCACGATCATGGGAATGATATCATCACTCGTGCGTACGTATGGACTACCGTCACCACTACGTGATGAGATTCAATCTCAATGATTAACCATTCATGAATGATTATAAAGTATATATAATTAGTAATCATGAAATATATGACATAATAATGATACTGGATTTATGTATATATATATGCATGTCATCTACTGAATTCCATTCAATTCAATAAGGAAACGAAAACAGTGTTCATACGTACGTACGACCTACTGTCTCCATGAACGGTGTATTTCATTCCATTTAACGATCTATTATATATATGTATATTATGAATATATATTATATATAAATAATTTTTTATATTCTGTAATTAATTAATCATGATCTATGTAATCACATGAATAATTACAAGTCAAAACACGGATGACAAATGAAACGATTTTACCCAAAACACACTTTAACATGGTATTTACAAAAGAACGGGTAATATACAGTCATAAGTGAACCATATATGATATCATAACAATTAATAGGATTATTTAATAAGTCAATGACATTATTTAAATCATTATAAAGGAGGATTGGATCCATACGAAGCATATCAGACCTAAGGTAAGAGAAAATATCACAATCTCAATTTATCCGAGATTGTTTATACTTTGGTATTTACTGGGGTGTATTTTATCATCCACATCCATGTTTCCTCAATATTTAAAATTATTTCTATCCACATAAAAATTTTTAAATCCAATTTTACCATTCGGTGAGTTTTTAGTAAAAGATATGAAAATGAATCTTTTGTCATTTTTTCGTAAGAGGTACTTTTTGAATTTTCTGACAAAAGTACGAGAAGAATGTTTTTTTAACATATACTACACAAACAGATTTTTACGGTTTTATAAAGCCTTATTTTCATGAAGTTTACTCCAAAATATTCCATGACTATTTTCAACAAAATCCTTTTCTTTCAAAATTGCCTGACGTTTTGTGAAAAGAAATTTATTTTGAAGAAGGAAGGATATTTTCCTCAAGAATTAATTTCAAGTGTTTTATCAAAATAATTTTACATCTAAGATGACATTATTTCATATGTGTATGTTTCAAGTATAATTTCTCTATGATTTACATGGTTTCACTTTTCTTATGATGAGATATCTACTTCTTTTATATGGATTATGTGATGATGTGATGATGTTTATGAAACCCATTTTATTCATTGAGTTATTATGAACGATGTATGTTTATTTTGTGGCACATGTAAGAATGATTTCATTATGAGATGGGTGGGACCTATATCTCCCTTTAATGCATTGGGTAATGATTTATATCTCATGAGATAGGCATGGCTGGAACGGTAAGTTAATCTGGTTCAGTATTAGAGGATTGGAACGAGGAGTGAACTCGATTCAGAAATGGACTTTGTCCACTAAGATGGTCTTGGAAGAAATTTCTTGCCTACTATGGAAATCATTACATGTGCTTAATGGATGCCACAATTACATGTTTTATTCCCATGCTATTTTATTGTTATTGATTTTACTTTATGATATATTCCTTACGTACTTCCAAGATTTATGTCTTTGCTCAAGGTTTTAATGTTTAGATTTCATGTTAAAGTATTTTCTTTCAAATGTTTATGGATTGTTTTATGTTCGCTATGTTTGCCCTTACTAAGCATTTGAGCCCACCCTTTATATGTTTTCTTTTCCCCAAGATATAAAAAAAGGTTTTTGGTAAGAAAACAAAAAGGGGAATATCTTTATGGGAGATGTTGAAGATGTTTCACCATGATTAGAAGATTATATTCCGAGTTTCCAAAGACACTAAACAATTACGGTCCTTGTGTGTCTGTTTTTGTTATGTATTATGTATTCCACAAATGTAATTTAATTTCCATGTACGTCAATATTTGGGTCTCTATAGTTGGTATCAGAGGAAAAGGAGGTAAGAATGTGTCTGATACTTGGGAACTCTCAAATGTGACCGTTGGACGAAGCATGGCTCTCCGCCCAAGGGCTTCATGAGAGAATGGCTGCCACTGGGGATGGTGGTGTGTCCCGCCTAGGGGGTGTAGCCACTCATGGAGTGCCCTGATATGTATCAATTATAGTCTATTGGAAGTAATTATAGACCACTACAACTATGTAAGACATGATGCAAGTTTTCCTGTAGTAGCATCCTCTCACCTTCTCAGGGGATAGAGGACCTCAGGCTGTAGAGTCCTTTCTGGAACCCATGATGACGATTTTTGAGCATCTGGAGACGCCTCCAGAGAGGTGGGTCAATCTGTCTAACTACATGCTACGAGACTCCACCAAGAGGTGGTGGGACATGATCTCACAGGCGATTCATCAGTAGGTTATGGCGTGGGAGGAGTTTCAGTGCGTCTTTTGAGACTACTTCTATCTAGAGACCCTGAGGGCTGACCGAGACCAAGAGTTTATGATTCTAGAGAAGGGTAATATTTCTGTCATGGAGTATTACCCTCGTTTCACCATGATTCTACATTTCACACCCCTCAAGGGTGGAGATGGATTGTTTTTGGCATGGATGTTTGAGGATGGTCTCAGATGAGAGATCCGCTCATAGGTGAATATTTTAGGCTGACTTCCATCACTTCCATTGTCTACTATGAACTGGTTGCATAGCATAATCTAAGATATTATAGAGCTGAGAGCTAGGGTGGTTCCTCTTCAAGAGTTAGTGCTTCGGCAGCTGACAGCAGGAAGCACCGTAGGGAGTCTATGCGTGGTGATCCGAAGTAGCGAGATACATCTTCAAGTATCCTGGCGGTATGCTACCAGTGTGGAAGGGTTGGGCATATAAGGCCGCAGTGCTAGAGAGACCTAGTGGAGCGCCGATATTGATGTAAGATGGGTCACCTTTAGTGCTTCTGTCAGGTATTCTAACCAGCAGCTAGTGATAAGGGTTCATTTATGACTCCTCGTTCAGGATCAGGGCCACCAGTTTCTCACCAGTCTGGGAACTGGAATTCTTCTGGCTATTCAGGCCGAGGTGGATGTCGAGGCTGTGGTGGCCAGTCACCGGTTTTTTAGCGACAGCAGGGTTGATCAACTCCGAGCGGTCATACAGGGTCACATGGATGTGGTACAGGTCAGGATTTTGCAGTGGAGCACACCCAGCAGAAGAAGGATCCCAGACCCTTTACAGTCGAGGTACGTTCTTAGTAGCCTCAGTTTTATCTTATGCTCTTTTGGATACCAGGGCTGCCCATAGCTTTATCTTTGTTGCTGTTGTGGAGAGCCTTGGGCTCTTCATCTTTATTTCTACCGATACGTTGACTCTAGACACACCGATGGGGACTAGGATGGCTAGTGTACGTCAGTTCAAGGGGTTCCCTCTATATGTGGCTGGGTATCACTTTTTTTGGGATATTTATGTCCAAAAAATGATAGGCTATGATGTCATTCTCTAGATATAATGGCTAGTTCCCTTCCAGGCAGTCATCGACTGTTATCGCCATAGGGTGAGTTTCATAACACTAGAGGGTGGATCTTTTCTTCATCGAGGTGAGTGGGATGTCCAGGCGAGTAGAGCATGACCCGAGCATCATGGGCTAGGTGGAGTTACCGCTCGGATTTCCAGTCTTTATCTGGATGACCAGAAGACATTGCAGTTATACATTCCTCCAGTGGTGGATCATTTTAGGGAAGTCATTCCAGAGGACTTTTTAGGTTTTCCTCTAGATCATGAGGTAGACCTTTCTATTGAGCTCATGCCTGGATCAGCACCGTTGTCCATTCCTCCATCTGGGATGGCTAATCCTGAGTTGCAAGAGCTCATGAAGCAGTTGGAGGAGTTACATGCAAAGGGTTTTATCCGACCCAGTACATCTCCTTGGGGTTCGCCTGTCTTATTTGCGAAAAAGGCTGATGAAACCTTTAGGCTTTTGTGGATTATCAGAAGCTGAACCAGTTGGCGTTCAAGAACCAATATCCTTTACCGAGGATTGATGATCTCTTTGATCAACATCAAAAATCCCTGGTGTTCTCAATGATGAATTTAGGCTTGGTTATCACCAGTTGGGCGTTAGACCATCAGATATACCTCTTACAGACTTCCAAAGCAAGTATTGTCTATACAATTATATGGTTATGCCGTTCAGCCTCATGAACACGCCTGTAGATTTCATGGCACCGATGAAACGAGTGTTTCATCCATACGTGGACATTGTCGTGGTGGTCTTCGTGGATGACATATTGGTGTACTCTCACACTCGACATGACCATGCTACCCATCATGAGATCATTTTGAGTATACTGAGGATGAATCAGTTATATGCTATGCTCTCAAAGTGCCACATTTGGATGGATCAGATTCACTTAGTGGGTCTTGTTATCTCAGAGACAAGAGTATCAGTGGATCCAGAGAAAGTGAGAGAAGTAGTTTCCTGGGAGTAGCAAAAGAACTAATTTGAGGTGTAGTGTTTTCTAGGGCTGGATGGATACTACAGACGCTTCATACATGACTTTTTGTCACTTAGTAGCACCGCTGACGGGTCTGACCAAGAAGTGTGCAAATCTTTTATGGTCATATTCTTTTGAGTTAGAATTTCAGAAGCTGAAAGGGAGGTTGACTTCAACACCGATACAAGTCTTCCCAGAGCTGGAAAAGAGCTACACTGTTTACTGTGATTCTTCAGGTATCAGGCTTGGAGCTCTGCTTATGTAGGGATATGGAGTCGTTGCGTATGGGTCTCAGCAGTTGAGGCCACATGAGAGGAACTACCTGACACATGATCTCGAGCTGGCGGCAGTTTTTCCTAACTTACGCTGTTGGAGACATTATTATCTTGGAGAGAAATTTGTGGTTTTAACTGACCACAAGATTCTAAAGTACATCTTCACTCAGCGTGATCATAATTTAAGACACTGAAGGTGGGTTGAGTACCTAAAGCCTTTTGACACTGATCTTGTATATTTTCCAGGGAAAGGAAATGCAGTGGCTGATGCATTGAGCAGGAGGACTCAGATAGAGGCAGTTCAGGAGGCTAGTAGTGAGTGGTAGGTTATGGATCTTTTCTCTGAGATGCATCTAGAGTTTCATGACAGATAGGGGAAAACGTTTCTTTCTTCTGTAGCTGTTGCCTCTATGATTCTTGACCGAGTTCGAATGAGGCAGCTATCAGACTCTGAAGGCCTATTCCTAAATGAGAGCGTGTCAGGAGAGGACCCTATTCTTGGCTGGACCATAGGCGAGTATGTGATCTTGTGTTTCAAGGGACTTGTATGGGTTCCAGAAGATATAAACGAGGAGATGATGCTGGATTTTTATTCCTCAGTTTGGGAAGTTAATCCTAGTGTCACCAAGATGTATGGAGACCTACACCGTCAGTATTGGTGGCCAGGTAAGAAGATAGATGTTGCTGGTTTCATCATGAGGTGTTCCACTTGTCAGTAAGTGAAAGCATAGCATCAGCGACCAGCTGGGCTCTTACAGTAGCTACCCATTCTGGAGTGGAATTGTAAAAATTTAGCGATGGACTTCATGACCGGTTTGCTGAGGTCACCTCAAGAGAATGATGCTATTTGGGTTGTCATCGACAAGCTTACGAAGGTTTCTCACTTCTTGGTGAACATGGAGACCTTCAGTGTTGATTAGATGGGACAGTTTTCCATCTATGATATTGTATATATAATGGATTTCCACACTCCATCATTTGAGACAGGTATCCACATTTTACTTATTGGGTCTGGACGGGGCTACAGAAATCATTAGGTACAAAGGTGGTTCTGAGTACAGCCTACTATCCTCAGACAGATATCCATTCTGAGCGTACGATTCAGGTTCTTGAGGATATGCTCCGAGCATGCATTCTGGACTTTGGAGGTTCTTCGGAGACGCATATAACTCTTTTGTTGTTTGACTAAAAAAATAGTTTTCAAGAAACTATTCAGATAGAACCATATTAGGGTATTGTACGGTAGGCAATGCCGATCACCCTTATGTTGGCTGGAGGCAGGAGAGGCAGCTTTGCTGGGATCTCATCTTGTTCAGGAGACCACAGAGCAGATAGAGTTGATTTGGAAGAGGATGACTACTGCACAGTCTCGAAAGAATTCTTATGCTAATCAGCGGAGACGACCTCTGGAGTTTGAGGTCGGGGATAAGGTTTTTCTACGTGTCACACTGAGGTTGGGACACCAGCAGGTCAGGAGATATGGTAAGCTTTCACTGAGGTATATCGGGCCATTTGAGTTGTTGGGGAGAGTTGGACCGGTTGCCTATCGGTGGTAGATATCTCATAGGTACCTGGCTATGCACAACGTCTTCCACGTTTCTCAGCTCCGATGTTACTTTTCAGACCCGTCTCATTCTCTACAACCCGAGGAAGACATGTTGGAGGTGGATGCATATTTCGAGGAGAATCCTATCCAGATTTTCGATCAAAGTAAAAAGGTTCTATGTGACCTGTCTATTCCTCCGGTACGGGTGCTATGGCAGCACGGGCGAGTATAGGACGAGACATGGGAGAAGGAGACTGATGTACGATCGTAGTGGCCAGAGTTGTTGGGGGTTTCTCCTTTTTCTCCTTGATAGGGAAATTTGGGGATGAATTTCTTTAATGGGGTAAGTTTGTAAGAACCTTGATCTTCCATTTAGGTTTGTTTTCCTTTTATGGACATTTTTGGGAAAAATAAAAAAATATTGAAATTCTTAAAGTACACACCCTATACATTATAAGTCCATTGTGTGTACTTCGATGTAGCTGGAGGCCGTGTGATGGCAGTGTCATGGTCACACACGGCCATGTAGGGGTGAGATGGAGGCCGGCTAATGCAGGGTACAGAAAGAGAAATTACTTGCCGTGTACTCCAAAAGTACATGCGGTGTACATTGTTTTTTCCATTAAACGCATCGGGGTCGTGTCTAATCGCCAGAACCAACTTATTTTAGGTCATCTTCATCCGATAGCATCGAGCAGCCATAGATCATGGACGAGCCCCCGTACCTCCGTCCTTCCTCCAAATCGAACTCTGCCCATTTCATTGGAACTGCATCAGTGAGTTCTCTCTTATGCTGGAACCTCGTTTCATGGTTTCTACTCTTTTCAAAGTTATCTTGGGTTGAATGTTTTATGCGTATTCATATATCTACGAAGTTCTAAGTGGATTCAAGCCCCATGGTTCATGTATATCGATCTACTAACATCAAGGTAGTTGGTTTGTGACTTTTTGTAGAAATGATTTGATTATTTTGTGCATATTCCACCAATACCCTTGAACGTGGTATAGTTTCTTTAACATCTTATCCCTATTGATTTCCTGATTTTCTTGTTTTCTAGAGTAGAGGATTGTTATTCTGATTTGGGGTACTTTTTAGGCTTTGGATGTTCTTTCCATGCATGTTCTTTCTTGTCTAGACCATTGGGTTTAGTTGCCTTTTGACTATTGTTTTTTTCCCATGCCTAGTATTGTAGGATGGTGTGACTGTTGTTCTTTCATGTTGAGATGTCATAGAAATCTAGAGAAGTAGTTCTTGAGGTTACATTGGCTATTACGTGATGTGATAATTTCTGACATTACACAGTGCTGGGGGAACCTAGTGTTGTAGACCATAGAGAGAATAGATGTAAGGGCTTCTCTAGAGTGTCTTTATAATATGATGTGAGTACATAGGGGGGAATTGACATTGAGTTCTTCTTTAGAGTGTATGTAGTTCCTCGATGCGGGCACAGGGTGAATGAGAGATTGAGTGCTTCCCCAGAGCACCTTTAGTACGTTACGAGACTAAATGGGGAATTGAAGGTGATTGCTTCCCCTGAGAGTATATTCTACAGCTGAACCAGAGGGGTATGACTTTGTCCGCCTCCCATAGGGTTTATATTACTTGTTGATTGAACCATAGGGGTTATGCTATGAGAACTACCTAGAGGGTTACCTATTTGTTCTACTTACTTGTTTCTAAATTATATGCTAGATACTGTTGATTGATTTCTGGTGAGTACTTTCTTGTCTTCTTTTTTTTCTATACTTTTACTTGCCATATATTCACTGACTATTAGGCACAAATCTTTGGGTGGTTTCCTACTAGGATTTTGTCTCACACCCTATTTGGGTCAAGATTTTGGGACCAAACAAGTTATATTATTGGACGTGTATATAAGGGAAAGAGACCTTGGAATTCAGGTTCTTGATTGTTGTTGAGCTGGAGAGCATGTGACCAAGCTATGGCTTGTGATGATGAGGAGCTTATCTACTGTCTTTTTCATTTTGGTTTAGCACAATTGTATTCCAACATTGTGACTTTTTTGGCTATTTTTCTAGACATATATATATCATGAATCATTTATATATATATCTTCTACTATTGTTTCTTTTATCATCCTTTTGTTGTTACTGTTTTTTGGTATTTACTGCTTCCACTGTAGTATGTATTTGTGTACTTCCACTGGGTACTCTACCAATGAGGGCATAGTTTCCACACCATCACACTCAAGGCCATCGCTATTGGTCGGAAGCCTCTGGCGTTAAGGGAAATGCGCTTGAGGCCATGTGACCAACCTGGTATGGGGTGCCTCTGGGTGGCTTTTAGAACCAGGACGTTACATTTTATATGCAATCATGACACTATAAATCTCATTAAGTGATAGGTTTTCAATGTCAATATCTTCTAATATTGTGAATTTAGCACTATTTTTTTAACTAATAAAATATTTATTACATTGAGTATAAAAAATGTATTTTAAATAATATAATGAAATTTTATTTATATTTATATTCACTTATATAAGTAATCCATCAACAAATAATTCCTATATAATTAAAAATTATAAAATAATGATGATAATATTAGAATCTGGCCCCCATTACCTTTTTTATTTTCCTATATATAGTATGAAACATTTTAAAAAACCATTATTCTAATTAGATTTGATAAATATTCTCAATTTATTATCCAAAATAAAATATAGTAATGAATATTGACCTATTCTATAATCATAAATGAATATTTGGATGATATTAAGAAAGATACTAACACCATCACCATAATTTAGAAAGTTAAATAAATATATCTGTAACATAAATAAAATGTTAAAATAGACAAAACATAATATTCCTTACATACATGTAATATCTTATATGGAAATTAAAGGATTCTCTAAAAATTCATCACATCATATTTCACAATGATGCAAGAAAATTAAAACAAATAAACAAGTAATTGGAGAAGAATACCTGAAGTAACACCCCACTATGATATAAATTTATGTACTATAAGGGTTAAAAAAATATTGATATATAGTTAATCCATCATTATATAAATATTATATTTTTTTACATTTTATTAATCACATATAGTTTTTATTAGTGATGTTCAATCAATACACACCTATTTTTTTAATTCACTCATAGAGTAAATCGATGAAAATAAATAGGAAACCCCACAATTTTTTGTTAGATTCACCACTTGATTTGAGTTTATTAGCTTTATGTATAGAGCATGATATCCCAATATACATAGTTTTTAGTTATTATTATGATAATATGAAATATTATGTAATAGGAGTCCTTGAAATTTCATTCACAAAGTGTTTTGAAAACACTCATTGTATCACCTATATGACTTAAAAAATGTAGTATTTATAAATTAATATAAATATAAATAAATTTCAATTTTTTATAAAAAAATATTAACCTATAATTTAAAAATTATAGAAATCCCAATTCATTCAAATGACAAATAACTCAAAATAAATTTTGTTACAAAAAAATTGAATGATCTAGATATACTTAATAATGTACATAACATAACCTAATATAAATCTCTCCCACTTATCAAAATGTAACTTAACTTTCTTATATGTCAAATTTTGTGGTGAACATGAAAAATAATAACTCTAGAAATTAGCTCATACAAAATATATTTTCAAAAATGGAAGGATCATACTTATTTAATTAATGGTAGAATTTATTCCAAATGATGCTCATCCACTATTTTTAGATATAGTTACAACTATTGGATTTTTATTTAACAACACATCAATTAATTTTTGAAAAAAATAATTTATATTAATAGTGGATGATCCATGGAAAAAAAATCACAAATACTAACAAAAATTTTCACATTTTGACTTCAATATCATCAAATAATATCCATTAATTAAGGGTTAATGATTTGGTTCAAAAAATGAAAATACATTCGATAATAATAGTTGATTTAAAATAATATCTATATTTTATTGAAATAATGTGAGAACTAATAGTATAATTTATTAATAAAATATTCATGAAAAATCAAAAAATTGGACAACATTCAATACCTTGTCCTTGTAATATAACATTTCGTTACATTTAATATAAATTTAGATAAATATATAATATATTATAAAACATAATCATATTTATGTAATCACCATTTACACTAATCTCCATATATCATATTCCCACCCCCTTTAAACTCCAATTGTACTACCAATATTATAAAAATTACTAAGTATTTTAGATATAATGAAATACTAAAATAGATACTTTTTAACCAATTTACCACAAATTTTTGAATTATATTTAATTATTTTACTCTTTTTCAAAGTATTCTTAAAATAATGAAATAACATATAAAGAGACTATAAGTTACCATTAAGAAACTATTTATCACATTTTAATAAAATAAACAATTATTTAATCGGTCTATTATTAGTAAATAAAACATTTATTGATTCCATGAAGTAAAAAATTAAAAATCAATTAGCTCTATTCAT
This sequence comes from Viscum album, assembly GCA_963277665.1. NCBI lineage: Eukaryota > Viridiplantae > Streptophyta > Magnoliopsida > Santalales > Viscaceae > Viscum > Viscum album. The sequence continues at coordinate 672,446,329 of OY728137.1, read as the reverse complement.
ACTACAATTAAATTTGATGTAATTTAATTACCCGCTTTCATATGTGAGGTTCTTAAAAACCCAATCCATGTCATAATAATGTTTTTAGGGAAATTAAGGACTTGGTAAATAAAATTATAATTATAATTAAATTATTAAATAAATAATTTCAAGTTATCAGAATTTTAGAAATATAATTATTATGTATTAGATATCAATTTTTTATAAATTTATAAAAAAATTATCTATACAGATGTGCAGTTGAGTTAGTGAAGTAAGAATTTGATATTTTTTTAAATAAAGAAAAGGATATTGTGATGGATATGAAAAATTATTATGAAATTATTCCTAAGGAAATATATTTGATTCATTATAGATATTATTTTTTCCCTCAAAAAAATAATATAATTCTATTTGTAAATTATTTTGACATTATCATTTTTTCAATAAAAAAGATAATAAATTTTACTTCGTTAATAAGAATGAATTGTTTAAGGTTAATAGAGATTTTTATATAAATTAATATATATTTATAATTTTAAATATTTTATAAATTATTATATATCGAAGAGATTAATGTTTATAAATAATTTCCAGAGTCATGTTATAATACAATAATAATTTCAAATGTTTAAATCATTCCGTTATGAGTCACAAAATACATGTAAACATTAATTATTATGAAAAAAATAATGTATATAATTATTATATAAAAAAATAGTCTGTATTATTAAATTTAATTTCACGAACAAACCTGAACTTCCTATCCATTGGTATCCTAATATAAACCATGATAGGGATTATTGGATCATACTGATCTCTAAGGGCTGGTAGAAGTGCTTCAGTATTAATAATTCAAAACATGAGAATTATTTATTCTATAAAACCAAATTTAAGAAGAAGATGAAATACAAGAATGAACTCACTATATATAATAGAAACATGAAAAATTAGCTAAAAGTAAAAATAAAATACAAAAAATTTAAATTTAAAACTACAAAACCCCAGTACTCAGCATTGACAAGATCATTTCCAGAAATGACAACAACCAAATAATTTCCTCGACCACTAATAATATAGTCCACCACATATTGAAAAAATAAAAACTTCTCTGGTTAAGTCTATCTGGATAAGAATAAAACTATGTCATGAAACTTACAACTAATATAAATTATCAATCAACCACTATGACATAATTTAACTATTTATCCCAAAAAATGAATAATAAGTGTGTTCTTGGAAGTCATAGAATGAACATGACACTAATATGTATAAAATATTTGGATAATAAGATATCTCGGTATGCCACCACACCCATTTTAAAATTATTTCTCATTATTAAAGGACCTATCTTAATGCTATTTTAAAATTACAGTATAGAAAATATGTTTTTTATACATTAATAATGGAAACCAATAACACCTTAGGATTATTTTATGATATTCGATCTTTATATTAATTGATAATAAAAAAGTAATTAGAAAGAGTTACAACTTACTATGCCTATATTAATAAATAATCATTCGGAAATATTATTTCAAAAAAAATTATATAAACATTCTGTTCTAGTATAAATGAAAAAATAAATTTACAAAATCACAATTAGTTTAAAATAATAATCATCATTATGGGAACCCTGATCTCATGGGAAAAAATTCCAAAATACAATATAACTACTGTTATAGAATATATGTGTTGGATATCTAAAAACCCACCCTAAACCCCAATACATCTATACATGGCCTTACTGAGATGCATAGTCCCATTATCATCACATAGAATATCGTTGGGACACTAATCATAGCATAATACTAAAATAGTTAATCACATCTACAAAAAATTCCCACTTCACATCCCAAGGATTCACATGAAATTAAAATAGTGTTAATTATCTTATTTATAAATAAATAATAATTTTATAAGGATATCATACGTTAAAAAATTATTTTTCATCACCATAAAACATTTCTCATGTGGAAACCAATAATATATTAAATTTATTGTCAATGAGTCAATATTTTTTTTAGTCATTTCAATTGTGGATATGAGGCTTTTATAGTTTCAATGGATTTATTTAGTGTAATTATATTTCATATTTCAGAAATTATACCTGATAATAATGATGGAATTTGTTTGAATTGGATTTAACGTTAATGTATTGTGTAAATGATGTTGATGAATTGACCCATTTTATTCAACATAGGATAAATAATAATTAAGTCTACACAAAAAATATTTTTCATGATGATTTGTGAGAAATGGTTTGAAATTATATCCGATAAAGAAAATAATTCTATTTATCTTATGGTGGTGTTAATTTGTGTTAAAACAAAAATCTTTCTATTAGGCTATCTCAACCACACACTGGGGATCATTCCACATGATGAAAGAGCCATCCCATATATCACAACCTGTGTCATAGGTTAGGGAGAATAGAACCCAATGGTGAGAACCCACATGGGATGGTGGGTATGATCGTGAGTGAGGTATAATGTAGGGTTTCATAGACATTTTTAAGGGAATGGCACATTAACATGTTAGTAGTGTTTTGGTGTTCTTCTGGTAGTGGATCCTAGGCTACTAAACTTGAGTCACTAATGGAAAAAATTAAAATTTTAAGCACTACAATACGGAAAAAAAAATCTTTGTGACACATGGGATGTGAATACATTTCAACTACTAAAAATTGGATATTTATATCATCTTTATCTAATTTAATGTTACATAATGACCATCCAGCCTCCAAGTTGACTTAAGCCTCATTGAGATATTTCGGGTTACTATATATGATATCATTTGGAAGTGGTGATCACCAATAAATCCATGGAAAACCCTAATAATACCATGAAAAGAATGAATAATTATATCGAGGAATAAAATTTTTTTAAATACATGTAATCTATCTTGTTCCTTCATGGAATATTTTAAGGAGCATCTTCATCTAAATTGAAAAAAGGCCCATAAAGGATATTTCATACATGGATATGTTTGAGCCTATGAGAATATATCAAGGATCATAAGTAAATTTCCACAACATTCTTATAGTATAATGTAATGAGGATTCATTTCATTTTAAAAGTATCATTGAATTTTATCATCATGAATATTCTAAAATAACAAAACCAACGTTCAAAAGATTAAAAAAATAACAAGATCTTCAAGAATTATAAAATACTAATTAACATATTGTAATTTTCTTGTGATTATATTTCTATGATGGAAATAAGTATAGGTCGTGATACTTTATATTAATTACCAATTTATCAATGAGATTTTGGTTGTTTCTTCCACTTATAGATGTAATTTGTTTTCCAGAGTGAATAATCGAATAAAGAAACTACTATTTTGTGGAGAGAAAACCGGTGAAGAATTATGCTTAAACAATGATTTATAACACACATCAATTTTTCAATAGGATTAATAATGTGTGGAATCTTACTATTTATAGTTTAACTAAATAGTTTCACAATGAAACCATGATACAATACCCCGTATCCTGTGTTTCTCACATATAATGTTTTTTTGAATAACTACTTCCATGAAGCCATATTGGATTGAGAAAACTCACTAATATACTTCATACCTATTTTGATGTTGGTAAATATGAGTCTTTATTATATTCATCAATAAAATATATAAATCACTTAATAACTTGGTTACATGAATTGGTTTAAACATATCTATAAATGAATAGAAAATAATGATGAAAATAAATTCTACAAGGTTTCACATGTCTCACACCACGAATTATAATTCCTTATATGATTATAATTAAATTTAATTAGGTTGAAAATTTATGGTTATAAATTGCATCTTATGATATATATATATTTTATAAAATATTAATGAAAAGTATTTTTTATAACATGAATACACTTAAGTGAAGCTGGGAAATCATAAATCAGAAGGAAGAATATCTACTTAAACCATTTTTCACTATGGAAACTGATCAATCCTAGGATAAAATTATTATCATATTTAAGTATAAATATAGAATGGTAAATTAAATTTTTCATGGGGGGATAAGATCTACTATACTCATGGAGTTTGATTACTCTCTATGAGTAGAATAAAATTATACTATAAGAGGAATCATTTAAGGAATGATAATATTATGTGAATAAATATGAAGATCCTCCATTTTGATTGAAGAGTGAGAATACCATTAAAGATTCTGGTAGAGATTTTTACTGTTGTATAAATATCAACTTATGTGACTCAATTGTTTGGATTGCACTATAGGATCTATTTTAATAGTTTGAAGAAGAAAAAATATCCCCTTATGTGGCTCTATAGTTAGAATTCCATTGTGGACTCTTATTACAATGTATAAAGAATTATAAATAACCAATTATATGGACCTGTGATATAAAGTATAACTTGTATTTGTATTTTCTATTATAATTGATAAATAGGTTTATAAAATAATACACTTTGGGAGGTCCAACCAATATGAAAAAAATTAGTTCTTCTTACTAAACATTATAAATGTCATGTGTCATTAAATCTGTAAGTATTTATTTATATATGGTGAAAATTTAAGATATCACTAAGTGGGTTGAGAACCATAACATGTTATAGAGGTTTAATAGAAATCAAATAATTCATAAAAAGTAAACCACTAACTCATACCCGCAGCTCTCGACAGTCACTCTAACATGGGTCTCTACAATTTTTATTAGAGGAAGGATACCTCTAAAGACACAAGGGAGGATTTATAATGTTTATATTTTTGGAAAAAATGATCTACCTTGGATGGAGAAATATGGTACTAATTAGGAAATTAATTATCTAGAGATTCCGAACAATAATTAGAATTATAGGATTAAAATTGGGAAAAAATATGAAGAAGAATGTTTTTTTTCAATGGAGATCCACCTACAACAGATGTTAATCTAAATGGTATAATATAAAATTATTCTCTAGATTATGATTCATCTAATAAATTATGCTCAATATGTGATAATGATGAATCAAATAGTGATCATTATTCTTAATTCAAATATAATTTGTTGAAAATTACCGATGAAATTGCAAGTTTTTGTTTTGGATATATCAAGGGTGTCTAGGATTGAACATTAATGTTGTAATAATAAGACAATGTTATAGAATATGCAATGTAAAAAAGTCCATTGAATGTAATTCTCTCAAAAAACACACTAGAGTAATGGTTGGATCAATCTTTAATTGAAATGAATTATATATACAGATGATATTAGAGAATTTAATATTAAGGTCTATGAGAAATATTATTTTATGAATTTTTTTGAAGCTTTATATACTCTTCGATAATATTAGAATGTTTGTATGATTCTACATGATTCTTCATCTGAGGAAAAATAAAATAAAATAAAAAATATTTGACATTATTTTTATGAATAGAAAAATATTTAATTTTCGAATAAATAACGATTCATAATATTTATTGGTAAGATAATGTTACACCAATTAAAAATGAGAAGAAATCCATTTAATTTTTTTATGTGTGATGTGAGATTGAAGAATCAGTAATTATCATATGTTAGAAAATACCTTATTTCTAGAAAAAGAGATTCTTCTAAACCGGTTTTTCTTGAGTACCTTTACCCCATGAAGTGCATGATATCTTCCTCTAACCATATGGAATCATCCTGTAAGAAGAAGGTATCACATGAAACAAAAATTTTCTTATGGGATTTTGTTTTACAAATTGGTTGTTATGAATTTAAAAATGATTTGAAGAATGTATGGATGTTATAAATAATATTTATCCCACTACATCGAGATTCATGATATGTTATGTATGAAGAGTAATTACTCAGGATGTTTACAAAAGTATGAGGGGTTACTCACAAATGGAACGGTACACATCCAGGAAAATCTATAATGACTATGCTTGAAAAGGAGAGAAGAATATCCCTAGGTTGTTATTGGTATTACTGGGGGTTTGTAAATAAGAAACTAAAATATTTTCATAATATTTATATTCATGAAAATAATATAATTCCACAATAAATTAATATGAAAAAATAATGGATAAAACCTTCTAACCAAAACAAAAAAAAATGTAGTAAATAATACAGGTGAAGACAATAAATCTAAACTTATTTGGAATATGATGATATATGATATATCCTTTCTAATATTTAATGGAGATAGATATATATCACGAAAATCACTTACCCCAAGGAATAATATGGACCATTTTGGGGAATTAAAACAAGAAAATTGATTGTATAGAATACATATCATTGTGAAAGTCTCAAAATCAGAGGTTTTTTCTAGTAGTGTCAAGGGTATAATACTCCTCCTACCAATATAAGATATTATTTCACAAAAAAAAAGTAATAAAGAGGGACTTAGGGTTAAAATAAGAGAACATGTTCTAAATGAAATAATTCATTAATAATCAATTTATCCAATCTTAAAATTCAAAATACATATGAATTCATAAAATAATTTTTTGGTTAATGTAACAAGGAAGGTCTCAGAAATTTAAAATTCATGACTATACTGATAATTGTTAATCCCTATGTTCTGAAGGGTAACAAGATGAAAAATAAAAATAGTTTCAACTAATTTGACAATACTAAGAATTATTATTTTATTAACGAGTGCCTATTTATTTAGATAACACTGTTAAAATGGGATAATAAATTGAAGGAATAGAATGTATTTCTAATGGAAATAGAAAGAACATATATTTAAGAAGATGAGTTGAAAACTCTTGAATTTTTATCCAAAACTAGTATCATGAAGATGTAAAATACTAAGGTGGAAAAGGTATTCCATACAAAGAAGAAGTTGAAATGAATAATAAATATAGTCAAATCTACGAGACTGAAATTATAAATAAGATTCCAAAAGAAATTTTCCAATACTCATATTGGGAGAAAAAATGGTATGGTGTGTGAATATTCTCTAAACAAGAATTCTAATACAAAAGAGAAAATTTTCCTCTTTATTATTATTTATATATAGTTTTGTTACAATAGGCATGAAATTTAATAGGATAGATACACCACATAAGGGGATATAAGAGTTAACACTATTAAATCTACAGTAAAGAAATAATGTTGAACTCCTGAAATTTTTTATAAATTAGAACATGAGGTATAAAAATCCCACTAAAATATATAATATTAATTAATTAAACAATTATTGTGAAGGGGAGTTTATATTGATCTATTAACGTGGAGTTATATCACTTTTAACTTGAACATTCAAATGTGTTTGTAAATGTTTGTATAGGATTTTTCATTTCATTAATAAATTTTATTATTTTTAAACACTCAAATGATAATTGTGAAATTTTTAGTCTAATTTCACACTCATTGTATATTATAAAAATATAGGCAATCATCGTTATTTATATCTTTTTTATTATATTGGGTTATTCCTTGTCGACTCATAGTCGATCAACTATAGGGTCTTTTAATAAATAAAATGATGTGATATATTCCTTCCCATAGATGTGTTCATGAAATAATTTCACATGGGAGGAGAACATGTTTTTGGTTAAATTATTAAATGAGAATACACCAAGTTATAATTTTCATTATATTTACTATATGGGTGATAAGGGAATCTAAATTAGATATTGACTATTATGAAATGAGGTTATATTAGTGAAAAATAAAAAAGTGGTGACTATTGAACCCATGTAAGTATTGAGTTTTTTTTTGCAATGCCACAATATGTTTTTTGGTGAGTGGAATTGATCTTACGATATTGATCAATTTTAATTGATTTATTTAATGGAATGGAATTTCATTCATGATAAATTATAATTCAAATTAAATATGATTAGTCTTATGTTTAGATATGCTTGTCAATGAAATTGAAAAATTCGCACACTATTCAAAAATTAAAATAATGAATAATGAACTCCAAAAAAATAGTATAAATTATTATTTGTGAGAAATTGAATGAATATTTTCCAAACATAGAATAGTTTATTATATAATTTTGTGGTGGTACTTTACCAATAAATCAGTCAATCCAAAATCTTCCTAGTAGACCAGGTCAACCGCACATGTGGGAGTATGGCTCACCAAGCTGGGTTGGACTAAATGGATAGGAATTAAGGGATAATGTGGGTTTATGGAACCTTTGAATGAGGTCCTACATGGTTACGAGGGTGTTTGATTGGGTGGGTTCACAAGAAAGGATCTATAGCTTCTCCATGAGGGCTTTATAAGATCGCGTTCTAAGAGTGTGAGTGGTGTGGTTATGAAAACAGACCTCATTCTACTCTCATTGAGTCACTAATGTAACATGATGTTATATTAAGAGCCACCACACCAAAAAAAACTTATTTTGGACACAAGATTTATTTCATTGTAGCTACGCTAATAATTAAAAATTTCTATCATCATCTTCATCATCATCATGTGACAAAAAGTGATCTAAAAACTATCATGCCTTAATGTTTTCCTATTCCTCCTCAAGTTATAGAGGGTTGATACACATGAAATCATCATGATATGTGTACCACTAATTGTTCCCTGAACCACCAAGATCATCCCAATCTAATATGGTTGAATTGTAATGATGAATAAAATACAAAGAAATATTTGGAATATTCACTATGTATATGAAGAATATATCAAAGGCTGAGCTTCTACTGATTAGAAAACAAAGTTGAAGAAGGTCATTTTCATGCCTGGATGAGTTCTATCCTTTTAAATATAAGGACTATCATGTTACAATAGATTTTACATGATACTAATATCAAAGTATGTGGAATAATCACTTATGAAAAGGGGAAAAAATTAGGACATTAAGGCTCTAAGATAAGAAATCCTATATTCGAAGGAATAGAAATACACAATATATTTTAAGAATCCAAAAATATTCATTGAAGACACCTAATTTTTATGATTTTGAGTCCTTGAAAAAACAATGTAGGGGTCATGATACTCGCCTATAAATATTGAGTATTGTAAAACCTTTTGATTAATATTCTATTTTTATATGGACCTTGTTTGTCAATGTTATGTACATAAGCGTTTTTTCTTTCAAAAACTAGAAACCCATAACACATTTTTAGTTAATGATAAATATTCAATCATTTGAAGTGAAATAAGAGAAGGAAATACCCAATACTCTATTTTTAATATATCAGTCATGTGTTTCATAAATAAACCATGGTTCTACTGGCCTTCAAATTTTTTATGTACAATCAAAATCATCATGATGAACTTGTTCCATGAACCCCTCCATGTTATCATAATCTCACAAATATAGTAAATTACTTTGGTGGGGTTCATGAAGATTAATAAGTCTTACATTCATAAGTAAAGTATATATTGGATTTTAAAATTACGATACCTCAATTTTTTAAGTTTGAATTGAAAAAACATATCAAATAATTAAAATCAAAATAAATGATATAGGGTTTCATATGTCATGTAACGTACATTAAACATCCATGAATGGACATTATTTAATTTAATTATGTTGAGAATTTGTGGATATTTTCTTTGAAATATAATTATTTCCTAAAATACAATTAATGATGTTGTGTATATAACTATCGCGCATTTTAGTGAAATCAAAACTCTATCAAATAGATAGAAGAATATCATCTTGAGCATTGTTTCTCTATAGAAACCGATCATACATAAGTGATAAATAATATCTAAATATTTGAAATAATATTACAAGGTACATTAATTTATACATTAGAGGAGAATATTTACAATTATCATGGAGGAAGATTACTCTAAATATAGATGATGTATTTTTCTTCGAGGATCAAACATTGAGAGAATGAGAAAATTTTATGAAAATGAGTAATGATCATCTTGTGTGATTCAAGAGTGTTACATGTAGTTTTGACTCTTGTAATTGTGCATAAATTAGTATAAATATCATACTGTGTGAGTTAAGTGTTTGACGTCTTTTCTAGACCCCATTAACACTATGTGATATTGTATAATGTTATCATATTTGGATTCGAGAGTCAAAATACAATTTACCTCTATATTGGACATTGTAATTGGTAAAAATGTTATATTAGGGAATTTATATTGGGGGTGTCTAAATATAATTACATAAAACTGATGTATCTAAATATTAAATATTTTTAGATGAATATTCATTATAGTTTACAAATGTATGCCTAAGTACCCTAATAGTTTATTGCCTTTGGATATAAAGGATACATTCTGTTAACATGTGAAGGTTCTTAAACATCTCCCATTATGATATTCTCCTTTAGCACACCAATATAAATTATTTATTTGAAACCTGAGGAATAGGAACATAAAAATGGGTGATCTTAGATGCTCAATAAGGGTAAGAAAACAATATATGAACATAGATTTTTTTAAAAAAACATAAACATAACTTTTGAATATCAAAATCTTGAGTAATGAAATAAATCATAGAAGTTTATAAGGAATACATCATAAAGGAAAATTGACCTTGATAACATAGAATTAACATAAAACATGAACATATGGAAAAAACATAAGCATATAATATAATCTCCATATTAGACAGGGATGATATCCATAACCATCATTGTAGAAAAAGTCCTTTATTGAATCGGGTTTACATGTCATTTTAGCCACATTTTACTAAACCAGATTTACATTCAATTCCAGTCATTCTATCTCAGGAGATATAAATCCTTACCCAATACATTGGAGGGAGATATAGGTCCCACCCATCTCATAATGAAATTATTCTTATATTTTCAACAGAAAGATAAACCATTCATCATAGCATAACACAAGGAACAAAATATGAGCTTCATAATCATCATTTGATCACAATACATATAAAATTAATCAATTTAATAAAAATTAATCCATCATAAACACAATAAAATCAATGTAATAATAGTGATAGTATGACATTTTATATGTAATATAATTTTGATAAAATACTTGAAACTAATTATTGAGAAAAATATGATATCTTATTCAAAAACATTTTTCCTTCTTAAAAGGCCAAATAAATTTAAATTAAATTTATTTAATTTTAATTAAATTTGAAATTTTTTTAAGGAATATTAAAAAAATAATGCATAATGAAAGAATAACAATCCATTAATGTCGTATAAGATAAAAAACATTATCCTTGTATTTTATTGGAGAAGTAAAAAATTATGTATTATATTAAACGAATGAAAGATTCCTTTTAAACAATATAGTAAAAGTAAAAAATGAGTAAAAATGACTTTAAAAATAAATATAATAATAGTAAAAAATTTATGAAAATTGTTTTAGATAACATGGACTTTGATGATAAATATACCCGTAGTAAATACTTACAAAAAAATCACTAATTAAAATAAGATTGAAAAATTATCATTAAACTTAGGTATGATTTCCTTCGTATGTATCCAAACCTCTTGTATAATGATTGAAATAATGTTATTTAATTATTTTAGAATCATAAAAATTTGTATGATATCATATATAATTATATTATCATCTGTTTGATAGTAGCGTTTCATTGCTGCTCGTTATTCGGATATTAACTACTTCATGTTGTTATACATGTTTTGTCAAATAATTTCTTGTTCCAATTCTTAGGTTATAGTTATATCATTTAAATTAATATATTATTATAATATATATCATATCTAATCATCCATTCCTGTCAATAGTATTTTTTTAATGAAGATTATAGAGAAAGAATCACATCGCTTCTTGGAGATGGTAGGTCGTATTTACACAATAGGGAAAATATCATTCACTTAATGGTTAAACGTTATGGAATTGGATGGTATATTAATTATAAATAATAATTATCATGTCATATTCATTATTTACATCCATTATAATCATCATTATACCTATACAAATTTTTTATTGTCGAATAACAAATTACACCTCGATGTGGAGATGGTAAGCTGTGTGCCCACACACATAGTGATATTATTATTAGTAGGATAGAAAAAAGGAGGAATAAAGTTGTCCCATAATTATAATAACATATCATCATGTTGAATATATGGGATTTATTACTTTTTAATGGAAACAACAAAAAAATATAAAGTATAAAAAGAAATTAATTTTGAAAGAGAAGATAAAACAATTACCTCGTTTTTGTGTATATACTTTTCATTTTAACCAAAGGTGTCTTTAGGATGTATTTATGCACATATTGAGTCCTCTAGTTGTAAATTAGGGTTTTTGGGTGGTTATTTTAGAATAATTTGGAATATCCTGGAGGCGTGAGAGGTGTGAGTAAGTGGGTAGATGTGGTGGCCTTCTATAAGATGGAGGAGGGGTACTTTAGGTAATTTTTGTTAATATATTTTATTGTAAATTGAATTTCAAATTATAATATATAAAAACTTATTTATTTTGAGAATAAGATGATGATATTTAAAAATTATCTCATTCACTAATTTTTAGACATGTATTTATTTTATTTTAAACCATATCTTATCAGTTTTACCTTAATTACTCTCTTTTAATTTTAATTAAGGTAAAAAAAATTTAATTATTATGGGGATGTTAAGCATAAATATAGGCGTTAAATTTACCATAATTGGATAATAAATTAAAATTTCTACATTACCAAATACACTGCATAAATTTATAAATTTTTATGATTTTTAAATAATTTTATAAAATATTATTTTAATAAAATATCAATAGTTTCATTTTTAAGAAAATTCATTTCATTAAATTTAAATAAAATCCAAAAAGAGATATAACATCAAAAAAATAATAATTTAATAGTCTTATAACAATTAATATTCACCTATTAAAATCGTGGATAACATTAATTATTTCAAATAATATTTATTTTACTATATATAATATAATTAATTTCATATTTCTCTAAATAAAATAATTATTGTATCACTGTTTTTGTCAATATTTATGGAAATAATATAATATAAAAAAATTATTATTAAATTTACATGATGTATAAAATTTCATTAGATTTCTTGATACTATTTAGTTCTAATGTTTTATCATAATTATCACTACATTAAAATTATTATACTTATAAGAGATAAGATAGTGACATGTTTTCACTTTTTTTGTTTTATTTATAATTACATCAATTTCATCGAAAAAAGTAAATTAAATGAATCAATTCTGACCCTTCAGTGATATTGGTCAACTTCTATTAATACTATATAATTTTTCTAGTTTTAGGTTAGTTTTATTATCTTCATCAGATTTTTTTACCGTAATTTACGTCATTTACCATTAATTGTTTTCAAAATTATTATCATAGTTTCTATTCATAAAATCTAAAAAAATAAAAGTAATATATTAACATAATTTGAACCCACTTATTACTAATATGGGATATATTTTTAAAAATTCAAACCAAATAAGCTGTATTAATTTCTTTAAAAATAAATCTCCCTATCAAAGGGAGAAAACTTGATTGTTTGTTTTTAAAGTTAAAAACCTTAAAAGATTGATGTGCATATATATCTATTTTCAATGTGAAATTACAGAAAATTTAAAACACTGGATTAAATGATAAATAAATAATCTAATTATACATGAAAAGTAATTAAAATAAAACATTTTTGAATAAATAAATAATATTAAAATGCAATTTGAAATTAAAATGCTGTATTTTTCCCTATACAATAAATTAATATTATTATAAAAAATAAAAAAAAATAAATTTTGATGACTTTTTTCAAATAAGATGTTTATTTTATAAAAAATAACCTATAAAAGTTTAAAAAACAAGATTTAGGATTTTTTTTCTCCATCAAAATGTGGTGAGAATGCATTTTTAGAAAAACCCTAATTTTATCTATAAAATTGAATTTGTTGTTATATCATGTCTATATAACATAAAAGTTGAATTCTAAACCAAAAATTGTACATATTTCATATATATTTCAGTAGTAAAATCCATAAATAATGATTTTATTATTTTATAGACTCACTTATTTTTATTTAAATATATATTTCTAGAAAGAAGTTAATACTATTCATACCCTCCATTATAATTAAAAGGTTATTATACTTAGTTATCACTTATAGTTGGTATGGTGGGAGAAGAATTATATAAAAATAACTCGAAATTGTGTGAAACACAATCCAAGAATAGTGTTGCATATACTGCCAGCTAATACGGTGTTGTGTATAGTGCAAGTTAATCTTGGTGTAGCATACATCACAAGATATTAATGAAGTTAAAAATATTTTTTGGCTCATAAAATATCTTCGTGTTATAATAACTAACATTGAAATTTGTATAACATTGTACTAATCCTTATAAATACTTTTTCCATGGTATATTTCATTATTTCTCTATAAGAATAGATAATAAGCAATATCATTGAGTTGATCGAGAACCTAAAGAAGTCGTAGAGGTTGAATTCAAAAGAAAGAATTCGTAAAAAGTAAAAAACTGATTCAAACCACATTCTGTAGTCATTTTGACCTAGGGATATATACGCCTTGGAATTATCCCCTATTAAAAAATATTATTAAATGGAAATAATTACCATAAAAAGGGATTTCACCATAAAATAAAAACATTCTTTTTTTCTAAGACAACATGAATGGGAACATTCTATGGGGGTTCCTTTGTTGTAAAATCATTTAAAGGAACCAATCATGAATTTTCATCATTTTTAAAGATGAAAAGTTATAAAACCAATATTTATCCCATTACATGGCATTGAAAAATGTTGAAGGTATTCACTAGTTTTTATGTCCCTCTATAAGAAATCACAAAAATGTAATTATTACTTACTGAATTTGGAATTCCCCTTATTTACATTTATTAATATTTTCATATACATTTATACACCCAAACATATTTATATTTCACTCATTCCATAAATTCACATATCCTTTATTTAATTTTTATATACCTATATTTATATGTAGACATATATATAGACATATTCAGAAAAGGAATTTATAAACATCAAATTTTTATTAAAAATAGTTTTTAAAACATTTATCATTACAAGTAATTAATTTTATTACGTTGAATTATCGTAAAATTTTATCAACCATTTTGAATATTATATTGGAAACCCTTGTAACTTTTTAAAATAATAGAAAAATTTAGTAAAGATCATTTTAGTACCCTAAGATTTTTTTACATATTTTATCATTTATATAAATATATAATTATTTTCATAACAAAAAACACTAATTTTATATTGGGTTACATAAAACACTGAGTTTATCTTGTGTTACATGAAACACCGAGTTTAAACGAGATGTGACGTACTATTAAAATATTACAATTAAAAAAATATTGTTATCACCTAGCCATTGGAATGGATGGTATGAATTAGATTATATAAACTTTGAAAATGTTCGGTTTATACATGTCTAAATTATGAATTCCATGGTGAACATATAATTAGAAATGAAAATAAAAACCATTTCAAAATGAAGGGAATCCTTTTTTAAAGAATTTTCATGTGCCAAAACATTTTTTCTCTTTATAAATTTTATATTTAATTATTGGAGAATTATTTTAAAGAAATTTATATAATAAATATTAAATAATGTGTTTTGACATATTTATGATATCTGTGTATACAACAGATAAGAATGAATCTAATTCCAAAAATAATAATATATTTTTTGAAATAGATTTTTTTTTATTTTACATAATAATTAAAAATTAATATTTTCTATTTTTATAAAATTTAATTGAAAAAATGATATTTTTTGTAAGTCAACATGTAAAAATTAAATTATGGTGAATATTTGAGATGATATATATTTTTATGAATAGTGAAAAAAATATATGTATTTATTAAGAATTGTAATTTATTTTGGATAATTATAAAAAATAAGTATTTATTAATAAGGTAATAAAGGATAAATTTTTTTATTATAAAAATATTAATCCAATTTAGGCCTTTGTAATAAAAAAATATTTTTTTGTTATATAAAAAAATTATAATCATTTGAAAATTTTCACTTTAGAGAACAGCTTTCTCATCGTCTATATAGAATTAATTTTAAATAAATTTTGATACTTATATGAATGGTATTTGGAAAAATGTATTCGATATTTTTAATCATATTAATTTATATTATCTAATTCATAAATCTTAACTTCGTCCCATTATGAGTAACCGAAATAGTAAAAATGTATTACCCTTTTAAGGTAAATGGGTTAACATGTGGTTAAGATAAGAATTTAATGGTTAAAATTAATATTAAACTTCTGAAATTCCTATTTTATAGACAAATTTAACCACTATCCTTCAAATTTTTGATTATATGGTAATTTATTATCATTAATATTGGTAATTACTTTATTATTTTGGAGACGTTTTTGAAATTTCCAAGTGGTTTCCATGTGGGTTCCTTTCACCCAGTTATAAAAGCCCCACCACCCATCAATTATTCACTGATATGAAGTGATATTGTTTTGAAAAACCCTATTAAATTCCCACCCCATAATCCTAATCTATGTTCTAGAGCTGTTTTACATACCAAAATCCCAACATTAGAGTCCTTAATAGGTCATCCAATGGATCCACCTCTAGGAGAAGTTAGCTATCTTCACTAAGATCATTCTTTTCATTATTCATTATCTACAAAAAAATATGACTATAAATTTAACTATAATAACATATATATATAATATATAATTTTAGGATTTTATTTTATTTTAATAACCTATATCCCTCTCCACTTCCATAAAATAAAAAATGGAACCCTCGATCGTGTGTGTGGTGAATTACCAACTAGTGAACTTATGTAGTTTTTTTTATCCCTATCTTTCAACAATGGATAAAATTATTCAGTAAAGATATTTATATTAGAAATATGAAATTAATAAAATAAATTTATTATTATTTCAATTATACAATCTTACTTTTCATTCCTTGGGGGATACGATAACATCATTCATTTGTACGATTTACTACTACCCTTTGAAGCGATGTGATTCATTTTCTATTATGATTTATATGGAAGTAGTAAGAATAATTTTAATCAATATAAATGATATATATAAAATAATAATTATCATGTATGTATAATATATTATTTACCTTATTATTCAATACATCAATAAAATGGAAACATCATTCAATCACATGTTAGGAATACCATCTCCGTAAACAATTTATTTCATTTTCTAGATACTACATATATGGATTGATCTAATAAAACATGATATGAATATATATTATGTAAATATAATTTTTGAAATTTTATATTTAATTTTTTATGATCTATATAAAGAAAAAAATCAAGATATACATGAAAAATTAAGCATTTATTGCAAAAAACGTGGATTTAACATGTAATTGTTAATAAATGGGTAAAAAAAGTTCATTATATAAATAATACATGGTATACTTAATGAAAAATGTTTTTTAAGGTATTTATAATGAATATATATTTATTACATAAGAGTTTTTAATGTGAACGATGGATGTCGAGACATAAATTAATGGATTTCCATCTCACTTTTATTTTCTATGTGACACATGCCATATTGGAAATGTGTTTATTTTGTGTGGTGTGTATAATTACAACTTATTTATTTTAACATGATTTTATAGACTATTACTTTTTATATTCATATCCATTTTAATATATAACTTTTATGGGATTGTTGGTAATTTTTTTACCAATTTGGTTACAGATTTATCATACAATCTTATCATTTATCAAGATTATTAATTTTTATGATTCATATGATTAAATATTGTGATAAAACAATACAAAAACACATTATATTTTATATAATTTGATGATGTAATAAGAATACAATGTTTTCCTTAATATATATTTCTTCACATACTCAAGAGATCAAAATTATGCTTTATAATTAAAACCAACTTTATTTCAATCACCGTGGGAATATAATTTGTCATCAAAAATAATATTTTATAAAAGTGTTTTCAAAAATGATTTTTTACCGATAAAATTATTTTTTAAATACTTTTTTACACGTTTTTTTTACTTTATAATTTTTTTAAAATAATCATCATTTCATTTTATAAACAGTGTTCATTTTTATTTTACCAAATATTTAAATGATATCATTATTTAAATATGTACGACATGAATAGTATTTTTCACTTTCATGATAAAATAATTATTTCACTGAAAACATTATATGATGGAAAGTTTATATTCAAAAAAACTATTTACCAAATATTTTAAAAAAATTTATATTTTCAAAATTATATTCATAATTGAAAGTTAATTTTACACATGAAATATCTTAATTTGTTTTAAGTACCTTTCTTTATTGGTACAAAGGGATATTTTTAATGATATTGATTTTTAAAATGTTTTATGTTTTAAAAAAATTCAATGTTTAATGACTATATTCCCCATGAAAATTTCCACGTGATCTAACAATAGAATTTTCGTTATATAATGTCATTATTGGAGGCGACTAATTATTTATTGGAGAGATGACTGAATAATATCAACTTAATATTTATCTTGATGGTTAATGATTATTTAGATAAATTTTTTATGAAAAAAATTATTTTTAATTGGTTATTATATAGTGAATTTATGATAAGATTATGAATATTTTTTATTAGAACATGTTATGATGCTATGATATGATGAATGCTTTATGATTATTATGGAACACACATGTTTGGTTTTCATTATGGAATGGGTTGGTCCGGAATATCCATCCAATTAATTAGGTATTGATTTATATTTCATGGAATAACAGTTTGAAGAAAATTATGGTATTTATCCATTAAGGGAAACATGTGAATCATGATCCACAATAAGAAATAGGTGAATCCATATCCAATATATGATGCAGGTGGGTCCTGATCCAAAATAGGAAATGAGGGATAAGTCATGATCCTCTATGTTGAAGGTCTTTGTAGTTAACCTTTACATATGATTTTTTTTCAATATTTAGAGTGCTTCAACAATTTTATGAAACAACCTTATCTTTAATGATAGATTTATGATTATTTCACATTCTTATGGGTCTTTTTTCTAAAATGATATTGTATTATTCTACGCGAAATGTTTTCAATCTATGACTAGTTTTTAATGAATAACATATTTTATATTAAAGGTCCCATTCCCTTATGATTATATTATTCTTTTATATGATCATTGATTGTTAACTCTCATGATTACTCTTACTGATCATCTAATCCCACATTTTCTGATGGGATCATACCTGAGATATGAAGAATGATTTTGGTAGGTTATGTCTAAGAGGAGTAATATGTGAGAAGTTAAATATGTGGTATACTTTTAAGATATTTCATGAAATAAAAATATTTTGATTCTATTTTCCAAATACACTAATGTATTAAATTTATTAGGCATGTGTTTATGATTTTTTTAATATTCATCTAAAATGATGTCTTCTCTGTGAATGAAATGTTTCATTATTCACAGTTGGTATCGAATGGAAGGCTTAGTCAATCATTTCAGATTATGAATAGAAAATAAATTACTGAGAACCCCAGGGTTATGATAATGCATATGTCTAGGTATATATCCTAGGATATCGCCAAGAATATATATAACGATAATTATAAGTATAAGAAAATATCAGGCAATTTTCGGGGATGATAGAACATGAGGATTCCTTGTAATTAAATCCATTTATAGAAACTACAAGTGTATGTGGATCTAGAAAAGAGATACCTTGTTGAAATAACTACAAAAATGGAAAATTGAGATGGGATAGATAATAATTTTTTGAATGAAAATAGAAATTGATGAACACCTGGATAGATACTTCAATTGGATATTCCTTGGAAATTGAAAAACACTTTATGACCTGTCAATAATGATTTAAATAATTACTATTAATGGACTAGAATAAGCTTAAGGTTTAATATATTGAAATAATGGTGTTATGATTTATACATCCTAAAAATTATTATTATTGATTATGTATGTTTCTATTATGATTATTAATTCTCATAAATCGCTTTTATAGTTTTAGTCATTGGTTATAACGCAAAGGATCCGGGTTAGTGTTTAGTGCGATGGAGAATGAAATCATTGTCCTCTGAAGAACCTACCATTATGTGATCTAGAATTAAAATTTTAATTTCCATGCTCAAATAAAATTCCCAATATATGAATCTTGTTGAAAATCCAAAATAGAAATGGAAAAAAAAAATTTCATCATTCCCTTTATTAGAAAACAACCACAATTTTGTAGTCATTCCACGGATCCACTAGTGACTAAGAGATAGATAAGTAGTAATGGAACTGTTTTTATATTCGTTAGTGTTCAAAGCATGGTATCATAATTTTTTTTCATTTATGAGGAATATATTATCAGTGGTGTAACATTATTAAGAAAATGATAGAATTTTACAAAATTAAATCTATGGTATGTGAAGAGTTTATATTGTTATTTATCAAGAATTACTTCTCTCATATTCTATAGAGAATTATGGAGAATAAATTCCTTGATATTAATAATTTGAAAGAAAAATATATTGGTAGCTATGAAGCTAATTTTACTATTATAGGAAGTAATGTTTATATTTTAATCATTATCCCAAAACAGAAATTTCATTGATTATTTTTTTCAATTTAACCGTTTTATTAAAATACCATGGATATAAGAGATTTTCTTGGACATGAATATTTATTTTGATGTGCACTAAATGATAAAATAGAAATTGTATTCATCCATAATTCATATACTTTTGATAAAAAATAAATATTGAGCCTCCTAAATTATCAAATGGTGGAATGAAATTTGACCAATATTTATTCTAGAAATCTGGAAATAAGAATCAAGCGAACTATATGAATGGAACTGGGTGTTAATTTAATGTGGTAATTTTGGTCATAAATATAGTAAGTTATAAAATTTTATTAAAGGTATAGTTAAAAAATGGAGGATAATATTATTTCAACTAATTCCACACACACATTCATTTAGGTGATTGTATTCTAGAATTATGCGAATCAACTTCATAATCCAAGGAATAATTTTTGTGATACGCCTATACAACATAAGGAGTAAAATGTAAAAATTAGAGGTTATGAAATTACAATGGATTATGTGAATAATTGTAATTGGGGAACAATTATCCTCCCCTCATTAGTTTAGAATTTTATGTTTTATTTTTTATGAATGAGGGTAATGAATATATTATTGTTCATACTTTAGTGAAATTTCATGTGTATTTGAGCATTGATTATCTCCCTCTACATGATTTATAGAATAATTAACTAAATTTTGATATTATATCATCACATGGATTAACCCAAACATCTAATGGTAATGTTTTTATATAAGATAAAATCTTATTTAGGAATAAAGGTCGAATTATCCTTTTGAAAAATATATGGATCCAGTTAATATTAACATAACAGGTTTGGATACCCTAATAGGTTTCAAAGGATATGGTTTATCATACATTAAATGTTATCGACATCCCTCTTTAGGTTTTACATGATGGGATATTATCAAGAATACAAATATTTGAGGAGACATTGGTAGAAATGAAAGCATGTATATTTTTAATTTTTTTTGTGACAATGATATTTTAGGATGAATTAAATTACACATAGTTAATATAACCATAAATGTAATGCTTAATTTTAGGGTTTATCTCATATGTTATGTTGAGTTAATTATGGGGTGTTTTCTATCACTTTAAAATGTCATCACAAATTGTTTCTTCAAGTAATTAATTATCAATGGATCCTCTTTATAGAATATACGTTAAGAAAGTTGTATAGTTGCATAGAGTACCACATTAAATTGCATTTGATTGGGATCTGATGCATACCTCAATATATTGGTGATGTATTCAGTAAGATATTGATTTAGAGGTTAGTTTGAACACTATATATTTTCCTCTTATAGATAAGCTATATGTGAAAAAATATCAGAAGCTAGAGGATATTCTACGACATTATTCTATGGATTTCAACAGTGGTTAGGTTTAACACATATATATAATTTTTTTCTTAGCATGATAAAATTCACCCGAGCATTGAGTTTGATCCTTTTTATTACCTTTATGAAAGAGTTTTATAAAACTAACATATTAGAATAACTATACAGAAGGAAATATATTGTACGTAAGAAAGATAACGAGATGTCAAAGGAGGTTAGATCCTTTATGAAAAATGTAGGAACAATTTTTTTTTGATAAAAATGTAATACTAATAATTATCGATATGAGATGGAATTTGATATTGGCGAGAAAGTGTTTTTAAAAATTTATTTATAGAAGAAATGAGTGAAAACTATGCCACAGGTATATCAATCGCATGAAATTATTGATCGTATTGAGACCATATCCTATTGATTCATTCTTCCTGAAAGCCTCTCTCAAGATCCTAATGTGTACCACATATATCTATCAAGGAAGTTCATACCTAATCCATTGCTTGTACTAAACTTATAGGTTGTACCACTGGAGGTAAATACTAATTAGAAGGTAAAATATGATGAGACTAAGAAAAATTGTGAAAATGTTCTATAAAACAAGACCACTCACCTTGTCATTATTATTTTGATAAACTACAAACTTGAGAAGTCATTTGGGGACCTGAGTATGTAAATAGTAAGATGTATTGTCAATTGTTGGTTTGAAAGATATAAATTTCGAGGGAAATCCATATTAGGTGGTGTAGAATGTAACACCCCAAGAATTTATGAAATTGTTTTTTAAAACTAATTTTACATTTTGTATATTTCTTATTACATGAAACACTGATTTCACCTATCATTACATGAGATACTATGTTTATCTTGAGTAACATGCAACAAAAAGTATAAAAAAATGATATACAATAAAAATATTATTATTAAATATGATATTTATCACCTTGACACTGGAATGGTGGGTATGGAAAAGAATAACTACATATTGAAAATATATGGTTCATACGTGTATATATTTTGGCTCTTTTGGTGACCAACGACTTATAAATGAAAATCATGGGAATGATAATTTGAAAAAAAATTATAAGAGAATACATGTTTTATTTGAGAAAAATAATTAAATAAAATATTTATAATTATTTTAATGAAATTTTAATATTATATATTGAATAGAAAAATTTAACATTCATGTTGTTTATTTTTTAGACCAGAGATAATAATATATCTAATTTTTTGCTTAAAAACTATATTTAAAAAAATATATTTTGTCATATTTTTCAAAATTATTTTTAATAATATATTTTGATAGTATTAGAAAATGTATTTTATTGAATTCAATTAATTTTTTTAAAAAAATAAAAATATTATTAAGGTTAAATATTGTGAATTTTTTGATAAGATAATTGTTTTGATGAATATTACAAAATACAGGTTTTTATCAAGCATAGTAATTTCTGTTTAAGATTTAAAAACATAGAATTTTTTAATATGATTTTAAAGATAAAATTATTTGAATTTTATATCTATTAGCCCGATTTTTTCTATTTTAATCGATCACCTATTTAATTATGATACACAAACCATTAATATTTTTTTATCATTTCTCTCTAGAATACCTCATTCTCACCACAAATTCAGGGTTAATTTAAAGATTATTTTTTCCCAAATATCTGAATGGAATTTGAAAAGATAAATTACATATTTTAAATCATAATAATTTATATTATGTAATATTTTAAAATTTATTTCAGACAATAATTAGTATTAAAAATAAATTAATAATGATTGCTAAGGAGAAATGGGAATACTAGGGAGTTATCCTAAGAAGAAAATGATTAAATTATTGTAAAACATTAAATATTCCTTTTGTATTTCTATATTTATATCTTATCCTTCCAATTTTTTGAATATACTGTGATTATTTTATATTTTTTATTGGGAATTACATTATTATTTTTGTTTATTATGGTAATTTCCCAAGTATTTTCTATATGGGTTAATTTCCCGCACTTAGAAAAAGATACCACCAACATTCACTTATCCATGGCTCTCAGGAATTATAGTTTATAAAAACCATATGGAACACCCTCCCCAATATACTTTTCCATGTTCTATAGCCTTTGGAATTCCCAAAAATACTTATACTGGGGTCCTTAATAAATAATCCAAAGAAGGCGCTTTTAAACAAAAGTGTTTTCCTTCATTAAGATCATTCTTTTTCATTCATCATTTTCCACCATAAATTTTATATTTTAAAATAAAATATAATAAAACTAGTATCTAATATATAATCATATGGTATTTTATTTTTTTAATTATCTATATATATATCCATATCCATCAAATATAAAACCAAACAACCAATTTCTTGTATCATGGACTACCACCCCATGAACTGATGCATGGTGTTTTCGAAATCCACTTTTCAAGGATATATATAATAATTAATTTTTCATATTTATTTTATAATTATGAAATTATTATACTTCAATTCCTTTTCAATCAATTATACCTTCTAATATTCCATTTCATGAGTGACACAATAATGTCGCTCGTGTGTATGTCAGTACATCACATCGTGTAGCATTGCAATTAATTTTCTATAATAATATAATGAATGATATAAAGAATAAATTTAATGAATAGAAATTCCATATAATAAATATATATTATTATTTAATGGTAATTTATTATTTACATTTTTTCTATCCATCAAGAAAATCGAACAAGCGTTCAGGAATACCTGCGGCCTACCATCTCCATGAACAATGAATTTCATTTTCTATCTCTAAATTTTATAGATTACACTAAATACATATATAATGAGTATATGATAAATTTATATCATTTTTAAAATTCTAGAGATGATGTAAACATGATCAATGTAAGAGGACCAAATATAAAAAAACAAAACAGAAACAAAAACGAAGTAATTATTTCTTGATAAGTGACATTAATTTTGAATTTTTATCAAACAGGTAATAAAAGGTCAAAAGAAAATAATATATAGTATGATATATATTTTTATTTTTTATCTAAATATTTATAATAAATTTTTATTCTTTATACAGGATGATTGAATGTGTATGATGGAATTCAAGATGTATGGTAAGGGATATTTATAGTGACGGAAGATTAATATACATTAACATTATTTTTTAAAAAAACACTAGACACATTACGAAAATAGATTCCCAAGGAACATATTCATTTTTTTAATTTAGAGACATAGAAACATAAATAATGGTACATATGTGAGATATATTATCAAGAACTAGGATCTCCATTACTCTAACCCTTCTATGAATGATAATACATAATACATATCTTTATAACATAGGGAAAGGAAACATAAAAATGGGTTAGATCATATTCTCATTAAGGGTAACTAGGGAGTACACAAGAATATCATGAATATAAGGATATGAGGACCTGAAAATATCATTTAAATAATATACCCTGAATATAAATTATCATAATCATGACACATGGCATAATTATTCATAGTTAATAGAATGTGAATCATAAGGGAATTTTGAGAAAAATTCATTAAAGCAATACTGAGGAATAATAAATTGAATTCATGGAATATGCTTATGGATATAAAATTGAAATTATACCTACCACGACCTTCATAACATATCAGTATTTATATCAAACCAATGTACCTTCCTCGAGGAATCGTTAAAGACTTGTGTACCCTATTATTTTTAGGCTTGGGCTACAACCTATGTACCCTATTGTTTTCAATCTTGGGTTCTAACCCATGTACCCTATTCTTTTAGATAATGTTATATAATCTGAGCACACGATTGTTATATAGGGTTGGACTACAACCTGTTTAACCTCTGAGATCATATACCACTTGTCATTACCTAATGCATTGAAGAGAGATATAGGTCTTATCTATCACATACTGAAATCATTTCTTTGTGTACAAAATGATAATAAATCATTCACCATTTCATGACCCATAAATAGATATGGGTTTAATACACAATATAACACATGAAATAAAATGGGTATCATAAAAATTATACAAACTACGGATAAGAAATAGGATTCACAGTCAAATCATCATAGAATAAATCATTAAACGAAACAAGATTAAAAAGAATTTAACCAATTGAAGAGGTATCGGTGGCATAAGCATCATTCCATATAAACATAAACCATAAATGTTCAAATATGAATCGTAATATTGGAGCATTTCTATATTAAATTATAGTCTATAAAAACATATTTCATCTTATATGGAGAAGTATTTTGAAAGATCACATGGAAAATTTCTTAAGTTATATATGATTTCTTGGAAAATGATTTTCAAAAAACCATTACAAATATCCTTTTCATATAAATAATGATTTACCACTTCTTCTACTCCTTTCCTGAGAAAAAATTCAATAATTTTATTAAAATTCATTATTAAATCATAATTACTTTTTAATCTTTTTTATTGGAAAGATATAAAGGAATCATGAAAACAATTTGAATACCCTTTCCCTTGAAAACATATAAAAAAATATTGAAAACATGTGGAAAACCTTATTCTTTGATAATAAATTGAAAACATATTAATAATGCATGAAATTTTTTTTAATACCATTTTATTAAAAAACTCTAAAATAAAACTGAAAGCATTTAAAAAAAATTAAACATAAATCAATTTTTAAAACCATTTTATAAAACATGGCATTGATAGAATATATATTATTTACATAAGATAAAGATAATGTTAAATTTTATTAAATAACATTTCCTAATTATATTAAGTATTAAAGAGTGGAAAAATGGTACCAATACATAAAAATATCAACAATAACCAGACATTAATAAATTTTATTAGTGTTCTTGATATATGTATCTAATAATTCATCAATGGTCACATGATCTTAAAAAATCACGTTAAATGATGAGATTTTATCTATAAAATATTATTAATTTGGTAACATTGAACAAAATACTCATATTAGAATAAAATTACATAATTATTAAAATATCATGAAATAAGATATCCAATATATAACATGTAATATGATAAAACCATTAGAAAAAATATAGGTGCATAACATGACATGTATCTCAAAGGCTGATTATCGAGACAAAGTACTTACCTATTGGGAATCATTTAAAACAAAAACAACATGAATGAAATATTATAAGATTTATATTTAGATACCAATAAGTTTATTTATAATAATTACATAAAATATTCATGGGTAGTAAGTGCACCAAATAAAATAAATGAGTGTTGAAAAAGGCATAAGACTCATATAAATAAATGTAACTTGAGAAAACCCTTACGATACGTATGGAATCGTCTTCACACATGTTAAAACCTCGTTTATAATAATTATATGTTTAGTGTACATATACCAATTATAAATATTAATATATATATCATACCATATATTATTTTATTATGACATTATATTATCAGTTTAATGAAATATTAATGTTAATGATTCATTTTGGGAATTAACCGCTTCATTTTTCATATATGTTTGGACTTTTTATACTTGATCCACTAACTTATATCATGATGTAATTATTTACCGAATGTAAAAAAATTATTTCAACATCATATATATTCAAAATACAAAAATATATAACAATATAAAAAATATAGAAACATGAAATTTAATAAATAATTCATGGAGACGGTATGTCGTATGTATGAAGAAATGTTGATTATGTTTTTTTTCATATTCCCAAGACATATACATAGAAACATCCCTAGAGACATCATAATTGTTTTCTCATCCAAATTTCAAATGGTTTAATAATATTTTATACTAATACAAACAATAATGACCCAATCATAACGTACATTTACATGGAATTATTTTTACAGAATGTGTAATATGTTACACAAATAGAATTCCATAGAATGTATTAATTTAGGGAATTTGGATACATGGTAACATAAAAAATTATATAGAAGTTTGATAATTTATCCCCCACTAGGGTAGTCATTTCTATAACAATTCATAGACACACCACCGATAATACAAATATTCATTAAATGTGAAAAGGAAACAAAAAAGCGGTGAGGTTAGATTCTTAGTAAGGGTAACAAGGGTGTCCGTAAAAATATCATGAAAATAAGTGTATGTGAATGTGAGAATATAATTTTATGATCATAATCTATATATAAAAATTAACATAATCCTGAGACATGGAGATGAGGTTCACTGTTCATTAGACTTGAATTATAAGGCAATGCAGAGAACAAGGCATGAAATATTTACTAATGTGTAATACATATAATTTGAGGAATTAACATAATTCTATAAAATATTTTGTCAAAGATTCATAGAAATAACATAATAACATGTTAGGCTAGGTATACAACCCATATTCTAGCGTTTGTTTGGATAACAACACTTATACCATCTTTTTTCGATCTTGGGTGACATCCCAAGTAGTCTCTTGTTTTATGGCTTGGGATAAAACCCTTTTACACTATGGATTTCAGGAATAGGAAACAACCCATGTACCCTCTTGTTTTTATACTTGGTATACAACCATTGTACCCTTTGTGATCATATACCACATATCACTACCTGATGCTTTGGAGGGATATATATGTCCACCAACCATTTAATGAAAGTGTGCCTACTTTTAACACATGATATTAAATCGGACCTTATATAACCATAAATAGATATGGTCTTCATAAAAATCAAACCCCAAGAAATGAAATGGTTATTATAAAAATTTTAAAACTTATTTCAAACAAGTAGGTATTAGAATTATATCATTATATAACAACCCATGAAAGGAAATAGGTTTCAAATGCATAAAATCCATAGAAGAGAAATGGGTTTCCTATAAATCAATCCATAGAAATAGAAACCATTAGCGAAAGAATATGAATTGTATTATTAGTAAATTTATATTGTAAATCTTAGATTATAACAAACAATGACATCATAATTGGAGAAGGATTTTAAAATATTGTATGGAACATTTTATATGCCAAAAAACATTTCCTTGATAATAATTCTCTTAAACCCATTTAGAAATATGTTTATTAAAAATATTTATTTACAATTTCATTTAAATAATTACATGAGTAAAATATTTGTTCCTTAATAAATTATTTATAAAACATATATCATTTTAAAACAATTTATTTGAAAACATATAAAGGAATCATGAAAGAAATTTGAAAACTATTTTTCTTGATAATATATAACCTAATCTTAAAAAAACTATGAACATGTATTTCTTGAAAAAAAATTAAATCATATAAAAACATTTAATATAAATTTTAAAAATAAATCATTTTTAAATCCTTTTTATAAGACATGGTTTTGAAAGAAAACATATTTCTATCTGAATATATATATTAATTTAGATATTTATAAAAATACATTCTTAAATAAATTAAATCCAAAAAAGTAAAAAATGTGAACCAATACATGAATATTTAATAAATAACTATTGGATATGAAAATTTATGAGTGTTATTTGGATATGGTTTATAATATTTCAATAATCGTAGAATAACCATAAAACTTCATAATAAATGACGAGATTGTAGAAATAAACTATTTCCTCTTTGGAAATATTGAATAATCTTAAACATAAGATATTAACATTAAATGATGCATAAAATATCATTAAATTATTATATTCAATATATACCATCTAAAAGGATAGTATATACACAGCTTAAAAAATATGGATGCATAATATGGCTTGTTTCCTGATGATTGAAAATTGAAAAAAATTATTTTCTAATTTTTAATCACTTGAGAAATAAATATCATGATATGAAGGCAATAATATATGTATATTACCATAAAATTATCTATAATAATAATTTAAAGCATTCATGGTATGTATATACACTGAAAAAAGAAATGAGCAGGGAATAAAGAATATGTCACACTAAAATAAAACTGACAAGAGGGATCCTTACCTTATGTCTTGACATTCATTATACGCATTCATGCATCTTTTATAATAAGTATAATTTTATTATAAATATAAAAAATGAAAATATTTTTATGTATCATGCCATATAGGATTTTATTATGACATTATATTACATTTTTAAAAACATTTTCCAAATAATTTTTTTGGGATATATCTTCTATGACATTGGTATATTTTATTTACATTATATTATTGATCATCTTACTTAGATCATGATATAATTATTTACTGATTTAAAAAAAACTATTGAGATATTATAGATATTCATTATATAAATATTTATAATAATCTATAAAATATAGAATGTTGAAACACAATACATCATTCAGGGAGATGGTAGGTTTTACGTAGTCATGAACACATATTCTATTTTATTGTTATATTGAAGGAATGAAAGTAAATGAAATATTTATATGAATATATCTATATACATTAAATTATCCTTAATATTTCATGTATATCATATATTTCATCTAAAACCATCCTTCATAGAATCATTGTACAGTGTGAACAAATCATAACTCTTTGAGGAGGTTGTAGCCCGCACTTCAACAAATGAAGTTCTCATATATAGAAAAATTGAAATCATGACGTTATGTGTTATAAAATAATATTAGAAGAATAATTAAATAATAAATATCATAGAAATAATTTAAAATATTTCATCTTAATTACCAACCATGATAGTTGGTAAGGGAAAAATGAACAACATAGTTTCTTGAGGCGGTAGTTCTCCTTATAGAAGAATTATAAGTTCCTTACCCATTTGATCAAAGTGTCTGTATGCGTAGGAAAATAAAATAGATTAAAAAATTATCAATATATTTAAGATAATATGTGTATTACATATGTATGGAATAAGAATAATTTAAGAGGTGTAGAATTAAAATAAAACAAAGGAGCTTAAGGAAGGATTTTTTGTCGTCATTGGGTAACTCATTTTGGTTTGCACCAAAGAGCTTACATAGATGGATTTATTCCCAAAAAGGGAGGATTTTATGAATAATGTATGCATTTTGGGAGCTTATTTTATAATATTTTCTGGGTAAAAAATTACTTTATAGGTGTTAATAAAATGAGGGGAGAAGGGATTTTTATAGTGGAGGAGTGGAATTCTTGTAATATTTTTAAAAGGGAATTCACCCACGTTTTTCCTATTCAATGTGGCTCCAATAATGATAAAAATTATATAAAAGCGAGTAAAGGGTATATATATATATAATGGATTTTTAAATGATTTTATTTCATTTTATCTCTTATATTTAAGGTTTAGTCTATTTTCATGCAAATTTTTCTCTCAATCGATGTAATTAATTTTAGTCAATTTGATTAATATTTTTGGAAAGAAACTATTCTGAAAATATTTTCCATTAAAAATTATTATGATTAAAATATTGAATCCGTTTTATCAAAATCTAATAATGCAATTGGAAGAAATTATTTTAAATGTAATCCAATAGATTGGATGACCATGTGATATTTTGAAGTGAACATGATCAATAGTTTGAAATGTTTTTATATCCAATTTCAATGGGAAACTGATTCCAATGACTTGATTTGGATTAAATGATGTTAAATTTATCTAAATAAACTATTAAAAAAATTGAAATATAATATTTTATGGAAATAAAATAAATAAAAAGGTAATTTTAAATAAAAATTCAGTATTATGAACTATTCCTAAAAAATAATGATTTACATAAAAATAAAAAAAATCACATTAATATAACTTTTATGTTCCAGATTCAAAAATAAAGTTAATTATTTCAATGAAAATTTTTAAAAGTTTCAAAAAATAGATTTATTATTATTTTTCATTGAAATGAGGTAAGATTACCATTTATAGAAATACTTCATTTTTATTCATAAATTTTTATTTATTCTGATCTCATAACAACAAAATCAATTTTATTACTATAAAAAATATTTAATTAATTTATTATATTTAAATTTCATTGAAAAAATTAATGAAAATTTGTTTTTTATTTTATTGAGATGAAATGGTATTTGTACATAAATCATACTTTTATGATAAAAGTAATTTCATTATTTTCAAATATTTCTAAAATTCACTTATACAAATTGGTAAAAAAATAAATCGTTCTATTTTTATGTATAAATCATATTTTCATAACACAGTTAGTTTTATTTTTATGTTTAATTCTAGTGAATATGTGATATCTATAATAGTATTTTAATAATAAAAAATAATATTATCTTCTAGTTTGGTAAAATTTGATTTTTTTTGTAATAAAAAATATCAAAAAGACTTTGTACTGTGTGTTAAATAATCGAAAAAATTGTTTCTTATACTACAAGATATTCTATGTTTTCTGTGTTGTGTAATGTTAAGTATTTTTAATATATAACTAAAGAAAAACATAGTGTTTTCATATTACATAATCTATATTCAAAGTTCAAAAATAAAAAATAGATTAATTTTTTTAGAAAAGGATAATTTTTACAAAATCACGGGGTGTAAGAATTACAATATCACTGATATTTTCATTGAGAAACATTCCATATTAACTATATGGGTCTTTTATGTGGTGTATATACTGCTCATGAGATTATTTTATGATTATTATCATGAATTTTTTTATCATTTGATTATAAATTAGATGATTTATCTTCCACGAGTGTTAGGTTACAAATTTCACCAATGTGGTAAGGGTTTGATGATAAAATATTATTAATTAATGGGATTTTTTATTATTGTTTTTATGATAATGAAATATCAAAACCCATATACCTTGAAATATAGGATCCATCCACTTCTTGATCGTTATTTCATGGGTTTTATGGGAAAAATATACTAAATTTGTATGTGTTTTATGATACATTTTTATCATTTATCGATAGTATTTATATTTTTTCTTAAGATAATTAAATATTTTGATCTATATTTGATGAAACATTTTAAATTTATACTCCTCTAGTTATGTGTTGAGAATACATGGGTTCCATTATTTTTCATCTATTTATGTTCTATGTGGATAAAAAGTTTATTTTAAGAAAATATTTTTTATTTCGCGGTATGGAAGAAAATATTTTATATTTCCAAATAATTTTTTCAAAATTTTATTTTAAAAGTGATTTGGAATTCTAAAAATTATTTTTCAATGCCTTTTCCCCATGTTTTATTTGTTTAGAAAATGTTTTGAATGGAATAATTATTTCATTTTCCTAACAACTCCAAAATGTATCATTCTGAAAATGTGAAAGGAATATATATTTTAACCATTACAACATGAAATGTTTTTCTATTTGATAATGAAATAATTTTATTTTATATTCTTGTATAAGATTCAATAGTTATTTTCAATGAAAAAACACATAAAAAATGTTTTATGAATTTCATGTTTAGAAAATTGATTTTCAAAATAAAAATTTTAAATTTTTAAATTATTATTTTAAATGATATCAAAATATTCCCATATAAGTTCCTCGGGTTATTTTTAAAGATAATTGTTTTTAAAATGTCATATTAAAAAAATAGAATGTGGAATGTATATATTCTTCAAGAAATGTTCCATGTGATCTTTCAAAATCATTTTCTATCTAATATGAAATCCTTTTAGGTCACATATACTTCATTGATAAATAGAATAAATGATAACATAATCAGTTTTTCTTATGATTATTAACAATTATGTTAACTAATTGTTCATGTGAACCATTTATTTTTCAAGCGTATTGTTATGGTGAATTGATGAAATGTTTATAGAACATGTTCTATTTCCATATGTTTTTATGTGATTATATATTAACTGTTTTATGATACTTTTGAAGACAAGATTATGGATTTTATTATGAGAGGTATGGGAACTATATTTATCCATATGATACCTTCGGTAATTCATTATATCACATGTGATAATAATGATAAAATCTTCAATGGTCTTGATCCACTATATAAAATAAGTGTGTCCCAATCCACTAGGTGAAATATGTGCATCTTGATCCACTATGGGAAATAATTGACCCCCCAATATAGAATATGAAGCATTTGATTTGTCTCAATCCACTCCATTGATAATCTTGGTAGTTAACGTAAAAATATTAAATAGGATTTTATATGATTATGATTGTTCCAAAATTTTATAAAATCATTTTATGATTAGTGATTGATTTATGATGATGTATCACCCCTAGGAAAAAATGTTTCTGAGATGATCGAATTATATTCCATGACTTAGGTCTATGATATATGATAGCTTGTGTATGAAGTTCCAAATATCCATTCACAATAAAATACCATTATTTATATCTTATTATTTCATAAGGTCATAGTTAGATATATATTATTCTTACCATTTATGAGCAACTGTACATTAAATTTCTTATGTTTGTATCCATAGATTGTGAAGAAAAGTTTAGGTAGGGTAAACCGAAGTGGTTTACAATGTGATAAGTTCATTTTGGGAGATGTTGATAATCTCTCATCAAATAAGATTATTATTTACATACTCTCCAAATACTCTAAATTATTATGGTCCTCATTCATATGTTTGTTAGTTTTGTTGAATACTCATCTAAATAATGTGATATATATGTATGAGAAGTTTGGTTATTTACACCCATTCATGTAACTTCTTAGGCATCTTATTTGTATGGAACTTATAACGAAAATTAAAAACACATACAATAAAATGGAATGTAAATTTCATTTAAAGAAACTATATGAAACATGGTTTCACTATTAAAACGATTAAATTATATAAAAAATAAAAAATTATCAATTTAATTTTTTAATAGAATTATATGAAATTAATTCTTTGGAAAAATAATGGATGAAAAATAGGAAGAACCTACCACATACAATTTTAGTGTTGAAAAAACCATTAAATATAGGTTTAAGGATAACTAGAATGTAGATTTCACAACCTAGAAACCCATAATATGAATAAATAAAAAGATTAATCCAAAATTTCTTTGGATTATAGGTTGATAAAATAAGGGAAATAAGGAAATTAAAAAATAAAAATGTGGAAAATTGAACTGGAAGGGGGAGAACTGTTAACCAAGAAAATCACTATAGGAATAAGAAAAAAAATAATTGAATTTGTGGGCTACCAGATGAGTTGATGCTTGAGATGGATCATTCCATATATGTGAAGGGGTTTTAACTAAAATATAGATAGGTTTGAAGTAATATAAGGATAAAAAAATTAGATTAGTTTATTTTGAAATTTCAGAAATTCTAAATCCTAGGGAGTTAAAATGTTTATCCACATTCTTGGATAAATTGTTTTATGAAAATATGGAAAAAAATAAAGATCACATGATTTTTTGGTTCAATGGTTTAGAAAAACAAGATTCTAAATATGTGAATTGGATATTTTATATTGAAGATCATATTTGGATAGTTCATACATGGTATTTTTGCATGCATCCAAACCATGGGAGATTATAAAATGATGAAAATTTAAATTTTCTTTCAAAAATGTATAACTAATATTTAAAGATAAATAATTAAATAAATAATTAAATCAATCAAGAAATATGGGGATAAGTGAGAAAAAAATCATCACCAAAAAATGTTCCTCTGAATGAAATTCACCAGACTATAAGAAGAATAATGAAATTTGTTAATCCAATTAAAGGGATGAATAATTACATAATATAGAATAAATCTCATGAACAAACTATAATAATATTAATAGATAATATCTAAATCTCCAAATATATATATATATATATATATCCTCAAAGAAAACCCCACACCTGACCTGTCCCATGAAGGGGTTTAAAAATAGAGAACCAATTTGGCTCTCCTCAACATTTAATAAATCGAAAAATTTTGGGGTCAAACAAGATAAGAAACAAATAGGAACCATTAAGATAAATAGAATTCTATTTATTACCTAAAAACTAAAATAGGTTCCCTGGTCAAAAAATAAATTAAATTACATTGAACTATTTTCTCTATAATATGGAACAACATTTAGATTTATGAAAATAATTATCCATATAATAAAACATGAAATGATAAATCAAAAAAATTATTATGTAAGTTGAAGGGAAATTAATAATTATAATTTTTCTACAATTAATTGTCAAAAATTATCATGACCTATAGAACACTATGATTCTTTCAATAGAACAAGAACTATCAATACAGTAATTATCCCACATTTACTATTGCACGGAAGTGGAAAAGTCCTAAATTATTATCACGAAACATAAAATGATTTATGATCCTACACATGGTCAATTATATTGGGAGGGAGAACTAGGACATCAATCCTTGATCACTAAATATAGAGACCCTATCAAGAGTCAATCTGACACCAGTCAGAGTAGAAGCTCAACTTGTGAAATGTCCTTTCTCATCACCAAAAATATAAAAAGAGGTTTTTCCTTTTCAATAATGTCTAAAACAGACATTAATATAACCCTTATAATAGTGGATTCTAAAGATTCACATTCTTGATAGATGTGTCATGGAAATAACTCAAAGCAATCACAATCCACAAATAACAACATAGGGGGAAATATAGTTAAACGCCCTTAAGCATGAACTAACTTGAGAACTCAATAAATCAAGATCATATAATAAAAAATAACTAATCCTAAACAATATTAAAGAAATTTTTTTTATAGGAATATTAAAATAATAAGAAACTGAAAACCAAATGAATACCAAAATAATCACAATATGAAAAAATAAAATAAAATTACATATCCATCATTAAAACTACTAATTTTTAAATGAATAATTTTTTATTTATAAAAATAAACTTTTATCACCCACTATATATTTAAAACAATATTTAAAACACACAAAAAAATGATAATCCACTTTTCAAAAAAAAATATATACACAAAAATTATAACAACAAGCCAAATAAATCAAAAAATAACTCCCTCTCTAGAATTTCCCATTATCACCCATTTAAAGACACTACCTATGAATTTTAAAAAATTTAATCCATTTTAAAAATCTATTATGATACATAATTTCAAATTTCAAAACATTTCATCTCATTAAAAACACTCTAAAAATATATAATTTTATTCCTATAATATTTATGAAATGTTTAAAAAAAATCAATACATTAGAAATTCCCTTTTTAAATCGCTTCAAGAATCACAAAACAACATGTCCATATAAAATTATTTTTTAAAAAAATTTATATCATTTAAAAACATATTTTTTACATTTAAAATAAATTCCATAATTAAAAATTCATTGATATTGAACCAAATCATATTGAAATTCACATTAAAAAATTCGACATACAAAATAACAAATAATATAAATTTAAAAGGCGATAGTCGATGCACCCCATACCCATAAGCCCATGAACTGCATTAAAAATACATTCTTTTACAAATTTATATCCATACCAATTGAGATGATCCATGATAAACTTGAATAAATATCACATTAGTGTTAAATATTAAAATAATCCCATACAACATACAGAACTATTTATTATGTTTCCTTGAAGATTAGTAAATAAGAAAAAATATGTTACAAAACCAGCGAACATTACTCCATATTATAACCACTATAGAATCCCTTCTATACAACTCATAAGTAACGGTCATCTTCATCACCTACTTAATGGAACCAAAATAATTGTGTTTTTTGAAACACATAGTGAGGGAAATGATATCAAAATGTAATCAAGGGTAGAATAATAATTTTAGGAGAAAATATGTGTAGGGACGAAATTTCACATTAAAAAGATTAAAGTAAAGTATGTTGTCCATAAATCAATATAGAAAGTAATTTAATCAATAACGAACAAATCTTTAATATGGAAAATGGTGAGGAATCAGTTATTGATAATGATTTTCATGGAACATAATCATTGAAACATGACATAAATGTAGTCCAAGATCATGAAACATATGAAAATAAAAGAATTCATCCAAAGTATTATCATATAACAATTATAACATTCTGAACAAATAATATTACCATTTTCATGATATAGAGAAGTAAATTTCAATGATTCATGTTTAAAAAAATCCACTATTTTAATCCTTATATCATGAGATATAAACATAAACCAATGCATCAATCAGATTTGATGGACCCAAACTATCTCCTGAATTTATTTAAAAATATATATAAGGGATTCATAAAAATACTATCTCAATGATTCATCCCATGTAGAATAACTCAAGGATTTATCAGACCCAAAACATCACATGTCTTTATCATAAATAATATCTCTATGGGAATTATCATACCTACAATATCTAAGTGATTTATCCGACCAAAACCATATAATGGATTTATTAAGCCTACACTATCTCAAGGGTTTGTTTGAACCACAATTTCTCATATTAAACGTCCATATGCATGTATTCACTAAAAAAAGTACATAAAATATAATTAATTAATGAACTCATGAATAGAAAATGGGTTTTGTAACATTTTGAAATAGTATCAACTAAATTAACATCACGAGTATAAATAGTTGATACCCAATATTTAATAACCTCATATAAATATTTAATGAGTAAATTAATAGGGTGATTCTTGAAAAATTAATTCCTATGAAATAAATACTATTGGGATTAAGAATAAATGACATAAAAATCATATAATAGTTACTTTAGAAAGTGTTGTTATCTTTTTTGAAAAATATGTAGTTACTGTTGCGTTGAAATTTAATTTTTGAAAATCTAAAGTTAATTTTTTTGAAAGATATGTAATTTTAAATAGAAATTTCAATAATATATCCTTGAAAAGAATAAGAAAGTTTTAAAATGATATATTTAAATTACTTTAGAAAAATAAATTTTAAATGGAATCCTCAATAATTTGGATTTGAAAATAAAATATTGTTATAAAAAGGAACATGGAGTGTTAAATATATCTTGTACTTTAAAAGGAAGGGAAAAAATTATAAATTTTGATATAAATTTATTAAAATATATATATAAAAAAAAGTAGTAAATAATAATTTTTAAAATAGAAGAAGTTAAATATGATGGTCACTTATGTAAACACATATTTTTTCACAAAATAAAAAAGTAAAACATTTTTTGTGAAAATGAACTAGTAAATAGGCGAAAAACAATATATAATTATGATGATTTTTATTTCATAATAATATATCACTTTTATTATAAAGGTATGAAATGATAAATACTGTTTAAGATAAAATAATAATTTCCCCTACATAGAAAATAGAAAATATCCTATAAAATAAGAAATTGGAGAATTTTTCAAATATAGAGAAATAATTATCATGGAATTAAATTTAAACTCAAAAATGGGAATTTTTAATTAAAAAATACACTATAGATACCATTATTCATGAATAAAGAGATATTTAGATTTTTGTTCATGAAGTTGAAAATTATAACCCTTGAAAAAAAATAAAAAATAAAAAATAAATAATAAATAATTAAAGATCATTATGTGTTCGACATACATGAAACAATTCCATGAAGAAAAATCATAACACAATGAATAAAAACTGAGTTTCTACATACATTTATGGTAATTGTAGTGTATGAATAATGGGGATACCATGCATTAAATCTATAAAAAATTATTAAATTAAATATATTTATTTTACTTTAATGTAAAATAGTAGTGAATAAAATGTATTAGGAAAAGTATTCTGATAAATATCACACATTTCTTATGGATTTGATATTGATACAAAGAAAATCATACCATAATTACTGACATCTAATAGCATGAAGGAATATACTATATAATTACAATAAGTATGTTAATATCCTATTTTTAAACCATATTAATATCTATAAAATTTTACAAACATAATTTATAATTATTCTTTACATGTAAATTAGTTATGTATTTTCTATTATAAATATCAAGTGTGAGTTATCTTGATAATAGTTAACTAGTTTTACAGTAGCGCCATTTCCATTAATTTTTCAAAAAACTAAATATTTACTAGAATATTTATGGAACGTAAATAGATAATTATTTTATTTAGAACTATATCTTCTCATCCCCATTTTATTATGTCATATTTCCTAAAAATAGAACGAATGTAGTATTATTTCACCAGTTTTAGCGACCAAAGATAGTCTTTTGATAATAAGTAAATTAATTAATATTAAAATTATATAATAATAAACCAATATTGTTTTTGTAAACATATAATCAACTTACTATTTATGTACCCATAGAAATTAATTATGGGTTTTTAAAAAAAAAATCACATTTTAGATTAGACTTTCCTAATCATGAATATATCACAATTCGATGGAGGAGTATGGTTATGAAATTATTTATTTTAAAATATATAATTATATCAAAATTTTATATATATAATATAAATTTTTAGTTTTTTATTATATTTTGTGAGGTTATATGTATAATTTAAATGAATGCAAAAAAATATTACTTCGAGGTGGCGGTAGTCAACATAATGCTCAATTAATTTTTTATTCCATTTCCCAAATATCGAGATGAAATGAATTTGAGTTTTAAATTTTATGAAAAAATAATATTATTATTAAATATTTCAAATATATTCATCAATTACTTTCTTATTACCGGTGAATATATGCTATTTTGAATAAATGGAGACATAGAATATGGTTGGTGGTAGTCCATACAATCACTTGATCAACGTTTTATTGTATTTATAAGTGGATAAAAAAAATAATGATTATTAATATAATGAAAAATAAATATAATTACTTTATTAATTTCATCATATTACCTTTTCAATTGTTTTATTATAATTCAATAATTAAGTATATATGGATATTTATTAAGAAATTACCACATTGGGACCTTAAACATTATTTTTAAAGTCTCAATGGAAATGGTGGAATAACGCAACATATTTTAGAATAGAGGCTATAAACGTGATAATAATTTATATTAGGATAAAAATTTATGTTCTTTAGGAATAAATTCATTAAAATGTGTTTTTAATGAAGTGATACAAGTGTTTATCTTTTATAAGTTAATAAAAGAGAGCATTTGTGAATAACAATAATTTTTCAATAATTTTATAACTCTATTAAAGTTTAAAATGCTAAAAATGCATTAAATAATGGAGTTTGGAGTGGTATATATTTTATTGATCATCTAACATTAATTTTAATTATCTTTTTAATCATTTTAAAAATCATTTACCATTAGTTTTTTTCTTTTTACCAGGTTATTTTGTACATAGTTTTAACAAATTATTTTATATTTTACTAATATATAAAATAAAAAATATTAATAAATTTGGAATTGATGAACCTATATTTAACATCTATTTTATAATTTTTTTGTATAAGATATAAAATTAGCTATTACTTTGAAAATATTAATATCTAGAATAACAATTTTAGAGAAAATGATGGTTTTATCATTATGTGTTATTAATGTAATTTTGTATTTATTTCAAATAGAATGTTTAACATTGGTCCTTTGTCATTTTCTTTATGGGGTAGTGATATGTTACTAGAACATAAGAAACATCCCTATGATGAAAAAGGCGGATAATAAATCTCAAAGGGATTTAATACATGTGGGGGAGATTTCTCCTTTTATAATAAAACCTCCAACTAAAAAAACTATAACAAAAAAAATATATTATGTATAATAACAATTAAAGGAAAAAAGTAATTAATATATCAAAATCATACCAAATTCATGTATCAAAGTTGAAGATTACAATACCAATGTAAACAATTGAATACAAACTATCAAAATCAAAGTCAATGATAAGACTCAATGTTCCTCAAGATCTATAATCCAAATTCATCAAACAACCATCATATCCATAATTATTTATAATTTCATATGAAACATTAACTTTTCTTAAGTTATAATAGCTTTCATTTTCAAATGTTCCAATGTTCCAATGTTGGGGTGTGTACTAAAATTCAGCAGGATTTCCCCATAGACGTCCCTACTCTCAACACTAGCATAGGGAAGTTAGAAACATTCATCTAAAACCATTAATATAATAAATTTACTAAAATAGTTTATAAATATATATATAAACATATTCCATAATAAAAAATGATACAAAAAAACTATTTTTCAATGAATGAAACCAATGAATTTTTGAAAACAATTTCACAAGTTCCCTTTGGAAAAACCATTCCATTTCATACATCACGACAATAAACCAGGAATGATTTGATAATAAAGATATATAATAATGAACGGTTTCTCATCGATCGACCATGTCATCACAAGGTTATTATATAAATGTTTCCATTACACCTTTTTTAGATTACCAAGTCATATTTCAACTAAGCCTCGAAAATGGAATATGACCTCACACCAACCCATTACCCGAAACCATTTCTATTCAAAAACCATTCTAATAAATAGAAATTTGTATTGAAAACCATTTTCCAAATCACCTAACCAAGATACCATTTAATAATAATCATTTTAAAGTCATTTATGAAATTAAATTTCAAAACCAATAACCACAATTTCAACAATTTCACCCAAAATCAATAAATTGCCCCTAAAGAAGATTTATAACATTCACTCCACACAAATTTCACCACTAATTTCTAGAAATTATATCAATTTGAAACTATTACAATAATTTCTAGAAATAATAGTAGACAATGAAGCAACATACCTTGATAATTTTTTAGAAATAACAAACAACAAAAAAACGTCACAAAACTGGGTTGAAACTCCACAAAATCAGCTTAAATCTTTTCCCATATCCTAAAAACCCCACATATAATCATATAATGAATCCAAACCCATATATATACAAACATAAATAATAGCTTAGTAAAATTTATAAGAACATACAAGTATATCTAAGAGACACATCAAGAAGGATGAAGAACGAAGCGTTACCATAAGTATCTGACTTCAACACACCAAGGGATTTCCCCAAATCACATCAAAATAGCTTGGGAGGGGTTCGCCAACCATTTAGAGATAAAAAAACATATATTGGTTTATTTTAGGGAAAAAATTCATGTTGAGGTAAAATTGAGTTATATAAAAATTTATGGTTCTAACTTTGACCCGGGCTTGTTTTAGTTGCACAGTTTGGCATGTTGTGCGCTAACTCTACTGTAACCACTACAATGAAGATATACCTCACAAAATTGGATCACATGGATAATAAACCATGTTTCAACCACAGTA
Source organism: Viscum album (assembly GCA_963277665.1). Lineage (NCBI taxonomy): Eukaryota > Viridiplantae > Streptophyta > Magnoliopsida > Santalales > Viscaceae > Viscum > Viscum album. Next base: position 672,403,539 of record OY728137.1, on the reverse strand, counting down.
AATCTCAATATCCAACATATTCATAACAAGTTATGGGTACCTCTGATATTTCAAATGGTTTGGACCAACTGTGCACAGCCCGTGTGGCTTCCCTTTTGCCTCTATTTCACGGTGCATTGTTTTCTATAGGTGTTGCATAGATTCCCCAAACCATTCAGAAAACATGAACCTGTATAGAATCCCCAAAAACTATCCAAATATTCTCCGAATTATCCCAAACATTACCCAATAAATTAATACACATAAAAATAATAAATAATGGGTTGGAAACATTGAACTATAATGATCCAACCACAGTTTCCCATAGTCGTTGCCCTATTTCATTACATTGGCATGATTACAAGAATTTCATATTGTGAAGGAAATGTAAAGACTTGACTATAGATTACTAGAGTCAGTGCCTTATTTGATTATATTTTTATGATTACAAGAATTTTTTATCTCGATATAATGAATATTTTATTTGATTTTGAAAACCAGATACATTCATATGTTCAATATTACAACATAAAAGGAAAAATAAATTAAAAATACCTTTGAAAAAATACATAACTCCTAGTTTATTTATTCATGTCATTAATAATATACATCATTATATCCTTATAAAATGAAACATAAGAAAAGGGTGAGAAAAAATTCTAAGTAATGGTAAGAAATACAGAAAAAGATATTGTAATCATAAACATTAGGCATGGTGAATAACTAAAAACACATGAATTTAAAAATGAACTTTAACACATTATGGATATAATACGAGTAGAATAAATAATACCCTAATAAATCATATTTATGGGTATTATACTCATTGAATAATATCATCGTCTTTCAATTACATTTCTTATAATGGTTAATGCATAATGCCAGACTTCCTAATCATACCATCATGGCCTTGTGCCAAGACCATAAATAATAATTTTCTTAAGGCCTTGTGCCAAGACCACATTTTATCATATTCGAACTACCAATGCATTGAGGGGATATTTTAGGCTAAAACTATCAATTAATAATAAAAATTCATTCTACGTCTGAATGTGGATAAATATAAACAACATATGCATTCCTATTGAAACTATCATATGAAAAGTCAATAATGTTTCTTAAACATTATGCATAACCACTAACCATTTAGAGTAAATATGTGAATGGTTTTAAGATAGAACATCAAAAATAAAATAATCATAAAACATTCAATTAAAATTAGTAGATGATATCATAAAATATTAATCCCAGTAATACCTAAGAATCAATAAGAGTGTTGAAATATGTGAAATTTCTCATATTAATTCCTTGATTAATTTTTTAGGTAAATACTCTATTAATTTGAAAATAATAATTTATTTTAAAAAATTATTTATAGAAAACCATAAGTGATGAAATATATTGTTTTCATAATAACATTAGTTCTTTTTGAATGTTAATGGTAACTAAAAACGGATTATAGAGTGCCCTTGAAAATAGGTATGTCTTTGAGAAATTCCCTTGAGTGGGGCTTGTATTTTAGGAAGAATTCTTGAATGATCTTTTTAAAAAATATTACTCACCATGAATAGATGTCTTAATTTAGTTGGTTTAAATATATATAACATTATCACAGAATATAAGGGGATTAAATATGAATATATAATAATTTATTTTGGGTGTGTAGAGAATAAGAGTAACCCAGATGAAAATGGAGGTTTTGGTAGAAAACCTTACCTTATGTCTAAAGGTCTTCCAAAAATGATCTTAATGAGATGAATAATAAAAATAAGGATCATAAATTAATTATATAAAAACATATTATAAATTCAATTTATTTATTATTACCTTATTCTGTTTATTGATGACCTTCTTGATTGGTTTAAGTGGTTCAATTTTATTGTTGGGGAGCATTTTCTTCCTTGGTATTGATGACCAATTTACATATATACTTGTAAGGATAAACATATATGATAAGAATGGTTTCCTAGAAAAGAAGTTTTATTTTATTCGTTAATATCTATAATATTACATGTTTATAAAATTCATTTGGTTATTGGGAGTGAAGTTGAATCATTATATAAAACAAATATGATAATTGTTCGGGTTAATTGGATGTTTTTTATCACAACAAACCCATTCAGATTTATAAATTAATATGATATGTAAAAAATATTCCATAACCATAAATAAGTTATAATACATATATTATAGTCTTTTTCATCCATAAAAATCGTTTCATGACCATAATTGATGAAAATAATAGAAATTGAAAACCTGTTGTCCTCAAATGTGATAAATTAACACATCTTGAATGGTGTTTTCATTTCTAGTATTAAAGAAGGGGTAATGAGATATGGTGATTAAATATTTAATTATTATATAAATTTTAGTACATTTATGTTTCTAGAGTCTTCATAACATTTGTATTGATGGATGCGATAAATAAAAATGAAAAGCATGGAACTTGAAATGAACGAAAAGAAATGTTGAATTTACCTCTTTATGTTATCGTCTTTGAGGGCCTCTTAATGGGAGAGGTTTTAAAAATTTTATGAGACCAAGGTAATATAGGCATGGGGGAGGATATTAAGAAGAGATTTGATTATAATTTATTAAATGGACAAGTATGAGAGGATTGAAGAGAAGAGGGAGTGGGGGGGGGGGTATAGTGGAGGAGGTGAGTGTTATTTGAATATCTTATCCACTATTTTATTATTTCTATCAAGACAACCAATTGTGTTGATTCATGTGACCCATTATAGTAATAAGTTAATTTGAGTTTAACTAGGTGTTCTTACATAAGCCATGATTTTAGGAATAGTAAAATTTACTGATAATGTTTGTATACACAAAATTAGCATATTTTATTATTCATAAAAGATTTGAATATTTTAAAAAATCCCAAAAATTGAACATAACCATTTTTTGATGTGTAAAATTCAAAAATAAAATCCTTTTTTAGAAAATAAGTTTCCAAATATTATTAGTTTAATTTTTAAATAAAATTATTATTTATCTAAAAAATAACAGTTGAAAAACTACAATTCGTTTCGTACATGGTTGCGTTCAGTAAGATAATTAAATTATAATAAGACAAACATATTTTTTAGTGAATAGTATCATACCTTTCTAAACATTAATATGAATATTAATATGAAAATTTTTAATGTTATACCATATTATAATTTTATTGTGTTATGCTTATAAGATAATGAGATGATTATTTTTTCAATGTGATATAAAATGAATTTTAGTTTTAAAATTATTATTTTTAGAATAAATTATAATTATATTTAAAAATTAAATTATCAATATTTAGAAAAATATTTTCAAAAAATAGAGTTCATTTTCTAATTCTATAAATCGAAAATGGGTTACGGTGAATTTTTGGTATTTTTGTGAAATACTCGAATTTTTTATGAATATTAAAATATAGTAATTTACCGTATATATATATATATATATATATTATCATTTAAATTCACAATTCCTAGCATCAATGTTGATGTAAGAACAATTATTACGAACTCACATGAACTTATTACTATTATTGGTCACATTAATCAACAATATTTTTTGTCTTGAAGGAAATAATAAAATAATGAATAAGATATTCAAAAATCACTCCTCTCCTTCACTGTAACCCCCCCTCAATATATATTCTATTCAATCCTCTGAAGCCTTGTAACTTGACTGAATTCTGATCAAATATTCTCTCATGATCATCCCCCGTCTCTAGAGACCCTTTTTCTCATAAAAAATTCCATAACGTCTCCTCTAAAAAGTATCTCAAGGAAGATAACATCAAGAGGTAAATTACACATTTCATTTCTTTTATTTGATGTTCCTATATTTTCATTTTCCATCCTCACCAAATTTCATAAAAATGGTGTGATTACTCCATTAACTTAAATGTAATATATTTTTGTTATGATAAAGGAATAATTCTTCACCATCTCTAGTTTACCCTTATTTTATCATAGAATTGAAAACACCGTTTGAGATGTGTTAATTTATCACATTCACAGATGACATGTTTTCAATTTCTATTATATAATTAAATTCCAGTCATGGAACATTTTTTATGGTTTAAAAAGAATATAATTTATGTATTATAACTTTTTTAAGGTTCTAGAAACAATTTTTACTCATTATATCTATTTTTAAACCAAAATGAGTTTGTTTTGTGATCAATAACCGCCAATTAACCCAAACAATTATCATTAACGTTTTATATAATGGTTCATCATAACTCCCAAGAACCAAATTAAATTTATGACCATGTAATTTATTGTTTTTTTCACAAATAACATTAAAAATATATTCTTGAAAACCATTCTCAGTCTATATGTTTATCCGTACATGAATATATGTAAACTGATCATGAATACCAAGGAAGAAAACACACCCAAACAATGAAATTGAATATCTAAACTCCTAAGAGGCCATGAATGAACCTAAAAGGTTATAATTAATCAAATATATGGAAACTAGGTTCTTTAATCATTAATTAATGATGATAAATTTTATTTTTCATGTCATTAAGATCATGTGAGGACCACCTTCAATCATAAAGTAAGGGTTTTCTACATGAACCTCCATTTACATTCTGCTTACTCTTATTATATACTTATATAAATAAATTATTATTTATTCATATGTGAAACTTATATATTATGTGATAATATTATATATATCTTTTCTAACTAGAATAATAATTTAATTTTTTGGGACTTATATGTTTTAAAATAGGATTTCGAAAATTCTTCAAGAAATACCAGCTCAGCTTAAGGGAAGTTCTCAAATTCATACAAAATTTTAAGGGCACTAAATATCTATTTTTAGAGACCATTAACTTTATAAAAGAACACATTTCATTATGATGATACTGTCTTACTTAACTTCGGGTTTTTATTCAATTCATTTTTGGGAATTACTCTTCTTTTCAATGTTAAAGAGTATTTATGTCAAGAATTAGTCGATGGTTTAATAAGACTATCATCATCTATTTCAACCCTCTTTATGATTCATTTATAATATTGTGATTAATATTTTATGACATAATATATTATATATAATTTAATGGTTTATTATTAGTTTTACTATGGATGTGTTATCTTAAAACCATTCAATAATTTACTCTGAATGGCTAGTGTTTATGATTATTGTTCGAGGAATATTATAGATATTTAATATTTTAGTTTCAATAATATTGTATATATTATTTATGTTTATCACCGATCATATGAAGAATTCATTGGACATAGTATGTGATGGGTGGGGCCCGCTATAACACCTCGAATCATTGGTAGGTCTCCGGAGAAAAAATATCGTGTTGGCATAGGTCCTTGAAAAATTGATTATTTATGGTCTTGGAAAGAGGCCATGATGGTATGGTCATGATATCTTACATTATGCATTCCCACATATTGAAACTAGTAATTTAATGTTGTTGAGATTATTATACTAATAGAATATCCATTATTATGTGATATTATGACATTATTTATTCTGCTCTTATTTCTGCCATAATGTGTTCAAGTTTATTTCTAAAGGCACATGTTTTCAGTTATTCACCATTCCAAATGATTATGTTTCTGATATATTCCAATGTTTTTCTTACAATTTTTGAGCATTTTATCTCACCCCATTCTTATGTTTTATTTTCACAGGACATCAAGAGGGATATTATGAATGACGTCCAGAAATATCCTAGGATTTATAGATGTTTTCAAAGGAGTTTCTAATTTTTTTCCCTGAAACATTTTACCGTTAAATTTATCAATGAATATGGTTTTCCAAAACTATTAAACTCTTTATTCCTTCAGGATGTGACTTTATTTTAGTCATACCAATGTAAGAAAATAAGGAACTGACTCCAGGCAATTGCGGTCAGGTCTCTATAGTTGGTATCAGAGGATGATTAATAAAAAATTAGAAACTACAATTCAAAAATGAGAATTTTCAATCAAAAAAATAGTAAAGTATTTAAGGTTAAAACAAACAATATCATCCTGTAAATTTTGGTAAGGAATATATTTCTGTTATTTTCTCGAAAAAATCCATTTTTGGATACTATAAGTGGTTGTGGTTATGGAACATATGGTCCTAGGATTAATAACTCGGAAAAGGTGTTTTGGGCTTGACATGAGATATCCTGGTATAGAATAATGGGCCTTACTGCGCACTTGGTTTGAAAATTCTAGGGGATATGCTTAGGATAATTCACATTTTCTATACAATCTATTATGAAGGATTCAAATTTAATTTTTTCCTCAATGAAACAATGTTTTGTATTATGTGATTAAATATGTATATAATTTCAATTTATGATAAGTATATTTCTATATTGGGATAATATATTATGATTGAAAACCTTATCTATTGTATGCCATTATTTAGAAATGGAGCCTGGTGGAAGGAAGAGGAACTACATGAACGTGCATGTCTAATGTAGGGATTTCCCACTAATGCAAGATAATTATGTTTGATATGTTATTGTGACTGGTTCATGGACACTTTTAACTATATAAAGAAAAATGACACCAATTATGAATAATAATCCTTCCTGTAGAGAGCATCTAGATCCACAACCTGGGGGACATATGTTAGACCACCTTATGCGAAATAGCCTAAAACGTTTAATGGGAATAAAAACCCATTCATAGTGGCGTGGTGGATAATTCCATTAGAGAGTATATTTTACTCTTTGATATTTAATTTGTAATAACCCTGTTCTTATTTTTGAGGTACGAGTTTCTTCGTTTTCCTTTTCCTTAAGTGTTTTTTAGAAAATATGGAAAATAGGGGGAAAATCCTAAATTTTGGAACTACACGTCGTGTACTTTTTCCACACGCCGTGTACTTCTGTCCATATAGGGATGAGTACACGGGGCGTGTAGCCATGCCAACGATGAAGGGTGTAGGAACTGACTACATGACGTGTAGTGGTACCTTACACGCCGTGTAGTCAGTCGGTAGGCCTATATAGTAAGGTGTTGGAGCAGCCGACAGCTGGGCGACAGTACACACCGTGTACTTTAGATTACACGCCGTGTACTTTAGAGTACATGTCGTGTACTCATGTCTACGATTGAATAGTGTGGCGGTGCCACCAAATGAACATTGAAATGAAAAAAGTACATGCTATGTACTTAGAAGTACAAGCCATGTACTTTGTTTTTTCGGCTTAAAACGGGCAGTAGCCTCTTTATTTGGCAGAGGAGACACCTGAGCTGATTTGGAGCCAAAGGAGGAGGTCAGACCTTTGAAGATCCACTGGGTGTTCGTCTGGAATCGGTTTCCTCCTTGGATGATCCCGTTGTAACCGCACGGGTACGGGCTTCCACCTCCTTGGCTGGTTCTTACCAATTCTTCTCCTAACAGCATTTATTTATGTTTTTTGGATTTTGTTCTTCTTCATATCTACGCCTTTCTTGGGAATTTTTGGAGTCGACATTCGGGTATAACTTTCATAGGCGTATAAGGTAGGTGGCTTTGTGTTTATTTTCCAACTATCGTGCGTTTTTGTGCATTTTTGTGCCACGAACCCATGTTGGGGTGTCGTGTGGCTGATGTCGTTGCTATATTTAATACCTAGAATTGCATAGGTGATTAGACTGTGATACTAAAATGCTGGTTGGGATCGTTTCTTGGATCCGGTACCACCCCAGGGGTCTGTTCCACTGTTTATCCATTTGGCCAGGATACCCAAGGGTATGCCTTTAATGCTGTAATTGTAGAATTGACTTGAGAGGAATTTCTTGTTTATTGCATTTTGATATGTTGGGAATGGCCCGATTACCTGTTTAGGATGAGGGTGTTGTTGTGATTAGCCTGTGGGCACTACACTATTTAGCCTGTGGCAGTAGTTATTTCGGCTTGAGGGAAACTTCTTCCGTGCTTATGGGCAGCTGATTCTGTGCCTGTGGGTGACACTACCTACGCCTGAGGGAAAACTCTATTTTACCTGAGGGAATATTCTTGTGTTGGATACGTGTTACCCGAGGGTAGCAGTTTACATGTCTGAGGACACTAGCTGTTTACTTAGAAATGCACTGTGGTGATTTCTTATATTAAATGGATTAAATGAATATAAAAAATAGCAATATAACTGGTAGTTGTTACTTTTGAGTACAGCTTACTTTATTGAATTTTACCACTGCACACTATTGTTGCATGTTTGCGTGCAGTTGTGCACGGGCCTTTGGTGGGTGCCTACTGATATATATTTCTCACACACTATTTGGGTCACGCTTTTCAGCCCAAATAGATTACGTTGCTACAGGTTTAGATAGGGGAAAGAGTCCCTATATAGGAACTTGACTGTTGCTAAGGAGTAGGAGGGCATGGGACCGTGCCTAGGCTCGCGATGCCGCTGCCAGCTATTTTGGTTATTTTGCTGTGCTATGTATTTTTTTGTACTATATTGATGTATAACATGTTCTTACTGTTTTCTTAAAACATGATCCATTTAGCATCATCATTTATATACTGTTGGTTATATCCACTGCTGTAGTTATTTCAGTTGTGTATGGTTTACTGCATCCGCTGTCATTGTATGTTTTATTTAAATTTCGCTGCGCTACACTTTGATAAGTGAGGGCATAGTTTCCCCACTTTCAGACATGGGACCTCGCTGCTTGTCGGCTGCCTCTGGCGTTTGTGGAAATGCGCTTGAGTTCTTGTGGCGAACCGGCTTCGGGGCACCCATTGAGTGGCACCCGGGACTGGGACCTTACAATGTGGTATCAAAGGAGTTTCTTTTCTTTGACTTACTATTTGGAGCCGTAGTCAGGGATAGGAAGAAACAGTAGTTGGTAATATGCTGTGCTCGGGCGTAGCTAACCCGTGTACAGGGAAAAGCCAGTCTACCTCGTATTTTGCAATTCTTTTGATTTTGAAAATTTTACAGTTGATATGTTTTCACCATTGGGTGACGCACATTGAGATTGTGCAGTTTATATTTTATCTATGGGTTCTTTTTAGTTGCAACCCGATGAGATGATGGTATGTCATCTCATGCATCATATAGGAACATTCTAGAAATCACATTCCATGCATAGTTGTCATGCCATGTAGGTACATTAGAACTTGCATGTTGCTATGATAGTTTTTGTGATAATAACGCATGCTGTTGTGATAGCTGCTTGATAAATACATGCCATGTGATATGGTATTTTTGTATGAGCTTGTTTATAGAATGGACTCCAAACTTTGGCTTTTGGGGAGTATGGTCCCCTATTGACCGGAATTTTGTGGATCATTGATTGTATGTTGGTTATAACACATATAAGATGTGAAACATTGATTCGTGGGGAGTATGGGCCCCCATGGGTTGGAATTTGACACTTAGGTGTTAGTTTCTGTATTTTATGGGTTCCAAGGAATTTTCTGAGGCATACTATCTGGAAACCCAGTATGCACGCCGTGTAGTATTTTTATACATGTCGTGTATGATCTTCTGTTTGGGAAGAAAAATGAACTTTTTTAGTACACATCGTGTACCCTGAGTACACGCTGTGTAGTCTCTTCCCGTGTCACAAACCATGTGGGAGAATACATGGGGTAGGGAAAGGCTTGGGTAAAGCATGCCGTGTACCGAATGGACACGCCGTGTAGTGTAACCCGGAGTCCGTCCGTGTAACTAACAAACACTGGTCGGTGAAATCCTGTACAGAACATGCCGTGTCAATGATGAACACACCATGTAGTGTGACATGGGGACTCAGCCGTGTAACTAACAACACGGGTCGGTGTCACCTCTCCATGAACACGTTGTGTACCTATGGGACATGCTATGTAGTCTTGTCTGAGGACACACCGTTTGGTGTTAGCAATGTGGCTGGGAAACGGGGTGGTGTACACGCCGTGTGCGGGTGTAACACGCCATGTAGTATCAAGCCGAGAAGTCGGTCGTGTCACAGACGACACGGGCAGTTGGTAAATAACACCATACATTCCGTGTAGATTGTTTACACACCGTGTAGTTTTTTTTAACGGAAGTCGTGTGGATTAGTCATGAAGAAGGACCCGGGATGGGGAACGGAAGTCATGTACACGCCGTGTAGTCAGTGTACACGCCATGTAGTATTATTTTGAAAATTTTGAATGCCTTCCTCCTCTTGTTTACTTTTTGGTTCCTTCTCTTTTTGGTCATAATAATCTTAAATATGAGGCATGCTTTTGACCCTGTAGTGTCATGACACCTAGTCGACCATGAGTTGTTCTCCAGGAGAGCAGTGACGATTATACTCCGTAGATGGTGGGAAATGGGCTACTAGTTGACCCTCCAACAGAGCCAGATGCGGTGCCAGCTGCTATACTAGACACAGGCGCGGAGGCGCAGTTCCGTGAAGGCTTTATGCGGTTCATGCAGACCTTTCAACGAGCACCGCAGGGTGCTACATCTATGGGTGAGCTGACTCGTATCTTCCAGCAGCAACATCTGCCTACGTTTTAAGGGGATGGTGGACCACAGGCTACGGAGTCTTGGCTAGGATCGATGCAGACTATTTTAGAGCATCTTGAGACACCTATAGGGCGGAGGGTGAAGCTTGCAACTTACATGCTACGTGATTCAGCCAGGAGGTGGTGGGATGTTCCCACCTAGATAGAGCATCAAAGGGACATGGTGTGGGAAGATTTTCAGGCAGTCTTCTATGACTTCTTCTTTCCCGAGACGCTGAGGGCATATAGAGCTCAAGAGTTCATGAATATGAAGCATGGTTCTATGTCGGTGATGGACTAGTCTGCTCATTTTATGAAGCTTCAATGTTTTGCACCCGTTTCGGTGGGTGATGAGACGTTGAGAGCCAGACGTTTTGAAGATGGTCTTCGGTATGACATCTGAGCACTGGTGAATGTTTTCAGGTTGCCTTCAGTACACACTATTGGGAACCAGGCGCTGTTTATAGAGAGGAACCTGCGAGAATCGAGTGGTGTGGGCCAGGGCATTTCAGAACCAGTTACTGGTGTTATTTCTGCTGGCAAGAGGAAGAGACATATGGAATTCTCTCAGGGCGGAAGTACCAGTCAGAAAAATGCTTCAGGTGTCCAGGTTATGTGCTACCAGTGTGGTAGAGAAGGGAACAAGAGACCTCAGTTTCCACGAGACCCAGTGGAGTGCCGATCTTGTGGCAAGATGGGTCATCTGTCGCGCTTTTGCAGGGAATTTCCACTAGTGGATAGTGAGAGGGGTTCTGTGAAGACTCCGCATGCGGGAGCAGGACTAGTGGCTTCTTACCAGTCTGGGAATTCGAATACGTCAGGGCATGCAGACAAAGATGGTGTTTGTGGCCATGGTAGCCAGACACCAGGATCGCAGAGGTAGCAGGGCGAGACATCTCAGGGTAGCCAGGATGTGTCGTAGGGCCGCGGCACTGGGCATGCATATGTAGTGCAACAGACCCAACAGGAGAAGGATCCCTGACCTTCTACAGTTAGAGGTACTATTCTACTAGCTTCTGTCTTATCTTCAGTGCTTTTCGATATGGGTGCAACACATAGTTTCATATCTTTACCCGTTATGGAGAGCCTTGGGATCTATGTTTCTACTTTTTTGGATATCATGACGCTAGACACTCCATTGGGGACTAGGACAACAGGTGTGCATCAGTGTAAGTAGTGACCCCTTGAGGTTGGAGTGTGTCACTTCATTTGGGACCTCTATATCTTAGAGATGACGAGATATGATTTCATTCTCGGGATGGATTGGTTGGTTTCCTATGGAGATTTTGTAGACTGCTATCGTCGTAGGGTGCATTTCATGTCACCATAGGGTGGAGAGTTTCTATACAAGGGCGAATGGGACGTTCAGGTGAGTCGAGATAGACCAGAGCATCATGGGTGAGGTGGAGTCACAACCCAGACTGCGAGTTTGTATCTGGATGATCATGGGACTTGTCAGACGGATTTCCCTCCAGTTGTTGATCGTTTCAGCGATGTTTTCCCGGACGACTTTTCGTGTCTACCTCTAGTGCATGAAGTGGATTTATCTATCAAGATTGTGCCAGGAGTAGCACAGGTTTCCATTCCTCTATATAGGATGGCCACACCTGAGTTGCAGGATCTCAAGAGGCAGTTAGAGGAGTTACAGGAAAAGGGTTATATCCGACCCATTACTGCTCTGTGGGGTTCTCCTGTCCAATTTGCGAAGAAGGCGGATGGTACCCTTAGACTTTTCATGGATTATGGGAAGTTGAACCAGTTGACAGTCATGAATCGATATCTGTTGCCATGGATAGATGATATTTTTAATAGGCTTCGTGGAGCACGAGTGTTCTCGAAGATTTAATTGAGATCGGGATATCATCATCTGCGCGTGAGACCATCAGATAAACCACTTACAGCTTTTCGGAGCAGATATGGTCTGTACATGTACTTGGTTATGTCGTTCGGACTCACGAACGTGGAAGAAGTTTTCATGGATCTAATGAATTTTGTGTTCCTTCTATATCTTGATTCTTTTGTGGTATTATTCATGGAGGACATCTTGGTGTACTCTAACACTTGACACGACCATTCCACCCATCTTGAGATCATATTGAGTACACTGAGAGAGCATCGACTATATGATAATCTCTCAACGTGCCACTTTTGGATGGACCAGATTCACTTCTTGGGTCATATCATCTCAGAGGCAGGAGTTGCAGTAGACCCATAGAAGGTGAGAGTAGTAGTTTCCTGGGATCATCCTAAGAATGTGTTTGAGATACGAATTTTCTTAGAGATGGATGGTTACTAAAGATGATTTATATAGGTCTTCTCCCACTTAGCATCACCATTGACAGGTCTAACTAAGAATGGGGTAAATTTTGTTTGGTCAGAAGCTTGCAAGACAGCTTTTCAGGACCTGAAGGGAAGGTTGACATCAGCACTGATCCTGATACTCCCAGATCAGGGGAAGAGCTATACAATTTTCTGTGATGCATCATGAAATGGGATGGGAGAAGTGTTGATGCAGGGAGAGCGAGTTGTTGCGTACATGTCTCAGCAGTTGAAGCCACTTGAGCGGAATTACCCGAAGCATGATCTCGAGTTGGCTGCAATTGTTCATGTGTTGCGCTGTTGGAGACACTGTCTTTTGGGAGAGAATTTTGTGGTTTTCACCGACCACAAAAGCCTCAAGTATATATTTACTCAGTGTGACCTGAATATCAGGCAGAGAAGGTGGGTTGAGTACCTACAGTCCGTCAATTTTGAGCTTGCCTATACACCTGGTAAGGGTAATGTAGTAGCTGATGCACTGAGCAGGAAGACTCAGATACAGGCAGTGCACGAGGCCAGTGGTGAGTGGAAGTTAATGGCCTTGTTCTCTGAGATGCATCTGGAGGTGCATGACAGTTAGGGACAAACTTATATTTCCTCGTTAGATGTGACTTCTACCCTCCTGGATAGAGTGAGGAAGATGTAGCTATCTAATTCATAAGGACTAGTTCTACGGGAGTCGGTTGCAAGTGAGGACCCTCCTCTTAGTTGGACGATAGGTGATGATGAAGTTTTGTGTTTCCATGGACGTTTATGGGTTCCAGGGGATATACAAGAGGAGATGATACAGGAGTTTCATGCTTCATCATGGGAAGTTCATCCCGGGGTTACCATGATGTACCGAGACTTGAGATGTCAGTATTGGTGGTTGGGTATGAAGAGAGAGATAGCTGGTTTTGTTACGAGGTGTTCCACCTGTCAGCAGGTGAAGGAAGAGCACCAGGGGCCAGCTGGGCTATTACATCAGTTACCCATTCCAATGTGGAAATGGGATGATGTCACGATGGATTTTGTGATGGGGTTGGCGAGGTCACCTCGAGGTAATGATGCCATGTGGGTTGTTGTGGGCAGACTCACGAAGGCAGCTCACTTTTTTCTGATCAAGGAGACCTTCGGTGTGGACGAGATCAGAAGGATGTATATCCGAGAGATCGTACGCCTTCATGGGGTCCCTTGTTCTATCATTTCTGATAGGGATTCCTACTTTATGTCTCGTTTCTGGAAGATTTTTTAGAGGGCGTTGGGTACACAGGTGCTTCTAAGCACAACATACCACCCTCATACTGATGGTCAGTCAAAGCGTATGATACAGGTGCTAGAGGACATGCTGCATGCATGCATCCTAGAATTCAGGGGATCTTGAGAGAAGCATATACCCTTAGTTGAGTTTGCCTATAACAATAGTTTTCAGGAGACTGTTGAGATGGAACCTTATGAGGCTTTATATGGTAGGCCATTCTGATCAACTTTTTGCTTGTTAGAGGTAGGTGAGGTAGCATTACTGGGGCCACAGCTCGTGAAGAAGACATCTAAGTAGGTCCAGTTGATTCATAAGTGGATGACTACCGCATAGTCTCAGCAAAAGTCTTATGCTGATCGTCGTAGACAACTTTTGGAGTTTGTGGTCGGGGATCTGGTTTTTCTACGTGTTTTGCCGAGGCTGGGACACATGTGGATCAAGAGATAGGGTAAGCTTTCACCGAGCTATGTGGAACCATTCAAGATTCTAGAAAGTGTCGGGCTGGTTGCCTATCAGTTGCAGTTACCGCATCGATACCAAGCCATGCACGACGTCTTTCACGTGTCTTAGTTGCGTCTCTATCATTCAGACCCATATCATGTCTTTCAGCCTGAGGAGGTTGAGCTGGAAGTCAATGTGTCACATGAGGAGCATCCGATTCGTATCGTTGACATGAGCCTGATGGTTCCTTGAGGACAGTCAGTTCCTCTCGTATGGGTGCTATGACAGCATGGATGAGTGTAGGACGAGACCTGGGAGCGGGAGGCTGACGCACGTGCTCAGTGGCCAGAGCTGTTCTGAGCTTTATCTACACCACCCTTTTAAGGGCAATTCTGGGATGAATTGCTATAAGGGGGGAAGTTTGTAAGAACCTGGTTCTTATTTTTTAGGTACAAGTTTCTTCTTTTTCCATTTCCTTAAGTGTTTTTTAGAAAATATGGAAAATGGGGGAAAATCATAAATTTTGAAACTACACGCCGTGTACTTTTTCCACACACCGTTTACTTCTGGCTATGTCGGGATGAGTACACGGGGCGTGTAGCCATGCCGGTGATGAAGGGTGTAGGAACCGACTACATGCCATGTAGTGGTACCTTACACATCGTGTTGTCAGTCGGCAGACCTAAATAGTAAGGTGGTGGAGTAGCCGACAGTTGGGCGACAATACACGCCATGTACTTTAGATTACTTTCGATGTACTCATGTCGACGGTTGAATAGTGTGGCGGTGCCGCCAAATGAACAATTAAATGAAAGAAGTACACACCGTGTACTCAGAAGTACACACCGTGTACTTTATTTTTTCGGCTTAAAACAGGCAGTAGCCTCCTCATTTGGCAGAGGACACACTTGACCCGATTTGGAGCCAAAGGAGGAGGTCGAACCTTAGAAGATCCACCAGGTGTTCGTCTGGAATCGGTTTCCGCCTCTGATGATCCCGTTGGAACCGCACGGGAAAGGGCTTCCACCTCCTTGGCTGGTTCTTACCAATTATTCTTCTAACAGGAGTTATTTATGTTTTTTTGGATTTTGTTATTCGTCATATCTACTCCGTTCTTTGGCATTTCTGGAGACGATGTTTGGGTATAACGTTCGTTGGCGTATAAGATAGGTGTCGTTTTGTTTATTTTCCAAATGTCGTGCGTTTTTGTGCGTTTTTGTGCATTTTTGTGCGACAAACCCATGTTGGGGTGTCATGTGGATGAGCCGTTGCTATATTTAATACCTAGAATTCCATTGGTGATTATAATGTGATAATAAAATGCTAGTTGGGATCGTTTCTTGGATCCGGAACTTCCCTAGGGGTGTGTTCTACTGTTTAGCCGTTTGGCCAAGATACCCTAGGGTATGCCTTTAATGTATTAATTGTAGAATTTCCTTGAGAATAATTTCTTGTTTACTGCATTTTGATATGTTGGGAATGGCCCGGTTACCTGTTTTGCCTGAGTGCGTTGTTGTGATTAGCCTGTGGGAAATACACTATTTAGCCTGTGGGTAGTAGTTATTTCAGCCTGAGGGAAACTTCTTTCGTGCCTGTGGGCAGCTGATTCTATGCCTTTGGGTGACACTACATATCCCTGAGGGAAAACTCTATTATTCCTAAGGGCATATTCTTGTGTTGGATACTCGTTACCTTAGGGTAGGAGTTTACGTGTCTGAGGAAACAAGTTGTTTACTTAGAAATGCACTGTGGTGATTTCTTATATTAAATGGATTAAATGAATATAAAAAATGGAAATATAACTGGTAGTTGTTACTTTTGAGTACTGATAACTTATTTTCATTTTACCACCACACACTATTGTTTCATGTTAGCACGCAGTTGGGCACAAGCCTTTTTTGGGTGCCTACTGAGATATATTTTTCTCACACCCTGTTTGGGTCACGCTTTTTGGCCCAAACAGATTACGTTGATGCAGGTGTAGATAGGGGAAAGAGTCCCTATATAGGTACATGACTGTTGCTGAGGAGTAGGAGGGCCTGGGACCGAGCCTAGGCTGGTGATGTTGCTGCCACCTGTTTTTCTTATTTTGTGGTACAATGTATTTTTTTGTACTGTATTGATGTATAACATGTTCTGACTATTTTCTTAGAACTTGAACCATGTAGCATCATCATTTATATACTGTTGGTAATATCCATTGTTGTAGTTATTTCAGTTGTGTATGGTTTACAGCTTCTGCTGTCGTTGTGTGTTTTATTTAAATTCTTCGGCACTACACTTTGACAAATGAGGGCATAGTTTCCCCACTATCAGACCTGGGCCCTCACTGCTAGTCGGCAGCCTCTGGAATTTGGGGAAATTCACTTGAGTTCTTGTGGCGAACCAGGTTCGGGGACCATGTTGAGTGGCACCCAGGACCGGGATGTTACATAATGAAATAGAGAAGGTTGTCATGGATGTTTTTCAACTGTTGGGAGATGCAAATTTATGGGGTCTTTAATCCAAAACACAAATGAGGTAGAAGAAGTAGAAGAAATTGAATGAATGGAATTTAAGGTAATTTTCTTATAAAAACCCTTCCATTTTGAACAATGAGTAGATATGGAAAGGTTGTTTTTGAATTTGGGGAAAAAATTTGATGAGAATGTTGCAAAGTATGAAGCTAACATTACAAGGATAGAAAGACACGTCGTAGAATAAAAACGTAAAAGTTGGAGAAAGATTATTTGATTCTTTGATGGTTTAATCCCATGTCTTTTAAGGGATTTATTCTCCCAAAGTTTCTCATAATATGAAGATATATTATCCTATTTTATCAAGATAGAAAATGAATTCTCAAAGTATTATGATTTTAATGAAATGAAAGAGAAGACGAGGGCTACTGAAAACTCTGGAAAAGGAAATAAGGAAATGGTGAAGAATGGAAGAGTTGACCTCCCACCCTATGATAATTTTGGGAAGAGACACCCTATTACTTTTCTGAAGTGTATGGGTGTTTGTTACTTGTGAGGTAAAAAATACCACCTATCTCATGATTTTAAGGGGAATAAAGAAGCTACCAATGTTTGATGATTCAATTTCAATGAGATGATAGATTATAAAAATTATTGTCTTAAGACTAAAGGAAATATTTTCAAAAATAAGGCCAAGGGAGAAAGGCCAACCTTATACTGTCACAACTGCTGAGTTTGAAGTTCCTAATTATATGGTGGTATGTAATTTAATTGATTCCTCAAACATATCATATACTTTATTTGATTCTTTCTCATCACATTCATTCATATCATCCCAATTTTCCATGAAAAATAGATATTTCCAATATGATTTAATAAGAGATATTTTATTCACTACTCCTATGTGAAGTGTCACTTCAATAAAGTTGTGAAAGGCAGTCTCTAGTGTGGTATATATACATGATTTACCTAATAATTTTATTATCATTCCCACAATTGACATTCACATAATCGTTATTATGGATTGGATTTCAAACCATGATGAGAACATATTTTTCAAGAAGGTGGTTCCAATTTTTGAGGACAATGTAGAATCCCGTATCTTTAAAGAACAAACATCACCATATGATTCTCTTATAGATATAGCCCCATTATGAAAAATGAATTGAATTATTGTGGGGGGGGGAGGGAATGCAATAACTATGGGCAATGAAAGGAATTGTAAAATAGAGGATGTATGTATTTTTCAAGATCCTGTTTTTTTGTTTCTAACGGATTTATCTATACATTCTATAGTGTTGTAAATTGAGTTTTACATAAACATAAATCATGATTCAAGGACCATATCAATGAACCATTACATAATGGCCACTCAGTTATTTGTAGAATTGATGAAGAAACTATGGTAATTGTGTGATAAAATATTTATTCACCCTAGTGTTTCTCCATGGGGAGCCCCTATCATTTTCGTTAATAAGAATTATAGATCTATGAGGTTTTGCATTGACTACATGGAGATAAGCGCTATAACAATAATGAATATGCATCCCCTACCACACATTGATGTCTTATTTTATCATCTTCATGGAGCCCAATATTTTTCAACGATTTACCTCCAATTTAGATATCATTAGTTTCATGTAATGAAATAATTCATTCCCAAGACAGCATTTTGAACCACGTATGGGTATTACAAATTAACTCTATTTCCTTTTGGGATGAATAATACACCCTCTATTTTCATGGATCTAATGAATAAGTTTTCAAGGAAAATCTTGATCACGTTGTGGTGGTATTAATTGATTATATCTTGGTATACTCCAAATTTTACGAAGATATTTAAAATCACATGCACACTATTCAAAAGACACTTTGAAGAAATTAATTACATGGGAAGTATAGAAACTCTGATTTTTTTCTTCAATCAGTTTCATTTCATGGTCACATTTTCTCTAAGGAATATATGTTGATCATGCGAAGAGAATGCATATAAAATAATTTCCTACTCCAATGAACATAACATGGGTACATAGTTTAATTTGTTTAGTAATTTATTATCGGTGTTTCACTTAGAAATTTTCCCATTTAGTTAGCCAAAATAACAATATTACATATAAAGGGGTTAAGTGTGTATGGAAAAAAAATTTGGGGAATGTTTTGAGGAATTGAAGAGGATATTAGTGAATGCATTGATCCTAACTCCACCATCCGATAATGATGGGTTTGCGATCCATAGTGATGAATCAAAGAAAGGATGTGGTTCTGTCCATATGTAGAATGATAGAGTTATTACCTATGCATCAAGGAAGTTAGAAATTAATTAAAAAAACTTTCCTACTCATAATCTTGATATTGAAGCTGTAATCATTTCTTTGATGATATGGACACATTATCTCTATATTGAATGATTTGAGATATATATGTATCATAAGAGCATCAAATATATATTCTACCAGAATGAACTCAACATAAGGAAAAGGTGATGGATAGAACTAGTCACAGATTATGATTGTTCTATACACTACCACATAGGATAGGATAATATGGTAGCAGATGCATTGAGTAGGAAGGATCATGGATTCATAAAAAATGAGGATTGAAAGGGATCATGTGTTTATGGATCTTGTAAAGATGGATATGGGATTTATCAATGAAGGTGAAAAATTAGTAATTTTTCATTTGGTTGGCCATCCATCTCTGTTTAAAAGAATAAAAACTTTTCAGTGTGATGGTGAGAATCTATAAAAGTTAATTAAATGTCTGAATGATGGGATTTTAACTAACTTCATGTGTGAAGTTGGAATTATGAAATTTGGGAAGAGGCCATGTGTTCTAGTTATAGCTGAGAGAAAAAGAGAGTTATTTAACAATGCTCATTTAAGGAATTTCTCTATATCCTGGTAGCACTAGTTTTTATAGAAATTTGTACGAACACTTCTATTGGGACAACATGAAGTGGGAAATTGCTGATTATATATAAAGATATCTATTTTATCAACACGTGAAGGCTGGAAGACAACATCATAGAGGAGTCATGAAACATATACCTATTTCTACATGGAAATGGGATGACATAACCACAGATATTGTCACTAGATTACCCAAAAATACAAGAAATTAAGAAGCAATATTGGAAATTTTGGATTCGACTTATAAATTGTGCACATTTCCTCGCTATAAGGGTGGATTTTCTAATAGAGTGCCCTATAGGATTCTATATCAATAAAGTCACGAGACTTCATGGAGCACCACTCTTAATTTTTTTGACTGTGATCCATGACGTATATCAATGTTATGGAAATGTCTTCAGAAAGTCCTAGATACTATGCTTCAATTGAGTACTTCTTATCACGCTCAAACTTATAGGAATTCTCAAAGGATGATCCAAAAATTAGAAGACAGGTTGTGATCATGCTCAGTTGATTTTAATGGTATGGGGGACCAATAGTTACCTACGGTGGAGTTTTCCTACAATAATACACTCCTTTAGAGCATTAAAATGGAACTATATGGACCATTATTTAGATAGAGATACTCTCCACCAATGTGTTCAGATGATGTCAGTGAAAGGAAGCTTGTGGGTCCAGAGATAGTGGTGGAAACAAAAGTGAAGGTAAATAGTTTTCAAAACCATATCAAAGTAGCTCAATGCTAGAAAAAGAGAAATGATGATTATAGAATGAAGGTTAAATAATTTCAACTAGGAGATCATGTTTTCTTGAAGGTATCTCCATGGAAGGGTGTTATATGATTTGGGAAGAAAGGGAAACTGAGCCCTAGGTACATTTGGCCTTTTGAATTCCAAGAGATATATTGGAGCAGTTTCATATCATTTGGCTATGACACCGAGCCTATCTAATTCACATAATGTTTTCCACTTATCATTATTAATAATGTACATTCCAAGCCCAACGCATATCCTCACATGTGAAGGTATAAAATTGGAACCTTAAAAACCTTTTTGTGAAGAGCTTATCATGATTCTAGACACTACGTAATGGGTTTTGAGGAATCAGAAGACCTGACTTGTTAAGGTACATTGGATAAATCATTGAATTGATTAATCAATATGGAGGCTTGAGGAGCTTATGATGAAGACCTACGAAAATAATTTTATGAGGTAACATTATTTGAATTTCGAGGAATTTGTTTTTTAGGGGGGAGAAAGTAACACCACAAATATTTATAAACAAATTTAATATTGAAAGAATGAAACATTGAGTTCTAAAAAAACACCACATTTTTATAACTTATCTAGTAAACACAATTTTTTCACCTATGTTATTTGAATTTTGAAAAAATGACATAAATGGTTGCTTTTAGTAAGATATTTAGTGTCTAATAAGACTAACATAATTTTTGGTTAATAGTAACATACCATTATGAATTTTAATGTGAATTTTTATATGAACCTTCTAAATAGTAAATCATATTATTATCTCATTGTCACATGGTATAATATAATGAGGTCATGATTTGTTTTCCAAGGTGATATAGAATGAATTATAGTTTTCAAATTGTTATTTTTTGAATGAATCATGAATTTATTTAAAAATTAAATAAAAATTATTTAGAAAATTATCTTCAAAAAATGGAGTGAATTTTTTAATTATACACATAAAAAAAATTACGGTTAATTTATTGGAATTTTCTGATATACTCGAATTTTTTATGAATAGTAGAATAAAATAATTTACCATAAATATATATTATCAGTTAAATTCACAATTCATGGAATCATGGATACTGTAAGCACAGCTGGTTCAAACTCATATTCACTTATTACTATTATGGGTCACATGAATAAAAAATATAGGTTTCCATGAAGGAAATAATAAATTAATGAATAAGATATTCTAAAACTACTCCTCTATTCCACTATAAACCCTCCCCCCTCACTCTATATACTCTTCTCACCTATAAAGACTGTATCATTGTCTAAATTCTTATCCAATATCATCCCAAGCTCCTCTACCGTTTCTAGAAGTCCTTGTTCTTATAGAATGACCAAAACATCTCCCCTAAAGAGGCTCTCAAGAAAGATAACTTCAGGAGGTAAATCCCTCTTTTCATTTCTTTTATTTCATGTTCCTTTCATTTCTTTTTATTTACTCACATACTTTAATATAAATGTTGTGATGAATGTATTACCATATATGTTCTATAAGTTTTTATGATAATGGAATAATTATTCATCATCTCTCTTTTCCCCTTATTTTATACTAGAAAAAAATACCATCTGGGATGTGTTATTTTATCATATTCAAGGATGATAGGTTTTCAATTTCTATTACCATATTAAATTCTAGTCATGAAACCATTTTTATGTTTGAAAGGTCTAAATTATTGGTATTATAAATTATTTATTGTTTTTTAATCCTTTTGTACACATGATATTAATTTATAAATTAAAATGAGTTACTAGTGGTCAATAAATGCTAATTAACCCAAACAATTATCATTAATGTTTTATATAATGATTCATCTTCACTCAGAATAACTAAATGAATTTTATGACCATGTTATATTCTGGTTTTTCACTAATAACATACATCTTCTACTCTAGACAAACATTCTATATCTACATGTTTATCAGTACATGAATATAAGTAACCCGATCATGAAAACTAAGGCAGAAAACACTCCCAAACTATGATATTGAATATTTTAACACATCGAAAGGAATTGGATGAAACTAATAAGGTTATAATAAATCAATTACATTTAGAATTGTTTCTGTAATCATTAATTTTTATTCCTAAATTTTATTATTCTAGTCATTATGATAATGTGAGGAACACATTTAGACTTAAGGTAAGGGTTTTTCATCCCGAATATCAATTTTCATTTGGGATATTCTCATTCTCTACTAACCTCAATTAAATTATTATTTATTCATATTTAATACTAATATATTCTGTTATAATGTTCTATATATGTGTACCAAATACAATCTTACTTTCATTTATTGAGGGTTATATGTTTTAAAAGGACCTTTCAAATTTTTTTCACAAAATACAAGCCCAACTCAAGGGATTTACTCAAATTCTTAGTAATTTTCTAGGGAAATATTTATTTATTTTAGTGTACATTAACTTTTCAAAGGCAGTAATTTTATTTTTCATATTATATCTTACTTCACTTCATGTTTTTATACAAATTTCTTTCAAAAATAACTCTTCTTTTTAAAGTAAAAAAGAATTTATCTCAATAATTACTCGACCATTTTATAAGAGTATCTTCACCTATTTTTTCACACTAGATGATTATTATTTATTATTGGTATTATTATTTTATGATATAATATATGAAATTTAATTTAATGGTTTATGGTTAGATTGATTATGGATGGTCTATCTTAAAATGATCGGCCAATTAATCTTGATGGTTTGTTTTTATGATTCATGTTCTGGGAACATTTTTGACATTTAATATGATAGTATCAATATGTATATATATATGTTTTTTATGCTTCTCCCCATTCATTTGAAGAATTTATTGGACTTAGTAAGTGATGGATGGGGCCTGCTATAGCCCCATGATGCATCGGTAGGTCTCATGAGAGAAACTATTTAGAGTCTAATAAGACATACATAATTCTTGGTGAATAGTAACACACCCTTATAAACAGTAATATGAATAGTAATATAAAAAATATGAATATAAATCGTATTATTATTTTATTGTATTATTGTTATATAATAATGTGACCTTGATTAATTTTTTAAGGTCACATTATATGAATTATAGTTTTAAAATTTATATATTTATAATAAATTATGATTTTATTTAAAACTTTAATTAATAATATTTGGAAAATTATTTTCCAAAAATGGAGTTAATTTTTGAATTATACCAATATAATAATGGTTATGGTTAATTTTCGGTATTTTTCGGAAATACTCAAATTTTTTATGAATATAAACATATAATAATTTATCATATATATAAATTATCATTTGAATTCACTGTTATTGGCATCAAAACTAATGAAAGAAAACGTCGTTCAAACTCAAATGAACTTATTACTATTATGGGTCACATGAATCTACACTACTGGTTGTCATGAGGAAAATAATAAAATAAAGAATTTGATATTCAAAAATCACTCATATCCACCACTATAAAGTCCACTCACTCCCTCTTCTTTTAACTCTTATCAAGCCTTGTTCCTTGTCTAAATTCTACTCAAATATCCTTCCAATATCCTCCCCCATGTCTAGTAGCCCATGGTCTCATAAAAAGACCAAAATCTCATCCCTATATATTCTCTCAAGGAGGATAACTTCAAGATGTAAATTTCTCTTTTCAATTCATTTATATCAAGTTCCATTCATTAATTTTTATTTTTTTACCTAATTTCATCCAAATATTGGAATGATCGTAGCACCATACTTATAATAATATTTTTTATTATAAATGAATAATTATTAATCATCTCTACTTTCCCCTTTTATATAATAGAAATGTAAACACCATCCGAGATGTGTTAATTTATCACATTCAAGGACAAGGAGTTTTCAATTTCTATTATCATCATAAATTTTGGACATGAATCCATTTTATGGTTGATCCATACTATAATTATCTATTATATCTTTTTTAAGTTTCTAGAATCCTTTTTGACATTTGATATTAATTAATAATTCAAAAATTGTTCGTTGTGAAAGAGAACAACCAATTATCCTAAACAATTGTCATTAATGTTTTTTTATAATGGTTCATCATAAATCCCAATAACCAATTGAATTTTATGACCATGTAATCTTATTTCTGTTTTATAATAACATATAATTTCTATTCTGTACAACCATTCTTATTCAACATGTTTATTCGTACATGAATATAATTAAATTGATCAATAAAACCAAGGAAGAAAACACAACCAAACAATGATATTGAAACTCTTAAACCCTCAAATGTCCATGGATGAACCTAATATGGATATAAAAAAAATTAAATGTATATAAGGTTCTGGAATCATTAATTTATGAACCTAAATTTTATTATTCAGGACATTATGTTAATTTCAGTAACACCATCAAACATAAGGTAGGGGTTTCTACCAGAACTACCATTTTCATTTGGGTTACTCATAATCTACACATATCTCAATTAAATTATTATGTATTCATATTTTATCATCATATATTTTTTGATAAAGTTCTATATATGTGTACCAATCATAATACTAAATTAATTTATGGGGTGTTTTATTTTTTAAAAGGATCCTTAAAAAAATTTCTTCAAATACTAGCCTGATAGAAGGGGATTTCTTAATTTTGTACCTACATTCAAGGGAACTACATAATCGATTTTTAGCGACCATTATAATTATAAAAGAACTCATTTCATTATGAAAATACTATCAAAAATAAATTTTTGTTTTATAAAATGAATTTTCCAAAATAACTTTCTTTTACAAGTAAATGTGTATTTATCTCAATAATTACTCGATGATTTTATAAATGTATATTCACTTGTTTCATCTCTCTTGTTGATTATTATGTCTTATTTATGTTAATTATACTAGTTTAATAACCTCATGAAAATTAAATTACTATTTTCATAATTAGGTAATTCATAATTTAGGACATCATAACCATACCGTCAAGGCCTCATGCTAAGTCCATAAATAATAATTTTTTCAAGGTCTTGTTCCAAGACCATAGTTGGTCTCATGATACCTACTAATTCATTAAGGGGATATAGATATACCAACCTATCTCTTACTAATTCCAATTCACTCCTCATATGAATGGGGATAAACATAAACATCATAAACATTCATATTGAATATAACATGTGAAATATCAATACAGATCCCCTAACATTGAGCATAAAAACATACCATTCAGAGTTAATAGGTGAATGCTTTCATGATATCACATACACTATCAAAATAATAATAAACCATTAAATTAAATATGTTATATAATATCAAAAAAATATTAATCCCAATAATACATACTAATCAACAAGATTGTTGAAATAGATGAAGATACTATTAAAAAATCATCAAGTAATTCTTCAGATAAATACTATTTTACTTTGAAAAGAAGGGTTATTTTGGAAAATTAATTGTATAAAACCAGAAGTGAAGTAATAGATTATTTTAATTATAAAATTATTGGTTTAAAAAAATTAATGGTTGCTAAAAATAGAATAATGTGTTCCCATGAAAATAGGAACGAATTTGAGAAATTCCCGAAAGTCAGGCTTGTATTTTGGGAATAATTTTTGAAAGATCCTTTTAATAATTATATCGCACCATATATGAAAGATGGATTACAGTTGGTAAAAATATATAGAAACGTATCATAGATAATATTAAATTGAAATATGAATAAATAAGTATTTAATTTAGGTATGTAGAGAGTAAGAGTTACCCCAATTGAAATGGATGAATGGGTAGAAAACCCTTACCTTACATTTGGAGGTATTCATCACATGATCTTAATGACATGAATAGTAAAATTTATATTCATAAATTAACTATTCAAGAGTATATTCTACATTTAATTGATATATTATAACATTATTAGTTTCATTCATGTCCTTTTGATGGGTAAAGAGTTCAATCTTTTTTGTGTGTAAGTGTTTTTTTCTTTGGGTTTCATGATCGGTTTACTTATATTCATGTATTGATAAAAATGTAGAATGAGAATGGTTGTCCATAATAGAATTATTATTTTATTATTTAAAATATATAATATTACATGGTTATAATTTTTTTGGTTATTGGGAGTGATGAATAATCAGTATATATAACATTAATTACAATTGTTTGTGTTAATTGGCAGTTCATGATCACAATGAACACATTTTGGTTTATAAATTAATATAATGTGTAAAAAAGGATTAAAGAACATCACATAAGTTATTATACATATAATATAGTTTTTTAATCCATAAAAATGGTTTTCTGACTAGAATTGAATGTGGTAATAGAAATTTAAAACTTCTCATCCTTGAATGTGATAAATTAACAAACCTCAGATGGTGTTTTCATTTCTAGTATAAATGAATGGGAAATGTGATATGATGAATAATTATTCATCTATCATAACTAAATTATATTACATTAATTTTAATGGAGTCATCGCATCATTTGTATGAACATAGGTTAGGATCAAAATAGAATAGAAAAGAACTTGAAATAAAAGAAATGAAAAATGGAATTTACCACTTAAAGTTATCATCCATGAGAGACTCTTTATTGGAGAGGTTTTGGTCTTTTTTGAGACCAACAGCTTCAACACATGGGGGAGGAGCATGGGAGGAGAATTTAGTAGAATTAATACTTTGAAAAACTCTTGAGAGGACCAAATAGAAGAGGGAGTGAGAGGGTGGGTTATAGTGGAGGAGAGGAGTGATTTTTGAATATCTTATTCATTATTTTACTATTTATCTCTGGGAAACCAATGTGTTGATTCATTTGATCCTTAATAGTAATAACTGTATTTGAGTTTTAGCCATGTTTTCATACATCATCCATGATGCCAGGAATAGTTAATTTAACTTATAATATATTTATATGGTAAATTACAGAATTTTACTATACTTAAAAAGTTTGAGTATTTGGGAAAAATCCCCAAAATATTTGCTATGTATTTTTTCATTTGTTGAATTAAAAAATGAACTATATTTTTTAAATATAATTTTCTGAATAATATTAATTTATTTGATAAATATCAATTTTAAAACTATATTTTGTTTTATATCAAGTAACATCCCATAGAATTATAAATAAATTTAATATTGAATTCACGAAACAATGAGTCTCTAAAAAAACCACTTTATTATAACATATCTAGTAAATATAATATATCTAATTCTATGATTTTTTTTTTGATAAACTAACATACACTGTTGCGTTCAGTAAGATATTTAGAGCTTAATAAGTAAAACATAATTTTTAGTGAATAGTAATATACCATTATGAATAGTAATATGAATATTAATATGAAACTTATGAATTATAAATCATATTATTATTATATAGTCTTATGGAAATATGATAATGAGGTCTTGATGAATATTTCATGTTCATATAAAACGATTTATATTTTTAAAATTGTTATTTTTAAAATAAATTATGATTTTACAAAAAAATAAAAATAAAAATATTTACAAAATTATTATAAAGAATGGAGTTAATTTTTTAATTCTACACAACAAAATCTGGTTTCGAAGGATTTTTGGGACTTTTTAAAAATACTCGAATTTGTGATGAATAGTAAAATATTGTAATTTTTCGTACATTATTAGTTCAATTCACTATTCTTGGAATCATGGTTGATGTAAGCACACTTGGTTCGAACTCACTTTCACATATTACTATTATGGGTCACATGAATCTATATTATTGGTTTTCTTGAGTGAAATAATAAAATAATTAATAATATATTCAAAAATCACTATTCTCCTCCATTATAACCCTCCCCCCACAGTCACTCATCTCTTCACTCATCCCAATCCTTTTTTCCTTCTCAAAATTCTTATAAAATCTATTACCAATATCATCCCCATGTATAAATTCCCTTGTATGGATAAAAGTAAAAAAAAAATCTCCCCTAAATATTCTCTCAATGAAGATAACATCAATAGGTAAATTCCTCTATTCATTTATTTTATTTTATATTCTATTACTTTTATTTCATGTTCAATTATTTTTATTTTCATTCCTCATCAAATTTCTTCCAAATGTTGTGATGGATCCAATACAAAAAATTTACTATATTGTTGTTACGATGATTGAATAATTATTTATAATATCTCATTTCAAATTCGATTATTCAACAAATTAAAGCACTATCTGTGATGGGTTAATTTATCACATTCAAGGATGACATGGTTTCAATTTTTATTACCATAACCAATTCTGGTCATGATGTAATTTTGATGGTTGAAAAAGACTACAATAAATTTATTATGACATATTTGAGGTTCTGGAATACTTATTTACACGTGATATCAATTTTTTAATCAAAATGAGTTCATTGTGATCAAGAACCTAAAATTAACCCAAACAACTATCACAAATGTTTTATTTAATTATTCATCTTCACTCCCAATAACCAAAAGAATTTTATGACCATGTAATCATATGGGTTTTTACGAAAAAAATACAACTTATTTTATGGAAAGCTGTTCTCATTCTATGTGTTTATCCGTACATGAATATAAGTAAATAGATCATGAAAACCAATGAAGAAAACACTTCGAAATAATGAGATAGATTATCTTAACCCATAAAAAGTACATGAATGAACCTAATAAGTATATAATAAATTAATTACATTTAAATTAAGTTCATTAATCATTAATTTATGAACCTAAATTTTATTATGCAGGACATTAAGATCAATTGAAGAACACCTTTGGAAGTAAGGTAAGGGTTCTCTACCCGAACATCTATTTTCATTCGAGTTACTCTTACTTTGAAACTTACCTCAATTAAATTATTATTTATTAATATGTAATCGTCATATATTCTGTGTTAATTTACTATATATGTTTACCAACCATATTCTTACTTTCATTTATGTGTAGTTATGTGTTATAAAAGTATCTTTCAATAATTCTTCAGGAAATTCCATCTCAACTAAAGGGAATATCTCAAATTCGTTCCTATTTACAAAGGAAATATATAATATATTTTCCAAAAACATTGACTTTCTCAAATAAATAATTATATTATGAAAATAATTTCTCATTTTAGTTTGGGTTTTATACAAATATATTTCCATAAGAACTCTACTTTTCAATGTAAAAGAGTATTTTTCTCATGAATTACTCGATGATTATATAAGAGTATCTTCATCTCTTTCGACACTCATGTTAATTATTATGTATTATTGGGATTAATATATAATAATATAATCAAAAATATTTAATTTTATGTTTTATCATTAGTATTTCTTTTGATTTTATACTTAAAACCATTCACCAATTTACTCCGAATAGTTATTGTTTATGCCTAATGTTCAGGGAACGTTATTAGCATTTCATTTGCTAGTTTCAATATGAATGTATACCTTTTTATGTTTCTAAGAATACATATTTGGAATTCATTGGACCTAGAAAGTGATGGGTGGGTCCCTCTATAGCCTCTCAAGGCATCGGTAGGTCTCATGAGGAAAACTACGATTATGGAACAAGGCCTTGAAAAAATGATTATTTATGGTCTTGGAATGAGGCCTTGATGTTATGGTTACAATGTCTGGAATTATTCATTCCCTCCTTATAAATCTTATAATATAATGTTCAAGAGGTTATTCGACTATTATAATTCCTAGTATTATGCTTTATTACGACATTATTTATATAACTCTTATTCCTTCCATAATGTGTTCAAGTTCATTTTTGAAGGAATGCGTTTTTAGTAATTCACCACGCCTAATGTATATTTTTATGAAGTCTTCTCCGGTATTACATACCCTTACTAAGAATTTTGTGTGAACCCCTCACATTTTATTAATTTTCCTATTACATGAAGTGGTATATTATGAATGACATGGAGAAATAACCATGGATATATGGATGTTTTCAATATAGTTTCTAAGTTGTTTTTACATTCATGTTTTAATGTTGAGAATATGTATGTATCTAGTTATCAGAAAATAATAAACTATTCATTTTTTCCAGATACAACTTTCTGTTAGTCATGAAAATGTAAAAAAATAAGGTACTGACACTAGGAAACTAGTTTTAGGTCATTACAATTGGTATCAACAAAAGTTTATTAGAAAACATGGACACTAGATTTTGAAAATGTGGATTTAGGAACAAAACCCTAAAATAGTCTATATGGATAAAACATACAATAACAACCAAGAATATTTGGTATGAAATAGATTTGGTGGATATTTCTAGAATATAAATCCATGTCTAGATGCTACATGTTGACATGGTTCTGAAACAAATGTTCCATGGAGTAACAAATCCTACAAGGATTTTCGGGCATGACCTAGGGTATCCTGGTACACGACATCGGGCCCTACAGTGCACCTTGTTTGACACACCTAGGGGATATTCTTTGGAAAATTCACAATTTTTTACAATAAAATGTGATGGAAACAAATGTAAATGTTTCATTTATTAATCCATTTTTATGACTTAAGATATTATTTATGTTTTTAATTTCAATTTATGTTATGTATTTTTCTATGTTGAGATTATAAATTATGATTCAAAAAAATCTAATCTAGTGTAGGCCCTTATTTAGAAATGACATCTAGTTGATGGAATGGAATCAACATGAATGTGTGTGTATCAAGTGGTTGTTTACCTCTGATACAAGATAATGATGTGGTCTTTGGTGTTGTTACTGGTGCTTAACAACATATAACTCTACTAGGTCAATTGACTTAGGTTATGAATAACAACCATAACCATATATAGCATCTGAATCCACAACATGGAGGACCTATATTGGACCAAATTATACAACAAAAACCTCAATCATTTAATGGGACTACAAACCCATTCATTGCATAGTAGTTGGTAAGTTCACTTGAGAATATATTTCTCACATTTGAATATAATAAAAGAGATAAGGTTATCATGACGGTTTATCGACTATGGGGAGATGTAAATAAGTGGTGGTATTTAGTAAAAAAACCAAGGAGGACTGTGAAATAGAAGAAATGTAAATGAGGAATTTTAATGAAATATTCATA
The DNA here is from genome assembly GCA_963277665.1 of Viscum album. NCBI lineage: Eukaryota > Viridiplantae > Streptophyta > Magnoliopsida > Santalales > Viscaceae > Viscum > Viscum album. Next base: position 672,371,989 of record OY728137.1, on the reverse strand, counting down.
AAATAATACTTGCCTAAAGAACTGTGAGAAAATATGGAACGAAAATTTCTGAATATAAGGCAAAAAAAGAATGATAAATTTGTAAAGTATGAAGAAAACATCACATGGTTATAAAGACATTCTATAGACTATACACATAATCTAAGGAGAAATATAGATCAATTCATTGATGGCATAAAACCATACCTCTGATGGGATTTATACTCCTTAGGATTTTCATCATATGATGACATAGTCTCTTGTACAATTAAGATGGAAATTGGATTCTCTAATTATTATTATTTTATGGGAAGAATGAGAAGTATAGGGATGCTGAAAACTCAAGAAAATGAAATAATGAAATTGGGAAGAAGGGATGAGTTGATCGTACACACTATTATAATTGTGGGAAGAGACACCCTGGCACTCACATGAAGGGTATGGGTGTTTATTACAAGTGTGGAGAAAAAATCCACCTATATTGGGATTGTATTTGGGTGAAATAAGGTATAAATATTCAATTTTACAATTGTAGGGAGAGTATAAATTAATCAAATGATTTACCTAGGATTCAGGGAAACTTTTCCCAAAAAAATCTCAGGGAGAAAGGCCAAGATTATGTGATCACAGTGGTTAATATTGATGTCCCTAATGATATGGTTGGAGGTAATTTAATTTCTTCCTCAAACATATCCAATTTTTTATTTGATTCTAGATCATTTTATTATTTAATGTCTTTTTATTTTCCTTGAAAATAAGATATTTCAAATTTTATTTAAAAAGGGAATTGTCAATCAAAATCTTAAGGGAAGTATCACTACAACAAAGTTGTGTCTGAAAGTCCCCATTATGGCATATAAATATTCTTTATATGCTGAATTTATTTTCATACCCATGATTGAATTTGATATAATACTCTTTCTATATTGTCTTTTGAACCATGATGTGAAAATTTATTACAAGAAGACGGATGTTACAATTTTTTAGGATGATGCAGAATCCATTATATTTGGGAAGAGACAAAACCATCTGAATCTCATCTAGATCCAGCCCCAGTAGCTATACTTAATTGAATTATTGGGGAGGAAGGGAATTAAATAACAAAGGACGAGGAATGGAATTTACAAAGAGAGGTTGTACATATTGTGAAAGAATATGTTGATGTGTTTCAAGAGGATTTACCTATACATCCTCTAGAGTAGGAAATATAGTTTCCATTGACATAATTCTTTATTTAAGGCCCATATCAATGATCCGTAATAGGATGGACACTATAGAATTAATATATTTGAAGAAATAACTAGGGGAATTGAGTTATAAAGGATTTATTCTTCCTAGTGTTTCTCTATGGGGAACCCCTGTTCTTTTCATTACAAAGATATATAGATCTATGAGGGTGGGCATTGACAAAAGGTAGATCAATGATATAAAAATAAGGAACAAGTATCCCCTAAATTTTATTAATGATTTATGTGTTAAAAATCTTGGAGTCCAATATTTTACAAATATTAGACTTTGATCTATATATAATTAGTTTCATTAATAGAAGGAAGACATTCTAAAGGCATAATTTCGAAACAAGTATGGGAATTTCATGTTTATAGTAATGGCTTTTGGGATGACTAATGGATGATCTGTTTAAATGGATCTAATGGATAATGTTTTCAAGGAATATCATGATAACATTGTGGTGGTATTTATTAATGATATATTGGTGTACTCCAAATGCTATGAAGAAAATTAAAATCACTTGCGAACTATTCTAATGTATCTTAGATGGAATGAATTATATGGGAATTTTAGAATGTGTGAATTTGGGCTTCAATCAATTACCTTTCATGGATACATTTTCCCTTAAGATAGAATATCTTTTGATCCAATGAAGACAAAGGATATGAAAGAAGGGACGAATCCAACAAACATAAATAAGGTATATAGTTTTATTAGTTTAGGAAGTTATTATTGGCGTTTTGTTCAGAACATTACCAATTTTGCCAACACAGTGATCAAGATTACACGTAAAGGGGTTATGTTCATGTGCAAAAATGAATGAGAGGATTTTTTTTGTGGAATCGAATAGGATATTCGTGTATGTTCTGATCCTAACTCTACCATTAGGGAATCATGGATTCATGATCTATAGTGTTTCAACAAAGAAAGGATTTGGTTGGGTGCTCATAAAAAATGATAGGGTTATTTCTATTCATCAAGGTAGTTAAAAATTCCTAAAAAAAGTATCCTACTCAAGATCTTGAGTTAGAAGATGTAATATTTTATCTGAAGATATGGAGACATTTTATCTATGGTAAAATATGTGAGATATATACAGATCATAAGATATTGAAATAAATCTTCTCACAGAAAGAACTCATCATGAGGAAAAGGTGATGGATTGAACTAATCAAGGATTATGATTTTCCATAAACTACCACATTGGAAAGGAAAAATTTTTATTTGATGCATTGAGAAAGAAGGCTCATGGAGTCCTAAACACAATGATAATTGAAAGTGATCTTGGGTTTTTGGATCTAATAAAGATGGATTTGGTAATTATCAAATAAGGTGGAAGATTTATACTTTTAAATATTGTTTCCAAACCATCTATATTGGAATGGATTAAAATGTATCAATATAATGATGAGAATCTATAATGAATACTAAAGGAGTGATTGATGGGAAGTTTTCAACATCATGTCTGAAGATGGAATTCTGAAATTTGGGAAGATGCTTTGTGTTCCATCTATACTCGAGCTAAAAGGGAGTTATTGAATGATGAACATAGTTATAATTTCCCATTACACCCTGGTAACACTGTGTTGTATAGATATTTTAAGGAACATTTCTAGTGGGACAAAATAAAGCGTGAAATTTCTGATTATGTATCATGATCATTAATTTTTCAACAAGTGAGGGATTAAAGACAACATCGTAGAGGATTCGTGCAACCAATTTTTATTCCTACATTGATAATAGTTGACATCATCTTGTATTATTCCATATATTACCCAAAAATCCATGAAATAATGTTGAAATATTAGTAATTGTGGATCGAATTAGGAAATATTCACATTTTCCTCTCTATAAGTGAGGATCATCCACCAGAGTGCCTTTCACGACTCTATATTAATGATGTTGGAGACTTAAGGGAAAACAACTATAAATTGATCTTGAAAATGATACAAAATATACCTCAAAATTCTAGAATAGTATTCAAAAATCCCTAGATAGTGATATTTTATTGAGTAATGCTTATCACCATCAAACTGGCAGGGAATTAGAAAAGAAAATCCAAACATTAAAAGACATGTTGAGATCATGATCACATGATTTTCAAGGTATGTGGGATTAGTATTTACCTTTGGTGGAGTTTTCCTACAATAATAGTTTCCAATAAAGAATACAAAATTTACCATATGATTCATTTTATTTAAATAGATGGCGTAAACCAACATCGTCGGATGAGGTCGGTGAAAGGAAGCATGGGGTTCCATATATTGTGGATGAAAAAATAGAAAAGGTAAAGAAAATTCACACCCATTTCAAAGCAGTTCAAAGTAGGAAAAAGTGGTATGATTATAATTGAAGGATGTATTTGTAATTTCAAGTAGGAGATCATGTTTTCCTAAATGTATCTCCATAGAAGGGTGTTATAAGATTCAGATAGCTAGGGAAACTGAACCCTTGGTAAATTGGAAATTTTGAAATCCTAGAGAGAATTGGAGTTGTTGCATATCATTTTTTCATGCCACCTAGCTAGTTCAAAGTACACAATTTGTTTCGTGTCTCATTATTGAGAAATTACATGTCAGGCCCACCACATTTCATCACTTCTGAAGATATCTAATTGGATCCAAACTTATCTAGCGATGAATGGCCAATCCAAACTCAAGATAGTAAGAAAAATGACTGGAAAATTAGATGACATGACTGGTTATGGTATGTTGGAATAAATCATATAATTGAAGAAGCAACATGGGATCCTGAGCATCTTATTATAAGGACCAAAACATGTATTTTATGAAGTAAAATTTTGTAAATTATGAGGAAGAAATTCTTGTGGGGGGGGGGAGGATAATGTAACACCACAAGGATTTCTAAAAAAATTAATGTTAAATGTATGAAGTACTAAGTCCCTAAAAAATACCACTTTGTTATAACCTAGTCAATAAACATAATTTTCTCACCTTTGCGATTCTAAATTCAAAAATTTACATACACGGTTGTGTTCAGTAAGATATTTAGAGTCTAAAAAGAGAAACTTAAATTTTAGGGAATTGTTACAAACCCTTATGCATAGTAATATAAATAGTATTATGAATAATAATATGAACCATATGAATAATAAATCATATTATTTTCTTTTTTTTATATTTTTATATGATAATGATATCATTATTAAATTTTCAAGGGGATATATAACAAATTATAGTTTTATTTATTTATTTTTTGGTATAAATTACGATTTTATTAAAAAATTATATTATTAATATTTAGAAAAATTCATTCAATAAAATGAAGTTTATTTTTTAATACTATAAATTAAAAAATGGTTAGGGTGATTTTTTTGGATTTTTCTGAAATAGTTGAATTTTAATTATTAGTAAAATTTGGTAATTTATCATATATACACATTATCAGTTAAATTCAGTATTAGTAAAATAATTGATAATGTAACAACATTTTGTTAGAACTAATATGAACATATTACTATTATGGGTCACATGAATCAACATTATTGGTTGTCTTGAGGGAAATAATAAAATAATGATTAAGATATTAAAAAATCAATCCTCTCTACATTAAAACCCCCCTCACTCCCTATACTCTTCACTCCTCTAAAGCCTTGTGCCTTGTCTAAATTTTTCTCAAATATCCTCCCAAGACCCACCCCCAAGTCTATAAGACCTTGGTATCATTAATTTACCAATACATATCCCCTAAATTGGCTATCAAGGAAGATAACTTCAAGAGGTAAATTCCTCATTTCATTTCTTTTATTTCAAGTTCCATTATGTTCTTTTCCTTTATTCACCTCCTTTCATCTAGATATTATTATGACTCCAATACCCCATATGTACTATAATTATTTTATGATAAAGGAAGAAATATTCATAATCTCTCTTTTCTCATTATTTTATACTACATATGAAAACACCATCTCAGATGTGTTAATTTATCAAATTCAAGGACAGAGGGTTTTTAGTTTCTATTACCATATATAATTCTTGTCTTGAAACCATTTTTATGGTTTTAAAATACTATTATATATTTATTAAATCTTATTTTATGTTATGGAAACCTTTTTTACACATTATTTTACCTTATATATCAAAATGAGTTCACTGTGATCAAGAACCACAAATTAACACAAACAATTGCAATTAAAGTACTCTATAGTTATTCATCTTCACTCCTAAAAAATAGATGAATTTTTTGACCATTTAAAATTATGGTTGTTCTATAATAACATGAAACTTATATTCTATAAAACCATTCTAATTCTTAATTTTTATCCATATATGAATATAAATAAACTCACCATGAAAACCAATGAAGAAAACACTCCATGTCAATGAAATTGAATCTCTTAACCCATATAAATTCCATGAATGAACCTAAAAGGTTATAATAAATAAATTACATTTATATAATTTTATAGAACCATTAATTTTTGAACCTAAATATTATTATCCTGGTCATTAAGATCATGTGAGGAACACCTTAGTACATAAGTTAAGGGTTTTCAACCTGAACACTGATTTTCATTCAGATTACTCTTATTCTCTACATACCCAAATTTAATTCTTATTTATTCATATTTTCTCATAATATAGTTTTTTATAATGTTATATATATGTTTACTAACCAAAATCATACTTTCATTTATGGGGAGTCATTTGTTTTAAATTAATCGTTCAAAAATGCTTCCTGAAATACAAGCCCGACTCAAGGGAATTTCTATCCTATTTTCAAGGGAACTATATAATATCTTTTTAGTTGCCATTAAATTTATAAAATCACTCTTTTTATTATAAAAATAAATTATTACTTCACTTATACTATTATACAGATACATCCCTAAAATAAATTTTCTTTCCATAGTTAAAGAGTATTTATCTCAAAAATTACATGATGATTTAGTAAGAGTATCTGCATGTGTTTCAACACTCTTGTTGATTTTTATGTATTATTGGGATTAATATCTTCTTATATAATCAACCATATTTAATTTAATGGTTTATTATTAGTTTGAATATGGATGTGCTATCTTAAAACAATTCACCAATTTACAATGAATGGTTAGTGTTTATATGTAGTGTATAAGGAACATTATTGTAATTTCATATGATATATTAAATATGAATGTATATTTTGTTTATTTTTATCCCCATTAATATGAGGAATGAATTGAACATAGTTGGTTATTTATGGGTCTCACTATATCCCCTTGTTGCATCAGTAAGTCTTATTAGAAAAGCAATGGACTTAACACCCCATGGATTTATAAATAAATTTTATATTGAATGAATGAAATAATAAGTGTCTACAAAATAAAACTTATTTATAACATAGATAGTACACATAATTTTCCCACTTCTATGATTTAATACTATGATATTTAGAGTCTAAGAAGACATACATAATTTTTTGTGAATAGAAACATACCCATATGAATTCTAATATGAATTTTAATATGAAACTTATTAATAGTAAAGCGCATTATTATTTTATTTTCATATGGTTATAATATAATGAGATATTGGGTAATTTTTAAAGGTGATATAAAACATATTGTAGTTATAAAATTTTTATTTCTGAAAAAAATATGATTTTATTTAAATTTATATTAATAATATTTAGAATATTATTTTCTAAAAATAGAGTTCATTTTTAAATCATAAACATCAAAAAATGGTAACGTCTAATTTTTGTGACTTTTCTGAAATAATCTAATTTTTATGAATAGTTAAATATGATAACTTATCGTATGTATACATTATCAGTTAAAGTCAATATTCATGTCATCATGGATGATGCAATCACACATTTTTTGTAATCAAATGCAATTATTACTATTATGGGTCACATGAATCAACACTATTGGTTTTATTGAGTGAAATATTAAAATAAGGAATAAGTTATTCAAGAATCACTCCTCTCTACCACTATAAAAACACCCTCACTCCCTCTTCTCCTCACTCCTCTCAAGACTTCTTCATTGTCTAAATTCTTCTAAAATATCCTCCCAAGCTCCTCCACCATGTCTGATGGCCCTTGGCCTCATAAAAAGACAAAAAACACCCCACTAAAGAGGCACTCAAGGAAAATAATTTCAAGAGCCAAATTCTTATTTTCATTTCATTTATTTCAAGTTCCTTTATTTTTTTCTTTCCTCATCTCATTTAATAGAAATTATTTGATGGATATAGTACCATAATTTCACTAGAAATTTGTTATGAAAAAATAATGCTTCATCATCTTTCATTTTCACTTTTTTATACTTGAAAAAAAACACTATTAGAGATATGTTAATTTATCACATTCAAGAACGATTGGTTTTCAATTTAAATTACCATCTTCAATTATGGTCATGAATCAATTTTACTATTCAAACCAGACTATAATATATTTATTATATGTTATGTTAGTTTTTGGAATCCTTTTTACAGATGATATTATTTTATAAATCAAAATGTGTTTGTTGTGATCAAGAACCGCCAATTAACCCAAAGAGTTATCATTAATGTTATATATAACGAGTCATCTTTACTCCCAATGACCAAAAAAATATATTCCCATCATATGTTTAGTTTGTTCACTAAAAACATCAAACATATATTATGGAAAGTCATTCCAATTCTTAATGTTTATTCATATATGAAAATGAGTAAGCCGATCATGAAAACCAAGGAAGAAAACACTCCCAAAAAAATAAAATTGAATCTCTTAACCCCAAAAAAGTCTATGAATGAACCTAATAAAGATATAATAAATAAATTAAATTAAGAGGAGGTTCTATAAACAATAATTTATAATCTTAAATTGTATTATTCAGGTCATTAATATTATGTTAGGAACACATTAATACTTAAGGTATCATTTTTCTACATGAACCTCCATTTTCATTCAGGTTACTATTATTCTCTAAATACATCAATTAGATTTTTATTTATTCATATTTACACCTCATATATTCTTTGAGTATGTTATATATATTTTTACCAACCAGAATCCTACTTTATGATACGGTGTGTTATATGTATTAAAATTATATTTGAAAAATTCTTCCCCAAATACAAGCCCAAAACAAGGGAGTTTCACAAATTATTACCTATTTACAAAGGAAAAGTATATTATGTTTTTAGTGACCACAGAATTTATAAAATAACTCAATTTATATTGAAAATACTATCTTATTTCACATCCAGTTTTTAACAATTAAATTTCCAAAATAACTAATCTTTTCAAAGTAAAAGTGTATTTATCTCAAAAATTACTCAATTATTTTATAAAAGCATCTTCATCTATTTCAACACAGTTGTTGATTCTTATGTATTATTGGGATTAATATTTTATAATATCATCTATCATACATTATTATATAGTTTATGATTAATTTTTCTATGGATGTTCGATCATAAATCCTTTCACCATGTTACTCTGAATGGTATGTGTTTATGGTTAATGTTCAGGCAACGTTGTTGACATTTCATATGTTAGTTTATGTATGATTGTATATATTTATTATTATTATCCAGATTCATATGATGAATGAATTGGACATAGTATTTGATGGGTCGGCCCTTCTATATCTCCTTGATTCATCATTAAGAATCATTATAAAAACTATGGTCTGGGTGAAAAGCCATGAAAAAATGATTATTAATGATCTTGGAACGAGGACTTGATGGTATGGTAATGATGTCCAGAATTATGTATTCCCTCATTATGAAACTTATAATTTAAACATTATTAGGTTATTCAACTATTATAGTACCCACTATTATGATTTTTTAGGGGATTATTTATTCCTCTCTTATTTTTTCCATAATCTGTTCAAGTAAATTTTTAAATGCATGTGTTTTTAGTTATTCGCTCTACCTAATGATTAGGTTTATGATACATTCCACTATATTAATTACCCTTATTTATAATTTTATCTCACCAATTTTTAATATTATATTTTCATAGGGCATTAAGAGTAATATTACAAATGACATGTAGAAATAACCTAGGTGTTTTGGATGATATCAATAGAGTTTCTAATTTGTTTTTTTCTTTCATTTTGTATTGTTGAAGTTATATATGTATCTCGTTTACGAAATAACTAAAGTATTCATTCCTTTTAGATAAAAGATTACTTTAATAATTCCAATTTAATCAAATGAAGGACCATCTCTAGGAATCTATTGTGATGTATTTATAGTTATTTACCAACCATATTCATACTTTCATTAATGTGGATTTATTTGTTTTAAAAGGTTCTTTCAAAAAACTTCCCAACATAGAATCATGACTCAATGGAATTTCTAAAATTATTACTTATTTTAATGGTATGTCTATAATTGTTTAAGTGACCATAAACATTATAAAATAAATAATTTTATTAAGAATATACTTTCATAATTCACTTCTGTTTTATAAAAATTCTATTACAAAAGAACTCTTCATTTCAATGTAACATAGTATTTATCTCATGAAATAATTGAAGATTTTATATGAGTATCTTCACATGTTTCAACACTCTAATGATTCTTAAGTATTACTGGGATTAATATTTTATTATATCATCTACTATATTTATTTTAATGGTTTATGATTAGTTTTACTATGGATGTTCTATCTTTAAACCATTCACCATTTCACACTGAATGGTTAGTGTTTATGCATAATGTTCAGAGAATGTTATTGACATTTTGTATAATTGTTTAAATATGAATGTATATATTGTTTATGTTTATCCCCATTCATATGAGGAATGAACTTGATTTAGTATGTGATTTGTGGGGCCCACTATAACCCCCAATACATCGGTAGGTCTCATTAGACAAACTATTGTCTGGGAACTAGGCCTTGAAAAAATGATTATTTATGGTATTGGAAAGAGGCCTTAACAAGATAATTACGATTTCCAACATTAAGAATTTCCTCATTATGAGACTTGTAATTTAATTTTCATGAGGTGAAGAGAATATGGAGTGAGGGGGTTTTATAGTGGAGGAGAGGAGGGATTTATGAATATCGTATTCACTATAATATTATTTCCCTCAAGACAACCAATGGTTTTGATTCATGTGAATCATAATAGTAAAAATTTAATGTGAGTTTGAACCATGTGTTCTTACATCATCCATAATGACAATAGTACTGAACATAACTGATACATTATATATACAGTAAATTAATGTATCTTACTATTCCTAAAAAATTCTTGTATTTCAGAAAAATGCCAAAAATTTACCATAATCGTTTTCTGACATGTATAATTAAAAAATGAATTCTTTTTGTTTCAGAATAATTATATAAATATTAATAATTTAATTTATAAATAAAATTATTTTTTATTCGAAAAATAAAAATATTAAAACAATAATTCATTTTATATCAACATGAAAAATTAATCAATATCTCATTATCTTTATACCATAGGACAATAAAAAATAATATGATTTACCATTCATAAGGGTCATATTACCATTAAAATTACAATTCATAAGGGTATATTACTATTAAAAAAGAGAATCATGGCATATAATCGTCTAAATATCATAATAAATGCAACCGTGTATGTTAGATTTTCGAAATTCAGATCACATAAGAGGAAAAATTACGTTTACTGGAAAGGTTATAACAAATTTGTGTTTCTTAGAGACATAATGTTTGATGAATTCAATATTAAATTTATTCATTAATCCTTAGGGCGATACATTATCCTCCCATACGAAGATTTCTTCCCCAAATTTAATAGAATGTTAACTTAAAAAAAGATTAGGGTAAGTCTTAAACAAAAGTTCCCCATGCTTTATTGTTTCTTCTTCAATTCTATGATTTTTCTATTATACCTTTACCAATCGTGCCATCAGATTCCTCAACAAATGATACATAGTATATAAAATATGGATAGGATGTTCATATTACGATAATTTAGGATCCAATTCCATACATTCATATGTTAGTAATTGTATTGGTTCTGGTATGTACTTTCTTTACAATGAGACAAGGAACACATTTTGTACTTTATATAGGCAAGGTGGCATATCCAAGTTATATGAAATATATCCAATTCTCTCTAGGATTTAAAAATGACCAATGTACATAGGGCTCATTTTCCCTTTATTCTCATATCTTATAACACCCTTCCATGGAAATAACTTAATAAAAACATGGTCCCCTACATGAAATTCCAAATCCTTCCTTCAGTTATTAGCACAACTATTTTTTCTACATTGAGATGCTTCGACATGGGTTGAATAGTCTTTAACTTTTCTATTATTTTACCCTCCATCTCTGGACCAAAATGATTTATTTCACCGACTTCATCCTACCATGTTATTATACAATATCTATTTACAGAAAACGCTTCATATGGTTCTATGTGAATGCTTGAATGAAAACTATTATTCCAGGAATACTCCACCAAAGTTAAATAACGATCCCATATACCGTTAATATCATGTGATAATGATATCAACATGTCTTCTTATATTTGTATAATCCTTTATAATTTCCTATCAGTTAGAGGGAGATAAAGAGTACTCAATCAAATCTTAGTAACCAGGGCTTTGTAAAACCCCAAGATTTCATAGTATGTTATCTCTTAAAAATAATTCAATAACTTGGGCAACACCCAACAACGAGTTTGAGCGTACCAAACTAGCTATTCAAAAACTGGTTATGAATAATATTTAGATAATTTTGAATTTTACATATTATATAAAATTTTAGATTCCATATTCAGTATTTCTTATACGTAATATAAGAACAAATTCATTTTTTTCATATAGAAGAACTATTTTTTAAAAAATGGGCTTTTAACACATTTTAATGAAAAGACATTTCTAAATCTAATATTTGACACTTCTATATATTCAATTTGACAAAATATACTTCTTTTTTAGAAGACAAACATTAAAATTTTGTTTGGAAAAGTTTTTTGTACTTTTTTTATTACTTTTATATTTTGATGAATAATTAAAAATACTAAATTTTAATTAAAAACAAAAATTTTAATCGAAATAATTTATAGTGTTAAATTATGAATTTGAATGGTTTTGATGTATAATTAAATTATTTTTTTATCATTTTATACAATATAGGGAATTATAAGTAATTTCACATTTAACTTTGACATAAACATATGTCAATCTTTTGATAGTTTTTACTTTTTAAAAACCCAATTTTTGGTTTTTGACAATTAGAATTAATTTTAAATTAATAAATTCAGATTCTATTTTTTAATTTGTTAATATGGAATTCATTTTTGAATTCATAATATCAAAATTATAATAGGGTAAAATTTTTGTTTTTTTCTGAAAACATTCAATTTTTGATAAATAGTGAAAAACACTGTAATAATTTAAAACCAACTTTTATTTAAAAAATTATCTATATTATTTAAAAACAATTATGTAAAAATAGATATATAATACCTATATAAGTTCAACAGAATTCATTGGAGTAATTCTATAATAAAATTAGATGTATAAAATTTTATCGAACGTTTTATCGTCTTTTACCCAACTCATATGAACATTTAGAAATTTTAAAAAAAACATAATTTTAACACTTTTGTGAGTTGAATTTCAAAAATCCGAGAGACATGTTTGAAATCATTAAGTAAAATGTGGTTTAATAAAATGAAAATAATTTTTGGTGAATAGTAACTTTTTGCTTTTATTTACCACGGTTAAAAGTAAATAGGGTAATTAAGGGTAAAAATGATATTATTATTATCCTAAAACATGTCCTAATTCTATAGGATAAGTGTAATTCGACCAAAAACAACCTTAGGAATAAAATATGATCCTTAGGTCCACTTGTATTAGTTTAGGACATTTATTATTATTTAATTTAAAGAAGAGTTAAAAGTGTTAAATTCAATATTTAATAACTAACCCATTTTTAATATAGGGTTACACATAAGATAAAGTAAACTATAAATATTCAATAGAAATCGAAAAATATTTACTAATTAATGATATTTTATTTATATTTTTTGGCATTAAATAATTAAACTTATTTATGACACACTGATGATGTAGTAATTAACATATTAATGAAAGATTAAAATAAATAATATAGTAAATACTCAAATAAATGTAATTTGAGACTTTTTTTGAATTCCAATAAATTACAAGATTAATTAGACATGTTATCATCAATTAATTAAATGTTTTTTGTGTAATAATGCTATTATGAATTTAGGGAAAACAAAATACTAAATAGTGTCAAAATTGACAAAAAAGTGTTTTTAAAACAAATATTAAATTATTAATTTGTATTTTATTCCTAAAAATGTAATTATAGGAAAAAGGGAATAAATAATATTATATATGTCATTAATGAACCACTTGGGGTTATTTTGTAAGTTTATTGTATGTTTATTGACCATATAGTATAAAAATACAAAGAGACATTGTAAATGTAAAACTATTTAACAAAGAGTTAAATCTATAACATAAGTTTTATATAGTGACCCAAACCAGACTAAAACCTATTGGATAAGTGATTTTAGACCCATCCCCACCATAGAAATTAAGGTATTCATTTTGGAGACATTAGAAACCAAACAATATTTCATTATAGAGGATTTATTGTGATCAGAAGTCCATCCTAAGGTGCCCTTTAGATCAAATCAAAAGAAAGAACCCAAAGAAGAGGTAAATATCTCACCACCTCTTTCAAGATATTTTCTTCTTTCACTTCCTATTTATTTGTTGTTTCCATTATAAAATAATGAATCCAATATCTCTTATATACTGTGATGTTATTCTAAAAATTGTACTGCCATATTCATTATGTTATCCATCTTATGAATAACATGTCACCAAACGTGTGTGCATACGGATTACCATATCCACCTCGTGGTGTAGTTGTTATTCAATACATTATTATTTTTATGGGTATAATAATGATTTATAATTGATGTAAATAATAGATATAACATATTAAATATTCTGTATATATGATATACCCTTCATTTACTTATTATTTTAATTACCAAAGAATGAAATTTTCACTCATGCATACGTACGGATTTTCGTCTCCTCGAACGTGATGAGATTCATTCCCCATAGTAATTATTCATGAATAATTTTCATGTGATGATTAAAAATAATATTTAAATAACTTAATACCATTCTGGATATGAATCAAATAAACTCTATCCATAATAATCCTGACTTATGTAACTAAGCAAATAAAGGTAAACGAATTACTTATCAACCGAAATGATGATACTACTAAAATATCTTTAAAAAATAAATATTTGAAGATCATATATGATATAATATTAATTTATATTGTTCATGTATAATTTAATAACAGTTATTATACCATTATACAGAATTTAAACCTACCCTCGACCAAAGAAATGTAAATTGTAAGGGTTAATTTCACAATATCTTTATTATCCCAGTTTGTTTTTACGTAAGTGTCTACTGGGACATCTTTATCATTCACATCCATGTTTCTTAAAAATATATTCTAAAACGTTTTTAATATTTACCAGATGATGGGATAATTTCATTTATACCCTTGTTTGACTTATTATAATTTTTTTGAAAGGAATCATTCGGTCATTTTACAAACAAGGTACCTTATGAACTTTTGGAATAAATTGAGGTATGATTGTTTTTTTATCTTATATAGCGAGTATATCTATTTTTTGCCATTATAGTATTGTCGAATCATCCCTTACTAGATTATAATAATATTTTAAAAATAAATGTTTGCTTTATAATTATGTGACTCTTAATTGAATTCAATATAGAAAGATATATTTCTCTCTAATAGTTTTAATTTCATTTATGTCTATATCCTTTGATAAATATTATGCTTGTTTGAAGTTGATTTATTATAATACAAATATCCCATATTATATTGATGGTTTTGGGATATGTTTGACTGTGGATGAGTTATTTTTAGTCCATGTATGGTTTATTGTTAAAGTATTGACATTTCGTATTCTTTTTTTAATACGAATGTTTATGTTATATTTCATCCTTTTCATAAGATGAATGTATTAGATAATTATATTATAGGGTTGGGTACCGGTAAAAGTAAGCCCTCTGGGTTGGGGTTGGGTTACAGAAAACCCTCCGGGATGCAGTCCGGTTGGAGAGGCTCTCCGGGTTGGAGTCCGGTTATAGAGGCTCTCTGGGTTGTAGTCTGGTTACAGAGGCTCTCCGGGTTAGGTTCTGGTTACAGTTAGTCCCTAGGTCTTGGCACGAGGCCTTGACATAGAAATTAAAGTATGTTTCAATACATTCGCTCATTATGAAATTAGTTATTACATGTGATTATTCGACTAGAAGAATATCCATGTGCATGTTTATATTATAATTTTTGATATATTTTTTCCATATTATATTCATGTTAATGTTAAAAAGGCTATTGTGTTTATTATCCATCTTGCCTTAAAATTTTATAGCTTCTGCTAAATTATTTTTCTTTACGTAGCATCTGATCTCGCCCTTTTCTTTTGTTTTATTTTCCCAAGATACCAAAAAGTGTTTTATGTTTGAGTTGAAATTTTATGCTAAGGGAATAATGGAATTATCAAAGGTTTTTTTATGTTGTATGATAGAATATGTAATGTAACGTTCAATTATATAATCTAATTTTCTAGACTGCTAAAGTGATCGGTCTTTCAGGACATGATTTCTTTTAATCATTCCAATGTATTAAAATAATGCACCAACTCGGGGAATCTAGGGTCTGGGCGTTACAGTTGGTATCAGCGAAAGTTTAGAAAAAAACATATAAATATATGTAGATAAATTCTGATTAGAGAAAATTAACCTAATATAGACTTTAAGGATTGGTATAGAAGAACTTCATAGAATTTCGGTAATGTAGAGATTTTGTGATTTTTCCATGAAAATACATCCATGTCTGGATATGATTAGTTAGAGGGGGATCTGGCACAAATGTACCTAGGGGTAAAACCCAAAAACACTATTTTGATCTAGACTCGAATGAGAAGTACTCCACGAATATAGGCCTTGCTGCACTCTGGGTTACGACACCTTCGAGGGATATTCTTAGGATAATTATCTTTTTCATTACAAATAATTATGAAGGATTTGTTATTATATAGATCCTCAATGAAAATATTTTTATGATTATGGATTATATCCATAAACTATTCAATTTACGTTATGTATTATTCATGTTTGGAATTATTCATTACGATTTGTAAACTGCCCTAGTGTATGCCATTTTATATAAATGGCACCAAGTAGATGGAATTAGAACTCCAGCAATAAGTAGGATCCATAGAGTTAGAAGGGTCATATCATTCATGGTATTAATCCCACATTTAGAAGGGAAATAGTCTCCCATGTGTTCTCAACATATGAAGAAATAATATCATGTAGTAATAAGATATGTAATTAATTCTCTGAGTCCTATGTCATTAAAGGGAATCAAGATGAGAAAATAATGGTAGAAAGAAAGATGAATAAAGGGAAGAGGGGAAAGAAATATTTTCCCATATGTGATACATGTGGAAAGAATCAACTTGGTAAATGCTTGAATAGAATGGGAGTTTGTTATAAGGGAATAAAAAAAGGACGCCAAGTATGTGATTGCAAGGGTAAGAAAAAGGTTTCAAATGTAAAATACTTCATCTGCAAGGCATTGGTAAACTACACGAATCAATTTCCCAATCATCAGAGTATACATCAAATGTTTCTATTGTATAATAATAATGTTATGACACTACCTCAGATGAAGATGAATAAGTAGTGTTCTTATATTGTTATTATAGAATTATTTCATTTTAGGGTTTTATCAAAAATATATTGGTCATATGAAATATGGAGATAAATAAGGATTGTACTATAGTACTATTTTATTAAGGATTTGAGATTATATGGTTCTAAGAACAGTGAATAAATAGTAAGCTACACTATTTTGAAAAATACATGGTTGAAGGAAAGGTAATACTTAATATGGTTCTGATAATGAGGTAGTGATTTTGGAATAAGAGAGGGTTGGTTTGGATAAATTATATTGGATATTTTTGAGTTCCTTGGAATTGATTAATAGTTTGATTATTTCATAATTGTTGGAATATTAAAAATTTTAGGATATAAGTAATATATCTAGTATTCTATAAATAATAAAGGAGCTTAAATGTAATAAATAAGGTTTTATAGTAATTCAGGGTGTTACCAAGTTTTAAAAGAATGCATCATGAAGGTGTTCACATGTTATTACGTGGGAAAAAGGATCTTCCTTTTGTTTAACTTCTTTATAAATTTTGGATTGTGAGATTGGATAGAATTATTTTGGATAAGTCTAAATGTTTGAATGGATTAAGTTAGAAATTTGATAATATTGTTAAGGTTACTTTTGGATTGTCAGGAAAAGGACAACCTAGAGGTCGGGCGACCACAAGTCGCTTCCGGGAAAGCCGCGAGACATGTACCCGCAACCGAAGGGCGACAAGGGTGCATCACCTACCACCGATCTACATGATGTACTAGTTTGAACAATGTAGTTTTTTCAATATTATAAAAATGATTTATAAATTCATTATTTTTGGAACCCAATATGATTGGGATAAATAGAATATTTTTATGTTCTATTATCATTTAGAGTGAAAGATGAGTTTGTGGTAGAAATAAGTTAAATGATGGAACACTACATTTAAAGTATATTTTTTCCTTATTATTTTATGAAAAAATTAATTATAAAAAATTAGGGAAGGTATCTTAAAACAAAAATTGTTTTATCCTATTAGCTTTTGTTTTGTTGAACCGACAATATTTAAAATCATCATAGATTGATAGCTTTGAGGCCCTAAATTTTACACTTGTTTTTCATTGATGACCTCAATCAGTCCCTTTAAATATTTACATTTTCCTCCAATTATATTTATATAATTTCCACTAATGTTCTCTTAATCGAGATCATAATTTTGTGGTGACTTTATCATTTCCTTTTCCCTCTTATTAAGATTAAATTTTTTTAACCCAATTTTCGATGTAGGTTTTCCACAAAGCTATTTTCTATTTTTAACCTTTTATTTTTAAAAAAAATCCTAATTGTGAGTAAACAATTTATTGATGGAGGGTAGAATATAACACTGTAATATTTCTTAGTATGTTATCTCTTCAATGTAATTCAATAACTTCTGCAACACGCAACACCGAGTTTGAGCATGCCACAACATACCAAACTAGCCGTTCAAAAAGCAGTTATGAACAATGTTAACATAATTTTAAATTTTATATACTATATAAAATTTAATAATCCTTATTATGGTTTTCTTTTACATAATATTATAAGAAAATCATTTTTTCATATAAAATAAATATTTTTCAAAAAATGCAATTTTACCGCCTTTTAATGGAAAACCCTTTTTAAATCCAATATTTGAAACTTTTATATATTCAATTTGAATAAAATAAACTACTTATTTTTAATTGGGATATTAAAATTTAGTTTGGATAAATATTTTGTTCTTTTCTGATAACTTTCATATTTTGATGAATAGTTAAAAATATTAAATTTTAATTGAAAACAACTTTTTTAATCAAAATAATTTATATTTTTAAATAATTAATTTGAATGGTTTTGAAGTATAATTACATAATATTTTTATCTTTTTATACAATTTAGGGCATTATAATTAATTTCACATCTATATTTGATATAAACACAGGTCAATCTTTTAATTGTTTTTAGTTTTCAAAAACTCGGTTTTTGGTTTTCACAATAGGAATAAAGTATAAATTAATAAATGAAGCTTCTATATTTTGAATATTAGTAAAAGGGACTTCATTTTTGAATTTGGAATATCAAAATTAGCTTAGGGTAAATGTTTGGTATTTTTTTGAAAACATTCAATTTTTGATGAGTAGTGAAAAACACTATGTTATTATTTAAAAACGACTATTTATTTGAATAATTTTTTATTTTATGTAAATATATTTTAAGTGAAAATTGATATATAATACCAATATAAGTTCAATGTAATTCATTTATGTTAATTTTATAATGAAATTAGATGTATAAAATTTTATCAAATGTTTTATCGTTTTTTACTCACCTCCTAGGAAAATTTGAAAATTTTAAAAAACATAATTTTACAACTTTTGTGAGTTAATGTTAAAAATTATGAGAGAAACAGTTGATATTAGTATGTAAAATGTGGATCAATAAGATAAAAATAATATTTGGTGAATAATAACTTTTTACTTGTATTTACCACCGTTAAAAGTAAATAGGGTAATTAAGGGTAAAAATGAAATTATTATTATCCTAAAACATGTCCCAATTATATTGGATAAGTGTTATGCGACAAAAAACAACCATAGGAATAAAAAATGACCCTTTAGGTCCACTTTGATTATATTTGGACATTTATTATTATTTAATTAAAGTAGAGTTAAAAGTGTAAAATTCAATGTTTATTAACTAAAACATTTTTAATATTGGGTTATAGTAAGATATATTCAACTATAAAAATTCATTATAAAGATAATACGACATCCTACATAATGGTATTTTATTTATAATTTTTAGGCATTAAATAAATAAATTTATTTAGTACAAAATGATGATGCAGTAATTACCATAATAAAGAATGATTAAAATAATGAATATTATAAATAACCAAATAAATATAATTTGGGACTTTTTATGAATTACAATAATTTTATAGGTTACTATGACAAGTTAAGGTTGATTAGATAAATTTTTTTCGCAGTAATAATGATGTTATGAATTTAGAAAAAACCAAATACCAAATAATGTGAAATTTGACATAAAGAGTTTTTAAAATAAATATTATATTATTAATTGGTAATTTATTCATAAAAAAATATTGTTCGGACAAAGGGGTTAAATATTATTATATATGTCATTAATGAACCACTTGGGGTTCTCTTGGAAGTTTATAGTAAGTTTATTAACCATATAATATAAAAATACAAAGAGATATTGTAAATGTCAAACTTTTTAACAAAAAGATAAATCTAAGATATGAGGTTAATATAGTGATAAAAACCTATATAACACCTATTGGTTGAGTGATTTTTGACCCATCCCCACATTATACTTTAAATAATTTATTTTGGAGCCATTATAAACCTAAAAATATTTCATTATAAAATAATATATCAAGCTTTTCCTAAGGTTTCCCTGACCGCTCTTATAAAAGGGCACTTCCCCTTCTCTCAAATTCACATCTTCAAATCCATTTGGCTCAGCCAAACCCAACCCGAATATCCACTTAAATACCATCCCTTCAAATTAGAGGCTTTAGTTTGATCAAAATTTAACCTAAGGATCCCTTTGGATCAAATCAAAAGGAAGAACCTGAAAATGAGGTAAATATCTCACCTCATCTTTCAAGTTATTTTCATCTTCCACATCCTCTTTCATTATTGTTTCCATTATAAAATAATAAATCCATTATATTATATATAATGTGATGTTATTATAAAAACAGTACTACCATAGTCATTATGTTATCCATCCTCTGAATAACATGTCACCAATACGTGCATACATAGGGCTTACTGTCTCCACGTCATGGTGTAGTTGTTATTAAATACATTATCATTTGGATGGGTATAATAATGATGTATAATTGATGTAAATAATAGATAAAACATGTTAATGATTATTTATATATGATATACCATAAATTTACATTTGATTTTAATTACAAAAGAATGATATTGTCGCTCATGTATATATATGGATTATTGTCTCCAAAAACGAGAAGAGATTCATTCCCCATCATAATCATTCAAGAATAATTTTCATGTGATGATTAAAAATAATATTTAAAGAACATAATATCATTATGTATATGAATTGAATACACTCTATCAAAAAAAATCATGACTTAAGTATCTAATCATATAACAGAAAATGAATCAGCTAACAACCGAAATGATGATACAACTAAAATATCGTTAACAAATCCATATTGGAATATCATATATGATATCATATTAATGTATATGGTTATTGAATAATTTAACAACAATTATTTCACCATTATAAAAAAAATTAACCTACCCTAGACCTAGATAATAGAAAAGGTACAAGTTTATTTCACAATATGTTTATTATCTGAGGTTGTTTTTACATAAGTATCTACTCAGACCTCTTTATCATCCACATACATGTTTTTAAAAATTTATTCCAATTTTTTTTAAAATTTACTAGACTATAGGTTAATGTAGTTTATATCCTTTTTTTACTTTTAATAAAATTGTTTGAAATGAATCATTTTTTTTCCAAACAAGTTACCTTATGACCTATTCGACAAAATTATGGTAAGAATGTTTTTTAACTTATACGGCAGGTGCCGCTATTTTTTTCTGTTATAACATCGTTGAATATTAACATACATTCTTGTAAGTTTATTCTCAAAATAATTTTTTTCTTTATAATTAAGTGACACATTAATGATTTCAAAATAGAAAGAGATATTTCTCTCAAATAGTTTTGATTTCATCTATGTCAACATCCTTTGATAAATTTTATGCTTGTTTAAAGTTGATTTATTATGATAAAAATCTTCCATAATATATTGAAGGTTTTGTGACATGTTTGAATATGGATGAGTTATTTTTATGCCATTCATGGTTTATGGTTAAAGTATTTACATTTCTTATCCTAGATTTAATACAATTATTTATGTAATATTTCAACCTTTTCTTAAGATGAATGTATTAGACTAATATATTCCAGGTTGGGGACCTGTAAGAGTAAGCCCTATGGGTTGGGTTCATGTTATAGTAGACCCTCCGGGTTGGAGTCTAGTTATATATGCTCTCCGTGTTGGATTCCGGTTACAGAGGCTCTCAGGGTTGGAGTCTGGTTACAGAGGCTCTCCCTGTTGGGGTTCGGTTATAGTTAGTCCCTAAGTCCTAGCATGAGTCCATGACACATAAATTAATGTCTGGTACTATACATTCCCTCATTATGATATTAGTTATTACATGTGTTTATTCAACTAGTAGAATATCCATGTTCTTGTTTATATGGAAATGTTTGATTTATTTTTTCCATATTATGTTCATGTTTATATATAAAAATGCTATTGTTTTTATTACACATCTTTCCTTAAAATTTTATTTCTTTTGCTAAATTATTTACCCTTACTGAGCATCTGAGCTCACCCCTTTCTTATGTTTTATTTTCTGAGGATCCCAAGAAGTGTTTTATGTTTGAGATGCAGGATTATGCTAAGGGAACAATGTAATTATCAAAGGATTATTTTTTGTATTGTATGATAGAAAGTGTAATGTAACATTCATGTATTTAATCTATTTTCCAAGACCGCTAAACTGATCGGTCTTTCGGGACTGGATTCCATGTAATCATGCCAATGTATTAAAATAATGCATCGACTTTGGGAATCTATGGTCAGGCCATTACAGCTTTCTGAATACTTTTCTAGAATTTTAATGTAAATCATGGATCAATGTTAGACCAAATTGAGGGAGTTTCTCTATGAATTCTCACAACTTCAGTGATAGACATATGTTCATGGAACTCCAGTTCCAAATCCTCTATTATAGTGCTAAAATGTGTAGATTTCGTAATTTAATCCATAGTTATCCATATTTCATCATTCTTTCTTGTAGTTTTTGGTAATCCGGTGACAAAATACATTATGGTGTCAACTCATTTTCATGTAGGAATAGGTAAAGGGTTCATTACTCTACTAGGACTTTTTTTCATCCTACACTTGTTGACATATTAAACATCTTGGTTAATAATCAGAAATTTCATACTTCATGTTGTCCCACCAAAACATTTCATTTAAATAAATATACATATTAGTCCTTAATGAATTTATAGAGAAATTAATACAATGGGAATCATCCAATAACTCCCTATTAGCTTGCGTATAGCTGGAACACCAAGCCTCTTCCAAAATTTCATAATCCCATCTTCATAGATAATGTCCGCCAACTTCCCATCATTCACACAATTAATTTATGAAGATTATCATCCTCAGACTAAGATATTTTAATTCAATAAAGAATAGATGGTAGGGAAACCAAATGAATATTTAGTGATGTTTGAAATTCATTGATAATTATCATATACATCATTACTAGATCCATAAACACATGATCCCTTACATTTCTCATTTTGTTTTGGACTTGATGATCCTTACTAAAGAATTCATCAGCTACCTTATTTTTCATTACTTTGTTTTAGTGCATTGAACAATAATAATACGTGAGTACTTAAAGACAACACCTTTGCCTCATGATGAGTTCTTTATGTGAGATGATATATTTCAGGCTCTTACAATCTGTATATGTCTCAAATAATTCACCATAGAGATAATGTCTATAAATATTTCGAGGAATGATTACAGTTTCAATCTAAAGAAAAGTAGCATGATTGTTCTGTTTATGAATTATTAACCGCCTTGATTCATAATAAATAACTCTATCATTATGCATAATTACAAAACCATTTTCTGTCATTGATTCATCAATATAGATCACAAACGCATCATTCCCCGATGGTAGATTCAGGATCATAACATTCACTAATCTCCTCATAATTCTTCAAAACATTTCATACATAATTTTCAACATACAAACATAACTCCTTTACATGTATACTTGGTCGTTGGTTGGGATAAATAAGAAATATTCTAAATGAAATGCCGATAATAACCTGCTAAACCAATAAAACTATGTACCTCTATTATGTTTGTCTAAGTAGGACATTGATGAAAACCCATTTTCTTTGTATGATCAATAAATATTCCATCCATATAGTGAATGTGGAAAATAAAGGGAATTAATTGATTCCAAAATCCACACATACGCAAAAAATCCCATATAATTCATTTCTTCTAAGAGTCTTCAGAATAGTGTGTTAGTGATTGTAATGATATTTATAGATTTGGACGTATTCCATGATATCATCAATAAATACCACCACAATGTCATTGAGATATTCTTAGAATAATCTATTCATTGGATCCATGAATATATAGGTTGAATTTGTTAGTCCAAAATTCATTATTGTTAACATGTAATGCCCATACCTGGTTGAAAATGATGTCTTTCGAATGTTTCCCTTCATTACTCACAAAAAAAATGACAACCAGATCAAAGTTCAATAATCAAAAAATATTGGGCTATATGTAGTTGATCATATAAATCATCATTTTGGGGTTAGATATACTTTTTCTTTATTTTTATAACATCAATCTCACTGTAGTCAATAAACAAGCTCATAAATGTATCTTTATTCGTAAGGAAAATGACAGGGGATCCCCATGGAGAAACACTAGGGAGAATAAATCATTTATCACTCAACTACTCATGTTGTTTATTCAAATAAAAAAATTCCATAGTGGACATTCTATAAGGGGTCTTTGATAGGGTCCTCAAATTAGGAATTCAGTAAATGGAAAAGTTAATTTCCCTCTCTCGAGGATGTCCATGTAAATCCTATAGAAGCATATAAATATATTCTTTCACAATAGGTTCATACTCTATTTGAACATTCCATTCCTAACATGTAGTTATTTTAATTCCATTCTCTACAATAATTGAATTCCTTAGATCTATTGGGGGTGATATAGAGGAGAATCCATTGGTGGTGTTTCTTTCCTAAAGATAAGGGATTCCAAATCATCCTAAAAAATTGTGACATCTTAATTCTTGTAAATAAAATTCACATCATGTTTTGAAATCCAATCAATTAAAAGGATTATATCAAAGTCAATCATGGGTATATTAATAAAATCCGAAGATAAAAAAAATTTATATTCCATAATGGGTACTTCCTAATAAAACATTATTGTATTGATACTTATGATAAGAGATTTTACTGAAAACCCCTAAATTAAAGAAAACCGGAAGTGTCTAATTTTCATGGAAACTGTGAAGATATGAATGAATTCGATGATCCGGAATCAAATGAAGAATTGGAAAAGTTTGAGGAAATAATTAATGTTCATTCCACAACATCATTAGGTACTTAAATATCAATATTAGTGATCGAATAATTTTGGCCTAACTTCATTTCCATTTTTGGGGAACTATTTTTTAACACCTAAGACAATCCTTTGCATAATGGCCCCTCTCCCAAAAACTGTTGCATTGAACATTGGTAACATCTTTTTCCACCTTACAATACCAATATAGGTGGCCTATTTATCGAAACATGTAACAAACAACCATTCCCATTAGGTAAGTACCAGGGTATCTCCTCCCACAATTATCACTGAATAGATGGCCAACTCTTCCCTTCTTCTCCATTTCCTTATTTATTTTTCCAGATTTTTTAGAATCCCTCTTGTTTTCTTGATATCCCTTAATATCATAAGACAGATATAATTCTATTTCCATCTTAATAGGACATGAATCTATATCTTCATATGATGAGAAACTATTAGAGACTAGATCCCATATGTGGAATGGTTTTAAACCATCAATGAATCGATCAATATTGCTCTTTCGATTACGTATGTAGTCTGTGGATGGTCTTGTTATCCTTTTGAATTGAGCTTCATACTTTGAAACATTTTCATCCTCTTTTTGTTTTTCAGATTATGTAAATTCCTTTCTATATCTTCTCGATATTCACAGGGGAATTATTTTTGTACAAATATTTCCTTGAATCCCTTACTTCCATTGCATATATTTATTCATCCACCTTTGTGTTTTGGATTAAAGACCACCACTGATCCCCATATCCCGATAGTTGTTAAAAAATTATGACATCCATCTCTCATTTTCTATATCTCAATGAGAGAAATAACTTATCAAAGGAACTTATCCAAAACTCCAGTACGAATGTATTTATATTCCCATTAAATGATGGAGGCTATTTTCACATAAATAGATCTAACATAACTCTATATTGCTGTTGATCTAGATGTTTCATTCAAGTAAGTATATTATTCATAACCATAGTTAGCTTTCCCAATATAGTTATATGTTTTTGTACACCTGTCACCAAAATGGAGCCAACATCATTATCTTTAATTGAAGGGAAATCCCTACATGATTCATGATCATTCATGTAGTTTCCATCCATTCCACTATGTTCAATTTCTAAAAAATAAAATACACTAGATTTGGATATGAATCATAATGTATAATCTAAACATATAAAAACACTTAAAATAAATTGAAATTTTATACATAGATAATATCATAATCATAAACATGGTTTCCTTGAGGAAAAATATGCATTTATGTCCATCATAATTGCTTGTAAAAAAATGATAATTATCTTAACCATATCCCTAAGGATTGATAAATCATAGGTACCATAAGGCACATTGTCCTGTATGAGAATACCTCGGGTCAAACCCAAAACACGTTGTCAATGTTGTTACTCCTAGGTGTATCTATGCCCGAACCATGTCCACCTGAAGTGTCCATAGAGGGATTTATTTACATATAAGGTCTACATAATATATTCCTTACAAAAAATTCCATGATGTTCTAGTATGTTTTTCTTTTAAAGTATATCTTAGGGGTTTTCCCAAATCCATGTTTTATAAATCTATTTTCCATTACTTCTACTAATATTCAACTATTACCAACTCTAATCCCCTGACAGTAGTTTCCTAGTGCTAGTGCCTTATTTTATTACATTATCATGATTACAAGAAATTCATATATTGAAGGAACAAATTGTTTAGTAATTTTGTAAAAGTTGATACATACATATGTTCAATATTACAACTTGAAAATAAAAATAAATTATAATATTCTTTTAAAACATCCACACTTCTAGGTTATTTCTACATGTAATTCAAAGTATACCTCTAAGTGACCTTGGAAAATGAAATGTGATAAAGTGGTGAGCTCAAATTCTCAATAAGGTTATGCAATACAGCTGAAGATATCATAAACATAAACGTTTGGCATGGTGAAAACCATAAAACACATGCCTTTAAAACTGAACTTGAACACATTATGGATGGAATAATAGATAGAATAACAATTACATAATAAATAATAATAATGGGTATTATACAAGGGGAATAACATTTAAACTTTCATTTACTAGTATCAAAATTAGGGAATGCAAAAATCTGGACATCATAACCACACCATCATGGACTCGTGCGATGACCATAAATAATCATTTTATCAAGGACTTATTCCAAGATAGTAGTTTGTCGAATGAGACATACTGATTCATCAATGCTATATAGTGGGACCCACCTATGACTTACTAAGTCCAATTCATTTCTCACATTAATGGGTATAAATATTAACAAAATATAAATTTATATTGAAACTAAAATATTAAATTTCAATAAAATTCCATGAACATTAATCATAAACACAAACCATTAATCGTAAATTGGTGAATGGTTTTAAGATACCAGATCCATATTCAAAATAATCCTAAAAAATTAAAGTAAATATAATAGATGATATCATAAAATATTAATTCTAATAATATGTAATAATCATCAATAGCATTGAGCTAGATAAATACTTTCTTATAAAATCATCAAGTAATTTTTCAAATAAATACTCTTTTTCATTTAAAAAAAGTGTTCCTTTGGGAAAGTATTTGCATAAAAATAGAAGTGAAGTAAGAAAGTATTTTCATAATAAAATGATTTCTTTTGGAATGTTATTGGTATCTAAAAATATATTGTAGAGTTCCATTTAAAATAGGTAAGAATATGAGAAATATCAATAGGTGAGGCTTCTAAATCAAGAAGAATTTTTGATAGATCATTTTAAATCATAAAACTATCCATAAATGAAACTATGATTATGGTTATACACATATATAGAAAATTAATAAAGAATATATGAGGATTAAATATGAATAAATAATAATTTAATTGAGTTATATTGATAATAAGAGTAACCCGAATGAAAATTGAGGTTCAGGTAGAAAACCCTTACCTTATGTCTGAGGGTGTTCTTCACTTGATCTTAATGACCTGAATAATAAAATTTAGATTCATAAATTAATGATTCCCAAACCTCCTCTACATGTATTTGATTTATTATTACATTATTAGGTTCATTCGTGGACTTTTCATGGGCTATGTGATTGAATCTTAATATAAATTTTTTATTAAGCCACTTTAAGGGAAGTGGGAAATCGTAGTTCGCTACAAAAAGACCCCTACATGCAAAAAGAGATCATAGAATTATGAAACACAAGACTAAAATTATTTGAGTATGATGATATATATAATTACCAGTGTAGAATACTAACCATAGTGCTTGGATCCTCCCTGATAAGTTCTTCTAGGTGAGAAACCATTCTGTCCACTTTCTGGATGAATTACTCTAAGGTGATTCTTCCATGGTTGATGCATCATGTGATGATTTGGTATTTCTTGTCTAACCATGTTTCTAGCCCCTCTTTGGCCTCTACCAGAAATATTATTTCCTAAAATCTTAAAATCTCATCATTTGAGGCATTTGTCCGAAGGACTTTCTCAATCATCTATTCTTTGGAGTAAAAGATGAGCTTAGGAACTCCAATACCTCTTATTCAATCACTCGTGGTTCTCTTCTTAAGTTACCACTTTCCCTGTCATTAAGGCCTTTGATTTCATTACTTCAACCTTTCATGGATGACCTGGTTTCCATCTGTTTATGAATGTGAGAGTAGTCTTTGCATCCCTTGGGGTTTCCCCTGGACCACAATTAATTTCCCTGATTTACGATTTCCTTTTTTACCCTTCTACCATCTTGGGATGTGGGAGAACTTTCCCTTGGAAAAGGTTCAGACTGTCCACTGAGAGTTGGCTAAAACTGCCATCACCTAAATCATCATCGTCATGCATAAATGTTTGTTCTTACACTACCAGACCTTCAAAATCATATTCCACCTCAAACCCCAGGCCTTATTTGAGAGGCATCGGCCTGTTCGAGGAATCCAACATGCCTAAATTAACCTCTATGTCATTACTCTTTCATCCCTCTCTCCATTTATTCAAAATGGAAGATGGCTTATCAATGGGACTTTTTGGATCTAAGCATCCCAAGACACTAACCCCATCATGACTTCCTTGTCCATGGAAAGATTCTCTAGCAGCAAACAAGAAAGACTTTCCCTGTAGCAATTTTAAAAATGGTTCAACCTCATTTCTATATTCACCCTCAGGGACATCACTACACAATACCAGACATGTGGTCTACTTTTATCCTAATACTATGAATTGAGATTGTTTCTTACTTCCCTCCCATACCCGATCTTGGGGACTCCTAAGGCCACAGACCACACATGATAACATGTTCGCCACACTGTTATTGATTATTCTGAATGTATTCGGATGCTCCACTATATCCACATGCAAGGATAACTCATTATCCATTCCTTATACCAGCACTGGCTCTACTCCACTCATGTGTAAAGTCATGATCCCCAAATAATACATTAAGTGGGCTTGGACATCCATGACCTGTGACTCGGGCGCACTTTTCACAATATCCTCCACTGCACTTGGAACCGCTGAAGAATGCCTTTGGAAATGTTGGCCCTCCGGGGAACTGCCTTCCAGGTCAAACCTCAACTCCTCCCCCCAGAAAGGATTTAATACTTCCTGGTTTACATTATTCTAATACTACCCTACGCACCTCCAAAGACCTGCCCAAACCAGTACTTGGATACTAGATCACAACAGGGGAGACCTACACAAGAGATCCTTCTGGTTGGGGGGTTCATCATTTGTCGATCTCTTTATCAAAGACAGAATCCAAGGACCATTTTTCATAACCATTGATAGCTTGAGAAATCCGCTGGAAGAGACTCAAAAAGCACATATAGTTTCTATCTGAATTATTCACAATCTAAAATCCAAATCCAATCTATAGGAGGCTTGAAACAGCAAACTCAACACAAATGTGAGGGTTTATAGGGAGACAAACCGTAGAAGTCCTACTATCCAAAAATAGAAATCTACCATCCAAGTTCCATAACATGCTTATAATTGAAGTGCCCATGATTCACTAGACCATTCCATAATAAGATCAATCTCCGAGGAAAAATTTACTATCAAATGTCACCAGTTGAGAACCCCAACCACCGCGTGATCTTGAAGTGACCACGATTCAAACACAAATATGTAAATGTCATCTAATGAAGGAAGAAGGACCCTAAAATGAGCCACCAGTTTCATCCTGATGAGATCTAGAATGTTATGTAATTTCTTCATAGAAATAGTGAGTAGGGGTGAACCCTTGTAGAGGGCGGGAAGCTTAGGGAATAAAGGAATCACTAGGAATGGATGAAGGATATCAGGGGTCATGAAGGGGAGAATGATTTGGACGTTTCCTCATCTCTCCACTGGGGAGGGAGGGGATGGCACATTGGTAATCATCACCAGGGCTTCGCTGTTATCTTCACTCTAGAGAAAAAAATCACATTCAACCAGTTCACTCTAATGGGATAAGAGATTAAATTTCATTATTTGGGTGTATTTTCATCCTTGGTTTTCATGACCAGATTACTTATATTCATGTACATAGAAACATGTAGAATGAGAATGGATGTCTAGAATAAATTTTTTATGTTATTAGTGAACAACCATAAGATTACATGGCCATAAAATTAGTTTGTTTATCGAGTGTGAAGATGAATAATTATATAAAACTTTAATGACAATTGATTCAGTTAATTTTATGTTCTTAATCCGAACGAACTCATTTTGATTTATAAATTATTATAATGTTTAAAAAGTGAATATATAACATTAAATAAGATCTAATACATATATTATAGCCTTTTTAATCCATCAAAATAGTTTCATGTCTAGAATTGGATACGCAAATAGAAATTGAATACTCGTTTTCATTAAATGCTATAAATTAACACATCACTGATAGTGTTTTCATTTCATGTATAAAAGAATGGGAAATGAGTGATGATGAATAATATTAACTTTGCCATAAAACATTCTAGTACATGTATGTTACTTGATTCATCTGAACATTGGGATGAATGGAACTGAAGAAATAAAAATAAAATAAAAGAGCATGAAATAAAAAAATTAAAAGATGGATTTACCTCTCAGAGTTATCTTCCATGATAACCTATTTAGGGGAGAGGTTTTTTCTTTTTATGATAATCAGGGATTCTAGGCACGTGGGAGGAGCTTGTGGGGATATTCATGTAGAATTTAGAGAAGGAACAAGGCTTTATAGGATTGAAGAGATGAGGGAGTGAGATGAGGTTTTTATAAAGGAGGAGAGGAGTTATATTTGAATATCTTATTCATTATTTTATTTTTCCATCTAGACAACCAATATATTTGGTTAATGGGACCCATAATAGTAATAAGTGCATTTGAGTTCTAACCAAGTGTGATTACATAATTCATGAAGCTAGTAATACTGAATTTATCAGATAATATATATAGATACAATAAATTATCATATTTTAATATTCATAAAAAATTACAGTATTTTAGAAAAATCCAAAAAATTCCTCATAATTATTTCTCGATGTGTATAATATAAAAATAGGAACCATTATTTGAAAACAATTTTATAAATATTATTAATTTTATTTTTAAATAAAATCACAATTTATTCAAAAAATAAAAATGTTAATACTATAATTAATTTTATATCACCTTGAAAAATTAATCAACATCATATTATCTTATAAAATTAAGAAAATAAAATAATAATATGTTTTACTATTAATGATGGTCATATTAATATTCAAATTAATATTCATTAGGGTCTGTTACTATTCACAAAAAATTATGTTTTTCTTATTAGACACTAAAAATCATGCTAAACACACCCATGTATGTTAGTTTTTTAAAATTAAAATGAGAGGTGGAAAAATTATATTTATTGGATAGTTTATAATAATGTGATGTTTTTAAAGACTCAGTGTTTTATGAATTCAATATTAAATTTATTTATAAATCCTTGGGGTGTTACAGAAACCATGGGTTCTTGAGAACGAGTCATATTATATTTATATATAGATTTTAAATGTATATTCAATCCATTTATTATAATATATTTATTTATTATATTAGATATAAATAATATTATATTACAACCCCTCTTCATTGAAAATAATAATTTTACCATTATCATAAAAATTAACATTATTCATAGTTGTCTTAATTTTATCACCAAAAAAATTTAACTCTTTAAATAATATTATCATGTTTATCTAAAATATATATCAATTTATCATTTTATTTTTTAATTTTTTGGATGAAAATTAATATATGAAGATAAATATATTTGTTATAAAAAAATAGTAGACATTTTTAAAAAATGTTACATATGAGTATAGAAAATTTAATATTTTATTATTAAATTATGTAATTTTATCTTTAAATAATTGTGTATATATATATATAAATGGTTTCAAAACATGTAATTAATTTTTTTATTTTCTTGATGTCATAAAATATTTGTTATGAAAAAAAATGTTTTCTTAATGTTCACTAAAAAATAAATTATATTAACCAAATATAGAAAAATATAAACAAAGAAATTATATTAAGTAGAATTTAGGAATTATAGTTAATTTTTTAAAATTAAAATTATAAAATTTATAGAATTATAATTTTAATTAAAACTCTATGTTTATAATGAAAATCATCATTTATTTAGAAATACATTTTCGAATCTTTAAGAGTTTTTATTCATAATTTTTCTCATTTCTTAGTTGATTAAAAGAACTTATTATTTATAAGAGGTTTTATAATTTTTAAATTATTTTAAAAATAAATATTTTATTGAAAATTTTAGTTTTTGTTTTATATGGATACTGTTTTCGATGATAATATTAATTTTAAGGAACCAAATTATGGGGTCTGAACCTTATACCCCATATAAATAAATCTATTCCTCATAATTTTTATTATTATTCACTTATGAATATTGGTGAGGGAATTCATAACATATTCTTCATTGGTTATATAAATTATAGTACAATATTTAACATACCTTATTTGGCTATATCGCGATACATATATTCCCTCAAACAAAATTAATCATATAATCAATCAAGTAGCCATCTATGTATACTAGGTAATAAAATATAATATATAACATAGATTTACATTTATTTAATATCCTAGAAATTAATGCATAGAAAAATGATATATTCATCTAAAAGTAAACTACATATTTGAACCTTAGATATATTAATCACTAGTTTATAAATTCAGACACTGGTAATTATATTTCATAATCCCAAAAATGATATAAAATAAGGCCGAAATAACAAGGATTCTTTTCATGAAATCAATAACTTATTATAGGCTATGAATAATACCTAACTCTCTTTTATCAAAATCAATGAACCCTTTATTCCATCAAAATAAATCATGTCTTAAACCAGTAAATCATCTATATTTCAATAATGTGTTCTCTAATAGTTACACCATAAAATATAACCACTTCATAAAATCAATTTTAAATTTTATTGATAACATTTAACAAATGTTTCCAAAAAATAATGGTAAAATTACTTAATAAAAATCCGTATATATTTTATATAATCCCAATAACATTTTAGGTATACTAGAATAACATCAATAAATATCACTTAGAAATGAAAATAGCTAATAACATCCATATTTGATATCAATTTAGATATCATTATCACAGCCTTTTACAAATACTAGGTAATGATCATTTTTTCATCATAATGAACAAATAATACAATTATCAACAATTATAGTATACTGTATTATTCAGTTATAATAATATTAATACATCAATATGAAGACACCTTCCCTTATGACACATTCACTATGAACATATAGAACTTTATGTTAGTCCTATGTCTTTCCGTGTTCAATTTTCTTTTATCAATGATAATTTTCTAATTAGGTTATCTGACTTAGTCAGTTAACATCATACTCAAATCCTTCATAATTTTTTATTAGAGTGAATGTGAATTAATAATATCATACCTCCCAGGAGTGCTAAACTCGGTGGGATGTTTTCCATAAAGGTCATGCAGTGCATGATGATAAAGTTAATACCCAATCCTCCATTTTCAAAGTTATTAAACCTATGTTCATCTCTGCCAGATCTTCGATCAACTTGCACTATCTATAAAGGAATGATATTTAGAGAATAAATACACAATCTATAATTTAAAAAAACATCAGGTTGTTATATGATATAAATACTTATCTTCTAGTCTTATCACATGGTTGAAATTAGTGTTACTTTTCGCCATGTAAAAAATTACAAAACATTTATTTGATTCCATATGAAGCACCCCAAACCCTATCTCATAGGAATGGATTTAAAATTACAAACTATTAAAAAATTAATTTGATACCATGTGAGATTATCCATGAAAAAACATGAAAAATATTTATATTAATATTTCATTTCACAATAATATAATATAACTCAGAGGCCATTTAAGATTAGTGTCATTGAGTAATGGTTTGAAAGGAAATATTTCTGAAAATACATGATAATATTTATCCAAAATTTACCCATACTATACTATGTCCTATACTTATCATAGGCATCACTCATCTTCATAACACGTAGAATGGAAGGAAAATAAAAATGTTGAGCTCAAATGATATTTAAGGGAAAAGCTATCCACATGTCATCAATCAATAAATCATAATATGAGAAAACATGGATATGGTATAAATTTATTAATATAAACTATATGGTATAATAATTTTTTAATAAATAATTAAAAACAGTATTATAGTTTCATATGAATAAACATATACCATATAAAAATATTGAGGAATTATAAAATATTTAATATAGACCATGGAGGATAATAATAGACATGTTACATGAATATAGACTATGATATTGAATCATATGATTATAAATAACTTTTCTACAAACTCTTCATATGTCAATTATAAAATTTTGATGAAACTGTTGATGCTTCATATTGTGCACAAAAATATTCAATGATTAAAAATATCCAAAAGAAATATTTTTCTCTAAATTTCCTTTATCATGAGATATAAATATAAACCAATTATTATTTGGGCTATAACAGACCTAGAACATCTAAGTGAAATGTCATTCCTAGGCCATCATTGGGCATTATAGGCCCAATACCATCTCATTTATTTATCAAACCCAAACCATATTAGGGTTTAGTTAGGAACAAACTGTCATTAGTGTTTATATTAGAGAAATCATATAAGGTATTTATCAATCCAATACAACATAATGTATTATAAAACCCACTGATATAATTGATTTATATGACCCAAATCACTTTACTAATTTATCTCTAAGAACCTGATTCTTCTATAAGGTATAGATCCTTCATATTTGGTCAAATATCAGTTGGAATGTATAAATGTTGACTTCTGTTAAGGCCTTTCGGTTATGGAGGTATTGGGGGAGTCTCGTGATGGATCAATGTTAGGAACCTATGTTTTTGGTTAAAATTATTCTGTCATATTGTTAGTTACAACCATGTGCGACATGAAATAGGTTCTGATAAAATCATGCGAGGAAGGGTAGTGAGCAGGGGAAGGATGTATGGTTATACAATAATATGAAATTTGGGACCACAACCATGTAGTCATGTATGAAATTTTTGAATGTGAGGTTTTTGGAGGTTCTATGCACATGGTATTTAAAACTGTGTTGACAAACCATGTTGGATGCCCTTCCCTATAGCTAAGAGTGCACCATTGGCGAATGGTTTGGAAAAATTGTGTTGTCAAACTGTGAGAAAATGATATTATAGCTAAAAGGACCATTTTAACTTAATATTATTTTAATCGCAAAGAAACTATATTGTTTCTCCAATGCACATCATAAGATCTAATTTGAAGCCCTCCATTGAGACTAATGTAAAATTCCACACCGACTCTCCATCCAATCACTGATTCTAGCACCGATCATCTTATTGTATCGGTATCAGTGAGAAATTAATTAATTTTTTATAAATTCTTCATTATTCTGGATATTGGTTGCACTATTTATGTGCATGATAATGTGCCCCAATAAAATGTTTTTCCTCAATTATTTAATATTCTACCAATAAGAGCTGAATTAGGATATGATAGTGGAGAGCTTTCAATTACAGACCTATGTACAGTTTTCTCATGCCTTTCATTAAAAAATGAAGTGTTAATATATAGTCATTGTGAAACGCTCTCAATTTTTATAACATCGACCTTTAAATGAGTCTAAATCATTGAATTATATTGTATATCATGACATATGAAATTAAAGAGGTCATAATTGAATTTTTGTAGGATTAATATCATGAAAAAGAAACCACCCATTTAGGTTAATTAATAATAAAATGGTCCATTATGATGGTATATGAATTGGATACCCTTATGGTGTTCCATTTTCAGTTTGACAAGGGGTGTTGATAATTAAATTGATACTTTTAAATTGAATTGGTATATCAATTGTAAAAAAATTGATATAATTGAAGGGATTAAGGACTATAACCTTGTCATTTCCATATAATTTATTGTTATGATTTAGATGCATATTAAAATGAAATGCCCTTGTGAATTGAATAGGGAAAAGCCTTCGATGATTGGCCAATACCTTAATCAACCTTTTGGAGTGAGTATAAATTTAACAGATTAAGGTGATGTACAGGAAATGTTATAATAATTTAATTAAATGGTATTGAATTGGATAAATTCTTATATACCTTGGGTGAGACATGAATTAAAATTCTATTTCAATTGATGCACTCAATTGGCTTGAACCTTGATTACGCATGTGTGATACTTGGATCCCCCTAGCATACTACTAATGATGGACTCTAAGGCTTGACCTATATATTGAGTGGTACATGGATTCATATGAGAATTACATAGGTAGAATAAAATGGAATTGACCATATATGCCATGAGTGATACTTAGGAACCCTTAGTGGACCAGCAAGGATGGACTCGAGTGGAAGTGTTGTTACGCCACACTTATAGAGACACCTGGTTTCTTGAGAGAATCTATGTGGACAATATTTTGGGGTGTAGGTTTATATTATAACTTGCGAGATACACATATTCCAAATTAGAAATTTTAGGGATGGGATTAGGTACCGAATTAGTAAATGAAATATAATTTTTATATGACCTGTCATCCAAGAGAAAGCACATGTTTGTATTCAATATTGCCTTAAACATTAAGGATAACATGTTTTTGAATCCTTGAGTAAATTACTACAAATGTATTAGGGTTTAAAATTTTGTCTAGAGGTTTATTAATTGAATGATAAGGAATGGTAAAATCAATTTGATTATAATGATTCTGGCCTGACAGTTAATTTATAGACTTACTTTTTAAATGAAACTGAATAATTGAGTTTGGTTATAAAGTGCGAAACATGAATTATATGAGGATGAATTTTGAGAACATTATTTACATGTACATTTTTCTAGAACACTATAATTTTTTATATCCTCAATTACTAAATGACATATACTATTTTTGGTTTCTTATTGGGATTGTTTCTCACATCATATTTCAGCCACCATTGGATACCTAAATAGACTATATGATTGTATGTAAGGATAATGGAAAGAACCCAATTATGGGTTATTGAAAATCTCTTAAGAGGAGGGGAGCATAGGACAGATTCGAGGCTTGTGATGCTAACCAGACACTTTTGGTCTTTTTTTCATTGGGTTGTACACATTCCCTATGTACATGTTTTCATTGTTTTGTAGAGTCATATGACCTATATCATAGTAATTGTATATGATCATCCATATTATATTGATATCTATTTATTCTGTTTATCTATATGTCAGATTATTATTACTACTTTTACATCATGTACATTATTGTATATTCTGTAGTGTTACACGTTTATAAGAGGGAAAAGTATCCACAAAGAGACACCTTAGGCCCTCAATGAATGTTTTAAGTCTCTAGTGTTTATGGAGAA
Organism: Viscum album; assembly: GCA_963277665.1. Classification (NCBI taxonomy): domain Eukaryota; kingdom Viridiplantae; phylum Streptophyta; class Magnoliopsida; order Santalales; family Viscaceae; genus Viscum; species Viscum album. Next base: position 672,333,934 of record OY728137.1, on the reverse strand, counting down.
CTGGTTGGTTCCATGTGGAAAATTGGGTTTGCGGAACTGTTGAGTGGAATCCGATCTTAGGATACTACAATGTGGTATCATAGTATTCTTTTTTATGTTTTATTTATTATTTAGAGTCAATTAGAAAGAGATTTGAATCAAATGTAATTTCTTAATGAGATGTCTCGGGGTATAACTAACCCGCGTATAGGTAGAAGAAAATTACCTTTAATTAAATGATTATTTTATAGATTTTTGGAATTACTGATGATTTGATTCAACCATTGGATGATAGAATTGATAAATTATATTATAATTGATATAATTATGGGTTCTATTTTGTTTCAACCCGATGATATGGTGGTATTTAATTTCAGAAATCATATAAAAACTTGTTATAAATCACATGAAATGCATTATTTCATGCCATTTAGGATGAATTGCTTCTTGAATGTTGTTTTGATAGGTTTTTTATAGATATAACTACTTCTGTGATAAGTATTGTTGAATATGTTGTGGTATGAATTAATTGGATGCCACACATTGGTCCCCGAGGAGTATGGTACCCCATGGATCATAATTGGGAGAACTATTGGTTGTGAATTTTAAAAACAAAATATGATATAAATTCAAAAGTATTTTGAATTCAACTAAAAATGAATTAGGATCTATAAATGAGTAATGAAAAAAATGCCCTAGACCCAACCTTAGTTCTGGGTAGTATGTATTCCCTCAATTTTTGATATGATTTATAATTCTCCCAAAATGGCCTCATGGATTTGGAAGAGGGGTGTGTGTTCTTATATAGGAAGTCTTATAGCTATCCTATTTCATTTTTTGAATTTTTATCTAAAAACCTTGATAGTGTTCATGATTTGAGGAGTTCATTTCGAATTTCTAGTGTAATACCTCGGAAAAATCATGCAGTCATATTCCAAGAGGGTGGTGAAGGCTGTACACTAGAGCTGGCGGTCATCAGAATCCAATGGATCCTCCAGTAGTCCCAGTTGTGGAACTAGTTGTTTTACCAGACATAGATTCTAATGGAAAGTTTGATGAGGGGTTATTACATTTCATGTGGACCATTTAGGGAGCACTAAAACCTACCCCTTCTATAGAAGAGTTAACATGTGAGTTCCAATCATGGAATCCACCCATGTATTTATGGAATAGTTGACCATAGACTGTAGATTATTTGTTATAGGTTGTCATATCAATATTCAATAATCTTGAGACACCAACTGAGAGGAGGTTGAATCTTTCTCTGTATATATTGTGATATTCTTCCAGGAGAAGTCGGATGCCATTAAATAGATGGACCATCAAAAAGATATGAATTTGAGGGATTTTATACAAAATTATATAAATAATTCAATCCCGAGACAATGAGGGTCAATAGATCATGAGAGTTCACAAACCTGGAATAGGGCGTGTTATTAGTTATGGAATATTCATCCATTTTATTGAGCTCCAACACATTGAACATATTTTGGTGGGTAATGATTTTTATAATTCTATGCAACAAAAGTTTGGTCTCATGTATGACATTCAATTGCAGGTGAATGTATTTTAGCTAACTAATATTTTAGGAATAGTGGATCAGGTTCTTATCACAGTGCGTAACCCATGGGAGGTTGGAAGTTTTACCCAGGTTTGTTCCACATCTAGATCTGGTGGTGCTTTGACATGTTGTAGGAAACATTATGTTCAGCATATACATGGTGATAATAATATACATAGAAACTAATCCTGTATCTAGGTGAGGTGTTACCAGTGTTTTGTGCCATAACACATTAGGTCACATTGTTTTAGGGACACAGTTGAGTTCTAATCATATGAAAAGATATTACAACTACAATGATTCTTCAAAATGTTTCTTCTAGAAGCCAGTGAGATATGGTCATCACTACCTCCACATTCCACCGTGGGGTCAGATGATTCTCATTAGGTAGGGATATGGAGTATACCTATCCAATCAGGGTGATGTGGTCTTCATGGTTGTGGTAGATAGGACTTATTTTACAATGATAGAAGAGCAGATCTATATATGGTAGATAGAAAGAATCACATGGATGTGGTTCATGCTAGGTATATGAAGTGAAACTATCCCTTGAAGTGCATGATCCTAGACCTTAAACTGTTTGAGAATCCTCTATATCATATTTTTAACTATTTGTTACAAGGGATTCATGTAACATCCCGGCTATGGAATCCACCCAGAGGCTCCCCATTCCTAGTTGGTCACATGGACTCAAGCGAATTTTCCTTAAAGACAGAGGCTGCTGACTAATAGGGAGGGCCTTGTGTGTGTTAGTAAGTAAAATATGCCCTCATTGGCAGAGTAACACAGCAGAAGGAAACAATATGCAATAGCAGAAGCAGAAAAAATCCATACAAAGAAGGCAGTAGATGACTAAAAGTAAGGATGAACTGGAGGACATATTTAAATGATGCATGATACATATGTCTAGGAAAGAAACCAAAAAAATCCCAATGCTGGAAAACAAGAAGTACTTAATATGAGTATAAAAGAAACAGATAACAACTTCTAAGCATCGCAAGCCTAAGATTGGTTCCATGCACTCCAGCTCCATAGCAAGTTAGGTACCTTATGTTGGAGGGATCTTTCACTTGTCTAAACCTGCAGCAATATAATCTGTTTGGCCCCAAAAGCATGAACCAAGCAGTGTGTGAGACTACATCCCAGTAGGCAACCACCTAAAGATATGTTCCTCACAGTCATTGAATATATGGTAGGTAAAAGTACCAAAGAAGTAAACAAGAAAGTACTCAACAGAAAACAATTCCATATATCAATAGATACTAATATAACACGGTAAACCTCTAGAAAGTACACAAATCTTATCCCCTCTGGTTCAATCATTATAATATATAAACACTCTCTGAGTAACCACTCATAGTAGATTCCTTTTATATTCAAACATGATTCAGGAATCATTGACGAAGCTCACCCTGTCAATTCCACTTATAGTCTATGTTAGTCAAGGACTCTCTGAGGAAGCTCACTCGGTCAACTCCCCTTATAGTCCCATAGTAAACGACTCTCTGAGGAAGCTCACTCGGTCTATTACCCTTATAGACCAAATTCATTCAAAGACACTATGAGGAATCTCACTCGGTTAATTCCCCTTATAGTCTATGGTAATTTCATGTAATTCAAGGTAATTGAAAGTCTCTCTGAGAAAGCTCACGTGGTCAATTCCCCTTATATTATACTACAATAGGTTTTCCCGGCCCTGTGTAGATTGACGAGCATTGCAATGCATAAACAGCAAAGGAAAACCTCAAGAACTACTTGGCTAATCAGTCTACAACATATCAAGCATGTTAGAATACAACACTCCACCCTACAACACTGGGCATGGAAAACAGTAAAGGCGGCCAAATAGGCTAAGCAGACTAATAGTTCTAAATAGAACATGCATGGGAAACACATCCAAAGCATAGAAATAAACCCTATTCATATCCAATTAACCTCAACACAAGCATACAAACATGGAAGAGAACCCACAGGGGTAAAAATGTAATCACGCATTACCCTGTTCAAGGTTATTGGTAATAATTGCACATAATACTCAAAGACTCTCAAAGGAAAGGCACAAACCACCTACCATGGAATTAGGAGATCGCTATATGTGAATATCGAAGCTTGAATCACCTTAGAACGTTGTATATCTATAAAAATGCCTAAAAGTTTAAATAGAGGATAACTTGAGAATGAGAAGGAATCATGAAACAAATCTCAAGAAAAAGAGAGATATGACTGAGGCGATCCAAACGTAATCGACGGTGGTCGAATCGATGTTCAGATGCTTGGTCTGGGGCTCAGAGGAATATCACGGCTGTACGGGTGTTCATGGCGGAACGAAACCTAGAAGAAGATCGTTCTGGAAATTAGACACAACCCCGGTGTATTTAATGAAAAAAGAGAAATTACAGGACATGTACTTTTGAGGTGCATAGTGTGTAGTTGCCTTTTTCGTACTTCGCTTTAGGCAGCCTCCAGGTCACCCTTGTAACACCTGAGATTTTTAGGAGAAATATTCTGTTTTTTTTATATACATCATCAATGGAATATTTAACTACACACAACACTATCTTGGATTTCTTTACACGCAATCATGATCATCCTTGATAGCTTGCGTTGGATGAAATACCGAGTTTCACTAAACCGCGGTATGCTATAAAAATATTATTAAAACTAGCCATTATGAATAGTAATACCCAATTTTTGAAATTTTATAAATTTTATCATTAAAAATGGACTTCATTTTTGGATTCATAATATCGAAATTAGCCTAGAGTGAAATTTTGGTATTTTTCTGAAAACTTTCAATTTTTGATGAATAGTGAAAACACTAGGATACAATTTAAAAACCGACTTTTTATTTAAATATTTTTTAATTTTATTTAAATTTATTTTAGGTCAAAATTGATGCATAATACCTATATAAGTTCAATGTAATTCATTGGAGTCATTTTATAATAATTTTAGATATATGAAATTTTATTGAACTTTTCACCGTCTTTTACCCACCACCATGGAGAGTTTGAAAATTTATATAAAACTTAATTTTACCTCTTATATGAGTGGAATTTCGAAAATCCGAGAGACATGGTTAATATCAAGGACTAAAATGCGGTTCAATGAGATGAAAATAATTTTTGGTGAATAGTATCTTTTTACTTTTATTTACCACGGTTAAAAGTAAATAGGGTAATTAAGGGTAAAAATAATATTATTATTACCCTAAAACATGTCCAAATTCTTTTGGGTAAGTATAATTCGACCAAAAACAACCTTAGGAATAACATATGACCATTTAGGTCCACTTGGATTAGATTAGGACATTTATTATTAATTTATTTAAAGAATGGTTAAAATAGTTAAAATCAAAGTTTAATAACTAAATAATTTTTAATACAGGGTTATACATAAGATAAATTCGACTATAAATATTTATTAGAAATCTAAAAATATTTCATAGATAATGGTATTTTATTTATAATTTTTAAAAATTATATAATTTAATTTATTTATGACACAATGATGATGCAATAATTACTTTATTAATGAAATATTAACATAATTGATGTTATAAATACAAAAAATAAATGTAATTTGAGACTTTTTATGAATTACAATAATTTTATAGGTTAATATGACATGTTTTTATTGATTTAATTAACTTTTGTTGAATTAATAATGATGTTATAAATTTCACAAAAATCAATTACCAAATTCAATCAAAATTGACATAAAATAGTTTCTAAAACAAATATTATATTATTAGTTGTTATTTTGTTCCTAAAAATCTAAGGCTCTGCCAAATAACCTATATAAGGTTATATATATTAATAATAAACAACTAGGGGTTCTTTTGGCTTATTATGGTACGTTTATTAACCATATAGTGTAATAAAACACGAAGACATGGTAAAGGTTAAATTATTTAACTTAGAGTTAAATCTAAATGATAAGGTTAAAATAGTTACCTACACTTGTCTAAAATCTATTGGATGATAGGATTTCAACCCATACCTACCTCAGCTTCTAAATAAATCGATTTTGAGCTACTAAAAATAGAATATGATTTTATAATAAAATAATAATTTATGTTTTTTCTAAGGTGCCCCTCTCCTCCCTTATATAAGGGCACCTCCTCCCTCTCCTCATCACACCACATTGAGACTTCAAACTCGGACAAACCCTGACCATTTATCTTCTACACTTTCATAGAAATATCCTAGAAGTCATGGTATTCTAAAAAGGCCATCTTTACTGCCCTAAGAGAAGGTTAAGAAGAGGCGCTTCAAAGAAGATGTAATGTTCGTTACCGATTCTTTCAACATTATTTCTTCTTCTACTTTTTCTTATTTAGTTGTTTAATTATTAATTAATAACATATGTATCACTAATATACTGATATGTTATTATAAATATGAAACAACCCTATTTCACCTCCTATCTATCATACAGAAAACAAAATCATCGCGTGTGCGTACGTACGGAATACCGTCTCCACGCCATGGTGTAATCTGTTTTCCACCACCACCATAATTGGATGAGTATAATGGTGTAAAGAATATCTATATATGATTATTCTAAAGTTATATTGATTGTGAAATAGTATAAATACACTTCAATATAATTCCACGATCATGGGAATGATATCATCGCTCGTGCGTACGTCCGGACTACCGTCTCCACGATGTGATGCGACTCGTTTTACGTGATCTTCAATGATTAATGAATATATAAATTAATTGAATGAATAAATATGATATATATTACAATAATACCATTCTGGAAATGATGTATCTATAAACTAAAATAAGAATAAGAATTTATTCGGGAAAACACGCATAAGAACAAAAAGCAATAAACACCCGAATAACATGTAACAATGAAATATTACTAATAAAAAGCTAATAATATGACCATATATGATATAATAACAATTTTTAAGATTATGGATTAAGTAAATAACATTATTTAAATCATTATACAGAAGGTTCGGACACATACGAGGAAAATCGGACCTAAGGTTAGGGAAAATCTCACAATCTCAAATTTTATCCGAGATTGTTTATACTTCAATATTCACTGGGGAATATTTATCATCCACATCCATGTTTCTTAAATGTGTAATATTATTTATATCCTACTACAATTTTTTAAGTCCAATTTTACATATTGGGGAGTTTTTGGTAAAGATATGAAAGGAATCTTCTATCATTTTCAGTACGAGGTTCTTATTGACTTTTTTGGAAAAAGTTTGAGAAGAATGTTTTTTAAATTATATGACATGAATGGATTTTTAGAACATTATTTCCATGAACATTGCGTTACAAGATTTCAATTTTATTTTTAATCAACTTCTTTTAGTTTAAAATATTATGACATGTTAAAAAGGAAAAATGTTTTGGAAGTAGAAATGATATTTTCCTCAAGAATGGAGTTCAAGAATTTTATCAAAATTATTTTCCATCTAAGATAATATAGGGTTCTATTTCTATCCCTATTTTTACATTAATTTGATTATGTTATGAAGGAATTATTTTTATTATGTCATTTTATCTTATATAGATTATGTTATGATGGCATGATGTTTAAGAATCACATTTTTATTACATGGGTTATGCTATGATGTATGATTTATGATCTTATGGCACACATAAGAGTGGTATCATTATGAGATTGGTGGGACCTATATATCCCTCCAATGCATTGGGTAACAATTTATATCTCATGAGATAGACATGGCTAGAATGACAGGTTAAACCGGTTCGGTGAAACAGGACTGAAACGAGGAGTGAACTCGGTTCAGAAATGGACTTTGTCCTCTAAGATAGTCTTGGAAATGAGTCTTGACTACTAAGAAATGATTATCTATGATTATGTGTGTATTCCACAAAGTTTCATGTTTTATGTTATGATTATTGGGATTACATTTCACTACTATGGTTTATCCCATGTTATGAAATTATGATCTCTTTTGCAGGTTAAGATTTCCAAAATGTTATGTTATTATGAATATGATGTGATTGATATTTCTTCTATTTACCCTTACTGAGCAATTGAGCTCACCCTTTTGTATGATTTCTTTCCCCAGGTCAGGAAGAAGGATATTAAGTAAGATATGCCAAAAGGGACTCTATATATGATAAAATAAAACGGAGACAATGTAGATATATTATGAACTAGTTGTTTATGTTTCCCAGTTTCTAAAGACACTCTACCTATATGGTCCTTTAATGGTTTTGTTATATGTAGTAATAAGTGTGATTCAATTATGAAGTAATAACAATGTATGTAAAGTATGGGTCATTATAGTTGGGATCAGAGGCAAAGGAGGTTGGAATGAATCTGATCCTTGGGAACTCTCACATGTGAGCATTGGACGAAGCATGGCTCTCTGCCCAAGGGCTTCATGAAGAAATGGCTGCCACTGGGGATGGTGGTGTGTCCCGCACAGTGGTTGTAGCCGCCCATGGAGTGCCCTGATAGGTATCAATTATATTCCACTAGAAGTAATTCCAGACTGCTATAGTGGGTATCAAAGGAAAGGTATAATAAAGCATTGGAAACTAGGATGTTAAAGCCTTTGTAAGAACCCTAAGGATAATTCCAAGCATAGAACACAATCTTAGTGTTTTAAAAATGGCCATGAACAACCTATGATAATACCTTAAGTGTGAAATTTTTTTCTTGATTATGTGGTTTTCCTATTATAATTAGTGTTACTCACACTATTATTTTTGGTTTTAGTCAATGGCTGGAACTTGAAGGAACCGTGTTAATGCGGAATGCGAAGGTAAATGAAATGATTTTCCCCATGAGGAACCAAACATTATGGGAGATGGAATGAAAAATCTTCTAGCCATGATCACACAACTTTTTCAAGCTATGAATCATGCAGGAATTCCAAACGAGAAATGGAAGGAGCAACATTCTGATGAATCCTTCATGAGGCAGCATCCACCCTCATTCAACGGGTCTACTGATCCATTAGTGGATGAACAATGGATCTGTACCACTGAAAATATATTTTCAGTTCTTCAATGTTCTAAACATGATAAATTCATCTTAGCAGTATATCGTTTCGAAGGTGAAGCTGATTAATGGTGGAATCTTTTCAAAAATACAAGGTCAAGAGATGAAATTTAGTCCATGGTATGGGACGATTTCAAGAAGGTATTTTTAAATAAGTAATTCTCTCATATTCTTTGATCAAATATGTAGAAGGAGATTCTTGAACTAAAGCAAAAGGATGATGAATCTGTTGGTACCAACGAAGGAAATTTTACAAGACTTGCAAGGTACGATTCTGGTATTATCATCCAACCTGAGAGTATGATCGATAGATTCATTAGTGGCTTAAAACCAAGTATTTGAAGGGCATTAGCCATAAGGTAATTCAATAGCTACGAGTAAATTTTTCGATGTGCTCTCAAGGTTGAGATAGAGATTAGAGTAACCCATCAGTCATATGCGTTTGATAAGAAGAGAAAAATGGAATTCAAAGGAAAATATAAAGAGCACCCTGAAAAGAAGACGAGTTTTCCCTTATGCTCAATGTGTGTAAAGAAACATGGAGGGAGTTGTCATAAAGGGAAAAGTAAATGTTTCAAATGTGGAAAGGAAGGTCATTGTTCATTTGAATGCTGCAATGATGGGAAGAAGATTTCTAGTGATGCGAACAAAGAAAAGGCTACACAGAGTGCCCCTCTTACACTTAAATGTTATAAGTGCAAGGAAATAGGGAATTATGCTAATCAATGCCCTAATCCAAGGGTTGTTGATGATGATCGACGTCAACAAACTCTTAAGGATAAATATAAAGGAAAGTCACATTAAATTTCTATCAGCGATGTTGAGTATGATAACGGAGTGGTGAAAGGTACACTTACCATCCACTCTAAAGTAGAAAATGATTTATTTGATTCTGGATCAACCCACTCTTTTATTTGTGAATAATTTTCTAAGGGTATCTCCGTATTACCTCATCAATTAGATGTTGAGTTAGATTTCAAAACCCCTAATGGAACAATAGTTTGATCAAAAGTTTATAATTCTTCTCCGATTGAAGTTTATGGGAAAGTTCTTCCTACAAATCTTGTGATCCTTCCTATAGTGGAATTTGATTTGATTCTTGGCATGGATTGGATTTCATTATATGGAGCTCATATAAATTTCCAAAGAAGGGAAGTCATTTTCCATATTCCAGATCATTCTTTGATCATCTACCGATGCAAGTATGAACTTAACCTTCCACTGGAAATTTATTCCATCTTATGGGTCTTGATTCCATTAAATGAAGGTCATTTATCACAAATGGTTGGTGTGAAACTCATGATTAAGAATATGCCTATTTTACGAGTGTTTTATGATGTCTGTCCAGAGGAATTACCGTGTCTTCCACCAAATCGTGAAGTTGAGTTTCCAATAGAACTCATACCGGGTGCTTTTCCTATTTCAATGAAACCTTATAGAATGGCCCGAATTGAGTTACAAGAATTGAAGAAGAAACTCCAAGAGAATATTGATAAGGGATTCATACGCCCTAGTGCATCATCTTTGGCCTGTTCTGTTTGTTAAGAAGAAAGATGGATCAATGAGACTCAGCATTGATTATCGAGAACTTAACAAGATTACTATCAAGAAAAAATATCCTCTCCCACACATTGATGACTTATTTAACCAACAACACGGACCTCAACACTTTTACAAGATTGATCTTCGTTCAGGGTATCATCAATTAAGGGTCAAAAGGGAGGATATATGAAAGACGACTTTCTGTGCAAGGTATGGACACTATGAATTTATAGTGATGTCATTTGGTCTTACTAATAGGCCTAGTGTCTTCATGGATCTGATGAATAGAGTCTTTAGAGACTATCTTGATCAGTTTGTGGTAGTCTTTATAGATGATATTATTCTCTATTAAAACTGAACAGATGAACATGAAGATCACTTGAGAATTGTATGAAAGACCCTGTGAAAGGAGAAGATTTATGTAAAATTTACCAATTGTGAATTTTGTCTTCAAAAAGTTTCATTTTTTGGGTCACATAATCTCAAAAGAGGGGATATCTGTGGATCTAGAAAAAATAGAGGTTATTGAAAGATGGTCGAGACCAACAACAGTAACTGAGATCTGAAGTTTTCTTGATTTGGCTAGATATTATCGACGTTTTGTGAAAGATTTTTCACGATTATCTAATCCACTCACCAGGTTGCCTCGAAAAGGAGTTAAGTTCGTGTGGACGGAGGAATGTGAAGAGAATTTCAAGGAGTTGAAAAGAAGGTTATCCTGTGCACCTGTGCTCACACTGCCTTGTAGTAGAGAAAGGATTGTGATCTACAGTGATGCATCCAAGAAGGGGATGGGGTGTGTTCTCATGCAAAATGATATGGTGATAGCTTATGCCTCACGACAGTTCAAAATCAATGAGAAAAATTACCCAACTCTTGATTTGGAGTTAGCTACGGTAATCTTTTCATTAAAAAGTTGAAGGAATTATCTTTATGGTTAAAGGTGTGATATTTATACTGATCATAAATGTTTAAAGTATACTTTCCCACAATAGTAGCTGAATATGTGCCAAAGAAGATGGTTGGAGATGATTAAGGGTTACGACTGCTCAATTCATTACCACCCTGGGAAAACAAACAAGGTGGAAGATACATTAAGTCTACTAGACCATGCTAGATTATCTATGATGAGGATCAAAAAAGATCCAATATTTATGTATTTACAAAGGATGGACCATGGAATTATAATGGAAGGGAAAAATATTATCTTTCTAAAATTAATATTCAACCATCTATACATGTGAATATTAAAGAGGCATAGAAAGAAGATGTAGATTTACAAATGAAGGTGAGAAATGTCCCTGAATTCAACCCTGATTGTGATGGGAGAAAAATGTTCAGGAATCAGGTTTGTGTTCCTCCCATCTCCAAATTAAAGAAGGATCTGCTGGATGAGGCTCATAGTTCTTAATTCTCTACTCATCCTGGAAGCATGAATATGTATAGGGACCTGAAAGAGTACTTCTGGTGGGATAGCATGAAAAGAGATGTTTCTGAATATGTCTCTCGATGCTTAGTTTGTCAACAAGTTAAGGCTGAAAGATTGAAGTCTAAGGGGATGATACAACCATTACCCATACCCGAATGGAAATGGGAAAACATCACTATGGTCTTTTCACCAGACTTCCCAAAACATTAAAAGGCAATAATGTTATCTGGGTCATAGTTGATCATCTTACAAAGTCAGCACCCTTCATTGCTATTAGAGAGGATTTTTCTCTGGATCAGCTTGCCAGGATATATGTGAAGGATGTGGTAAGATTTCATGGAGTACCAATTTCTATTATATCTGATCAGGATCCGATGTTTACCTCATAGTTATGGTGAAGTCTTCAGTATAATCTGGATACAGAGTTGAGTTTCAGCATTTCTTATCATCCTCAGACAGACGGTCAGTCTGATAGAACAATTCAAACTCTAGAAGATATGTTAAGAGCTTTCTCTATTGATTTCAAAGGTTTGTAGGATCAACACCTACTATAGGAGGAATTTTCATATAATAATAGCTTTCACTCCAGTATTCAGATGGCTCCTTATGAAGTACTCTATGGAAAGAAATTCAGGACTCCAACTTCCTACGATGATGTTAGGGAAAGAAATCTGTTAGGACCTGATCTTCTTGATGAGATGGAGGAAAAGGTCTGATCTATTCAACAACGCATAAGAACAGCTTAGAGTCGACAAAAAAGATATGCCAATAACCGTAGAAAATACCTTGAGTTTGAAGTGGGTGATAAGGTGTTCTTACGAATATCTCCTTGGAAGAGAGTAATAATATTTCGAATGAAGGGAAATATGTGCCCTAGGTTTATCGGTCCTTTTAAAAAACTGGATCATGTTGGGAATGTAGCTTACCGATTTTAGATTCCACCGAATCTCTATCAAGTTCACGATGTGTTCCATGTATCTCTCTTGAGAAAGTACATACCTGATCCTTCACATGTACTCAGCTCCGAAGTTGTACCGCTAGAGCAAGATCTTTCTTATGAAGAACAGCTGATAGAGATTCTGGATCGTAGTGAAAAATTCCTACGGAACAAGACCACTCACTTGGTGAATGTTTTATGGAGGAACCACCAATTAGAAGAAGCTACATGGAAGCGTGAGGATATGATGAGGGAGAGGTATCCTCATCTGTTTGTTACAAAGTGATGACTTTCGAGGGCGAAATTCATTTTAAGGGGGGTAGAATGTAACACCCAAGATTTTTATGAGAAATATTTTGTTTTTATGTTACATACATCATCAAATGAAAATTTCACTATAAACAATACTATCTTGGCTTGCTTCACACCCAATCGCGATCTTCCATGATAGCTTCTGTTGGACGCAATACCGAGTTTCACTAAACAACGATATGCTATTAAAATATTATTAAAACTAGCTGTTATGAATAGTAATACCCATTTTTTGAAATTTTATAAATTTTATCTTTCAAAATGGACTTCATTTTTTGATTCAGAATATCGAAATTATCTTAGGGTGAAATTTTGGTATTTTTCTGAAAATATTCAATTTTTTAGGACTAGTGAAAACACTGGGTTACTATTTAAAAACTGAATTTTTATTTAAATTATTATTTATTTTTATTAGATTTATTTTAGGTAAAATTGATACATAATACTTATATAAGTTCAATGTAAGTAATTGGAGTCATTTTATAATAATTTTAGATATATAAAATTTTATTGATCTTTTCACCGTCTTTTACCCACCTCCTAGGAGAGTTTGAAAATTTATATAAAACATAATTTTACCACTTCTGTGAGTGGAATTTATAAAATCAGAGAGACATGGTTAATATTAAGGACTAAAATGTGGTTCAATGAGATGAAAATAAGTTTTTATGAATAATAACTTTTTTACTTTTATTTACCACGGTTAAAAGTAAATAGGGTAATTAAGTGTAAAAATGATATTATTATTATTCTATCACATGTCCTAATTATATTGGATAAGTGTAATTCCACCAAAAAAATAATAGGAATAAAAAATGACCATTTTGGTCCATATGGATTAGATTAGGACATTTATTATTAATTTATTTAAATAAGGGTTTAAATAGTTAAAATCAATGTTTAATAACTAAATCATTTTTAATATAGGGTTATACATAAGATAAATTAGACTATAAATATTCATTAGAAAGATAAAAATATTTCCTACATAATGGTATTTTATTTATAATTTTTAAACATTAAATGATTTAATTTATTTATGACACAATGATTATGTAGTAATTATCTTATTAGTGAAATATTAACACAATTGATGTTATAAATACAAAAATAAAATTAGTTTTAGACTTTTAATGAATTACAATACTTTTCTAGGTTAATATGACATGTTAGTATTGATTTAATTTAATTTTTTGAACTAATCATGCTTTATGAGTTTCACAAAAATCAATTACCAAATAGTGTCAAAATTTACATAAATTAGTTTTTAAAACAAATATTTTATTATTAGTTGTTATTTTTTTCATAAAAAAATATTGTTTGACCAAATGACTTATATAAGGTTATATATATTAATAATAAACATCTTGGGGTTCGTTTGTCTTATTATAGTGTGTTTATTAACCATATAGTTTAAGAAAACAAGATGACACGGTAATGGTTAAATTATTTAACTTAGAGTTAAATATAAATGATAAGGTTAAAATAGTAACCTAAACTTGTCAAAAATATATTGGATGAGGGTATTTCTACCCATCCCCACATTATCTTAGAAATAAATCAATTTGGAGCTATTAAAAACCGAATATGACTTTATAATAAAATAATACTTTAAGTATTTCCTAAGGTGGCCCTCTCTTCCCTTATAAAAGGGCACCTCCTCCCTCTTTTCCTCACACCACATGGAGCCTTCAAGATCATCCAACCCCTACAAATTTCTCTTCTCCATTTCCCTAGAAATATCCTATTGGTCCTGGTAATCTTCAATGAAAATCTTTATTTCCCTAAGAGAAGGTTAAGAATAGGCGCTTCAAAGAAGAGGTAATGTCCCTAACCGATTATTTCAACTTTATTTCTTCTTATACATATTATTCGTTAGTTGTTTCATTATGAAGTAATAAAATCAGTATCAATTATATACTTATATGTTATTATAAATATTAAAAAACCTTATTTCACCTTCTATCCATCCTACGGAAAACAAAATCATCGCGCGTGCGTAGGTACGAAATACCATCTCCACGCCGTGGTGTAATCTGCTTTCCACCACCACCATACATGGATGGGTATAATGGTGTAAATAATAACTATATATGATTATTGTAAAGTGATCATGATTCTGAAATAGTATACATAAACTCTAATACAATTCCACGATAATGGGAACGATATCATCGCTCGTGCGTACGTACGACCTACCGTCTCCACATTGTGATGCGACTCGTTTTACATGATCTTCAATGCTTAATGATTATATAAATGAATTTAATGAATAAATATGATACATATTACAATAATACCATTCTGGAACTGAGGTATCTATAACCTAAAAGAATAATAAGAATTTATTCCACAAAAAACGCATAAGAACACAAAGCAATAAACACCAGAATAACAAGTAACAAAGAAATATTACAAATAAGAAGCTAAAAATATAACCATATATGATATCATAAAAATGAGTATGATTATTGGATCAGTCAGTAAGATTATTTAAATCATTATACAGGAGGTTCTGACACATACGAAGCAAATCGGACCTAAGGTAAGGGAAAATTTCACAATCTCAATTTGTATCCGAGATTGTTTATACTTCGATATTCACTATGGCATATTTATCATCCACATCCATGTTTCTTCAATGTGTTATATTAGTTCTATCCTAATAAAATTTTTTAAGTCTAATTTTACCTATTGGGGAGTTTTGTTAATGATATGAAAGGAATCTTCTTTCGTTTTCAGTACAATGTTCTTTTTCACATTTTCAGAAAACATTCGAGAATGATGTTTTTTTAACTTATACGGCCTGAATGGATTTTTAGAACATTATTTCCATGAAGAATAATTTACAAGTTTTCAAGTTTATTTTTAATAAACTTATTTTAGTGTAAAATTTTATGACTTGTTAAGAAAGAAAAAATGTTTTTGAAGTAGAAATGATATTTTCCTCAAGAATGGAGTTCAAGAATTTTATCAAAATTATTTTCCATCTAAGATAATATAGGGTTCTGTTACTATCCCAATTTTTACATTGATCTTATTATTTTATGATGGAATTATTTTTATGATGTCCTTTTATCTTATATTGATTATGTTATGATGGCAAGATGTTTAAGAATCCCATTTTTATTACATGGGTTATGCTATTATGTATGATTTATGATCTTGTGGAACCCATAATAATGATATCATTATGAGATGGATGGGACCTATATATCCCTCCAATGAATTGGGTAAAGATTTATATATCATGATATAGACATGGTTGGAACAACAGGTTAAACTGGTTCAGTGAAACAAGACTGAAACGAGGAGTGAACTCGGTTCAGAAATGGATTGTGTCCTCTAAGATAGTCTTGAAAATGACTCTTGACTACTAAGAAATGATTCTCTATGATTATTTGTACATGCAAAAAGTTTCATGTTTTTAAGTTATGATTATTGGGATATCATTTCACTAATATGATATTTCCCATGTTATAAAATTATGATCTCTTTATCAGGTTAAGATTTCCAAAATGTTATGTTATTATGAATATGATGTGATTGATATTTCTTTTGTTTACCCTTACTAAGAATTTGAGCTCATCCTTTTGTATGTTTTCTTTCCCCAGGTCAGGAAGAAGGATATTAATCAAGATATTCAAAAAGGGACTCTAGATATGATAAAATAAATGGGAGACAATGTAGATGTTTTACGAACCAGTTGTTTATGTTTTCCAGTTTCTAAAGACACTATACCTATACAGTCCTTTCATGGTTTTTTCATATGTTGTAATAAGTGTGCTTCAATTCTGAAGTAGTAATAATGTATGTAAATTATGGGTCGTTATAAACCCCACATGGCTATTTTCATTGACGCTACGTGGCCAGTACATGACTACCTGCGGCAATGAAGTACATGACGTGTACTCATAAAAGATTGGGCGTGTACTTCAAAAAATTTCAAAAAACCCTCTTTTTCTCAAAAACTACCAGAAAAAGAAAAAATACCTTAAAAAGTTTAAATTCTTACAAACATCCCCACTTAAAGAAATTCATCTGGGAATTTCCCTAACGTGGAATAGAAGAAGATACCCAGAATAGCTCCGACCACTGTGCTCGTACATCATCCTCTCTCTCCCAAGTCTCATCCTATACCAGCCCATGCTACCATAGCACTCGTACCAGAGGAACAGACTAGCAATAGAGATCCTTTAAACTATGATAAAAAATCCGGATATGATTCTCCTTGAATGATTCATCTTTTTTAAGATCAACCTCCTCGGGTTGAAAGACATGATATGGGTATGAAAAGTAACGACAGAACTGAGAAATGTGAAAAAAATCATGCATAGCTCAGTACCTATGAGGAAACTGAAACCGATAGGCAACCGGCCTAACTCTCTCCAACACCTCAAATGGCCCGACGTACCTCAACAAAATCTTACCATATCCCCTAATCCTCCTATGTCCAAACCTTGGTGTAACATGCTGGAAAACCTGATCCTCGACCTCAAACTCTAGATGTCATCTCCGCTGATCAGCATAGGACTTTTGTCAAGACTCTGTAGTAGACAATCTCTTCCAGATCAACTCTATCTGCTATGTGGTCTCCTAAACAAGACGAGGTCCCAACATATCTATCACTCCTGCCTCCAGCAATCCCAAGGGTGATCGTCATGGCCTACCACCCAAAGCCTCATAAGGTGCCATCTGAATAGTTTCTCGAATACTATTTTTGTCAGAAAACTCCACAAGAGGTATATGCTTCTCCCAAGAAGATCCAAAATCCAGAATGCTTGCTCAGAGCATGTACTCAAGCACCTAAATCATACACTCAGACTAGCCATCTGTCTGGGGGTGGTAAGGTATACTCCAAACTACATGTGTACCCAAAACCTTATGTAGCCACTTCCAGGATTGAGAAGTAAAACGTGCATCTCTATCTGAAACGAGGGAGTGTGGAATTACATGTAAGCACACAATGTCATGGATGTACAACCATCCCAGCTCATCAACAATGAAGGTCTCCTTGATCGGAAAGTAATGAGAAACCTTTGTGAGCCATTCAATGAAAAACGAAACTGCATCACTCCCTCTCAGCAAACTAGTCATGAAATCCATCACAACATCATCCCAATTCCACTCGGGAATGGATAACTACTGTAAATGCCCCGATGGTCGCTGATGCTCTGCATTCACCTGCTGATAGGTGGAACACCTCATAAAAAAACCAGCAATATCCCTCTTCACGCTTAGACACCATTACTGGCGGTGAAGATCAGGATACATTTTGGTGACACCAGGAGATCTTCCCAGACTGAAGAATAAAATTCCTGTATTATCTCCTCTCTTATGCCTACTAGCACCTATACATTCCCCTGAAAATGCAATATCTCATCCTCACCTACTATCCATCTACTAATAGGGTCACCTCCTGACACACTCTCTTGTAGTACCAGACCTTCTGAATAAAATAGTGGCCTCATTCGGACACGATGAAGAAGAGTAGAGGTAACAACAACAGAAGAGATAAATGCCCGCCCCTGTCTTTCATGAACCTCCAAATGCATCTCAGAGAATATACCCATAAGATTCCACTCACGGCTGGCCTCATGAACCATCTGTATCTAAGTTCTCTTACTCAGCGAATCAGCTATTGAGTTTTCATTCTGAGGCATATAGGCAATCTCAATGTCAAAATACTGGAGATACTCAGCCCATCTCTACTGTCTCAAATTCAAATCACATTGAGTGAAGATGTACTTGAGAATTTTCTGGTCAGTGAAAACCATAAAATTCTCTCCCAGAAGATAATTTCTCCAACAGCATAAAGCATGAACATCTACGACCTACTTGAGATCGTGCATCAGGTAATTCCTCTCATGTATCCTCAACTACCGAGACCCGTACGCAATGAATCCTTCTCCCTGCATAAGAACAACTCTCAGACCAATAATGGATGCATCATAGTAAACAGTATATCTCTTGCCTGGCTCTAGAAAGACTGGTATCGGTGATGAAGTCTATCTCCCTTTTAGCTCCTGAAAGGATGACTCAAAAGAATTTGACCATAAGAACTTTTCACCATTCTTAGTCAAACCTATGGGTGGTGCTTCTATGCATGAAAAGTCTTGTATGAATCGTTTTTAGTATCCATCTAGCTCTAGAAAACTCCATAACTCAATGAAGTTCTTCAGATGCTACCAAGAAACTATTTATCTCACTTTCTCGGGGTCGACTAATACTCCTGTCTCTGAGATAATATGACCCAAGAAGTGAATATGATCCATCCAAAAGTGGAATTTTGAGAGCTTATCATATAACTGATGCTCTCTGAGTGTACCCAGAATGATCTCGACATGGGTATCATGGTCAGGTCGAGTGTGATTGTACACCATGATATCATCCACAAAGACCACCACTAATGATTCCATGTATGGATGGAACACTCGTTTCATCAGTGCCATGAAAACTGCAGCTGCATTCCTGAGACCAAACAACATAACCATATCTTCATATAGACCATACCAACTCCAATAGTTTATGAGAGGTATATCTGATGGTATAATGAGCAACTGATGATAACCACATCTCAATTAAATCATCGAGAATACCTGGGATCCTTGAATTTGATCAAAGATGAAACTAATTGTATGCAAGGGATATCAGTTCTTGACTATAAACTGGTTCAACTTCCGATAGTCCACACAAAGCCTAATGGTACTGTCTTACTTTTTCGCAAACAAGACAGGAAAAACCCAAGGAGAAGTAATGGGTCTGATGGAACCCTTTGCCTGAACTGCACCAACTTCTTCTTGAGCTCTTGTAGCTATGGTATTTCCATCCTATAAGGAGGAATGGACACCGGTGTCACTCCTGGCCCAAGATCAATATAAAAATCAACCTCATACTTCATAGGTAAACCTGAAAAGTCCTCTAGAAAAAACATATAAGAAATGATCCATCACTAGAGAAATTTTCATCTGTGATGTCCCCCAGTTATCCCGATATAGACTAGAAATATAGGATGTAATTTATCCCAACCAATGATTATCTGGTCCCACTCTACTTTCATGGACATCTCATTTGATGGGAAACTGACCCTGTGGCAATAATAATCAAAGATTTCGTAAAAATTAACTAACTAGTCCATTCCATTAATGTCATCATAGCCTTTAATCTAAATGACATTGAGGTCCCATTTGAAGTGACACATGGCTACCTCTAGAGGGAACTACTCCTTGCACTGATGCACACTCGTTGTTCTAATCCCCAACCGAGTGTCTAGCATCAAGATATCAGCAGAAGAAAAGATGAAGAGCCTAAGACACTCCACAACATCAACAAATTTAATGATATGGGAAGCCCTTATATCAAAAATTGTATAAGCTAAAAATGAGGCTACTAAGGTAGTACCTTGAACTGTAGAATGTCCGAGATCCAGCTCATGTTGGGTCTGCTCCACTGCAAAAGTCTGGCCTATACCACGGCCTTGTGACCATTCCTGACCAATCTGAGCTCATTTTCCCTAATGTCTCTAAAACAGTGGCGACTGGCTACCACACCCATGACTTCCACCTCGGCCGGAATGGCCAGAAAAACTATAGTTCCCAGACTGGTGAGAAACTGATGGTGTTTCTCCTGAAAGAGGAGTCATAGAAGAACCCCTGTCACCAGCTTCCGGTGAAAAGATCTGACAGAAGCACTGAAGATGACCCATCTATCCATAGGATCAGCACTCCACTGGGTATCTTGGGAAATGATGCATCATATGTCCTCTCCTTCTGCACTGGTAGTACAACACCTACCTACCAAAAGATGCATCCCGACTACTCTGATCTCCCCGTGCAGTCCACCTGCAGTGCTTCCTGCTATCAGTATGAGGAATACTAACTCTGGGGGTCGAACTGCCCTAGATCACAGCTCTATAATCCCTCAGATTATGCTCCGTGATCAGTGACTCATGGATGATAGAGGATATCAAAGTCAACATGAAGATGTTCACCTGATATCGGATGTCGTGCCTCGGACCATCCTCAAAAATCCATGTAAGGAGCAACTCATCACCTCTAGGAATAGGTGTGACAAACTGCAACCCTGCGAAGAGAGAAGAATAATCCCTAAAAAAGAGTAACTTGATCCAGACTCATGAACACTCAAGATCATTCGGCCCTTAAGGTCTCTAGATAGATGTAATCATAGAAGATGTGCTGGAACTCATCCCAAGCCGTATTCTGTTGGCTTCCCAATAGTGAGATCACATGCCACCACCTATTGGAGGAGTCTCAAAGCATGTAGGTAGCAAGATTCACCCTCTACTCTGGAGGTATCCACAGATGCTCGAAAATCGCCAGTGTGGCTTATAGTCATTACTTTGTATCTAGGGGTCCTTTATCGCCTGAGAAAATGAGAGGATGCTACTGTAGGAAGACCCACGTCAATTCTTCCATCGACGGGGTAAGAGGTGGAACTCCCTGAAATGTCTGTATCATACTCATGAATCCCTCTTTAAACTGTGCATCAACACCTGTGTTAGGTATAATGGTTTCTTTGAAGACTGGAACAATCGGAGGATCTGCTCGAAGTCCCTGATCAGCCATATCCGGTGTTTGATCACCGCTATGAAACCGGGTCACAACCAGAGGACACCTCGGTGGCATGAATCGGAAAATTCAGGTGCACACAATAGTTCAAGATTATCAAGGACTAAAAACTAGAAGATTAATAAGGGAACATGAGAATTAAAACATTCAAGTTTCAGAAAACTTGACTACACTGCATGTACAATTCCTACACAGCATGTCCCCTTAATCCATTCACATGGGCATGATCTCCTGCTGAAATTGGTCATGTAACACACCAAACACATTGTGTGTTATCCAAAAAAACGGCATGTACTTGAATACTCTTCCCCTACCCAATTCCTTCTACACGGTTAAGACACATGGCTCTCCTAAGGCAATATTACTCGACGTGCTCAAGATAGACACAACGTTTACTCAAAGAACTTCACCGACCAATGTTGTTATTGACATATCCTGACACACAGCACACACTAAATGATGTTTTAAAGGTGGAAAATATATGTACATTAAAGGATATCATCGACACATGTTGTCTGTGACACGGACTGGTTCATGGGTCAGACTACACGGCGTGTTCAGTCCTAACACAACGTTTATAGATTATGTTTTCTCCATCCGTGTCGCTAGTCACACGGGTGGACACATGGTCTCTACACATGAAATGTACATCCGATACATGATGTTTCCTACAGTGATTTTTTTCATCCCTGTGTCTTTTCCCACATGGCCTATGAAACTATTACAGACTACACGGCATGTACTTAAGAAAACGTGTTTCTTCCTGAACAGAAGAACACATTGCATGTAGTAAAAAATACACGACGTGTATTCTAGGTTTTTCCGGACTGCAATCCCCATAAAATACTCTGAAACCTAGGAAAACACTGAAAAGAACTTTGAAATTTCCTAATTCTAATCCATGAGGGCTCATACTCCTCGCGAATCAATGTTTGGCATCTTATACATTTTATTACAAGGAAAAAAAGGCAATGATCCACCAAATTCTGGTCCATGAGGGCCCATAACACCTCAAGAACCAATGTTCGGAATTCATTTAAGAAAAAATAATATTCATTCAAAGATCTAACATAAAGTAGGTATTCTATAATTGCATCTATCACTGCAGCATGCATATCTAGCACAAAATCTATCATAAAAACATTCAATCGCTAATACACCATAAATGGAATGGCAAGAATGCATGAAATGTGATTTCTAATTAGTTCCTATATGATGGGTGAGATAGAATACCATCATCTCATATTTTTGTAATAGAAATAGAACCTCAATATCATCAACAATAATAACACAAATCATGTGAATCAATCAAGGTGAAAACAAACCAACTGTAATAATTGAAAAACTAGACAAATTGCAATTAGACGAGGTTGATTGGATTTTCCTTGTACACGGGTTAGCTACTCCCAAACATAAGTTATTACCAAGTACCAATTCCTTCATATCCCTAACTATAGGCTCCAAATAGTAAGAAGAAAAGAATTCCTCTGATACCACTTTGTAATGTCCCTGTTCTGGAAGCCACCCAGAGGCGCCCCGTACCTGGTTGGTCACATGGAGTAAAGCGCAGTTCCCCTAACGCTAGAGGATGAAGACTAGAAATGAGGGCCTTGAGTGTGTAAGTAGGGAAACTATGCCCTCATTGCCAGAGTAACACAATGGAAGGAAACAATATGCAATAGCAGAAGCGGTATCAATCCATACAAAGCAGACAACAGAAGACTAAATGTAAGGAACAACTGGAGCACATATAAAAATGATGCATTATACATATGTATAGGAAAGAAGCCAAAAAAATCACAATGTTAGAAAACAAAGAGTACTAAACATGATTACAAAAGAAACAGATAACATCTCCTCAACATCGCAAGCCTAAGCTTGGTCCCATACTCTCTAGCTCCATAACAAGTCAGGTACCTGATGTTGAAGGGAGCATTCCCTTGTATATACCTGTAGTAATATAATCTATTTGGGAACATAAGAATGACCCAAACAGGTTGTGAGACTAAATCTCAGTAGGAAACCTCCCAAGGATCTGTGCCTAATAGTCCGTGAATATATGGTAGGTAAAAGTACAGAAGGAGTAAACAAGAAAGGACTCAGCAGAAAACAATTTCACATATCCAAAGAAACTATTCAAAAACAGTAACCCTATAGGAAGTACACATAGCCTATCCCCTCTGGTTCAGTCATTAGAATATGTAAATACTCTATTAGGAAGCACTCATAGTCAATTCCCCTTACATTCAAAAGTGATTCCAAGGTATCTGAGGAAGCTTCACCCGATCAATTCCACTAATAGTCTATGGTAGTCCAAGACTCTCTAAGGAAGCTCCCTCGGTCAATTCCCCTTATAGACCCATATTCAAGGAATCGTTGAGGAAGCTCACTTGGTCAATTTCCCTTATAGTGAAAAGTTGTTCAAAGACTCTCTGAGGAAGCTCACTTGGTCGATTCCCCTTATATACTTTTGCAATTCAATGTAATTCAAGGTAATTCAATGACTCTCTAAGGAAGATCACGCGGTTAATTCAACTTATTGTCCAGTCAACAAGTTCTCACGACCCTGTGTCGATTGACGAATAGAGCAGTCCAAAAATGGCCAAGATAAACCTCAATAAATTTTTGTATAATCAGTGTATAGCATATCAAGCCTGTTTGAATACTACACTCCACCGTAAAACACTAGTCATGGAAAACAGGGAAGGAGGCCAAACCGACAAAGTAGACCAATGGTCGTAAAGGGAAAATTCATGGTCAATAAATCCAAAGCATAGCAATCAAACATATTCATATCCAATTAACATCTACAGAAGAATACATTCATGTAAGGCAACCAAAAGGGATAAAATGGTAAACACACAATCCCCAGTTCAAGGGTATTGGTCAAAAATGCACATAATACTCATAGAAATTCAATTTAAATGAAGAAACCACCTTCCATGGCATTGGGAGATCACTATATGTGAATCTCAATGATTGAATCACCTTATAACATCGAAGATATACAAAAATTCCTAAATGGTTAAACAGAGGATAACTTGAAAAGGAGAAGGAATCATGAAAAGAAGCTCAAGCAGAAGAGAGATCTTATCGAGGCAATACCAACACAATTGATGACGGTTGAATCGGAGTTCAGATGCTCAGTCAGGGGCTCAGAGGAAGATCATGATTGTATGGGAGCTCTCAGCCGAGCGAGATCTAGAAGAAGATCATTCTGGCGATTAGTCGCGACCCGAGTGCATTTAATGAAACAAAAGAAAATACACGGTGTGTACTTTTGAAGTACATAGCGTGTTCTTTCCTTTTCAGTACTTTTCATAAGGTAGCCTCCAGGTCCCCCCACGTGGTTATGTGCATGACTGATACATGGCCAGCACACGACTACCTGTGGAAATGTAGTACCCGGCCTATAATCATAAAGTACATGGCGTGTACTTTAGAAAATTCTAGAAAACCCTCTTTTTTTTAAAAATGACCAGAAATAGAAAATATACGAGAAAGAAATCCAGAGTTCTTACACATCAATAGATTAATTTATATTCTTGTTGTCGAGTTCCTCTATCTCTGTGTTTATACTTATGATTGATTTATGACAATGAACACATAGTTTGGGATTACAATTGAGGATGTTCATAAGTTCATGGAGTTCCCCCGAGAGATTGGTGGGTCTTAATTTACATGGGACCAATTTTTCTTTGAATTTATAGCTTTTAAAATCATTATCATGATGGACTAGTTGGTCATCTTTCATGTGTTCATTGATTTCTCTTACAACATGGTGACCTTCACATCACCCTACGGTGGAGATTTTATTCACATAGGTGAATGGGATGTCCACCCTTGTCTATATGTACCCAATCACATTGGGATGGGTGGAATGAAATTACATATTGTGATTTTTTATCTAGATGATCAGGGATCATATCAAGCATATTTTCTTCTAATGTTTAATCATATTAGGTATGTTTTTTGAAATGATTTTTCAAAATTAACTCTATTAAGAGAGGTATATTTATCTATCAATCTAGTTACAAGAGATTTATTGGTATCCATTCATCCTTATAGGATGCATAATTCTAAGATGAAAGATCATTAGTGGTTTATAGTGGAATTAGTGGAAAAGGGTTTCATTTGACCTCGTACATCTCTGTTGGGTTCAATGTCCTTTTCTCAAAAAATGTTGACAAAAATCACAGGATATGTGTGGATTAATGGAAGTTGAACCAGCTGATGGTTAAGTACCCAAATCCTTTACCACATATAGATTATCTCTTTGACCATCTGTGAGGATCTCAGGTCTTCTTAAAGATTTATTTGAGATCTGGTAACCATCAGGTGTATATTATACCATGAGATATAACATGCTCAACCATTCATAGCAGGTATGGGCTCTATGAGTTCTTTTATGTTGTTTGGTCACAAAAACAAGATGGAAGTCTTCATGGAACTGGTGAACCACGTTTTCCATCCATATCCTGATTTTTTATCAGGATATTCACAGATGATATCATGGTGTATTCTAATAATTAACATGGCCAAGAGAAACATATTGAGATAGTATTGGATACACTAAAAGAGAATTAGTTATATGTTAGGATCAAAAGTAAAACTTTTGAATTTGTTATATTCACTTCTGGGTTACAATATCTCATAGAAAAGTGTACCAGTTTACCCAAAGAAGGTAAGAGATGTAGTATCCTCGGATAATCCCAAGAATTTATTTGATTTATGGTCTTTCTTTGAGTATATTATTGTTATAGGAGATTCATATAAGAATTATCACCCATAAATTCAGATCCCACGGGATATAATATAAAGGGTGTTAAGTTAATATGGTCATATTTCTTTGAGACAGACTTTTAGAAGCTAAAAGGGAGACTGAATTTAATGCCAATACTAATTAATATAGATCTAGGAAGTTGTTATAGTGTTTACTATAATGAATCAAGAATTTGGATGGGAGAAATTCTTGTGATGGGAGATACAATCAGGGTGTATGCGTCTCGAACATTGAGGCCTAATGGGAAGAATTATCCAAAAAAATAGTATTAGTTAGAAGAATTATTTCATGGGTTTCACTGTTGGAGACATTACTAACTTGTGGAACGTTTTTTTGGGAACACAAACCACAAAATCCGCAAGCGCATATTTACACAGTGTGAATAGAATTTGGGGGATTATAAGTGAGTTAAATACTGGAAACCTTTATATTTCATGTTTGGATACACGACTTGTAAATGAAATGTATTTGAATATGGGTTGAGCTAGAGAGCTCAGATATATTTATTTTTGTTGGCCATTAGTGAGTGGAATCTAATGGATTTATTTTCTGAGATGAACTTGGAGGTGAATTATTGTAACGGGAATAATTTTCTATCATTAGATATTACCTCTAACCTTATGGTTTTATTGAGGATAATAAATATATCAAAATCCGAAGGCCAAGTCCTAATAGATTATTTGGAAGGTGAGGACCCTCCTATTGATTGAATCATAGGCAAGGATGAGATCTTTTATACATATGGTCACACATTTGTTTTAGAATACATCCACGGGGAGATGATATATGACTTTTAGGATTCATCTTAGGCACTTCATCATGGAGTCACCAAGATTTATCAAGATATTCATTGCCAATATAGGTGAATAGGTATGAAAAGATATATAGTTGATTTCATCATGAGATATTCCACCTTTCAGCAGGTGAATACAGAACACTAATTACCAGTCAGACATTTATAGAAGCTACCCATTCCCTATGATAAATGGAATGATATCCTGATAGATTTATTTATTTGATTACCTAAGTAGGATCGAGGTAGTGATGTGATACGGGCTATGTTTTAGTGGTTAATGAAGGTTTCATATATCCTACCAATCAAGAAAACATTTAGTTTTGAAAACATGGAAAGCTTCTACATCCATGAGATATTATTATCTCATGAGATCCCACATACAATCATTGTAGATAAGGGTTCATGATTTATTTCACTATTCTGGTAAGGGTTATAGTGGGTGTTAGCTAAATAGTATCTTTTTATCACAACATACCATCCCTGGATAGATAACCTGTCAGAGCGTAGGATTCAGGTGCCTGAGTTCATGTTATAAGCATGCATCAAAAAGATTAGGGGACCTTGGGGGAGGAATATACCAAAGGATTAATTCTCCTAAAATAATACATTTTATTATAAAATATATGTGTTTCATCATGATTATTTTTACGGTAGGCCATTTGGATCACCCTATGGTTAGTTAGCGCAAAGAGAGGAAGTTATTCTATGAACTCGTCTTGTTTTGGAGACCATAGAGTCGATTCAGTTGATTCATAAATGAACGAATGATTCCTATTCTAGAAAGAAATTCTATGATGGACCCCATAGAAAAAATCTATTGTTCGAGGATGGGAATCTAGTTTTCTTATGCACATCACTGATGATGGGACATGTTGGAATGAATAGATAGGGTTAGCTTTCACCGCGTTATGTTTGGCCATTTGTGACACTGAAGAGGGTTTGGATTTTAGCCAATATGTTTTAGTTACCAACAAGGAGCTGAGACATTTACAAAATCTTTATCATTTATCTATTGAAACATCTCCCTTCACGTCCCTCTTATTCCTATCATCCAATGGAGGCTGAGTTATAGGTATATGCATCTTTTGTGCAACATCTGATGCAAATTTTGGATCGTGGAATAATGGTTATCCATGATTGGTCAGTTCCTATAGTATGGGTGATATGGAAGCATGTCCATGTATAGGATGAGACATGGGAATTGGAGGCCAATGTAAGGTCATAGTGGCAGGAGTTATTGTAAGACAATATTGACCAACATTGAAGAGGAAATTCCGGGAGGAATTGTTTGAAATGAGAAATTTGTAAGAACCCAACTCATCATTGAGGTATAAATCATTTAAATTCCATAAATTCTCAATTTATATGTTTAAATATGGACTTTTGGGAATTAACTTTGGGGATATGGAGGTCTATATGGTGTCTGGTGTTGGTTTGATGTCCAAAACCCATGTTTTGTGATGAAATTATCCTTGAACATGGTCAGTTCAAGCCATATGGGGTAGGAAGCACGATCTTATAAAACTTTCTAAGGATGGGTAATGAGTAGGGGAAGGCCTCACAGTTAGAAAAAACCCTTAAATTTGGGGCACATGGGTGTGTGGCTAGGTCTGGAATTTTAACAGTGGAGTTTTTTCTGATTTGTGCATGGTTAGTCTAATAGTTTGGACCGACTATACAGGGTGACCTCCCCTCTAATTATGTGTGCACTTTTGGCTCAATGCATGGCCAAAACATGGTACCAAACCATGTGACCAAGAAATTTTCACTAAAATAGACATGTTTCTATTAGTATTATTTTAAAACTATGAATCCATTTCTATCCTCCTACACCTACAAAATTCTCTCATTTAAAGCCCTCATTAAAGACTAATGCATATTTTCTGATGAATTTGTATCCATTCTCTGAATCAAGTGTCACCTGTATCTCTGAATCGGTGTTGGTATGTACTATTTTCCTTTTTATCCAATCTTCATTATATTGCATATTAGCTGCACCATTTAGGTGCAATATAATATGACCTATTAATAAGTTCTCCATCCCTTCTTCAATATTCTCCTAATCTAATCCAACTCCATAGTTGATATTGGATGAGCTATCAACTACATACCTATGGTAGGTGGAATCATGGCATTCATTAAATTCATAAGTGTTTATGCATTTTCTTTTTATCAGATACTGACTTTTCATAGTGTTTCCTTTGAAATGAGTCTTAATCAATTAATTCAATTATATAGTATAGCCTCTATAATTAAATAGTCCATCATTGAATGGTTATCGGTTGAATACCATTAAAATGGAACCATCCATTTGGTTGTGTGGTTAATTTAATGTGCCATTATGATGTAATATTAGATGGATACCCTTGTGGTGTGCCTTTTTCCAATTGACACAGGATGTTGAGAATTTAATTGACAATTGTAAATTGAATGGGATATTAATTATAATTTATATTTTAAATAAGAAGGGATAAATGAAAAACCCATTAAAAATTTTATGTAATGGTTTTTTAAGCTTTATATTTTTATTTAATTGAAATGAACATGTGGTTAAAATAGAAGAAATACTTATAGGCTTGGTAAATGCCTTAAACCTCCATCTAAGGTGAGTTTGAGTTGAACTGATTAAAGTGATTGCCTCAAAATGTTAAATTAATTTTATTAAATATTTTGAATTAGTAAATTTCTTATTTTCCATTGGTGACACATGGATTCAAATGATAATTCCATTTATGGAATCAATCATCATGAACATTTCTTATTCATGGGTGATAAATGCACTCCCATGAAAACTACCAAGGAAGGTCTATGAGGCTTTACTTATATACCATGTGAAACAAGGATTCATATGTGAATATAATGGATTTACTAAAAGGGAATTGATCTTATAATTATTGGATGATACATAGTCTCCCATAGTAGACCTCCAAGGAAGAACTAAAATTGAAGTGACATTATTCCACACCTATAGCATTACCTAGGTTCTGGAGAGTTTTATCACAGACGTGCTCATATGGTGTTGGTTTATATTATAAGTGGAGAGATACCTAAATTCTTAATTTTGAATACTAGGAACATTCTTGGGTTTTTAATTGGTAAATGAAAAAATTATATAACATGTCTCCCAACAAAAAGAACAATCTTGGATTTAGTATTTCCTTATACATTATGGTTTTCCTGTTTATGCATCCTTGAGTACATTACTCCGGGGGATGTCAAGCTTTGTGATAGGTCTCAAGAATTATTAAATGTATAAGAATTATTGGTTAAATGATATTTATTATAACTATGTAGGAATAAATTTTAATTTAGATACCTACATATTCAATGAAATTGATTTATTGAGGTTGGTTACAAAATACAAACCTAGACTTGTTTGATGATTAATTTTTAGTAGTTCCCTAACTTTAATATTTTTCTTACACACTATTATTATATACATATTCACTAACTGGACAGCATAGACCTGGGGTGGTTTCCTATTGGAATTATGTCTCACACCTTATTTGGGAAAACTTTTTGTACCCAAACATACTATATGATTGCATGTATGGATAAGGGAAAGTACCCTACGATAGGTTCATGATGATTGCTTAATAGAAGCAAGGCATGGGACCGAGCTGGGGCTAACAATTCTAGCCGATCACTTTGTTTCTTTTTTTAATTTTGTTCCTTGTACTGTAATCCTTCCGTGTATACTTGTATTGGTGTTTTTGTAGAGACATATGACATGTAGCATCATCATTATATATAATATTCTTTTTTATAGTGATATGTATTCATTATTTTTATCTATTATATGAATTTTATTACTACTTCTTCTATGTGTATGTTATTGTATACTCTATTCTGTTACACTCTAGTAAGTGGGAATAGTCTCCCCAGAGATGCACCCGTGGAACTCACTGCTAGTTTATAGTCTTTAGAATTTCAGGAGATGCGTTTGGGGACATGTAGCCAACCGAGCTCAAGGAACTATTGAGTGGAATCTAGGTCTATGAATTACATTATTAGAACCATAAAATCTCATAATAAAATTTCATAGACATGTATTCCATTCAAAAAATCTATCAAATATGATTATGTGAATAACCAAAGAAAAGAAAATGGATTTCATGTCATTTAAAAAAATTATCACCCATGTTGACCTCATGAGTGTAAATGGTTAAAAATCAAAATTGAATAACCCAAAAGATTATTTTTGAGAACATTTATTAGGTGATTCATGATAAATATTTTTCTGGTAAGCAATTACTTTTGGGATAAATTGAAATTGGCTGAGATGTTATAACATGGTTTCTACAAACACATATATATATAGTGTTAAATGGTAAGTTATAATCACATATTTGGAACCATACAAATATGGAGGAAAATCATCTATAAGGAGATTATATATTTTCATACAAATAATGATTTTTTTGAGAAATTAATTAATCAAGAAACCATATTTGAGTTAAATGATAATTTTAATTAGTTATAAAAGAAGAAATATATAATAAGATAATAAATAAATTAATTAATCAACCATCTAAGAATTATTCTGATTAAATAATATTTTAACTCAAAGAACAGAAATTTTAATTAAGAAAATCCCTTACAGATAACCTAATTCATGATGTTTGAGATATTTATAAAGGGGTTTATGTGGTATAAATAGAAATCAATAGGAAGAAATGAAAAAATACGACATAACAAAATAAAATATCATTATTGTCTAAAAATGATATAAAATAAGTTATATATAAACAATCACAATTCAATGATAGGGAATTGGTTTTACCAAAAATAGGTTGTTGTAATTTTAATATAATAATTAGTTTGTAACCATTAAATTTCTATTTAAATATCATGAAATTAATGATATCATCTATTATTTAAAGAAATATGATAAAAATAATGGTTCACAATTCCAATCATGCCTCCTGAATTTGGAAATGAGACAAATAGAAACATACATTAATTCCAAACATTCACTAATACACTAGAATATCATGTATAAAAACAATATTAATCACTATTTTTTTAAAAGTATTCATATATATACAATTTTATAAACATAATTTAATAAGATTATATACATTTATAATAAAACTTTATAATTTGAATTAAATATCTGATGTGGGCAATCTTGACTGATATGAAGTTGTTTTTTAATAGTGATATTTTCTTCAATCATCCCCCAAATAGAATAATTCCTATATAATTTAAGTTATAATAATAGATAACATATATTTATTTATAAGTATTTAATATCATTCTATTTTTGGGTAATATTTCAATAAAATGGAATAGATTTCATCTTATTTTAGTAATTTTAGCAATCAATGATGATATATTAATAATATTTTAGATAATTATTATAAAATATCTAGAACCTCAAAACAATAAATATTTAATTAATAACATATAATATTATAATTATATAAGTTCCCATTTTGATCAGTGATAGTGTTTAACAACATTGTTCATGGAGGTGGTTAGATTGGCAAAAAAACCTAATATAATTCAATTGGTGGGTATGACTTAGTAATTGAATATTTTTACATAATATAATTATAAAAATATAATTATTTTATTATTTTATGTTAATTTTGGAATAATATTTTATGGGTATTTTATAATTAATGCAAATTAAGATGAAAATGACAAACATTACTTTGAGGTAGTAGTTTGCACAACACGTGGTTAGAAATTTCATTTCACAAGTAATGAGTGAGAAAAAAGGTAGATTATAATTTTTATCAATATAATAAAAATAATGTTATTTATCTCAAATTTATTATATAATTGAATCCTTATAACTAGTCAATATATTTTGTGATGAAAATGTAATACATCAAAATGTGGAAGAATTAGTTATCACAAACACTTGATCAACCTTATTCTATTACTTTATGTGGATTAAAAGGAATAAATAAAGGGGTTTCAATTAATAAGATAAATATTTGGTACATTAATGATAAAATGTTACAATATATTATTATGTATTTTTTAGGTTTGAAGATAACTATTAAGAACAAATTCATAAGGATTATATACTACTCATGTTGGGACCTAGAAAATTCCAAAGACAACATCCTTGGAAATTAATGCATTGGGATACGTATATGATATTATAAGATTTTTAAATTTAGATAGGTTTTATGGAAGATATAAATTTATGAGTTTCAAGATTAAACCAGAAGAAATATATTTTTTATAATGTGGTGGATGCGTTCATTTTTTATAAGTGAAGAAAATATGTCTATTTTGAACAACAAATTATTTAATAATTGAACGAGACTATTCAAAGGAAGAACATTAAAAATGGATAAATAAAGTAGTCGGTGTGTGTGATAGGGTCAAAAAATTTATTTTTCATATGTTTTTAAAAAATATGAACACATATACCCTTATGTTTTTCTATTTTACCCTTATCATTTTTATTAAGGTAAATATTTTTTTTAAACAATTAAACAATATTTTAATAAAAATATATAATAACACCTCCTAGAAAAAATGGGTGTGATTAACCTAAATATAATGCCTATTTCATCTAATTCAATTTCTAAATAATGTGAAATTTTATTTTTAATTTAAACTGTTATTATATTGATAATTTTTTTAGGAATTTTTGTTTAAACCATGAAGTGTTTATAATTTTATTTAGTATTTAATTAGTTTTAAAATCATGAAATTTATGTATATTAGAGTAGAAGGAACCATTGATACATGCTGGCATAGTTGAGGTCCATAGCGAGGTTCATGAAAAATAGAAAATTCTACGTGGAGTAATGCATACATCATGTAGAATATGAAAATTCACATATTCTTATATTTTTTTAGAAGACAAAACAACTACTTGATCATAAATCTATATGTTGGATTCCCCTGATTGGAATAATTATTAAATTCAGTGTTGATGATGCGGCCTCTGAAATTCCAAGACCTTCTGGATGTGGATGTATTTCTTGAACACATTGTAGCTTTATCAAAGAATATTTTTATCACCATATTTTTGTTGGGCCTACTTATGATGTTGAGATATGGGAGATGATATATTCCGTTAGACATTCTACCCAACAATAATCAACAAATTAATGGATTGATATTGACTTGGAAAATGAATTTACGACTCTGAGAGTGAGGAATATGAATGTCCCATAGAGGCTTCTGCCACAATGGATTGAATGCCTCACCCATACAGAAAATTTTAATCTAGCTACCTGTATTAAATATTGTTAGGTTAACCACATAGTTAATATTATTTTTAAGAGTTAAATCATGGAGTCATGCCTGATGTGAACAGTTAGAGGTCCTGACTTTTTCACCGCATTGGTGACTGATGATATGTAAGGAGTGAACCAATATAGCCTTTGTGAACTCCCTTATAATAAATAACCTTTTAATTTTTATTTTTTAAAATAATATATATGAACAGATTCGTCTATATCTTTAATATTCTTAGTATAAATTTTGTTTTAAAAATATTACACGTGGCTTTAATAATTTTGGCCTAACAATTTTAAATGAATTATTTCAATGTAGAAATATATATTTTTCATTAAAAATAGATTAAAAAGATTATAAAATTTATATATTATGATACTGGTAATAATTTTATGGTATTAGATAAATCAATATTTTTATACCATTCTCATAATAATCAATTAGTTTATAAAAAACTAAAAAAATAAACACAAGATAATTTTATTATGTTGAATTAAATAATGAAGCTAATTTTTAACAATTAAAAATATAAAATATATAAATATAAACATTCAATGAAAAATAAATATATACATAGAAAAAAATAATTTATTGAAAAATACATTTTAAAACATTAAGTGATTTTAATCTTTTTTTTTAAATCGATTTCAATCCCTCTATTCATTACTAGAGGTTTTATTATTCATATAATTTATTCATGATGAATAGATTTGGAATAATTTTAGTTATTTTTTGTGGATAAATATCAATGGTAATATTAATATAATGTATCTAAAGTATATCATCATTACATTAATCCCATCATAAATACATAATATCATCCCATTCCTAATTATTATAAATTGATGAATGTGGGTGAGGGAAATTTGAACATTTTCATAATAGAGGATATAAATTCTACAATGATATATGACATAATCTATTATGCTATATAAATTTACATATCTTTATATAATCAACAATAATTATTCATGAAATCAAGTACCCTCATATTTTTAAAAATAATGAGATATACCTTATAATATACGTTTCCCAAAACCATTTGAATCACTACGAAATTAAATCATATTGAAATATTATGCCCATTTAAAAAATTTATATATAATTAACCCTAAAATATCAAAACCATTAGTACATATAATCAGACACTAGATAATATATATCCAATTTCAAAAACTGAGATAAAATACACCAAAAAATTCATGGAACACTTATTCATTACATTAATAATCAATTCCAAGGTTAACAAAATTATCTAAATCAATTTTTGAAAAATTAATCAACCATTTATTTATATAAAATCATGAATTTATTAATACTAATATTTATTCATACATCAATCATGTTTACATTAATAGTTTTCCAAAAAATATAACCTTGTTATAAAATCACATTTCAAGTTTATTCATGATATTAAATATATGTTTCCAAACCATTATGGAATAATTAATTCAGAGAAATACTTCGATGTTTCAAATAGTCCTTATATTTTTTGATTTATTATATAATATCCTTGATAAATCACACTCATTATTAAAAACATCTAAGAGTATCAAGAATTAATTTCTATTAATATATCAATCACAAAAAAAAATAGTAAGATTGGAAAACACACTACTATCAGCATAACAGTAATATATGAAAATTATCAACAATTTAAGTATAATATTTCATTAAGTTATATTTCATAGTGGATTGTAGATAAATATCACTCATATCTTCATTTTGGTGATCCTCTAATAACCAAATACTTAAAAAAACTGTTATGATCATATTGAAATGAATAATTAGAAAAAATCATTTTGATGATGTCTTCACATGTGATGAAATAATTATTAACATAAAATACATTAAGAACAATTGAGGAATATATTTATTGAATCTATGGTTATTTATGGTCATTTACCAACTAGTTACTCTAACATAATAAATTTTCATCATATTAAATACTGTCAAAATGGTGTATTAGAGAGAATGTTAATTAACCATAGCATATCCATTGAGTATATCAATCCTGGTGTGTAGTTAGGAATCAATCACTATGACCAGGTGATGATTGAGTTAATAAACAATCCATTATTTATATGTTTATTAATCCAAGGTACATCTATATCATAAACTGAATCCACATTTAATATCTATAAAGGGATTTAATTTCTTGGAGAACCATAAAATCACCACTTTTCTAAAACATCATGAAGTTATACTATACCAATAAATATAAATTATTCTTATACTAGAGGTTTAAAGTAAATTTATTTACTCTATATAGAAAAAATGAACATTATTTTGATATCTAATGAGGTTCTCAAGGACCACACTCACTGGTTTGATTCTGAAATAATATAATTTTAAAAAAACATTGATACTAATTTATTTGATCAAAAAAAAACCTGATAATATTTCAAATTTTTATGACATATGACAATAATATCACCCAAAATTGTGAATATTTTGGTTCAATGATATTGAGAAGTAGTTACATAGGAAAAAAATTCTAAAAAAAGTGATCATTTAAATATAATCAAACTATATGGGACTCCCATATAGGCTTATCATAGGTTACACTCATCTTTATAACCCACTGTATAAGAACATAAAAAAGTGGTGAGATAAAATTTTTGGTAAGGGAAACCCTATCGACATTTCATGATGGTTTTGATCTTAACAAAATTATAAAACATTATTCTGGGAAATTTCATAATAAAAAAAGTAATAAACAATAATATTTTTCTATAAATCATGATTAAGAGAAATTTAATCCCAAATGAACCAACATATACCATGGAATAATACTATGAAATAATGAAATGACAAACATGGTTTATAAAGAAAAATTATAGGAATATAAAATTCAAATACACCATCATCATGAAAATTATCACAACAATGAGCTTTGGTACAACCACATGCATTTTGAAATTATGATATTGTGAATAAGAAATTATTTCGCACTTCATCTTGTTAAAAAAATTTCAAAACATCCTATTATGTAAAAAAATTACATTCCAAACATCCTTATATCCATATATATTAACATAAAATATTTCATTAGAGGGATTTCATGAATCTAATTTGTCTCATCAATTAATCAGACCCAAACCTTCTCAGGGATTATTTAGAGCCAATCATTCTTGGGGCATTATGGGGTCTAAACCATCTTAGGGTATTATATATCCAAAAAAATTAATAATTTATTATACCCAAATTATAATTAGGATTTATTAGGCCCAAACCATATCTAGGATTTATCATACCCAATCAATCTCATGTATTTATGAAACCCAGACTTTTTGGTTCTTTGTAAGTCCTAGACCAGGACATAAAAAAATTTATTTGTGTTTTTACATAAAATATCAATACAATTGAATACCTTTAATAATGCATGGAATAAAATTTTGGATCACATCATTTCAAAAGGATTTAACAAAAATTAACATCAATAATGTAAGTGTTTTATACTCACAATTCAATAACCAAAAAACTGTATTTTATAATAACATATATAAGTTTATTCATGAAAAATATTTATGAAGAAAAATAATCCTATAGATATAAATATGAATTTATATATAAATAGTTCTATATATTAAATTCTTTTACATTTACTGTAAAATATGTTTTTATAGTCACTTTTTTTTAAAATGTGAGTTAAAACTATTAAAAAGTATTCACTATTAAATTGAAATTTTATTAGTGGATCATTTAAAGGATATAAAGGTTTCAAAACACTGAATTTGAAACTCCGTGAATAATGTAATATTTTTTTAAAAAATAGAACTTTGAAATTGAAATTGTTTCCTCAAATAATAACATGGACTGGAAGATAAAACATGTTACTTCAAAATGGTGGTAAATATTTTTAATATTTTGAATTGTCTTCGTGGAAAAACTTATCATAAACACGCCTAGTAAAAAAATATTTTAGTAGTAGAAATATAATATGGTGGTCACTTGAGTAAACACATATTTGGGTTTTAAAACACGAAAAGAAAAAATATTAGAATAATTATAATCTAAATATAGGATAACCATATTTAATTGAGATGTTACACTTTCCATTTATTCATAAGAATTTTTTTGGGAAGTAAATTCAGAAATAAATTATATTTTATGAATAAAAATATATTTCCTTGAAAATATTTTGGAAATAACTAATTAAATTTGGAATATAATAATTTATTAAACATTTTAGAGTGATTATCTTGAAAAAAACCTTGTCAATGAAGGGAAATTCGTGTTAACAAAAATCCTTACTAATATCATTATTAATAATGAAAGAGATATTTATAAAGTGTTTTATGTTGTTTAAATGTATATGAAAATATAAAATTATAAAATAAATTATAAAATAATCGAAAATAATAGCATTCAGAGAAAGATATAAAGTAATTTTATGATAAAAAATCAAAACATAATAGATGAGAAGTGAGTATCATAATTTTTTCATAAAATTTTAAATTAATAATTAGAGGGTTTCCATGAAATGAAATTTAAAATATTTTTATGTGTAAGATAATAATTATACATGATTTAAATAAGATATTGAATACACCATATAAATAATTGTGATTAATATAAAACATGTCTAATGGATTTTAATATGAGATAAACAGAGCCATACTATAATTATTGACATTAACTAATTAATTATAATATAATTGAGAAAAAATAAGGATATTAATATATTTTTTCATTACCTAATGAAAATTTAAAACATTTATTAGAAAATTTATTGTTGTTCTCTACATTTAAATCAGTTTATGTTTATCCTTTTTCAATATTGTGTGTGATTTTTTATTTTAGTTATGTAATTTGAAAATGGAATCATTTATTTAATTTAAGTAGTTTTTGGGATTGAGGATGATATTTTAAATATAATTTAATTAATTAAAATTACATTAGAAGAAATATAAAACATTAATCATTTTTTTTATTAAAATATGATTATATTAATATTTATTCTCCAATATGGTGTTTTAAAACAGTGTTTATATAGGTGGTCAAACTAATCCAAAAATGATCATACCTTAATTTAATGTGTAAGAATGGTTAAGCAATTTTTTTCTAAAATCGTATAATTATAAATTAATAAAATTGATCATATTAATATTTATTTTTTGGTTTTAATCCAATTTTAAGTGTTTTGTATATTTAATAAATTTTCAGATAAATAAAATGAAAAAAATGTTACTTCGTGAGAGTAGTTGTGTTCAAATCACATGTTTAATGTTTTCATTTAAAAAATAATTAGATCTAATGATGTTAGATTATAAAATTTTTTCATAAAATTTATAATTATGTTGTATAGGTAACACTTATTCATTTATTCCATCCTTTTTAAAAAGTGAAGAAAGGAATTGGTGGAAAATGCAGTACATTGAATTATGGAGGATGTGGTTAGCACAAATGGTAGACCAATATTCATTTGTTTTTATAAGTGGATGGAAAGGAAAAAATAATTATAGATACATTAATATAAGAAAATTATTAAAATAATGATAGAATGGTCAATACATAACTGTTTATGTGGATAGTTTGTATTTGAAACATTATGAAGAAATGATAATTACTAAGTTATACTCAAGTTCGGACCATAAAAAGCATCATTAATGTCTCCATGGAAATTAAATTACTAGGATAACTAATTGGTACCATTGGAATATTAAATTTATATAAGATTATATCGGGGATAAATGGAATAATTTCATATAAATTCAATGTAATAGATTTGTAATGAGGATGTGGATGATTTCTTTATAAGTATTTGTTGAAAAGGGAACATTTGTGGACAGTTATTATTTTTCAATTGTGTCATGGAACTATTCGATGTTCAAAAGATCAAAAAGGGATAAATAATGGAATGTGGGGTGGTATAAGTTCAATAATTAATTTAAATTTCATTTGAAAACATGTTTTAAGAATTCATCAAGTCATTTACCCTTTGGTTTTTACATTTAACTACTTTAATTTTGACCCAGGTAACTATTTTATTAACTTGGGATATATGTTAAAAAACCCACTCTTACCAAATATGTTTATTTGTAAAAAAACTTATCCTCTATTTAAAACAATTAAATTTTTAAATATTTTAAAATTATCTTATAAATTAAAATATTTGATATATACATTTTATAGAAAATGAACCAAAACCTCATAATATTTTTAGTCTTATTTAGTGTCAATTACCAATTACATGAGTTATAATATATTTATATAGAATATTAAATTTATATTAAATTAAATTTCATAATATATTAAAATATTATAATAGATAAAAATAAAACAAAATTAATAAAACAATTCGTTGAAATTAATTGTTTTACCAATATCATGGAAATAAAATTTAATGAATCTAAAATAATTATAAAAAAATTTAAATTAAAACAATTACATAATATAACAATGTTGATATAAAATATTATATCATTTTTGATATATATAATTTCTATGAGTGATGAAAACTAATTTTTTATATGAGAAAATAAAGTAAAATATTATAAAATAGTAATTATGCTTCAAAAACCATACACATGGGTTAAATAAATTCAACACAGTGTATTAAAAATATTTATTTTATTACTTATACATATATGTATATATATTTATATGAAATATTTTTTGAAATATATAATTCCCATCCTGCGTTATAAAAACATCAGAAAAGTAATAGTATTAGAAAAATAGATTTTTTTACTATTCGCCTAAAAACTATATTAGAAAAATACAAAAAACATAATAAAGTAATTTTATTAAATTGAATTTATAAAGGAAGATAATTTTTTAAAACTAAAATTAAAAACAACATAAGTTATATTGTATATTAAAATTCAATAAATATAATAAAAAAACTGATTTTAAAGAAAACTGAATTTTAGACAATTTTTGTCTTCCAATTCATATTTTGTATGAAATTGGTATTTGTTTGAAATGTTATTTTATTTAATAGGGGTTTTTATATTCTAAAATTTCAAAATAATAAATATTTTTTGTCTTGTTTTACGTTAGTGCTTTTGGTGGATCAAGCTATTAATAATAATATTCATTTTAGAGATCCAAACACTCAAGTTATTACACTAGTCATTGTGAATGGTTGGACCAAAAAGATTGATTGAAAAAGGTAAATCCATGAAATTACAATTTATTGTTTCTATAATCTAACCACATGGTATCAACATACTTTTCCTAGACATGTGATCTACTTGTGCCTCATGTTTAACCCTATTTTCACCCCAAATCTCAAAAAACCCTATGATAAACCATAAAACACGAATGGAAATCATTATAAGAGAAATTTAAATTTGGAATCCATAATATTAATAACATAAAATATATATTAAGAAAGTTAAATCCCAAATTTATTTATAATCTTTTGGTTTGACAGATGAAGTGGTGATTTGGATCCAACCCTTGACAAACCACCCAAGCTCTGCGAATCCTATATGTCATCTAATGGACATCCCAAATAACGTAGGATCATTATGAACCTATTTTTACCTACGAATTTATATGTAAATTTCCATAAAAATTATATAATATTTTGTTTTATGTTAATAATTAGCCGTATTACATTTAATTATTACATTGAGTTTATTGTTTTATATAATTAGGCCATAACTCATTCATAACAAGAAAATTAAAAAGTGTACATTTATGACTAGTATATTTTTATAATATAATATTAATCATTTAAGATAATGAATTATTATTTTCATTAAATATTCTAATGGCTATCAAATTGACTTCTTCTTTTCCCTCCCACAACCTTAAACCTAGTGTAATAAATTTAAAATGTTGGGTGAGAACAAATAGATTATTATGGAAAATAAAAAGAAAAAATACCATTATTCTTGATAAAATAGTGAAACTCATTGAACATTTACCTTTACCTTTAGCATTCCTTGAGCATGTCATGTGAAACATTTTCACATTTAAAATAGAAACAAGTATTTCTCAAAGGAATCCATCAAAACACAAAGATAGAAATTATAACCTCCTTTTTTGTGACATAGAGAGTCAAACTTATAGAAGACATTCAAATCCATTTTAATTAGAATAACCATATATCTAAATTTTAATATAATAATTTATTAATATATTAGAGAGATATTATGGGGATCACCTATTGTACATGATCTATCAAGCTCACTCGTGAGCTGTAATTGGGAACAACCCTTTGTATAATCTATATCGGGTCCGGCTATTTTTTCATAATCTACAAATGGGCACAAAACAAAGTATAACAATATTTTGGTATCACATATTTCATATAATTTTGAGGACTAATATCATGTATAAAAACTGACACAATTAAACCCTTTGAAAAACTATTTTAAACACATATGTAGAACAATTTTGGGTAAAACAACACCTTTAATTTAATGAACCATTTTCAATACTCTAACAACCAATAAAATAGAATGATAGGTTTTTATTGAATAAAAATTAAATCCTTAAAAGGAATACAGAAATAATGTCATTGTTAGGTTGGAGGAAAATTCATTATCACTTTTTATGTTAATAATCGAATTTTCCTTTTTTCATTTATCAAAATTGTTTGTATAAAAAATATAAATGTATTTCTATTGAGAAAAATTGAAAATGAAGTAAAATTAGATATAAAATTTAATTTATTAATAACATATCTACAAATGAATTTTACATGAAATCTATATAAACAATTGACATGGAAAATAAGGAGTTGGATGGAAAACATCGAAAGAGAATTTTTTAAATGAAACGTCCATTATCACTTTAGAGATATTTGAATCATAGCCTGCATGAGTGAATAGAATAAAAAACAAATAATTCCTTACAAATAGGTAAATTCATGATATATCATATCAAATGGGTGGTATTACAACTCATAAAAGAATTTAGTAGTATAATATCAACATATACCACAACGAAAGGAAATTGAGACGATATCCCTTACCTTGAGAATAAATTATAACATGTGTCTTTATATTCAAGAATAATAAAATAATAAAAATTAATTAAATTCTTAATAAACGTTTTACTTTTTATTTTTACATTTATTTAACTTATTACAATGTTGAATACAATTACATTATGAATTAGGTTTACAAAGGATGTTTGGTCAATATACTGCTTATGTGTTAAACATTTATTTGGTAGGTTGTGTATTGACAAAAAATAATTATTTAAACATAAAAAGAATAATAATTATGAAATAATTATTATTTTTATTCATATATAATAATTTAAATTCAAATAATGTATATTGTTTTAGATAAATGTTGTACTTTACGATCTTGGAGATGGTATGTCTAATATATACATCTGTAAATTTTCCATTTGTCGAAAATCAACATGGAAATGAGGTAAGTAATAATTTTTCACTTCATAGTGATAATGATATAATATATACCATATTATTAATTTTAAATATACCTGTATGTATCATCCAAGTGATGTGGTAATGAAATGAGAGTCGCATCGCATCCTGAAGGTGGTAGTCCACATGTACATGAACAGTGATATCACATTTTTAATATGTGAATGGTAAGAAAAAAATGATATTTGATATTTTATGAATTATAAATTATCCATGAATTTATTAATTTTTTCATTTATATAACATATATTCATTAACATTATCTTTATACTCATACTTGTGAAGATCTAGTGAAAGATGAATCACAACGCATTGCGAGGAGGTAGTCTATGGTACACATGAACGATGTTATTGTATCCCCTACGTAATGTAAATAGAAAATTTCTAAATTATATATGACAATATGATTTTAATTATGTTATAAATATCAAATATATACATTACATGCATCATCATACCCAACCATGATACGAGTTAATGGAAAACAAATTACATCATTTCGCATGGCAGTAGTTCGTGGTACACATGAATGATGATTTCATAGTACATTTGATAGAAGTGGATACATTTTCATTTAATTTAATTAAAATAACAACATATAAAAATATTTTAGATATTTTTTACATTATTTCATCACCGTATAATAATAATTTAAAGGATGTGTAAATAAAATATATTAAATACGATTGTTGATGAAGAATACCTCTTCATTGGTTATCCTCATTAGGATTTCATAAATTCCTTCCATGGTGGTATTTATTCCAAATAATAATTATATGATAATATTATAAAATTATGGAGGTATTAAAATATGAAAGCATTCTTTATGGAATTAATAAAAGTGGAGTGGGAGTGGCCATTTATTAGTGTGGTGAGTGGCACTGTTATAATTTTTT
This sequence comes from Viscum album, assembly GCA_963277665.1. Taxonomy (NCBI): domain Eukaryota; kingdom Viridiplantae; phylum Streptophyta; class Magnoliopsida; order Santalales; family Viscaceae; genus Viscum; species Viscum album. The sequence goes on along the minus strand of OY728137.1, from coordinate 672,289,524 downwards.
TTTGAAATGATTCAATAATTACGACATTTTTAACAGGATTCATGATTAAAAAATGGTATATTATTAATAATATAATAGATCAAGGGTATTTATATCCAGAAAATTGGGTTTGTATAAGTTCTAAGGAAATTTTTCACCATTATCTTCTTAGTTAAACCCTAGTAAATTTGTTTTCACTAGAAAATCGGTAATTATTTTTTTCTGTTTTGACTATTCATTTTACCAAAAATTATGTTAAATATTTGTATAAAATAAAATTTATTTTTATTGAAATTATGGAATCCATTTTTTGAATTAAATACACATATGGTTAAAATTTTAATTTTAAAACTTCTTCCTCTATACATGATAAGAAACTGAGTTTTATGTGACAAAATGTTCAAAATTATGTAGTGTTTATACCTAAAAATTAAATATGAAAATAATTACAATGACATAAATTGTAAAAAATGTTATATAATTAAAATAATATTACCTTAAAACTATTTTAATATATAATTAAACATTATGAATAAATAAAATGATATTATTGGTTTCATTTAAAACTCAGAATTTTCACTATTAAAAAATCAATATCTTCCAAAAATTTAAAAAGCATCACCAATATATTATTGTGATAAGATGACTTAAAAAATTATTTTCATTTTATAAAATAAATTATATAATTTCTTTTAACATTAATTAATATATCTCCATAGAAAAATAATTGAAAATAATTTTTGAATTAAAGTAATTATTGAAGAATGAAAATAACATTAATAAAAATGAAAATACTTATTAACTATGAATTTATCAATAATTTATATTTAATATGATATATATTCATAAAAGTACAACATATTAATAATGACTGTAAATTTAATGTTGAGGAAAAAAGTGTTATATATTTTGTGCGTCGTTTAAGCTCGACATTAAATTTCTAACACGTTATCAAGAATAAAAATCACACATTTCCATGCACCAAAAGATATTAAAGTTATTAAATATATTATTAATTATATATATAATAATTTCATGGTGTGTTAAATTCTCATTTAATATTGGGGATTCATGTCATATATGCTATTGAATATATTTTTCTTTTTAAAAAACCTATGGTGTTTTATACTCTAACATTATTAAATTGTATCCTTTTAATTTGAAATTTATCTCAATAATAAATGTATGGAATGTAAGGCCCCAATCATAGATGCTAGTATCTTGTGAATTACCGTATTACATATACATGATTACAATGAATAGAATCTAGATAAACCATTTAGTTGAGTAGTCTTGTAATTCCATATTATATACATGATACCCATAATGCATTGGAAAATAAGAATTTCAAACATGATACATAAAAAATAAAATAAAATGTGTCCTTGACGTATTTTTCAAAAAAATCTTATTCATGACTATAGAATAAGGAACATAATAAGGGAGATCTCAATTTCTCATTAAGGGTAAGTATAGTTGAAGGAATAATGAAATAATACGAATAAATTAACATAGGAAGGTAAATAACTAAAAAGACATGATGTTAAAATAAGTAAATAAGGGAAAATAAATATGTCATGGAAAGAAACTATAACTCATTCCATATAAAACTACAAATTGATAATGAAATTTATCCCTAGATAGGTTGATGAAAAATTATATAGATGAATAATAAGTTAATCAATAAAATGAAATACATATATAGATATATTTATGTAAAATCACATGGATGAATAATAAATAAATATATAGGAATTAAATAATTAATTATTGTACACAATGTTTCTTAGGTACATGGTACCATTACTGTCACGACCTCTCAGAAGACAGTGTAAAAACTGTTGGCTAAAAACCCATCTGATTTGGTCAAATGATTCGCCTCATTATATTAATGATGCATTAGGAGGATATCTATAATCAAGAACCAACCATTTCATACCAATCCCATCCATTTATCATATTCATGAATAGTTTTACATATAAAAATTTATCAACATTAAATAGAATATATCGTCTAATTATCAATTCCCCAGTTAATCAAATAACTATCAAGTTAACACAGTATAAAAAATGATATATGGCTTAGGAAAAAATAATATAAATTGCATGATAATATGGATATTCAAGTTAATTTCCAATGAAAAATTATTACAATAAAGTGATTGTTTCTATGATAAAGTTAGAAATCCCAATAGAAAGTGGGATCTCAATGATTAACATTAAGAACGTGTTTTTTGAAATTAATCATCAATGATCCCAAAGGGTCCCATACCACTTGAAAAAATTAATTCAAAATCCACATGTTTTAATGTTTTTAATACCATAATGTAAAATGAATCATGATATAATTTATAAAAGGGTAACTACATACACTATACAAAATATGTGTGTGGTGTATATGGTGTATGCCTTATGAAAAGATAAGTTAGGCAAGGATCCCATACGTTAACCATAATTTTAGTGTGTGGTATTTATCTCATTATATAGTGGTTTAATATATGTTACAAACATATACTATAAAAATAATCATGTTTATATTATCATATATTAATTATTTATAATACTTAATTCCCTATTTGTTAACATGTTTAATTAATTTTATTATTTCAGGTGTTAATTTCATATTCTTCTTGGGTAAATATTAACAAATTATTATTTTTAATATTTATTAGATAATTATTTCATTGTATCCATAATTTAAACCAAGAAAATACTCTCTTATATATTTAGTACTTATGTATTTAAAATATACCATAATATTTGGAGATTAGAAATGGAGTGGAATTTTCAAGAATATGGTAGGTTGTACGTACCTATGAACGATACATTCATATCATAATTGTATAAAAATAATTAATGATAAATTATATATATGTATATTATAATTATAGTATCATATATATGTTATATATGTTACATTGGATAATTATAACCATATTTTATCTTTTCTATATAGGGCACGACCGAGTCATATCACTTTGAGGGGACGGTAGACCACACTTCCTCAAAAGACTTTATCGTATTTACATAAGATAGAAAGAAAAAAATGTATATTATAAATTAAAATTATATAAGAATAATGTAATAATAAATATCATATATAACTTAATAAGTATATTTTCCATCATAATGGCCACCATGATAGGTGGTCAGGAAAAAATGAACAATAATCATTTTGTGAGGAAATAGTTCTCTATACATAGAAATAGTATATTAGTTACCCATTAGATAGATGTTTGAGTAATTTTATGTGGGAATATTAACATAAAAAACATTTTATTGTGACCACCCATCCCTCGGGGGCCGGACGTGACTACCCCAAGCCCACCATCCAAAAGCCAGGGGTTGGTGACATGCACCTGAAGGCTTTTCCTGAACAATGAGGGCATTGCCTTAGTGATTTTTAAAAACTCAAATGTGGAAGTTAAAGTAAAAAATCATATACAGTAAGGTATAACGATGAGATTAAAGTAAAAGCACGTGTAAAACTAATAAATGAAAATAGTGGGCCAAAATACTAGCCCTAGGAACTGAAAAGAAAGTAAACAATTCTAACATATTCCCTGGAGCTGTACCTGGAGGGTATCAGATATAAGTATGAAGTAAAATAAGGGGATATCAACTTCTCTAGTCGCACCAAGCTCCACCAAGTCCCGGACCTCTAAATTCGGCCTCAAAACATGAATAGTCTGCACTAGACACACACCTACGGGCAGAGCCCATGGAACGGTGATTATAACAACTCAGTAGGGGACCCTAAGACCCCCTAAGGTCTCTTAGTAATCAAAAATGGAAAACATCACAAGAAATAACACAATGTTAATATCACAATTATGATCTAAATCACGAAGAAAAATTAAAAATACATAGCTCACTTTAAAGGTATAACATCAAGGTTACTTTGATAGAGATGACTAGTCATAAATCTTGATCATCCTCTCTGTAGTAACTCTACTACTGACACATAGAGGTCACTATATGCTGACCTGTATTTTTAACTGGTGCTAACTCATTTTGGTCACTAGATCTGACCTGTATTTCTCTAAGGTATAGATGTAGGGATGATTACTACTATAGCTATATCATCCCACTCTCATGTTTCTGATACTAACCCATGTTGGTCACTCTTCTTCTTCATGTCACATCCTGCCTCTAGATTCCCACACGAAGCACGCCTGATCAATAGAAGACTCGGCTCCTCAAGCCATCAGTCATATTTCAACTTGGATGGAGTCCCTAAAAAAGCATACCCAAGGGACCACCCCATCATAGGGGTCCCAACGTGATAGACAAAACGTCGACCGAACACTCAATCTGTGAGATATAGGAACATTTGTAAAAAGGGTCCAGTTGGATTCATGTCAGATCCAACATAGGTCAAAAGTCACAATCTATCAAAACACATTTATAGTATCTCCAAATGACAGCCCTATCACAAGGTTTCATATTCCACAGACGACACGTCGGTCGGACTCCTTGTTTGTTATTTACTGGAATTTCAGTTCCGAGGGGCCGGTTGGATTTTGGGTTGATCCAACCCACCTATAATCCATCATTCTCTTAAACTCTCGTGGAATATCTCTAAAGGAGCATCTTTCTACTATGATCTCAGTGCCACAGAAGGAAATTTGGTTCACAAGATATGGCCGTTTAAGTGCTTCTGGGCCCGAGAGGGTTCTGGGTCCGGTCCTACCTGACCTAGCCCGACCCAACCCGGTCTGACCCAGCACGGACCAATCCGGCCTGGTAGGGTTGGTCCGCAGCGAGCCAGGTCCGTAATGTTGCGGAATGGAACGACCAGTTGGCGTGCCCCATGCGGGGTGCATAGTCTAGCTCCCGATCATCTCATGGATCTGTTCGGTTTCATTAAAGTGTGGTGCGAGGTTCTGTTACCTTGTCACCTATAGGACTCACATGAGGCATGTCCCGACCATTGCCACCATTATAGCTTCAAGCCATGGAAATCATACAGGGCGTGCAATGGTGCACTTCCTTCGCTTCTATGGATGGCCACTTTCGGTCACCCACCTAACTGCATGGAGATGAACGGTGCTGCTCTTCCACAATGTCTTGTGGTTGCCAGCCACCGCCGTCGTCCACTAGTTTTGTTCATCATTTCCGTTGCACCGACATTTCTTATGCGGGCCACCGGGTGACTGCTGGTGGTTCGTTCATCCTCCTGGATATGCCTATTGTCCTCTCAAGATTCCACCGTCATTTCAGGTCCCTCAAAATCACCTCTACGAAGCGTTCGTTATTCCTCCATGAAGAACGCACCATGTACAAGTTCAGTGGAGGGCCCGGGCCTTGTAGGTTTTGGCCTACTCCCTCTACATTAGTGTTTCAAAAATGAGGAAAAATTAATAATAAACAAAATTAAGGATAATTCCCAAATTTAAGATCATGCAATAACCACCCACATTCTATGAAGAGATTCGGATTAACCCATTAGTCGGTTTGTCTGCGTTTTTTATGTTTTTCAATAATGGTAAGAGAGGGAACATCAAACAGTGTGAACCCCCTACTTGGATGGGATGTATGCTGATGAAAATTTAGGGAATCTACTTCATTGTTTTCATCTATTCGTGATTTTCTAGCGTTCATCACTGCTCACTGAATCTGATCTCTTTCTCTAGGTGGATTTTGACACATGACATCGTCAAATTTTCCTCACTTGAAAAAATCATGCCAAAACCCCACCATGAGTTCCATTTAAACAAAGGGGATGATGATTAATTCATTGATGAGTTAATGAGGATCATTAAATAAATTAATGAACATATTTTAATACACAATGGTGGTGTTAGGCAGTTTATGAGTCAATACGTAAAATGGCATGACAAGTCACCAGTCCCACCACCGCCACTCATATGTTAGAGAAAAATTAAATAAAATAACAATTACATGTTATTTTACACTTATTTAAAAAAAATCCAAAAACTAAATTTTTCTCAAGACCTACTACCATTGAAAAGAATCCTCCCTATAGAAAATCATGGTGTTATGGATTCTACGGTGTCCTGAGATTTTAATATGAGCACCGGTCCAAAAGATAGAAAATGTCACCTGCGCGTTTAATGAACGTTACATAAAAAAGTTCAACACAAAATTCTGGGCACACTAAGCCTCAGAATCACATGGAATCAATTTTTTTGGACTCATGATAATAAAATATAATTAAAAAATGTTACATGGAATTTTTCTTGTCTTTTTATTCTCCCAACATTTGTGTTTTACGTCCTCGATAGCAAAACAGGGCTACAAAAACAAAGAGGGTAATGGGCACACATAGATGCATCTCACTCCAATGTCCTCTCTTTGGGATTCTCATGCGTCCATAGAAGGCACACCAAGGGTATCAATCCCCCACGAATGATCCACTCCTGTTGATCCTCTATATCCACTAGGTACTCTAAAAAAGTCACCCATCATCAAACTCTTGATCTCCATGGTAGATGAATTGAGATGGGTCATGCATGTATCTCCCCAGTTGGGATACGCGAAAGAGGATGTGCACCCTCTCCAACTACCATGGCAGTGCCAAGCGGTACACCACCTTTCCAATCCTCCAAAGTATTAGGAATGGTCCGATAAACATCGGAGATATTTTGATACCTCAGCCAAATCTATGTAGTCCCAATCGAGGGGAGACTCCTAAGAATATGTGCTTCCACTCCTGGAACTCCAATGGATTATGTTTCCTATCAACATAAGTCTTTTGTGGGATCTATGATGTTTTCATCGACTCTCAGATGACCTGTTCCTTCTCAGTGGTAGCTCATACCATCTCTGGGCCCATGAGTGCTTGCTCTCTTGGATCCGTCTAGGAAAAGGGTGATATGCACGACCACCTATAAAAAACCTAAAAATGGGACATATAAATGTTGGAGTGATAACTATTTTTGTACATTAACTCCACCAAGAGTATGTGGTCCTCCCAACTGTGACAAATAACTAAGACATGTGCATGAAGCATTTCATCGAGGGACTAGATGGCATGCATAGTCTATCCATCAAGTTGTGGGTGAGAAGTTGTTCTCAAGTGAAGCTTTGACCCAAAAGACTCCTTCAATAACTTTCAAAACCGAGATTTAAAGCATGTGTCAATGTCTGAGACAATAATCGAAGTCACCCTGTGAAGTCGCACAATCTTCTAAACGTAGAGACATCCCAAGCTCTCTACCGAATCCTTTTCTCGAATAACAATGAAGTGGGCCGACTAGGTGAGTCGGTAAAAAATAACACAGATGGTATCATTCCCTTTGGATGTACGTGGTAACCCTATCATGAATTCCATCGATATCCCTTCCTACATACACTCTGGTATCTCGAGGGGTTGGGTCAATCCTACTGGTATCTGGTTCTTGCCCTTCACTTGATGGCAAGTGAGGCATCTAGAAACAAACTCCACCACAACTTTCTTCATCCATGGACTCCAATAAAGAAAGCAAAGGTCCTGATAAATTTTCATCCTTCCTGGATGTACTGCCATGGGGGATGTATAGAACTCCCTCATAACCTCCTCTTAAAGCACTACCAGTATAACTATATGTCTTCTGAAAAGGATATCAAGCTCCCCACCTTCATAAAATCAGTCAGATGCATGGCCTGGAAATATATGAGCATAAGTAGTCTCGTAGATGATGTCTCCAATTTGCACCTCCATAACCCGATGATGGAGTGGAGGGGCTTCAAAAATTTAATGGAGGTAGAATGTTCATTCTCTATCCATGTAGGATTTTTTACGTGAGGCTAACTGCTCTAAATCCTCGTTTAGTAGCTATGAACTGGATCTCCCACTAAGGGAATTTGCCACTATGTTCCCCTTCCCAAGAGTATAGAATATCTCAAAGTCAATGTTCAAGAGGAAATCTATCCAATGTTTCTATCTAAGATTTAGATCATTCTATGTGAAGATATATCTGAGACTCTTGTGGTCTGAGTAAAAAATGTACCACTCACCCGTCATGTAGTGTCACCACATATTTAGTACGAAGACTACTACTTCCAACTCCATGTAGTGAGTCAAATAATTCTCATAATGAGGCCTCAAATATCATGATAAATAATCAATCACTACATCATCCAACATTAGGATGAAATCGAGTCCGGTCCTTCATGCATCATAATAAACCACGTAGTTAGTTCCCTCAAATGGAAACCTCAGGACGGGAGAGATGGTCAAGCTCGGCTTGATCTATTGAAAGCTCTGCTGGATGGTCTATGACCATTCGAATGGTTTATCCTTCTTCATCAAGGAATTCATAGGTGATGATAATATGGAGAAATCGGGTACGGACCGCCAATAGTATCATGATAATCTACTGAAGCTCTGCACATCAGTAACACTCATGGGTGGCTCCCAAGCATGAACTTCCTCAATCTTAACTAGATCCACTACAACTCCATCCTCTGAGAAGATGTGTCCCATGAAGTGGAAATTTAGTATGCAAAACTCACACTTTGAGAGCTTATCATATAACTGGTATGGCAACCCTGCTTTTTATTACAACTTAAACATGATTTATTACATAAAACTTCACTTGATACAACAATGAAGACCGAGAGGTTTAGTGTCTTTGGGGCTTAGGATAATTACATTAAATCTTTAAACTTGAAATACAACATATTTATTGAAAACTTCCTTTACATGACCACTACATTCCTTCGTACTGAGCACTGTATGGGATAACCTGAGGACATGCATAAGAAAATGGTGAGCTATAAATCCCAGTAAGGGAGTACACAAAGAATAACATGAGGAGTAAAATACATGTTAGGCAATAGGAACATCAATAGATCATAAGATTAACATGAACACAAAGGCATGATAAAGCATGATAATCGTAACATGGAAATGTGGCAACAACACTTCACATTGAATTACCATGAGCCAAGGCTCATTGCACATGGAGCTTGAGTAAACCCTCATTGCACTTGAACCACGAGTAAACCCTCGTTGCACTTGAATTAGCATGATTCAACACTCATTTCACATGACATATCATGATACTATACTTTACCCAATGCACTGGAGTGCTATAAGGGCGCACCCTTCTTAAACATTTCATTTCATGCATAAGTGTGCCACATGGATCATAAAACATTGATTCATAAAACACATTCATTTAGTCCATGATAAAGTAATGTGAAATTCATACATGAAACTTTACAATAAATAAGTAAATGTGCATAAAGGTGAATACCCTTGATGGAGAAATGGGCATGGTATTCACTACACAATGAAATTGGCTTAGAAAATCGGTGCGATTTCGGCAGCGTAACGGCGTGACATAAGAATTCATAAAAAAGGTTGATGAGAGAGAAAGGGTTTCCTCATCATATTTAGATGTAATGGATAGTAAGGAGGTCAAATAGATACATGTATCGACAATTGAAAAGGAATTTAGATTCATGATACAAAAGTATTGCTTGAATGTAAAAGAAGTGAGATAAGTTCCTTTCAGAATTTTGGCATAGTAACGGGTGTACATGGGAGCATCTAATGAGAGAGAAAGGGGTATCCCATCATTCAAAAAATAAGAGGGCAGTATGGGGGAGGTGATAAACCATACCCCAGAATAAATAATTGAAATTAAAAGGGCAATACAACTGAAAGAAAATTGACAAAAAAATAGAAAGGAAGAAAAAACCCTTACTTGGAGTGTGCTTCCAAAGGCTAGAGAGAGGCTTGTGAGAGGCTTCTTGGGAGCATGGGGAACCTTGAGAGGATTCTAGAGAGAGTAGGGTAGAGGTTGGAAGAACTCCAAGGTCTTTGAGTGAGGAGGAATTGGGAGCTTGGGTGGGATTATATAGGAAAGGTGAGAGAATTCGTTATTATTTAGGTTTGGGACCCCTTATATTAAAATAATCCAAACCACAAACCATCTCATGGTATTTACCCATGGTTTCTGGAAAAGGAAAGAGGGAAAAAATATTTTACAAGGACAAGGTCCGAACTTATTAAAAAAATTAGGGTTGCTTATTTGGAGGTGAGTCACACTCCCAAGGAAATTAATTTAAAAAGACAAAGTGTTGAATAAGTCTTGAGGGCTCCATTAATGTTTTGAAAAGTAAGTCAAGAAAACCCAAAACATCATTATTTTATTGATAAAACATATATTGTCCGATCATAAGGATTATGGTATTTTATTACATCACCATTGGGTCATTATGATGTCATAAAACACATTATATATTTAAACGGTATTTAATTTTTACCCAAAAATTTGACTGTCTCAGAAAATTATGAAAAATTCACCGTTGGATAATTTTGACGTCCTGATTCCAAAAATAATATTTATTTTATCTAAATAATTTTCTAAATATGTGAATCTTCACTTTTAAAATAAAAACTGACATTTATAAAAAATTCACGGGTTTTGATAGAAATGGCTTTCAAACCTTAATAAAAAATTTAATTGCATTCATAAAATTATAAGATAATTTATATTTAATAAAAATTAATTTAATATTAAAAATAATATTTTATTAAAATATTATTTAAATCAAAAATCCTTTAATTTAATAAAATATAATTATTAATTAAATACTAACTAAAAACACAATTTGTACTTTATAATCTATTTACAAAGTATCAAAAATGACTAGAAATTATATTCATTATGATATAAAAAAATAATGTACATGAATATAGTACAACTTATTTGTTACATAACCCCTTAAAATAGCCGCATAAGACCTAAGGGTAAGGTGTGCGATGGTGACAGACTCTTGCGGCGGCTCGGATAACATCGCTCGAGTGGTAATCTCTATCAACTTCCTCTTTTCCCGTAGACGGTCCCGCACAAGCTTGACATAATTAAGCTCGGTTTGGTCTTGGTCAAGGTCGAAGCCCAAAGATGCCACCTCTTTTCCGAGCTCTGAAAAATGGGCTTCGTATGGGGCAATTCTACTGGATGAGGCCATTGCTTCCTTTGTCTGAGTAAAATTGGGTTCATTAAAGCCATATATTTATACTACTCATGTGATCACTGTTCAACGACTATAAAAGTAACGGTCACAAATCATATCATAAAACCAAAGAAGTTGAAATCTTATAAAAACATCTTTCATAAAGAGGCATTTAACTGGATCAAGAGGTATTTTCATTAATGAAACTTTGGGTCGTTACAACTGGTGCTCCATGACTGTGTCAAGAACTATCCACAGGTGTACAATGTGCTCTTCCTCAGACAATGAGTACACCAAGATGTCTTCGATGAATACCACCATAAAGAGATTGTGGTATGGAGGGAATATCCTCTTTATGAGCCCCATGAACACTGCTGGAGAGTTGGTCACACTGAGAGGCACCAATAAGAACCCATAATTGCCACACCAAAATTTGAAGGTTGTCTTTGGTATGTCCTCATCTCGAAACTTGAGCCAGTGATAGACTGGTCTATGTTTTATCTATAAGAACAACTTATCTTCATTCAACTGATCAAATGGATCATTAATCATTGTAAAAGGACACTTGTTCTTCATAGTCACTTGGTTTAGGCCCCGGAAGTCCATGCATAGCCCCAAACATCAGTCTTCCTTCTAGGAAAACAACACTCTGGATGCCCTTGGAGAAAAACTGGGCCTAATGAATCCCTTCCTCTATAATTCCTCCAACTGTACCCTCAGCTCCCAATGCTCCGCAGGGGCCATCCGATATGCTGGTGTAGATATTGGTGTTTTTCTATGGTAGAAGTTAATGTAGAAGTCAACCTCTTTAGGATGTGGAAGTTCGAGGACATATTTTCGAAAGACGTCCTCATACTCATCCAACAGTTCAAGGAATTGGGGACTCACCTCATCCTCTGTGTCAAAGGTCTTGAAAAAAAGATGACATGTAATCGGCTGCACCCTCCTGAGAACAAGTCCATCTCATGATTATCAGTTTTCCTTCTCAACAACTAAGTAAAACTGGCCTCCATCTCTGCGCGTACATCACTCTTTATGTCTCAAGGAGTCAATCAGGGTGTGAACTAATAATAGCCAGTCCATGCATAAAATTACATCATAGGGCTTCAATGCGTCTACTAGAAGATCCCATATGAAACACTCTCCTCCGAGAGTAATATCACATTTCCGGCACAATTGTGTGACCGCTGAATCTCCTACCATATGAGTATCCAAAAGCAAAGGTCGAGCTAAAAACTCAATCAGAATCATAGAGTCCTGAATTAAATCTGTGGAATGGAAAGAATAGATAGCACCTGTGTCTATAAGAACTGTTGCTAATGTAGAGAATATAAATATCCTACCTCATATCATCTCAGGGATGTTAAGATCATGAGCCACTACTACCTATTGCTGGGACTGTCCCTATCCACGAAATCCCCGAGCTTGTGATGGACCACATGGGGGTAGTGGTGGTAGTTCCTGGTGAAGCTGACCACCTCCCATTGCACGTCATACTCCCTAGCCTCACCCACTGCCAGGATGACGCTCATTTTCCTACCACTTTTGTTGCCTTAGTGGCCCCTCCACCGTCTTCTGATCATATGCGTAGGGAGTCAGACATTAAAGATCTTTGTGACCAGGTCTCCAATAGTAAAACTAGATCATGCCTCACCGGTGGCTCCCTATGCCTATCATGCCTCGCACCTATGATCCTACGTCCCCGGGTCACCCTCCGGAAGGTCTAGCATGCTTGGTTTTTTGTATTATCTTTCTAATTAATGCTGCAAATAACTCTACTACAAGTCGTCTGGTAGGGTCTCTCATTGTTGGTTCTATCTTGGTAATGAAGCCCTCCATCATAAAATGTCAATCTAGCTCCCTAGACCATGTCGGGATGTTGATAGAAACTATAGGAGCTATGATCTCTTGTCGGAGCCCATGCACAGTGGATTGGACCATAATGTATGGGTCTTTCACCTTGTTGGTGGATTATTGAGAGAGGTCAATAAGTATCCTCAAGTACTAAGCCATAGTCTAGCTACCCTTTTGCAGATGAAGCAACTCTTGAATACACACAGAGCGTAGAGTCGCTGGCACAAACTCCGCCATGAAAAGGAAATCAATGTCCGACAAGGAGAGGGTTATCTCCTCATTCAACTAGAGAGGCGTGTTCCACCATCCTCCTGCTGAGACTTGAAGAAGGCTAGTGTCCAGGATCACCATTTTCACGGTTGGTGTCTTTACTAAGAGAAAACCCATGAAACTGCCTCAACCCAGTCGTTTACTTCCTAGGGATCTGTTTCACCTCGAAACCTCAAAGGCCTCCATATCTGGAACACATGAAATGTGCTAATCTGGAATGCATGATCCACTGGTATCATATGCTTCTCAACATGTGGTGTTGCTATTGGTACACCACCTAAAGGTGTCGTCATTGTGAGTGGTCCCTGAACCGACAACTCATCCCTCGGTAGGGATCTTTCACGATCTTTAACTATAATCCTGGCTAGCTATCTTCATGGACAAATCTAATAAGAAACACATGCACCAGAACCAATAGTTTTACCTAGTTACCTGGCCCATGAAAGATCAAAAAAAATGTTTCAAAACAATTGCTATTGGAGTTTTCATGTAACTAGTCAGAAAACAAAATTCAGTGTCCTGGTGTGTGAATACGTTAGCCACCGCACTAACACTAAACTCAATGTAAAGAAAACCAAACTCAAGAAAATTTACACCATTACCTCATTAAAACTAGACTCGTAGTTATTCTAGTAGAACCAACCTCTCTTTGATACCACCTTTTCACGACCTGTCTTATGGTGCCAGGATGTGACTACCCAAATCCCAGCTTCCATAGCCAGGGGTTGGTGACAGACACCTGAAGGATTTTCCCAAATAGGGAAGGCATTTCCTTAGAGATATGTAAACACTCAAAAGGTGAAAATAAAGTAAACAATCAACAATGGTATGGTATAACCACGAGAGTAAAGTAAAACAACAAGTACAACTGAAAACTGAAAATAGTTGGCCAGAATACATGCCCTAGAAAATGAATAGAAAGTAAATAGCTGTCGCATCTTCCCTAGAGCTCTACCTAGAGGGTATTAGTTGTATGTCTGAAGTCAAAGAAGATGATCTAGAAAACTCAAATATAACCAAGATCCACTAACTACCAAACCTCAAATGTCTTCCTCGGAGCATCATTAATCCTCACAATACACACATATGCAGGCATAGCCAATACAGGGGAGAGTATAACAACTCAGTAGGGGACCACGATACCCCGAAAGGTCTCTCAGTAATCAAAAAGGAAAAAAATCACAAGAAATACCACAAACATAATATCAAATGAATGATATAAATCATAAATCGAAAAAAATATTATAGACCACTCTAATGGTATAATTTCAATGTTACTGTGATAGGGATGACTAGTCATAAAGCCAGATCATTCTATCTGTAGTAAATCTTCTGCTGACAAAAATAGGTCACTGTATGCTGACCCTTATTGGTCACTGGTGCTGACCCGTGTTGGCCACATGTATTAACCCATATTGGTTGTGGGTACATAGGTAGGGATGATTAGTCATACATCTAAATCGTCCCACTCTAGTGTTTCTGATGCTGACCTGTATTGGTCTCTCTTCTACTTCTTGTCACAGCCTGCAACTAGATTCTTGCACCAGGCACACCCAATCTCTGGATGTCTCTGCTCCTCAATCCATCGATCAGATTTCAACTAGTATGAAGTCCTGCAAAATGAATACCCAAGGGACCTCTCTGTTATAAGGTTCCCAACGTGATGGAAAACGCATTGGTCAAACGCCTGATCTATGATATATGGGCACTATTGTAAGAAGGGCCCAGTTGGATTCAAGTTTGATCCAACCCTGGTCGCACGTGAAACCCTATCAAAAAACACATATAGTATCTCTAAAGGACAACCTTGTCACAAATGTCCTTATTCCACAAACAATACGTTGGTCGGACGCCTGGTCTGTTAGTTATTGGCATTTTAGTGTCAAGGGCCCAGTTGGATTCAGAGTCGATCCAACCCGTTAGTACTCCAACATTCTCCAAAACACTCATGGAGTATCTCAAAAGGAAAATATCAATCCACGGATCTTCATTCCGTAGACGGATATACGGTTCACTTGGTATGGCCCTTTATGCATTTTTGGGCCTGAGAGGGGTCTGGGTCTGGTCTGACCTGGTCCGACTGAACTGACCCCACCCGGCCTAGGCCACCCAACCTAGATAGGATCTATTCGGATGGGCTATAGTGGGCCTGGTCTTCTTGGCCGTAGACCGACCTAGCCTGCTGGGCAATGCAGCACGACCAGCAGGACAACCACTTGTGCGGTGTGTGGTCTACCTCCTAAGCTATTCATAGATCCGTTTGGTTTTATTTAAGGGTGGAACTTGGTGGAACCAATTTTTCACCTACGGGACCCACAAGAGGTGAGTCCCAGAATTCTTCATCGTCGCGACTTCAAGCCGCAGCCCTTCAACACGGCGTGTGACGTTGCACCACCTCCACCCCCACGACAGGGTGCTGCCAGCCATCCATTTGACCACTGTGGCACCATTCTTGCACCGTGGTTGGTGGTTTCCAGCTGCCTCTCTCATCTACCACGCTGGTCACTAGTGCCCCCACAATGGTTTCATGCTGATGTTTCTTCCATAGGATATCAGGTGAGCCCTAATGGTCCGTTCATCCTCTCGGACATGCTTACTATCCTCTCGGGATGCCGCCTTCGTTTCGTGTCCCTAAAAATGACTTTCCATCATGTTCTTTATTCTACAATGAAGAAAACACCAAGTAAAAGTTTATAAGAGTGTTTGGGCCTTGCTGGTTTCATCCAGTGCCCTCCACATTACCTTTTCAAACATGAATAAATATTAAGAATAAACAAAAGGAAGAATAATCCCCGAATTTAAGATCCCGCAACAACTACCTGCATGCTTTGATGAGATGCAGTTAAACCTGTTAGTCAGTTGGTTTTCATTCATTATTTTTTTCATGAATAGGAATAGAGGAAACATCAAATCACATAATCCCTATACCTGGATGATACGTCCTCTAACAACAATCGATGAAACCACTTTCATGGTTGTCATCGGTTTGTGATTCAGCGGCACTCGTCACCACTTACTGAATCCAGTCTCACACTCCCGGTGGATGTTTCTGTAAAAAATCACTAGAGTTTCCTCACTTGAAAAATCCTGGCCGAAACCCTACCTTGAGCTCCATTTAAATAATAGGTGGAATGGTGAGTAACGCGTTGAGGAATTAATGAGGTTTATTAAATGAATTAATGAACCTATTTTAATTCACAAAGGCAGAGTTATGCAGTTGATGAGTCACACCATTAAATGTCTTTACAAGTCACCATTACTGCCACCTCCACTCATTCGTTAGAGAAAAATAAAATAAAATAACAATTACATGTAATTTTACATTTTTTTTAAAAATCCAAAAACTAGCATATTCTCCCGACCTACTCCAGTCAAGGTGAAACCTTCCTTATGTGAATCATGGGGTTGTGGAATCAACGGTGTCCTTGGATTTTAATCTAAGCCTCAGTTCAAAAGATACAAAATTTTTTCTATTTTTTTACGAAACATACCTTATAAAAGATCAAAAACACCATTCCGGGCACACAGGGTCTCAAAATCACGCGCCATCAATTTTCACAGACTCGTAATAATCACAAATAATTAAAAAAATACATGTAATTTTATATCTCTTTAAATGTATATTTAGGATACTGGTTCTTTTATTTAATCATAGAATATTACGATTATAATGAGTGAAGATTGAAATTTAAACAAAAAATCTTTAGAGAATATTTTCTTCTTAATCAGGTAACTTCTTTTGGTTTATACCAAAAATCTTCTTTAGAAGAATTATGAACAAAGGGAGACTTCTAGGACAAGTGGATGGGTTTTAGGAATATATTTTTTCTGATATTTTCCATAATTAAGAGTTTTGAGACGTTTGATGTAGTGGGAGTGGGGGTGGCATTTTATAGTAATGGAAAAGGACTCACTTGGAATTTTTTGATACAAGTTAGGTGTACACATTTTATAACCTATAAAAAATCATAACAAAACATAAAAAATCAATAATGGAATTTTTATGGTTGATAAATATCAGGATAATATGTGTTGGACAATTTTCTTGGTAATTTGGGCCCTTAAATATAGGGTTTTGTCTATTTTAAGCCTAACTGCACCATAATGATTGTAATTAATTTTAATCACTTCCACAATTAATTTTGGTAAAAAATAAGTTGATATTTTTTGAATCAAAATATTATATTATTTAAAAATGTGTACGTCTGTTTTTGAAATTCAATTCATAGAAGAGGAAAAATTAAGATTAATGACAATCTGGCTGAAAATTGGTTTAACTAGTTTTATTAGAAAAATATTCAAAAGATTGTTGTGTTTTTATTTTCAATTTTACATAAAAATTGATTTTAATAAGATAATATATTATAATAGGTAAATTCTTGATTTAATTTGTAAAATTTAAAATATAATCTAACATTAATAATTATTTCAACGAAAATATCGATTTTAACTAAAGTGTAGTATTTTTAACTATTCATCAAAAAATGAGGTTTCAAAAAAAATACCAAAATTTCACCCTAGGATAATTTGGACATTATAAATTCAATATTGAAAGTTATTTTATCAAATTAAATTTATATGTGTGTCTAAATTAATATTTAAAATTTCTCCACAATTAAAAAGTTGTAAAAGTTTTTTACTAATAATATTTGTTTTTAAGTTGAATAATGGGTTTGTTCATATCATATACTTATCAAATAAAATATATGAATCTAAAAAATATATTATTGAATGTTTAAAAATTAACTAATTTTATTTAAATATTTTTATTAAGGAAAATCACTTTTTTGAAGCATAAAAAAATAATTATTTTTATATAAAATTGGAACATTTTTTAGTTTCACATTAATTCTTAACCCATGAATTCATTTTATATTTATATAAATAATCTGTTTTCAAAATTTATTAAATACTATTAATAACCTTTAACATAATGGATAGTTTGTATCATATTATATAAAATAATAATATTTTAATAAAACATTTTTATGTGGTGAAACTCGGTCTTGTGTGTAACACAGGCTTTCGAGGAAGGTCACTTTTGTGTATAATGCAAGCAGTTGGGGAAGGTTTCTCTTACATGTAACTGATGCTAAATTGGTGTTTCATGCTTATATTGAATCTATTTTAAATATTAAATATTTTATAATGCATCCAAATATAATATTCCATTACACTCTTGGTGTTTCATGTCATATATTATATCAAATAAAAGGTTCATACATTAGAATCTCAGGGTGTTATATTCTCCCCACTGTAATTAAATTGCGTCATCACAATTTAAACATGATATTATAAATCAAAGGATTGAAAATAATATATTTATGAAAACCCCACAACATAAATATGTTTAATAACACATATTCTTAATAAGAGATAATGTAAAGTACAATGGTCACGTATCCAGGTTCAATAGTAGGACATAATTGGGGAGAAATAGAAATATGGATAAGAAAAAAAAATCTATGAATCAGGATCTGATTGGGAGTGATAGAGGACATGGTCAGCTGGAAGTTGTATACCATGAATCCATAATACATTTGATTGAATAAAGTCTCTTTATATCATAAAAATGATATTAAGAATAGGTCTACATATTTATTTCAAAACCCTCTTTTCAATAGTTCACAAATTATTTCACACTATAAAATAATATGTAAATATATGTGTTGGGAAAAAATCCCTCAAGGTAACATTGCAGCATTTTTGGGTTGATTGTGTTTGTTGACAAAGCAGGTTTCCATGGAGAATTGTCGAGTTCCCGAGAAGTTGTTGACATTCCATGTTGACAAAGAACCTTGACAAAGGAAAGGACGATCTGGAGGCGGTACAAAAGAGCAGTACAAGGTGGCACCGTTTTCCAGTGTTTGCCAAATTTTTGGGCCTGAAAATCGCCAATGGAAAATGGAGTGATATGTTGTTGGCGAAGGTTGAGGAGAGAGAAATAAAGGAGGTGTGCGGAAAAATCAAGCGTGGCGCGCAAAACTAGCGGGTTGCGCTAAATCTTGAAGTGTGGCGCGCAAAACAGCGGGTTGCGCGAAATTGTATTTCGCGCAAAAGATGTTTCAAGGCCGAAAGATCGAAAATCGGTAAAGGCATGAGGCGCGCGAAATTTTGGAGGCGTGCGCGGAAAATTGAAGTGGCGCGCGAAATAGCGGATGAGGTATTTCACGCAAGATGTGTTACGAGGTCCGAAGCTCATAAAATGGCAAAGGCATGAGGTGCGCGAAATTATGGAGCAGTGCGCGGAAAATGTTTGTGCGCGGAAGATCAAAGCGGATTACGCGCTCAAGGAGGGTTTTTCGCGCGGGGTCGATTTTGCCTATAAATATGAAGTGACCCTCCTCCATTCAGAGAGTTCAAGACATAGAAAATACCCGAGCTCTGGTGCGCGAAATTGAAGTTAGAAAGGGTGTTGCGCGTAAACTTAAAGTTTGCGCGTAAAGTCAGCTGTTGCGCGAAAAACTAAGGCTGCGCAGAAAATTTGTGTTGGTGCGTAAAAGGAAGATTGCGCGAAAAGTGGATTTCGCGCAAAATTAGTGAATTGCGCACAAGGCCGTTTCGAGGCTGCGCGTAATATTTGGAGGTTGCGCGAAAAAGGAATTTCGCGCAAATCATAAAAATTGCGCGCAAGGCACTGTAAGGGTTGCGCGTAAAAATTGAGGTTGCCCGGTACATCCGGTGCAAAGTGAGATTCATCTGCGGGTGAAAGTTGGACTTCAACAGAGCATCTACATACAGAGAAAGATGCATCCCTTAATGGAAATGAAGAGACCTACAGGTCTATAAACTGTGAGTGAGTGAATCCCTTCTGGAGCAGTGAGCTTAGGAAGAGGAAGAAGGTGATCCTCTCCACCGGCAGTGAGCCAGAGAGAGAGAAAAAGGGAGTGACCCTTGGGAAAGCAGTGAGCTGACCCTAAACATTGTAAAGGCAGTGAGCCTGGGCATAGAAGTGATATAGCCCGAACATTGTAAACCACAGCTAGTGAAGTTAGTGGATCTTGGTATGAACCGACAACTTGTCGGCGTATGCTCCTTGGACGTAGCCCTTAGTGGTGAACCAAGTAAAAATCGCTGTGTCTGCCTGGTCGCTTCTCTGCATTGCACTCAAAGCATTATCATAAGATAAACTTGAAAATAACTGAGCATAGTATACACACAAGAGCAAACAAAGTGACCCTTGTAACAAAGAGGTCAAGATCTAGTGGGGCAGGAAGTATTTTGAAAAGAATATCCATACCCTGATTCACCCCCCCTCTCAGGGTACATAGGCCCTTATTGGCCATAGCAATATGTTTCTATAAACATTATCATTTTTTTAGTTGTTCCATGTACTATTTTTAGATCATCTCTTAGCACATGATACATCATGAGGCAATGTAATTAATTATCCTATAAAATATTATTCAATTATTAACCCTTTAATAAATGGTGACATATTTAATTAGATTATGATCTAATCAATTTTGTAGGAAAGGCATTGAATTTCCAAAATGAACTTATCATTAGCCTTTAATCAAGATAAGTTAGCTCCAATTTTTTATATTCCAGACATGAGATTTATTTTATCATGTATCCACTTGAAATATTAAATATAACCTCATTGGAAACATTCGATCTTCTTTATTCCTTATGTAAGACAAAAGTTATTGGATATATTACTTTAATCAAGAAGTATTTTATACAATATAAATGACAGCATATAGCACTTTTTTAAAAGTAATTTTTCTATTCTAAGGTAGTTAGCACATATCCAAATCAATAATTTCCTCATAATTATCATCACACAATGAATATATTAAGTGGTCTCTTTCACGTAATCAGGTGTTTTACGAAATGTTTAAACTAGATAAATTTTTTTTGGAACCATTCGATATATGATCTGAAATACTTAACGAAATAATATGGTTGTATAATCCTCAAAAAATTATATAATTATTATAAACAATACTTTTATAATAAGATATTCAAATGAAAAAATTATTTAATAGGAAAACTATCCATTTCTCTTCATCTACGATAGTCGCATTACTTGATCATTGTCCAATCACATAATTTGTGGTAAATACCTTTGATGCTTGAGAAATTTATTTTCATAGTATCCCATTTCTGTGTAGTTGAATCATTGTACATTGTAAACCATTTCCATTACCTCAAAATCCAATGCATGGTGACATTTTTTACAAAATTGTACAAAAATCCCATTCCTTTTAATCAAGTATTAAGTGTTCCTCAAAAAAACTATCACAGGTGGGAATATCCATCTTCCCCTCCTTCACTTTTCTATTTTTTTTTACCATTATCTTCTTTTATTGATTCCTATCGATGTAGTAATATTTTAATAATTAAACATTATCTTGTTAACACCTTATACTATTTTCTGATTAGATGGGAATACATGGAAGGTTGTATCTATTCTAAAGGATTTATTAATACCATGAAACATATTGTCATTATTGGATCACATGCATTGGTGGAGTTCTCATTATTTCTGATAGGCGACATTTCTAAAAAAGGGCATATACTAGATTAGCTCTTAAAATTATGAAATTTTCATAACTCAATATATGGTATGAAAAATAACCTAAATTTATTTTATGTGAATCTTTTAATCTATAACATTAGTTACTTTTGTGAAAATCATTAATTTTAAGTCATTAATAATGGTAGGCAATGAAAATTTGAACTATCCAAAGCATACCCATGATAGTGTCAATGTATTTGCACAGTATGGCCTGATGCCATGTACCAGGTTACCCTATGTTTGGACCAGAACTCCTTGTTAGAGATATCACTCCAAGGTAAATCTATTTTTGTGGAACATACACTTGTAGTGTCACCATAATGATGTATTGCTCGGAATACCCACATAATCTCTACATTACGAAAATTCAAGGATGTTAATCTACACATATCCTCAATTTCAATATTAGTGGTTCCCCCCTAATTAATGTTTTATATATCTAGTTTCCAAGGTTATTTTCAAAACATACATTGATACCAATTATAGAAACCCAACCCCATAAGCTGTAAGTCTATGCATTATTTTATTACATTGACATGATTACAAGGAATCAAACCTCCAAGGACCATTAAATTTATCATCATTAGAAATATAGATTACATACATGATTCCCATAATGTATTGGGAAACATGAATTACAATCATGATACATAAAAAATTATAATAAACTATTTCCTTGAAGGATTATTCAAATACATCATCTACATGACATGGAGAATGTATATATAATAAGGGTGATCTCAAATTCTTAGTTATGGTAATTAAAGAGAAGTAAATAATAAATAAATTATATTAAATTAACATGGAATGTTAAATAACTAATAACACATGCTATTAAAGATACTAGATAAATAAAAATAAAAATGTAAGGATAAGAAACTTTAAATCATGACATCAAAATCACTAAACTATGAATGAAATGTATCCATTGATATGTTGAAAAAAATCATAGGATGAATAATAAAATTATCCTGAAAATAAAATGCATTCATAGATATATTGACATAAAATATCATGGGTGAATAATAATTGAATATATATTAATGAAACAAGTAATTAGTTGGTGTAATGTTTCCTAGGTTCATGGTATCTTTATCATCAAAACCTTTCACAATACGGTTTACAAAATTTCGGGTACATACCCATATATTGTGGCCAACTGAATCATCTCATCAAACTATCGATGCATATAAGAGATATGTATAACCGGGCCCCACCCATGTTGTACTAGTCCAAATAATATCACATATTCATGAATAATTTTCATTATCATTATATATTTGTATTTAATATAAGATATAGATTTATTAATAATTCCTTAGTTAATCAAATAATTATCAAGTTAACACCCTATGAAAAATGACATAGGGTTTAGGAAATAATAATATCCATTTCGTGAGAATATGGATATTAAAGTTCATTTTCAATGGTAAATGATTAAAATAATGTAATTGTTTCTAATAAGAATTTTAAAAATCACAAAAGGAAGTGTTATTTCAATGATAATTGTTAATTAAATGTTTTAGTAAATTAATCATTAAACATCCCAAAGTGTCTTATACCACTTGAAACAATTAATTTATAATCCCAATTATGGAATTTTTTTATTTACATGATGATAGATGATTTATTACATAATGTATAAAATTTTTAGTAGATACACTATAAAAAATAAGGTCATGGGGTTCTGGGTGTATGCCCAACGAAAATAAAACGTAGACAAGAATCCATTACCTTATCGTTTTTTTCGTGAGTGGTATTGATCCTCATTTATATTGGTTTTAAAATTGTAACTATCTTATACTATAAACATACTAATGTTTTTAATATCATATATTAATTCTTTATAATATTTTTTTCCTTTTTGTTAACAACATTCATTTATTTTACTATTTAGGTATTTAATTGCCTTATTTTCTCAAGTATATTTTAAATTTTTATTTGTTTTCCATCTTTAATGAAAATTATTTCAACATATAAAAAATTTAATCCATTTATAATTTATCTTATATATTATGTAAAAAAATTATAGTAGTCCCTAAAATTCAAACATTTGAAATAAATTTCATTGTTCTTATAGATGGTAGGTCGTATGTACGTATGAAAGCCACTTTCTTTTCATTTTTGTATTAAAAGAATGGAAGAAAAATGATAAATATGTATAATTTAATTATTGAATAATATATATGTCTTATATTTTATATAGGTTTTTATAAAAAAAACTTTAAATGTTCCCTGTATGGAATGAACGAGTCTTATCACTTTGACTGGGCGATACACCACACTTCTTCAAACATAATTATCATATTTACACAAGATGGAAGGCATAAAGGGATGTTATAAATAAACATTTTTGAAGAATTAAGGAATTATAAATATAATATATAACATATATAAATATAATTTCCATTATAATGTCAACCATGAATGGTGGTAAGGTGAAAATGAACAATCATCGTTTCATAAAGTAGGATTTCTCCCTACATAGAAACAATGTGTTTGTTAACCATTAGACGAAGGTGTGCGTAAGTGTAGGTGAAAATAATAACATAAAACATAAATTTATATTTATTATACTGCTCTTTTATGTAATCGTATAATAATAAGGGTATATGGAGTGCATAATTGAAATGAAACGAAAAATCATGAGACAAGACATTACATTTTAATCAGGTAACTTCTTTTGGATTAAACCAAAAGACTTCCTTATACTCATTTATTTCAAATTGGATTATTATATTTATAGGGAAGGTATTTTTGGAAACTATTTTGGATGATCAAGGCCAAAAATGAGTGTTTTGAGAGGTGTTCATAAGTGGGAGAGGAGGTGGCCCTTTATAGTGATGGAAAATGACTCACTAGGCATTTTTGAAACAAGTATGATGTTCACATGTTATTACTTAATAAAATTCATAAAAACCATAAAAAATTAATTTATGGTATATGGAATATATATTCCCATCCAATAGGTTTTGGTAAATTTGTAAGGTCATTTGTGCATTTAAATATAAAGTTTTGTCCATTTTAAATCCTCACTACACCTTAAACAAATTAGTTAATTTTAATCACATTCACTAATAATTTTGGTGAATATTTATGTTTCTAACACCTGACGAAAAATATAATACTGTAAAAATGGTTAATTTCCATTTTTTTAAATTCAAATCACAAATGTAGAAAAATTAATATTTATTCTAATCATCCAGACAGACAGTTTAACTGGTTTTAGTAGATAACTGTTCAAATGATTGTTGAGTTTTTATATTAAATTTTAATGTAAAATTGATTATAATAATCTAAATTATATTAAATTAATTATTATTGATACAATGTGTGAATGTTAGAATATAATATATCATTAATAATTATTGAAATCAAAAGGATGTTTTCAACTAAAATACTGTATTTTTTACTATTAATTAAAAAAATGAAGTTTCTCAAAAAATATAAAAAAATCACTACAGGTTAATTATGAAATTATGAATTAAAAAAATAAATTTAGATTCTAATATTAAATTTCTATTCGTTTCAAAATTTATATTTCAAATACTTATTTAGTTGAAAGGCGGTAATAGTTCCTTAATAAAAATATTTGTTTTATGTGAAATATTAGGTCTGTTCTTATCTTATAGTTATCAAATAAATTGAATGAATATCAATAATATATTATTGAATATAAAAATTAAATAATAAACTTATTTTCTCTAATTATTTCTTTTATGATATACCTCCTTTGGAAGCATAAAAATAGTGATTTTTTTTAATATCTGATTGGTTACTATTTTTGTTTCCCATTAACTGGAAACCCATGAATTCTTTTTATATTTATATTCACCCTAAATTTTCACAATTTAGTTAATAATATTCATAATAAATAACATAATGACTATGTTATATAATATTATATTATATAATAATATTTTAATCATATAATTTTGTTTGGGGAAATGTAGTCTTGCGTGTAACTCAATCTATCCTGGAAGATCACTTTTATGGGTAATGAAATCAATTGACAAAGGCCATTATTTTTTGTAATAAAAGGTAACATTGTGTTCTTGGAATATATAGAATCTATTTCAAATTTTAAAAAAATTATAACGAATCCAAAAAATATATTCCCTTACACTCTTGGTGTATCAGGTCGTACATGATACCAAATAAAAGGTTCTTACTTTAGAATTTTGGGGGTGTTAGAAAGAAATTTGAGAACACATTAGTTTTAAAACAAGATTGTAAAAAGTTTTAATAAAACATTATCTTGGTAAATGTTAAGGGGTGTCATAGGTTTATCTCAAATAACACATTTTAGGTTTCCAATTAGTAGAACATTGGTTTGGTTTAAATATTCGAACATGGAAAAAAGCGTAATGCCTAAATAATAATTTAGAGTGAAACATATAATTGATCACAATAATGTTAATAACCAATATAATGTTAATAAATCAAAAACCATAAATATTTTAATATTTAATTGTTCATTTGAATCATTAAAAACGATCATAATAGGATAAAATTTGAATTTTAATGATATTTTTAACATTTGAGGAATTTCATAACCATACTGAAGAATAATAATAAGAAAATAGAATTAATTATACAATATACTTTACTCAATAAATAAATGTCACCCATATTCTAATATTTTTGAAATAATGTGCGTGTAATATGATTTTTTTTTCCTAAATCACTAAAATTGTTTTATAAATTATCAAAAAATAAAAAATGCATATTTAGATATTCATAATATCAAAAGAAATTAACTGAAAAATATAAGGTTATCATGAGGGAAGATATACCCTAAAATTTATACTGAAAAAAAAAATTAATCACCTAATCTACAAATGAAATTCTAATTCTACGATTTCCTATTTGATAACAAATATGTTCTGGAAATTAAAATTATCATTATATTTTAAATCAGCTAGTTAAAAATAATGATTTCACACAATCCAATACATCACAACTTCTAGTTTTAGGTGTTACAGCCTTGTCGAACTTCAGTTATGGGTTCAATCCATACGACCTTTCCAGTTGTGATGGGTCTTCGCCCAGCCATCAAGCTATCATTTTTCCAAAAATTTCTTCCTTATAACATACCTATAAATATGATGAATATCATTAGAATATAACATTTACTTCCAAATAACATATAAACCCCATTAGTTATTAATACCTTGAAACTAATTTTAAAAAAAGTAATGGCATATTTTATTTTAAATAAGTGCCTTACAAATACATAAACCCAAAAAAATCATCTCCCAAAATGTAAATAATTATTTTAAGATCACTTAATTTAAAATCACAATTGGATTTTTCTAATACATTGAAAATATCATTAATCATATAATGATACTATGATCCATGGAGCATCCACCACTTCACTAGATGGGCCATCTTCAATAGTAAAATTAGAAAATTATTTCTCGCATCCATTTTTCTTCTATTAATGATGAATACCCTCATATGAATGAAACATCAGACACATCTAGAACAATGAACCAAATAATTAAAACTGAAACACCTCACCATTGTATTTCTATCGATAACCCAATTATTTGGGGTTTGAGGACATTTTTTTATAGTAATGATCAATGTGACCAAACTGAGCACACCAAAAAATAGATTCTAGATCATGTCAAACATTCTCTAAAATTTCTTTTACATAATACGGAATATTTTTTGGGATCACCCCTAGAATTATTATTCAATTTCTTCTCCATTTCCTACAACCATGACTAGTTCATACTATTATCATCTTGTTCCACATAAGTGTTGAAAAACTCTATCTGAACAATCTCATAAAAAATCCATCTTCTCAAAAAAATTAAATTCTTGTGATACATACAATTTTATATGGTTGTCCGATATTTTTAGAAAAAATGATTAATATTTATTTCAGTGTTCGTAGTAAAATACGGAACATCTGGAGAAAATAATATGAAGTTTTCCTCATATTAATCCATTAAATCATCTTACTATTTTGATAATTACATAAATTTTTTATTCTTCCTAACATAGAAAAAATAATAAAAATATATATCATGAAATAGATTATAATATGATTTACATTACAAGGAATCAATATCATATTTGTATATAGTATTCTTAACACAAGAAGACTATTGACTAACATCACCATCCATATAATAAATTGTAAGGGTTTCCTTTCGATGCTTTGAACATCCCACGATATCAAATATCATCTTCATGGAATTGATCAATCACTCAACAACCACTGGGTAAGTTAATCTGCTGAATTATGAGGTCTTATTCTTCATGAAATGATCCAATATAGACATTTACCTTATTGGTAGATCTGTTACCTCTCTATAATGAATACCACAACAATTTATATCACATTTCAACTGGTCCATCCATGCATCAAAATGTTATGTTATAATTCCAACAATCATAGGATTTTAATTTGGAACGATGTTTTCCTATCACTACATTTACACTATACACTTCTTATTTTTAATATAGAAACCCATTCTGAATATAATTTTTTTAGATGAATGAAAATGTTAATAATAAAATTTTATATCATTTCTACATAAACACAATGTAAAATATTTCTAGGGAATTTTATGAACACAATACTAACCTATAATGTTGCATAAATATTCCTCTAATACCAACTATAATGTACTAACCTTATCCATTTCATAATATTTATTATTTAGTCAAGAATAAATTCTCTTATATTTGAGTGACTTTTTAGGATTGTGGTTTTAGAGATTTCAGAAAACACTCTGAAATAGAAATACAATAATAAGATGATGGACCACTTTTCCTTAGTATATGTTTCCAAATAAAATAAATTTTTAATGTAATAAATGATTTCAATTTCTGTAAAATCTACATGAACTTCAAATTAACTGTTCCATTTCCCATAAATATCCTTAAACCTAGCGAATGAAATTTTGAAACATGGGATGAGAACAAAAAGTTATAAAAAGGAATAAAAGAGGAATGACAAAAATTAGTACTGTGAAAAAAACGAAAAATTATAGAATGTATACATTTACCATTATGATTCATTGATTATATAAAATAAAATATTTTCACATGAAAAACACAATTATTTTCTCAAAGAAATAATTTTCAACACATACCGAGTAATTAAAACTCACCTTTTTAATGAATCAATGAATTGTATTCATAAAACACATTGAAACACGTTTTTATTTGAATAACAATAGTCACAATTTCTAATATAAACATTACCCAATCCATCAATGATATATAATAGGGCTGACCCTTTTTATAATATATATTTTGATCACCCATTAGCTATAGTGGGGATCAACCCTTCACAAAATCGATATCGAACACACCCATTTTTCATGACATATAATAGAGATCAAAAATTAATATAAGATGTTTTAGGATCACCCTGTTCATATAATTATCATGTATTATTTAAGGAATAAAACACATTCACCATAAAAACAATTGAAAAGTTCTTTCAAACCCATATGAAAAACACTTTTGGATAAAAATACCCTTCTATTTTTAAATCCCATTTTCAATACAGAAATAGCATAGAAAGAAAAATGAGTTATTCATTCAATAAAAAATGGATTATTTCAATGAAATATAGAAATAAAATAATATCCATGACCATCAAAATTTCATTGTCGAGGTTTATGTTAAGAATAAGATTTTTTTCTCATTTCTCAATGTGTTTCGTATAAATCATGTAAAATGATTCCTTTTGAAATCTTTATAAAATGAATTTAAAAACACAAAAAAATTTATTTTTAAATATTTAATTTCTATAAATAAATTTCATCAAAATAATTTATAATCATAGACATGAAATATTAGTTCAATTGAAAACATTAAAATGAAATTTTACAATGAAAATTCGCATATCAAATTAAAATTATTTGAATGATAATCCACATGAATTAATATAATAAAAAAATATGAATAACATGAAAATATATTAACTCAAGATATAAAATTTAAAAAGGTCTAAATATAAAATACAAGAAGAGTTTAGTTGTATAAAATTTAAATATACCTCAACGAATAGAAATTCAGATGAAGTCATTTCTTTCAGAATGATATTTCATGTGTATATTAATCTTCATGAATAATTAAATTACATTAATTATAAAATTTATTTATAATATTATTAAATTTTATTTTTACTTGTGTTTCACTAATTGAACATTTTATTAAATTACATAATCAGTTATGTGTATATCTGATGTTTTGGAAATATTCATCTTATGTGTTGAAAATGTATTTGGTTGGTTGAAAAATATGAAAGAGGTTATTATTTAAAATATATAGATTAATAATCATGAAATAATGACTATATTTTTAAGTAAAATATAATTTTAATATAAACCCTGATTTTTGGTTTCGGGAAACAAAGTACATTACAATAATGGAGATAGTAGAATGTGCATACACCTGAGAAATGTTTCTATATCATTAAAATCATTATGGAGTGGTGGTAAGTAATATTTTATATTTTTAGAATGATAATAATATAATATATAATAAATTATTTGTTTTAATACACACACACACAAACATATATATATATATATATCATCCATGTGGTGTGGCGATGAATTGAGCATCACATGGCTTGGTGAATGCGGCAGTCCACACAAACAATAATGACGTTAACACTTTTTTGGTGAGTCAAAAGGTAAGAAATTGAATAAAAATTTATACATTAATAATGATAAATATGTAATGAAACAAATAATTATTTCATTTATATCCCACATATTCATTAATGGGTTCCTTATTACCTTCCATTTTAAGTATTAATAGAGGAAAAATAACATCGCTTTGTGAGATATTAGTCCACCGTACAGAGGAACAATGTTATTGTATCCCCTAAGGAATGAAAATTAAGATGATATATATTATAAAATGACTGAAAATGTATCATAATTTTTTAAATATCATATATATACTTTATATCAATCTTCATACCCATCCATTAGATGTGGTAATGGGAATACGTATTAAATTGTTTCGCGAGGTGGTAGTTCATCACACACATGTATGATGATTTTTTATCTCATTTGATGGACGTTGAGAAATTTTTAAGACATTACATAAAAACAATAATTTCTAATTTTTTTATTATTATAATTTTATTATATTAACTTTTTATTAAAATAAGTTAAGGATGTGAAGAAAGAAATAAAATACTGATGCTCTTTAAATAACATTACATATTATTTATGCATCCTCCATTGGTTTTCAACAAATACATTATTAAGAAAAAATTATTCCCTAACGTTGGATTATATTAGGATAGGATAGATATTGAGAAGTTATTTGGGAATGACTTTGATTAAAATTATAGGTTTTATGGTGTGACGAATATAGGATAGGGGTGGGCTTTTTAAATAATGATAGTGGTACACATGTAATTTTTTGAAAGGATTCATTCATAAAAATATTTTTATCATTCCACGTGATTAAAAAATTGGATATTATCAAAAATAGAAGAGATAATTTGGATATATTTCCATAAAATGGGTTTTCTAAATGTTTTTATGTCATTTATTTACAATTATTGTATTTTTTTTATCCCTCAGTAAATCCATTTTTACAATAAACATCTTAATTAGTTTTTAATATTTTTTTGTATTCATTTTGGTAAAATAGTATTATGAACATATTATAAACTATAAAATTTTTATTCCAATTATAGGATTTGTTTTCAAATAGAATTTATATAAGGGAAAAAATTATTTTAAATTATTCAAGTATATTTGGAAATAAAGCGGGTTTTCGAAGAGGAAATATTCAAGAATTTACATTGTTTTTATATGAAAGGTCAATATAAATATAAATTATTGAAGAAAATTGGATTAATTAATATATAATTGAAATTATTTTTCTTTAAAACCATCATAATATGTAATTTAATTTTATATATCATTTAATAGGAAATGTTTTTTAAATTAGTATTCATTATTTTTCAAAATTCATCAATTAATTCAATATTCTTAAATAAAATCCTATTAAAATCACCGAATGATAATTTTGGTATTATGATTTAAATATTAAATTTAATTTTATAAAATTAATTTTATAAATTATTAAAAAATTAATTATAATATTTCCTATCAATAACCATTAAAAATATTTTTTGCATAAATCCAATTTTTGAAGAATAAAAGAACGTTACTAAAAATTCATTAATTATTAAAAAATATCATATCAATAAATTATAAGGAGTAGAACATATATGTATGAGTGTGTGTGTGCGTGCATGAGTGTTTATGTATTCTATAATATAGTTAATATTATTAATACAAGTGAATTTTACTATTATGCTTTCACTATTATACATGTACCTTGTTGTTTAAGCTCAGTATTTTATGAATTCTATGGTATAAGGAATAAAAATATAATGGTTTATTTTACCAAAATCTATTGAAGAGATTATATTTATTCAAATGGAATCATATTTTAATGTCATGGGGTGTAATATTCTCTTCAAAACACAGTTCTTCTTGTTATTTATGTCATCAAACATATTTTTCTTCTACTAAAATATCAGGGTGTTACAAACATACCCTATGACTCCATATTTCCAAGAAACAATATAATACCCCCATCCATTGGATTCCCAAGCTGGCCCAGGATAAGGCTCATATGGTATTATTAATCCCCATAGGCTATCACACATTCATGGGAATCATGGAAGCACAAAATGACAATGAGTTAATGTATAAAATAATAGTAAAAAAGTTACAAAAAACTATCATGAACCTTTTCAATATCTGATGTCGTTGGAAAATCCAATAGGTAGTAAAATAAAATAAATGAAAAATGGAATTTAAAACAAAACAAGTTCACTGCTGATTCAAGAAAACATTTTAGGACAATATACCACTACCATCTGATTTTTTGGCCTTAGAAAATATATTCGGATATCGATTTAAAGAAATAAAAAAATATGATTAACATATTTGGTTGATACTACTACTAAAGCCTAAATAATAAAACCAACATACTAGATCTTTCATACCAAATGTCCAAGGCTACTCTCTATCCAAAAATCGAAAAATCAATCTCTCCATAGATAGTCAGGATCTGAACAAAAAATTTGAATGTATGAAATATACATGAGCATAATATTTCTACGTATGCCCCTACATTCCTTTATAAATTTTTAACATTTAATAAAGGAATTTTTTTAAGATATTTTTAAATAGATTAATAAATTATAGGTTTTTCATAAATATTATTATTTTAAACTATAATAATATCAAAATTGGTTTAATAATATTTTTAATTTATTTTAATTTAATTAAAATAATTTATATAAAGGTTGTCCTATTCATATTCCACTTTTATTGAACAACAATTTGGAATTCCCCTTTTGATGTTTTTTTATGAAAGGAAAGATCCTATGTAATGAATCAATAAAATAAATAAAATTCATGTAATTATAAATTATCACAGTCATCATGTGGAAGTTGTATCTTAGGTTATAAACATCGAACTGAGTAAAAAACGAAATAATTCAAGATCAACTAATGATCTATAATAACCTTCCCCAAAAAATGATATTTTACACTAAGACTAACTGAGGGACACAATCTTATAGGTAGACCATGGTATATCGCAAGGCCACAAGTTAGATTATTATACTAAAATAGTGAATAACGTGTACCTATAGTCACCACCTAACTGCCCAGGGTTCCCATTTAATTTTAATAGAGGATAACATTTCATATATAAATCCATTAACATGATGTCATGATAGTAGATAAAAAATCATTTTTTTCACCTCAAAACCATCTACATGGAATAATCCTCATTTAACCAATGTAAAATAAATGTACATAGTTACCATATAGATTCATTTCTTATCACAATATAATATTGTATGTTTCTCCAAAATATTTATAGGACATATTCCATGGGAATAAAATTTCAAAACAAATTATGGTGTCAGTTAGTTCATGTTTCATATAAATAGTTGAAAATCATTAAAAATATCATTTAAAACACTACATGAAATTAAGGATTATCTGATATGTTCACTATTTTGTGATCACTAATTCAAATTATCTATTTAAATCCATCATTTCTTAATTTTTTTTATTTTTAGTGTTTCCCATTTTTCTACAGTAATATGAATTTACGTACACTCAATCATATAACACCCACATTGATAAAATTCCTGTATCATTAGGTGAATTTTTATACACCGATCTGAAATTATATATTCCAATGTATATGGAAATATCCATGAAAACCATTTATAAAACTCATTTCTTTTTTAGGTACTTTTTTTAAAACATTTATCATTAATTAGCATTCCTTGTATTACTTGGAATTCCATATAAATGTTAGGGACCGTTTTACAATTTTCATTGGAAAACCAAAAATAATACCAATACACATGAGTAATGTACATTAAAAAATTTTATTATGAATCTATAAAGATTATTATTTTTGAAATAAATTAAAAATACATATATAAAAATGAAAATCAAATAGAATTTAAAGGACCAAAAGTGGAAGTTGGTTTCTATTAAAAAATATTCATATATATATAATAAAAATGTTAGGGATTGAAAAATAAAATGAAAATACATGAAATAAATGGATTTTAGATTTTATGGTGATGTAATTTGGAAAACCAACCGCAATCACGTGTAGTGACAGGAAAACCTTTGAATAAAGTTTTATGGAAACATGAAATGGAGATAACACACCATAGCAACCCAAAATTTAAATAAATGAAATGCTTAACCCACAAATTGTTTTAAATATATTATAAAACAAAAATTTGAAAACTTAATGTGAAGAACAAACAAGTGTATTTAGAAATAGTTAGGGGAATAACCCTAACCTGGACTAATAAATAATCGAATTAGAATTAGAAATTCATTAAATTGGATGGTAGGAAGTGGAGGAGAGGTATGTGATTGAAACATTTTCAGGTGTAAGGGGTGTGTGGTTTAGAAATTAAGAGGGATGAGGTAATATCTGATTAACAAATAGAATATTATATTTTGGGAAACAAAAGTTTTATTGCATCGGATAGTTTCATGGTATGGCCACTTTCTTGGACAGACCATGTGCCAACCATGTTATTAGAACTAATTCCCTATAGAACACCAATAATGTATATCTATATGGTTGGTTAAAACATTCCCTAACCATTAAACAATAACTATACAGGTATAGAGCACCCATATGATTGGGATTCCTAGTTAGTTAAACAGTGTTCCAACTGTTTGAATTAGCTCTGTTAAATTTTTGACTCAATATTCTTGACTATAACAAGGTTCAGATTACTATGTTTCCAAACCATGAAACATTAAAAAATGCTTAAAATTTTAAAAAATATACAAAAAATAAGACATGAACGTCATTGATAAATAATGAAAATAAATAAATAAATAAATAAATCCTAAAATTATGTGAATATGAATGATATATAAAACCTATAAATATATGGTGAACTATTATCACATAATCAACAGTTGTTTTTTAGTGTGTAGTAATTCATATAATTGACTTTTATAGGTATTGTTTATTATTCTTAATGTTATATGTCTATGATAAAATGTAATGCTCCAAGGATTTAAAAATACAATATATATTATATGTAATAAAAATTATATAGTATTTTGATTAGAAAATGGAAGTATATATTTGAGTCCTGAATTCAATTTCTATTTAAGGAACTATGATATAATATTAAAAATTCATACCATCAATAATTATTAAGGGGAATTATATTTTTATAATAAATCATTGAAAATTTAAAAACCTTATTTGTAAATGAAAATTCATGTAAACATTCATATTTATTTTAAGAATATTTTATTTATTAAATTATTTAATAAATCGATGAAATATATTTTAATAAATATTTTCATTAAAATACTTTTTGTTTTATTATATTTATAAATACCACTAGAATACATAGCCAAAAGGATCTAGAGATAGGCAAAAACCTGCTCCCAAAATATTATAAACATTATTGAAATATAAAAATCTACAAAAATAACAAACACACACAAATATTTCTAAATTAAAAATATTCTACATTTTTGGGAATTCAAGAGTAATATTTTTGATAAAGGTGATTTTAAGATACATAATATATATATATATATATTATATTACTAAAACAATTATTAAAATATAAATACAATAAAATTATTTACCATTTTGGAAACATGGGTGTTTTAATAAAAGAAGTAATTACATAATATATGTTATATATTGATATATAAGACCTGAAATCATTCAAATAAATATTAACAAATATTTTACATGTGATAATTATATGTGGAAATATTATTTATCATAAATGTGGGAAATATAAAATCATGGAAGTTTATATACTAACAAACCCATATGAGAAAATAGTGTCATTATCTTAAATTATTGATAATATATCAATATTATGGATTCTGATGATAAGTTTATGATTAACAAGTGTATATCCTTGTATATAGACATAAATATTACTTATGGGTACATGGTATATAATTTTTAAACTAATTTAACTTTTGTAGACAATATCACATGAAATTTCATAACTACTCTATTACTATTACTCTAGTACATAATAAATAATAATTCTGAAATTAGAAGTTATAAATGTTTTAATCATGTTAAACAACATTACATGAAATCCATAATAAATTATTTTATCTAATATTTAAGGGGTTATTGGGTATCAAAATAATCATTAAACCCAATTTTTTTAAAAAATAAATCTTTTTACTAATTAATGATTTGTTTTTTAATGACTGATCATTAATAAAGTATGTCAACATGTACGAGCCTTTTATGAGAAATGAAATGTAATGCATTCATCCATATATTTACTTCATTAATGAATAGACAATTAGTGATGTAGGATATACAAGGTTGAATTTTTTTATTTCTGATACCGATTACCAATGTATTGGTAATGAGAATTGACTTATTATGACCATGATTTATTTGTTTGTATAGATAGATTTTTTATAATACTGCGTTATCTTTATATCATTTTTATAATTAAAAAAATGGATAGTTTTAATAAAATGAGATGTAAAACCCCATGTTCATGATTTGATAGTTGTATGATCTACATTTATCAATTTATCCTCCTTACTCATTAATTGAGAATTATTAATGCATAATATATGATGTTAGAATTTTTTCTTTATCAATCCTGTTATTTGTGTCAAAGAAAAATCCATCATATTATTGTTCATGTAATTATGTAATGTTTATGGATTACTAGAAACTTCTAAATTATTTATATTATAATCTGAGATATTATAATAATTTTAGTGAATAAAAATTTAATAATGATAAACCATAATATTTTATGATTAAATATAATATTCTCAAATATATTATATTTACCAATTTTTTGAACTCACTATGTGATTACATGAAATTAGTATAAATGGAATGATTTATTTTGAATTAGTGTTTATAATTATTTCTTTATCCCAAGTGATATTTTATGAAAATATTTAAATGTTATATTTAAATAATATGGCATCATGTTTCATCCTTTCATGAATGAAACAAACAATGTTTTTTAAATATTTATAGGATATTTGGATAACATGTAAAATAATGTTTACACATGAATCAAATGATTTATATTGATTCATTTTTACCTTCTATTATTTAAAAAAATTTAATGTGGAAATGGGGGTAATATATCAAGAATTATATTAATTCATTAGGAATTGGATTCAAATATATATTTCACTATTTAGAATAATTATTCATTCTAATATTAGTAAAATGAGATATTATTTATAATCTATTTATAATATATATATATATATCCTTTCTACATTATTTTTATTGTCTAGATCATTAAATGTGTGGATGATTGAAAAAAATATTATTTATATTCCATTGTAACTCTATTATAATTTAGAATTTTATTGAAAATTGATTTTTCTTAACTCATGTGGTTGGGTTTTTTTTTCATAAAATAAAAAAATTTCTAAAAAATATACTATAATAATACAATAATTATTAATCATTTCCTCTCTTTTGGATGATTCATAATTTATTCCTGTCAATTTTAATTTATTTTGGAAATTTTATTCCTAAAAAATATTAGCTCATATACAAAAAAATCACAATCATATTGGATTCATAATCCTATAGATGTGTTTTATTCACTTGTATATTCTTATTGAAATTAAACATTAATTCATAACATAATGAAATCGTCCAAATAAATAAGATTTCACTAATGGAAGAGATATTTATTACATATTTATCAATCTATGTTTGTTTATAACCCTAATTAACGTAGTTTTAGAAGATCATGTGTGAATTAAAGTCAAAAAAGGAAATAGAAAAAAATTTATAATGAGAATATTTCTACCCCATTTGGAAAACATTATTTATAAATTTTCTGTGTAAAATATTAAAATAATAGTATTGCATATAAAGAAATGATAGATACGATATTATTTTCAAAATATTTAAATATACCTTTCGTCAACATTAGATGAGTCCAATATTCCTAAAACTCTTAATAATTGTTTTCAATTAGTTTTTTATATAGTCATTCATTTAGTTTGTTAGAATACTTTTGCAATCCATGAAATGAATATCCCATGACCCAATATGTGTATCACTATAGTGACATTAAAATTGACATGTTTATAATATTCAATATATTTTTATAAATTATTTATAAATTTACATGTATCGCCCTCATTGGAACTCCAACTGAGTTTGAATTGAGTTGGAATGTTACCCAAAAAACAACCATTAATGGGCCAAGGGATAATGATAGTACCGAGGATATGATAACACAAAAGAAATGAGTTTATATTTATAAATTAAAACAATTCATCTATAATTAATAAGTGAATATATTTTTAATCTATAACATATCAATAATTTATATCAATGTGTGCCATGTCATACTGTAACAAGACATAAGGAAAATAGCAAACCAAAATCTCCTCCGTACCTCTATTGTTTTCTAATACAATTAATCTATTATAATAAGTCAACTATGTCTAAATTTAGGGTCACCAAACACCTCCACCAACTCTAACATGATAATATAAAAATAAATATAAATAATGTATGGGTGGGTATACAAAATATACTCTATAGGTTTCTCTATGATCATCACATGTTGTTATGTTAAAGAAATGAGGTACTGTATTCATGTAAGGAATAAATAAAATAAAGAAATCAATTAATAATAAAACCTAAAATTAAACAAATAAAAACCACTACCATAAAATAACTCACAATACATAGACATTTTCTTAGGTCAACTAGGTCGAATACCCTTAGAGGGAGGGGGAGGGGGGTTGAATCAGGGTATGAAGGATGAAAACTTTTTCCCTTTGAAATGAAGCTTTATTGATAGGAAAAAAATTTCTATCACTTTGGTTGAAATATATGAATATATAAAAATAAATAACACGACACAATAATTCTTACATGGTTCACCCTCAATGGGATTCTTTCCAAGAGCATACAACAACGTTGTGTGGATGCCCCAAATTCACTATTGCTTAATGACAATAATGAGTAAAATGTTCAGGAAAGAACTTCTATGCCTAGGCTCACTTCCATTACAGGGTTTAGGGTTTTCTCAGTGTATACCCATGGGTAAATCCCTATACCTCTTTATTTGGCTCACTGCTAGTGGAAATGGTAACCATTTTTTTCTTCCTATGCTCACTGCTCAGGAAAAGATTCCGCACAAAGTTTATCAAATTTTAGGTCAAACATAGTTTATGGACATGTTGGTCACTTCATTTTCATGAATTCATGCATCATAAACATTAGTTATATGCTCTATTGATGTTACTTTTTCACTCGTAAATGAATTCCACCTTCCCGAGTACCTCTATGTTATGGAAAATACTTTCACAAACTGATTTGAAGAATTCACAAGCTTCCTTGTGAAAATCACAAAACACCTACTCCTCCTGCGTATTATGTACCATGTTTGGAATGCATAACACCTCTTTCTTGTACTATTGTTGATTCTATGAACTTCCCTTTTTCCATAGACTGCGTTGGCCTTTTCTAT
Source organism: Viscum album (assembly GCA_963277665.1). NCBI lineage: Eukaryota > Viridiplantae > Streptophyta > Magnoliopsida > Santalales > Viscaceae > Viscum > Viscum album. The sequence goes on along the minus strand of OY728137.1, from coordinate 672,249,931 downwards.
TTCCTACCGCCTCTGCGTACCAATCCTTTGAATATCCTCTATGAAAACCCTCCTGTCAGCGAACTGTTCATTGTATGTGAACTGCCTTTGTAAATCACCCAATGCCAGTGAACCATACATTGTTTTTAGACATCCTTCTTTAAATTTCCACGTACCATTCCATCTTCCTCTATATACCATGTCATATAGGGGTTACAGCTCTCTACAAAATCTTCGGCGGAATTTCTTCTATGCAAACCCAACCATCATTCATGGAATTAACCTTTGCAAACTTCCTTTAGTCTTAGTTAAATTCCCAGATCAAAAATATGTCCTCTAATGGTATTTAATATCACTTCTAATTATTGGTATTAACGATTCTTATATATTCAAATATAACCACAATATCCGCTAATCCAAGATTTACCAAATCAATGATCCACATTATACCGATCCTTTTTCCACTGTGAACTACAATCCTTCAAGTTATCCATTTTACATACGCTATCTGCATACTGCACTTTCTCCTATGTGGTCAATCTCCTCTGCTAGCATCACATAATCTGTGTACCACACCACCTTCTTCCATGAACTGTTTTCGGTTTCACGAACCTCTCCCACGTACTATAACCACTTCCTTGTACGCGATCGCATACCCCTCCCAGACATGGTTTTTTATCCATGACCCAGGCTCCACATTTCTCTTACTCTAACAATTTCGTTCACTATTCTTCACAATAATCAGTTCCACAAACAAATCCATATATTTCCAAACAAAAATTCCTAATTTTGAGGCACACAAATTAGGTGAACACTGAGAAACTGCAACACCGTAAATAACTTTAATAAAAAACACCAACATTTCTCATTCACGATTATCTATCACTGTAAACAAACACAATCACCTGAAAAACATTTTGAGGGGACACCATGAGGTTTTTTCCCAAAAATATTTTCCTTTGGGTTTGTTAACAACTCTTCTCATAACAATTCACTTCGTTTTGACGTCATTTTTTATCTCCTTCCATCATATACCTTCATTCACTTCATGTGATTAAAATATAAATAAATGATTTACTCAACACATACTCTAAGCCCACAAGAGGCTTTATCTGAATGAGAAACATGAGTACAAAAAAATTTCATTAAATAATACTTCATTTCTGACACTAATTTTTGAAACCACACCGATTCCAATAAAACTCTTTCATCACAATCCTCAACTTTCACCATATCTAATCTTTGATTGATTACATCAAACATCTTCATATTTAATGCTTATCCTATATTATATCTTCTCCAAACAGCACTATATTAGCTTTAACTCCCCCTATCTCACCACCCCACATAATAGCTTCTCCATAGGTCTTTTCTCCTCCTAAATAGTCAAATTTTCTACCCATTTTTCAATAAACCCGAAGGGAACATCAAGGTTGAATGCATTAGGTTAAAGAACCCATATCAGTACATTTTGAAAAAACAAATTATACCTCGGGGAGAGGGGGATCCACATCCATAAGTTTTCAGCTGTGGGATATTTAATATACTCCCAGATCCAGTCATTGCCTTTCAAATTCTTCTTTGGTTAAGGCCTTTGTTAGAATGTTCGTGGCCTATTGTTCTGTAGGAAAATACTCTAACTTTACAAGCCCTTGCTCCACCTTATCCATGATAAAATGATATATTATTTCTAAGTGGTTCGTACCATAGTTATGGGGAAGATTTTTTCTATGATTTATAGAACATTAATTATCACAATGGATTCCGATTATAGAATACATTTAAATTCCCATATCTTCACATTGCTTCTTCATCGACAATAACTGCGTGGAATACTGGGTAGCCGCAATGTATTCAACTTATGTGGTGCTCAATGAAATGAAATATTGTTTTCTTTATTAGCCATGAAATACACAACCCTCGTAGATAATAGGCACCTACGAATTTCGATTTTCTATCATATATTGAACTGGACCAATCCGCATCTGTATATGCCAATAACTCAAGCTTATATTTTTCATTACACATTACGCCAAAGTCCACTATGCCCATAATATACCAAATAATTCTTGTTAATACAATAATGTGGAATTCCGTTGTATTTATTTGATAAATTTCTACTTGGAATGTGGAAAATACAATATTAGGTCTTGTCACTAACAGGTACGACCAAAATCCAATTCTTTTTCTATATTATTTTTAATTAACTACATTGCCTTCATTATCCTGTGAAAGTTTCATCTGGGTAGAAACCAGAGTCATAATCTCTTTATAATTACGGATTCCAAAACATCTCAATACCTCCTTTCCATATTTAGATTGATAAATAACAGTTCTATTTCTTGGGTCACCCGTAATCCAAGGAAAAATATCATCTCACCAATCATGACATTTTGAACTCACTTTTCATGAATTCCGAAAACCGTTTCTATTGTGCTTCATCTGATCCACCAATGATTGTGTCGTCAACATAAACCAGTACCTTCATCCTTTTACAATTTCCATTTTTGAAATACCAATTGTAATCAATTCCACCATGCTGAAAACCAAGATTCTATTGAAATTTATCAAGTCATGAATACCATGCTCTTGGTGGTTACTTCAAAACATATAAAGCCTTCTTCAGCCGACAAACCCTTTTTTCATCTTCATGGATTTTAAAACCATTATGTTTCTCAATGTAACCTTCTTCTTATAAAAATCCATTGATAAATGTTGACTTGAAATCCATCTGAAAAAACCATAACCATTTTTTTTCACTACTATGGATAGGAATAATTTTATTGTTTATATCCTTGAAATAGGTAAAAATGTTTCATCGACATCCGTACCATCTATATGGAAGTTCCATTTTCATACAAGTCATGCTTTGTTTCGAATCACAACACCATCTTTATTCATTTTATTGAGAAACCCCATTTTTCTTATGAAATTCTTGTCTGGTGATCTTCAAACAATCTCCCATTATTGATTCTATTCAATTTGATCAAGTTTTTCTTTCATGGATTGAACCTAGTTCTCATCTCCAGCTTCTTCCTCAAAACAATTCGGTTTCACCTATGATAATTTTGATGAATCTTTTAGAGACATCTCCCTCCTTGTAGAACCAGTGCTGTCGGATAACGAATTATATTATGCGGATCAATTTCATCCCTTATCTTTGGTCTCTGGGAAGTCATTGATTTATTTTCATCATTGATATATTTTTCGGAATCATCTAATGGAGCTGGATCATCTCATGAGTTTCTCATTTCTTCACCACTGTCCTCATGAGTCTGATCATGTATTTTTGGAAGACTCTATTTATTCTCTACGATAGTAAAATCACGACTTTCAACTATCATTCATAGCCTCTTATTAAATCATTTACATTATTTTCTATTCTTTTGGTATCCAATAAATTTCCCTTCATCACCACAAGATTAAATCTTCCTATGTTCCTCCTAATTGAGAATGGAACACTTACATCCGAAAACTAGAAAGTATTTCAATGATTGATTCATTCCTTACAATAGCCCATAGAGAGTATTCTCTTCTATTGGGATCAATGAGGCTATATTTTATATGTAGACAGCTGTCATCACTGCCTCCTTCTAGAACTTCTCTAGAAGATCATTCTCAATGAGAATTGTTCTAGACATGTAGTTCACAATTCTATTTCTTCCCACAATTACTTAATTCTACTATGGAGTCATTATAGCAAAAACATGATGAATTATCCCATGATTTTCGAGATAATCCCCTACAATACTTTTGGTCATCTCTATTAAATTATCTATTTGAATCATACAGATTTTATGACCAAGCATTTTTTCACATTCCCAAAGATATCTTGTAATGAAACATAACACATCATATTTTTTTGTTGATTCTTTATACCCATGAAATTCTGCTATAGTCATCAAGGAAGAGAACATAATATATCCTCTGCTAAATATCCATGGGAGAAATTTTCCCACACACATCAATATGCACCAACTAAAGCAATCTTGTTGACCATTTGTCCTTTGGATTATATGTCTTTCAGATGATCTTCCCTTGTTTACATGCATCACACAAATGAGTATGATCGTGGGATAAACTTGGGATATTTTGAGCTTCATCACACTCAATCCACCAAGGATGCTTGGATTTTGTGGACAAGATGTTTATGCCTTAACTTTTTTTTTCATCTTTTGACAGAAAGCACAGATTTTATTCTCCAATTACGAGGTAGAGATTTAATTTTGTACATATTCCTAACAACAAAAAACACCATCCTTTTCATGGATGATACATAGTTTTATAAAAAAAACATATAGCATACCCTGCGTCACACAATTGAATAAAACTAATAAATTTGTTACTAATCCCCTCTACAAACAATATATCATTTTATCTCATGTATTTTTCTCCAAACATGGATTTTCCATAACCAATAAATATCATTCCCTCATCATTAACAAATATTATGATACCATTTTTATCATACATGACTCTAGTTGGTTGGTCCTTGTTTCCTGTCACATGGGAAATGCATCCATGGTCAATGAACCATATACCAGTGCGATCTAATACCTTAAACACATCTTCTGCAACCACTTCCTATTCTTCGCATTTTTTTGACCCAAGTATTTGATTTCATATAGGATATGGAATGATAATATTGATCATCCTCATTATGTGAAGGAAATACTTCAAACTGTAGAGCTAAAAATAGATATTCATGTTTTATCTCTTTTTTAGATACATTTGCATTTTTCTTATGAACAAGTTAAGTCTACCTCAACAAATTCCTTCCCATTGTTGATGTGCAATATCTTTCCATATGTCTGAGTCCTTTACTCTAGAAAAAATTACCATCAAATGTGGACATTGAATATTGTGCTCTATATGAAAACATTTTTTGATCTTATTCCCTTTGTTACCTCTTTACTATAGAAAATATATATCAAGAGTGTCCCATTTTACCCCAACAATAGCATCTTATTTGAGGTTCATTCTTATGTGGAATTGACGTATAACTAGTTCTTCCTTGGGTTCTCTGAATCCTGTGATTCTGCTTCATACCCAAAAAAATATTCAATATTGGAGTGGGTGCTTGTGGTATAACGTGAACCATAACTTCTTTTTTTAGATCAATCCCTTTAACAGCTTTAACATTCAAAATTGATTGCTTCCTTTATTATGATGGACCACTCTTCTCAAATCTCATTTTATTTGTTTCTTGTATGATATTATTTCTGGTTGTGGAACGAATATTTATCATTTTATCCTGATCTATAACTGTTTGTCATAGACTGAAAACTTCCTAGTCTATTTGTTTGATATGCTTTATTTTATCTCTTATAGTTTCAGCGAAACTATCAATTTCTATTTTATGTTCTTCAATTTTTTGTTTTTTCTCAACCACATTTTTTGAGAATTTTAGTATTGAATACCTCATCATTTCCATTTTTGGATTCATCTCAGAATTCTCTTCTACCTGATGTTTCATAAAGAGTATGGAATCACAAATAAAATTGTTAGATTTTGTTTTTTGTCTCTCAAAATATCTTCCTCTTCAGGGGAAGATTCTAATTCACCCTGAAGATCATCTCATCCTTCAATTTCTCCTTCTTCATTTCCATATTCCTATCTTGTTACTGAATTTATAATAACTTCCATCAAATAATATATTTTACAATCCTTTCGGTCCTCTAACTCTGCTACCTAATATTCTTTTGAACATTCATCCTCTTTTGAAAGTAGATTCTTCTTTTTGTTGATCTATTTCCCAGTACTTCTCCTTCCTTTCTCATTTGATGAATACATCTTTATGAGAATTTCATCATTTTAATCAAAAAAAAATTTAGAACAATTTGCTGAAAATTTCCAATTCTTTCTACATTGAAAGAATGAAAATGGAATTTTACCTTTGAACTTATCTTTTTCCCTTGGAAGGTTCTAGGCGATAAATAACCTGACATCATCCATATTGTCCTCATCATGACATTCTTTAATAGGGAGATTCTTTATGGCCACAAATTCCACTTCCTTATACTTCTCATTTTGAACTGCATCATTTTGATCATTTCTTATTTCATATACTACAAGGGTATTGTAACTCCCCAAGATTTCATAGTATGTTATTTCTTCAAAGTAATTAAATAACATGAACTACACAAAACACTGTGTTCAATTGCACCTCGACTTACCAATCTAGCCGTTCAAAAGAGGTTATGAATAATATTAACTGAATTTTGAATTTTATATACTTCATATAACTTTAACATCCATATTATGTGTTTTTTAGACATAATATAAGAACATAATCAATTTTTTAGATAAAGGAAGTATTTTTTAGAAAATTCAATTTTACCGCCTATTGAGGGAAAACACCTTTTAAATTAAATATTTCACACTTTAATCTATTAAATTTAACAAAGTAAACATCTTCTTTAGAATCAGGTGATAAAAATTTAGTTTTGATAAATTTTTGGTGTTTTTTTGATAACTTTCATATTTTAGTGAATAGTGGAAAATACAAATTTTTAATTATAAACAACTTTTTAAATCAAAATAACTTATAGTGTCAAATAATTTATTTTATTGGTTTTGAAGTTTAATTATATTATATTTTAATCATTTAATACAATTTAGGTCATTAAAATTAATTTCACTTTGAAATTGGACATAAACAAGTGTCAATATTTTAATAGATATTGGTTCTCAAAAACAAGCTATTTCCTTCGACAACAGGAATTAATTTTAAATTAATTAATGTAACATATATGTTTTGTATTTGGTAAAATAGACATAATTTTTAAATTCATAATATCAAATATATCTTAGGCTGAATTTTTGATATTTTTTTGAGAAACATCAATTTTTAATGAATAGTGAAAAAACACAGAGTTATTGGTTAAAACCAAATTTTTTTTAAAATAATTATTTATTTTATTTAAATTTATTTTATGTAAAAGTATATACATAATACCTATATATGTTCAAAATTATTCATTGGAATAATTTTATAATAGGATTAGATATATAAAAATTTTATGGAAATTTTTACCATCTTTTACCCACCTCATAGGAGTATTTGAAAATTTTCATATAATAGAATTTTACCGATTCTGTGAGTTGAATTTCAAAAATATGAGAGTCATGGTTAACCTTAGTAAGTAAAATTTGTTCAATAAGATTAAAATAATTTGTAGTGAATAGTAACTTTGGACTTTTATTTACCATAGTTAATGGTAAATAGTGTAATTCAAGTTAAAAAGAATATTGTAATAATTCAAACTTATCATAACACATTTCCTAACCTTATTTGATGAGTAATGGCCAACCATGGGCATACTTGGGTCGATTTTGAGACCCCATGAAGCCACTTATGGATGACAATTACAGTTTAGATTAATTAATTTAAAGTAAAGTCCAAATTGACATAAATATATATTTTAGAATAATTACTTTTTATATGGTGTTTTATAAATAATCATTTTGACTATAAATATTCATTTGGAAGCTAAAAATATTTCCCAGATCATGGTATTTTTTATATAATTTTTAGACATCAAATAAATTAAATTATTTATGAAAAAATAATGATGCAGTATTTACCTCATCAATAAATGATTTAATTAAATTAGATAATAAATATTAAAATAATATGCAAAACATGTACATTTTTTTGGATGATTTTATTTTGACCATGAGTCATCGTATCTTTGACCCTATTGATTTTTGGACCTTTATAAACCGAATATCATTATATAATAAAATAATAGTTTCACATTTTCCTAAAGAGCCCCTCCTCCCACTTATAAAAGGAGACCACTTCTAACCAATTCCTCACACATCTAAAGCACTTAGGATCATCCAAACTCTGCCAAATTAATCTCCCTACATCCTTCTACTCATCCAAAAAGACTTAACATACAAAAAATGCACTTCAAGATGTCCTTTTGGTTCAAACCAAAGGAAGTTATCCAAATTAAAGGTAACCGTTTCTCTTTACTTCTTTTGTTTTATTTTACTTCTCAACCCCTAAACTGTTTTTAATACATTATTTTATAAAAACAACAGTATCCTCAATAAATTTTTATGTTTTTTATTAGAATGATTTAAACTACACTTACACACACCTCCATCTAATGGGTGAATAACATAATGTTTCTGTGGTTGGAAAACTAACGCCTCAAGAAATGATGATTGTTCAATTACCTCCTACCACCTCTCATGGTGGCCATTATGATGGCACTGTATTTATATATGATATATATTATGTTTATGTTTTCTTCATTCTTCTGTATTTTTCTTTTATAGCATACCTTATTGGTTTCCATTATGGGTAAACACGATAATTTGATTTGAGTATTGCGAACTACTGCCCCCCTCAAAGTGATATAACTGGTTAATACCATATATGGGATGTATAAAGGATGGAGTTAATGATATTATATTTGATATTATACTAAAATTATAATATAACTATGTATCCTTATGTTTTAATTTCATTAAAAAAATAGAAATTAAAAGTAGCGTTCATGTGTACGTACGGCTTACCGTCTCCATGAACGGTGCATTTCATTTCTTAACCCGAAAAGATATATACTGTTATAAATACATGTATATAATGGATATATATGTTATATTGGATATCTAAATCCTGAATATCATTCTTGATTTAGGTAACTATTAACCAGGAGAACATTTTGTAACAATAAGGTGTTCATTTTTGACTCAAGTTCCAAATATCGAAAAAACGAACGTTATTAACTTAAATGATTACATATTGTTTATAAAATGAAAATAAGTGATATAAAAGGAATAATAAACATGAAAAATGTTCTTATTAAAGTAGAAATTAAATTTATTTTATTATTTAGGATATTAAAGAATGAACAGGTCACGTCAGACACGAGGTAAGGGGTTTCTAATATCACTTTTAATTTTTTGAGATTTCCTTTGTTCCCCATTTATTAATTGCATGTGGTGTATTGTGTACTTCAATTTGATATATATTATCATGCCTCCCTTTATATTAATGGTATTATATGATTCATTAGGTTGTTTTTGACTATTTTTTATATGACTCGATTGATTACAATGAGGTAAGGGTTAAATTCACAATCTCTTTATTATCTGTGGTTGTTAATACATAATTATATACTAGGACCTCTTTATCATCAAAATCCATGTTTTGTAAAAAAGTATTTTATAACATTATTAATATTTTATAGACTATGTGTAAAATTCATTTATACACTTGTGTGGATTTTATAAGATGTTTATAAATGAATCATTCCATTGTTTTCCAAATAAGGCACTTTATGACATTTTCGAGAAGATTAAGGTAAGAATGTTTTTTTAACTTATACAGCGGGTGAGGCTATTTTTCATCGTTATAACATCATTGATGATTCCCATAAAATCTTATAAGAATAATTTCAAAATAAATGATTTATTTATAATTACGTGACTCTTAAATGATTTCAAAATAGGAATATAAATTTATCTAAAAAAAGATTTTGATTTCATCTATGTCAATATCCATTGATAGATTTTAATTTTATTTGAAGTTGATTTAATATGATTTAAAACTTCTATATTTTATTGAAGGTTTTGTGATAACTTTGACTATGGATGTGTTATTCGTATTCCATTCATGGGTTATGGTTAATTTAATGACATTTCATTTGATAGTTTTAATATGAATGTCTATTTTATATTTCAACATCTTCTTTCGATGAATTTGTTGGACTTGTATGTTTCAGTTTGGGGACTAGTAAATGTAAGCTCTCAAGGATGGGGTCTAGTTACAACAGACCATCCAGGTTGGAGTCTGGTTATAGAGGCTCTCTGGGTTGGTGTCAAGTTATAGAGGCTGTCCAGGTTGGAGTCTAGTTACAAAGGATCTCTGGGATGGAGTCTTATTACAGAGGTTCTCCAGGTTGGGGTCTGGTTATAGTTATCCCCTAGTTCCTGGAACAAGGACTTGACATAGAAATTAATGTCTAGTATTATACATTCCCTTATTATGAAAATAATATTTATGGTTGATGGGGTCATTCGACCAGTATTATACCCATGATTATGTTTTATTAGGGAATTATTAACTAAGCTCATATTCCTTCCATAAAAGTATTCATGTTTATTATTTCTAAAGGAATGTGGTTTCAATTATTCACCATGCTTAATATTTATGATATCTTTCGCTGTATTGCTTTACCTTACTGAGTGTTTGTGCTTCTGTGTTTTTTTTCCCAGGATTCCACGAAGTGTATTGTGATTGATATGCAGGGTTAAGCTAAGGGAATAATGGATTTCATAAAGGATTATTTATGTTGTGATGCATGTTATAAAGTGTAATGTAACTTTCATGTATATAATCTATTTTCGAAGACTGCTAAACCGATCGGTCCTTCGGGACATGATTCTTTGTAATCATGCTGATGTATTAAAATAATGAACCAACTCTGGGTTACTGGGGTCAGGGCATTATAGTTGGTATCATGGGAAGTTTATATATAACCTTATAAAATCTATTTTGTTAAATTCTGATTAAAAAACATAGCCCTAAGATAGAATTTGAAGATTAGTATAGAAAAACATCCTAGAATTTAGGTAATGTAGTGATTTTGTGAGTTTTCCAAGAAAATACATCCATGTCTGGATATGAGTGGGTAGAGGTGGCACTGGCACAGATGTACCTAGGGGTAAAACCCATAAAAACTGATTTGAGCTAGAATCAAACAGGAACTGGTGCATGACAACAGGCCTTGCTGCACTCTTGGTTATGAAACTCCCAGGGGATATGCTCAGTATAATTCCCATTTTATTTACAAACCATTATGAAGTGTTTATGAGTATATAATTCTTCATGGAAAACATTTTTATGATTATGAATTATATCCATAAACTTTTCAATTTATATTAAGTGTTTTACAAGCTTAGAATATTGTATTTTGATTCATAAACTAATCTAGTTCATTCCATTGTATAGAAATGGTGCCCAGTCAAAGAAATTTGTACTCCAGCAACACATATGATCCAAAGAGTAAAAAGGATCATATCATTCATGATATTAAGTAATCATTTAGAAGAAAAATAGTCTCCCTTGTATTCTCAACAAATGAAGAAATAATATCATGTGTTAATAATATAAGTAAATATTTCTCTATTTCTTGTTGCTTTGAAGGGAAGCAAGATAAGAAAATGATGGAAGAGAGAAAGATGGATAAAGGGAAGAAGGAAAAGAAGGATTTTCTAATATGTGATAACTTTGGAAAGAATCACCATGGTAAATGCTTGAAGGATATGAGGGTTTGTCATAAGTGTGGAGAAAATGGACCCCAAGTACGTGAGTAGTTGGGGATGGACTTAGTGGTAAGCACCCCTTAATTCTACATGTAAAATTGGGGTTCAAACCCCATTGGGCACAGGTTACTATAGTAGTACTGTAGTATACTATAGAAGCGGCGGCACTCTAGCTACGGTGGAACTGTAGCGGTGGCAGGTCACTGTAGAGGCGGCAGAGTACTGTAGCAGCGGTGGGTACTGTAGTAGTACTATTCACAGAATGGGCTTTGGGCCTAAAAATTGGCCTACGGGCCATGTAATGGGCAAATTTCCCACTGGGACTTTATGATTTGTAATGGGTCTCCCTCTACCCAGATAAAGAGGTCTTTTATTTGATTTATTAATAAATGAAGATTTGACCCCAAACATTTTAAAAAAAATGACACCAAGTATGTGATTGAAAGGGAAATAAAAAAGTTTCTAATGTATAATGCTTCATCTACAAGGAGTTGGGACACTACGCGAATCAATGTCCACATCATTAGAGTATACCCCAAATACTGCTATTGGATAATGATAATGTTATAATACTACCGAAGATAAATATAAATGATTAGATTTATTAGGTTGTTATTAAAGTATTGTGGAATTTGAGTATTGTAGTAATGATGTACATGTTATAAGAATTATAGAGTATATAAGGATTGTACTGTAGTACTATTTCATTAAAGACATGATATTGTGTAGAACCATGAAAAGTGACTCAATTGCAGGTTAAATGTTTGGAAAATATATGGTTGAGAGAAAGATAAACCATAATATGTTTCTAATACCGAGGTAGTGATTTTTGAATAAGAGATGGTTGATTTGAATAAATTATATTGGATATAATTGAATTCCATGGAACTGATTAATAGTTTGTTTATTTCATCATTGTTGGAATATTAAATATTTTTTGGATATAAGGCATATATACAGTATTATATAAAGGATAAGGGAGCATGAATGTAATCCATAAGGTTTTATGGTAATTCAGGGTGTTACCAAGTTTTAAAATAATACATGATGAAAGTGTTCACATGTTATTACGTGGAAAAAAGGATCTTCCTTGTGTTTAACTACCTTATTAATTTTGGACTGTGAGTTTGGATAGATATATTTTGGATAAGTCTAAAGGTTATAATGGATTAAGATACAATTGTTAAGGTTATTTTTGGAATTTTATAAATAGGACAACATGCAGACCATGTAACAACCTGTCACGTTGGAAAAAGCTGTGGGAATCGAACCCACTACCATAGTGCGAATGGGATTTATCGCCTACCATTGCACTATGTGTAGTCCCTGGAATGTATAATGTAGTTTCTTTTTTTAAAGCGTCTGATAATTGAATTATAAATTCATATTTTTTAACCCTGTACGAATAGGATAAATATAATATATATATTTTTTATATTATATTTTATATTGAAATATGAGTTTGTTGTAGAAATTAGTTAAAGGATGGAATTCTACTTGTCAAGAATATATATATTTTTCTTTTATTCAATGAAGAAATTAATTCTTAAATTTAGGTAATGGATCTTAAAAAAATGTGTTATCCTAATAACTTATGTTTTGTTGAATCGGTGATATTTTAAATCATCATAGATTGATGGATTTGAGGCCCTCAATTCTACAATTATTTGTGACTGATGATCACAATCACTCCATATAAATATTTACATTTTTCGTCCAATTATGGTTGTCTAATTTTCACCAATGTTATCCTAAACGAGATCATAATTTGGTGGTGACTTTTTCATTCCCCTTTTCCTCTTATTAAGACTAAATTTTATTAACCCAATTTCCGATGTGGGGTTTCCCACGAAGTTATTAAAAATTTTCAACCTTCTATTTTTGACGAACAATTTCAAATTACAAGGATTAAATTTATTGAATTATGGAAGAATGTAACACCCCAAGATTTCATAGTACATTATTTTTTTCAAAGTAATTCAATAACTTTCACTACATGCAACACTGAGTTCAAGTGCACCACGACATACCAATCTAGCCGTTCAAAATAGGTTAAGAATAGTATTCGCTGGATTTCGAATTTTATATACTCCATGTAATTTTAAAATCCATATTATGTGTTTCTTAGACAATATATAAGAACAAATTCAATTATTTAGATGATGGAAGTATTTTTCAGAAAATGAAATTTTACAGTCTTTTGAGGGAGAGCCCTTTTTAAATCAAATATTTGACACTTTTGTTTATTCAATTTGAGAAAATAATCTTCTTCTTTTAAATTGGGAGATAAAAATTTAGTTTTGATAAATTTGTGGTATTTTTTTGATAACTTTCATATTTTGGTAAACAGTTATAAATACTAAATTTTAATTAAAAACTTATTTTTTAATCAAAACAATTTATAGTGCTAAATTACACCTTTTATTGGTATTTAAGTATAATTAGATTATATTTTTATCATTTAATACATTTTAGGTCATTATAATTAATTTCAATTTGTAATTGGAAATAAACAAGTGTCAATCTTTTGATAGATATTGCTGTTTAAAAACACACTATTTCTTTTGACAACGGGAATTAATTTTAAATTAAATAATGCAAATTATATGTTTTGAATTTGGTAAAATAGAAATCATTTTTGAATTCGGAGTATCAAATATAGATTAGGTAGATTTTTTGGCATTTTTCTGAGAAACATCAATTTTTGATGAATAGTAAAAAACACTGAGTTATTGGTTAAAAAAACTTTTAATTTAAATAAATATTTATTTTATTAATTTTTTTTTCAAAATAGATACATAATAAATATATATTTTCAAAATAATTCATTGGAGTTATTTTATTATATTATAGATATATAAAATTTTTATTGAACATTTTTCCGTCTTTTACCCACCTCCATGGAGTATTTGAAAATTTGAATAAAACATAATTTTACTGCTTTTGTGAGTTGAATTTTAAAAATCTGAGAGTCATCGTTCATCCCAATAAGTAAAATGTTGTTCAATAAGATGAAAATAATTTTTAGTGAATAGTAACTTTTGACTTTTATTTACCGCCGTTAAAGGTAAATAGGGCAATTAAAGCTAAAAAGTATATTGTAATAATTCATAATTACCATAACACATGTCCTAACATTATTTTACGAGTAATGGCCGACCATGGGCATCCTTGGGTCTATTTTGGGACCCCATGGAGCCACTTATGAAGGATAATGACACATTAGATTAACTAATTTAATGTAAAGGCAAAATTGAACTAAACAACAATCTTTTGGTAATTAATTGTTATAGGGTGTAATATAAGTAATCCTTTTGGATATAAATTTTCATTGGAAAGATAAAAATATTTTCTACATCATGGTAATTTTTTTAAATTTTAGACATAAAATAAATTAAATTATTTATGACACAATAATGATGCAGTATTTACCTCATTAATAAATCATTTAAATAAATTATATAATAAATATTAAAATAATATCCAAAACATGTACAATTATTATTGGATTATTTTATTTCAACCATTATTCATCTTATCTTCTACCCTAATGATTTTTGGACCATTAGAAACTGATTATCATTATATAATAAAAAATATATTTTCACATTTTCTTAAAAATTCCCTCCTCCCCCTTATAAAAGGAGACCACTTCTATCCACTTCCTCACACCTATAAAGATTTTAGGCTCGTCCAAACTCTTTCAAATTAAGCTCCCTACATCCATATCTTCCTTTTCGAAGTGTTAACTTAGGAAAAATTCACTTCAAGAAGTCCTTTTGGTTCAATCCTAAGGAAGTTACCCAAATTAAAGGTAACAGTTTCTCTTAACTTCTTTTATTTTATTTTACTTATCCAACCCCTAAACTCTTTTTATTACATTCTTTTATAACAACACAAGTATACTAAATATACTATTATGTTTTTATTATATTTATCAGAACTAAACATACACACACCTCCATCTAATGGGTGAAGGACATAATGTTTTTGTGGATGGAAAAATAACGCCTCACGAAATGATGATTGTTCAATTACCTCCCACCACCTCTCATGGTAGAAATTATGTTGGAAATGTATTTATATATGATATATATTATGTTTATGTTTTCTTCATGCTTAATTATTTTTCTTTTATAGAATACCATAACGATTACCATCATGGGTAAACACGATAAGTTCATTTGGGGAAGTGCGGACTACCTCCCCCTCAAAGTGATAAGACTAGTTAATACCATATGTGGGATGTCTAATGGATGGAATTAATGATATTATATATGATATAATAATGGAATTATATTATACCTATGTATCATTATGTTTTAATTCCATTAAAATAAGAAATAAGAATGAAATTAGTGTTCCTGCGTACGTACGGCTTACCGTCTCCATGAACGGTGCATTTCATTCCACAACCAAAAATGATATTTAATATTATAAATACATGTATATGCTGGATATATATGATATATATGATATCTAAATCATGAATATCATTCTGGATATAATGAACTTTTGACCATGTGAACAACTAGTATCTATAATGTGTTCATTTTTTATTCAAGTGCCAAATATCGACAAAATGAATATTATTAACTTAAATGATTACATAATGTATATAAAAAGGTAATAAGTAATATAAAAGGAATAATAAACTTGAATATGGTTCTTATGAATGTATAAATTAATTTTAGTTTATTATTCAGGATATTAAATAACGATTAGGTCATGTCGGACACGAGGTAAGGGGTTTCTTATCTCACTTTTAATTCCGTAAGATTTCCATTGTTCACCACTTAATTATTTCATGTGGTGTATTGTGTACTACCATATGATATATATTATCGTGATTCCCTTTATATTCATGATAGTTTGTGATTCATTTGGTTGTTATTGACTATTTTTCATACGACTCGATTAATTACAACGAGGTAATAGTTAATTTCATAATTTCTTTATTATCTGAGGTTGTCTACACGTAATTATCTATTGGGACCTCTTTATCATCCACATACATGTTTCTTAAAAAGTTATTTCAAAACATTCTTACTATTTTATAGAATATGGGATAAATTCATTTATACCCTTGTTTGACTTTAATAATATGTTTATAATGGAATCATTTCATCGTTTTCCAAACAAGGTACTTTATGACCTTTTCGACAATAATTAAGGTAAGAATGTTTTTTTAACTTATACGGAGGGTGCGGCTATTTTCCACTGTTATCACATCGTCAAAGCATCCCTTAAAATCTTATAAGAATACTTTCAAAATAAATTTTTTCTTTATAATTATGTGACTTTAATTGATTTCAAAATAGAAACATATATTTTTCTAAAAATGGTTTTGATTTCATCAATGTCATCATCCATTGATGGATTTTAAGTTTATTTGAAGTTGATTTATTATGATACAAAACTGCAATATTGTATTGAAGGTTTTGTAAAATGTTTGACTATGGATGTTCTATTTGTATTCCATTCATGTTTTATGGTTAATGTATTGACATTTCATTTACTAGGTTTTATATCATTGTTTATTTAATATTTCAACCTCTTCTTACGATGAATGTGTTGGACAAGTATGTTCCGGGTTGGGGGCCAGTAAAATTAAGCTCTCTGGGATGGTTTACAGTTATAGAAGACCCTCCGGGTAGGAGTCTTGACACAGAGGCTCTCTGGGTTGGGGTCCAGTTATAGAGGCTCTCCGGGTTGGAGTTCGGTTACAGAGGCTCTCTGGGATGGAGTCGGTTACAGAGGCCCTTCGGGTTGGGGTCCTGTTATAGTTATCTCTTAGGTCCTAGCATGAGGCCTTGACACATAAATCAAAGTCTGGTATTATACATTCTATCATTATGAAAATAATATTTATGGTTCATGTGGTCATTCAGCCAGTAGAATACCCATGATTATGTTTTATTATGGCATTATTTACTCAGCTCATATTCCTTCCATAAATGTATCCATGTTTATTATTGGTAAAGGCATGTGGTTTCAATTATTCTCCATGATTAATATTTATTTTATCTTCCACTGTATTTCTTACACATACTGGGCATTTGAGCTCACCCCTTTCTAAGTTTTATTTTTCCCAAGATTCCCAGAATTGTATTGTGATTGATATGTAGGGTTATGATAAGGGAATAATTACATTCTTAATGGATTATTTATGTTTTGTTTTATGTTATAAAGTGTAATTTAACATTCATGTATGGAATCTATTTTCCAAGACTCATAAACAGATCGGTCATTCGGAACATGATTTCTTTTAATTATGCCAATGTATTAAAATAATGCTCCGACATTGGGTAACATAGTCCGGGTGTTATAAGTTCTGTGTAGGTTATCTAGTGTCATCTCTTTCAGTTATTAGTATTCCAATACTAAGACATTCAGATTGAATTCTTTTGGATGATTACTCAAGATACGTTTCATAATCATTATATCTTCAATGACTTCTCTAAGACCCCTCAGGTCTTCCATTCTAATATTTACCATATATAACAGTGCAACAATAGTCTCATTGGGATTTAATCAAATATCCTCATACATGTTCCACAGAACCTATAACTTTGCTTCTCAAACTTTTGTGTCACCCTCATAAATGATCATCAATTTTTCCTACATTTCGTGTGTTGTTTTACAAAACATCACCTTCGTGTAAATTAAATGTGATAGGGGTCCTCCTAAAGAATTTATCCCTTTAGAGTCACCATAAAATTCCCCTCTTTCTTCTTATGATAAAGAACCACTACTAATTAATTTGATATTCCATGCATAACTTCTATGTAGAAAACCATACCTACTTATCGGATGTAGAGCTGCATTTGATTCATTCATAGTTGAATATTATTTCCATCGAAGATCGTAATTCCATTATGAGTTTCCACCTTCATTTCTTTTTTTTGATGGAGGAACACTAACTTTCAACCTTTTCCTCTAATAATAATTGTTAGTTCCACTAGGTTGAATACCTTGAGTGGAGGGGGTGAATCAGTGTATACCAGATTAAATATTTTTCCATATTGGATCTTTCTTCATTGTTAGACAAAACTCAATTTTCTCTCCCTCCGGTATAAATATATGAACCGATATAAAATCATGCACATAACATAAGAATTTTTTCTTAGTTCACCCACACTGGGATACAACCATGGAGCATACAACGACATTGTGCATATTCACTAAATTCACTAAGGGTTACTACCAATAACGAGTGCAATGTTTGGGACAGAGAATTTATGCCCCAGATCTCTTTGTTTACAAGGTTTAGGGTCTTCTCACTAAATCACCAAGTGTCAATACCTATGCCTCTTTCTCCAGCTCCCTACTAGTGGAAAGGGTCATCTGATTCCTCTTCCTGTGCTCACTACTCTCGAAAGGAATCCATACACAGTTTATCGACTTGAAGGTCAAACACAATTTATGGACATGTAGCCCCATTCATTTGCATGAATTCCTGCATCCTTAAATTTTGACTGATTCTCTATTGAAGTTCCATTTTCACCCATAGATGAATTCTACCTTTCTGAGTACAGTTAGGTATTGGAAAATAATTTCACAACCTGATTTGAAACATTCACAAGCATCCTTGTAGAAATCACGAACCACCTGTTCCTCCCTCATATTATGTAATGTGTTTGTTATCCAGAACACCTCCTTTGCTTACTACATCTTCTACTGTGAACCACCCTTCATCCATAGACTAACTCCTCCTTCACCAACGTCTACCACTTACATGTACCAATCCTATGAACCTCCTCTCCAAAACCCCTCAAGTCCACAAATAGTTCGTTGTTTGTGGACCGCCTCTATGAATCACCCAATGTCTGAGAACTTTTCATTGTTTGCTGACTGCCTTATCTAACCGTCCACGCACCACAACTTCTTCCTCTGCCAATTGTTTCTTATGTGGGTTACAAATCTCAGCAAAATCCTTCAACGAATTTCTTTGGCATGAACCACTTCATCTTTCACAAAATTATCCCTTGCGAACTTCATTTAGACATTGGTGAATTTTTATATCAAAAAGTTGTTCTATGATGGTATTAGATATAGCTTATAATATGTGGGACAAAAAATTATTATATAGGAAGAGATATATGTAATATCCCATAATCCAAGATTTACCAAATATTAAATCCACCGCATACCGATCCTCTTACCACCACGAACCACAATCCTTCCAACGAACCATTTTTCATACGCTGTCTATGTACTGATTTTTCACCTATGCGGTCAATCTCCTTCGCCAGTGTCAAGTCATCGGTGTACCTCACCACCTTCCTCTACAAACCATTTTTGGTTTTATGACCACTCTCATGTACTGTTCTCGCTGCACGTTACATAACTGTGTTCCCATCCCAAACATGGTTCATGATCCATATATCAGACTCCACATTTGTCCTCCTTTTCCAATTTCATTAACTGTTCTTCACACTACTCAGTCCCATGAAAAATTCCTTAGATTAACAAAAAAAATTCCCAACTTTGAGGCCCAAAAATTTGTACAACCCTGGGAAACTACGCCACATTAAAAACCTATCATCAGAAAAATCGAACCATTCTCATTCGCAATCATCTGGCTTTGTCAACAAACACAATCACACCCAAAACATTCTAAAGGAAAACCTTGAGGTATTTTTTAGCAACTCATTACATTCCAAAAAACACCAAAAAACATCCATTAAATGAAAATCAGTGCCAATCCATATTTTTAGCCCTTAATGTTCTTATAATGGAAAAATTATTTCTGGTCAGTATTTTCCATTAGTTTTTTTCTTTAAATATAATTTTTTTGGTGACTGTTTTATTAAGGAATTTCAATAAAAATAATGGATTTGAACAAAATTTGGGTTTATGTGTTGTAAAATAACTATGAACCTGGTTGAATGATACTAGACACCTATTACAGATTATATTTCTACATATAGTTCAAATAGATTTATTAGGTTCTCAGTAACATTGAACAATATATTGGGTACAAAATTATAGAAACACACTAAGGCTACGATACCAATTATTAGGGAAACAAGAGTTTATAAGTGCGGTGCTTTTATCATAATTATAAAAGATAACAGATAAAGGCCTTTCTTTATTATTTTATGTATTGATAGATATGGAATACATTGTTATAGGATTTCATATATCTCATGAAATGTGACATTCATTAAAAACATACAATTAAAAATTATATTTTAATATAAATCAACATTTCAATTGATATTCATATGTTATATATATTTCTTAAATATGATTTATAAAATTATAGATATTTATTTTAGATTAATATATTATATTTATTGACAAGTGTTTTATAGAATAATTTAATATTAATATTAATTAGAAATTAACTAATCATGTGGATTTACAAAAATTAAATTTCAAATTATTGATAGAAGGAATTAATTGAATAATTAGTCTCTTATCATAATTTGAAAGGAATTCATCTTCAAAAAAAACAAAACATTCAATCCAGGTGTTCATTTGGGCTCTATGAATTTTAAAATCAAATCATGTGAAGACATATATGATCGGATGATCAGGATGGACACTAATCACTATTTTTTCATGGTAAAAAAATAATGTAAGGAATCTAAAATTGAGTTTTTAGTTCTGATACCATTGTATTTGAATGTTTGATGGTTTTTCATTATAATTTAAGAGATTTGTCAAATCATTTGTTTGTAAAAACAAATTTTCTTCCCCAATATTACATTCATATAAATATTATGATTTAAATATTTTTTTAATTTTCATATTGTAGTATTATTTATAAATCAATATATTTACATATATATATATATATACATATAATTTTTATATATATATAAATATTTAAAAATATTTATATTTAATATATATATTCAGTCATATTAAACATATAAAAATATTTATTATCAATTTTAATTAAAATTAAATTGAACTAATATGTATAAACCTATATATATTATTTAGAATAAAATATATGTGTGTGAATTAACAAATAGATATATGTTTACGATTATATTATAATATATGTAAACTAATATTAATATAAAATAAATTTAAACATATATTAATACATATATATATATATACTTTATCCATTGTGTATAATAATATATATTAAAACACACACAACAAATCTGAAACAAAAAAAATACTTTATAAGTTCATTTAATTTTTTTTTATATAAAAATATATAAATAAATGAAAGAATATATAGTATAAGGTGTATTTAATTACATATAAATATATATATATATATAATAAAATATATAATTAAACAACATGGAGTATATCTATGAGAACTTGCATAGCGGGGTGGAGGTTTTATGTTAAAATCAAAGGAAAGCAATGCATGGGTGGATGAGATAAGCGTTTTTTGAGTTCCTATAATTGTAGGGGAATATGGGGAGCACAAATAATGGTTGGGGTGGGGGTGTGTGGGCCTTGAAAAGTGGGGTGTGGAGGAGTGCTTAATTTTTTTCACCCATAAACCATTCTTTTTTAGAATATTTATAACTCTTATACAACGTTTGTTTTTCAGTGCTACAACTATGCAGATAAAATTTCCCTTTATCAATTCTTGTTTATATCACATATTATGGGTTCCTTTATCAATATTTGGTTCTAGTTGAGATTAAGGTTACTATTTTTTAACAGTTATTACAAAATCGTCCCTTTTAGAACTGATAATTTATAATTCTTGAATGACTAAATGTATAATATACAATTGTGTTGTCAAGCCTTCTCATTAACATTAAAATGAAAAAAATATAATTTTGACCTCAAAAATTAGAAATAATTATATTGTGGATTTGGGATTTATCTCAATAACCAATTTTCATCGCTCAAATCTGATCTTTTTATTCTCTTTTTCATCTATTAAGAAATAATCTTCTATTATTGATAGATATTAAAGAGAATGTTTCACAAGAGGTTATATATATTTATTATAATATATAATATCATTCTTGAATTTTTTTACTATTTTTAGATGTAAACATCGATACCCAAATATTTTTGATGTAAATATTGTGTTGTCATCAATATTGGGTGTTTCATAATTAAATTCATTATGGAGTTTATGTTGAGAGGATTATTTTTACTTTATCATTTTTTGATAATTATATAATGTTATTTAATAAATGCATTTTAATTTAATTTTAATATATTTTTTTATTTTTTATTTTTTATTTATTGAGATCATATATTTACTTATCTATTGTCGAATTTTCAGTTTTACTTACCTAGAGTTTTTATTATAACATGATCTATTATACTCATAATAAAAATATTATTGTTCCTTTATAAATATAATATGTTTTATTAAATCTTATTAATATATAATGAATTATAAATCAATGGTTGTGCTATTTTCAATTTAATTGAATGTCTCTATATGTATTTTAGGAAGCTCATTAAATTTCGTATAATATTTACTATCATTTTTAAATAATAGAAAGATTTTAAAACCTCAAAATTTTATTATTTATGATTATAAGTATATCCAAAAAATTATATATTTATTTAAACTAATTTTATTTCGACAATTTTCATTTGAATGCTATATTATTGTGTGATTATTTGTATTTTTTTTATAGTTCTGCACAATACAAATAAATTTTGGTATAGTTCCCAAAAGATATCTTGACATAAATATGTCATATTCAAGTGATATTTAATATTTTTTAAATATAATGTAATTGTATAAATAAAATTATAATGGAATAAAAGTTTCATTTTATGTGTAAAGGCTCTGAAAATTTCCCAATTGCAAATATATCAAGTTGATATGAACATTGGGGATGGTGTGTGTGTTTTTGGGGAATGTATAGATTAACTCTCATAGAGAATATCTTCTAAATAATGTGAGATAACTAATATATTGGATTACTAATACACATAATGGCTCATCTAGAGATAAAAATTTACACACATGTGGAATGAATCTATCACTTATGTATCTTACATAAATTTAAACATATGATTTGAATGACTCATACGATAATAAAATTTACTCATACACTCTTCACTACATCTGGATAAATAGAAAGTACAACATTAATACTCTTGAAGTATTAAAAATGAATTGGCCTGCAACCATATAATATAGTGAATTATAGTGATATATGAAGGATAAATTTCAAACGTTCTTGGTAGATGAAGTTCATGACACACCTATAGCTAGCGATTAAGAACCGAAGAACTACATGATTAACAAAAAATTAAGGTCATATAATATATATAGTCTTACATGAATTCACACTAATTCATCTTGGAATTATGGGGAGAAATTTTTGGATTGTGGATATTGAAATTTTAGATGATACTAGAAGGATCTCTCTAAGGTACTATACATTTTAACTCTCCTAAAGAGTAGATTCAACTCAACTAAATCAGTAGTAACATGGGATTATATTGAATACTCTTTATAATAAAATAGTGGATCAATACATAAACTATTTACTCTTTTGATATTATCCCGTTAATAAGGCTTCGATAAAATTGATCATTAAAAAGTGATTTTTTGTTATTCCCTAAAAAAAATTTCTTGTTCTTTTTTGAGGGATTTTATGGGAATTTTAATTTTCATAATGTTTTTGAATGGTTTGTAATGATGGTAATTTATTTTAATTTCTAATGAGGACACCTTTAATGACCCACCTTCCTCAAGATGATGGAAGGGACAACAAAGTTCCATGACCTTCCCTCTTCAAGATAAAGGAGAGATAATGGTCCCCTGAGTCTTGCCTTCAATAGGCCCAATAGTGGATACTAGCAGCAAGTGTATAAGTACTCTAAAAAATGGAAGGAATTACCCTTAAAAATGAAATCATGATCAAGAGATAAGATAGTAAACACCCCAAACAACACCAAAAACATATATAAAGTAAACAAAAATCCAGCCCCTACATTGTTTAAATTTACACTGTGAAAAAATTATAACCAATATATAAAAACAAGTAGAATATAAAGATACTAAGAATCAACATAGAAACTATCCTGATGCTCAAGCTAGTAAATTCCAAAAGTGTCCCTAAAGTACTCTTGGAAACCTGAAAATAGGTTTTCAAATGTTGGGTGAGTATGAAAGTATACTTAGTAGGAAAACATAATCTATCCCAAAATAAGTGTAGGGAGATACTAATGCCCCCATGAGACAATAATATAACCTCAAATAACCTACCAAGGAATACCAATCAGACCAGCATCACCAAGGCACTACTACCAAGTAATTCAAGTCAAATAAAGTTGTAGTATAATCACATCCACATTTCAGTACCCCTCACTACTTTTAAACTAGTTAGCTGCCTAGAGGCTAACATTATGATGCTACCACTCTTCCAAAACATATTCCCACTACCAAAACCTGCCTACATACACCTGGGACTCAATCCACAGACAATACCCTCCAACAGCCACCTGGGCCCCGACCACACCTCCCTCTTAAAGACATCTGAGACTCATCCTAAAGACACTTGGGTAAACAAACTTTTCCCACAAACACCTTGGCCTATCACCCACACAACAACCTACATGAAGGGTCTTGGGATATATTAAACATAAAGCCACCATATCCTTCCAAAATACACTTGAGCAATATGAACCCGTAAGAGGGTGTGAGGAATAATGTCAATAATCATTCATCCATCCTCCCACCTAGATTTTGGGCAGGGCACCCTCCCCCGCGAAATAGGTGTGTTCAATTTGTGTTTCTAAATAAGTGTGGGGTGAACATAAAAATCACACGAAACTACTATTTGTATATATATATCAAAAAACACTCATCCCAACCTATAGGTTCCCAAAAAACTACCAGACCACTAGAACAACTTTTGTTTCTACCCTTCTATGCACAACCACACAAAAAACCACTCCCAAAGCATAACACAACGCCTTTTAAATTTAACAACATTCTATTTGTTAATTCTGGGTTTTAATTTATTTTATTCCATCACTACTTGTGGAAACTACCGAGCACAGCATCTAAAATCATCTCAGAAATGGAAGAGACGGATTAACTAAACACACAACAACCAAGTCACTTCGAACTGTGGTACTTCCAACATTGAACAAGGGAAGAGGGACCATGGTAATGAATTTCCATTTTTTACATCCATTCATAAAACAACATAGAATGAGCAAACCGCAATCCCACTACACACCCCCATCCTTCGTAAAAACCCATTCCACCATTTCCAACAATCATTCTTCAATGATATACAGCACAATCCTCCTCTAAAAACTATGACTGACAACACCATAGAATAAAAAAACCACAACTGGCAAACCTATAGACATGAAGTCAAGAAATAACCTAGTCCTAGAGCCCCACTACACAAACATTTTCTACATGTAGTCCCACCACATAACATGTTCATAACCACAACCCCATCCCACTGCCCAGCATCATTCAATGACAACAAAATAGGTAAAGGCATTCCCTCTTCTTACATGTCCATATATTCCACAACAAATCATTCTCTCAACCTGGGATACCAACATTCCCCTATACCACCCCATACCAAAATCCCTCAATAACCACCACAAAAACTACATCCCCAATACAAAAACATAACTACCCATCTCGCAAAACCAAAAGAACACACCACACAACCATAAAATTAAGTATAAAATATTTAGGTTTATCAAGAAGGGAACTTTAATTCCAAATTAACATAACAGGGGTGATGACACAATAGGTTTGATCAAGGGGAATCCATTTCAATTAGCCATGCAATGTGATTAATCATATTTCAAGTCACAACAATTCATCAAGAATCACAAAAAAAAACAGGACATCACCAGTGTGCATGCAAAGAACACAAAGGGCCATGATTTTCAAAATACATATGGCCACATAAAACCATAAAAAAATCAAATAAAACAGGCAATCAACATCAAACCAATCCCATTCCATTATTTTATTTACACATGTTATCTTTTGATCACATTACCTTTTAATTTATTACTTTTTTATGAGATGTATTCACCCATTCATCATAATGAATAATTAGTAAAACCACCCATCAAGAGAAAAATTAAAGAGAGATAGAAAAAATCACTTCTTGGAACAACAGGTGACCAAAACTCCTACATGTGGAAAAAACAAAGGATAACGCGAGTGGTAGGAATGAACACCAAGAAAACCCAATGATGACTTACACACAGATGAAAAAAATCCAAGGAGAGGAAAATCTCTGGGTATACCAAGGAAAAACTGAATGGGTCTAATGGAGAGAGGATATCGTCTTTAAAAAAAGGAAAATACTAAAATTTAAGAGATTATTTAAAAATACATAAATCTAGGATTGTGTTTTGACCACATGGCTTGGATGTTCCAAATGTCTCATCACATTAGGAAATAATTGAGTTTTAGTTAATCCCCTCTAAAATCGTGTAAAGGGTGTTATAAATGGTTAAGAGTTGGTAGGTTCTCATTTAATGTAGAAAAACATGTAACATGGATTAAACTGGATAAACTAGAAAGCTAGGAATGACTCACTATTTCACTAGAACTGACATCCTACAAAAAATTCACAGACAACGATTCCCTGACACCAATTCCTTCATACCGACACCCTGGCTCCAACTCCCTATCATCGACACCTTGGAAACTGTTCCATAGAACTGATCCACTTGCACTGATGCCTTAGTACCGACACCATGACACTAATGCCAACTCCCCAATCTCACCAATGCCGACTCCACTGACTCACTGATGTCGACAACCCTGACTCACCGATGTCAATTCCCCTGACTCACTGATGAGGATGGTTGAATCATTATTTTTAGCTAACTCTCATAATGAGTCAGTAGAAGCCACCGTAACAACCTAATTAGAGGGGTTTCATGAAGAGATGGCCCTGAGGGGTCTGTTTCATTAAATATGATACATATAAAACTATTATTTCCAATGATAATTTAAAAGCAAACTAGATGAAAGAAGGATCCAAACAACTACCCCGTAAAACTCCTCAAAGGGACAAACTACCCTGTGTTGTTTTAAAAATAGAGGGAAAACGTAGACTTGGAATGAAACCTCCCTGACATCTATCTCATGAAAAAATATTCAAACAATAAGTCCTCACATCCCCAAAAAACCACACATTCATAAAAGGTCACACTATCCATGAACATGGCCTAGGTAGATCACTCCTCCATGTTAAGATATTATCCTCTTTTTGTTGCACTGACTCACCCACATGTGTTTAATCACATCTTAATTAATGTGTATCGATCAAGGATCAGGTCCTCCCCTCCCAAATATCCTGAATTTCACACACATTCTTGAGAATAGGGAAACAAGTCTTCTGATAATGAACAATTTAAATCACTGAATCATAAAACGCAGAACAATATAAAAAAACAGAAACAAAACAAAGATCATCACTGGGTACTCAGAACAAATTTGTGAATCTCACTCCCAAAAACTCTCCTAAGGACAAAAAGACCATATAACATATAGACCGAAGGAATGTATAGTCCACAAATAACCTTCTACTCATAATCATTGATTCATATTGTCTTCTCCACAAATATGAAATCGTCCTCGATAACCAACTCACCCTAGTCAAAGATGTAGGAGCCACCATGTAGGTAGTGACAGATTTGAGATACGTGGAAGATTTTGTGGTTCCTCTCTAACCAAAATGAATATTCTAGCTGATATGCGACAATCCAACTCATCCCAACACCTTGAAAAGTCCGATTAACCTTGGAAAAAACTTTCTCCCTCTGCCAAAACTTCACATTCAATGTCGAGGGGAAAGTTTCATGAATACATGGTACCCAACCTCAAACTCCAAAGGCCTCCTCCTATAATTGGAATACAATTTATTTTGTTTCTGATATGCCTTCATCCTCACACACACAAGCTGAAGCATCTCCGTCGTGCTCTTCACTACCTCTAGACCAAGAAGGGTTGCTTCAACAACCTATGTCCCTTAGATGGGGGAATGACCCGACCTTCTGTACAAAGTCTCTAACAGTGACATGCCAATAGAAGATTGAATGCTATTATTGTAATAAAAAAATATACCAATGTAACACCCCAAGCATCTATGGTACGCTTCTCTTTGAATAATACAATAGCATGTGTTGTACGCAACTTCGAGTTCTAACACACCACAACCAATCAAATTAGCCATTATGAATAGTAATACCAAATTTTTGAAATTTTATAAATTTTATCTTTCAAAATGGACTACATATTTGGATTTGTAATATTGAAATTACACTAGGGTTAATTTTTGTTGTTTTTCCGAAAACATTAAATTTGAGATGAATACTGAAAAAACACTAAGTTATAGTTTAAAAACAAATTTTTATTTAAATAATTATTTATTTTGTTTAAATGTAATTAATTTAAAAATATATACATAATACTAATATAAGTTCAATGCAATTATTTGAGTTAGTTTAGAATAATTTTAGATATGTAAAAGTATAGTTGAACTTTTCACCGTCTTTTACCCGCCTTCTAGGAGAATTTGGAAATTCACGTAAAACAAAATTTTACCTCTTATGTTATTGGAATTTTGAAAATCCATGAGACACTGTTAATATCAAGGAGTAAAATATTGTTTAATAAGATAATTTTTTTTTGTTTAATAGTAACTTTTTGCTTTTATTTACCACGGTTAAAAGTAAAGAGGGTAATTAAGGGTAAAAAGATATTAATATTATCCTAACACATGTACTAATTCAATTGGACAATTGTATCCCGACCAAAAACAACATTAGGTATAAAATTTTATCATTTAGGTCCACTTGGATTAGATTAGGACACTTATTATTTTTTAATTCAATGAAGAGTTAAAAGAGTTAAAATCACTGTTAAATTACTAAAACATATTTAATATAGGGCTATACATAAGATAAATTAGATTATAAATATCAATTAGAATGAAAAAACGATTTACTACATAATGGTATTTTATTTATAATTTTTAGCCACTAAATAATTTGATATATGTATGACACAATGGTGATGTAGTAATTACCTAATTAATGAAATAATAAAATAATTGATATTATAAATATCAAAATAAATGTAATTTGAGACTTTTTATGAATTCAAATAATTGAATAGGTTAATATGGAATGTTATTATTGATTTAATTAGCTTTTTTTTGGTATTCATGCTGTTAAAATTTTCACCAAAATCAAATACCAAATAGTGTCAAAATTGACAAATTAGAGTTTTTAAAACACATATTATATTATTAATTGATATTCAATTCCTAAAAATCTAAGGTTCGTCCAAGAGAATTATATAATGATAGTTGTATCATTAATAAACCATTTGGTGTTATCTTGGATGCATATAGTATGTTAATTAACCATATAATATAAAAATAAAAAGAGACGTGGTAAATGTGAAACTAATTAACTAAGAGTTAAAATTAAAAGATAAGGTTAATATAGTGACCCAAACCTGTCTAAAGCCTATTTTTTGGGTGGTTTTCGACCCATCCCCACCTTATCCTTGATATAAGTTACTTTGGAGCCATTTGAAACCGAATATGAATTTATTATAAAATAATATTTCTATCTTTTCCTAAGGTACCCCTCACCCCTAATAAAAAAGGGCACTCCCACTTCTCTATAATTCAAACCTTAATATCATTTTGTCTCAGCCAAACCCTACCCAAATATTCTCTCAACTTCCCTAAATTCAACCTAGAGCCCTTATTGTTATCCTAAATCCAACCTATGGATCCCTTTTTATCAAATCAAAACGAAGAACCCGAAGAACAGATAATGTTTTCACCACCCTCTTTCAAGTTCCTTTCTTCTTCAACTTCTTCTTTCCTTGTTATTTCCATTATAAAATAATAACTCAAGTATCTCCTATAAAATTTGATGTTATTATAAATATGGTACAACCATATTCAATATTCTATCCATCCCTTGAATGACTTGTCACCATACATGTGTAAGTATGACTTACCGTCTCCACGTCGTGGTGTAATTGCTATTAAATACATTATTATTTGGATGGGTATAATAATGATGTGTAATTCATGTTAATAATAAATATAACATGATAATTATTCTGTATATATGATAAAACACCCAATTATATATTATTGTAATATCAAAATAATGGTATTGTCGCTCGTGTGTACGTACGGACTACCTTCTCCACGAACGCGATGCGATTCATTCCCCATCGTATCCATTCAAGAATAATTTTTATTTGATTGTTAAAAATAATTTTTAAAGACTTAATATGATTTTGGATATGAATAAGATACAACCTATCCATAACAAACACATCTTACATAGCAAATTATATAAAGGAAAACGAATCAGTTAACAGCCGAAACAATGATAATACAACGATATTACTAACAAGTCAATGTTAAAAGATCATATATGAAATTATATTAATGTATATGATTTTTTAATAATTTAATAACAATAATTTCACCATTATACATGAGTTTAACCTACCATCAACCAAGGAAAAGTACAAGGTAAGGGTTTATTTGACAATCTCTTCAGTATTTGAGGTTGTTTATACGTAATTATCTACTGGGACCTCTTTATCATCCACATCATTATTTCTTAAAAATGTTTTTCAAAACATTATTACTATTTTATAGACTACGATTTAAAGTAATTTATCCCTTTTTTGACTTTTATAAGATGTTTATAAAGGAATATTTCTGTCGTTTTCCAAATAAGGTCCATTTTAACCTTTATGACAGAATTAAGGTAAGAAAGTCCTTTTTAACTTATATGACGGGTGCAACTATTTTCCACAGTTATAAAATCGTCGAAGATTCCTTTAAAAGTTTATAAGAATATTTTAAAAGTATATGTTTTAATTATATGGATATTAAACGATTTCATAAAAAGAGATATTTCTCTAAAATAGTTTTGATTTCATCTATGTCAACATCCTTTGATGAATTTTAAGCTTATTTGAAGTTGATTTATTATGATACAAAACTTCGATATAGTATTGAAGGTTTTGTGATATGTTTGACTGTGGATGTGTTATTTTTATACCATTCATGTTTTATGGAGAAAGTATGGAGATTTCGTATTCTAGTTTTAATACGAATGTTTATGTTATGTTTAAACCTGTTCATATGAGGAATGCATTGGACTAAATAAGTGACGGGTGTAGCCCGGTATAGCTCCTCGATGTATCAGTAGTTATCATGAGACAAATTAGTGTCTTGGAACATGTTCTTAACAAAATCATATTTGTAGTCTTGGCACAAGGCCTTGAGTATGTGGTTATTATAGTCTGGCATTATGCATTCCATCATTGTGAAAGTGGTTATTCATACTGCATGTGATTATTCGATTATTAGAATATGCATGTGAATATGTAAATGGAATTATTTCATTTTATTTCTTCCATATTATGCTAAAGATCAAGTTTAAAAGGCTTTTTTTTAGTTATACATTTCCATATATGTTAATACTTATTTAAGAAAGCTTCTGCTATATTGTTATCCTTACTTGGAATTTGAGCTCACCCCTTTCTATGTTTTATTTTTTCCACTATGTGAAGAAGTATTTTATTAATGACTTGCAGGGATGTATGAGGGGATATTAGTGTGGTCTATGGACACAATATTTTGTTTTATTTTTTCACTTTATGATGTAATGTAAACTTTACGAATGTATCTAGTGATTCCAAGGATACTAAATTAATGGGCCTTTCGAGACTTAATCTTTTGTGATCATGCCAATGTTATGTAATAATGCACCAACTCTAGGTAACTGGTGTTAGGGTGTTATAGGTTGTATCAGATAGAGGTTTAGTACAAACCGTGGATGCTAGATTTAGATAAAATCTGATTAGAGAACATAGCGCTAAGATAGACATTGAGGATTAGTATAGAAGTACATCCTAGAATTTTGGTATTGTACTGATTTTTTGAGTTTTTCGAGCAATACATACATGTGTGGATATGAGAAGGTAGAGGCGGATCTGGCACAGATGTACTTAGTGGTGAAACCCAAAAACACCACTTGATGCTATACTTGAACGAGAACTGGTGCATGACAACGGGACTTATTGCACTCTTGGTTACGACACTCCTGGGGGATATGGTTAGGATAATTCTCATTTTCTTTACAAACCATTATGATGGTTTTCTAAGTATATACTTGCTCAAAGAATTTTTTTTATCATTATGGATTATATCCATAAACTTTTCAATTTATGTTAAGTGTTTTACAAGTTTGGAATTATGTATTTTTATTCATAAACTGATCTAGTTTATGCCATTGTTTAGAAATGGCGCTTAGTGGAAGAAATGAAAACTGTATCAATGCACACACTCCATGTAGGGATTTCCCTCCTGCTCAAGATAATTATAGTGGAGGGGGTGATGCAACTGGTGTTGATCATCTTATCACTATATTGGGATAACTCTCTCAGGTTATGAATAATAACTTTACCCGTATAGAACACACTGATCCACAGCTTGGAGGATCAATGTTAGATCGCTTCATGAGGAAACTGACACTAACATTCAATGGGAGTACAAATCCATTGGTAGCTGAGCAATGGATATGGTCCCTAGAGAAAATATTTTAGGCCTTGGGAGTTGTGAAAGGTAAAAATTTGTCAGGGTAGTTTGCTGCCTCATTGGAGATGCTGATCAATGGTGGTCATTGATTCAAAATACGAAGGAAAATGATGAAGTATAAAATATGGAATGGAGGAAGTTTAAAGATATTTTCTTAGAAAAGTACTTTCCTCATGACCATCGAACAGATATTGAAAGGCAATTTCTGAGTGTGAGACAAAAGGAGGATGATAATTTCCCAATGTATGAAGATATCTTTACAAGGATAGCGAGGCATGCATCAGATTATATATGTAACCCGAGGAGTAATATTGATCATTTTTTATGGGTTAAAACCATTTGTTCATCGAGCATTAGTCTCACAGTCCTTCTCATCATACGAAGACATTTTCTCATGTGATATCAAGACAGAAAAAGAATTATCTAAGTCTTATGACTTTAAAGTAGTGAAAGAAGAGAAGAGATCTACTGATCACTTTGGGAATGGAATTAAGGGGAAGAAGGGAAAAGTTGAATATCCATACTATAGTAAATGTGGGAAGAAACACCCTAGTACTTTCTTGAAGGGAATGAGAGTATGTCACACGTGTGGTGAAAAAGGCCACCAAGATCGTGATTGCAAGGTGAAGAAAGAAGATAACGATGTTCAATGCTACAATTGCAGGGAGATGGGACATTATGAAAATGAATGTCCTAAGCGTCATGGGAACTTACCTCAGAAAAGGCAATGGGATCAAGGCCAGACTTATGATATCACTACTATTGAGGTAGAAGCATCAAAAGACATGGTTCAGGTAATTTAATGGTGTCCTCAAGTTTAGCAAATGCGTTATTTGATTCTGGATCATCACATTGTTTCAAATATTCCTTGTTTTCTCAGAAAATTAGATATTTTCAATCTGTTTTAGCAATGGATTTGTCAGTTAAAACTCTTAAGGGAAGTATCACTACTACAAAGTTCGGTGAATCAGTTCCCATTAGATCACATAAATGTTCTTTATCTGCTGATCTCATCGTCATACCTATGATTGAGTTTGATATAATCCTTGGTATGGTTTGGCTTTCGGACTATGATGCGAAAATTTATTGTAAGAAGAAGGAGGTTACGATTTTTAATGATGATGACAAGGAACACCTTATCTTTAGAGCAAAATCATCAAACACCTAATTCTTATCTAGATCCACCCCCAGTAGCCCAACTAAATTCAATTATTGGGGAGGAAGAGAATGAAATAACATTGGGTGAGTAAAGGAATGTCCAAATAGAGGATGTACCTATTGTGAATGGATATGTTGATGTTTTTCCCGAGGATTTACCTGGAAATGCTCCAGAAAGAGAAATTGAGTTTTCAATTGATTTAATTCCTGGATCAAGGCCCACATCGTAGAACCCTTATAGAATTGAAACTGTGGAATTAGTGGAACTAAAGAAACAACAAGAGTAATTGGGTAATACGGGATTTATTCACCCTACAGTTTCTCCATGGGTATCCCCTATCCTTTTTGTTAAGAAGAAAGATGGATATGTGAGGTTATGTATCAACTACAGGGAGATCAATGCTATAAAAATAAATAACTAGTATCCCCTATCTTACATTGAAGATTTATTTGTACAACTACATGGAGCTCAATACTTTTAAAATATTGACCTTTGATCTGGATATCATTAGTTGTGTGTGAAGAAGGAAGACATTCAGAAGACATCATTTTAAACCAGGTACGAGTATTACGAGTTTATAGTAATGCCTTTTGGGCTGACTAATGCACCCTATGTTTTCATGGATCAAATGAATAGAGTTTTCAAGGAATATCATGATGACTTTGTATTGATATTTATTGATGATATCTTGGTATACTCAATAAGCCATGAAGATCATGAAAATAACTTACGCATTATCCTGAAGACTCTGAGAAGACATGAATTATATGGGAAGTTTAGCAAGTGTGAATTCTGGCTTCAAGATATATCTATTATTGGCCATATTATCTCTATGGATGGAATCTCTATTGATCCTTCTAAGAACAAGGCAATCCAAGAATGGCCAGCACCGACGACTATAACTGAGGTACACAGTTTTATGGGTTTAGCAGGTTATTATCAACGTTTTGTCCAGAATTTTGCCGAGTTCGCTAACCCATTAACAAAGCTCACACGTAAAGGGGTTAAATTTGTTTGGAAAAAATACAGTGAAGAATGTTTCAAAGAATTGAAGAGAATATTATTCAATGGTCCTATATTGACTCTACCATTGGTGAATGATGGGTTTCTTATTTATAGTGATGCTTCAATGAAAGGACTTGGTTGTGTCCTTATGCAGAATGATAGGGTTATTGCTTATACATCACAATAGCTAAAAATTGATGATCAGATCTATCCTACTCATGATCTTGAGTTAGAAGCTGTTATCTTTGCATTGAAGATTTTGAGACACTATCTCTATGGTGAGAAATGTGAGATTTATACTGATCACAAGAGTTTGAAGTATATATTTTCAAATAAAGAACTCAACATGAGGAAAAGGAGATGGATTGAACTACTGATGGATTATTATTGCATGATACACTACCACCCGGGTAAGGAAAATATGGTTGCAGATGCTTTGAGTAGAAAAGATCAGGGAGTTTTAAACAAGATAAGAGTTGAGAGGGGTCCTATTTTCATGGATCTAATAAAGATGGATATGGGAATCACCATGTAAGGTGAAACATCAGTAATTTTTCAAATGGTTTCCAAACAATCTTCACTAGAAAGGATTAAGAGTTCTCAGACCTATGATGAAGAATCTGAAAAGAAGATTAATGCTATGAATGATGGGATATTGAGTGAAATTGTGTATGAAGATGGAATTTTGAAATTTGGGAAGAGACTTTGTGTTCCCAATATACCTAATCTAAAAAGGGTATTTCTAGACGATGCTCATAGTTACAATTTCTCAATACACCATAGGATCACCAAAATGTATAGGCATTTGAAGGAACATTTTTTCTA
Source organism: Viscum album (assembly GCA_963277665.1). Taxonomy (NCBI): domain Eukaryota; kingdom Viridiplantae; phylum Streptophyta; class Magnoliopsida; order Santalales; family Viscaceae; genus Viscum; species Viscum album. Next base: position 672,214,126 of record OY728137.1, on the reverse strand, counting down.
GGACAACATGAAGAGGGTGATTGCTGATTTTGTGTCAAGATGTATGGTTTTTCAACAAGTGAAATCAGGAAGGCAACATCCTTGAGGAGTCATGCAACCTCTTCCCATACCTAAGTGGAAATGGGATAATATCACGATGGACTTCGTCATGGGACTACCAAAGAATACTAGAAAGAATGATGAAATATGGTTCATTGTTGATCGTCTTACCAATTCATCCCATTTTCTTGCTATAAGGGAAGATCTACCACTTGAATGTCTAGAAAGACTATATATTAATGAAGTTTTAATACTTCATGGAGTAACCCTATCGATTGTTTCTGATTGTGATCCACGTTTTACATCAAGATTCTGGAAGAGTCTTCTGAAGGCCTTTGATATAGAACTTCATTTGAGTACAACCAACCGCCCTCAAACAGATGGACAATCCGAACGGACTATCCACACCTTAGAAGACATGTTGACATCTTGCTCACATGACTTTCAGGGTATATGGGATCATTATTTACCTCTAGTGGAATTTTCCTATAACAATATCCTTCATTCAAGTATTCAGATGGAACCATATAAAGCGTTATACGGAAAGATATGTCGCACACCAACCTGTTAGGATGACGTTGGTGAAATAAAACTCGTATGCCTAGAACTGGTGGAGGAAATGATGAAAAAGGTGAAGTTAATCCACAACCACCTCAAAGCAGATCAAAGTATCCAGAAGAGCTATTCCGATAACCGAATGAAGGATTTGGAAGGAGATCATGTTTTCTTGATGGTATCTCTATGGAAGGGAGTCATGCGTTTCGGTAAGAAAGGTAAATTGAGTCCCAGGTACATCGGACCTTTCAAAATTCTAGAATGAATTCGGTTTGTAGATTACTGTTCGGCAATGCAGCCAAATCTATCAAAAGTTCATGATGTGTTCCATGTATCAGTGTTGAGAAAATACATGCCTGACCCAACGCATGTACTCACCTATGAAGAATTAGAACTGGAACCTGATCTTTCTTATTACGAAGAGCCCGTCAAGATTCTTGATACCAGAGAACAAGTGTTGAGAAACCGGACGACTCCTCTGCTAAAAGTTCTATGGAGAAACTATAAAATGGAAGAGGCAATATGGGAACCCGAGTAACATATGATGAAGGATCACCCGAGTCTTTTTATGCAGTAATATTCTAGAAATTTTGTGGATGAAATTAGTGGAAGGTGGAGAGAATATAACACCCCAAGCTTCTACGATACACTTCTCTTTGAATAATACAATAGCGTGTGTTGTATGCAACTTAGTGTTTTAACACCCACCACAACCAATCAAACTAGCCGTTATGAATAGTAATACCCACTTTTTGAAATTTTATAAATTTTGTCTTTCAAAATTGACTTCATATTTGAATTTGGAATATCTAAATTATCCTAGGGTGAATTTTTTGTATTTTTCTGAAAACATTCATTTTTTGATGAAATGTGAAAAAACATTGAGTTATAGTTTAAAAACGAATTTTTATTTAAATAATTATTTATTTTATTTAAATTTAATTAATGTCAAAATATATACATAATAACTATATATGTTCAATTGAATTCATTGGAGTTAGTTTAGAATAATTTTAGATATAAAAAAATTTTATTGAACTTTTCACCGTCTTTTACCCACCTCCTAGGAGAATTTAAAATTCACGTAAATCTTAATTTTACCATTTCTATGAGAGGAATCTCAAAAATAAAGAGACATGGTTAATATCAAGGTGTAAAATTTCATTAAATAAGATAAAAATAATTTTTTGTTAATAGTAACTTTTACTTTTATTTATGACGGTTAAAAGTAAATAGGGTAATTAAGGGAAAAATTATATTAATATTAAACTAACACAAGTCCTAATTCTATTGGAAAAAGGTATATCAACCAAAAACTACCATAGGAATAAAATATTATCATGTCGGTCCACTTGGATTAGATTAGGACATTTATTATTATTTAATTCAATGAAGAGTTAAAAGATTTAAAATCAAAGTTTAATTACTAAAACATTTTTAATATAGGGTTATTCATAAGATAAATTCGATTATAAATATTAGTTAGAAGGATAAACAGATTTAATAAATAATTATATTTTATATATAATTTTTATACATTAAATAATTTAATTTATTTATGACAGAATGATGAAGCAGTAATTACCTAATTAAAGAAATAATAAAATAATTGATATTATAAATATCAAAATAAATGTAATTGGAGACTTTTTATGAATTAAATTAATTTTATAGGTTAATATGACATGATATTATGGATTTAATAAGTTTTTCTAGAAGTAATCATGCTGTTATTATTTTCACAAAAATCAAATACCAAATAGTGTAAAAATTAACATAAAAGAGTTTTTAAAACAAATATTATATTATTAATTGAAATTAAATTCCTAAAAATCTAAGGATCGGCCAAAAGACTTATATAATAATTTTTGTATCATTAATAAACCACTTGGGTTTACTTGGATGTATATAGTATGTTTATTAACCATATAATATAAAAATACAAAGAGACATGGTAAATGTGAAACTAATTAACTAAGAGTTAAAACTAAAAGATAAGGTTAATATAGTGACCCACACCGATCTATAACCTGTTGTTTGGGTGGGTTTAGATCCATCCACACCTTAGCCTAGAAATTAGTCACTTTGGATCCATTAGAAACCGAATATGAATTTATTATAAAATAATATTTCTAGCTTTTCCTAAGGTGCCCCTCACCAATTTTATAAAAGGGCACCCCCCTTATCTATAATTAACACCTTGAAAGTCTTTTGGATCGGCCAATACCTACCCAAATGGTCTCTAATATTTCCTCACATCATCCTAGATTCCTTTGTTTGATCAGAAATCCAAACTATGGATCCCTTTTGATCAAATCAAAATGAAGAACCTGAAAAAGATATAATGTTTTCACCACCCTCTTCCAAGTTCCTTTACACTTCAACTTCTTCATTCATTGTTATTTCCATTATAAAATAATAACTCCAGTATCTCATATATACTGTGATGTTATTATAAATATGGTAAAACCATATTCAGTATTCTATCCATCCCTTGATTGACATGTAACCATACGTGCGTACGTACGGCTTACCGTCTCCACGTCGTGGTGTAATTGTTATTCAATACATTATTGTTTGGATGGGTATAATAATGATGTGTAATTCAAGTAAATAATACATATAACATGATAATGATTCTGAATATATGATACATCGCCCAATTATATATAATTATAATATCAAAAGACTGATATTGTCGCTCGTGCGTACTTAGGGACTACCGTCTCCAAGAACGCGATGAGATTCACTCCGCATCATATCCATTCAAGAATAATATTCATTTGATGGTTAAAAGTAATTTTTAAAGACTTAATATCATTCTGGATATGAACATGATACAACCTAACCATAACAAACACAACTTACATAACAAAGTATATAAAGGGAAATGAATTAGTTAACACTCGAAACAACGATAATACAAAGATATTACAATCAAATCAATGTTAAAATATCATATATGATATCATATTAATGTATATGATTCTTGAATAATTTAATAAAAATTATTTCTCTGTTATACTGGAGGTTAACCTACCCTCAACCGTGGAAAAGTACAAGGTAAGGGTTTATTTCACAATCTCTTCATTATCTGAGGTTGTTTATATGTAATTATCTACTAGAACCTCTTTATCATCCACATCCATGATTATTAAAAATGTATTTCAAAACATTCTTACTATTTTATAAACTATGAGTTAATGTAATTTATACCCTTTTTTGACTTTTATAAGATGTTTATAAAGGAATATTTCTGTAATTTTCCAAACAAGGTCCTTTTTAACCTTTTCGTCTGAATTAATGTAAGAATGTCTTTTTTAACTTATACGACGGGTGCGGCTATTTTCTGCCATTATATAATCGTCGAAGCTTCCCTTACCAGCTTATAATAATATTTTCAATGTAAATGTTTTAATTGTGTGGCTTTTACATTATTTTAAAAAAAGAGATATTTCCCTCCAATAGTTTTATTTTCATCTATGTTAAAATACTTTGATGGATTTTAAGATTATTTGAAGTTTATTTATTATAATACAAAACATTCATATAGTATTGAATGTTTTGTGCTATGTTTGTATGTGGATGTGTTATTATTATACCATTCATGGATTTTGAAGAATCTATTGACATTTGGTATGCTAGTTTAAATACGAATGTTTATGTTATGTTTAAACCTGTTCATATGAGGAATGCATTGGACTAAATAAGTGATGGGTGGAGCCTGCTATAGCTCCTCGATGCATCGGTAGGTCTCATTAGACAAACGAGTGTCTTGGAACAAGACCTTGACAATATCTTATTTGTAGTCTTGGCACAAGGACTTGACTGTGTTCTTATGATAGTTTGGCATTATGAATTCTATCATTATGAATGTGGTTATTGATACTACATGTAATTATTCTATTAGTAGAATATCCATTTTAATAAGTAAATGGGATTATTTTATTTTATTTCTGCCATATTATGCTGATTTTCAAGTTTAAAAGTCTTTTGTTTTAATTATACATTGCCTTAAATATTTATGCTTTTTTAAGAAAGTTTCTGCTATATTGTTATCCTTACTGGGCATCTGAGCTCACCCCTTTCTATGTTTTCTTTTTCCCAGGATATGAAGAATTATTTTATGAATGACCTTCAAGGATAGTATGAGGGGATATGAGTGTGGTCTATGGACACAAGATGTTGTTGCAGTTTTTCACATTATGGTGTAACGTAAACTTTATGAATGTATCTAATGATTCCAAGGATACTAAACTAATCGGTCTTTCGAGACTTGATCTTTTGTGATCATGAAAATGTTATGTAATAAAACACCGACTCTGGGTAACTGGGGTCGGGGTGTTAGACCACAGTAAAATTCCATACTCACGACCCACTATAATCTAGAACACATTCTCACAACATGACTTCCTACATCTGGATGGTCCTCTCTATCTGTCCATCTATCTCCGGGTGGAATGTAGGGCTCAGGCATAACTGAGTGCCAAATTCATGCTATAATCCACTCTAGACAAGTGATGTAAAATATTTATCCTGAATCAGGACCATAGATCTTGGAAATCCATGCATCTCCACCACCCCATCCACTTGCATATGTACTAAGGCATCCACATTCCTCGACTCCTTGATCTCTATGTAGTGATACGACTTCATCAACTGATCCACTACTTCCAAATGAGAATCACATCCTCTCTATGTCCTGGGTAATCATATGTTGAAATAAATCAAGATTCCATCCCACATTCACTCTGTAAAGTCAAAGGTATTCAACAAACCTTTGATAACATGATTCTCAACCTTAACCTACAGACACACCAGGATCCTTACCACAAACTTTGTCACTACCCGCTTCACCCAAGGCCACCAAAACTATTCCCTAAAGCCTTGGTACATTTTAGAAACTCATGGATGCACCTCCAGGGGTGTGATATGGAACACATGGGGAATTCAATCATGCATCTCTACTAGGACAAACCACTTCCCATAGAACAACATCTAATTCTAATTATCCTCTATCCATCCCTCTAAAGCATCACCATAGACATCGTGATCACAGATCACATCATTCTCTATGTCTCCCCATTGGGAATTATCCACCCCCACACTAAGGGAGACTGCACATTCATCTAAAATAGGAATACTCCCCTACCATCCACTCTCAGATTTAGGGGTAAAGCTGCCAAATCCATGAATGCATTCCAAGAATCCCCAGATTCTCTATCAACCTCATTCTGTAATATCCAGCATAAAGCATCGGCCACCTCATTCCAATTTCGATATATTTAAGATATATTAATGTTATTTCATGGGAAAACTCCATCATCATTCACTATCACATGTTTAGGACATGTTGGGAGATGATATACATCAAACACTTGTAAACTGTGAAGACCACAATGTGCTCCCCAATGAGGTAATGTCCCTAAAACACCAGTGAAAATATGACTGTCACATGCTCAAGATCATTGGTGGAATAGTTACCTTTCTGGTGACATAACTACCCTAACCCATAAAAGATCACTCCTTGTTGTTTCATCAGTACACAGCCAAAACCTAAGCTGGAGGCATCACAAAACACCTTGAACAACACCCTTTCCTTAGGTAAGCTGGGAACTGGAGCACTGACTAGCTTCCCCATCAAGTAGTTGACTGTGGCATGGAACTGCTCGATCCACACAAAGGCCTAGTCATTCCAAGTCAAGTTTGTCAATGGAGCTTCATCTCTTTAAAATTTGGGTACGAACATCTAGTAATATCCAAACAGAACATAGATGCTATGAAACACAACCACATTCTTAGATGCTGGCCAAGAAACAACCACTTAGTCCTTTTATGGGTCCATTGTTATCCCGTACAGAGACACCACATGTCCAAGGATGTGCACCTCTAGCATCCAGAACTATCACATGGACCACTTCCCATTGATATGGTGGTGTCAGAGGACCTTAAATAGTTTCCTTAGATGCTTATTGTGCTCTACCCTAAACATGATTAGTTCAGGATTTCGTCGATGAATGCGGTGATGAACTGATCAAAAAACTTTTGGAAGATAGAGTTCATGAGCCCCATGGAAACAGATGGTTTATTCATAACACCTAAGGGAATGAACATGAATTCAAAGTGACCATACCTACACTAGAATGTTTTCTTCAGGATTTCACCATCCTTCACCCTAAACTGGTGTTATCATGACCACATATCAATCTTAGAGAACTAACCATCTCCTTTTGACTAGTCAAAAAGATCATTGATCCTTATGAAAGGTTAATGATTCTAGAGTGTTTCCGGATTCAGTATATGGTAGTATATGAATAGTCATAGACCATCATCTTCATTCTTCAAGAAAAATACCAGAGCACCCCACAATGACACACTCAGTCAAATAAATCCCTTCCTCATTAGGTTTTAAATCTGAATCTGTAACCCTAAAACATAGAAGGCCCATTCAATAAGGATCCATTGAAATCCAAAGGGAACATAGTTGAAGGTCTATTCCAAACTCAACATCACGTTGAGGGGCTAGAGTCACAACCTACACTGGGAAGACATCCAATAATTCTATAACAACCCCAAAAACCTCCATCATCTATGAATTTGATGATCCCACTGATAGATTGGAAAAAATAGAGAAGAGTCCACACACACTATCTTCCCACCTGATAGCCCCACTCACCAATGAAAACTAGACACTGGCTGTCTATATAAGAAAAAAATGACTATTCTAAAGAATTTGTAGATAATGGTGTGAAAATAAAACAACCAATCGATGCCCAGGATGATATTGTATGGATGCATCTACATTAGAAGAATATCCCCACTAGACTAATGTAATTCATTCATCAGTCTACATCCCAAAAAAATATTAAATAGACTAGTATGATGTCCAACAGGCATGCTCAACACTAGGGGCACAAAAATTATATCTAAATATAGTCCTAAGGAAAGGGATAGAATGGGTGAAACAAAGGAGTGAGATTCTCCTGAATCGAAAAAATCACATGAAATTGTAATAAGTAGATTAATTATACATCGAACAACCTCCAACTCTACTAGAAATGCTACCTCAATGGCGTGAAACTGCACATGCCCACCATTTATACACATATACTATAGACCACTACTCTGGCCATACAATGGTAATGGTCCATGAGGATAACCATATGGTTGGCCTCCTCCAACACCGTCTACCCTTAGTGGAGTGGGAGCCCAGTTCCCCTACTACTTGAATGTTTTTACTAGAAACTGGTACTATTGAGGTTGGTGATAAAACTCCCCACCCCACTGTACTAATCTAAAACCTAGCACTTGCTCCGTATATTTTAATGTTCGCCAAAAAACAATGAATCTTCATCCCAGACCCATGGGAAAAGAGAGAGGACCAAGATACTTGAACAAGAACTGCTAAGGCCTAGTTACAACTAGACGAAACCTGGAAGGCCCTAAGGCCATAGACCTGCTGCTGAATGATTTCCCCTTAGATGAATTTAGTTGGCTCCCCTCTCATGGTACACCTCCACATGAGTTCATAATCAATAATTCATCATCCTTATTCTAAAAAAACAAGGATGATGGAAGGGTAAAGGGAGTGAAGACATACTTAAGAGAAAGTCATAGTTCTTCTTCGAAGTATCCAACTTGTGACTCCTCATATGTGAAAAGATCAAGAGAAAATCATAAGATATCATTAAACAAGATAACCAGCTCCATCACAAACATACTCCCCTACTGGATGTAGATCCACAATATCCTCTTCTCTTCCTTCATCACTGAGGATAGAAACTCGGTTGGAATCTCTTTATCAAATCCATCCCATGAGACATCAGTCTCTTTCCACTCCTAAGGGTAAATCATCCACCAATAACATGCTGCATCTCACATATGGCTCATGGATAGAAGAAATAGATACTCCCACAGATCACAGATCAATGTGAAGGTTATTGTTAGCTCCTCATGACATCCCTCTATCATTGAGTCTGAAACGTTTCCTTCATACTTTATAAGGGTCTTTCACTACAAAGAATGAATGGAATATTTAAACAAGTCATTTTTCTCCTCTCGATCATCCCCCTATTGATCAATCGGGTCTACCTTCTTCGAATCAACTACATGTACCACATGTGGGAAACATTCGAGTTCTATAGCTAAAAAGGGTAAACAAGGAACTCATATGCCAGGGTAGTATGAAAATTTTCATTAAAAAATTCATTTTAACACTTTATTTATTTTAAATTCCCAATACACCCAAGTCACAAAACAACACAAGTCATCATGATGCAGGTACCATTCCTACGGAACCTACCCTATAATCAGTGAATCCTCACTTGGGCTTTTGGTAGGCTCAGATTCCTTGCATTTGATCACGGGGGGCCCTAAAATCCATTTTTCTAGTCAGTCTTCACTCTCCTATCTCACGTACCATGATTTAAAAACACCATTTCCTACCATCCCATTCAATAATCATTGTGCCTAACTCTAAATGCCATCCTATTTATCAACCATCTCCTATGATACAATTTTTTCATCACTCGCCTTCCTCAAGATGAGGGAAGTGACAACAAAGTGTCAACCCGTCCTTCTTCATGATAAGTGAGATATAATGACCCTCGAGTCCCACATTCAATAGGCCCTAGGACTGGAGACTAGAACCAAGGGTATAAAATCTCACAGACAATAGAAGTAATTACTCTTTTTAATGAAAGCAGGATAAGGTGATAATATGGTAAACACGACAAACAACAACAATTTTTTTTACAAATGAAACCATATTCCAACCCATGCATGGTTTAAATGTAAACTATGACAAAATTACAACTAAAGTACTAAATCAAGAACCAAATAAATAGACTATGCTGAAACACAAAAACAATCCTAACACCCAAGATAGTAAATCCTTCATGGTCCACAATGTCCCCCTAGAAACATAAAAACAATTTGGAAAATATAGGGTGAGTATACTAGTATACAGAATAGGAAAACAAATGATACACATGCACCAGAGTGGGAATATACTAATGACCCTGTGATAGAATAGTAGGACCTCAAAGAACCTACCATGTTGTACTATCCATACCAGACTCACCAAGGTACACTGTCCGAATATCAGAAGTCATGTTAAGAAGTAGTACAATCACATCAGCAGTAAGGTACCCCAAACCACTTTCCCATTGGTTAACTACTTATTTCTAATGGGTAACGTCTTGATGCATCCACTCTTCTAAAATTCAGTCACACTACCAAAACCTACATGCAGACACATAAGCCTCAAACCAAAAAATCCTTTAATAAAGGCTTGGGCCACAACCCCACCTCTCGACCGAAGACACATGGGCCTCATCCTAATGACACTTGGGAAAAGAAACCCAGCCTAAAAACCCATAGTCCTCTCAACCACACCAAAGCCTTCCCAAAGGGTCTTGGGATAGAGTTAATATCATTCCACTAAAGTCTACCTGAATATTCTCAAGCGATAAGAACCCTAAAGTGGTTGCGAGGACAAAATTTAGTAACCATTCATCCATCCTCTCATGATGTTATTGGTTAAGACACCCTCCCCAAAGAAATGGGGGTGTTTGGAACATGGTTATAAATAATAGTGGGGTGCATATAGAAATCAAAAGAAACTAAAAAAATTCATATAAGTTAAAAACACTCAGCCCAACCTAATGTACTATAAAACAAACAATCATACCACAAGAACCACTTTTACTACTACCCTTATACGTACAACCAGACAAACATCAAATGTGAAAGCATAAACCAAACCCTTTTTCATTTAACCACATGATGTTTATTAATTAAGGGTTCCAAATTAGTTTATTCTAGCACTACCCTGGTCAAATACTGTGCACAACATATACAACCATCTTAATGGTGGAGAAACTGATTAAATAAGATACATCAACTAACTCACATTGTTCTTCAGTACTACCAACATTGAACAAGGGAATGAGAATCAAGGTTATGCATTTCCATATTAACACCTAACCATAAAACAATAGAGATCAACCAACCCGCCATCCCACTACTCCCCCATTAATCCTTGAATCCCATTCAACCATTGGAAAATATCATTCTTTAATGTTATACTGTACAATACCCCTCTCACAACTAGGACTGATAGCCCCACATAACAACAATACCACACCCATCACACCTATAAACATGAAATCACAACACAACCTAGTCTTATAGCCCTGATGACCAAACATTTCCCAAATGCAGTCCTACTGTATAAAACGTTCATAGCCACACTGTAGGCCGAATACCCAATGTCGCTCCATCAACAAACACAAGAAAGGGTTGTCCAACTACCTACATGTTCATCCATTCCATAATAAATTAGTCCCTCAAAATCGGATAACAAAAGGCCCCCTTTACCACCCATTACACAAACACGACAACAACTTCCACTAAAACTGTAGTCCCGCTAAACAAACATAATAGACTAGCTAAAAAAACCAAATAAGCATAGAACCCAACCACATCATTAAGAAAATCATATTCATGTTTAGCAAGAAGAGTTATTTAATTCCACTTTAAAAAAACCACAGAGATCACACAACAGGTTTGATCCTAGGGAATCCATTTCAATTATCCAAGTATAAATGATTAAGAATATTTCAAGTTATATTCATTTATCCTGAATTATGAGAAAAATAAGGCATCAGCAGTGCACAAGAAAAGACCACTAATGGGCATGATTTTCAGATGGCATAAAGCAACAACACAGCATATAATAATAAAATAAAATAGGTTATCAACATCAAACCATTCCCATCCAATTATTTAATTGTGCACTTCAATCATTTGACCATATTCCATTAATATTTACTACTCCTTTTAAGATATGTGTTCACCCTTTATTAAAAAATAATACTTAGTACACCCACCCCACATGATGAAAAATTTAATAGACTGAAGAAATACCTACTTGGAACAACATGAGACCAAGACCCCTCCTTGCACCAAAAATTGGGGATCACGTATGCAGTAGGAATGAACTCATAAGAACCCCGATGAAGACTTCTAAAAAGATTCATGACTTCTAGGAGGGGAAAATATCTAGGTGCACTAAGGGAAAACTGAAAGAGTCTACGAAATAGAGGATATCATATTTAGAAAAGGATAGATCCTAAAATAAGGTATGAAATTTAAAAACACATAAATTTACATTCATTGTTTGACCACGCGGCTTAGAAGTTTCAAGGGTCTTGGAACATTAAAAACTAATTGATATTTAATAATTCCAAAGAAAATGATGGAGGGGTGTTAGGAATGGCTAAGAGTAGATATATTATAATTTAATGAAGAAAAATACGTAACAAGGGTGAAACTTGAAAAAATGAAAAACTTAGAAGGATTCACTGATGCCTTGGCACCGACGCCCTGACACTGATGCCCTAACGCAGATTTCCTGACACCAATGACCTGGTAGTGATGCCCTGGAAACAATGTAGTGCCACCGATTCCCTAGAATCGACATCCTCACTAAAATGTGGATTCCCCCGACTTACCGATGCTGGCACCCCTGACTCATCGATGCTGATACCCATAAATCACCATTGTCGATGCCCCTGACTCATCATTGCTGATGCTCTTAACTAACTGCCACCATAATCCCTTTCTCATAATCACTGATTCCCCTAACTCATAGATACTGATGGTTCAAAATTTATTTTTTGCTAACTCTCGAAATGAGTCACCAACAATCTCTAGAGAACTTCAAACACTAGTTTTTCATAAAGGAATGAACCATAGTGTTATAAGTCCTTAAAACACCATTTTATAATCCTAGGAGCATCCATTTGAAAATATAATCATACACCAAAGAATTTGGATGATAGTTTTCATGTAAAGTCATGACTTTGAGTGATTAAATCCTATATATTGAACTGAACCTGACCAAAAATTGGTCCATATCATACACACTAGTGATATGATAATTATTCATGAGAAAACACTAGTCTATTATAGCCCATTTGGGATTCTAAAAGATCCTTACCTTTTAATAATTATAAAAAAACAATTTAATTAGTTTAAAAACTAATTGAAGTCCAAAAATCTCCCATTATTTTAGAATATGTAAATCACCATATTTAAAATTAAAAATCATACCCTTTGGGAATGTACGTGAATAAATAGGTGTATCCATAGATTTGGACAATTATATTGTATGGACACGTTAATTTTGAATTGTGAAATGGGGAGAAAACTCCTTAAAAATGAAACTCTTTTCATCCATTGGATTTTTCCTTCATATGTACATTCAAATTACTTATTTTGTTATATAATTATATAAAACATTATGGAAATATGTCACTTATACATTAATGAATGTTTAACAGAAATATTTATAAATTATATATTGCATCCAAAGACCTACAGTCCTAGAGGGGAAGAAATATTTTGTCCCATGTTTTAAACCATGTCTAAATTTGTTATTTCATTTAGAGTTTTATACTTAGCCTTATTTTATTTATGGGAACCAAACATCATATTCAATAGATTTATTATAACATTAGTTATTTTCTCTAAAATATTATTGTATTTTTTACATTGATGTTATACATGGGATATTATAATATTTTTTTGTAGAGTTCTCATAAATTGTGAATTTTTTAAAGGACATTTAACCCATACCTAATGGTGATTTCTACGCTAACTCTCTTGAATGTCACTTTATGTGTGGGTCCTCTAAATTTTTTCTCATTCTAACAAAGTCCATATTTATGGTACCATGTTTTTTCAACTACCTCTCATATCATTTTATGGGACTGATGTGTCTTGATTTTCCATAATAATTATTTTTGTCTATCTTAGTAAATGGATAATCAAGGTCAAAGTGTATCGAAAATGAATATATAAGAAAATTAAAAAAATATATATAAAATAAAATAGCTAAAATTTATTGTTGTTTTATTCTAGTATCCTCTAAAGCAATAAACATATAATCTATTTTGATTTTTTTTTTCAAAATTAGTTTTATTTGAACCCCAAGTGATTTTCCTATCATTAATTTTAAAATACCAACCAAAAAAAGAATAGTGATCCTCTATATTTTAAATCCATATTTCATGAAAAAAAATTCCAATAGCTATGGGTTTCCACTATACCATATATAGTAATCGATAATTCCATTTAGATACTGGAGTAATATTTTAACCACATACCATTGTCCATAACATGGATTACACATAAACATGACCACCATTCCAAACATATATATAATGACATGTGTCTTAAAATACTTTCATTACATGAGAATCCTGATCATCCTTGTAAATTAAATCATTGAAATGACCCAACCTGTATTTGGAAACTTCCCAATCCAAGATGCATATTCTGTAGAAATAAATGAGCAACAAAATTGTTCAAGCCTATGTAATTATTTTTCTATTTATTGAGATTGAGAAAGGGGAATGAAATTACATTTTATAAAAACATATATTACCAAAATATCATTATCTTCACCATAGTATTTAAAATCAATGATTCATGGTACAATAAACTTCACCTCATTTATTTGATTTTTATACATTTTAAATAAAATCTTGACATCAATTTATATATAAATAAAAACATCATGGTTGTTATAAAACCTACTATTAACATATCTATCACCTTATATATCCACAAAAAGACATGATAATGTTAACTAATTAAAATTATCTTTATATTAGTTTGGTGCATATTTTATACAATATATTCATTGTATAAATTTCTTCATAGTATTGTATTTATTAGGTATTATGAATTATTTAGGTTGTTCAATATATAATTTCCCATCTAATTCACCATATAAGAATGTTGTTTTAAAATCCATTTGGCGAGATTAAAAATTACTTATGGAAGATAAAATTAAAATAATTATAATAAATTTAATCATAACAAAAAAGTGTACGTATAAATATAATTGATTCCTTCATTTTTTATAATCCCATTGGTTACCAATATTGATTTATATATTTAAATTATATTATATAATGTCAATTTTATTCTATATACCCACTTCTTTCTTATAGATAATGAATCTCAGGGAATATAAACTAATATACTTATATTTTTCCTTGTGATAGTGATGAATCCATCACTTTTGAATTACGTTGGAAAATATGCATCAGAAGATGAAAAAAATTATTTTAAGTTTATTGGAGTGGATTCTCTATTGGGGAAAACTATAGTTTATGTAATAATAAGCTCATTATTACCTTCAAATATGTACATATAGTAATATGATCCGAATATATTTGGTATCTGAAGTCATTTACATGTACAAAAGTCATCAATAATATATGATTTAGATACTATTTTAATTGATATCGATTTATCTATTTTGACATTATTTGGTAAGGAGACAAACATTATTTCATAGAAAAAATAATAGAAATTGATTCAATGACCATATTAACACATAGTATATCATTTAATTCTATAAACATGAATCTCTAAGCCTTTTAATTCTTCAAATATCCATGAAATATTCTATAAATACATCTTTTACCAATCTTTTCCATTTTATATTCATGTACTCTTATAATTTCTTGACATCCAAAAACCATTACGTAATTTATGATTGGTTTCCTGGGATTCCATAAATAATACAGAGTCAGTGTATTTCCAATGGAGGGAACCCTATTTTGGGTTTTAAACATATTTATTAATTCATCACCCTGAAATAATATTTTTTTAAATAATTTTTAAATAATAGAATTAAAAATTTAGAGTAATTATTTATTAATTATCTCCACGACATTATTTTTTAAAGAGTATAGGGATATTTCACATTATGTATGTCCCATAGGTATTTAGATAATCGTGGAATATAATATATAATTCCAATATAAGATCTGATGAATTTAATTAAACATCAAATTCTTTTTCAATACAAGTGTTATAGATACTAATGTAATGATTATTAAATTTCATACATATATTTTTTAGTAATAAAATGTATTAACATTTGTAATTAATTGAGGAATCCATCCAATTTATAAAATATTTGATACTTTTATAATGGATGGATACAATTGTTTTTGAAAATTGAACAAAAATATATGAAATAAGTAGAAAAAAGACACTTTTCACCATGCTTGAAGAGAAGCGGCACAACACCAGAGTTTTTAGGATAAAGTTGTACTACATAACTGGAAGAAGGAACTAACACTTCATGTATCTCATTACACAACATGATAATTGAGAGGGAAAGGATACCAAAAGTAAAATTCATGATTTTGTTACATGTTTTGAATATAAATTAAACATCATGTACAGAAATTCCCATCATTATAGTTTGGGAGAAGAAAAATACAAAAAATATACTACTAACATGGATTACACATCATGTGAAAATTTACACATAGAGAGATTTTTGGGAAAAGAAACATTTATGATACATGAAGATATGGGATTTTAAGGAACAACTGATGGTCTAACTGAAAATCCAATTTAAACACAAATTCGACCGGACCTTTGGATTCTTAAGAGAGGCTCGATCACGGATGACTCTAGTTCAAGGTGTACCAACTACATAGTCATACTTTGATGTTATTATATGAAATTTTCTTTATTATTTCTTACCCATACCATAGTTAACATGAGGGGTGATATATTTATATCATGTTTTTTATGAAAAAAAATTATTATTTTTTGAGGTATTATAATATTTATTACAATTTCTATTGTGATTTCATATTTATTATTTATTTATATCTCTTTCTTGATTCTTATCGCATTTCCATTGTGTGTAGGGTTTAAGAAGGGGATATTTTTTATTTATTTCAATGTGAATAACCATTTCATGAGTACATTGAATCTCACTAATAAATATGGGTCTAGGGTTTATACATCCACCAAGAACATTGTGGATGTCTATACAATATTTTTATATTTGGTTTCTTGTTACCCATCCTTTGCAATAAAGAGAACCAAACAATGAGAAAATGAGATTTTTTAGATGGATATTTTTTTACCATGGCAATTAGTTTATCTAGGATAATATTGAGACAACTATATTATTGTAAATTTATTTATTTATAACATTTCTTACTATAAAAGAGAATTCATTAATGCCTAAAACCCTTCTTATATTTTCCTCCCACACATTCTTTAATAATATTTTTTCTAGTAGCATAGATTTAATTTCATAAAATTAATATTAAATTAGGAAATTGTTAGTTACTTAATATTTTATCCAAAAATATCTCTATTGGTTAGATCTCATACATAAAATTTCTATACAGGCGTAAATATTAGATTTTTTATTCGTGTTTACAAATTTCTAAATTTGGTAACCATATTGGAATTACGGACACCCACATGGAAATCAATTAATAAATAGATTAATCTTTTTTCCTGAAAAATATAATAATTTCAAAATCCATAATAATCATTACTAAAAGATATAATGTACCTTTTATTGACTATGATAAATGTATCATGGATATAACGTACACGACTATATATAAATTATAACATATTGATTTTAATTTATATAGATTCAAATGTTTTAATAGATAATTTATCCCAAATAGTAGTTAAACATTTATTATTATTTTTATCCAAGCTTGGAAATTATCTCATTTTAGACTTTTCATGTATTTTCGTAAGCTTAATGTGACCCAAATGGGTATAGTACAAATCAAATGTACATAGTATATAAGATGAAACATTACATGTATTAAATTTTAATAATCCATTATAATAGTGTCCATATTACAACCCGAGATTTTATAAAATATATTCTTTTTAATTTCTTTCATGTCTTATATTGTACGATACACCAAGATTATCTTGCGCTATACACAACACCCTATTAGCCTGCTGCATACGCAACACTAATCTTGGATCATGTTACACACAATTTCATGTTTGTTTGATAGTAGTTATTCTACACAACATTAAGTGTGTATATATATATATATATTCAATTTATAAATGAAATATGGTTGGATTTTGTTATACGCAAAAACAAAGGAGTCTTTCACTACACGCAACCCTGACTTGGCTTTCATTACACGCAATCACAACCTTCCTTGATAGCGTGTGTTGTACGCAATACCGGGTTTCACTAAACAGCGATATATGGTTATAATATTATTATAAACTAACCGTTTTGAATATTAATAAATAAAATTTTTAAGTTTATGACATTATAATTCATCTTATACATTTTATAGAACATGATATGAGAACAAAATAAATTTTTCGGGTAAAATAAGTATTTTAAAAAAAATGCAGTTTTGCCGCCTTTTGATGGGGTACCCATTTTAAATATAATTTTTGAGAAGTTTATAAGTTAAATTTTTCAAAATAAACTTTTTATTTTGAATCGGGATATTAAAATTTACATTGGATAATGTTTTGATTGTTTTCTGAAAACTTTTATATTTTAATGAATAGTTAAAACATTCTATAATTTAATTTAAATCAACTTTTTTCATCCTAATACTTTATATGGTGAAATTATAATATTTAATTGTTTTAAAGTATAAATAGAATATATTTTTATCATTTAATAAAATTAATGATATTAGCATTGATTTTACATTGAATTCATTGGTTAAATCAATTCAATCTTTTGAAATGTTTTAAACAAAAACCTTTTTTTTCAAAACGAGATTAATTTTAATTTAATTTCTGCAGCATCTGTGTATTGAATTTGGAAAAATGGATTCCATATTTAGAACTATTGGTTCCAAATTATATTAATAGACTACTTTTTATTTTTGGGCATTATGAATAGTAACTACGGTAAATTTTATTTACCATCGTTAAAGGTAAATCGTGTAATTAATGGTAAATATAATATTATAAAATTACCCTAACACTTATCTTAATACGATTGGATAATTATATTTCATCCTAAGTCATATTTGGGTTGAAATGGAACCCATTATAACCCACTTGGATGTGATTAAGACCTTTAGTTTATTTTATTTAAAGGAAAGTGAAATATGTATCACTCAAACATTAATAATTAACGTATTTTTAATATAAGGTTATCCAAAAGATAAATTAATTTATAAATAATCATTTGAAAAAAAATGATTTTATTTATCATGGTAATTTATTTTTAATTTTTAAGAGTTACTTAATTACATTATTAGCTTATACATTAATGATGCAGAAATTATTTACTTAGTAAAAAATAAACAATATTGTTTTTATTGAAATGGTAATACATATCAAAATGCCAACAAACCTGATCAAAACTTATTGGTAATCTATATCTACACCATAATCATCCGATGAATGAATATATGACCGTTTGGAGTCTTATAAAAGTGATTATGACACTTCTATTATTTTATTTTATATGATGTCAAAGTTGTCACCTTCATAATTTAATAATTATAACATCATAAAATTTGGGTGTTTTAGATGATAAATCCGACTAAATGTATTATTATGAATTATATAAGAATTATCTTCATCCTAGTATTTTAATTTTAATTTTTATGGAACAAATAAATATATTTAATAATTATAAAAAAATGTTTTTGTAATTATTTTATTAAGAGAAATATCATATAAATGATTTAAAAATAGTAAAATAAATATTATATGAAATATTTAATATGCTCCACTAATTTTATAGATTACTATGACATTTTAAGAACCTATTAAATATTTTAGGTCGAATATATCCTCTGTGTGGATTTTATTTAAATTCAAATAAATGAATAGTGTCAAAATTGACACCATTGTTATTTTATAAAAACAACATATTATTAAATTGGTTAAAAATCACAAAAAATATTTAGAAATTATAAATTGAATTTTATATAGTGTAAAATGTCAAAATTTATCTAATTATGGATAATTAACAGCACATAAGTAATTATTTATAACAATTTAGAATTTAGAATCGTATTACCTAAATAAAATTTAATAGATTAATTAAGGATAAATCAAGTTGATAATGTTTAAAATAAATTCCCTAAATGTATAAATTTTATTGGTTGATGCGATTAAAACCATATCCCATCTAAACTTCGAATATGAGTCATTTTTAGAGGTTTTTAAGTTGGGATAGATTTATTATAAATTAATATTTTTATGATTTCCAAAGGTGCCCCTCTCCTCCTTTATGAAAAGGGAACCCCTTCCAACTTCACTTCGCACCCTTTTGAGCCTTGAATTACGACCAAACCCTGTTCATTTCACATCCCCACTTCCCTAGAAATCATATATATATACTGATATTCTCAAAAGACCATCTCTAGTACCCTAAGATTAATTTCAAAGGAGGCACTTCGAAGAAGATGTAATACCTTCTACCGATTCTTTCGAGTTTCTTTCTACTTCTACTTCCTATTATTTAGTGGTTTCATTATGAAGTAATAACATAAGTATCCCTCATATATTTATATGTTATTATAAATATGAAACAAACCCATTTCACCTTCTATCCATCCTACGGAAAATGAAATCACCGCGTGTGCGTACATACAGAATACCGTCTCCACGCCATGGTGTAATCTGTTTTTCTGCCACCACCTTACTTGGACTGGTATAATGGTGTAAACAATAAGTACATATCATTATTATAACATCATACTGGTTATAAGATATTGTATCATTCACTCCAATTCCATTCAATAAATATGGGAACGATATCATCGTTTGTGCGTACTTACGGATTACCCTCTCCACGACGCGATGAGATTCATCTTCCATGTTAAAAATTAAAGAATGATTATAAAGTATATATAAAAAGTAATCATGAAATATATTACATAATAATTCTACTGGATATATATATATATATGTGTGTGTGTGTGTATTTCATCTATTTAATTCCATTCAATTCAATAAGGAAACGAAAACAGCGTTCATGCGTACGTACGACCTACCGTATCCATGAACGATGTATTTCTTTCCATTTATCGATCTATTAAATATATTTATATTCTGAATATATATTATATATAAATCATGGTGTATATTCTTGAATTAATTAATCATGATCTATGTAATCACATTAATAATTAAAAGTCAAAACACGGACGATAAATGAAATGATTTTACCCAAAACACCGCTTTAACAAGGAATTTACAAAAGAATGGGTAATATAAAGTCGTAAGTGAATTATACATGATATCATAAATATTATTATGGTTATTTTACAAGTTAATAATATGTTTAAACCCACTATACATGAGTCTCGAACACATGCGAAAGAAATTGGACATAAGGTAAAGGATAATTATTCCACTCTTGTTCTTATCCTAGATTTTTTATTCGTAAGGATTTACTAGGGTTATTGTTATCATCCATGTCCATGTTTTCTAAAAGTGTTTTTATGTATTTTTAATTTCCTTTTTAACCATTTTGAATTTTACTATCTGGTATGTAAGGAATCTTTTTTTTGAGGTACTTTTTGACTTTTCCAGCAAAAGTACGAGAAGAATGGTTTTTTAAATTATACGGCAAGAATAGATTTTTACAGTTTCATAATGACTTTTTTTCATGAAGCTTACTCTAAAATATTTCATTATTATTTTCAACAAAATCCATTTATTTTAAAATTGAATGGAATTTTGCGAAAAGAAAATGATTTTCAAGAAGAAAGGATATTTTCCTTAAGAATTCATTTCAAGTGCTTTATCAAAACCATTTTCCATCTAAGATGACATTATTTCATATGTGTATGTTTCAAGTATAATGTCTCTATGATTTATATGGTTTCAATTTTCTTATGATGAAATGATATCCATTTTTTATATGGATTATTTTATCATTGAATGATGTTTGTGAAACCCAATTTATTCTTTGGGTTATGATGAATGATTCATTATTTTTTTGTGGAACACGTAAGAATGATTTCAATATGAGATGGGTGGGACCTATATCTCTCTCCAATGAATTGGTTAATGATTTATATCTCCTGAGATAGACATGGATGGAACAGAAAGTATATCTGATTCAGTAATACAGGGCTGCAACGGCAAGTAAACCCGGTTCAGTAAGGGGCTTTGTCCACTAAGATGGTCTTGAAAGCAATGCCTTAGCTACTATGGAAATCATATCATGTGCTTAATGGTTTCCACAATTACATGTTTCATTCCTATGCTATTTTATCAAGATTGATGTTCCATTATGATACATGCCTTACGTACTTCCAAGATTTATGTCATTGCTCATGATTTTGATGTTTAGAATTTATGTTCAAGTTTTTGCATTCAAACGTTTATGGATTGTTTTATGTTCTCTATGTTTACCCTTACTGGGCATTTCACCTCACCCTTTATATGTTTTCTTTTCCCTAGGATTTAAATAAAGGTTTTAGGTAATAAAACAAAAGGGGAAGATCTTTATGGGAGATGTTGAAGATCTTTCACCACGATTAGAAGATTATATTCTGAGTTTCCAAAGACACTAAACTATTATGATCCTTCTGTGTCTGTTTTTGTTATTTATTAAGTATTCCACAAAAGTAATGTAATTTTCATGTACGTCAAGCTTTGGGTCTCTGCAGTTGGTATCAGAGGAAATGTTTAGTTAACCTTTGGAAACTAGGATGCGAATGCTTTAGTGAGATCCCTAGAGATATTTCTAAGGTATGTCTAGGGATGTCCCTAAGGTAAGGTATAAGTATAGGGTATAGTCCGAGGATTACGGTATTGATCATATAATTAAACCTAAGAGGATATATATTGATGGTAATCCACCTTTACTATGTTGTTTTCCCGATCATGATTTTTTCCTCTCACACTATTCTTTTTGGGTTTTAGATGATGGATGGAACCCGAAGGAACCATGTTGGTCAATGTAATGGACAATGCAATGATTGTCCTCTGGATCAAACCAATGTTAGGGGAGATGGAGTAAAAAATAGTATTGCTTTAATTACACAAGCTATGATTCATTCTGGACTTTCAAATGAACAGAGAAGGGAACAATATTCTATTGACTCATTCATCAGGCAACGTCCACCTTCATTCAGTGGGTCTTCTGATCCACTTGTTACTGAACAATGAATCAGTACCATTGAAAAGATATTTTCCATAATTCTTTGTTCATAACATGAAAAATTTATTCTATCTGTTTACCGTTTAGAAGGTGAAGCAGACTAATGGTGGATTCTAATTAAGAACACAAGGCCCCAAGGTGAAATTGAATCCATGGAATGGGATGAGTTCAAGAAATTATTTTTCAATAAGTACTTCCCTCATATTCTTCGAACAACGATTTAGAAGGAGTTCCTTGATGTTAAGAAAAAGGATGATGAATCTGTTGGTATATACAAGGCAAATTTTACAAGGCTTGCAAGGTATGAATCTGGCTTTATCATCCAACCTGAAAGTAAAGTTGATTGATTCTTCAGTGTCTTAAAACCAAGTCTTCGAAGGGCATTAGCTATAAGATATGTCAGTAGCTATGAAGAAATTGTGCGTTGTGATATCAAGGTAGAACTAGAAGTTGGTGTAACATATCCATCTCATGGTTTTGACAAGAAACGAAAGATAGAGTTCAAGGAGAAATCTCAAAATGATGGTGAAAAGAAGATGAATGTTTCTTTATGTTCAAAGTGTGGAAAGAAGCATGGTGGAGATTGCCTAAAAGGTACTAGAAAATGTTTTACGTGTGGAAAAAAAGGTCATCGAGCTGTTGATTGTCGATGTAATGTGAAAAATGTTTCTAATGATGTGAATAGAGAAAATACTACATAGAACGCTCCACCAACACTTCAATGCTTCAAGTGCAAGGAAATGTGACATTATGCTAATAAATGCCGTAATCCGGGGGTTAATGATGATCAACATGAGAAACCCCTTGTGGTAAAGGATATAGGGAAGTCTCATGCAATCACTATTTGTGATGTTGAGTATGAAAATGATGTTGTGTAATGATTATGTGTTTATGTAATGTGATTTAAAAATAGTATCATGGAATCTCATTTATGGTATGGTGGAATTTTGGAATATCTATGTATTGGTTTTCAATAATTATATGGTACTGGTAACCATGAAAAAGTGATTGAAATATTTTTGGGAAGAAGATGATATGCGCATAATGAATGGATGATGAAAAAATGAAATGAGCTCATGATTGATATAAGGACTAAAAGATATCATGGTTTGAGTATATAGAATTTTTGGGATTTTGGTATGTGGAATGAATTTACTTTTGACACCATTCATGTTTTCACTAAGGTTCAAGGGGTATTCATTTTTCAAGAGAATACACGATTATGGTATTCACGTGTTTGGAATGTGACCAACAAGAGATATCGTATAAATGAGGGTATTCATGTTCTTGTGATGTGACCTTTCAAGTAATCATTTTCTTTATACTATGAGATTGGACATATGTATTTTGGATAGGTCTAAATATTGGAATGGATTATGTTGGAAACAAGTTAGTATTGTTGAGGGATAGAACTTTTTTAGATATTATTAATGGAATGTCATAATGATGTAATTTTAGAAAAAGGACAACATGCAGAACGGGTGACAACCCGTCGCGTCGGGAAATGCTATGATAATCAAACCCACAACCGAAGTGCGACTGGTCTTTATCGCATACCACTAGCCTACAAGAATTCCCTAGTTAGTAGAAACCGATTTTATTTTATTATGCGGAATGATAGATGAAGTATAAGTTCATTTTTTAAATCGTATACGATTAACCTCACCATTGATGGAATTATGTATATAAATTTTGCTAAATTTTTTTTCAAACAGATGGAATGACCCATCATTCTATCAAATAATCTGCTAACACTTCACGAATAACAAATTAAACTTCATTTCTTTAAGAGATGAAGTGGAAATAGTTCAAAGCATGAACAAGAATAAGATTTTACCAAAATCAAGTAAGTATTTCTTCTAATTCAAATTTTTAAACTTTAGGGAAATGTTATTGAGAACCAAATTTTTTTTCCCAGTACTCTCATATCCGATGAATCTGATGGTACCTTAGATCATCACAAATTTATGGGTTTGTGATTATTGGATTTTTCATAGCCATGTTCTCTACCACTCTCTGTCAAAACATGATGGATATATTTCTCTTCCATATCCATATTTTCACCTATGTTCTCCTATGTGGAAACCCAGTGATTAGATAATTTGGGTAATCGTTATATTTCATACATTAGTTTTTAAAGAAAAGTTTTAGTATTCCTTTTTACGATGTGGGTTTCTATGAATAGTAAACGATTTATAACCCCGACAAATTTTGTGGGTGAAATTTATTTTAAGGGCGTAGAATGTAACAACCATAGATTTTATAAGATATATTATTTTTAATTTCTTTCATATCTTTTGTTTTACGAAACACCAAGATTATCTTGCATGATACGCAACACCGCATTAGCTTGGAGTATAATCTTGGATCATGTTACACACAATTTCAAGTTTGTTTGATAGTAGTTATTTTATGAAACATTGAGTATATATATATATATTCAATTTATAAATGAAATATGGTTGGATTTTGTTATACACAACAAAAAAGGAGACTTTCACTACACACAACCCTGACTTGACTTGCATTACACGCAATCACAACCTTCCTCGATAGCGTGTGTTGTACGCAATACCAGGTTTCACTAAACAACGATATATGGGTATAATATTATTATAAACTAGCCGTTATGAATAGTAGTAAATAAGTTTTGAATTTAATGACATTATAAATCATCTTACTCATTTTATAGAACATGGTATTAGAACAAAATAAATTGTTTGGGTAAAATATGTATTTTTCAAAAAATGCAGTTTTGCCGCCTTTTGATGGTGAAACCATTTAAATATAATTTTTGACAAGTTTATATGTTAAATTTTTCAAAATAAACTTTTTATTTTGAATTAGGGTATAAAAATTCACATTGGATAAGGTTTTGATATTTTTCTGATAACTTTCATACTTTTAATGAATAGTAAAAACACACTATATTTTAATTAAAAAAAACTTTTTTCATCATAATAATTTATATGGTTAAATTATAATATTTAATGTTTTTAAAGTATAAATTGAATATATTTTTACTATTTAATATAATTTATGTTATTATCATTGATTTTATATTGAATTCGTAGGTTAAATCAATTCAATCTTTTGCAATGTTTTAAACAAAAACCCATTTTCTTTCGACAACGGGATTAATTTTACTTTAATTTATGGAACGTATGAATGTTGAATTTGGAAACTTTTATACCATATTTTGAATCATTGGGTTCAAATTATATTAATTGACTACTTTTTATTTCTGGGCATTATTAATAGTAACTACGGTAAATTTTATTTACCATCGTTAAAGGTAAATCAGTTAATTAAGGGTAAATATATTATTATAAAATTACCCTAAAACTTGTTTTAATACTATTTGATGATTATATTTCGTCTTAAGTCATATTTTGGTTGAAATTGAATCCATTAGAGTCCACTTGGATGTGATTAAGACCTTTAGTTTATTTTATTTAAAGGAAAGTGAAATATGTCTCACTCAAACTTTAATAATTAATGTATTTTTAATATAGTGTTATACAGAATATTAATTCGTTTATAAATACTCATTTGAAAGATAAATTTTTTTTCTTTATCATGGTAATTTATTTCTAATTTTTAAGAGTTACTTAATTACCTTATTAGCTCTTACATTAATGATGTAGAAATTATTTATTCAGTAAAAAATTCAATAATATTATTTTTATTGAAATTGTAATACATATTAAAGGGCCCAAAAACCTGATAAAAAATTATTGGTAATGTATATCTACACCATAATCATCCAATGACCGAATAAATTAACGTTTGGAGTCATATAAAGGTGATTATGACAGTTATATTATTTTATTTTAGATGATGTCAAAGTCATCACCTTCATTATTTAATAAATATAACATTTTAAAATTTGGTTGTTTTAGAATATAAATCCAAATAAATGTATTATTATGAAATATATAATATTTATCTTATTTATAGTATTTTAGTGTTAATGTTTATGCAAAAAATAAGTATATTTAAAAGTTATAAAAAAATGTTGTATTAATTATTTTATTAAGTGACATATCAAATAAATGGTTTTACAAATAGTAAAATAAATAATATATGAACTATTTAATGTGCTCTACTAATTTTATAGATTAATATGACATGTTAGGAACCTATTTAATATTTTATGTCGAATATATCATCTGTGTAAATTTTATTTAAATTCAAATAAATGAATAGTGTGAAAATTGACACTATTGTTATTTTATAAAAACAACATATTATTAAATTGTTTAAAAATCACAAAAAATATTTACAAATTATAAATTTAAATTTATATAGTATAAAATGTCATAATTAGTCTAATTATGGATAATTCACAGCACATATGTAATAATTTATAACAATTTAAAATTTAGAATCTTATTACCACAAATAATGTTTAATAGATTAAATAAAGATAAATCAAGTTGATAAAGTTGAAAATAAATTCCCTACAAGTCTAAATTTTAATTTTTGTTGAGATTACAACCCTATCTCATCTAATATTATAATATGAGTAATTTTTGGAGGTTTTTAAGTTGGCATAGATTTATTATAAATTAATATGATTAAGATTTCCAAAGGTTCCCCTCTCCTCCCTTATAAAAAGGTCACCCCTTCTCACTTCTCTTCACACCCTTTTGAGCCTTGAAGCTGAAAAAAACCTTCCCATTTTACTCCCCCACTTCCCTAGAAACCTTATATAGGTACCGGTCTTCTCAAAAGGCCAACTATAGTGCCCTAAGAGGAAGTTCAATGGAGGCACTTCGAGGAAGAGGTAATTCCTTCTACCGATTCTTTCAAGTTTCTTTCTTATTATACTTTCTCTTATTTAATGGTTTAATTTTGAAAAAATAACATAAGAATCCCTCATATAATTATATGTTATTATAAATATGAAACAAACTCATTTCACCTTCTATCCATCCTACAGAAAACAAAATCACCACGCGTGCGTACGTATGGAATACCGTCTCCACGCCATGGTGTAATCTAATTTTCCACCACCAACTTACTTGTATGGGTATAATGGTGTACATAAAAACTACATATGATTATTATAAAATCATACTGATTGTATTATATTATATCATTCACTCCAATTCTATTCAATAAATATGGGAATGATATCATCCCTTGTGCGTACGTACGGATTACCGTCTCCACGACGCGATGAGATTCATCTTCCATGTTAAAAATTCAAGAATGATTATAAAGTATATATAATAAGTAATCATGAAATATATGACATAATAATTCTACTAGATTTATTTATTTTTATATGTATGTCATCTATTTCATTCCTTTCAATTCTATAAGGAAACGAAAACAATGTTAATGCGTACGTATGACCTTCCGTCTCCATGAACGGTGTATTCCATTCCATTTATCAATCTATTATATATATGTATATTCTGAATATATATTATATATAAATCATGTTTTATATTCTTTAAGTAAGTAATCATGATCCATGTAATCATATTAATAATTACAAGTCAAAACACGGACAATAAATGAAACGATTTTACCCAAAACACTTCTTTAACAAAGAATTTACAAAAGAATAGGTAATATAAAGTCGTATGTGAATTATATATGATATCATAAATATTATTATTCTTCTGTTACAAGTTAATAATATTTTTAAACCCACTATACAGGATTCTCGGACACATATGAAATAAATTGGACATAAGGTAAGGGATAATTATTCTAATCTCATTCTTATCCATGATTGTTTATTCGTAAGTATTTACTGGGGTTATTTTTATCATCCATGTACATGTTTTCTAAATGTTTTTTTTATGTATGTTTAAAGTAATTTTTACCCATTTTGACATTTACTACATGGTATGTAAGGAATCTTTTTTTTTGAGGTACGTTTTCGCTTTTCTGGCAAATGTACGAGAAGAATGTTTTTTTAACTTATACTGCATGAATGGATTTTTACGGTTTCATGACAAAATTTTTTCATGAAGTTTACTCTACAATATTTCATGACTATTTAAAAAAATGATTTTCATTTAAAATTGAATGGTATTTTGTGAAAAGAAAATGATTTTCAAGAGGAAAGGATATTTTCCTCAAGAATTCCTTTCATGTGCTTTATCAAAACCATTTTCCATCTAAGATGACATTATTTCATATCTGTATGTTTCAAGTATAATGTCTCTATGATTTATATGGTTTCAGTTTTCATATGATGAAATGATATCCATTTGATTTATATGGATTATGTTATGATGGAATGATGTTTATGAAACCCAATTTATTCATTGGGTTATGATTATTGATTTATGTATGTTTTGTGGCACACGTAAGAATGATTTCAATATGAGATGGGTGGGACCTATATCTCCCTCCAATGTGTTGGGTAAAGATTTATATCTCATGATATAGACATGGATGGAACAAAAAGTTAATCAGGTTATGTAATACAGGGCTGGAACGACAAGTAAACTCGGGTCAGTAAGGGACTTTGTCCACTAAGATGGTCTTGGAAGCAATGCCTTTGATACTATGGAAATCATATCATATGCTTAATGGTAGCCACAATGACATGTTTTATTCCCATGTTATTTTATAAAGATTGATGTTCCATTATGACACATTCCTTATGTACTTCCAAGATTTATGTCTTCGCTCATGATTTTAATGTTTAGATTTTATGTTAATGTTTTTGCATTCAAATGTTTATGGATTGTTTTATGTTCTCTATGTTTACCCTTACAGAGAATTTGAGCTCACCCTTTATATGTTTTCTTTTCCCCAAGATTTAAAGAATGGTTTTACGTAAGAAATTAAATGGGGAAGATCATTAGGAGAGATGTTGAAGATCATTCACTATGATTAGAAGATTATATTCCAAGTTTCCAAAGACAATAAACTATTACAATCCTTGTGTTTCTTTTTTTGTTATGTATTAAGTATTTCTCAAAAGTAATGTAATGTCCATGTACATTACACTTTGGGTCTCTAAATTCCATTTATAACAAATATCCTACTATTGGAAAATAATTATAACCCTCAAATACTTGATTAAAACAATGATTGTTTCACAATCTCTATAAGACTATGTTACAATTCCATTTGGGAACAAGTAAGATATCATTTTAGGTGATGATATTTTTTGAGGTAATATCAAGATCAATCAATCCCTTACTTTGGATCATAATGTTCATTGACTAACCCTTGTAGAGAATCATTCCATATGTAATTTATTTTATCCTATTAAGGTGATATATATTATTTCATGTCTGTTAAGAACCAACAGAATCAACCCACCTCAATCAAAATCACATAAAATATATCCAAAATGTGATATTTTAATTTTTCATTATGATATTTATTCTTATAGATATGATATACATGTTTTAGGTCCCTAGACATGGCATAAAAGTTCAATGCCACATTCTTCTTTTTATGTTGATGGATTCCTTTATAATGATGGTTTGGATATTTTTCACCATTGAGGATCCAAATTGATCAACTCCCTCTACCATAAGGACATTATAATTAACATACATAGGCTTAGTTTCATCCTCATGTTTTTTATTTTCTTCATCAATTTGTAGGTAGTTTAATATCCCATTAGTGTAAATTTATTCCATATTATGCATTAGAGAAAGTTTTAAAACCATCCAAGAAGGAGGGACCTTATAAATGACTATATGTAAGGAATTTAATACCACAGTGACATGAAATCCTGAAATCATAAGGCCCTTACAAAATTTGTTGAAGCACAACCACCTAGGAGACTATGTTGAAGGATAATTCCCACATAAACCCTAATGATGTGTAAAAGGGGAATCCTATAGGGACCACACAAAAAAGGGATATGGATGGCCATTCTAAATAGTCTCAGCCACTAAGTCAATTCGTTGATGCTTTTTTGGCTTTGTGAATGATGTTAGTAATTCCCACCCTATATTTGAATCCTCAGAATGAACACCCTCTATTCGGATTGTAAAACATGAGACACAATCTGACACTAGTGAATCTAATCAAGATGCACTTGGTAAAGTATTACAAATTGAGAATGACTACATACACTCTAGTTCTAATTAAGGAAATATATTGATTGTTTACCCAGATGGATTTATTTCTCCACATACTAAGTATACCTAGAAACATATTTATATTTCTAAGATGGATTGAACTATTGTCCCTAGATACTTGGGGATTCAATTGAAAAAATTCATGATCCCCCCTCATCCTTGAGTTTGTCGGGGTCCTTCAAAAATGTCGGATAAGGAGGATTCCTCCTCATCATCAGCATTAGAGGATATGGAGGAGTCATAGGATGATGTTATGATAAAGAATTTTACCCATGTTATTAAAGAGTGTTATAAAGAATATTTTTACCCCTTGATCAAAGAAAAATAGTGGTAGTCCTTTGGAAGGAATCTTAACAAGGAGATAACAATAGATGAGTATCTATGTATATGAGATAAAATAATTGATAGTGTGAAATTTGGACTTGATATAGATCCTAACATTGATTTTATACACCTCTATTGGGAATAGATGGGGTTTATTTGGGTTTTTTTGGATTATAATGACTCAAAAATGGTTACTATGGATTTTTATTAAATTTGAGGGAATGTTTCCCTTGATTCTAGAGTTGGAGGCTGCTAAAGATAAACAAATTCAAGTTCAGGACCTTTTATAAGGAATAGTGTAAGATGAAATGTATAATGACTTTTTTCATTTGTTTATGTTTTTTCTTGAGGGTTACTCTTCCTAACCAAGAATGTACATCTTGTACATATTTAAGAGATGAAGCAACTATTTTTTCTATTTTTGGAGGAACCCACTGGTTTATAAAGGCTGTTAGATTTATGTTTTATACGAAAATGAAGGATATTTTATAGGGTAAATTGAACAAACCTTGATGTCATTTTTATAGATTTTAGGGTAATTTTTCAACATCTCAAAAACCGTTTTATGATAAATATTATTGCTATTTCTTGTTGAATTTTTTACACACGAGGGTTTAATTAAATAAAGATTGTTTTTAAATGATGTACTAATGTAGACACATTCTTGAATCTGAATTTTTAGGATTGATATAGAATGGGATTATAATAAATCTTTTGTTACTGTTAATTTAGTTGTGATGAGAATGTTTCAGGTCATATGGTTTGCGACATAATTCCTGAAGATTGGATGGTTTTCAACTTTGATTGGTTTAAGGTCGATATGGGGATGAACTTAAAAATAGAGGTAATATAAATGTTGTAATGAATAGAAATATATTGGCTTACAGTTGGTATATGGAGCTTCGAATGAAAAGTCCTAGAAATGGTAATTGATAAAACTCTTTAGAGATAGTTTGTGGGGGTAGCTACAATATATAAAATCAAGAACAAAAAAGATCTTTCAGATATTCAAGACCACATTTTTTATGATGAAAAATATTTTGTGAAGCATTTATTACAACGGGACCTAGAATCTACCATTAGATAATAATTTTATACATGTTTCTCTCCGCGAATACTTGTTCATTGGAGGCGATTAAACATGTGAGTATTGAATGTATTATTGGTGAACTCTCTCATGGCTGCACAGGTATGCTTTAGAGGTACTCCTTGCTGCTTTTTCATGATTTCACTTTTTATATTTCTGGTATAATCTCATTATACCTCGTGTAATAACCTGAATATTATATTTTTCTTAATAAATTTTGGGCATCATGGGTTTACTCATTCTTGATGCCTATCTATATACTATATATGTTTTCTATTTCATACAATTTATAACTCATATTTTTTTGTCTATTACATCCTTAATTGTGAAATTTTATTATAATGAATCCCTTATCTTATTCAGTGTCAAATTATGTTGATACATGTCAAAAAGGTCAGGAATTGTCTCCCTCAACAAATATGATAAACATTCTGCAATTTTTTCCATTTGCGGAACACATGAAGTGTGTAATCCATGGAAGTGTGTATCTTTGGAGTTGATGGTTTTTAAAAAAATGTAGTTTTACAAGTAGAATCTTCATCCAATTTTTTTACCTATAGAAATTATTTTCATTTAATTACACCACCTACAATGTATTATCAATCCTATCTATAACCATGTTGATGTGGTCCATTGTGATGATTGTAGGGGATTTTAGGGGATAATTTATATTGAAATTATGGTTGGTAGAAGATGATTCTATCCCATGAACATTACATTATCCTTCTCATTTATAGTAGATTCACCAAGACCAAAAAAATTTACTATGGGATTCTAGTGAATCTTATTTAAGAAACAATCGTGTATTGATTCTCAAAAACATGTACATTGTGGAGAGCATACATTGAATTAGTTTTGAAAAAATATATCATTGAATAATGAGTTTTTTATCACAAGAAAATAGTGATTTTTAATGAGGATTTAAATATTTAATGGAAAAATCTATTTTTAGGAAGAATTTGACTTCATGGGGAAAATTGACATTTATTTTCAATCTATTGGAGACTCTATTTTATATTCATGGTAGTACCAATGTAGTTATGTTATCATATCCATTGGAATTGGGTTGGTACCTTTCATGGAAATTCATTTTATTTCTATATTGAATGATATCAATCAGATTTCACATAAAAAAATAATAGATCATATAACACAATCTAGATAATGTACATTTCTACCCCTGAAAAAACATGTCTATTCAAAAATTTATGGGATTATAAAAAATCCATACATTTAAAAAATGTAAAAAATAAAAATTATATATTAAAAAACTAAATAGAATAATGGGATCAGAGGATGCGATAGAGAAGTGTGGTATTCATTGACATAAAAATAATCTCCTATATTAGTAAAGAAAAAACTAATGATATGATTCAATCGTTAGTGTAGATAATTACAGTTGTGAACCCACCTAAAGAAAATAATATTATATATATATTTATATACAATTCATTATAATAGATCCATATTAAATATAAAGTTTATTATAACATTATAAATACTATAGATCAATTCATTTAGTAATCCATGTGTGATATAATTGTTCACAAATGAGGATTTGTAGAAATGTGACTTGACTAGATTTCCAGAGAATGAGGAAGAAGCACTACATTCATTTCAAAATCATGATGATATCATTTTTAAGTATTTATTTTAAATTTTTGATAAAAAAAATATATTAAATATATAAAATAATTATATATATATATATTAATATTAAGATCACCAAAGAGAGGGTACAATAGTGTTATTGTATTTTCGCTGTTTTTATATAATTATACAGTACATGGAAGTCATAAGAAAGAAGAGTATCAAAATAATAAATCTATTATATTGTTCTATTTACAACTACTGATTCACTATATAAAATGGATAAATAAGAAATCTTTCATTAAATTAAAGAAGAACTTATTACTAAAATCTATCTACATAAGGAGAATTTAGCCTAATATGCATTGAAGACTATTTTTATGGGGCTACTAAAATATGTCTTATTAAAAATTAATTTTTCACAACAAGTTTAACATTATAAATGAAATGAAACCATAAAATATTTATTTTATATAAATTATTTGATGAATTATTTGTTTTCATATGCTGTAACTATGTGCCTAAGTTGTTTTCAATATTCAAAAAATTATTTTCTTAATTGAATCTTGTTTTACTCTGTTACGAGAGAGGTCTCATCTAAACATACAGTGCAATTAAAATCTAAATTTAAAGCACCTAGAGACCTATTTGAATTATTTTTATTGAATTAGTATCTTATTTCACACAATATTTTATATTCATATAAAAAGTTTCTAAATAAGTTCAATATGATTATATTTAATATTAGTGGAGTAGACTACATACACCTGTTCCTGTTATATTTTAAACCTGTTCAAAAACATGGAACTATACTGTTGATATGTTAATGTTTTCTCCCATATCCTCTCAATTTATGTCTATGATTTGATCTCTCCATTACCCTTAAAAAATCAATCGAATACTAGCAGTGGTTTACCTCAAATTTTCTTTGTTTCAACCTAAAATAGGGTGTTCAAATTGCCTCTCGATTCATGCTCTGGTGAGTATCGAAAAAAAATACCAAAGGTGAGGAGGTTTGGATAATTTCAGTCCTCTCACAATATTTTAGGGTAAGTATTAAACACACTTCTTTGTTTCACACCATCTAATATTGGGACCTTAATTTTTTAAAGCTCCCAGGTTGTTAATGTGTAGTTAATTGGACTATTCTATGTGGTTTTAGGTTAACTACGACTTCTGAGGTGAGTTTAAAATCCACTGTTCATTTTCACCCTTCTTAGTTTTGTTCCATTGATGATTTAGGATGCCTAGATTTGGTAATAGGGTCTTTTGATCAATCCTTATGGTCTACACTCACATACATAGATATTTATAAATATGAATATATATAACCCTCCCTATATGTACTCCCTCATGATGCAGGGGATACATGAACTGGATTAAGGATGTATATATATTTATATATATGTGTGTTCATGTCAGTGTGGGGTTGTTTTGGGTGGTCACCGCCAAATATTTCATGTGCCAAGGTAGTGTTGTATTTGTTCCTCCTTGTGGTAGGGTCCCATTCCAAACAGTCAAATTTTATCGATGCATTAAATAAATACTTACTAAACTCGTTTAAGATTTTGATTAATGAAGTGATGTATTTAGATTAAATGTATCTTAATTTTTAATTTATTATTTTTCATTATTTCAATGATAAATTTTTTAAGTGATTTTGTTATAGGAAATATCATGATTTATAATAAAACCCATCCAATGGAGGTGTGATTTCCTCAATCAAAATAGTTTCTATTAGACTTTTATGCTTCTTGGTGTTGTTGTACTAAAATTTATTTATACCTAGATGTTATGTTTGAAATATTGCACGTTTAGGAAATGGACCCTAATAGAATCAGAGAAATGGAGTTTCAATTTTTATATTATTAAATAACGAAGGTATTGTCTATATACTTGGACTAATTTTCATATTTGAATTTCCCACATATGATATTTTTCCATAATTTTCATCTTAGTGTATTGAGTTGTTTGAGTCCCCATTTGGGTGTTCTTGGGCTAGACCTTCCTAAGGGTAAGATTTTATATATTAATTTTTTTTCAGTTATCTTGTGAATTTCACAGTTTCAAATCCCATGTATGATAACCAATTGAAAAACCTAGGATAAGTTCTTCAATATGAAAATGAAAATTGAAGTTGAAATTGGTAAGTATAGTAACTATATTACTAGGTTTTATAAAATGTGATTGTATAATAGGTTGCATGTCTATAGAACCCCTAACCAGGTTAATGGAATGTATAAAAGTTAACCTTGATTGTTGAAAGTTTAATAAATGGATTAAATGAATAGTTTAAAGCTACATTGAATTATAACACTATTGAAAGACAAGGCTCAATCCCAACAGGATTCTTTATTACTTAATACATAATTAAATGGATGCATGCCTATTTATACTTGTCACACAAATGAAAGGTATTGTATTGAGCCTTATGAGCTCTTTGTTATTACATTATCAAAATAGGAAGGCCCGAACTCGATATTGCATTGGATTCCAGAGGGAATTCCATTAGCACTTGAAGACCACACTCCAAATTAAAGGATACAGAATTCTTAGGTTGAGAACTACCTTGAACCTAACACTTGTTGAACCATGGATTCCCAGTATGAAACCTTAGGATCCCTCGTGTATAAATAGAGGACTCTTTTGATACACTCCATGGATCCTGAACTTACAAGTGGGTTCCATGGATAAATTCCATCGGGCCCAGTCATTTCATAGCATTGTTTTACCATGGATGTAATACCAAGACATGGGGCGCATCTTACTATTGAATTACATGGATGATATTCCTTGTATTACACTATTAACTTTATATAGGATGGTTTGGATACAATGCTTCAATCCAACAGCGAAATTTAGGTGGCGCTTTTAATTTCCATTAAACATAGTCATTGCTTTGCCCTGTTTTACCTTGGATGAAATCAATGGACTCATTAGGAATTTTATTTTTGAATAACTTTGACTATTATCCTTTTATTACACTTCTACGCTTACATTGGAAACTGTATTTAATAAATTTCAATACCTGGAGGTATATGTTTCCTTGGTTATTACCTTAAAACATATGTGTTAAATATCATCACATGATTCCTTGATATATCTTGAAACCTTCATTATTTTGAAAATTTGAACTAATTTTGAACTTGTTATAATCAATTCATGAACTAGTTACATGTTTAGAAACTATCATAGGCCTGAAGCTAGAATATGCATCAGGTATCCCATTGGAACCTGGATGGTTGTTGTTTATTTATTCCGCTCGTTATTCTTTTGTATTCCTGTAAAAAATATAATTATGTTACACTATCTGGATTGGGATAGATATAATGGGAGTTGGCCTACTAACATTTATAACTCACACCTTTCTCAGGTACCCTTGGTAACTGATTATACATTATATTTTAAGGATCTAGGTTGATTAATGTATTGTGTGTTCATAGGATTTATGAGAAAAGGATGTAAATGATGTTTGGGTGCTCATGGAGATCACCCATGGAGATTTTCTGTATGTTCATTATCTTGTATTTTAATTAAAATCATGTTGTACAATCCACTTAATTTAGTTAGGAATCATCACCAGGACATGAAACATTCTGTCGTATAAATAGGCGTTGGCCTTTTTTAATAAATTTAATATATTATTCTTCCACTGCTTTGTTATTTATTTATGTATTGCATCCAATGATTTATTTTATTTATGTTTTTTTTGAAAATTATTAAGGTTGTAATACCACTATGAAATCTCTGATGTGAGGCTATGTTCTCACTACTATCACCTCTCGAGACCCTCTATTTTATTGGGAATATTCTTTTTAATGAGGAGATGTTCTTGACGCCACGTGAACCACAAGTCTGGTAACTGGTTCGGTGGTAATCTAGGTCAAGACATTAAAAATTGATATCAAATGAGGTTTATTATACCTTGTTCATAGTATTTTGGGACGGTGGATAGGAGAAAAATAATGTGTTAGCGCTTAGTTAATGGCAGTTCTTGGGACTAATCACCACATTCATGGGAAATGACCAAGTGTCCAGGGGTAGGAATTATTGTTCATGATGTTGGATATTATAGTTAATATGATTTCTATTGGAGTGACTACTTTAGATTTCAACTTATTTCTTTATGTAATTTCTAGTGTTTCTTCCTTTGGCCTGATATGGAAGGGACTTTTCATTACAAGCATCATTTTGGGAATATATAAATTCACATTCTACGGATAGGGAAATTCCATGTAGTTTTTTTGGTTTGTCCACCTATTAGTATTAGGTGACTTGAATAAATACCACACCCTGTAATTATTTTCATGTAAGTTTAGATATCATGTTTTAGTGACATATTCATCATTCTTCTATTATTAAAACATAATGATTCTATGATTTTAGCATGTTTCTCTATGTTAGATTCTTGTAGTGACATGCTAGCTTATATTGATATATAATTGGTTGATTTTGTTAAATTAAAGAGTTTAAATTATTAAGGGATCCAGTTATCAGTTGTAAAATGTATGAGCACCTTATAAATGGAAAAAGGTAACCAATATATTCAAACCATTGTAAAAGAGTGCAAATAATTTTAAATGATAAAGTGAATTGTTTTCATTATATGGGATCCAAATTACAAGTTATAAATAATATGGAAGATATATATATTGGTAGATGGAAACACATGTGACTGAATCCTTACGTATTTGAGTATG
The DNA here is from genome assembly GCA_963277665.1 of Viscum album. NCBI lineage: Eukaryota > Viridiplantae > Streptophyta > Magnoliopsida > Santalales > Viscaceae > Viscum > Viscum album. Next base: position 672,175,783 of record OY728137.1, on the reverse strand, counting down.
TTATAATTTTAAATGAATTGGTTTCCTATATAAATGATTGAATAGTCCCAGTTAGGCTTGTTGGTCCATGTTCCTTATGATATAACCCAATATGTGTGTTGAGACACTTATTAATTAAGAAACATATTTTGTTTTTCATTATGATTAACTTATATTGTCATTTTGGGACCCTCATAGGTAACCTTATATGTTAAAATAAATTTATTTGATAAATTTCCTAATTAATTATAGGATTTCAATGAATGGAAAAAAAATTTAAAAAGAAATTTTTTGATGTTTTCCTATTCTTATTTTATATATTAGTTAAATATTTTAACTAGTTTAGTATTATAAATGTGAGTAAATATAATGGTCTTAAAATCAGAACCCAGAGGTGGTGTCTACTATTCAATATGTCATTCAAGGGTCATTTAGATGTCTTGTGACATTAATTTCAATGGAACTATAGGGATTCTTCTTTGGTTGTTTCCACTATCGTAATGACTTGCATGATTGGATTTGAAGATGGTCACTTTAATTTTGATGAATTAATATAATGGTCAAAGCCTATGCTTCTTACGGTGCTTTTCAGTGGAAGGTATCTCCCTTATAATTTAAATTTTTTGATAGTTACATGATATTTATGATGTTTTATTACATTCAGGTGTTGTTCTCTCTAGTAGGACTTTCAGTTTCCAATGAAACATTTATTTGGATTGGTGGTCATGGTTTCTTTGGCCTTGTTATGGGTGTGAAAAGTTGGCGATTCTCATTTTCATCAGGTCAGAATTGCATCTTGCATGGTTAAATGCATCATAGGTCATTTGAACCTTCCTTTATTGTATCAATGGATGACTGGTCATATTGACTTCTATGATAAATTTTGTATGATGAAATTGGACTCTGAAATAGATATTTTATGGTGTTTAGAACAGTATTGGATCATATCCATGAAGAGTTACATGATAAATATGGAATCATGTTCATCCCAATTCATGGTTTGGTGTTCCCAAATACATGCGTGTTTTGATATTCCAGTGTCATTGGTTCGGATTTCATAGTATGATTTTACATTTGTGAGAGTGTCTTGGATGAGTGACACATGTACAGTTAAGGTGTTTTTTTTGTATTAGTGTGATTGTGATCATATAGTTGTCTTCTTGTCCCTTAGTGATGGGAATAATCCAAATATTGGTAGTTTCTGGTAGGGTATATTAAATGTGTGCAATCCAATTACAAGGAACACAATCTACGAGGACCATTGAAAATGGACACTTCTACTTTAAATCCCTGTGGGGATTTTTGAGTTTGTGAATGATGGTGCTTTCTCAGCATCCTGATATTGATCTCCTTTGCAGTGTATAAAAGATAGTGAAAACACCATTGGTCTTGGAGGACGTTGGTGGTTAAATCATGAGTGATCATGGAATACCCTGGATAGTAAAGGAATGTGTTCAGTTACTTTTTGGCGCATCAGCAGGTGATTCTGAGCTTCTTTCATGAAGTCGACATGTTTTGGCTTGTCAAATTTTCCTTTTAGTAGTTGGGTATATTTCACTGGAAACCATTTCCAACCTCATAGTTTAATATTATATGTGACAATTGTGTACCATAACTTGACATCATCCTATATGCACTTAGTGAGTGTCAGACTTATTCCACACAAAATATTTATAATTTTTTTAGATTTTTTGATGATCTTTATCAGTTTTACACACTAACATGTGGTTCTTATTGAGCCTTGGTATGTTCTGAGTGATTCCATGGTTATCATGTATGAATGCCTTGGTTGGACTAACAGACTCCAATAGTTTCTTTTGAATTTCACTGGTCATCCAAGCTAGGAATTTTCAATATATGTTGACCAAGTGGCTCGACTCATTCTCTCTTCCTTATTTCAATTTTTACAATCATAAGGAACAATTTTAAAGAACTTTTCCTGGATAGGGTTTGTGTGGTTCTAAGAAAGGAAATGTATTCTGATAAATCATGATTAACCATTTTCTAATTAGTAGATCAGTATTAGACCATTCCTTTTTAATGAAATAATTCTCGGGGCATCATTAGGATGAATAGCATCATGATTTGTATGAATGTTCTGATGGTGGAGGTATCATTGCTTGGAATTGGACGCTTCCTTTAGTAATGACCTATTGTGGGGAGAACCGTAGGCATGATGTTTAAGGAGACAATTGCATGGTCAAGATTCTATCTAAACAAGAATGTGAATTCTCTCTTTCAATGTTTCGGTTGGAGAATGATCATTGGATCTGGTTATAAAGGCAAAAGTGCAGAATCCATTAGAAGTGCTTAATGGTGAGTTGGGAATTGGAAACATAATTAAACCATTTGAATTAAAATTATTGACCCTTTTAGATCAGGTAATGTAATATATATTTTTTATGTATTATCAGGGCTGAGAATTTATATGATGGGGAGATTGAAGAGCTCCATATTTCAGAACCGGACAAAAATCCAAGGGGATTTTCAACATTTTTTTACAATACAGGTCAAATTTAAAACAATGATTCATAACTCTTTTCCGTGAGTTGGAAAACACTAATGTCATTTTTAATTGCCGAACGTCTCGATAAGTTTCTAAGGTGTATTTGGGAGTTTTGGGAGTGTTGTAACTAAAACATAAATTTTTTAAATGTTCTACAACTGGGCACATGTTTTTACTGAAACCATGTAGTCCACAGAATTCAACCATGCAAATTATTGCAGGTGGACAACACCTATCACACATGCTATGAATGGTATTCAAAATTGTTCTCCTAGTCTGCATAGTATGATTTGGAGGATGTATTCTCACACCGTACACTGCATATTTCACACATGTTTTGGCTTACTATGTGGGTCAAATAATGAAATTATCCATATTATAAAATGTAAATTACATTAAATTAAATTAAAATGAAAAAAATAAGTTCATAAAAAAACCCCTCTCCTCTCCAAACCCACACAACTCACCCCCTGGTGACCAACACATGTTTTCAACCCCCCCCCCCCCTTCCGATTTGGATACCTCCTTAGACTATTTATCTTCCATAGTTTCCTCACATTTTGCCTTTGATCCTTAATGATATGGTATTTTTTCCCTTATCCTCCCAATTTGGTACCACGATTTGATATCCCTATCATCCTATGTACTTACTCTAAAATTTATTTATGGGATAACTCTGATATTCATTATTTCATCATATGATTGGGAGTGTGAACTGACTCTTAGGTAATGTTCGGGTGAGTTCCGACAATCAACACCGAAGGTGAGGTGGTTTGAGTCATTTCATTCCACCGAAATCATTTGGGGGTAAGTATTAAACACACTTCTTGGGTTCTCACTATCTAATCTTGGGTAGGTAATTTTTTAGAGCACCCAAGTAATTAGTATGTAGTGTGTTAGATAGTGTTATGTGTTTTTGAATTTTCGTTGCCTTTCGAAGGGAGATTTAAATCCATTGTTTCATTTCTGCCTTCTTATTTTGATTACATTGATGATTTTTGATGCCTACATTTTTAGGGAGTTTTGATCAATCTTTAAGGTCAATACTCACATAAATAGTTGTGTATATATATAAATATACAATATCCTTTGTGTACATACTCCCTTAGGGCATGGGGAATACGAGCATTGGGTTAAGGATATATGTATATTTATATAAATGTGTGTGTGTGCAAGTATGGGGTAATTTTGGGTAGTCACTTGAAAATCTATCATGTGCCAAAGTAGTGTTGTGTTGGTTCCTCCCTTGGTAGGGTCCCTTTCGAATACCTCAAATTTTTCCGATGCATGAATTAATTTCTTACAACACTAATGTTAGATTTTAATTAATATAGTGAAGTATTCATATTAAAGGTATCTTAATTATGAATTTTTTATGTTTCGTGATAAAAATTCTAAATTTAAAAAATTATATCTTTGATAATAAATATCAGGATTTATAATAAAACTAATCTAATGGAGGTGTGCAGTATTCAAGATAAAAATTAGTGATTAGACTTTTATTCTTGTTTTTATTGTTTTACTATTATTTGTTAATTCCATGATGTTATATATGAAATATGGAATGTCTTGGACATGGACCCAATGGAATTTAAAAAATGTAGTGTCAATTTTTAAATTATTAAATAACCAAAGCATCGTATAATTGCATAGACCGTTTTTTAGATTGGAATTAACCATGTAGGATGTTTTTCCATAATTGTCATCTTAGCATTTTGACATGTTTTATCCACTATTCAGATGTGCATGGGTTTAAAATATGTAAAGGTAGTCATTTCTATATTAAATTATTTGTCTTACATTGTGAATTTCAAAATTGAAAGTACAATGTATTCTCACCAATTGACCCGCCTAAGGTAAGTGCTTCAATGTGATAATTAAATGTGAAATGGAAATTAGAATGTATACTAAGTATATGACTTGGCTGTATCAAATGCAATTTGATAAAAGGTTTTATTTATATATCACCCCTTTACCATGCTAATAGAAGGTATCAAAGTGAACCTTGATGATTAAAAGTGACTTAAATGGAATAAATGAATCGTTGCAAGGGATATGGCCTTGTCACACTAATGAAAGGAAATTCTTGAACCAAATGGACATATTGATTACTTATGACATTATTAAATGGTTGGATTCCCAATAATAATTTTCAAACTAATGAAAGGTAATGGATTCAACATTATAAAATATTTATGACTTCATTATTAATATAGAAGTGGTATTAATAGATCCTACGTTGGATTCCTGAGGTAATTCCTAGAGAACATGAGGACCCCATTCCGAATTCATGGATAGGGCTTTCTTAGGTTGAGGCCCATTTAGAAAATTATACTTTTATAACTGTCGATTCCTGTTATTACATCGTAGGATCCCTCATATATTAGAAAAGGATTACTTGGATACAATCCTTGGATCGATCACTTACAAGTTGCTGTCGTTGTTGAATCCCATTGAGTCCAGGAATTTTATAGTCCTTATTACATTGGATGAACACCTTGGTCCTGGTAGAAGTATTATTGTAGTTTGACATGGATTATGCACCAACGATTAAACTCTTACCCCTCTACATGATTCCTTGGTACAATCCTTGGATCTATCATTCAAAAGTTGGTGCTATAGTTAAAGCCCATAATTCAAAGTCATTTATTATAACTATTTTAACTTGTAAAAATTCTTTTGACTCAGTAGGCTTATTATTGTGGAATTCCCTGGACAATTATCCTTGGATTAAACAGTTGTCGTTTTCCAAGCTACAATCTTTACATAGTTGGAAACCCATGAGATCTAAATTTCCATGTTTATTAGCTTTGAAGATCATTAATAAATATCATCATATAATTCCTTATTAAATAGTGTAATATTATTTAATTAAAAATGTGACTTATTTATAAACCGTTAATAATAAACTATTTAACCTGTTATGTGTTTAGACACAAACCAAGGGCCTATGAAGGCATAGATATCAAGTGTACCATAGGAACCCAGAAGAGTAATGTTTATTTATTCTCTTGTTATTATTCAATATACCTACACAATATTAAATTATGGTACACTATTGGGATTGTTTAAGACACTATGGGTGATAGCTTACTGGGATTTATATATCACACCCTACTCGGGTACCCATTATACCCGAGTGTACCATATATTTGAAGAATATTGGTTGATTATTGTATTTCTCGTACCTTGGAGTTTGGAGAAAATAATCTAGGTGAAGTTCGGGATTCTCATGGAGATCATACATGTGTCTATATGGTCATTTCATTCTTTTTTATTGCATTTATAATAGTTTTTTATTGTCTACTACTTTAAGTTCGGTATACTCACCATGACATGCATTCATATATTAACTAAACAGTTGTTGGTAGCTTTTATTAAATTTAATGTATTATTCTTCCACTAATATTTTATCTCTTTATTTATTGCTTCAACTCTTGTCTTATATTTATATGTTTTTATAGTTATTTATATTTTTATATTGTTTTTAAATCTCTGATATGAGGGTAGTGTCTCCCCACTATCACCTCTCGAGAATCTCCCTACTAGTTAGAAGACTCTAGTGTATGAGGAGACATTATTGAGTTCATGTGACTCACTAGTCCAGCTACCAGTTTAATGATATTTCTGGTTAGGATGGTACACCAACTATATGAATGAAATCAGAAAAGATATACCCAAATATTATAATAGAGAATTTCAATTTACATCCCATTAGGCCAATGGAATAAATAAATAATCAAATGGGAAAACATATAATGAGGACATGATACTCCCTTAAAAATATAATTATATACCATCAATCGTATCGCGTTATACCACTATATGATCAAACCTGGTCCTCAAAAAAAAATTGTGCCTACAAAAAGCAAGGGACACTTAGTTAACCTATTTCCATATCCATTATAATGGGTGTGTGTACAACTTAGAAAGAAAACATCAATGCAGTCATGTACCTAATGTGTAACATATAGAGTATGTGAATTTGATATAATATGTAAAAAGTAAACAAAAAAGACATAATTTTATAACCAAACCCTAAAATCATTAATGTAAAACAAGAAGAAATAACCAAATATCGAGTATTTATGTGCTAACAAGAATTGCACATTCCCCCAATCAAAATTACAGTAAATCAATTTTAGTATTGATGATAATGTGTAATGTAAAAATATATGACAACATTTCATGATATGTGTCCCCATTCTCATCATTAGTAGACACTCCATGCATGATTTTACAAGTTTTTTTATGGAAACAATGCATAACCCACCGTGAATGTGGTCATTAACAATATCATCACATGCAACAACATTATAACGGTCCTTATCCAGAAAACCAAAAACCTAACCCCAGAATTTTTCATTATCAATAACACTTTATTACTTAACCTAATTGTGGTTTATATGTAGACCTCCTCAAGTACCGCTCTAATAGTGGTCATTATTGTGGAATGATTGTATTCCCCTCCCAACATTCTTGGTGTAATTGGGTAATCACACCACCACTACCAGACATAATACCACATTATCTTATAGCCAATGAATTCTTGAACAACTCTTGCCCTACTCACACATAAAAAACACTTCACTGATTCGAATCATACCACCAAACATGAAATAGCCTGTATCCATCACCATTTCAGCTAGCATTCCCTCTAAGGGATTGTATGACCAAAACTGATCAATCTATTCATTATGATACATGAAGAATGGTTCCACTGGAACTGAAATTACCTATGAAATATATATCATAATAAGGAAAAATGTTGAATATAATCAATATTTATCAGTAAGCCACACATACCCACATATAATCATTAACAAGAATGTCAAAACAGACTATGCTAGGAACCTATCACATAAAGTATACAAGGGGTTTCATATAAGTAAAGAATATAATATCATCATGAGAATAATAGAAATAAACATGTTTCTATGAACATCTTCAGACATGAGAATGGGATACATATAAATACTCATGGAAAAAAGTATCATAAAGGGTCTCATTGATATACAAGCACACACATGAGGCCTATTCAAAGAGCATGGTCATATCGACTCTGTGACATATATAACACATTCACATATCAATGGGAGATATTTTAATCTAAGGCACACATTAGTGTCTAGTCCATGAAAATTAGTGGATGAATTCATGTCAGTGCACAAGGGACTCTTGTGAACCTTGGTACAATATCCAATTACAATAGTCATGGTTCTTTAAAAAAATTAATACTCAAGGATGACTAATTTATTATGAATTTCTTATCATTCATAATACATTACTAGTTAAGAAATATTCAAACAACATGGTAAACCACATATCCAATGTCAAGTAATATTTTATAAAACCAAAGGGAATAGTACATCAAACCACCTACCTCAATCAGAGTCAACTCATAGTCAATAAAGGACATCTAGAATCATCCATGTTGATATGAGTCTATTAGGATTAAAATTTTCATTATAATGTTTAGAAACAATTTACTAGTTATAACCTCTACTCACCATCAATGGATGGACTATATCACACTTTCAACGCAATTCCAGAAGAAATCCATATATCAATTCCATGTTTTTATTTCCAATATAGCATAACATTACCAAAACAGATTATTTATCAAGGGAAATAGAATTTAAAAAACACAATTCAATGAAACTTATTAATCATCATATATCATCATATAGCCATTATGATCTCATGCTCCAACGATCCCTTATATTTCTATGTAGACCCTATGAAATTGAAATTTGAATCTCTATGAAATATAACACCAGTGACCAAATGGTGATAAATATTGGAAGAAAGAATATAATTTTAGGACAATTGATGCATCTATGGATTATAATGGCTAAATAATTTTTAGAGGGTCATACATAATTACGTATAACAAGATCCATCAATTTAGGACGATGAAGGAGGCCACTATTGTGAATGATCGAAGGATCCCATATAGATTTTCCACTAGATATTTCATGGATTAATATATCTTTAATGGGATCTAATGGAGGGAGAGGAGGATGGGATAAGTCCAAAACCATTTCAAAATTTTGATCTGTTGAAAAAATTTGAAGTGGGGTCTAGTTCCAAATGTACAAAAAAATTATTACACCATCCCCATCGCGCCATGTCGAGATGATGGTTGGGGTCCAATTGTTGGTGGTCCCTTCCAGGTGGTAATATAATCTCGTACAACCAAAAAAAAGATACAGATATATCAATATCTTAGTAGTGATTCCTTCTATGTAGCAGGTATTCTTCCAACTCCACTAACGAGTCGGTGTTTCCGCTATAGTCTAGTAGGATTGGCAATGCCTGTATCCTTCTTTTGAGTTCGGGGTCTCCCACTGTTCATTCATTCAATTTTAATAAAAATCCTAAAAAAAATTATATGTGACGAATCTTTATTTTACACATCGTTCTCTGAATGATACATCTACAAGAAAGAAATATAAAAATCCCAAAAAATATTACAATAATAATGGTGTTAGGATTACTCTATCCCCCACATAACAATTCAATTTAGTGAAAAAAATTTGTAGATCATTAATAATGTCTCATAATATACCTTGATCATCATAAAAAATGATTCATCCAAATTCAATTCGTAATAACCAACTCTACTATATAAATATACACTCATTTCTGAATGTCCGACATGCCTCCACCACCAACACCAAGCATGAATATTAGATGTTAAGAATAAAAATAATAGTTATATAGAATTTAGTTTATTATCAGTAGAACTTATTAACTCAAAAATACCATAAATTATAAAATGGATGCACTATTAATCCTTAAAAAATCCTCACTATTGGAATTCTCATACGAGAAAACGATTTTACATTCAAATGAAACACCTAGTGTGGTTCAATTAGACCCCACTTGATCATATTCAATACATGGGTTAAATTCGATACCAGAACATCATCCCATGTTTTGAGAAGAACAGTTGAGTCCTTACTAACTAAGACAACTCAAACCCACCGACCATTTTATAAAGGAATCAATCGAACTAAATCACCTCTGTCATACCCAGTATGGTTAGATTTATGTGGTGACAACTCATACCATTCATGTTCATACAGAAACATTAGTTTGAAATATTTCATCTGGATACCAATTAAGGTACCCCAACTAAACAAATTATTCTAAAAAAGTAACCAAATGTGGATCTATAAGACTCAGAAACATTATTGAAGCATTCAACATTATTACGAATGTATGAAGAATATTTCAAGGAGTTTCAAAAATTATTCTGCAACTCCTCTCAACATCTAATAGGATCTTAACCAAGAATAAATGAAAATTTGTTTTAAATCCTAAAATTTTCACATCAAATTCCATTCCCAAATTTTTAATTCACATAAGGTCTCTACATTTGAACAAATCTTAATCAAAATCAAGCATTCATCAAAGAACGAGATATTCTCATGTCCAAAAAACATCTGTCATTTAATGTCACTACTATATCTCAACATCCAATCCTATAAAAAACTATTACCCTTTCCAAAATATAATCATTTCACATGTGTTGACTTAAAACACCCAATTAAGTAGTATACATTTATTTAACTCTCAATTAACACATCATCTTAACCATCCCATGAATATGTCATCACTTAATACAATAACTATGTGTGACCATCCACTCATACATGACTATCCTGAAATCACCATGTATTGAAACATTATAGACACCCAACATGTACTCAAATAGATTTAATTTCTCATTGTGCATGTAAATCTACATTGTTGCAAGTGTATGTTTTGATTGTTGACCCAGATGGGTATTTCTCACATATGCAAGATATAACTACGATCCATATAATCTCCAACTATTAAAAACTTGTTCTAACCTCATAATTGTACCATAATATATTATCAAATTCATCATATTCTCTAGATACATATCCACATTCATCCATATCTAGTTTACGTACCCTATGAACATTACTCCAAATGCACTAGTTGTTGAAAAAAAGTGTGACATTGAATCAATGTGTTAGTTTCATACTTCTATAAGCACAACTATATTCATAAATAAAACCTAAATATTACCATTAGTATTCTCACTACCTTACTATAAAGATTCAACCAACCCTATGGGTAACGAATATGTCAATGATCATCTATCTTTGATTTCCAATATGGAAAAACAACAAAAATATTTACACTTTCATAGTTGTTTTTCACCAAATTCATGGAATTATGAGAATATAATCAATCACGTTCATATCATTACACACACAAAAAGGATACAACATAACCAAATTGTTAATTAAAATTTCCCCCATTAGATAAATTGTATCCTTTCTAATGAGGTTCTCCATGCGCCAAATTACATACTAGTGTCAGATTAAGAGACTATGCGTCCTCCCACTCTCCAACCATGCTAGGTCCGACCACCTAGGATCTTAAAATGGCACTCAAATAGAGTATAATCATCAATAAATGGGATATGAAACAGTTGGTGACATCCCTAATGAATCATGAAAATTAGAACTATAAAACCCAACCTCATATCATGAGAACTATAACTCATGGTTCTCTGTACATCTGAGTTGATAGGTAACATGAAGAAATTTACATTAAGCCTTCCAAATGGTATTCAAATTATTAGGGATTTATTATTGACTAATATTATCCATATTGAAATACCATTAGTTATCAAATCATGTAAAATATCATTACCCAAGTTACTACCCTATAGCATGAGGCATTGACATTGTAGTTACAAGAGTGTCATATATAGGGCAATAATATCTTTCACAAAACACCACACAATGATTCACTAGGCATCACAACTCACTAAACGTTTTGTTGGTCTGAGTGGTTTACTCAAGAGGGGGGTGAATTGAGTACCAATTAAAATTTCTGTATTTAAAAACAGTGTCTTAAAGACCCCCAAATAAAATAATAAATTAAACTGTAGTGAATTTATATTAAAGTAGAGGTTCTGTCAGATTCTCAAGGGATTGATTAATTCCCAGTTAATCAACACAGGAGTGTGTGATTATCTTTTGAAACTAACTTACTAATCTACACTTAACATAAACACTTGCTAATTTAATTATCAAAGTAACTTTAAAAACAGTATTAGTTTTAAAGTGATTAGTAACGGAATAAAACTTTGAAAGAGATGGCACAAAAATGTAACCAAGAGGTTCAGTCTCAAGCCGAGAATTAGTCCTCTCAAAAGTTTATATAAGAATGATCCACACCCTGGATCGAGGTTCAACAGTTTACAACTATCCAGGTCCAAGACCCCTACCACTGTTCTTCGTGGGAAACAGTACAACAGCAACTAGCTGTCCAGGTCACACACGACCTCTACCACTGTTCTTCGTGGGAAAGAATGAATGAAAGAGTTTGGTAAGGATTTACAAATCCTTCAGTTTGAGTATAGGAGACAGTGTATGTGTTAGATACAGAAGATAACACACACTGCTCGAAAAGTATAGTAATAAATCACAGAACAAGAGATGTAGAGTTTATAAGTTGTTCTGGTGATCTCAGTGTAGCTCTGGACTTCTTTGGATTCAATCAGGAGTGAGTTTGAGTCCTCTTCTCGTTTCTGTTTGAGAAACAGAGTGTCGTATGCTCAAGGTTCACAGGTGGTGAGAATGTTGTCGATGAATTTTTTTCTTGTATGCACAGAACACTTCTCGAGTATGTTTGATTGTCTATGAGCTTCTCTGTGTTCTTCTCGTGCTTGTGTCGTTTTTGGTATATTGGATGCACCGCACTTTTTTGGTTCGATTCTTGTTGTTGTTTGTTTTTCGTCACACGTTCGTGTTTTTCTGGTATGTAGTCTTCTCATATTTATCTCCCATCAGGGGACAGAAACGATTTCTTTTCAGCAGGTACGAGGTATGGGTTCCTGACATCCGACAACCTTTATCCGATATTTGACAAATCATTAAAATGTACATGATATGACCGTTAGATAGATTAAATATAGGAAATAAAGAAATTCAAACAGTGAGTCGAGTGATTGGTAGGTAATCAGCATCGGTAGCTTGAACATCGGTAGCTTGAACATCGGTAGCTTGAACATCGGTAGCTTGAACATCGGTAGCTTGAACATCGGTAGCTTGAACATCGGTAGCTCAATGTATCGGTAGCTCTATGCATCGGTAGCTCCATGCGTCGGTAGCTCTATGCATCGGTAGCTCCATGCGTTGGTAGCTCTATGCATCGGTAGCTCCATGCATCGGTAGCTGTGAGTCTGTATTGGTAGCTTCGTCCATCGGTGACTCTTATTCCATCGGTAGCTATTTATACTTACACCGGTAGCTCTATATTTGTATCGGTAGTTGTATTTATAAGTACATCGGTAGCTCTGTGTTAAGTCTATCGGTAGCTGTCTGTCGGTAGACTGGTTACCGGTAGCTCTTTATCAGTAGCTATAGGCAGATTACTTATCTGTTTTATGCAGAACACATCCGATTGTGTTAGAATTAATTTATAACTTGTATGAACATGGATAAATGAGAATTAAAATATTCCAAAGACTATTTTAAAGATAATTATTGGTTTGATCATAGATTTGAAGGAATTAAAGTATAGATCAATAATACTTAAAGATATCATAGAGAATGAAAACATAATTGGGATTTTCAACACATATGAATACATGATTGAGATTATCAAAACAGGTGAGGTCAACAATCTCCCCCTTTTTGATAATCACAATTTATGATATGGACATTTAACATAGTGAAAATATAATAGTAAAGAGTATAATATTGAATTCAATTTTCTTATTAAAAACAGCATCAGAGATAATAGAAATAGTATGATATAGACATAAGTTATCAAAGGTAACAATCATAAGGTACTATTTAGACATAAAGTATCAGAGGTAAAGAAATAAAAATGAAAAAGGGTAATGTGTCTCCCCTTATTCCTTATTTTTCTCCATTGAAAATATTTCTCATTCTCTCATTTTGTTCTCCCCCTTATTCTTTCATAAAATGCATAAAATATTTCTCCCCCTTTGTGATAATCAAAAAGTGGGAAAGCATATATATATATAGGAGACAAATAACACATGAGAAGGAAAAGGAGTTCTGTATTAGAGTAGTCAAAAAGTAAAAAAACAGATTACACATGAATTCCTATCAAAAATCCTGGCCACTGGATTAATCCTCATCTGCAACGTGAGATTTTCCTTTGGGATCAGAAGAAGGCTCGGGTGGTGAGGATTCAGGTGAGGCTTTTGGAATGCCAGAAAAGATCAAAGGAGGCTGAGCCACTGACACAGAGTCAGGCCTGTAGGTTGAAGATCTTTGGGTGATCATTGGTGTGAGGCTTTGAATAGCTTGAGCAGGAGTCAGCTGGACTGAGGAAGCAGCTGAGGCAGAAGCAGGCAAAGCTGGAGGTATGATGACTGTACTGGCATCAACATGCAAGAAGGGCAGCAGCAGATTTCTAAAATCCATAATTATTCCTCCTCCTCTTTCCATAGCAGAGATGAAATCATCTTTGTTCTCCATGAATTTCTCTAAGGCAGGAGTGAGTTCTCGTAGCTTGCTCACTTGTTCTCTGAAAGCTTGAGTGACTAGAGGGAGCTTCATGTGTTCCAACATTAGCTTGAAGTGGTGTTCGAGTTGATGCTTGGTGAAAATTTTGGAGAAGTAGTAGTCCACTTTGCTTTTTATGGCTTCCTGAGAGGCAGAGGCTTCTCTCATATAATCTTGAACAATCTTCATTATTTCTCTAGCAGAGTCTCTTGTAGAAAGCACCACTCGGCTCAACTCCGATGAGTCCACAGAACCACTGGTTGAAATAGAGCCAATCTCCTCCTTCAACATTGCTCGAACTTGATCCAGGTCAACTGATAATTTGGATGTGAGAGGCCCAAGAGAGAAGTAAACAGTTTCTTTGAAACTCATAGACAAACCACTGATTAGGATTTGAACATGAGAGTCTTGTAACTGAACATGATCCTTCACTGAGGTTTTGAAACTTTCAAACACTGAGACAAACTGGCTTACTACACTCTTCACATAAGCTAGGTCCTTGTCAACTTGAGACTTTGAGCTCATATAAGAATCCAAAGCAACAACTGATGTCTTGAGAGCTTCCAGATCTGCTTCGATTCATGAAGACTGAGTCTGGCACTCTTTCACTTCTTCCATAAGCTCAGACATAAAGTAATATAAATTACAATCCAGAGATAGCTCGAAGGATCTCTCTAACATTTTCATTTCTTCATAAAAGCTTTGCTTCATCTCAGCAACTGATACACTGAATGATTCTTTCAGCTCATTCTTCATGGATTCAAGATCTGATTTAGAGACAAAATCACTTGGGATAGCCGCAGCAGATCCCCTTGCTGAGGCCAAATTAACTACAGAAGTAGTCATTATTGAATTAATTGAGGAAGCAAGAGAGGTTTCCATTAACTTCACTTCTTCAACAAAACTGGATTTGAGGTCCTCTTTCATCTTATTCAGATCATGAAATCTGACCACATCATCTGGCAACAATTCAGAAGCAAGATCATAATTGGTCTTCGGTCTATTCTCAGACATCTCATTATCTGAATCCGGATAATCCAATCCACAGACTATAAACCCTGGGTCTTCTACCCAGTCTCCAAGCTCAACAGCTACTGTAACATTTCCAAGCACAGACTGATGCTCCCCCTCAATGGGTGCATTCTCATGTATCACAACAACCTTTTCTGCTGGCCTTTCTTCATCAGAATCTTCTACTACAAATTCCACAGGTGCAGTATCTAGAAGATCTTCTGATACAGGTGCAACTTCTTCTGTAACTCTTTCTACTTCAGCAGCTGGCATAGCTGAGTTTCCAATCAAAGGACTCATACTTAACCTACCAGAAGCAGGCGATTCAGATGCGTTCTCCTTTTCCTCTTCTTCATGGTGAGGTGCAGACTGGTCTTCCTCATGAGTAGACAAAATTTCCTCTACTTTGCCTTTCCTAGAGTAAACCAGTTCTGCAACAGGACTTGGGGGAAAGTCTGGATCTCCTCCAACATCCATAGGAGTTTCTTCTTCTTCTTCTTCTTCTTCTTCTGTTTCATCACTATAAACAGGTTCCTCTTCATTAGGTCTCAGACTCGGGTCTCTCTCATCCTTTGGTCTTGAGGGATGATCCACAGGATTAAACCTATCATATATCTTCTGATCATCACTGACCCATTCTCCCTTCCATGGGTTCCAGTTAATTTTCATGTACTTGCAAACAGTCGAGGTGATGCAGAAATTGTTCTTGACTACAACTGTCTCATCCTGAGACTCAACTATTTCTTTCACTTTTATCATTACTGAAATTACTTGGCAAAGAACAAAGCATTTGTCTTTGACTTTGGTCTAATCATGTCTTCCATTTGAAGCATCAACAATCTTCACAGATTGATTTTTACACCATGTCTTAGCAAATGAAGAAGATAGATATCTTGATATCTCAGATTTGCAAAATCTCCTCGCCTAGGTATCAGCACATGCTGAACAAACTTGAAGAGCAGTCGATTCTCTCCATCCATTTCAGCAGCAACCACTTGCCTTTGATTCCCATTACCAGTCAGCTCTTGTAAGGCGGTTTCATAATCAAAGATATCACTGCTAGGTGGCATCGCTCTTGATACATACCCAGAAACACCTTCATGTGGTACTTTCAAACTCTCAGCCCACTCTACTGAAGAAAAAGACATCTCTTTTTCCATTTACAAAAGATCTAACCCGACTCTCATTCTCAGACTTCTCGAAAGTTACAAACTCATAGAACTGTTTTACCAACGTCGGGTAGTATGGGCCATTGTTATTAGAGAAACAATCCACCCATGTCTGGTCTTCCAGAATCTCGAGTACTAAGGATTTTCTAGGCAGTAGCCATTCCACGCACAGTTCCTTCTCGATTACAATGTCTCTATTCTGCAAGTGAGGATTCACTGGTCGCCTTCCCGATCTAGTTCTGACTTCACTAACACTGTCTTTATGCTGTGTCTTCTACTTCTTAGCGTTTGGTTCTGCACTTTCATCTCTGACGATAGGAAGCTTGGTTTTTTCCATCGCGGGTTTAGGGTTCTTGCCCGATTTGGGAGGTAAGGTTCGAAGGTGAGAGATTTTGAGCTCGGTGAGGTAATAAGTGGCTTAGACTGAGGTTTATCATTTAGGAATTCCAAAACAACTAAAATAGAGTAATAAAATAAAATAAAATGATTCGTATTCTTGGCGGCAGGCAGAAGTTTTAAAACCTTGCATCGGTGTGAGTTAATCATCGGTGAGAAAAACAAATCGGTGAGAGTTGTACATCGGTGAGAATTTCTACATCGGTGAGAAACTTACATCGGTGAGAATTTCTACGTCGGTGAGAAACTTACATCGGTGAGAATTTTCACGTCGGTGAGATACTTACATCGGTGAGAATTTTCACGTCGGTGAGAATTTCACATTAGTGAGGATTTTCACATCGGTTGTGATTAAACATTCCCAGTTCGTGTCTTATGTAACTTAGCCTATCCGAACTTAAAGTTTTAGTGAAAATATCAGCCAATTGATGTTCGGTGCCAATAAATTCAAGAGAAATATCACCTTTTTGATAGTGATCTCTTAGGAAATGGTGTCTTACATCTATGTGTTTGGTTCTAGAGTGAGATACAGGATTCTTAGAGATGTTTATTGCACTGGTGTTATCACAGTTGATTGAAACATGTTTAAAAACATATCCATAGTCCAAAAGAGTGTGTTTCATCCACAGAATTTGTGCACAGCAACTACCAGCAGCTATATATTCTGCTTTGGCAGTAGATAATGCAACTGAGTTCTGTTTCTTACTACACCAAGAAACTAAGGATTTTCCAAGCAAATGACATGTTCCTGATGTGCTTTTTCTATCTAACTTACAACCAGCAAAGTCAGCATCTAAATAACTCATTAACTCAAAGGATTGTCCTTTTGGGTAAAACAAACCTAAGTTAACCGTGTGTTTGAGATATTTAAAAATTCTTTTAACAGCAAGAAAATGAGATTCTTTTGGATTAGCTTGAAATCTAGCACACATACACACACTAAACATAATATCAGGTCGACTAGCAGTAAGATAAAGTAAACTACCAATCATACCTCTGTAACATGTTTGATCAACTGGTTTCCCAGTTTCATCTACATCCAATTTACAGGTAGTACTCATAGGAGTTTCACTTTCCTTGATACTATCCAGACCAAAACGTTTTAAAAGATCCTTTGTATATTTACTTTGATTCAAAATAATACCATTTTCATTTTGAAATACTTGAAATCCAAGAAAGTACTTAAGTTCTCCCATTAAGCTCATTTCAAATTCATTTTGCATACTTTTTGAAAAATCAGTACATAAAGAGTGTTTAGAAGATCCAAAGATGATATCATCAACATATATTTTCACAACTAAAACATCTTTAGAAATTCTTTTAATGAAAAGAGTTGGATCAGCAATCCCTTTAGTAAAACCTTTTGAAATAAGGAAATTGCTAAGTCTATCATACCAAGCTCTTGGAGCTTGTTTTAAACCATACAACGCTTTAGAAAGCTTAAAAACTTGATTTGGAAAATGGGGATTAGTAAATCCAGGTGGTTGTTCTACAAAAACATCTTCAATTATAAAACCATTTAGAAATGCACTTTTCACATCCATTTGATATAACTTGAAATCCAGATGTGCAGCATATGCAAGTAAGATCCTAATGGATTCTAGTCTAGCTACAGGTGCAAAAGTTTCCTCATAGTCTATACCTTCTTCTTGACTATATCCTTGTGCAACTAGTCTAGCTTTGTTTCTAACTATATCTCCAGATTCATCTACTTTATTTCTAAAAACCCATTTTGTGCCTATTGTCAAAGTGTCCTTAGGTCTGTCAACTAATTCCTAGACTTTGTTTCTTTCAAACTGATTTAATTCTTCCTGCATAACTATTACCCAGAATTCATCATTGATAGCATCATTGATATTTTTGGGTTCTAGCTGTGAAAGAAAGGCTTGATGTTCAACCTGGTTTCTTAGAGAAGCTCTAGTTTGTGTTCCTCTATCAAGATTACCAACAACAGCTTCTAAAGGATGATTCTTTAGAATCCTTGTTGATCTGGTAAAGGTTGGACAAAAAATTTCAGGTTCATCTATAGGTTCGGGTTCAACAGAATCAGATTCTGGAAAAAGTCCAGAACTGGATGCTTTTATAACAGGTTCTTTAGATTTATCATTAAGGTCCAGAATAGACAAATCTTCTTCAAGATTCTCAAAAGAGGTTTTAGGCTCATGTGGATCAGTTTCATCAAACATGATGTGAACAGATTCCTCCACACATTTGGTTTTCTTATTGAATACTCTATAGGCTTTACTTGAAATAGAGTAACCCAGAAAAATTGCTTCATCACTTTTGGAAGCAAACTTATCCAGATTATCTTTAGTATTCAGAATAAATACTTTGCAACCAAAAACTTTAAAGTAATTAACCTTAGGATTTCTATTGTTCCACAATTCATAAGGGGTTTTCTTAAGAACAGGTCTAATTAAGACTCTATTAATAACATAACAAGCTGTATTTACAGCTTCAGCCCAAAAATAAATAGGCAGGTCATATTCATTGAGCATGGTTCTAGCAATTTCTTGAAGGGTTCGGTTTCTTATTTCTACTACACCATTTTGTTGGGGTGTTCTAGGAGCAGAAAAGTTATCAGTATAGCCATTGTGTGAGCAATAAGATTCAAAATCTTGATTTTCAAACTCACGACTATGATCACTCCTCAAGGTTTTAATCTTAAGTCCACTAAGGTTCTCTACAGATTTAGATTATTTAACAAAAGAAGAACAAGCTTCACTTTTGTGAGCTAGAAAATATACCCAAGTATATCTAGAAAAATCATCTACAAGAACATAAACATAGTGCTTCCCATTTAAACTAGAAACTCTTGATGGTCCACACAAGTCCATGTGAACCAATTCAAGTGGTTGAGAAGTCGAAACTTCTTTCTTTGATTTAAAAGAAACTTTGTGTTATTTTCCCTTTTGACAGGGGTTACACACTTTCTCATTTGGGAATTCTAATTTAGGTAGGTCTCTAACTAGGTTCTTTATAGAGAGTTTTGTAAGTGAGTGAATGTTGCAATGTCCTAATCTTCTGTGCCATAGCCAATATTCTTTATGAAAAGCATTCAAACAAGTAATATTCTGCTTAGCTAAAGAATTAAGATTAACCGCATAAACATTTTCATTTCTTAAGGCAGAAAATACCAAAACATTCTTAGAATTAAAAACTTTGCAAGAATCATTTTCAAATTTAACATGAAAACCATCATCATATAACTGAGAAATACTTAATAAATTGTATTTAAGGCCATCAACAAATAAAACTTTAGAAATCAGGATTGAATCAGTGTTACCAATCTGGCCTAGGCCGATGATTTTCCCTTTTGAATTATCACCAAAAGTGACAAAGCCTCCATCAACTTTTATTAAACTTTTGAAACAAGAAAAGTCTCCTGACATATGTCTTGAACATCCACTGTCCAAATACCATGTCTCTTTACAGGAGCTCTTCAAGAAAGTTCCCTACAAAACAGATTTAGATGGGAGATGATTTTGGTACCCAGATTTTCTTGGGTCCAGACAGGTTAGCCAATAATAATTTAGGTAGCCATATTTGTCTAACGGGTCTCATATAATTTGCAGAATTGACATGCTTTGAAAGATAAAATTTATTAGATCCATAGCTATGTATATAACCGGTTGAAGCATATGAAGTTCCATAATTACCTTCATTCTGTCCAGATTTAGAAATGAATCTAGTTTTGGCAATTTTCCTTTGTCCAGGTTGGTATCCTATACCAGTAGTATATTTAGGTGCTACTTGTTTTCCTAGCATCTGTGTTAGTGTATTTTTGCCATTGGTGAACTTCTCTATGACTTTTCTGAGTTGCTCATTAGATAGTTTCAGTTCAGTGTTTTCTTTCAACAGTTGAGCATTCTTCTCTTTTTCAATAGTGAGTTCGGTTTTAACTGTAGTGGTGAGAGCATGCTGTTTCTTTAATGACTTGTATTTATCCTTAAGTTCATTACATGTCTCTTCCAGCATATCACAGTATTCAAACAATTCATTTTTAGACATTGTTCCGGAATCAGAATCAGATTCTGCATTATCTCCAGAGTAATAATAATTTAAAGCAAGAGTTTCAGCAGTTACCTCAGAAGTGTTTGTCATAAAGCACATGTTTGCTCGATTCCTTTCAGAGTCTGAAGATTCAGCTTCACTTGTGCTATCTTCTGAAGCACTCCAAGTAGCCTTCATGGATTTCTTATACTTATTGTCCTTATATTCATATTTCTTTTTATACTTCATCTTTGGACAGTTGCCTTTGATGTGTCCTTTTCTCTTGCACTCATAGCAGACAACATCATCTGATTTGTCATTCTTCTTCCAGTCCTTTTTCCATTTACCATGGTGATCATACTTACCCTTATAGTTTGTTTTTCTGAAGAACTTCTTTTTCCTATAAAATTTCTTAAATCTTCTAGCAATGTGAGCCATCTCATCATCACTGTCAGAATCACTTTCACTGTATTCACAGCTTGAACTTTCAACTACGGCTTGAAGCTTTTCATTGTCCTTATTCTTCGAAGTTGAGGATTTGAAAGCGACAGACTTTCTTGAAGGTTCATTTTATTCCTCCTTATTCACTTTAAGATCTTCTTCATACATCATCAGCTTGCCAATCAGTTCCTTGACAGGTAGATCAGCAATGTCACATGACTCTCTGATTGAGACAGATGTGCCTCTCCATCTATTAGGTAGACATCTCAAAATTCACATAATTTGTTCCTTCGATGAGACATCCTTTCCCAGCGAGATCATTGTATTGAAAATTTCATTGAACCTGAGATACATGTCAGAAATGGGTTCGTCAGGCTTCATTTTAAATTTATCATACTTGATAGTATAAGTTTTCAATCTCATTTCTTTAACATTAGTTGTTCCTTCATGAGAAACAGCTAAGGTATCCAAAATTTCATATGCAGTTTTACAAGCAGAAATTCTATTAAACTCTTCATCACCTAGTGCACAGTACAAGGCATTCATATCATTACAGTTGTTATTGTAAGCAGTCTTTGTAGGTTCATCCCAAGTAGATCTAGCAGTTGTGGGAATTTTGTATTCTGATTCAATGGCAGTCCAAATATCAAAACCAATGCTTTCTAGATGGATTTTCATTTTTAGTTTCCACTGAGCATAATTAGTTCCATTGAAGAAAAGTGGCCGGTTAGTAGCAGCACCCTAAAGTCTATTGTCCATGATGAGACAATTTTAAAGAGATAAAAATTTAGATATAACAGAAATTTTAAGAACTTTAAAATACAACTAAAATCACAGTTCAAAAAGCAGAGTACTTTTAGAAAGTATTTTCAAACCTCTGATACCAAGTGTTGGTCGGAGTGTTTTACTCAAGAGGGGGTGAATTGAGTACCAATTAAAATTTCTGTATTTCAAAACAGTGTCTTAAAGACCCCCAAATAAAATAATAAATTAAACTGTAGTGAATTTATATTAAAGTAGAGGTTCTGTCAGATTCTCAAGGGATTGATTAATTCCTAGTTAATCAACTCAGGAGTGTGTGATTATCTTTTGAAACTAACTTACTAATCTACACTTAACATAAACACTTGCTAATTTAATTATCAAAGTAACTTTAAAAACAGTATTAATTTTAAAGTGATTAGCAGCGGAATAAAACTTTGAAAGAGATGGCACAACAATGTAACCAAGAGGTTCAGTCTCAAGCCGAGACTTAGTCCTCTCAAAAGTTTATATAAGAATGATCCAAACCCTGGATCGAGGTTCAACAGTTTACAACTGTCCAGGTCCAAGACCTCTACCACTGTTCTTCGTGGGAAACAGTACAACAGCAACTAGCTGTCCAGGTCACACACGACCTCTACCACTGTTATTCGTGGGAAAGAATGAATGAAAGAGTTTGGTAAGGATTTACAAATCCTTCAGTTTGAGTACAGGAGACAGTGTATGTGTTACATACAGCAGATAACACACACTGCTCGAAAATTATAGTAATAAATCACAGAACAAGAGATGTAGATTTTAGAAGTGGTTCTGGTGATCTCAGTGTAGCTCTGGACTTCTTTGGATTCAATCAGGAGTGAGTATGAGTCCTCTTCTCGTTTCTGTTTGAGAAACAGAGTGTCATATGCTCCAGGTTCACAGGTGGTGAGAATGTAGTCGATGAATGTTCTTCTTGTATGCACAGAACACTTCTCGAGTATGTTTGATTGTCTATGAGCTTCTCTGTGTTCTTCTCGTGCTTGTGTCGTTTTTGGTATATTGGATGCACCGCACTTTTCTGGTTCGCTTCTTGTTGTTGTTTGTTTTTCTTCACACGTTCGTGTTTTTCTGGTATGTAGTCTTCTCGTATTTATCTCCCATCAGGGGACAGAAAAGATTTCTTTTCAGCAGGTACGAGGTACGGGTTCCTGACATCCGACAACCTTTATCAGATATTTGACAAATCATTAAAATGTACATGATATGACCGTTAGATAGATTAAATATAGGAAATAAAGAGATTCAAACAGTGAGTCGAGTGATTGGTAGGTAATCAGCATCAGTAGCTTGAACATTGATAGCTTGAACATCGGTAGCTTGAACATCAGTAGCTTGAACATCGGTAGCTTGAACATCGGTAGCTTGAACATCTGTAGATCAATGCATCGGTAGCTCTATGCATCGGTATCTCCATGCGTCGGTAGCTCTATGCATCGGTAGCTCCATGCGTCGGTAGCTCTATGCATCGGTAGCTCCATGCATCGGTAGCTGTGAGTCTGTATCGGTAGCTTCGTCCATCGGTGACTCTTATTCCATCAGTAGCTATTTATACTTACACCGGTAGCTCTATATTTGTATCGGTAGCTGTATTTATAAGTACATCGGTAGCTCTGTGTTAAGTCTATTGGTAGCTGTCTGTCGGTAGACTAAGTCTATCGGTAGACTGGTTACCGGTAGCTCTTTATCAGTAGCTATAGGCAGATTACATATCTATTTTATGCAGAACACATCCGATTGTGTTAGAATTAATTTATAACTTGTATAAACATGGATAAATGAGAATTAACATATTCCAAAGACTATTTTAAAGATAATTATTGGTTTGATCATAGATTTGAAGGAATTAAAGTATAGATCAATAATACTTAAAGATATCATAGAGAATGAAAACATAATTGGGATTTTCAACACATATGAATACATGATTGAGATTATCAAAACAGGTGAGGTCAACACGTTTTTTGGGGAACACCCAAACGAAAATTCCCAACATCAATTATATTAGCCCAACTATGTAAGAATAAAATTTTTAAAGGTTTGGTTTAATATAATTCCACTAGTTGATATAATTATAACTCCACATAGACTATACTCAGAAACTTTATTAATTGCACCCGTCCATAGGCTACACAAACACACAAACAGTTCATAAAACCAAATTAATCCTCTTCTAAAAACTAATAATGATAAAGTACATTTTCTATGCATATATAGATCAATAAACAATCATCAATATCATCAAGGTTCCCCACAATGTATTTTCACATAAAATTATATCAGAATTTGGCACACATAAGATTTCATAAACTCAAACTCAAGAATAATATATTTCATGTCGAACCTACTTGATGGATGTGATTCATGTAAATATTCATTAAATTATAACAGAGATTCTAATCCATATGAAATAAAATCACCAAATTCAATGTTCATCACACAAGGTGAAAAAATATATCATAACCGTGTAATCTAGTAACAACAATACCATACCCTGAAAATCTAGAAATCCCTCGAATTTTTTTTCTGATGAACTTGTTTGTTTTTCTTCAAAATCATAGAAACATTCATATTTCTTTTGTAACTAAATCCAATAGAAAAAGTAAATATAATAGCCTTATCAAATACCATTTTGTAATATCCTGAACTAAATCACTATCTATGATCTTCAATTTCCCAAGGCCATTAGTTTCCAATGCATGAACCATAGGCTATCACCTAACAGTGAGGGTCTATGGTTGAACCATGGGGATAATATTCCTTGAATCGGGGTACACATTAACAATAAAGAGTCGAATTTATAAAAACATTCAATAATTATAAGAATAAACCAATAACATAACCATAGTATTAATGAATGGGGAAACAACATACCCAAATTTTAGAACATGGAAATAACATTGACCTCTAACTTGTTGGATCCCATATACAAATAATATACACGGGAAAAGTACTGGGAGGTCCTGATATTCCTAAAACATTACATTCTCCTCTCTAGACTCATTGAAATATATCCCAAAAAATGATCAATTTGAGGACTCATATAAATCTATATGTGGAACAAAGGAGGGATTCTCAGGTACCAAAGTTCCATGAATGCCCGAGGAGGGTTTGAGTAGAACTCAGAAGGACGCCAAAAATGTGGTCTACTACCCAACTATAATATAAAATGTATGTGCATATGATAAGATCAACAGAATATAAACTTGTAATACATAAATGCATAAATGTAGAATTTAATCATCAAATCTAAAAAAAGAAAGGGACAACCAAATACATAACGGTCAATGTTTTGCAAATCCACCACAATACACAATCCATACATTCTTTGGGCTGATTCCAGTATGGTTGTAAATGTTGAATGTAAATGTATTTCACCATACTCTATATGATTTTCTAAGATTCTTAGTGAGGGTTTGACCCTCTATTTTTAATTACTTGTTCTACCTTTATGGAAACACTACATAACTTACCCTAAATTTGATCCTTATCTAGAACACCACATGGATGAAGTTTATGTTAGACATTATTCATATCTTTTCACACCTCACATTGTTTGTTGTCATTATTTGAATCTCTACACGCCCACCTGGATTTTGGTCATTATCCTAGAATTACCATAAGTCCCATATAAAATTACTAATGTAATTTGATAATTACATAACACCTTTATTGAATTATACCACTTCATTCTATGTCCATTGATTTTTAGCCCCATTAATGGTCTACTACGTAACCATCACCATGCATATTATCAAACACATATAATGAAACAATTTATACTCTGCATGCAATTTAATTTCATCTAGATGAACCTATTAGGTGATGTTTAATAAAATCTAAGCTACCTTTAAATCCTGATACATGAAGTAAGGATTCATCAGCTCTAAAATACTATACATTATATCTATCATAAAAATGAATAATAAGGAATATTGAGATGAGTTTTGAAGAGTAAACACAAACACCCAAATGTGATAAATATCGTGAATATCTAAAAATGATTTATTAAAAATGTACCACATTAAGGTGACATGAATTTATATAATTATAGAATATAATATTATAATCCAGATACTAGAAACAACCAATGATATTAGATCATCATCACACATGGAAAAAAGATGAATATTCAAACTCATGGAAAAAATAATCATAGAGTGTATCACAGCTATACCAAACACAAATGTGGTCAACAATTAATAATAACCTCCCAGTATCTAGGTATCATGAATAATAACAACACATTATATAGAATATTTTTAGTCCAAGGAAAAAATTTGTGATTAATACTCAGTCTTCGACATGTGACCTCAAGCTAGTGCACATGGGACCATCATAGCGCTTGGAACTTTGTCCAAATACATTAATCATTGTTCCATAAACCAATTAAGACTCAAAAAAATCATTAATTTATTAATAATTAATATTATTTTTAGTAAAACGTTATAAATTAATGTATATTCACCAAATATTGATCACCTAATATGTCATACATATAAATGTGCATAAAAAATGAAAGAGTACATTGAACTAGCTACCTCAAAAAGAGTAAACTCCAAGTCAAAAAATCATGAAAATGTTATCAAAGATGATAAATGTCCATTCAGGCTTCATAAATCAAAATATGGTTCATAGATACCCTGATATAAAAACCCAAACCAACCATCATTGGTTGGACCATCTCAAACTCATAACATCATTCAAAGACAAATCCTCACACCAATTCGATATTTCAATGGATAATTCATCTTAAACAATACAATAAGCATAGAAAGAAATTTCAATGACATATTTTTATCATTATAGAAAAACATTTACAAATTAAAATCCAACTCTCACAATATATAGAAAAGTTTTATCATCATATAATTGATTTTTCATCAGATTCTTCAAGGATTATTACAACAGAAACTCAATGACAATCAATTTAACAAGAGATGATAGAATACAAGATAAATTGAGACATAAATGTATCATAATAGATTAATTTTATGAATATGTTATTTCAGGATGAATGAAAACATGTTTCACCATTTTAGGGGAAAGAATGTGTCCATCATTTAAGAGGAAAGAATGATTCCATATGGTTTTGTGATTAGATACTTCCTAGATCCCCCCACTATTAATGTTGTACCATAATAAAATTTCCTGAATTTTTATGAATACAAATGTTACTATTAAAACCCTCTAGTTTTATTCTAGTAATTTTTTGTTGACATTAAGGAGTGGTTCAGGAGCATTTGGGGTTCCATAGAAGCATATAGCTCTAGGTTTTGGAAAGACAGACTGGGCTGTATGGGTAGTGCACGATTAATGATATCCAGGATACTCAATTATGATGGTTTTGTAGAAAACATCAAAGGGTTTCATAGTTATTTATAACCATACAACATTGCATTCATGAATTTGTAGTGATTTTTAGTTTGATGGAAGGGGACAAAAAGTTTTCCCAAACCTTGTACACATGTCTCACATTTAGTTCCACTTAACAATTAATAATTCATGACATAGTCATATGGTTTTGGAATAACATAAAGAAAAACAATTAAAATCTTAAAAATTCATTAAATAACTATTTCAAATTGACATAAATTATGGTTTATACTTGTTTTCCTCCCCATTTATGAAAATCTACTCTCTTAAGCATGGTAGTATTCCATATTCCTCAGACATATAAATTGAGCTAAGATCTTCATCTCGTATTTGATTCCTTTAAATTTATTTTTATTGGACAGATAATGGTAAGATATTAAATTGTCATTATTTTTTGTTCCACCATATTCAGTGTTATTTTTGTGTCAGCTAATATACTCTTTTTTATGGGAATTGTTTATTTTTTTGGTTTTCATGATTTCTACATTGAATATGAATCCAATAATGTAAAATTGTTCATCTACCAACCTATGGTTGGTTTAATATTAACTGTTAAAATGCTTCATTTGTTTTATAAAATATAACATCATGTTGCACACCAAACGTCCAACATGTCACCATAAATATCTAATTTTTCTTTTTCTATATTGTGACCAATGATAGAAATTTCCCATGTACTCATGTTTACGGTTAAAGGTTCCCCACCTAGATAAGTTCCACCCATTAGGGTTAGATCATGTGATGTCCTATAATTACTAAAACATATTATAGATTCCCTAATTTCTAAGTCATATCGATTTCCACATAATTAAAAGTTTAATAGTAATAAATTTCAAAGTGAGTAGTATGACCAATCAATGTGACATCACTGAAAATATGGGATGTGTTTGTTAGATAAATCGTACATAAAATGAATTTTAATCCATCATTATGACGTATTAATGAATAACCATCCATTATAATTAAATTTCTTGTGTGATATGGATGTTCTCAGTTATATATGAATGTCGTGAATAGAATCCCATTATAAATGTGATAACCAGTTATAAAATCTAGATTGAAATATTATATGACGACATGGAGTCCATAATTAAATGTGATATGTTAGCATAAATTTAAAAATGAAATATGATATAATGTACTGGAATACCATGTAATTGTGATGGAAAAGAATTTGATCCCATATAAAATGTGATATATCATCATGGAATCCCAAATAAAATGTGACATACAGGCAAGGAATCCCAAATTAAATTTTGTAAAAAAAATCATGGATTCTCCCATTATGATACATGGTATTGTTTACCCCTATAATTCATGTAACCATAACAAGGAATCCTTTGACATTTTATGAGATTCATGATACTATCTGTTGGTACATTAGTTTATCCCTATTTACAGGATAGTAGTATTATACATATATAGATATAAACATCACTATGTATATATACCATAAATATAAATGAACATTCTTATACTAATAGAAACAGTTTTAGAGATGTATGAGATTAGTCCTATGTAGGTATTTTTATCCTAGTGTCCATTGGTAACCTAATATGAACTATTTAAATATTCTATTTCTTATTACATTGTTGTTTTACCAAACTATTCTTTTTTTCATGAACCAATTATATTTTACTAGACACCATACGTGATAGAATACTATGTATCTCTCACACACTGATCAGGACACTGGCAGGTACCAAATGGCTATGGAAAGCATCCAGTTGTGGAAGATTTATATTCTTCTCAGGATAGAGTACATGAGTAGAGGAGTGAGAATATACTCACGATGAAAGTGGGGATTGTTTTTGGCCTTTTCATTTTTTATAGATTTATGTAAATTTATGAAACCTTGTCCCAATTTTATATATCAGATGAAATAAGAATCATTTGTTAAATGATATTGATTATTTACTATCATTATTTTATCTAGATTATTTTCTATTATATTGTTGTTTATTTACTTTTTATTTTTATGTGTATCATTATTGTATTTTTCTTTTTATTACTCTCACCTGAGGGAATTTTCTCATTGATAACACATCTTTGGACGCTGTTTCTAGTCTGTAGCCTCTGGAATATGTGGATGTGTGTGTGAGGCCATGTGACTGATTGAGATCATTTACTATGAGTGATCTAGGTATGGGATGGTAAAAAGTTTTATACATGGTAACTTTTCATTTAATATTATAATTTGGGAATTATAATGGTGACTAGGATTGTATCAGAATTTGGAAATGAGTCCGTTCATTGGTGTAACTAACCCACATAGGGCGCAAATAAAAATTAAATGAGTAGGGATGTTTTTTTTGTTTGTTTCTATCATAATCATACTGATTTCACCATTAGGTGTCACACATGTTTTGTGTTGTTTTATATTATTGTGATTTTTTTAACCATTCCCTGATGAGGCAATGTGTTATTATATCATGAATTAGTATATAAACTTGATGATTAAAATTTCATGCATATTTTGTACAATATTATTATTACTGCATACATTTTCTACTACATATTATTCATAAAATTATTTTTTTTATTTTAATATTTCATAATTTTTATTAAAGATAAAATTTCATTTGATTTATTAATGTGCATGAACAGATTTGAATGGTGTTATACCATAAAATCTATGGTTTTCACCATAATTAGCAACTGATTCAATTGCTGAGAAAAGGACCATTGGTTTCATGGGATACAAAATTATTTGATTTCATTACATGAATTCCAATGGTAATTTTGGAAGCATGTTGTCATGTAAATTGAGAATGGAAATTCATTTTATAAAATCATTTTACTAGGTATGGGAAAACACCTGAGATTTTTATTTATTTAATAAAATCATTTAATAAAATCCATATTTAAGGTTTACCATTTAATTTCAGTGTTTAAATTTAGAAAATATAGTACTCATTTATATGTATATAAAAATCATGTTCCACTAGTTTCATACTCGTTTATATGTATAGAAATATCTTGTTCACTTATGCATGGAGCTCTTGGAAATTCCCATACAATGGAAGAGTTGAACTGAAAATTTTAGTATAATCATCTGCCTACCAAATCAAGGGATGGTGGCTCCCAGACTGGTTTTTCATGGATTTAGGCCTTGTTATCCATATTCTAGAATATAAATATTCTTTCATGGAGGAGGAAAAATCTTATGAGTTTTCTTATTCATGATTCCACAAAAAATAGTGGGAATTTATTACCCAAGATGGTTATCATAAGGGTACGGACTTAGGGGGCATCAAGATTGCCTTCTATGATTACTTCCACCCTCAGACACTAAGACATGACTACACTAGAGATTTTATGCACCTATAAAAAGGTTATATGTAAATGTTGGAATATTAAACTCATTTCACCAATCATTATTAATACACACTGAAACTAATAGTCAATTAGATGACATTGATGATTTGATTAAAATATGGGATTGTATACACCATTTGACAATTGGTTATTGTCTTTCGATTGACTATAATTTTTTATATATTCAATTACCCCCCCCCCCCCCGCCCCGTCAGCAAGGGGATTCAGGGTGAAGCTGATGTTATGGTATTGGGTGGTTCCATGATGAGATATTGAAGTACTTCCATAAGATCCGACATGTATAATTTTAGGTGTGGATGAGGGGAAAACAACAGAGAGATGACACCTACTAATAGTTAAATAGTGTTTCGAAAATGCAGAAATATAGGGAAAAAGAAGACTAACTGTCCCATAGATGCTATTAAAGGATGATGGTGTGGAAAGTTGTGGAATCATTTGATTTTTTCCCTTAACATTCCATCTATAACTAGAGGGAGAGGATTTATATCATATCGACATTATAGAATTGATTTAGTAAAACCTATACGATTTGTTAGCTAGAGTACTACATGTCATTTAGGTTATATAGGGTTTTCATGGATTATGTATCTGTGATCTAAATATTTTTTCCATCATAGGAAAACTTCTCTGGGATGCCATATTTTACATAGGTACTTCACATTCATTCATATATATAGAAATTATGGAATTTCTAGGTATGGATTTAGATCACTTCAATGGCATGATGATTCTCCAAAAAACATTACGTTTTGAATGAGATAGTATATAATAGGGAAAGGGGTTCCTCTTTGACATAGGTTTGTACTAATTCTTATGTAACTACTCTTTCCTTGAAGTTCTATGTTTCAACATCATACTCGAAATGTAATGTTTAATATGATATCATTATCATGTGCATTTCAATCACCAAATGGGTTTGTTCATATCACTAGAGGTAAGTATCTTCATTCATAAGGGTGAATGGGATATTCAAGAGACTAATATAGATCCAAGAATCATGGTCTCAATAGAGTTACATCCTTGATGGATAATCTCATTATGATTGATTATGGGTTGAGATATATGGAATTCCCTCACATTGGGTATCATTTTAGGTATGTATTCCATGATGACTTATCTAGGTTACCCATATGATAGAAGTATATTTCACCAT
The DNA here is from genome assembly GCA_963277665.1 of Viscum album. NCBI lineage: Eukaryota > Viridiplantae > Streptophyta > Magnoliopsida > Santalales > Viscaceae > Viscum > Viscum album. Next base: position 672,144,091 of record OY728137.1, on the reverse strand, counting down.
AGATGTAGTGCAAGGAGAGGAAGATGCTTCCAATATTCCATATAGGATGGAACATATTGTGCCCTTGGATATCAAGAATAATCAATTGGATTTGGATTCTAAGGGTTTCATATGACCCAATACCTCAAAATGGTGATAACGTTTTTATTATTCTTAAGGGTGGATGGGGTACTCAGGCATAATGTTGATTATTGTAGGATGAACCAAATTACTGCTATGAACCATTATCCACATCCCCATATAAATGACCTCACTACTAAATACGAGGATTGAATGTTTTCTCTAATATAATTTTGAAGAAAGGATGAAATCTAGTGAACATGAGACCATCAGACATACCATGTACAATGTTCTATATTTGATATGGATTATCTGAATATCTAGTTATATAATTCAGTCTTACGAATTCGAAAATAGTTTTCATGGTCCCAATGAATCGGGGTTTACACCCTTATCTATATTAATCTGTGTAGTCTTTAGGGATGATATTTTGATGTATTTTAGTACACTACAAAACCATCAAATAAATTATGATACGAAGTTGAATAAAATGATAGAGCACTATATGTAATTTAAGATCACAAAATAACACTTTTTGGTCAACAAGTTACACATACTAGGTCATATCATCTTAGAGGTGGGAGTATCTGTTGACCCATAGTAGGTGATGACTACAGTTTCCTGGGAATATCCTACAAAATTGTTTGATCTATGTAGTTTCATGGGTATTTATAACTACTATAATAATTTAATTCCTGAATTCTCATTCAAACTACAAAATCTCCCAGGATTGGTAAAATTGGGTTTCATGATTTTATGGTATTAACCCAGTGAGATATATTTTTAGAAGATGAGCAGGAGATTGAAACTAGAACGGTCTTGACTATGCATGACTTGGGTATATGTTATGTAGTTTACTATGATGCATCATGAATTATTCTAGGACTAGTAATGATGAAGGGAGATCATGATGTAGCATATGGGTACCAATAACCAAGACCACAATAGTATATTTAATACATGAAAACCCTAGTTCTCGTAGATTTGGATCATGCCTTATATTGTTGGAGATACTATATATTGGGGAGTGGTTATTCATTTAAAACTATAAGAAAAATCTCAAATACATTTACACAAATCATGAATTGACTATTAGGTACTGTATGTGGGTAGGATATGAATATTATTTCAACATTGAGATCACTTATTCCACATTGAAGGGAAACATAGTAGCTATCACCCAAAGATGGAAGACACAGACAGAAGCCATCTGAGTGGACAATAATGCATTTAAGTTTGGGTCCCTATTTTATAAGATTCACTTGGATGTTTAGGAGTATCATTCACTTATTCTTGAGTACAATTGGTATTGAAATAATTCCTTCTTGAATGAGTTATATTGATAAAGAATTTATATCCAAAGGGTCTAGTCCCCAGGGGGAGTTTATCAAGTGAGCTTCCACAACAAGGATGGGTTAACAATAATGAAGCGATTCTATAATTTCAGGGATACATTTGGTTTCTTGGAGGCATATGAGAAGAGTCGATGTTGGAATCTCATGCCTCTGTTTGGGGAGTGCACACAATGAAAACCATGATGTTCTAAGAGAGTAAACAATATTATTGGTGTCTAAGTAAGAAGCAACATATTTTTTGTTTTTTACATGCTGTTCCACCCATCAGTAGGTGAAGTGAGAGAACTAAAATCCTACTGTACTTCTATGGAGTTTACCATTTTATATTGGAAATTGGATAACAATACAATAGATTTAATAATGGTAATTTTGAGGTCAAATGCAAAAATTGATTTGGTATAGGTGATCATAGAAATCATGGAAATGTTCATGCACTTTATTCATATTAAAGATACCTTTTTTGTATAATATCATTGGAGGATTTACTTTTCAGAGAATTTATTCATTAATGGTGTTTATAGAATCCTATCATTCTGAATAGAGACACTCTATTTACATCAATATTCCTAAAGGGGTTGAAGAAATCACTAGGTTAACATGTGATTAAATGTACAAAACACCATCCTTTTATCGATGTTTAGTTTATGCATATGATATAGTTTCTAGATGGAATGATCCAAGAATGTTTCATTTATTTTTATGGTTGTTGGGATAAAAAAATAAACACATTGTGGTTTACTAAAATTATAGAGTTCCGGAAACTATTTAGATGAAACCCTATAAGGCCCTATACCATAGATCATACCACTCACTCTTTGTCTAGATAGTGGAAAGTGAGTCAATGATATTATATCCTCATCTCACATTGGATACTTCAGAATAAGTTATTCTTATTTTGAAGTGTATGTCTATTGACCATTATATAATTATGTTTTATCTATATTGTCACAAAAAAACTCTTCGGTATGAGGTTAGACATCATGTTATTTAAAATATCCCCATCGATTGAGTTATATAAATATCGATGGATAGGGTAATCTATCAAATCATTACTCGGGACATTTGATATGTGGGAGAGATTCATGCCAATATCCTTTTAGTTGGATTTAAATCAATTTTGTTGGTCCATGACCAACATCTTCCATGTATCATAGCTTTACCATTATTATTCTAACATATCTCATTAATTTTATAGATAATACATTTATTTGGAGGTAGATTCATGATTTGAGGAGAATCTGTTATGTATAGATGACCAGAGAACAAAGGCTCTCTTAGGTATGTATGTTTCATTAGTACTAGTTCTCTGCAATCACACCCAGCTACACGAGATTACTTAGTAGAGCGATGAAGAAATACATTTTCAATGGCTTTATCTTTTACTAGATGAATTTTTACCATCCTTGGAATGGAATATCTATGATGTGGTGTTTTTAGGAGGGGATGTTGTAACCTTGTCTAATTTATTTAAATATGTACATATATTTATTAATCTATTCAAAGACACATATTTAATTATTGTATTGTGTTTAAGGGTATAATTAGCAGTTTGGGAGCATATAGGATCATTCTAAAGATAGATATATAGATTTTGGAAGGATAGACTTAGACACATAGTTAAAATAGCATTAGATCCAACCATGATACTCAACCAAGTAGGTGCTACAAAAAACTATATAGGGGCACAAAATAAGTTCATACCATGCCCCATAGTCTAAAAACCTGTAAAAAATAGTATAACAGGAAGGATGTAGCTTCATAGTGTACCCAAACCATCCCCCCAGGTTCATACACTTAGTGCCTCTTAACAATGGAATCTTCATTGTTCAAGCACATGGTTTGGAAAATCGTGTATCCAAAGTGTGAACCTATTACAAATGATGAAAAAGGTTATTTTCCCCTAACATCATTTAAGGATTTCTCTATCTTTTTTGTCACCATTCACATGAAGTGTATCACATAGGTTTGAAATTATTCATTCTTCATCCATCATAGGATTTGAGGTATGATCTTTTTTGGTGTCTGATTTCTTCTCTATAAGGTGTGTTGGAGAGTTAACTATATGGTCTTCGATCATCAAACATATTTATTATTTTATCCCTCTATATTTAGTGCCTTTTTAATGTGAGATATTATGAATTATATTAATTAAATTTTTCAATTTTTTTAAATTTCTATCTTTTTACTTATAATATGATTCCAATAACAAATAAGTGTTCATATTATAACCTAATAAAGGTGATTTAGTAAATTTCCCATTAAACTGAGTGATTTTGTGACATGGGACATCATGGTGCATGGAAAGAATTCTATGTGCCACCAGAAATTTTTAATTTTTCTAATGATAAATTGTTTCTCATCTTAGAAATTCGCTATATAACCATATTTATGGTAAGAGGTTCCCCACTTCAACAAGTTCCACCCTATATTGTGTTGTCAACTGATTTCATTTAATTATTAAACATTTATAACTGAACCACCCATTTTGAATAGTGTCAATTTACACCTAATTGAATTGATAACAGTAACAGAGTGGAATATGGGTGTTATAACTACTCCACATGACTTACATATGATTAAAGGATACACACCTTTATTAAATGGGGTGATAATTGAATTTTAATGAATATTTGTGTTTTATTAATAATTAAGTAGATTTTAAAATTATATTTGAGGTATTTTTATATTGTATCCATTTATATATGATTGATTGGAATAGTGTACCTATATAAATGTGATAAATAGTTATAAAATACCAATTGAAATGTGATATATGTATATGAAGTCCAAAATGAAATTTGATATACAATCATTAAATCGTAATTGAAATGTGATATAGGGTCATGGCGTCCCATATATATTTGATTTCTAGGCATCACATAGAAAATAATATGTTATATATGGGCATGGTTTACTAAATGAAATGTGATACATGGTAAGGGAGTCCCAAATTTAATGTGATAACTAGAATGGAATCCCATATTGTGATACACAGGAATGGTGACCCCTATATTTCACTACACAGGACATGGATTCCCTTAACATTTTATTAGATTTGTTATACTATTAATGAAAACCTGAGTTAAGAATCTCATCCTCACTAGATGTATTATATATAAATATTATAATAAATTTCAATATGTATAAAGAATATATATAGAAAAATATCCATATATTTATAGTCACAAGATCAAATCAATCCTGGTTTAGGCCGATGTAGATAGTGTAAGCATGGTTTCATTTAAGAACCATAGCCCACCAATTTTGTTTTTGTAATTATGTATACATTGTTATTCATGAAATCTACATAATTTAAAAGAATAGGTTAGAGTTTAGTAGATAAAATTATTGTTTGAATACTAAGTATATCTCACACCCCATTCGAGCTACTATTTGGTACTTGAATAGATCTTATGGATATATGTACGAACAAACGGAATCCTCGGCCTGTGGATGATTGATTAACTGTTTAGTATAGAGTATGAGAGTAGAAAAATAATATTATACTCTCAATGTTAATGGGGATAGTTTTTATCCTTTTTATATTTGTCTAAATTGAGGTATTATTCTTACCACTATTCACATGTTGTATATCACATTAAATGTGCATCATTTTTTACATGATGTTGATTTGTCCCACCCGTATTTTATCTAGTGGATTTATTATTCCACTCAATGTTATTTTCTATAAATTCCACTATTTATCAGTATTTTATAAAATTATTTTACATTATATATTAATGTAATAGTCTCCCCACTGAGACACCCAAGGTATTCATCGGTAGTGGATATCATCTGGCATATGTGGAGATGCTCTTGGGGCTATATGGCCATCCTGGTTTAGTTACTAAGAGTGAACCTATTCCAGGACAAAAAAATGGGATCTGATGGATGGAGTAGTATATGATATAGGAATAACATCTTCAAAATTAAATGAAATGGAAATAAATTGAAATTATGTTTTGGTGATGGAATTATCAAAATAGACATTATTTAGATTGTTCCGGGCACACCCCACCAATAACCCTGAATAGGATCACCAAATTGTCATTTTGTATTTTTGGAATCTGGATCCCATATTCCTCACCATCTTTCTAGTATAGTCTCATTAACGGTACAATGACATTCTGGGATTCATGGCCTTTTCATGACCCACTGACTATCTAGTGGGGGCTACCATTGAACTAGTGCTACTACAAAAACCCAAATATCTCATTCCATATTCCTTTATTTTTCTAAATTTAGATTCACCAAAATTGATTCCTTTCAATTATAATACACTCCTCAAGGATGTTCAAATGTTAAAAATCTCATGTTTATGCGATGTACATAAAATCATCCATCCACCATATGGAATATTCAAAATCCCTCAAAAAATTTCAACTATAGTTGTGCAGGTTGTTAAATAGTAATTAATGTTTCCACATAAAAATATAATCATTATGACTTGGGTAATTAATATTTTATTAATTCAAATTCAAATGGGGAACATAATGAAGATTCAATAATTTTTAACAATATTTACCATTTGAGAAAACAATGTTTTATAAATAACTATGAGAATGTGTTTGGATGTTATTAATTTTTTAAAATTATAAAGCACATTGATTACTTCTATATACCTGAATCTTGATGAAATATTTAAAGGTAGATAATAATAGGAAATGGAAAAAATATACAATTTACATGGAGTGCCTCTAAATAATTTAATAGAAACTCTTATATAAACTCTAATGATGATAAAATAAATAAAATTCCGAATATATGTCTTGTGGATCAATCTGATGAGGTGTAATCACTTTTCTCTTATTACTAAGATAATAAAAAAATCATTTTGATGAGATAAATGTATTTTTATTTTTTAACTACAAATATATTTCTTTTAGTAATGGGAATAATAATCTATAGGAAAATTTTGATTCTATTTTTATTAAAATGAACGACGAATCTAAATAGATTTTGGATTTAAATAATAAATTTATTAATTTTTCATCTTTTTTATTGTACATGAGGATAAAATTAAATATTTATCGACATAAGTTTATTGTTTGAAAAACATTTCTAGAATGTTTACCAATGGTTAAGATTATATATATATAATCATTGGGATAACCAATTAATTAAATACTGAAATGGAATTTATTGTAAAGGTGGAGAACCTAAACCATATAAAACTACTTTATAACTAATAATCAAGTTGAATTTTAAAATAATTATCGAGTTTTAAATATTAATTTTATACTCAATGAGAACAATTATGGTTTCCTAATTTTGTAACTTCTAACATAAATAAACAAAAAATAATATGAGTACTAAAAGTCACATATATTTTATATATTTCAAGGAATACATCACAGTAATTCATTAACATATAATATGGATACTACACTATAACTGAAAATATATAAATGGACTATCCAACTAATAAGCAGTTCTTTGTAAACAAAATATGATCTATAGAGTTATAAATAATTATGAATGATGTATTTCATTTTTAGGTTCATTTATGAATTATATTTACTATATATTATAAATAATTTACAGTTTATTTTAAGTGGTTTAACTTTTACTCTTGTTTCTTAATTTATGATTATTAGTGACTATTTATTTCTTATACTAAATGATTTATAGTTTTATATATCAGAAACAATATCTTCTGGTTATAAATAATGTTATTTATATATTTATTCTAATGTGTTTTAATATATTGAACATTAAATTTTATCATACTATAATAATGTATATAATGTTTTGTCATATATCTTATTTTCATGAGTTTTACTACCATAATATGATAATTGTTTGTTAGATTCAATAAATATCCATACAATTATACATTCGAGTTTTTTAATAAAAATTTCATATGAACTATTTTATATCATAGAATTGATTGAAATTTTATTGATGTACTCAAAAAATTATTAATTTTTTAACATTTCATAAAAATAATTTAACATATTTTCGTGGACCACTCTTTTTAAATGATTATCACAAGATAATTTCACGATTCAAAATACATATTGTTTTAAAAATTTCATGATTTCTAACGTGGAAAATTATAATATAAATTTTAGGTTTTATATTTTATATATCCTATATTGTTTTCATCATTTATGGTAGATAACATATTTTTTTGAAATATTATTTTATAATCTTCTGATTAAAACCAATATAGTTTTTGTTTAGTCCTATTTAATATACCAATGAATATTCAAGTGGAGGCGGGGGGAGGGGGGTTAATTAAAATATTTATAAATTTAATGGCTTCTATTATAGTCATGTAAATAAATAAATTCGAACTAAAAAATTTTTATATGTGTTTTAATAGTTCTAAATATCAATGTCATCATATATCTACTCTTCAAAATCTTAATGTGAGAATATTAAATCAACCACATATATGACCTATGATTATAAGGGTGTTATAAACCATTTTAATAAATTAAAATCACTATTAGGAACACAATCTATCACGCCATTTTCTAACCTATAAGCACAATCTGTATCATAAATGTTTTATCACATGGAGGCCAAACCCTCTATTTCCATTTTCTAACATGGAGGAAAAACCCATCAACTCTTTTGTAAAAATTGATGAAAAACTAGAATATTAATTTTTAATTGTAATAATAACAATGTTTCCTTTATTTGAATCAATACATAACCTAAACCCATAAATTTTACAATACATGTAATACAATTGAATTCTTTCTTACATAGTGGTATAATAAGAAAACCTAGAGGCATGCGTGTGTATATTAAAGCATAAACCAAAAAACATTCACATAAAATAAGATAAGGAATTATTGAACTATAGAAACTAGTTAGTCTAATTATAGATTTAATATCATTTAATTTTTTTCCATGATTAAGAAAAAGATATATGGTAAATTCATGTAGGAGTGTTGTATTGTTATCACTAAATGTGGTTTCATAGTATAGTTTTATTATCAATTATATTTCTTTTGAAATTTTACACTAGTTTTTATCAAAATAAATTTATTAAGTTTCATTAATCAAAACATTATTATAACATTATATTGTAATGCATTCCCATGCTAATTAATATTTTTCCATGAACCCACACATTTATCTCTCATTTATTGACAACTATTTCAATGTTTTAGGCACTATATAAAATTTATTTAAAAATACAAATATAAAAATAAATAATTTTACTTAATTAATATAATTTAATATATTTTTCAGTTTTTTAATAATAATAAATATTAATTTATTTTTAATTTTATCTAATAACATGCACGGAAAAAGCATAATATTAAAAATTTATATTTTAATTTTTAATTTTTAGAGGAAGGTCGGTTAAAAATTATTCCTTATATATCCACTTTAATATCGGTTTAATTGTCTGTGAAACTCTTACAATGAAATTCACATATAATAAAATAATTATAAATAATTTAAAAAAATTATGAAAATGGAAAAAATTACATGTATACACTATACATCATAATATGGAAAATATTCAAACCAAATTATATATATAGAATTTATAAAAAAGTGAATAAAATAAAAAAACATGTATGATATTTTTTATAATGTTTTCATTATATATATTATTAATTTCACCTAAATTTTTTTATGATATGTATGAATAATTATATATTCCTTGTATGAGTCTTTCGATGCCTAAAATTTTTCATGTAAAAAATATTTGTGTAAGATTAATTTTAACGTATGTAATAATTATTTATATCTCACAAAAGAGTCCTTTATAGAATCCTGAGTTTCATTTTTCATTTTTTATTAGATTAATTTTTCATTCACTTAATAGTTGTATTCAATATATGTATGAGTTATTTTACAGTTACAAAAAATTCAGCAAATGAGTTATATCCTAACTCTGATAGAGAAGTTTTTTCTCACCAATCATTTCATAAGATGCATAAAAAATGAATATCCACAATAATAAAATGATAAACAATTTAAGATAATTTTTATGACAATAAGTGAAAGCTTCAAATAAAATAGTGTGAGTATTTTGAAATTAATTATCATAAAATCAAAAAATATTATGTACTTGTAATATCAAAATAAGATGAAGTTGTAATGAACAACTCAATAATAACCCCCTTTTTGATAATTAATAAAAAAATATAATTTAAAATTCTCCAAAATTTTGAAATTATCAAAACAAAAATAAAGAGAAAAATTATTAAAACGCATCACTTTATTTTTTAAATTACTACATCAACAATAAATTAATGTGTTATCCGACTGTTTTAAAACAAAATTAAAAAAACACCCAATTTTTAAAAAATTTATTATCAAATCCTCCCCCTTTTGAGTAACATGTTTAGATAAATTTATTATATAAATTTTATATTATTGTATGTTTAAGGATAGAAACATATTCAAGGATCATAAATATCCATAAATTTAAGAATAAAAAAATTCGAATCTTTTCGAAATAAAATTTAAATACAAATACTAATTCCTTACCTTATATAGTTATTTAAGATATTCAAAAAAGTTTATGAAAATTTTAAATTAAATATTTTGTGGATTCAAATTGAATTCCACTAATAAAAAAATATTAGAATATTTAAATTTCTAGTATAACATTCTAAATATTTAATAAATTATTAAAAAAATTCAATGAATTTAAAATAATCATTTTTTAAATCCCAATCTAGGAAGCAATTTTTTAAAATAATTAATTTTTTTTACTTGAAATAATGTATATGTACATACTGATAAACAATATAATTTAAGAAGATTAATAATTCCTATAATCTAAATCATGTATCATTTCTCAACAATTATGAATTATAAACTAATAGGGTTGTCGGTTTGTGGGATTATAAAAGGGAAATAATTTTTAGTCTTCAAGAAAGACTGTACACTATGTATGCAATACTGCTTCCGATAAATTAAATTCTAAAATATTATTAATTTAATGGCATCAATGTTCTATCTCAATCATATAACATATCATTTTTAAATGGATTTTTAATTTTTTTGAAATATAACAAATTTTTAATGATATAATCTTGTGAATAATTAGGCAAAAACATATTAAAAAACATGTATAAATTATGAACATAATTTCTAATAAAATGATATCTAGCTTCAATTTTTATTATTTTTGACTAATGTAATACATTGTTTTAAATATAAGTAGAAACTTTATTTCTAATTTATGTTTGTAACATATCAACGTAAGTAAATAATTTAGTTATAATTTTCATGATCCAAAATGTTTGTTCAAAATAACATGTAGTTTATATGTACTTTTATTCACTTGTATACATCAAAAGGTAAAGATATTTCAATGATCACCATGAATATATGATTTTTCATAGAAATTTTTACACTCCACCCGTTCTTTTCCTATCAATTTTAATTCCACAAAAATATGAACATGAATCGCCATTTCATTCAGAAGATGTTTTTAAATGATTGAATAAAATAATTTTTGGGGAACATATAATATGTTTTATGATTATTGGTCAAATATTTCATGTGGGATTCCTTAGGTTCACATTTAAATATAGTTAAAATAAAAAAATACATTAATTTAAATTTTTATACGTTTAAATATAAAAATACCAAATATACCTATAGATAGATTATTATTCATTGATTTTATTGAGTTATTAACATCATATTTATATGTCGTACTCATGGGGGTATTTGAACATTTACAATTATAATGTAAAGATATGTTATCCAGCTTCTTTGTATATTTATATTGATTATGAATAATTCAATCATCAAATTGATTAAAATTGTTTCCCAAAAAATAACTATAATGCTCCCATTAAACTCATATCAAATACACTTTTCATTTATTTTAAAATTTAAATACCCAAAAAATAATTTGAATATTCTAAAAGAATATCATCCCTAAAATTTTTGAGAAAAAAATATCTTTTAAAATTTAATTTATAAAAAATATTATTAAAATTTCAATTAATAAAAAAAATATTCCATATTAATATTTTATAATATTTCTTACAAATTTATTAGATGTTTTTTAATCAAAAAAATTCCATAAGAATGTTTTGGAAAATATATGCATTCTTTTTAATTTCAAAACAAATATGTTTTTTAAAATTTATTTATTCTGATTTAAATCTATTTATAAAAGTGAGTTTTTAATCAAATTGAAAGAAATGAAATCCATGTAAAGAATAATTTTCCAATATAACTATAATATTTTTTAATAATTCTAAAAAAAATGTGTCATCATATTTTCTGTATTTTTCTTGTTAGTATCCTTTAGAAATTAAATTACAATTATTCCTTATAATTTTTTTATATTCATTATATTATTCGATAAAAATACATTTAATTTAAATTATGTGAAATTATTTCTTATTCTCAAATAATGGTAAAAAATTATTTTTTAATAACTATTTTAATTCATCTGGAATGATGACAATTCACTTAGATTCATTCAAAGAGGATTAAAAATATTTATGAATATAATTTAAAAAATTTGACAAATGAGTAGATAAATTATATATATAATTTATGTTATGAAATATTAAATCAAAAATTAAAATAACTAAATATAAAAAATAATATCATTATGTTCTCAAGGATCAATAATGATGTTTATTACCCATGAATAAATGAATTTTCATTTTGGTGTTTAATATTTCTATAAGTAAAATATTTTAACTCTTCATCAAGCTTATATAGGTTATCATTATTTTCATAACAAGAACATCAATAAAATTGAAAATTTGTTGACTCTTCATGTGTAATTAATCTTTTATTATAAACACGATATGGTTTGGATAAATTTTAATATCTAAAAATATAACTTCATATGAAATTTCAAGGAATTTATTAAATGGTTTTAGGGTTTAAAAAAAATAAACATTCCATTTAAATACTATAAAATATAAAAAGTTAGGTTTTATTCCTTTAAAATGTTCTCAATATATCTTCATTAAAATTGTTCTTAATATAATTCTATTAGACACATGAAAATCAATATTAATAAGTCCTACCAAAAAATATTTTTGCATTTTAAAAACATATATCTCAGTTCAAGCCATTTTTAAGAAACTTTATTCATTATTTTCCCAAAACCAATTTATTATGGATTCCTAGGTACTAAAAAATTGCAATAATTAACATTATATTCATTTTCCAAAATATAGATTTAAATATTTCCTACAACTATCACATCAAATATATATAATATTATATCACAATTTTCATTTGAAAATAATTTCTTATTAATATAAATTATTGAATTTTTTTAAAATTTAGTTGATTTAAAATATGGGTCCCACAAATTCATCAAGTTCCCATGGGTAATTGTTACATGGGACTGATATCCATAAATCTTGGTCGTAGGGTTTCATGGAATGAAACATACGGTGTCACCCCAAGAAACTTTCGCCTAAGTTATACAACAGAACATGGTAAAGTTTTGGGATATAAAATAAGTCCATTTAGCCACCTCACCATCAAAAAGGGCTTTTATATCAAGGTTGATCTATGAAAATATAACCATGTGACAAAAAGATTTATGCGATTACCCCAATATATAATTGTGTTTTTTCTGGTTGTGAGTGATGCCTCAATATTTGTTAGTGATATGAAATTTAGGGACAACATCAGTCATAGGGAATGCGTTGAGGGGGATAATATTAGTACCCCATAATGAAGCAGGCACCCTTGGGTGCCTTTGAAATGAGAAAAACTACCCTGCTTCACGGAAAATGGTTTTTAGGACTTGAAGAAAAAGGTTTCAGAAAATGAAACATTCCCTTTACACCCACATTGGGATGTGGAGGAGGTTTGGAATATAATATAATTCTATAGTAGTCACCTCCCCATCAACATGTTCATTCTGGAAAAGGTGATATTTAAAAAGATAACCCTTGTATGAACAATTTTGTGAGGTGTTAGCAACCAATGAATACAATATAGTTTGTGGAATGGACTACTTCCTAGGACTAAATAGGAAATTTACCCACTTATAACTACTAAAATCATCAAAAATGACTAAAACATACATTTTAACATATATATTTGTAGTAGATATAGATCTATACAAGTTAATAAGAATGGAATATTAAATATTTATAGTTTGAACAACATTGTTCTATATGAAAATATCTTTATATTGATTTCCTTTCCTGAATGTATAATAAAATTAGGTTATTCGTAGATTCAACTCACAAATATATACGAATCTTTCGTTTTGAAAAGATATACAATATCCTAAAATCTGTATGCAAAATTCTTCTATGAAAAAATAGGTTATCTAGTTATATAATTCTTAAGAAAGAAATATTTCTGTTACTTATTATAAAAAAATTGATTGAATAGATATTATTATTTGGTTTTCATAAATTAAGTCATATTGTTCATTTTGAAATAACTCACTATTCATTTTTAGATTTTACCAGAATTATTTTATTATAAAAAATATAAATTCTTTTAAACATTATTTAAGATTTATTTATATAAAACATTTGAAATTATAATAGATTTTATAAATACTACCCCTCTAAAACAATTAAATTTACCCTTGTAATTATAGGTAAATATATGATTAACCCAATATTTATTGAATTATTGAAAAATTGGATCATCATATGTCACTATCTCAAAATATCCACAATTTATGTAAAACATTACTTTCTAAAAAACCAATGAAAAATAAATTACAATGAATAATTTGTGTAATAATTGGTACCAATGAAAACAATATCCCAGTTAGGTTAGAAAAATAATAATTTAGAATAATTATTCATTTCATAAGTTTATTCAATGTTAATTTAGATTTTAAATATTTATAAATTTTAGATTTAGTGTGACCAAGACATTGAGGAAATCTCAAAGAATATTTACTATCATAATTTCCATTCATCATATATCTACAATTATTATATATAGACACACATCCTTTTAATAATTTCAAAAAAAACCTTTCATATTATATGTAATTTTCAATCACACACCTGAACGGTTTTCATTTTATTGTTTTTAATAATCCAAATCACTTTATCATAACTTTCTCTTCCTGGAAAAAATCATGAAAGATTAGATTTTAATCATTCAATTTTTTTTTAATTTTTTCTTTTTAATAGTGAAATATATTAAATATTATTCCTTAAGATTTATTATTTTTATAAATATAATCCTTATTTATTTTGTTCTAGTTTTGAAAAAAATGAAAATTTGAAAATATTTTAGGATTAAATCAGAAGAATAATTCCTTATATTTTTATCCCCATTAAGTGTGATTTTGTTTTACATAAAAATGATAATGATACATATTATTGAGTTCATTATGAATGTCGAAAATTTTAAATATATGACTATTTGACCTCTAAATGTCATCATATAGTTCATCAACATCAGGTTTCTTAGAATCCAAACCACATGAATTCGAAAAATAATTTATTAGATGATTTTAAGGATCCATTAAATGCATATTTTTTGTTTCCTTTTTAGATACATATTCATAAATAAAATTTTACTCCTCAGTATGAACTTATCTAGATACAAGTACTATATTCTCCTTATATTTAAATTTTTTATCTCTTTCAATTTTTGTAATTTAGGTTTAATAAAAACTTTTCTCTAGTAATTACAATAGATCATTAGAGTTGGTGTCCTAGAACCAATTTATTTTTTAATTTTATTATAGTTATATTTATTGTTTTTAAATATAAAAAATCTTTTTACATGTTGTTAATTGTTCAGTATGACAATGATGTAATAATTTCCCAGAGTATCTATTGCGTTGATGAGGTCATGGATATTCACCACTATGATGAGAACCTTGAAATGCTACAACGATAATTTTAAATATATTTTAACGGCTGGGTTACATACTATCATTGGAAATATAGTATATAGACCTCCATGTGCGAGTACTCATATGAAGATGAGAGTCCCTCTCATGAAGTTTCCCATTTACATCTCCAAGATGAGAGATTATGAGAACAAACACACCGGTAGGAATTCATCATATTTTGGGGTCATTGTATATTCCTAAATTTGAATGTGTGTAATGGTCCTTTGACTTTAAGATTATCATTCATTTGTGTAATGACGTATGCACATTGATTCACTGACAAAAACCATCACACTATAAGTTGGATGAAAGAATGGTACAGTGGGTGTGTCATGAGTGGCATGTTATTAATGGATAAGTAAAAGAATTATTTTTCCCTTCCATCTATGGATGTTTAAATCTTCTCCCTTTGGTTGAAATAGAACTCTCACATGAAATTCCATGGTCGTGGTGTAACGATGAGTTTATTTTAGGTAGTAAAAGAAAGATGTATCAAGCATAATGGTTGATGACACTACCATGAAACATTCTTGATGAGATATTGAGATAAAGGGGTTATATTACATAGTGAGCATTCATTTTTGGTTGTCATTATTGTGACATTAAGTACATTCTGTTGGGTGTCAGGACTTAATGTCAGATAGTACTCCTGGACTTTATGAAAACTCATCTAATGCCAATGAAGAGGAATACTAGAAGGTAACAAACAAAGTGTTTTTGGCGGTCTCAATTAAATAATATTTGAATTTAATTAATGAGGTAAATATTATTATGAAGACCATAGTATACATTTATATAAGTTAAAATGATCGCAGAAATTAAATAAAAAGTATTTATTTATTTTATTGAACATTTAATAAATATTTGTTAATTAGTTTTTAAATGAAATATTTATTTAAGAGAATAAATAAATTATTTATTTATTTGACTATTAAACAAATTGAAGTAGAGTTCGAGCGAACCAAGGCTAGTATAGTAGTAAAATATTAATTTGCAACACGATAAATATTTATTTAACTTTTTGGAAAAAGTTAAAATAATAATAATGGTGCTATTATTTTTTCGCATGGAATTGAATTTAAAAATATTTTTAGCGCAAGTTGGTGCACCATAAATAAGTATGTGTTATTATTAGTAAGATAATGGGTTTTCTCTTAGGTTATGTATGAATTTAATTGCTATTACAAAATTAAATACTGTTGCTGAAGCCCTTTATTGATAAATAAACAAGTACATCTATTGTTCCATGTACTGAACTAGACGCCCGGTGAATTGAGAATTTCTTAGCCAAAAAATTTCTATCTCTATTCTTATTCCTACCTCTCCCAAGAAAAATAGACCTTCTTCAAGACTAAAGAATAGGTGGTCATGTATGACTGATGTAAGACATTCTATTCACAACGCTAGCACCTAGAGAACATGTAGTGTCGATCAGAGGCCCTCAGAACACATGTGGATCACCGCTAGAGGGATCCTAGTTTGGATCCTTAAAAGTGAAACAATATATTCTGGAATGGTCCTTCCAGATGATCAACATCATCAAAGAAGAATGTTCCATAAATCCATGTATTCATTTCTTTATGAAATTAATTAAATTAATTATAATCATGATGTGGAATATTCTTTCTCTCATGGATTCAGTGACATTTTTATTTTTTCTAAATCATTGATTTTAATCCGTAGATACTAACATTTAACATTGATCCTGGATTGGTCATTAATTACGCCAAAGCCAATGCTGGGCCCCACCGAACACTGCACTTCCACTACATCTAATAACATCAAGTGGAATAAGAGGGAGGTCATCATCGATTATAATTATTAGATTATTGTTGATGATTTAAACTTTAATAATTAATTTTTCTCAATTCAAGGATTAATATTTCTATTAATCTGAATTTCAAGAACTATTCTTCCTCTTTAGTTTCTCACAGATTTCTCAGAAATGAATGCTTTTTTGGATTAAAATTACAATGTGGATCCCATTAGGAGGGGCAGACGATTCTATATAAGTGACACTAAAGTACACATCTTTTGTTTGGAATTAAATGACATTTTATCTATCGTACACGATGTGTAATCCAAACTACACATTGTGTAGTTGTGTACAACACATCAGAAGTAATTTGGAAATTACTCCAGCTACGTGAATATATTACATGCGGTGTAATTAATTTTATAATGCATGTTTTTTGTCATATATATGAACAATCTTACTATATTAAACGTCATGTGGCCAACTACACATGGTGTGTAGTCCCTCTGAGTAAGGGGAAAATCTGTGTATCCAATACAGAGATTGAGCTGACTGGTAACCATGTATCGTGGAGAGAACATAGCATGTAGAACTCTTTACATGCAATGAACTACTAAATTCCCAAATTACACCTCACATGTTGAGTTATAAGGCATGTAATTCGTCAAAGAATGTGAAGTTAGTAGATGTTGTGGAGTTAGAAATACATGTTGTGTAATTTATGAAATTACCCAAAGTAAAAATATTAATGTTCATGTAAGGATTATAACAACATATCATGTATAAATCATATTACATGTTGTCAATCTATTCATTGAAGCATCACATATTCCATTTGTTAGTGGAGTTAAATAGAATAAAAAATAATAAATTTTAGGTAAATTTGAATAGGTATTCACTAGGTTACCATCAAGGTGAATTTATATACAATGATGAGAATCTCATAAAAATTCAGAAATAGATTAGGATCCAAGGATTGATTAATCAAGGATAATTATTAATAGAATCAAGAACAATTTATCTTAATAAGAACAATTAAATAATTTAATTCTTGTTTTAATAGATGCATAACTCATTGCATTTGTGTGGATGATCATGAGCTAGACCAGACCTTGTATGTGATTGTATTATCTTAAATTTATTTTAAATTTTTGTATTGTGGTCCATCTCTCCAAATTAAATATGCAGAGCCTCAGTTCCCATGGTTTCTATTGTGTAACCCCAATTTTTAACCCTATAATATGTGTGAGTTAAAAAACATATTTAATGGATGGATATACCAAGCTAGTAGTGGATGTTTAGGATGAAGCCGAGATGAAACCAATCTCAGGAGATATTGAGGGAGATACGTGGAAAGTTTTAATCATGAACTAAAAATGTTCAAGGTGTTTCTCCCCTAGGCCAGGGGTTTTTTATCAAGCATTAGATAAACTAAACATTATAAAATATCATGATCATGACATTTAATTTATTTTATTTATATCAGTTTCATTGTTTTTCATTATAAATGTTTTATCACAATCACATAATTAATGAATTAACAAGCATTAAAGATGTAACTAAATTAAACCAAAATTTTGTGTAAATATTATGAAGACATAGTTAATCACTTATTTATATTCCAATTAATATTTAAAATAATGTGATAAAGGAAATAAAAAATTTACACATAAGAGATAAAAAGACCATCAATAAAATATTGTGTCAGTCTAATCCTTCTATTACATGATTTAGGGAAAAACTCTGTAAATCTAGGTGTTTGATCAACCCTTGTTCAGACACATAATTTTATACAGGATGCCCTTATTAATGGTTTCAGGATTACTTAACCATATTATTTCAATAGGATTTTCCCTTGATAGACATGTTGAAATATTGGAGTCAAGTGATGATGAAATCCATGTAAGAATTTCTGGATTTGGGAGTCCACTCAATAGAGCAAGGAAATGAAATCCCATAGTTATCAAAGACCAGCATGCCTAAATACCTTCAAATAGATTAACCATCCCTTTTGATGTTATGCGATATGGAATATGGATCCTTGCCACTATAATGTCTTGGAAAGTGTACATTCTATGTTCAATGGTGAGGGTCATTGATACATGATAAAATAGTGGGAGACTTAATAAATTTAATTTAATATTTCTCATTAAATGTAAGATCGAATGTACTAATGTTATTCTCTTTTAATTATATAATAAAAATAACAAGGTAAACAACCACACTATCCCTACAATAAATTCTGTATAATGACAACCTTATCACTGGAAATAACATCCATTAATAGTTTATACATCTTTGGGTTTTCTTATTCCATGAACAGATGTCATATAATCTAGAGTCAGCATTACATGATCTGCCTGCCCGAGAGGTGAGTGGTGAGGATTTCCTAGTCTATAAAGAACAAATGAATGACATGGTTGAAGTCGAATGTTTGATGCTATCATCAATTTCTAGTGTTCTCATAAAGTCTCAGGAAAACATGGATTCTTATAGAATGATCAAGCACCTCTGAGGTATTTACTCGCATAGAGAAAGACTGGAATGGTTTGAGATCTCCAAGGCACTATTTCATGGTAATCATGTTGACGGTTCCCTATTTGGGGCTCATGTAATCAAAATCAATGGGTATATTGAGCACATATAGGTTCTAGGAGTTATACTGTCTAAAAAAAATGCCTCTATCAAATTCTCGCACAATTCTCTCATAGATTCTCTATCTTTGTTTTTAATTTCAATATGAATAAAATTCATAAGTCTCTATCTAATATTCTCATCCTCATTCTCTAAGTGGAAAATTATTTGAATCGTGAAAATCATTATGTCCTTATGGTGAGTAAAATGAAATGGGGGTGAAGAGATTTAATCCCAATGTTTCTTCATGGTCTTCCAAGAAATGGAATATCAAATGGGAGATAAGAAAACATGGGGATTTTTGTTTCAAATGTGGAAAGAAGGGACACTGGAAGAAAATCTTCAATCAACCAAAGAAGAAAGATCAATATTCTGGATTTTTGTTTATCGATTTTAATTTATCTGTTTCAACAAAAAGGGAATTAGATATATATTGTTGAGCTCATATATGTATTGAAATACAATTACAAGGTAGATTCAAGAAAACTGATAGGGGTGGATCTACAAGAAGCCAAAAATTCTAGAATTGTTGTTGTAGCTGTCAGGGAATATCACCTCACATTTTCCACTGTGATGATCATGGTGTTAAAGAGTGGTTTTTATTTTCCTTTGGTAAACAAAAACATAATTTCTGCATCTAAACTATATAAATATGGATTTTTTCAAATTTTGGAAATGAGTGTTTCTTATTTTATAAAGTTATAATATGTTTTGTTAGGGAACATTTATACAATGGTATTGATGTTTTGGATAACACAAAACATGTAATGGAAATTGATAACAAAGATACCTCACATCACTCATACCACACCCAACATTGGAATCATTAGATCGGTCAAGTAAATGATAATATCTTGAAAAATTTACAACAAGATTGATATTAAATTCATTAAATATAAAACCACTTGGTGTATTTCACGTGTGCTTACAAGGAAAAATTACAAAATCCAAATTTAATGGGAATGGTGAAAGTTCCAATGAGATTATTCAATTGGTTCATACCGATGTGTGTAGACCATTTCCTGTTGAAGAATGGGGTGGGTACTCATAGTTCAAATTATTTACAAATTATTTTTGTAGATATGGATATATCTACTTAATGAGGTATATGTTGGATTCTTTTGATAACTTCCAATAACAAAAAATTATTTTGAGATCCATCTTTTCTAGAATATTATGAAACCCAATATAGATCAAGGTGGAGAGTATATTAATCAAGACTTCATTTTTTACTTATGAATGTTTGGGATCTTATCAGAACTCACTCCTCCTTAAACACCTTAGGGGAATGGTGTGTTTGGAAGGAATAACCACACCTTATTGGACATGGTGATTTCAACGATGAGTCTTGTGAGTATTCTATTATCATTTTTGGGATATTTACTACAAATAACAACAAACATATTAAAGCAATTACTAAATAAATCAATAAATGGTATTCAATGAAATTTTTGGAGTAGGAGAAAATCCATGTTATCAAATATACATGTTTGGTGTAATAGAGCATTTTTTAAGGCCTATCCAGGTATCAAAAATGCACCCCGAGGCTTAAATTGTACATTTTCAGGACACCCCCAATAAAAAAGGAATATTACCTATATGATACATCAAAAAAGGATATACATTAAAGACCCTCCCTATTCTATGATATGGATAAAATATCCTAAATAGATAGTGGGATCGATGTAGACTTCGATGAAGTCGAGGCTCAAGGTATTCAAGAGCTGGTATAAGAATAGATTCCACAATGCCCCATGGAAGAAGAATCTATTCCATAGACACAAGTACTGCGTAGGAGCACAAGAAAAGTTAGAGAACTAAAATGGTATGGTTTTCTTATTACAGTGGATTTTGACTCAGTATTGGTTGATAATAATTATCCACCAACCATAAAGGAAGCAGTATGTGGAATCAAAATTTCCATGTGGTAAGAATCCATGAATTCTAAAATTGATTCCTTGTACAAAAACGAAGATTGGAATTTGGTATATCCTTTAGTTGATGTAAATCCTGTTGGTTGAAAATGGGTATTCAAGAATAAAATTCGCATGGATGGACAAGTCTGAACCTATAAGGCATGACTAGTTGAAAAAGGGTTTAAATAGCATCAATAAATTGACTAAGATGAAACCTTTTCACTAGTTGTGCTGCTGAAATCCATCAGAATACTAATGGCCATTGCTACATACCATGATTATGTGATTTGAAAAATGGATTTCAAAATATATTTCCATAACAATAAACTTGAAGAAGATTTCTAGATGACACAATTGGAAGGATTTGTTTCCTTAAAGAATTCCAATAAGTTATGCAAGTTTCTGAAATAAATTCATTTTTTAAAGTAAGTATCCAAGTCATGGAACATTCATTTTGATGTATCCATATTGGAATTTGGTTTTATTAAGAATGAATATGATACTTATATCTATAATTGGTTTAGTGGGAGTTAGATCATTTTTCTAATAGTATATAATGAAAAAATATTACCTATTCTAATCGAGATACCAGTCATACCGTCTGTTAAGGCTAGGTTGAATCAATGCTTTTCCATGATGTACATGGGTGACACATCATATATTCATGGGACAAAGATCCATCGTGATATATCCAAGAGATTTTTGGGCCTATTTCAAAGTATATACATTACATGATACTGAACAGAGTCGGTGTGAAAAAATCCAATAGGGGATTATTTCTAGCGTCACATCCCATTCATTATTCAATGAAAATGTTCCCTCAAACACATGAGGAAAGAGAGAGAAAGACAAGGACTTTATATGCATCAGTGATTGGGTCAGTAATGATTTCCATGTTATGTACTTGGCTAGATGTTTCCTATGCATTGAGTGCGGTAGGAAGATATCAAGATAAACCAGGTGACCACAATTGGATTGTAGTCAATACCATCCTTAGGTATCTGAGGCATAATAAGGATATGTTCCAGATTTATAGATGAGATAAAGACCTAGTAATCATATGATATAAAGAAGTTAGTTTCCAAACTGATCAGAATGACATGATGTCCAAAATGGGATACATCATCACATTGAATGGAGGTGATATAGGCTGGAAGAGCTCATACCAGAGTTTGTTCAAATATTCTATAGTGGTGTCTGTGTATATTTCAGATAATGTGGTAGCGAAAGAAGTAATTTGGATGTGATGCTTCATCCAGGAGCTGTATGTGGTACCTAGTAGTAGGTATCCCATCACACCCTATTGTTATAATACTGTAGTGATGGCCCTCAAAAAAGGGACATGATCACATCAATGGATGAAGCACAATATTCAAAAGAATCACCTCTTGAGAGATTTTTCTCAATGAGGTGAAGTTGCAGTGACCATTATTTCCTCAAAAGTCAATGTGGTGGACCTAAAGCCTTGACTCAACAGAATCATGATCATCACGTGAGGTCAAATGGACGAAAATCCATTGGTATTTATCTCTAGTCCATGTAGTGGTTTGTTAAAGATTTTTTCCAAGAACCAATTGTATGTACTTTGATTTCATGGATAGTAATTTTTTAAAAATATTAAACATCTTATTACATATTGTTAATTTTCCAGTATGACTATGAAGTTATAATTTCCTAGTGTATTTGTTGGATTGAAAAGTTCATGGAAGTTCCCCACTATTATGAGAAACAAGAAATTATATTACAATATTAATAAATATTGTTATTAAGTTGGATTACATAATATGATAGAAAACATAGTATACAGACCATTAGGTGTGCGTACACATAAGCAGATTCCACTTCCTCTCATGAAGTTTGCATTTGGTAATCTTCATGATGGGAGAAAATGTGAATAGACCCACCAATAAGAATTCTACATGTTTTGGTGTCATCATATATTCCTATATGAGAATGTGTGTAATGTTCCTTAGACCATAATTTTATCATTAATACATTTCAGGACTCTCACACTCGGATTTACTAATGAAAATCGTCACGCCATATGTTGGATTGATGTAAGGTACATTGGGTGCATTAGAAGTGGCTTGTTATTAATGGATAAGTCCAATAAATATTTTTCCCTTCCATTCACATAAGTTGATATCTAAACATTTTGATTTAAGTAGAACCGTCATGCCAATTTCAATGTCTATGGAGTAACAATGAGTTTATTTTAGGAAGTCAAAGAACAACGAATCAAGCATAATGGTTGATGAGACTATCATGAATCCTTATTGATGAGATATTGATACAAAATGATTATATTAGATAAGGAGTGTTTGTATGTGGGTTTCATTTTAGTGACTTTGTGTTCTTTCAATTGAGATCCTTGACATGTTGCTAAATAGTACTCTGTGTCATTAGGAAAACCTGTCGAGTGCTAACGAGAAATAATCCAAGAATCTCACACACTAAATGTTTTTGGTTGTCTCGGTTAATTATTATTTGTATTTAGTTAATGGAATAAATTTGAATCTCAAGATTGTGGAATAATTTTATTCAAGATAAAATTATTTCATAATATATGAAAAATATATGTCTTTTTTTTATGATTAAGTAAATAAATATTTATTATCTTGAAAATAAAATATTTGTCTAAAAGAATAAATTATTTATTTATTTATTCAGGTATTAAATAAACAGATTTCTAGTTCATGAAAAAAATGGCGAGCCTAGAAGGTATTTAATTATTTGAAAGAAAGTAAAAAACTATTTAACTATCTAAAAAAAGTTAATATAAAAATAAAACTACAATTATTTTGTTGTGCAGAATTATTTTTATATTCTTCTTTACGTATGTTAGTGCACCATAACAAATGTCATTGTATTTTTTTTAATAGAATGGATTTTCTCAATGTTTATAAATGTATTTAATTTCTATTATTGAATTAAATATTGTAATCTATGCTCCATTTAAATAAATAGACAAGTACCTCTATTGTGCCATGTACCAAACAACACATCCAGTGAATTGAGAATATTTAATCCAAACAATTTCCCTCTCTATTCATCTTCCCTGCTTTCTTAAGAATTAGATCAATTATTAAATAACAAAGAACATGTGATCAAGGACGACCGACGTAGGTCACTCGCTTCACTATGCTATCACCCATGGAATGAGTAGTGTCAATTAGAGGACATCAGAGCATATGTGGAATTCCATTAAAGGGATTCTAGTTTGGATCCATACAAGTGAAATAAGATAATATAGATGGTTCAATCCAGATGGTTAACATCATCATCTAAGAATGTACTAAAGATCCAAGAATTATATTAATTATTAAATTAATTAAATTTATTATAAACATGATGTGAAGATGTTTTCTCTCTAAGATATAATGACTTTCTTATTTTGCCTAAATATTTTACTTTAATCCATGGGTACTGGCATTAATCATTGTATTGATCCCGAATTGGTCATAGATTATGGAAAAGGAAATGTTGGGCCCCGCCCAGAGCTACATTTCTGTTGTGTCCTATTCTATTATAGATAATATTAGGTGAATATTTCATAAAAACATTATATTTTTTTGATAATATTTTAATCACCTAGATTATAATATATTTTATTTCATTCTATTTTCCTTCATTCTTATGTTATCTTCATTGGATAATAGAGAATTTCTATTTAAATTATTTCATTTTGTCTAAGAATATATTGAGAAATGAAAAAGATTTAATTTTTTTACAAAAATTGTATCTTTTTAAATGATTTTTCCATAGTCATAGATTTTGTTTTTAAATATTTATATCTAAAATACACAATAAGATCACAAAGACTATATTATTTAAAATTAATACATTCATCAATATCAACATTAAGAACATGGTTTTTCTTTTGGTAAAAATCATATTAATATTTTTATAATTAATTTATTGTGTGAAGATTCTATTATGATACACATGCCAACTACAATACTAGTAATATAGTGAAACATTTGATTACTAGTTTATACTTTACCCATTTTCAAGTATTTATATTTTTCTATAAGATTATTAGGTAAATTTTTTATCTTGTTTATTCAATAATGAGTGACATGTGATATCCACAAAATACCATGGGTATTTTACATGTAGATAAATTAATAAATAATATTTTGTAATCTTATGCTATAAAATATTGATCACATTTTAATTATAGACATAGAAACCAATATCATTACCAATAAAGGTAATTTCATCCATATTAGAAAATTTGTAAGGCTTTAATATAATAATGACGTTTTTTATACTCAAATTCATAATATAAGTATCCATCCATTCCTAACATCATATATAATCCATTCTGAAAAAAATGGTGTCCTTTTTTTATACAGACATTATGTAAATATGAACCTTCTATATAGAGGTGATAATTTCCATTGAAGGTTGTATCAATGATATGATTTACAATGACAATATAAATATAAAAATAGATAAAAACACTTTAATATACATTATCTTTCACCATTTTTTTTTCCGGATTATTTGATGGATGAAAATTTTAGAGGCTAAGGGTTGTTGAATTTGTAAGAACTCATCCTTAAACATTACATAATCTTGAATTAAATGGATAATTCACATTAAATATCTTTTCATGTTTAGTGTTTTAGAAAATTAGTTCATAACATCTACATAACCACATGAATATTACATGTAGAATATTCTACTTAGTATCCATTTTTTCATAAAATAAAAACCCTTGAAAAAAATAGTCATGTCTACTTCCACGTTTTGTACATAATGACATTTCCTTGATCCCATCATTGAACCTTATTCATCTTTAAGTCCTGTGTAAAAAATTTCAAAACTAGGGATGAACATAAAAAAGCTCAGTATGGGATATAAAATAAGGAATGAAAACATTATCCCATCAATAAATACAAAAAACATTGAAACCATACGTTTCAATCATAAAATACCTCATAAAATCATAATATTTATGAATAAATTAGTGAAATCATAAATACAAAAGTTAACTTGTGAAATCCATATCCAATTTATATAGTATCTATCATAGCTACATAAGGAGTCACATTTGGAATACAAATCACATTATATTCCCTAAATCACTTAGAAAAAACATTTACGTTTACCTCTGTCACATTACCCAATGCATTGGAGAGCTATCTCAGGCTCACCCGCCCTAGGTTTATCACGGAACCACCCGTATACGTAACAATGCCCAATATCCAAAACATATTTATAACCCATAAAACAAACATAATGGAAAGATAACATTTCAATATTTCAATCAAAATATATCCTTTCAAAATATTGAAAAACTCAATGCTTATATCAAACCATTTTCAAAACCATTTAAAATATTAAATAAAGATATTTTGGAATCAATGTGTCTCATACAACTTTGAAGCTTTAAAAATAAATTTAAATTTCAAAAAATTCAGATTCATATGAATAAATCCTTAAAACCTTTTTTAAAACATGGTCATTAATGTGAAATATTTAGAAGAATAAACCTTTAAAACAATTAGAATGATATTTTAGTTAAAGAGTATTTAACAAAATGAGAGAACATAGAATGAAAATAATTGAGGAATAACATTTAATCAGAACATAAAAATATCATCAGAATAAATGTATTCATGATATAATATTCCAAAGGATAGTATATACACCATATAAGAGTGTATTGGTGCATATAAACAGTGAAGTCTCAATGGAAATGTAAATTGAGACGAAATCCCTTATATAGAAGTTATCCTTAGATAAAGGATAAATAAATTACATAATTATGTGTGAAAAATATAAATAAACCCAATATAAATGGATATTATTTTTAAAACAATCGTAGGTTATTCAAACATATTCATATCATGACATAATCAAGAATAATATGTTTAACCCAAAAATTGACATTGGCTTAAGATGTTTTCTTACCGAAATTCGACTGCTTAATAGCGTCACTTTAGTATTCAAAAAATAAGATGATGAGAGAGAAAAGGAAATGTAATCACTTGGAAATAAAATTTTCATAAAAAAGATATAGAATAATATATTCCAATAAAATAATATGTAAATTAAAAGACACAACAAAAATAAGTCTTTTAAAAAGAGGAAGGTGAAAGGTTCCCTTACCGATTTGGTAACTTAAGAAACATACACCACATTAAAACAATTTCACACAATGAATATTTAAATACCCATAAATTAAATTATATTATATTTAAAATACAATCATGTTCAGTACATACACCACACAAAAGGAAATAGTGGCTAATATAGCACGAATCTCACGAGAATAAAAAGTGAGATGAAAAACCCTTACCACCTTGTAATCAATCAAGACATATGATAAAAAGATAATAACCACCATATGAATCACAAAATAACATGAATATAAATAGATTCATGATAATACATAAAAATTTTATGTAAAAATACACCACATGGAATAAATAAGTGGTGAACAATGGAATTCTCACGATATTAAAAGTGAGATAAGAAATCACCTACCTCGTGTCCAACTTGACCCGCATATTCTTTGTTCATCATGAATAATAAAAATAAGTTAACCTCTACTTTCATAATAACCTTTTTAATTTTTATTATTAATTTTATATCACTTATTACTTTTCAATAAAATTTAGTTAATGATTTTAGTTCATATCATACATTTTGTCGATGTTCTGAATATGAGTTAAAAATAAACTGGTTATAATTACTATTTTTCCTAGTGGTCAAAACTCTATTACCTCCAGAATTATATTAATGATTTAGATATCATATATATATATATCATATATAGACAGTATATATAAATATAATACATAACATTTTGGAGATAAGAAATGAAATGCACCGTTCATGGAGACAGTAAGCCGTATATACGCATGAATGCAACTTTCATTTTTGTTTAATATTGAATGGAAAGAAAGCATAATGATACATTGTTATATTATAATTCTAGAGTAATAGAATATGATATATATGATACATAATTTTACTAACTCCATCTTTATATGTTATAAGTATTTCATGAAAAAATCGTATCACCTTAAGGGGCGGTAGTCGTCATTTACTCAAATGAACTTATAATTTTTACACATATTGGAAGGCATAATGGTATGTTTGTAAAAAAAATTACAGAATA
Source organism: Viscum album (assembly GCA_963277665.1). Lineage (NCBI taxonomy): Eukaryota > Viridiplantae > Streptophyta > Magnoliopsida > Santalales > Viscaceae > Viscum > Viscum album. The sequence goes on along the minus strand of OY728137.1, from coordinate 672,115,440 downwards.
ATATAGAAAACAAAATCATAATATATATCATATATTAATACAGTTCCATCTCAATGGGAACCATACGAGGCGGTATGAGATATTTGAACAATCATCGCTTCGTGAGGCATTAGTTTTCCATTTACAGAAACAGTATGTTATTCATCCATTAGATGGAGGTGTGTGTAAGTTTAGTTCGAATAAGTATCAAAAACAAACATCCCAGTATATTGAAAATACTATTTTTGTTATATAAGAAATGAATAAGAAGATTTTAGGCGTTGGAGAAGTAAAATAAAAGAAAAAAATTAAGATTAACGGTTACCTTTAATTTGGGTAACTTCCATTGGTTTGAACCAAAAAGACTTCTTGAAGTGCCTTATTCCTATGTTAAGGCTTCTATAAGGAGTATGAGGATGCAGGGAGCATAATTGCACAATGTTTGGATGGGGAAAAATTCTTGAGAGATGTGAGGAATTTCTTAAAAGTGAGATATTTTTATAAGGGAGAGGTGGGGCTCTTTAGGAATGTTTGGAACAATTATTTTTTATAACCTCATACTCGGTTTAAAAAGGTCAAATAATTGTTAAATTAGAAGTTAAAATGACTCATGGTATTAATAAAATCATCCAATAAAAATTAGATGGGTTATAGATATTTTTTTAATATTTATAATTTTATTTATTTAAATCATTTATTAATGAGGTAAATATTGCATCATTATTGTGTCATAAATAAATTAATTTAGTTGATGTCAAAAAATTATAAAAAAATACCATGATGTAGTAAATAGTTTTATCTAACCATATAACATTTATAGCCGAAATGACAACTTATATAACCCCATGTAAAAATTGATTTACTAAAAGATATTTGTTTTTGTAATTTTTGTCTTTACTATAAATTGGTTAATATAAAGTTTCATTATTACTCCCATGTGGTGCCATGGGGTCCAAAATTAGACCCAAGGATTCCCTTTGTCGGTTATGTATCATAGAAAAAGATTAAAACACATTTTAGGGTAATTTTGTATTCTAATAATATTATATTTTACCATTATTTGTTATATTTACCCTTTAATCATGGTAAATAAAATATTTACTGGTATAAGTATTTAAATTGTATAAAAATAATAGTGACCTATTTATACAATTTGGACCTACAAATTCCAAATATGGAATCCATTTTTCATAATTGAAAACACAGTAGTGGAAGAAATTCATTTAAAATAAATTCATGCTTTCAAAACAAAAAGCCTATTTTGAAGAAATAATAACTATCAAAAGATTCACATTTGTTTGTATCCAATTTCAAAGTGAAATTAATTTCAATTTCCAACATTGGATTAACTGGTAAAAATATATTCTAATTAACCATTATAACCAATAAAAAATATTATTTTTCCATATAAATAAATTAGATTAAAAGGCACTTTTGAAATAAAATACAATATTTTTCACTATTCGTTAAAAAATGAACTTTATTAGAAAAATACCAAATTTTTTCCCAAAATAAATTTTTATGACTCTATTATAAAAAAGCATTTTTTCGACTAAAACATATAAAATTGACCAAAATTAGATTTAATGAGGGTTCACCATCAAAAGGCGGTAAATCAACCATTTAAAGAATATTAGAGTATTTATGCTTATCTTCATTCAGACATTAAGCCTCTAATTTTATTGGATAAACGTAAAAAAAATTTAACATACATGTATAATCATATTTTCGTTGGTTATATTTATTAACTCTATTATAATGGATAGAAATTAACTATAATTTAATATAATAATATTATATTAATAGTATGCAACGTAAGATTTCAAAGAAACCCATTTTTGAATATCGAGTACGCCATCGAACATAGCGCCCACTTTAAAGAAAAATTAATATTTAATTAAAAAATATTAATAAATATGACAAACTTCAGGTTCTTTATATACCTAGGATGTTTCAACCTTCCCCCATTTTGGGAATTATGTCCTCTCAATTTTAAAATTGGGCTTGGAAACATCATTTAATGTCCCACATGGGAAAAAATAGTCAATAAAACTATAACTTTAAAAGAAAGAAAAAGAAACAAAATTGTTACCTGAGATAACCTATACTAGGATTACATGTAAGAAAACATGGATATGGAAGATAAAAAAACCATCATGTTTTGATGGAGAGTGACAGAAAACATGATGAGAAGAAAGTTAACCACCAGAAAATGAGAAACATGGGATGTGTTAAGCGTTCTTTGACAACCCAGTATGAAACGCAAACTGAAAACAATTTTTTTTTATGTTCCTTTTCATAATTTTTGGAATTCATTTACTACATAGAATAATTATATAATAAAATATACTTACCTTCAAGTAATGTTTAATCCTTTAATAAATTTCTACAAAAAACTAATCTTTTCTCCAAACAAAGATTCTTCAAAAAGAGTTGGTCACATCGAAATCATAAGAATCATATTCTAGATAATCACATAACACACAAAAAATGAACTCTATATTTCCCTTGTCATTATACATAAACTAAAACCAAAATTTTTAGTACGAGATCATATAATCCCCAAAAAGGGTAATCCTTTATAACAAAAATTACCCAAAGTTCAAGAAAGACCATTCAATACACAATTGTACTTAAATTTCTTCAAAATAATCTGACTTAATATTGAAACCCAAAACTCAAAAGGATTTAATCACATATTTTTCCTTAGTAAATCTTAACATTTAACCCCCAAAACATAGACTACTCTTAAGGTCTCATACTAAATCATAATTAACCAAATCACATATTCTATAAGAAAGGATAATCATTTCAATAAATAACCCAAATCTCTATATGTACACAATAAAAACAGATATTCACCCATAATAAAATTTCAATCATCACTCAACAAATGAAATCCCATATTATTCTATTTTTCTTGAGCGTATTGTGTTCCCCAAAAGAGAGAATATCTTCTAAAATAACATTTATCACTTAATCTCCAAATCATTTTATTATACTGAGGATATCCATTTGATAAAATATAAGTTACAAAATAAACTTATTCTTGATCAATAAAATCATTTAACTAAAAAGAATAAGTTATAAAAACCAGAGAATTCACGTAGTCTAGTGGTAGGTGATAAATCACAATTGCCCTTTGGTTATAGGTTCGATTCCCATAGTTTTGTCCAACACCACGGGTTGTCACACGATCTGTGGGTTGTCCTTTTTATAAATCTCAATAATAACCCTAACATGTTTAATCCTCAATGGTTTCCTAATACCTCTCATTTTCATCCCAAATAATTATGATCTCAACATCTTATTTATGGATGTCTTATATAAATTGTAATTTTTTTAATTAAACCCCCATATGATAAAATAAAACGATCCCCATAATAAAGAAAATCATACCTTTATTATAATGATCTACTTATCCTTATTGGATTTAGAGCTCAACGAGTTATTACTAGGCCTTAAGCAACATCCCCACAGTGCCAAAGGCTGGCAATAAATGTCAATGGGTTTCACAACACATGGGGGATGATTTACCCTTTAAATGAAAACAACCAAGAAACAATGAAAACTAGATAAAAATATCCAATAAACCACTATATGATGCACTATTTAAAACCGAAACAACTCAACCATTATTTTCATAATAACCCAACCAAGTGTAACAAAGGAATACAAAACCAAATCAGTGTAAACATCAGAAAGACAACTACAAGACTTCAAGAAAACCACCAACTCCATGCTCTACAAGCTGCAAGCTCCAACATCACAAACCAACCCAAGAGTCACGAAGTAGTGCTATAAATGTTCGACACTTAACCTTTGCCAACATCCTAGTATATGAAATCTACAAAAGCACCATATTTCCATAGCAGGGGGTGAGTAATGAATCTCAGTAGGTTTTACCCGATGAATCCCCAACCCATGCCTCTAGGATAAAACATGTTAGCACATTTATATAATACAATTTATATAAAACAATTCCAAAAATAGTTCACAATATAACAAGTGGGTTTATCAGGCCATTACATGGTTGGATATTTTGCCTGATGATTTTCTCCCTCTCTTTAATAAGGATTGTAATAATATTCCGTCTTTCACACTTTTGTAACTCCTTTTCGTTTATGAAATAAATTGTGCCTTGGACTAACAAGTTCCAAATCAAACTATTTTACAAAAAAAAACAATCTTTCTCAAGAGAAGAAACCAAGGAATGTTTCAAATCAAATTCACATTTACACTTTGGCATAACCATTCCATTTCAAAAATCCACAAAACCAACCATTTCACACCCATGAAATCCACCGTGCATGCATCGTTATGACAGTTCCATACTCATGAGCGGTTTCTCAGCGATCTACCAAGTCGTCACAAGGTAATTATTCCCCATGTGCCATTACATGTTTGGCACCGAGCATGAGGTCATATTTCAACCAAGCGTGGTAAATGCAATATGAACGCACACACCCCGTACGCCCAAAAACCAAACCATTCCAATCGTGCCAAAAACATTTCAATAAAATAGCCCTTTTATTGAAAAACTTTTTCCCAAAAACCATTTTATAAATCTAGCGACTCCATATTTTAAAATCGCCTTTTAAAAAAAGGAATCCAAAACACTTTGCACAAACCAATCATCATTTTCCATGATTCCATCAAAACCCATAAATCGTCACTAAAGAAGATTTATAACTTGATTTGCACCACAATTTCACAATAAAACCCGAAAAATTAAATCAATTTTAACTAAGCCTTCACGTTCTAAGAAAGAGGAATCTAAAGTGAAGCCACCTACCGCAACAAAATAGGTGAAACCCACCAACGGATGAAGAACGCGAACAAAACTGAGTCAATTCCCCAAAAAACCTCCTTAGATCTCTTCTTCTAGCACAACCAAGACCAAATATTGTCATATTTTGCATCCACCCACTTATATATACACAAAATGGGCGTAGATCTATGAAACCGAGAGAAGAGAAGAATTGTATCTATGTAGATCTAGGAAACCATTCAAGAACGATCACATAACTCAAGAAACTGGCTTCGATTCGCCAAGAAAAGACATCGTATTGCCTCTGGAATGATGGGAAAACCCTCCTAGACTTTAGGATAACCAAAATAGCAAGTTAGGGCCACTTAGGAGGATAAATGATCCACTTAGAGTAAAAAACGCATGAGATCCTCTTTTATAAGATCTTGTTTAAGTGGCTGCATGGTTAGTTCGCAGGGTTTGACAAACCGTGCGCTAACCATGTGTTAGAAACTGCCACTTCCACCCTTATCGCATGGTTTGGCCTCACGGTTAGGCAAACAGTGCCCCAATCGTGTGGAATCCACTACCTCCAAGACCCACTGCGCAAGGTTTGGCTGCACAGTTTAGACAAACCGTGCACCTCCCATGTGACTTCCTCTTTTCCTCAAAACATTATTCCAAGTTCTCCCGAATCTCCCATTCAACACCCTTAACTTTTAATATAAAGAAAAGCATCAAGTAAGGGTTACATACCAAAAACTGGGGGTACTACATTCTCTGCACCATTGGCCTTTTCATCCCCAGAATGTAGAAAACCACTACATGTCTGAAAGTGTTCTGGCCACTGTTCTTTCATTTCTTTCTCATGTACCAAAATCTCTTACGGAATATGACCATGTTGCCACAAAACCCACACTTGACCGATGATTTTTCCTCGAAAGACATTATCCTTCCTATCCACAATCCGCACCGGGATATGTACCAACGAAGCATCCATCTCTAGGTCAACGTGATCCCATCTGATCACATGGTCATGATCAGGCTGATACTTCTTCAGCTGAGATACATGGAACACATTACGCACTGTACTGAACCATGGTGGTAATTCCAACCGATACGCCACCTCGCCAACCCGTTCCAGTATCTCAAAATGGAAAATATATCGAGGAGATAACTTTCCATGTTTCCCAAAATGAAGAAGTCCAAGCCTTTGAGAGATTCTCAAAAATACATGATCACTCACCGCAAACAACAACGGTCTACGGAGATGATCCACATAAGATTTATAACGAATATGTGTCGTCTCCATCCTCTATTTTATGAAATGAATCTTCTCAGTTGTTTCTTGGAAAAGGATCCGCCCAACTAGTGATGTCTCACCTATTTCTACCCAACATAGTGGAAAACGACAAGGACACCCATACAGTTCTTCAAACAGAGCCATGTGTATCGAGGCCTCATAACTAATATTTATGAGAACTCTACTAAGGGTATATGCTCCTCCCATGAGCCACCAAATTCCATTACACAGCCCGAAACATGACTTCCAACGTCTGTATCATCATTTCGGATTGTCCATCCATTTGAGGATGATACGACATACACATATTCAACTGGGTTCCCAAGGCTTTCTGTAAGGATCACCACAAACAAGATGTGAACCTCAGGTCTCTGTCTGACATGATTGAAACTGGTATTCCATCTCTCTTTACCACATCCCAGATATATATATTTGAAATATTTTCAATCGTATGAGCTTCACGAATATGGATAAAATGGGCCGACAAGGTTAGATGATCCGCTATCACCCAAATGGCATCATGTTTCCAGACCGTTCTTGGAAGACCTGTAACAAAATCCATTGCTATCTGATCCTATTTCCAAATAGGCATAGGTAATGATTGTAACATACTTGTTGGTCTTTGATTCCCTAATTTAACCTGCTGACACGTTAATCATCGCGAGACGAACTCAACTACCTTCCTTTTCATGCCTCTCCACCAAAACTACGTCTTCAACACCCTACACATGTTTTGTGTACCTGAATGTACGACCCATCTCTAATGGTGTTAAGTGTGAAGGAGTTTTTCTTGAAAAGATATAGGTACAACCATCAGATATTTGAAAAAAAAATGAACTCCCATCCATCTTCCATCGCTCAGTGGTCTCCCCACCATTGAGTTTTGAACTTAATAAAACACAGTATACATAAGATGCATGTGACTTCTTTACTATCTCCACCAAATCAGGAACAAGTGAAACTGGAATGAAAACCTCTACATGACCTCGGTCTTCACATTCCACATGCATGTCGGCTAATACCGACACCAACTACCATTCTTCTGAAGCTTCATTCGCCAACTGAGCATACGACTTTCTGCTTAATGCATTGGCCACCGAATTTCCCTTGCCCGGTGTTTACATTAAGTCAAAGTCAAACATCTGAAGATACTCCATCCAACTCCTTTTCCATAGATTCAAATATCACTGTGAGAAAATGTGTTTCAAGATTTTATGATTTGTAAACATATTAAAATTTTCACCAAAGAGATAATGATGCCAAGTCTTCAAGGCATGGGCAACTGCAGCTAACTCTAAATCGTGTGTTAGGTAATTCTTCTCATGCACCCTCAACTATCTTGAACCATAAGCAACAGAATGGTATCCTTGTATGAGAACACGTCCCAAACCTGATCTTGAAGCATCGCAATACACCACATACCCCTATCCAAATTCTGGCACGATTAAGACATGTATCGATGTAAGGCGACATTTCAACTCTTGAAAATATCTCTAACATTCCTCAGTCCATTGAAATGCAGTGTTATTTTTTGTCAATGCTGTCATAGGCGAAGCTAGTCATGAGAAGAAATGAAAAAAGCATTCGTAATAACCAGCTAGACCAAGAAAACTTCATATTTAAAAGACATTCTTCGGCGGTTGCCTAGAAAGAACAGCTTCTATCTTTTCTGGATCTACTAAAATGCCTTTCTCAGAAAAAGCATGGACTAGAAAGCGTACCTCTTGTATCAAAAAATCAAACATTGATAATCTAGCATACAACTGATTCTCTCTCAAGATTTCTAACACTATCGCCATGTGTTGTTCATGCTCATCCCTTGTTCTTGAATTCAACAATATGTCATCCACAAACACCACAGTAAAAGAATCCAGATATGGCTGTAATTTCTGATTCTTCAATGCCATGAAGACCACTGGTGAATTCTCAAGACCAAAAGGTATGAATAAATATTCGTAGTGGCCATATCTTTTTTTAAAGGCTGTCTTCAGAATATCCTCCATTCGAACTCGCAAATGGTGATATCCTGACCGCAAGTCAGTCATAGAGAACCAATGAGCTCCCCTCAATTGATCAAACATGTCATCAATGCGTGGAAGTGGGTATCTATTCTTTATCGTAACTTGTTTAAGTTTGTGATAATCCACACATAGCCTCAATGTTCCATATGCTTTATTAACAAACAAAACCGGTGCTGCCCACGGCGACACGATTGGCCTAATAAAACCTTTGCTTTCTAGTTCTTCCAAATTCAATTTCAATACCTTTAACTTTGTTGCTGCCATCCTATAATATGGAAGTGAGATAGGACTAGTCCCTGAAAGGAGATCAATCATAAAATCCACTTCTCTCACAGGTGGTAACCCAGAGAAGTTTTCAGGAAAAACATCAGAAAATTGATCCACGACTACTGGAAAACAGTTATTCTTGATCTCGTCCATCGATTCCAAGTTTAACGTAGCCAAATGGTACGATATAATTTCCACTACTGGTTCCAACAAGCCCATTGAACCTGCCTTCACCACTCTTTCTTCTCTAAAGAGGTTCTCAACACCATCCTCAGTCGCAAAACTGACAGTTCTGCTATAACTGTCGATGTGAGCCCTAAACTCTGTCAACCAATCCATACCGTGGATTATATCATAGATATAAATCTCTAGCACAATGAAATCCCATTTCAGTTCAGTTCCATAAACAGTAATAGGACATTCTCTACACACGAAGGCTCTACATTTTCCTTCACCGAGATGAGTTTGATGTTTTATCACAGAAGGCATCATTTCAAGTTTTAAGTTCAGAAAATACGCAATACGAGAAGAAATAAATGAATGCGATGAACCAGTATCAAACAACACTGGCATGAGGATAGAATTCAAAAGAATCGTACCTCCCACCGTAGATGGTCCAGATTATTCATACACAATCACCTGTTCCACTACAAACAATTTCTTTGTTGCTGTACTTTTCTCCTTGTTTCCTTGTTGATATGCCATGCATGAGGAGTCATTGTATTCTGAGAATCACCATGCCTAGCTCTGTTATACTGACGAGGCTGCCTCTGTTGTCCTCGTCATGTTGAAGCATATGATGCTTGCGATGCCTGGGAAGTGTCACAAACACCCGACCATGGAGCACTGTGACAATATCGCTAAATATGTCCCATATTTTTTCAATTTTAGCATGCTCTCGGTGGTGTTGTACAATCTCGTTTCATGTGATCAATCATGCCACATTGAAAACCCCCAGCTTTCATCATGGGTCGTGGAGGAAGATTCACCGATCCAACCATCTGATTCTGATTTGTACTCCCATCTAGGAAGTAAATGTCCATCTTCCGCTTGTTCCCAGCACTTGAGTTCCCACATGTTCCTGTGGGTATCATCATACTTTCTCCTCCCATAACTCCTGATATGTCTCTTTCAGCAACTTTTTCTCTATTTTCCATATTTGTATAATCCGTAATACAGAGCACATGTATTTTAGAATGAATCTCATGTCGCAACCCTGATTCAAAGATGTATTCCTTCAGTGATGCACTTGCAGTAACTTCCGGTGCAAAGTGCACTAAATTAAAGAATTTAGTCGCATACTCCAGGACAGAGAGATTCTCTTGCTTCAAGATGAAAAAGTCAGTTGTCCTTTGGATCTTGAACGTGTGAGGATAGACTTTTTTATTTAAAAATTCCTCAAATTCCTTCTAGCCCATGCCTTGATCCCCCTTAGCCTTCACCACTAGCTCCTACCACTATCGTGCATGATCCTCCTGCATATACGTTGAAAACATTACTTTCAGTTCTGTTTTGGTGTCGATGATATCGATGATACGATTCATCCTACTCAGCCACACCTCCTCCCATTCTTGTTCAAAATCACCCTGAAAGATTGTTGGATTCATCTTCTGGAACTGGATGGAATGGTCTACATGCCTTGACTCATCCCTTCGATTCCCCGTGTCCACATCATGACATGCTTTAACTATTCTTTGGACTAGATGCTGGTTCACCTATGGCTCAGGTGCAAGAAAATTCTCCGAAGCTTCTCTGGGTTTGTTTTTACGATGCCTAACAGTTGTCATTTTCTATACAAACAACACACAATGTTATTATCACTTCCTAGTAACTCAAGGCTTAGCATTTGATTTTCTATCACATCAACTATCACATCATTGTTTTCCAGCCTCTAAGCTTTTCTACATGTTCATCCATTTTTGAAAACATCCCACATACTTTTGAAAATCCACCCATTTTCAAAATATATTAATTATCCACGTTTCAAAATATTTCATTTGAAAATCAATATATGCATTTTTCAAAAAAAATCAACTTACACCAAATCTGTACTCATTCCTCACAATGAGATATGCAATCCTAGTGGGAATGCATTCCTCTACAATGCATGTCATGCTCATGTCATTGGAAAACCCCATGACAATGAGATTTCCAACATTCTAGAAGTGTATCCCAATAACTTATGTACCCAACACCCTCGTACCTTGATTTTCAGCATAAATGGGTTAGCTACGTCTTTTTATGCTATACATTTCATGTTCCGACCATCCTACTGCTATCTAAAATGACAAACCAAGGAATAGACAAGAAGTAATTTCAACTCCAAGACCAAGAACATCGATGAACACTAGTTGGGAAGGACCAAAAAAGCTTATAACATTTGTAATGACCCACTTATACTTATTGGATTGAGAGCTCAATGAGTCATTATTAGGCCTTAAGCGACATCCCCAAGGCGCCAAAGGCTGGAAATAAATTCCTAAGGGTTTCAAAAGAAATGCGGGATGATTTCCCCTTTAAATGAAAAAAACCAACAATCAATGCAAACTAGATAAACATCTCCAAGCAACCACTAGATGATGCATGATTTAAAACAGAAACAACTCAATCATTATTTTCATAATAACCCAACCAAGTGAAACAATAGAATAAAAAACCAAATCAGAGTAAAAAACAGAATGAAAACTAAAAGATTTCAAGACGACCACCGAATTCCATGCTTCACAAGCTCCAAGATGCAACATCATGAACCAGCCCAAGAGTCATGAAGTACTACTATAAACATGTTACACTTTACCTTTTCCAACATCTTGGTATATGACATCTGCAAAAGAACCATCATGCCAAAGGAGGGGTGAGTATTGAAACTTAGTAGGTTTTCCCCGATGACTTCCCAACCCATGCCTCTAGGATAAAACATGTTAGCACATTTATATAAAACAATTTATATGAAACAATTCCAAAAATAGTTCATGATATAACATATTCCATGACAAAAATATTTTCCACCAAAACCATCTTGCTCACAAAAATCATCCAAGCAATGTTTCTAATCAATTTCACATTTCCACTTTGGCATAACCATTCCATTTCACAAATCCACGCAACCAACCATTTCACATCCGTGAAATCCACCATGCATGCATCGTTATGACCATTCCATACTCATGAGTGGTTTCTCATCTATCTACCTAGTCGAAAAAAGGTAATTATTCCCCATTTCCCATTACACTATTTGCACCGAGCACAAGGTCATATTTCAACCAAGCCTCGTAAATGCAATTTGAACGCACACACCCAGTACGCCCAAAAACCACACCATTCCAACCATGCCAAAACCATTTCAATAAAATAGCCCTTTTTTGAAAACCTTTTTTCCGCAAACCATTTTCCAAATCCAACGACTCCATATTTTAGAATCACCTTTTAAAAATCAAGAATCCACAACACTTTCCACAAACCATTCTTCATATTCCATGATTCCATCAAAACCCTTAAATCATCACTAATGATGATTTATAACATAATTTGGACCAAAATTTCACAATAAAAACCAAGAAATTAAATCAATTTTAACTAAGCATTCAAGTTCAATGAAAGAGGAATTGATAGTGAAGCAACCTACCACAACAAAATAGGTGAAACCAATCAACAGATGATGAACACCAACAAAACCGAGTCAATTCTCCAAAAACCCACCTTAGATCTCTTCTCCTAGCACATCGGATGCCAAATATTGTCATATTTGGCATCCACATAGTTAGATCCACCCAAAACGCGTGTATATCTAAAGAAACCATTCAAAAACGATCACATAACTCGAGAAACCGGCTTCGATTCGCCAAGAAAAGCCTTCAGATCACCTTTGGAATGATGGGAGAACCCTCCTAGATCATAGGAGAACCATAATCCAGAGTTAGGGATTCTTAAGAGAAGAAATGATCCACTTAGAGGAAAAAAAGTGTGAGATCCACTTTTATAGGATCTCGTTTATGTGGCCGCACAATTAGTTCGCACTGTTTGAAAAACTGTGCGCTAACTGTGCATTAGCTATTGCCTCTTCCACCATTCTCACACAGTTTGTCTGCATGGCTAGGCAAACTGTGCACTGACCGTGTGGAAGCCACTGCCTCCAAGACCCACTTTGCATGGTAAGGCCGCACTGTTTAGACAAACTGTGCGCCTCCTGTTCGACTTCCTCTTTGCCACAAAACATCATTCCATGTTCTCCTGACTCTCCCATTCAACACCCTTAACTTTTAAAACTAATAAAAGCATCATGTAATGGTTACATACCAGAAACTGGGGGTACTACATTGATCATGGTGTCAACTTGGTTTCATCGTTATCTTGTTCACGTAGGTAGATGGTATATGCATTGAATCAATGATTTAGAGATCCTTCAAAATCATTTTATTCCTTCATCCAAATACCCCTTGTAAAACATGGGTTATAAGGATGTTAGCAGGAAAATAGTTTTCGAAATATTCATGTATGACATATAATTTCAAAAAATCTGATAAGACATGGTTTTTTAAAATAGTCGGACTGAGTTTGTGTTGATACTTTCAATCAGTGGTCCTTTTAAAATACTAAAAGTTTGTGCTGATTGACTATTTTATAAATGAAAATATAAATAATCTTCAGAAGGGTCTTAATCTTCAACAAAATTTTCAAAATCATAATACACATCAAAATCTTGTGATAAGGTAAAATATTTGAAAATGCCCAGATAATATTTTCCTTTTTGAAAATATGAAAATATTGTGAAAAAATTGATTTGTTTAAATACAACCCATGATCCATGATGATAATGAGGTAGAGTGGTGGTGTTTTATATCTCAAACAACTGATTGCAAGTTATTTATATGCTAGAACAATTTTCAAAATCATCCGAACATGATTTTGAAAAAATTAATGCAAGAAAGTCATTAGGAAGAGATAAGAATATCGTTGGAGATCTGCATCCTTCCATTAATAACTAACATTAATTGATCCGAAAAATTTATAAAACGAGTATTTAACATAAAAAATAGACATAAGGACTAACCATGTGTTTAACGAAAACTCTTAATCACTAAATCTGTCTAATCCGATCTATGATACCAACTGTAGGGACTCGTCCTTAAACATTACATAATCTTGAATTAAATGGATAATTAACATTTATGATCATTCAGGTTTAGAGTATTATTTAATTAGGTCATAAAATTTACATAACAACATGAATATTACATGTAGATAGTTCTACTCAGTATCCAGTTTTTATATAAAATAAAAACTCTTAAAAAATATTGTCATGTCTTGTTCCATGTTTTAGATAAAAAGGATTTTCCTTGATCCCATCCGTGAACCATATTCATCTATAATTTATGTGGAATAAATTTCAAAAACATGTGATGAAAATAAAAATATTAGTAATGGGTATAAAATAAAGAATTAAAACATTACCCCATCAATAAATACAAAACAATGAAACCATATTTTTCAATCATTACATACATCGTGAAATCATAAAATTTATTAATAACTCACATAAATCATAAATCATAATGATAACTTGTGGAATCCATATCAAACATACATAATAGCTATCACAAATATATATGGAGTCACATTTGGAAAACCCATCATAGTATATTCCCTAAATCTCTTAGGATAAACACTCACATTTACCTACTTCATGTTACCCAATGCATTGGAGGGCTATCTCGGGCTCACCCGCCATAGGTTTATCATGGAACCACCCGTATATGTAACAATTCCCAATAGACATAACATATTTACCACACATAAAACAAACGTATTGGAAAGATAAAATTTTCACATTGCGATCAAAATATATTATTTCAAAGTATTGAAAAAATAAAATCTTTTATCAAACCATTTTTAAAACCATTTGAAATATTAAATAAAGAGATTTTTGAATCAAAGTTTTCCATACCACTTTGAATATTTTAAAATAAATTTAATTTTCAAAACATTAATTTCCATATGAATAAATCCTTAAAACCATTTTTAGAACATAGACATTAATGAGAATGATTTATAAGAATAAACCATTAAAACATTTAAAAGGGGATTTTAGTTAAAGAGTTTTTAACAAAATGAGAGATCCTACAATACAAATAATCGAGGAATAACATTTAATCAGAACTTAATAAAATCATGAGAATAAAGGTATTCATGATATAATATTCCAAAGGATAGTATATACACCATATAAGATTGAATTTGTTCATATCAATAATGATGTCTCAATGGAAATGTAAATTGAGACGAAATCCATTATAAAGAAGGTATCCTCAGAGTAAGGATAAATCAATTACATATATATGTGTGAAAAATATAAATACACCCAATATAATTGATAATTAAGTGTAAAACAATCATAGGTTATTTACACATATTTATATCTTGACATAATCAAGAAGTAGATGTTTGACCCAAAAATTGCAATTTGGTTAAGAAGTATTCCTACAGAAATTTGACAGCCTAATGACACCACATAAAAATTAATTAAATAAGTTGATGAGAGATAAAAATATATATCATCACTTTGGCCAAATATTTAAATAAAAATGATATATAATAAAATATCCCAAAATAGTAATATTTAAATTAAAAGACATAACAAGAAGAAGTATTTTAAAAATAGGAGGGTGAATGGTTCCCTTACCAATTTGGTATCTTACGAAACTTACACCCCATGAAAGAAAGATCACACCATGAATATGTAAATACCCATAAATTAAGTTATATTATAAAAATAATACAATCATTGGCAGTACATCCTCCTCAAAAAAATAAATAGTGGATTCTATAGCATGAATCTCATGGAAATAAAAATTGAAATAAAAAACCATTACCACGTTGTGATCAACCAAGTCGTATGGAAAAAAGTTAATAACCACAAAATGAATCACATAATACCATGAATATAAATAGAATCATGATAATATATAACAAATTCTATTAAAAAATACATCACATGCAGTAAATAATTGTTGAACAATGGAATTATCAAGAATTTAGAAGTGAGATAATAAATCACTTACCTCGTTTCCAACTTGACTCGTATGTTCCTTGTTATTATTGAATAATTAACTTAAGTTAATTTATACTTGCTTCATAACCATTTAAATGTTTATCATTACTTTTATATCACATATTACATTGTAATAACTGTTATTTTTTATTTGAGTTCATATTAGACATTTTGTCGATGTTCAGAATTTGAGTTAAAAATGAACTTGTTATAATTACAATTTGTCCATGTCGTAAAAACTCCATTATCTCCAGAATGATATTAATGTTTTACATATCATATATATATATATATCATATATATACAGGGTATATATATATATATATATTTATAATAGTACATAACATTTTGGAGATAAGAAATGAAATTCACTGTTTATGGAGATGGTAAGTCGTACGTACACATAAACGCTAATTTAATTTATATTTAATATTTAATGGAATTAAAACGTAATTATAAATAGGTATATTATAATTCCTATATAATATCATATTATATATATGTTTCATAATTTCATTAACTCCATCTTTATATGTTCCATGTATGTCTTGAACGAATCATATCAACTTGTGTGGACAATAGTCCGCACTTCCTCAAATGGAATTATCATGTTTAAACATATATGAAGGAATAAAGGTACATTCATAAATACAAATTAATGAATCATATAGAAAAAAAAATATCATATATAAATAGATTTGCATCTTAATTTCCACCGTAAGAGGTAGTTGGAGATAATTGAACAATCATTGGTTCGTGAGGCATAAGTTTTCCATTCACAGAAACTGTTTGTTCTTCACCCATTAGATGCAGGTGTGTGTAAGTGTAGTTTCAATAATTCTCAAAACAGCATTATATTATATTGAAAATAATGGTGTTGTTATACTATAAAGGAATAAAAAGAGTATTGGGGTTGCATAAGTAAAATAAAAAATAATAACTTAAGAGAAACTGTTACCTTTAATTTGGGTAACTCCCTTTGGTTTGAACCGAAAAGAACATCTTGATGTGACTTATGCCTAAGTTATGGATTCTACAAGGAGGGGATGGATGTAGGGTGCTTAATTGGTCAGAGTTTTGATGATCCAAATTTAATGACCCAAACTTTGGTTAATGAAAATACCTCTTGATCTAATTAAATTCCTTAATATGTGAAATTCTCATACAACATATGTACTTCTTTTGTTTTTGTATTTTATATTTTAAAATACTATTAAGAATTGTGACCAATTCTAATATATCCATTGAACAATGATCAAAATATTAGTAATAATATTGGATTTAACAATATAATTTACCAAGACAAATGAAGTGATGGCCTCATCCAGTAGTATTACTCCATACGAAGCCCATTTGTCAGAGCTTAGAAGGAGGTGGCATCATTGGGCTTCTATCTTGGTGAAGCCCAAGACTAGCTTCAATAGAATAAGCTCGAACGAAACTGTCTATAAAAGAAGTTGAAGTGGATAGAGATCACGGTGCTTAAAATGTTATCCGAGCCACCCCAAGAGTTTGTCACCATCACGCACCTCACCCTTTAGTCTTATGCGGGTGTTTTGTGGGGTTATTTAACAAGAACATGGTACTATGTCTATGTAAATTATTTTTGTTTATAGTACTGAATATACTTTCATTTTTTTACCTTGTAAATATATTTTAAAGCACAAATAGTATTTCTAGTTAACGTTCAACTAAGAAATCTATTTTGATGAATTAATGGATTTTTGAAATAAATAATTTTTTAATAAATTATTATTATTATTAAATTATTTTTTATTAAAGATAAATGATCGTGTAATTTTATGAATGTAATTGTAATTTTTAATAAGGTTTGAAATCATTTTCTATCTAAACCCAGGAATTTTTGATAAATGTCATTTTTTATTTTAAAAGTGAAAATTAACATATTTATAAAATTATTTAGATCAAATGAATATTATTTTGGACATCAGGATGTCGAAATTATACAATGGTGAATTTTTTATAATTTTCTGAGATAGTCATATTTTTGGGTAAAAATTTAATACCGTTTAAATATATAATATTTTTTAGGATGTAATAATGACCCAATAGTGATGTAATAAAACACAATAAGCCTAATTTTCGGACAATATATGTTTTACCATTAAAATAAAGTGATTTTGGGTTTGTTTGACTTACTTTACAAAGCATTAATGGACATTTCAAGACTTATTACACATCTTGTCTTTTAAAATTGCTTTCCTTGGTAGTGTGACTTACCTCCACATAAGAAATCCCATTATTTTTAGAAGTTCGGACTTTGGTCTTATAAAATATTTTTTTCCACTTCCCTTTTCCAAAAACCATGTGAAAAAAACAAGTTCTGGATTGTGTTTTTGAGTAGTTTAATGTGAGGTGTCCGAAACCTAAATAATAAATAATTTCATCACCTCTCCTATATAAACCCTCCCAATATCCCACTTCCTCCTCATTAGAATAATTTGGTGTTCATACATCATCTTCCCTCCTCTCTCTATAATCCTCCGAAGGTATCCCAATCACCCATGAATCCTCTCTCAATCCTATCTTGAGCATTTGGAAGCACACTTCCATGTAAGGGTTTTCTTTCCTTTCTAATTTTTATCCAATTTTCTTTACATGGTTATGCCCTTTTAATATCAATTATAAATGTTGGGGTATGGTTTCTCACCTCCCCCATACTTCCCTATTTATGTTTTAATAATGGTATAACCCTTTCTATTTCATTAAATTCTTCACATGTACACATGTTACTATGTCGAAATTACGAAAGAAATTTCCCTCTCCTCATTTACATTCAAGCAATTATTTTGTATCATGAATCTAAATTCCATTACATTTGTTAGACAAGTATCTAAATGATACCACATACATTCCATGTCATGTAAATATGATGAGACACCCCATTATTTATCATCAACCATTCTTATAATTTCTTATATCACGATGTTAGGCTGATGAAATTGCACCGCATTTTTCCAAGCCAAAGTCAGTGTGTAGTGAATACCATGCCCATTTCTTTATCAAGGGTATTCACCTTTTTGAACATATTATTATTTTTTAAAGAGTTATATGTATGTATTTGAAATTATTTTATCATGGAAAATATGATTATGTTGAATCATTCAATGTTTTATGATCCATGTGGAACACTTATGCATGAAATGAAATGTTTAAAGAAGGATGCACCCAGATAGCGCTCAAATTCATTGGGTAATGTATAGTATCATGATACATTATGTGCAGTGGGTGTTTGCTAATTCTAATAAAAGTGCAACACAGTTTTAGTTGTTCTTCATGTGCAATGAGTTTTTACTCATGCTCTATGTGCAATGAGCCTTGGCTCATGCTAATTCCATGTTTAGTGTTGTTGCCACATTTCCATGTTATGATTATCATGATTTATCATGCATTTAAGTTTATTCATCCCTTGTGATCTATTGAGATTCCTATTGTATAACATGTATTGTATCCCTCATGTTATTCCATGTTTATTCCCATAATGGGCTTTATAGCTCACCCTTTTCTTATGCATTTCATCAGGTTATCCCATGCAATGCTAAGTATAAGGGAATGTAGTGGTTATGTAAATGAAGTTTTCAATAAGGATGTTGTATTTAATGTTTTATGTTGTTATGTAATGACCCTAAGCCCAAAAGACACTAAACCTCTTCATCTTATATGTTGTATCAAGTGATATTTATGTAATAAATCAGGATAAATTGGGTAATAAAAAGCAGGGCTGTCATAGTTTGTTTCAGAGGATAGGTTTAGTTATTTTTGGTTTTAGGATTAGAAAACCATAGTAAAGCCTTAGAGACAAAACTAAGTATAATAAAAACATCCCTATGTTTTATTCAACATTTATTAAGTGGTTAATCGAGAAAATACATCCATGTCTGGGTACAAGTAGGTGGAAGGGACTCTCGCATAGATGTATCTTAGGGGTAAAACCCAAAAACACCACTTTAAGCTAAACTCAAACGGGAACTGGTCCACATCAATGGGCCTTGCTGCACTCTTGGATACAACACTCATGTGGGATATGATTTGGTAGATTCACGTGCTTAGTAAAAAAAAATTTTAAGGGACAAAAAAACCCCCATAAGAATATATGATAAGAAATAGATTGAGGATAACCTAGATTTAAACATAAGAAATCACTAGTTAGGATATACTTCTTCTTTATAAGTTTATACATTTATGTTCAAAGTTTACTTTTCAGGAACAATTGATAATTATTTAATACCTCTGATTATACATTCTTTTTAATAGATAATGGAGGGAAATATAAGAACACATTCCAACAACCAAAGTGATAGGAAATGTGAAAATTACCTTAATGATATGACTGATATGATGGGAGTGGGTGCTCAAAACTTCATGAAAGTACTTTCTTAGATGTCTCGAGTTATGTATAATAACTTGAATCAGGCGGAACTCCCTCCTCCTCCTCATAAAGAGAATGTTGATGTAGAATCCTTTATGCGGTAAAGGCCTCCCATATTTAGGAGATCGTCTGATATCCTCTTCGAAAAAATGGAATAAATCTATTGAAAATCTATTTTCCATCCTCCATTATTTGGAAGAGTAAAATTTTTTACTGGCGGTCTATAATTTTGATGGGGAAGCTGATTAGTGGTGGACACTGATCAAGAATACAAAGTCCCAAGAGGAAATTGATTCCATGAATTGAGAGGAATTCAAGAGGATGTTTTTCAACAAATATTTTCCTCGAACCCTCCATATCATGATGGAAAGAGAGTTCCTCAGACTCAAGAAGAAGAAAGATGAGTCCATTGGGGCATATGAAGCAAACATTACAAGGCTTTCATGGTACGCCTCTGGCTTTGTCATGAAAACTGAAAGCATGGTGGATCACTACTTTAGTGGATTAAAGCCGATTCTACGAAAAGCATTGGTGATTCAGGACTTCAACAGTCATGAGGATATTGTCCATTGTTCCCTCATGGTTGAAAAGGATATTGGAGACTCTCTGTGGTCTCTAGGGCCTAGTGAAAAGAAGCTAAAAATGGATAAAACATGGGTGTTCCATCAAACAAATTCCATGATGGAATGAAGCCTGAATTTTCCCCTTACAAAAAATTGTGGTACGAAACATCCAGGTAACTGTCATAAGGGAACCACGAATTGCTTCAAATGTGGAAATTATGGTTATCTGTCCCAGAACTACCGAAGGGATATGAAACATCCCACTAATATTGATGAAGAAAGGATAGTTCAGATCACCACTTTATCGGCAGTGTAGTGTTACAACTGTATGGAGCTTGGGAATTATGCAAACAATTTCCCTAAGATGAGGTTTGTCGAAGCAAATCAGCAACAACCTCTGAGGCAACAAGGAAGAGCCTATGCAGTCACTACTTCTAAGGTGGATCCAGACCATGATGTGGTGATAGGTACGCTTGTTATTCATTCAAGAATAGAGAACATTATATTTGATTCTTGTTCTACGAAATCTTTCATATATTGCAAGTTTAGTAGAAAAATTCAAACACCAGCTCAAAATTTGGAGGAAAAGTTATCTGTGAGATCAAAAAATGGGGAAATTGTTGCGTCCATGGTTTATAAAATTTCCCTGGTTAATTTTTGTGGACTGAACCTCCCATAAAAGCATGTCATACTTCCTTTAGTGGAGTTTGATGATAACTTGGGCATGGATTGGCTGTCTTTATACAAATCCACTATCAATTTCCGGGCAAGGTAGATCAATCTTTACATCTCGAAGCATACTCCAATTCTTTACAACCGCATGTATGGAGATGAATCTCCATTCGAATCATCGTCTAAATTGTGGATATTTCTACCTTATGAGCAACCATATCTAGCTCAAATGATTGAGACAAAGGAGAGAATATTGCTTGATGTCATGTCCATTGTGAGGGTTTACACTAATTTATTCCCTGAAGAGTTTCCAAGTATTCCTCGAGACATATATGTTGAGTTCTCAATTGAACTTATCCCTGGATCTCTACCAATATCAAAGACACCTTACAGAACGACCACCGTAGAGCTAGAAGAGTTGAAGAAGTAGTTACAGAAGAATATGGAGAAGGGTTTTATACACCTGATTGCTTCACCGTGGGGTGTTTCTGTTCTCATCGTCAAGATAAATTATGGATCCATGCGCCTCTACATTGATTATCGTGACCTCAATAAATTCACAATAAGTAACATATATCCCCTACCAAAGATAGATGACTAGTTTGATCATATAAGAATGGAGAAAAAATTTAAATCAAATAAACCCTATCTATAATGACATTACATATTGTGGCGCTCTTCCTCAATGGACTTAAGATGTCAACATCACTTCTCGGATTCAATATTTTAAAGGCATTGAATGAGAAGAAGAAGATTCTCTACCATTCATCCTTTTATGCTGGGGTGAAATTCCACCAGAGATTCTCCAAATAATCCTCTGAATTTTTAATCCATATTTCCCCAGTGTGTCTAATAATAAACATGATCATGTCGATGCATCATCATTATTATGCGACGTTGTGTCATTACATTGTTTGATTTTAGAAATAGTGTCTCTGTTACGCATCATTAAAGCTTTGTTACACTTTAGTTTTAACGAGCCATTAATGACCTTATTAATGCACAACATTACTGCCTCATCACTGCCTCACTATGTCACCATCTTCAACTCAAAGGTGACAAAATAAATAAAATAATTCTTTAAAAGTATTTTATTATTTTTTTTCAAAAATCCAACTCACATGTTTGCTGAACATAACATAAAAAAAATCAAAATTCCATTCTGGGATCCCTGAACCTCAGAATCATGTGTCGTTGAATTTTTCATTCTCGAAATAATTCTATATAAATAAACAAATGAAACCAAAACTCTGAGATTTTATACTAAAAAATGAAAATATCTTTTAATGTTTTTTATATATAAAAAACAATAAACTATGTTATGTTTAAGTCTAGGTCCATAGAGTTGCAATGAAAACACTATTCAACGAAATTTAGAGATTATGATATTTTATTGAGAGTTGTGGATACCATTATGATTATATAAATTTATGTCAGATCATAATTTTAATGTTTTGTAAACCATTTGGAGACTTTATTTTAAGAAATTATAAAGTTACTAATGGTATTTTTGGATGCATTAATTTTTTAATAATTTATGTGTTATTACATTTTTAAATAGAAAATGAATGTTATGAGATAACCCTTGTGGAAATTTCTGGATTGTATAAATTATTATAAGGGTTATATTAATATTATTTTAGAAAAAGGAAACCCCACAGGATGATTGATAAAAATTTTATCCAGTAAGGCCGTGAGTTTTGAACCCACAATCGATGGGAGATAAGGGTACATCACTGACCACTGGCATATGTGATGTCATGGTTAGTATGAATATACTTTTTAGTTAAAAAATTTATTGGTTGAAAAATAATTTTGTTCTGTGAACAAATTTTTTATAATATTGGAATAAATATTAGAAGATTAAGTAATGAATGTTCATTTAGAAGACAATCACTATTTTAGGAACCTTAAACGATTAAGGTGAATATACTATTAAGGTGATTTAAGTTTGAATTGCATTTTGGAGTAAAATGTTATTTTATTTTCGGATTATGTTGATTTATTTTATTTATGATATTTGTTATTTTCTCTTGATGATTACTAAGTAAATTACTTTGTGGATTTAGATATAATAAATAATTGATATTATTTAGAGGAAAATGTTAAAATTTATCTTGGATAACTATATTATCAAATTATTATAATTTTTGGGTTTTAATCATTACTTGGATTTTTTTTAGGAATTTTAAGGACATTTGTTTGATTAATGGTCTATGTTTAACATTGGTTATTACTGTTAAATTTTGGAGATTGGGGTAGTTTCTTGTAATATAAGTATTATTATTTTTGTGGGAATTATCTGATATTTTACATTTTTTGTATTTTAAATTCATAAAGATAAGATAAATATATATTTTAAATCTTTTATGGATTATTTTTTTTCTAGAATTTTATTCTAGTACATCAGGCATGAAAAAAAATCAACGTAAATACCGATCATTCCAGATAAAATGAAGAGTTTATATTGTTATTTGATTAATGGATTAAAATATAATTCATGAGTATGTATATTTTATTACTTTATTAGTTAATGTAGTGGATTAACTCATCAAATCAATGTAATCGATATTTAAAAAATTATTCATTTACTTTTTTTACAAAGAAATCAATGACCTTTTAACACATAAAAAATTTATAGTTTTGTGAATTTTAACATTCTAAATATTGCATTCTCTATCACTCTACATAGAAACATTATAGTTTGATTTCTCTTCCATGTCCAATATTTATAACTTGGAACCCTAGTATGTGTTATCTCATGTGACCTTCATATTTTTCTTTCATTCATTAATGGTGTATATTTTGCTAATCCATATTCTCATGGGAGAGTATAATTAATGTATACTAAAAAGTGAAACCCCTAGTTTTGTATACCAAGTTAAAATTGAGAGGAAATAATTTATTAATGGGTGGAATGTAATATCCTAATATTTTAAAAAGAAAACACTATGTCCAATAGAATCCATTAGGCTTCACAACAAGAAAAAAAACAACTAAATATTATTTTTTAAATGTTACCCTTATAGTGTAGTCATTAGAATAGAAGTAATGATTACTGATAATTTTATTCTAAAATTATAGGGTAAACATGTATATATAGTGAATTATTAGAACAATTAATTATAAATGAATCGATAACCCTTTGTAAAAGAAATGATTTTTTTCCTGAAAAGCAATTTAAATGTGAAAAAATGTGTTTTATACTAATAAATAAAAAAACCCTGTTTGATTATATTAATAATATATATATATATTATCAAATATAATGATTGAAATTTTTTTACTTGTTTAAAAAACGTGATATTCAAACGAATACAATTTTACACATAAAATAATTATTTTTCAAAAAAAAAGTTTTAGAAGCTATTGTTGGAGAACCAATTTCTATTTTAGATTTTGTCACATTTATAAATTTTATTTGGAAAAAAAACATCTTATTTAGAAACAGAGCTTCAAAATTTAATTTATTTTTACTTTTTTCCTATAGGCATTCATATTTTAAGGAATATTGAGAAATACAGCATTTTTACTAAAAGATAGTTTTTTAAATAATTTAATTTTATAGTTACATTATCCTTTTATTTTTCATTAAAATAAATTTAGATAAATGTTTTATAATTTGATCCAATGGAGTTTATAGGATTGAATTTGACATCAAAATTGGATATAATGTCTATGAATTTTTGAATGTTTTTATATTAAAAACTCATTTTATCAATCAGTAAACGGGAGTAATTTTAAATTAATTTTAGCTACATATGGGTTTTTAATTTTGAAAAATATATATAATGATATTTAATAAGTAGTAAATTTTTGAAATATTTCGATCAAATTAATTTTTTGAAATAATGAATTTTAAGATAAGTAATTTTTTTTTAATACGGTTAAGGGTAAATCAATTAAATAAGGGTAAAAATAATAAAATAACTATTAAAAAATTATTATAACAATTATATTAATTTAATTTTATCTGTTCTTTTTGAACCCAAATCTTCCATGGGATGATTTGGTGTCGACATGGAGAATCTTGGATGACATTATTCCTTTTTATGTTATTTTATTTTAAAAGAAAAAAACAAGATAATATACTCATGTATTAAAACATATAACATTTTTAATATATATAAATATATAGAATATATATATATATTTAGAATATATATTAGAATAAAAATTTTATTTATAAATATAAAATTATATCATAAATCATCATAATCTATTTATAATTTTCAGGAAATACATAATTAATTTAAATGGGGACACAATTATGATGTAGTAATTCAATCATTTGTGAATGAATCAAATAAATGATATTAAATTTTTTAAAATAAATATAATATGATATAATTAATTTATTCCCAGAATATTAAGGATTTTTATGAAATGCTATTGATGAGTTAAAGTATTTGGTTTGAAGTCATCATTATTTTCTGATATTTCAAAAAAGGAAAATAATGAAATGTGTCAAAATTAACACTAATGATATATTAAAATATAAAATATATTCTAAAATGATATAAAATTTATAAACATACAAACTATAGATATATATTTGTTATATATATTATTATGTCATCAATGTCTCATTTATTATGCGTTTTAAATGTAATAATAATTATATTAACAATCTAATTATAAATTACAAGATACTGGAGAAAAAATCAGTAAGGATTAAAATAAAAATTTATTGATTACAAAGTATTAAAAACATAAATATTTTTTATTTTACTAGATATATTAGACCTGAGGTCCCCATATATTCTAAATAAATTATTTTTTAGACATTTAGATTATAAAATTATTTTATATTAATTAAATAGTTTGATGAATTATAAGAGTACCCAAGCCCTCTCCTATAAAAGGGAACAGATTTTTTTATTTTCATCACAGAAAAAACATATTTTTAGGCCAATATATTCTAAAATTATTTTCTATTTTCTCTCCTAATATTCTATAGATCATAGTATAGGCATAACTCTGACCTTAGAGGTGTTAATGAGTTATTCAATGGTGATCGTCCGAAGAAGAGGTTGCATTTTTAATTAAGTGCATCTGTTTTATTTATTCTTCAACTTCCTTCTAATATTCATCATACTTGATGAAATAATATCAAAAGTTTAATAAATATACTAATATGTTATTTAATTTATATATTCATATAAATCAATACAAAATTTTGTCAAACATGAAATGAATTAATCATCTGTCCGTACAGTGGAGTACCAACTCTTGAACATATATAATTCATTTTCCATTACCAACTCTCAAGAATGGTTACAATGATATATCTAATTTTTATATATGATATTAATTAAATATTAATCATTATAAGATAATAATATAACAATTACATTATTAATTTCAATGCACATAAATATCTTAACAGCGTTCATGCATACCTGTGAACTATGACCTCCACAAAGCGATGTGATTAGTTTTTAATTTCCTCATAAAATAGTGAATATATAAAAATATATTTAAACTATGAATATTATATTATTGATATTATAATCATTCAATAATGATAAAATAATAATTTCCATCTTTCCATAACAAGGAATGTAAAATGGAAGTGTAACTCATGTGTATATACAACTTATTGTCTCTCTGATTGGAATGTAGTTTATTTATCATATCCATATTTTATTAATAGATTTAACATTATAATTTATATATAAAATTTATAATTATTTAATTAATGTTATTATGAGGATGATGGACTAGGGACCACTTTTACTATTGATATCATACAAAATTCATTCTGGACTCAAGTATCAAATATCATCAAAATGCCTGAAAAGAACCTAATTAATTATGTAATTGTAATAACATGATAATAAATGATATAAAAGAATAATAAACTATAAAAATGTTCTCAAGTAAAAAAATTATTAACCTATGTTTATTATTCTGGATAAAAAAAATATACATGATGAGTCTTACTCAAGATAAAGGACTTCGTCTCAATCTCCATTAATTGAGAAATTTAATGATGATATACACCTTAATACTATTATGATGTGCATATACAACCCCTTTGATATTCCATATCCATATGATATCATTTATTACGTTATTTTATGTTTTAATAAAATTTATTCTTTCATGTGGATTATGAATTAAATGTAGAATGTGGTATGAGACGATTTTAATGTTTAACGATTTAAAAATTAAATATATTTCACCATGTAAATATTATATAATGAATTTTACACAGTAATTATATGGAAAAAATATATTTTTAATCAAATTTTATCTATATTTTTAATTTAATTCAATTTTTTTCAAATTATTATTTTTACATGTTTTATATATAACATTTTAAATAATTCTATAACAAATGTTCTTTTTTAACATTATGGTGGAAAAACCTTCTCTGCCAACATGACCATTATTTCATATATGGAATCCTCTATAATAAATATTTTTTTTAATTGAAAATAAATCCCTCAATTCAATTTAAGGTGTATTTTAATAATGAATTTTTTTTAAATTGATTAATTTTTTCAATGTCATAAAATGATTTCACATGATTAAAAATGAAATTTTATGAGTTAAATGATGAGAATTGAAATCAATTATGTGTAATGATTATATAATGGTACTTAGAAATTATATGGGTGGTTATATGGTAAAACATGTATGGGTAGTTAAATGATAAACTAAGGATGGTTGGTTAAGTTTTAATCTACAATTCATTGGGTTTGGTAGTCGGGCATATGATTATTCAATTTGTAAGAGTGTCGTTTATGGATGTTGGTCGTATGGTTATTCCATTTGTTAGAGTGACATGTATGGAAGTCAACTGTATAGATATCCCATTTTTATATAATTATGTCCCAAGTTATACACTAATATATTATGAGTTTTTAATGAGTTTTCATGAAAATAAATGATTTTAAAAAGGTAATATAATGAACTTTTTGTAATGATGATATCTGTTTCAAGGTAAAAAAATATGTTTTATTATAACGAAATGTATTATGGGTTTTCAGTTAACAAATATAATTATTTAATTATGTAAATTATGGGGATTTTTTTCTCATTCATTTTTTTAAATTTTTTTCACTAGTATTAATATTAGTGTGGTAAATTAATATATCATGATGATATAATTGATGACAAGTATAGGAACGAGTTCATGTTATATTTCCAAAGAGTTTCCTATGGTGTAAAAATCGATATTGAGTATAAGTGTCCAAATTAAATGTATGGTTCTTATTTTTAATATTTTTTCCTAAATCAATAAAACTATAAACTGTAAATACAATAAAATTTGAATTCTAGTTCAAAATACTAGAATAAGTAATTTGTTAGGTCATGTTCTTATAGCGACAATCTGAGTTTTCAAGATTAAAGAGCTTTAGGGTGTTAATTATTCCTATAATAAATTTTATATGGTTCATTAAAAATTGGAAAAAAACTATACCACTATAAGTTACATAACTAATGATACTTATGATGAGTGGTGCTACATTTTATTAATGAATATGAGGCCAACGAATCATTTAAATATGAAAATATTTTCTAGGTTTCAATTTTTGTCAGTGAAACATAATCAGTTCCATATATGGTTATATATAGGATAACAATATAATTAGATGATTTACACTTTATTATGATCTATATTTTGAGTTTAGGAAAAGTCAGGGCAACACAATTTGTGCAACTCCCTCACCTCAACATAAAAAAACACATTTATTTAAATTATGAATCAATATATCTAATTGATATTTAGATATGAAATATTCAATTCATTAATGTGAAACTAGATTACAATATAAATTACTTTTAAATTTATCATCATTTATTTTCAATTCTACATACCCATTATGATGTCGTCTATATAAGAAATATAAAACGCATTGAATATTCTTAAAAATATTCATTTCATTTTTTTAATAACTAAGTATTGAAAACATTATATCTGTTGAAATGTGATCAAATAAGGGTTCCAAATATCTAATGAATACAAAAAAAATATTATGTGAATGGATTATATGTAAAATAGAAATAATAATCTCAAATATCCAATCTATATCCTCAAATATACATAAAAAATGAATCAAATTTAAGAGTAAGAGAGAAATTATGGGAATTGATAATAGTAGTATGGGTACTTAATGGATGATGTGATAACTAGAGATAAATGTATGAATGTATTCATAGAAAGATCTATAATAACACCACCTTAATGGATTGTTCCTATAGTTGAGAATGAATGATATGAAGTAAAAAAATGGTGTTGGGTAATGTAATAGGGGGACTGTCCCATTTTAATGAACTATTGAGAATATGGTGTCACAAAATGAGAAGAAGTTGTAAAAACCATTATAACCATAAAGATTCATTATTAATCCTAAATGTCATTTAATTTTATTTTATATTAATGTGCTACTAATTCATCTGTGCTGATTATGTGATTTTGAGTTTATGATCATAATGATTTACTGAATTAGTTCTTAGGAATACTATTTCATTCATTTTATCACAGGGCTTCACTTGGTTGATAACCCTTTATATGAATCATTATAGTATAAATATGATCGATTATTGGTCCAAATAACAATAGATAGATACATAAGGATTAAAATTTAGTAGTAATATATAAATTGAAGGTATAATTAATGTTATAATTAAAATCATGATTTCTATTAGTGTAATTTTTTCCAGAGACATGTTGTTGTACTTGTAACACCCCAAGTGTTTATAAAAAATATATATATAATGAAATACAAGAAACACTGACTCTCTATGTAATGACACTATTTTAAGTATATAATTATATCAAATATATTTGTCATAATTTTTCCTCTTTTATGATTTGAATTGTGAATAATTTTCATACAGAGTTCTGATCATTAAGACATTTTGAGTCTGATAGGATCAACTTAATTTTGTGTGAATATTAACTTGACCCTTATGAATAGTAACTAAGCTCTTATGAATAGTTATATTACCATTATAAATATTAAATCTTCTAAATGAATAGTAACCTCACCCATGATTGTATAAATAAAATTTATGCATCTCATAAGAGATAATATGATCGTGGTATATGTGTTGGTATTTCTATAAGTCATTGATAATTAATTATTATTTATGATTAATTTAATAATTTAAATGAACAATTGTTTGCATAAAATATATTCATAAATTATTATTTTATTATCTTATGGTTATAATATAATATTATAAGACCCTGATTAACTTTTCATGCTGTTATAAAATCTATTATAGATTTAAAATTTTTATTTTTCAATTAAATTATGATATTATTTAAACATAAAACTTCTCATATTTAGAAAATATTTTTAAAAAAATTGAGTTAATTTTTTAATTCTATATGTCTAAAAATTTATGGGTTTAATGATTTATTTTTTTAAAAAATACATGAATTTTTTATGGATAATGATATTCGACAATTTACAATATATATACATTAGAAGTTAAATGCACTATTCTTATCATCATAGCTAATTTAATCATTCCTGGTTCGAACACACAACCACTAATAACTATTTTCAGTCACAAAAATTCATTTAATTTCCCGTATTGATAAAAATAATAAAAATATGATTAAAATAATGGATAACCTCTACTCTCAGCCGCTATAAATACCACCATGCAACCCCTCTTCCTCAAAAACATCTCAAACATTGATCATTTTTAAAATTATATCCAATACTATTCCAATGGTTCCTCCCCACATAAAATACCTATTAGACTAACCAAAATTCCAAAACCAATGGGCTTAAAGAGGATATAAAGGATAAGAGATCATAGAGTTAAAAATACTCTTTCATTTTCATTTCATTTCTTTTTTATTCATTTTCATTACATATACTCTCTTCACCTACCCTTATAAAAGAGGAATGAAAACTCCACTATCAGATATATTATATAATTTTTCCTTTTTAAGGATGAATTAATCATAATACTTCTTCTCCACTACCTCTTGTTCTAAAAATCAAAATCACCATCTGTGTTGTGGCGATTTACAGACATAATGGACGATGTGTTGTCAATTTCCTCTAAATTATGCAATGATTGTTATTAAAAAAAATTAATTTCTATAACCTATTTAAAATTAAATTATATATCTTTTTTTATGTTTGGGAATTATCATATATACAGAATATTGAATTATATAATAAAACTAGTTTGTTATGATCGAAAAACCCCCAACACGTTTTAAACAAATATCATTAATGTTTTACCTAAGTATTCATTATCTTCTATAAATAAATAATTTATGGTGTCATTAAAAAAATTTAATCATGATAAAACCATTTCATCCACCCTCTATAGTTTATATTACATTTAAAAAGAAAATCCATTAGATCCGACGAAGGAAATCATTTAATGAACGCACCCGAAACAATTGAAAGAACAAAATATTACTATTAAATGAGAGGAATGGTGTCAAAAAATGATAATATAATGTGTTATAAATTTGAATATGTTTCTATGAAATATTATTAACACTATATTAACCATTATATTAGTGGTTTAAATATGTTTGATGTTTGACGAACCTAAGGTATGGGAATTCATAAAACAATTTTCCATTATCTTGGTTAACATTCTACTTCATTAATTATGTGGTATTAAGATTAATAGTGTGATTATTTTTTTGTTTTATTATTTTTATTTATAGTTTATACACATATTCATTCCATTAAATTATTTATCACTTCAATTATATTATATTTATAATGGTCTTTTGTTTTAAAATCCTTTTTTAAACGTCAATTTTTACACAATTAAAATGGTCTATTTTATTGAAAATGTAATAATTTTTGGATGTGTTTTGGTTCATGGAAATTGTTTGTAATAAAGGGTGGGGCCAATATATCCCTAAGATTCTTTGGTTATGTGTATGATTGAGGTCATATGTATGGTTAATCTAAGTCTAACATCAATGGTTACTTGATAATGTAGCCATGAGGTTATCATTGTAAGGTAGACATAAGGGTTAAAAATCCTAAGGTAGACATGAGGGTTATAATATTAATTAATTAATGTCCAAATATTTCATTATGATTATAGTTATTCTTTAAATGTTTTATGGAAATATCTTATTTCACAAGGTATGTATATGATACGTAATGGGAGAGGCATATGTCTTTGTGAAAATGATTTTATATATTTATAAGTATTCATGGACTACAAGTTTCTTTCCATATTTGTATATACCTTACTGAAATTTTTATGATCACCCCATATTTTTATGTTTTTCACAAGTTGAAAGGATGTGTAAGAGAAATGAGGAAGTAATGTTAAATGTTACGAATATTTCACCATGAAATAATGTTATTTTTTAATGTTTTATGTTTTGAATGATATGGATAATATTTTAGTGGAACCCACATTTTATGTTTATTATTTTGTATTTATGAATTATGTCCTATCCTTCTAAATGAATAAACCAAAAAATTAACTTGGTATGTAAAATTTAAATTGTAATTGTATTTAATAGATTATGTAATGGTTAAGGACAAGTCCTTGTAGATGGTATCGGAGAACAATTTAGATAACATTAAGGGTTTATATGATGTTAATAGAATACCATAAATTAATACAACCTTATATTTATGTTAAACTAATATAGAATTATAATCTTACCATGTTTCTTTATCTATGATATATCTTTTCAAAATGGTTTTTCGCATAACAAACAGGGTTGCTAAAGTTGTAAGGCACCGAGAGGAGGATGTCATTCCAAATATGCAACCTAGAATGTTGGGAATTGGAAGAAATGTTTTCTTGGAAACAACATATTTTCCGATGTAGGTTAATAAATTTGGTTTATTCCATGATAGAAATCAATAAAAACTACCATAATGGAACATGACGATAGTGGACCATTTTATTAGGCAACGCCCTCCTTCTATAAGTAGATCTTCTCACACAGCAGTGACTGAATGATGGATTAATGCACTAGAAATGATATTTGATTTCATGGGTTGTTCAGATAATCAAAAGGTTAGTCTTTAAATTTATAATGTTGAAAGAGAAGATGACTAGTGGTGGTGAATCGTCGAGAATATCATGGATGGTACTGAAATTAATGCCATGGAATATGAATAAATAAAAAACATTTTACTTGAAAAATAATTTCCGAAGGTGATTCAACATAGGATGGAAATGAAATTTCAGGAATTGAAGAATGATTAGGAATTTGATATGGTTATTAATGAAGAAAACATCACTATACAATAGATGTATGCTCCAAATATTATTTTGATTTTGGTAGAAAAACCAACCATTTTTACTCTGGATTGTAGCCAATATATAGAAGGGATTTTTCCTTTAGAGAATTCAGAAGGAATGAGATTTTTTATGTGATAAGATGGTAGAAATAACATTTTTTGATGATCATGTGTACATTGAATATAAGATGATGAAAAGGTCCAGTTGGTGACCAATGGGTAAGAATCAATCAAAAAAATCTGAAGGTAAGAAAAGTTCAACATTCTATTTGAGAAATGTTTTGTAAAAAGAACATTGGGGAATGCCTTACTAAAATTGGGAATTGGTTTCAATGTGATATGTTTTGAAATATGTCATGGTATTGTAATTAAAATGATCTTAATATTAATCTAGATAAGAAAACTATAAAGTTTCGTAAATGTTGGGAGATCATCCATTATGTAAATTACTTCCAAAAGAAAGATCAGAATGATGGGAAGAAACCAGATTATAAACAGAAGGGCGTAGTTAGATCCATTGTGACTACATCATCAGATGTTGGTCCATCCAATGAAGTGTCATGTACTTTTTTTATTCATTTTTTTCTAACTTATTGTCGGTTATATCGTCTATACAATCCTTTATTTTGGATTTTTTACTAAATTAGACATTTCACCTCATGAAACGAGACCAGAACATATGACTGAAACATACGGAATAAATATTACAACAAAAATCCATTATAATAATCATCCAATTATTATCCATGGAAATACATTACCTGTAAATGTTGTTGTGCTGCCCCTAGTAGAGTTTGATGTTATTATATGTATGGATTGTCTCTCTATTTAGAATGCCAATATAGATTGTAGAGATAAAGAAGTTATTTTTTCGAAAGAGTTCTAGTTTTTATTCAAGAATGAACCAATACAATTGATAAAATATTTGGATGATGAGAAACCGTGAAAAGATGGAAATGGATGTTATCTTTCATATATTGTTTTAAACAAGGGAACTGTTAAGATTAATTATTTTCCCATGGTAAGAGAATTATTTTATGTTTTTATTATTTGGTTACCCAGTGTTATAACTAATTGGGAAGTTAAATTTAATATTTAATTTTTTGTTAATGTAATTCCAAATTCAAAACTCCATTTTAAAACTGCTCAAGTGGAACATCTTTATATGAAAAAACTATTGCCAGAGTTTCATGATAAAGGCTTGATTTGTCCTAGAACTTCACAATGGGGTGATCCTATTTTATTCATTAAATAGAAAGTTGGTTATATGAGACACTGAATTGATTATCAATCAATCAATATCATTAATACTTATAATATATATCCCTTTCCTCATATCAATGACTTTTTTGATGAACTTATAAGAGCTTAGTATTTATCCAAGATTGAATGGAGATATAGGTTCCATCAGTTAAAGGTGATGGAGGATGACATCCCAAATAATTTTTCATACAAGATATGGGCATTATTACTTTGTTTTTATAAACATTTCTTTCAAAAATTCCCCTGCAAGATTTAGTGATATTATGAATAGAATATTCTTTTAATATTTGGATATGTTATTTTTGTTTTTATTAATAATATTATGGTCTTTTCAGTATCTTATATGGATGATGAAAAACATTTAAGGTTTTTCTTGTAGACTCTCAATGAAAATAAGTTTTACAAAATCTTTGGAAAATTTTATTTTTGGATTCAATAGTTTTCTTCCCTTGGGTACGTTATAAATAATGTTTTAATAACATTTTTTCATACCAAAAAGAGGATGATGAATAACCAAGACCATCAAATATTATAGAGATTCGTTGTTTTATTGGATTAGTAGGTTATTACTGATGGTTTTTAGAAAAAATTAGGGTTATCTATCCTGCTAACTATGTTGACATGAAAAGTGGTTAAATTTATTTGGATATAAGAATATGGTGTTTTTTAGGAACAGAAGAAGATATTGGTAAATGATCCAGTTTTAGCCCTCCCTTCAAGGAGAAGTGATTTTTTCATCAACATTAACACTTCATTGAAAGAACATGGTAATTTTCTAGTGCAAAATGATTAGGTAATTTATTATTCTTTTTGACAAATAAAACTTCATAAGTTAAATTATCCTACACATGAATTGTAATTTGATGTTTTTGTTTTCTCATGGAAAATTTAGACACATCATTTATACTGATCCAAATGTCATATTTATATTTACCCTAAAATTTAGTAGTATATATTCCCTGAGAAGGTATTAATAATTACATAGATAAGATGGATTGAACTGATAAAGGATTATGATTTGACAATAAATTTCTATCATGGAAAATATAACAAGGTGGATAATGACTTGAGTCCAAAACATCAGTCATTATTAACCATGTTACATTTAGATCATGACCCCATGATTAATGATTTGATCAATTTTGGCTTATAGGTTTTGGGTGTATATAAGATAACTAATTATTATTCTAGTTTTAGTGCATTTGTAAGTATCAGAATGAATTATGAATGTGAAAAAGAAATACCACGAGTTATATAAAAACGTAGAATTTTTTAAAATGGGAAATATGAAATAATTTATCCATGAAAACATTTGTGTTTTGATATTTGGAAAAATATTTTGTGTTCCTTAAGATCTATTTTCAATGGATCCTAGAAGTACTAGGATGTACAGAGACCTTCGTGAGTATTACATGTGGGATGGAATGAAAAAATATATTGTTGACATTGCCTTGAAATGTTTGTAATGTCAACTAGTTAAAGTAGAGTTACAACTACTAATTAGGATGCTTTATAATTTTCCAGTGCTAGATTTGAAATGGGAAAATATATCCATGGAATTTTAGGTGGGAATAACAAAGGATTATCAATGATGCAATGCGATTTGGGTTATTATTGATTGGATGATTTAATATGCACATTTTCTTTTTTATTTGAGAGACTATTTTTTGGATATTCTTTAATGAATGTACCATAAAGTAATTTTCAGGTTACATGTAATTACTCTTTATATTTTTTTATACTTTGATCCTAGGTTCACTTCTATCTTTTGGGAAGGCCTTCATAAGTCCTTGGAAAATGAATTAAATTTTATCACTAAAATTCATTCTTAATCGGATGGGAAGACCCTGAGAACAACTCAGACAATGAAGTATATTCTTCAATCATGTTCAATGGAATACTAGGGATGTTGGGATCACTATTTATCCTTCATTGAGTTTTCTTATAATATCAATTTTCATTCCATTATATAGATGGAATCTTTTTTGGCTTTATATGGGAAGAATTGTCAAACTATATCATTTTGGGATTATTTCTGGGAAATGATGTTTATGGGACTAGAATTAGTGGAGGAAGTGGATGAGAAATTTGAAGATGATCCAAAACCATAGGAGGTCAAATTTGAGTAGGTAGGAAAGTTATGATTATGATATTAGGGAAAACGTTTTCTAGGATGGTGATCTTGTTTTTTTAGAATCTCACCTTTGAAAAGTGATATTCATTTAGGTAAAGAAGGAATGCTAATCCCATGGTTCATTAGACCTTATGAAATATTTGAGAATATTTGACCAATCACCAATGAGTAGATATTCCATTGACATTATCTCAAGTACACAATGTTTATCATGTTTCGATGTTAAGAAAGTATGTGCTAGATACATCTCATGTTTTGATCTTAGAAGTAGCTCTATTGGTTGATAAATTTTTTTTATGAAGAGAAAGATGTTAAGATACATGATTATAGAGAGAAATTATTACAGAATAGGGAAATTGATTAGGTTTAGTTTTTCAAGAGAAACCACATTGTTGAAGAGGAATCATGGGAATCTCAAAATTATATGGGGAAAAGGTACACTAACTTATTTAAAAAGTAAATTAAAAAAATTCCAAGGAAATAATTTCTAGAAGGTGGGAAGGATGTAACCCCCCATGTTTTTAGAAATAAATTTAATATCGAATGATATATATGAAACACTGAGTCTCAAAATAATGCCACTTTTTAGTAAGGATACAATTATAACCAAGTTGTCAAAAATAATTCTTCTGCTTCTATGATTTGAATATCAATAAACAGACATACACATTTGTGATCAGTAAAATATCCAGTTTCTTATAGGATCAACATAATTTTTTGTGAATAATAAATTGACTGTTGTGAGTAGCAACATGACCTTTTTGAATTATTATATAACAGTTATGAATTATAAATTTTCCAAATAAATAGTAACATCAACAATCAATGTATTAATAAAATTTAGGCATCATATAAGTGACAATAGGATCATAGTATAAGTGTTTGTATTTTTGTAATTAATAATTTTTTAATAAAACTTTTGTGATTAATATAAAATTTTAAATGAAATTGTATTTTCATGAAATATAATCATAAATTATTATTATATAGTATTATAATTGTAATATTACATTATGTCACATTGATTAATTTTTCAGGGTGTTAGAAAATCAGTTATAGTTAAAAAAATGGTCATTTTTTTCAATAAACCGTGATTTTATATAAAAAATAATTTTATAGTATTTATAATATTATTTACAGAAAATGGTGTCCATTTTTGAATTTGAAACACCAAATAATGGTTGGGATAAATTTTTAATGAATTTTTTGATATAATTAATTTTTCTATGAATAATCATATACGGTAATTTACCGTATATATACATCATAAGTATAATACACTATTCCTAATGTCATTGCAAATGAAATAAACCTTCGTTAAAACTCAAATTCTCTCTTCTCTATTTTTCATATCAATATTCAGTACTATTTATCTACTTAATCAAAATAATAAAAAAATGATTAAAATAATGGAAAACCCCTCCTCTCCTACAGTATAAATTACACTCCTCACCACCTCTTCCTCACACACCTCTCTAGATTTGAAAATGGTATAAATTATGCCAATTTATTTTTCCAATTATCTTCCCTACATCCTAGACCTACTGCACTGACCAAAATAAATAAACCAATGGCCTTAACAGGGATATCACAGATACGAGATCAAGAGGTAAAAATCCTATTTAATATTCATTTATTATGTTATAAATTCTTTTTCATTGCATACACTCTATTAACATCCCATTATCCAAGAGGCATGAAAAATATAGTATCATATATATTCTGTAATTTTATCATTTTTATGAAAAAATTCATCATTATACTTATTCTCCCCTCCTTATTCTAAAAATAAAAATATCGCTCGTGATGTGTCAATTTAATGACATCATGGAAGATGTGTTTTAAATTATACTTAAATTTATCGATGATTTTTATTAAACCATTTCAATTCATTAAATATATTTTAAGATGTATTATATAACTTCTTTTATTTTATGTAATTAACACATATATAATATTAAATTATATAACAAAACTAGTTCATGATTTTTGAAGAACCACCAAAATGATGTAAACAAATCTTTACTGTTTTATCTAATAATTCATCATCACTATTGAAAAAAAAATTATTTATGTTATAATTCATTATTCTAGAAAAAAAGTAATACCATTTTTTTACTTCTGTAGTTTCCCTTCCATTCAGTAAGAAATTTAATTATGAAATGACCATATAAATCCTATAAAGAACGGACATGAAATAATGGAAAGAACAAAATATTATTATTAAAATGGTGAAATGATGTTATAAAAGTATCATATGTTATAAATGTGAGTATTTGTTTGTGTTTTTATTAATAACACTTTTTTAACCATTATATAAGAGTTTTAAACATGTTTTATGCAAGTCAAACTTTATGTAAACGAAATATTTACCAAATTTTCCATTCCTTAGGATAACCTTCTACTTCACAAATTATATGGTATTAAGTTTACCTATGTGATGAATTTTGTTCATATTATGTTTTTTTCTATGTAATTATGATAAATAATGGGACCTATATCTCCCACAAATGCATTGGTAATGTGTATGATGGAGGTTGGGAATATGGTTACTCCACGTGTAACTTGGATGTTTACACAATAATGTATCTATGAGGTTTACATGTTAAGTAATCCATGAGGGTTAAAAATCATAATGTTTCTACAATGGTAATAATATTATGTACATAATTACCCATGATACCTTTATAGTTTTATTTTTGTTATCTATGTTTTATGGAAATATCATTTTTCACACTGTAAGTGTGTTATCCATTATGTGTGAGAATTATGTCTTTTTGAAAATGTTTTTATATGTTTATAATTATTCATGGACTAATGATTTATTTCCTTCTTTTTAAATCCCTTACTGATCTTTTTGTTACTATATTATGTTTTAAAATGATTCCACTATTTATTAGGATGTGTTAGAGAAGTGAGGAAGTCATGTTATATGTTAAGGATATTTTTGAAAGAAATCATGTCATTTTTTTAAAAACTATAATGTTTTGGAAAAAATCGATAATGTTTTAGTGGTACCCACTTTTTATTCCTTTTGATTGGTATGTATTAACAATTTCCTGAATTCGGAAAATCTAAACTGAAATGATATTTTGGAATATAAAAGGTGAATTCTAAAGGAATTTACTATATGATGTAATGTTTAAGGTTGGGTCCTTATAGTAACATGGAGAAAAAAAAATTCCAGGGATAACTCAGGGTAATATTTAATTATGTATGTTATGGTTTAAATAATTCAATAAAAAACTAGGTGATTTAATAAAATAGATAAAACATAAAAATGTATTCATTATTTAAATAAAATAATTTGGTATTATATTTCCTCCCCAACAAATACGAATTTCACATTTATTTAGTACAAATTTATGTTCAATTTTTTTATTTAAAAAACAAAAATTTATATTTTATATATCAAATTTTTATTAGAAACAATATTTTTTTATTTATTACAATTTTTTCATAATTATTTAAACATGAAAACATATATTATGTGTTTTAGTTATCTAAAACACATTCATTTGTATTAAAATAAAATACATCATCATGAAAATCTTATTTCATAATACACCATAAGGTTTTTTCAAGGATAATT
The DNA here is from genome assembly GCA_963277665.1 of Viscum album. Lineage (NCBI taxonomy): Eukaryota > Viridiplantae > Streptophyta > Magnoliopsida > Santalales > Viscaceae > Viscum > Viscum album. Next base: position 672,075,240 of record OY728137.1, on the reverse strand, counting down.
CTATATAGTTTCATCCACAAAGATACTATATTCTATGGAAATTTATTTTTCCTTAGAAGCTTGGCATAGTCACATACCATATAATTATTTTTCTAAAATACCACTAGGTATTCAAATATAGTGTTCTCTATGTTTTTAAACATGAATTTATATTCTATAGACTATGGAAGGGGTGATAAATTAATGAGAATCATCAATATCAATCAAAATATTAGAAAAATTGATGTAAATTAATATCATTCCACAAACCACCACATCTCCCTCCACTTCATGAACATAAATATTTTAAACAGTTCATTATAAAAATCATTGTCAACGTAATCATCAATATTTACTTACTCTATATCTTCCCTAGGAGGCTCTTTGTTATTATAATCATAGAGAGCCTGCAGGATTTCAACTTCCAACACCACCCAATGTTTCCAGTTATGTGCTGCATCAATCTTGAAATTGATTTTGTGGAAATCATTATAGAGAAGGATAATAAAGTATGGTTTTATTTTTAACAGTTACAATATGAACAGACATCATGTGGTTACTGAAAAAGACATGTATATTACGTATAAAAGGATGATACAATTTTATGAGAAATATAAGAATCATTGTAGTCAAACAAATAGTTTCAGACTACCACACCAGTGAAGTTAGATGAAATTTTCACTAACATCCATGGTTTATCGGGAACATCAATGAAAATTATAATTGATAAATTCACCACTATCTTTAGTTTAAGTAGACCAATTTAGTTTATTATACTGGAAGGATCCCATATATGGTTAAATTTTCTACAGTACCCTACACACCCCAAATATCTCTATTAAGGAACTAAAATTAAATATTGAAAAACTTCTTTAGGACTCAGTCCATAAAATGATATGAATATAAAGGAAATTTTTGTTCTTTCTAATAATAAAATTCGATGAGTAACACATCAACACAATAAAATGGATGCTAAAATCCCAAACATATCTTATTAATATATAAAAATCAACTTGTACTACCACATGATTTGTAATGTCCCTGAACTGAATGCCACTAAACCACTGCTCTGATCCGAGTCGTCACAGGACCTCAAACACCCCTCCACATACTCTAGAGGTTTCCGACTAGCGACGAGGGTCTAATAAGCTAGGTGGGGAATGTATACACTCTTTATCATAGTTATCCATAAAAAATCATAATATAAATAGTGGAGGAAATATGAACAACCAATAAACAAGTATAACTAAGCGTTCCACCAACCGGGTACAAACCACAAATCAAATACAAGCATGACATGATATGCCAATAGTGTAAAGTGAATAAAATCCAAAATAAAACAATCGTAAAAAAACTTCAAATGGGTTCTAACACTATGTCCTTATCCTTTTCCATGTACATCCCAATCCAATCTCAACAACTTATTGATGGTCCTTCTCCCTTTTCCTGACCTACATCCAAGAAATCTTCTCAGGCACCCAATGGCGGCCCGAGTAGGGTGTGAATACAAAACTCTGTAGGCCACCACCAACAGTGTATACAAAGTATTTAGTCTAATAGATAGTGCCTGAAAGTATAAAATAAATGGTAGGTTACAAATAGACAACTCTGGTGACATTAGATATCCAGATTTCACTCAATTAATTCCTATTATTTGTCAAAAAGTCATTTTTTATTCCATCATCATCACTTAATCCATTTTGATCACAAATACCCTATGTTGGGTATAAATGTAATCTACACAAGGGTATAAGGAAATCCATCACAATGAATGGGGGAAAATAATAATGTCCCTTTTTAAATAGGGATACACATTTGACATCAATAAATTATTCTCACCTCAAAACCTTGATCTAGGTGGATTGTAACTAGTAGGGGAATAAAACCTTCTCCCCCATCCCTAAGCTGTTCATTTTGGGGTGTAGTTTAGAGCCTTGGTTCAAATAGACCCATGGTCATAGAACCTCATGTAATTACCCCACTATACCAATAAATGTATACATGCATATTTATCATATCACTACAACATACCATACCACAAAATGTCATAACCAATTCCATTGGAAATCACAATGCATAGATAACAACATGGGAATTAATTTTATTCGATAACCCATTGACATTTTTAACAATTTCAATTCATATTTATTTTTCCAAATTCTCATTCACATGACTTAACCGTTTATGTTTATTCAACAAACCCAACACCTTAGTCAATATTTACGAATGGTCATCAATTAATCCTTTTATCCCATTTATAAATTCTTGTACATTTCCCATATCTCATAACATAACCACTTTATTACATTCAACCCATTAGGTGTTCCATAACCTCACATCAATTAACCCATTCAATATATTCAACAATTTCCTTGTTACATCTAATTAACATATTTGACATTTCCAATTTCATGATCCCATTATAAGTTCACCATTCAATATACATTAACCCTCTTGGTCATTTCTAACCAAATTTCGTTATGTAATAGACATAATCCCATTCAACCCAATTTTATCATTTTGATGTCCTTCCAAACAACCCCTTATGAATTATCTTCATAATAATCTATCTTACCATTCCATTAATAACTTAAGAAATCATTGAAACATGTTCTACCTAGGCTTCACTCTTTACTCAGCAATCCTTCAATTAACCCTACCTCTCTAAAGGTACAAGATTTCTGAAACACCCTATAGGTGGAATTAAAATGGTCACATTGTCCACTATTCATCCCACAGGGATCATTAGGGTTTCAATTTCTTACTTAGACACCCACTATTAACAAACACTCTAATGGAACCAAGAATACAAATATGTAAAAATAAGAACACAAGATTCCATGAAAAAATCTAAATCAACCCATGTAATAATAATTGTAGACCTCCTACCTTGAATTTGATGATGAAAAAGCTCTTAATTATAGCCTTTAATACAAACTCAAACACCCCTTGAATCCCCAAAATAGATATCACTGGAAAAATAGGGTTTCGGAGCTTCATAAGAAGATGGTAGAAAGATGAAACCCTTAATTGAAAAGATGAATCAAGGAGGATATTAGACACACCCAGGGCTTTGACACACAACCAATTTTTCTCCCAATGGCCTAGAATCAGAGGAGAATCACCTTTTTTAATCTTGGGTCATCCAAGATAATCATTGGGGTTTTAGTGGGTGAAATGGAGGAGAAAACGATGTTGGGGTTTAAAATCCCAGAGTGCAAATTTCTTAAAATTTCCAATTTTTCGGTCTGCATAGTTTACCCACAGTGTTTTCAAAACCGTGTGCAAACCATGAAGAATGTACTGCCTGAAAATCTCCATCATCGCATGGTTTCCTAGTATTTATGCATAGTTTTCACTAAATGTGGGAAACCATGCAACATGAACATGAACTAATTTTTCATCCTCTATCTTGTCTGAACCCCAAAATACCACCGAGCCTCCACATAAACATGTGGAAACACATCTAGGAAAAAAGCATAGGTCCATCAAAAACATAAACAAAAATATACCTTATGAAAATCTGGGATCTTACAATATCACCACACTATAACAAATTGTCCTCGATCCACTCTTCTAAGCATCACCATGCTTCCAAAACAATAGATCATTACACATGGCATGTCCATCCATTCTTAGATTCCATGTTCTTGTTGTACACCACAAAGCCACCGAACCTAGATCAATGGTATAGACTTATCCCTCAATACTTCCTCACCCCATCCCACAATATGAACTAAAAAAACTTCATGGTTGAATCCACTTCAACCATACCCAACCACTAGAACATTAGATATAAAACATTGGCAATAACACCCAACTCACTACACATGGAAACATAACAAACAGTAATATCATCATGGAGGAACCAGTCAACACCCCTTCTATTTGATCCTCTACACTACACAACACTCAAATCACATGGAATAATTTTCCTTCTTTTTTCAAAACTATAATGGTTCCCATACCTTATACAACCTATATAAAAACACACGATCCTTCCAACCACCTTTTCTGGAGATTTCATTCAACAACTATACATCTAACGCAACCCAAAACTCTCTGCTGCTTCACCAATTAAACTCATGCCAAACATCTCTACCTAAGAAAACTCCCCAAAATGGTGACTACTCAAGTCCTTCCAACACAAATCACTTATCACATATTCAACCAACCACTTATCTGGTATGGCTCTCATCATCATTTTTTGATACATGGAACCTTCCCCATCAAAGATGCACCACCATAACTCACTCAACATTTAAATCACCAAGTATTTTCCAACTTAGTATGCCTCAACATCCATAGGAGTATTACATTTCTTTGGAATCCATCTGTACCATCAAAATCATTTAGGATGAAATTCATTAACCATCCATTCAAGGACTAAGATCAACATGACCTCCCCTACATACAATGTTTTTTTGTAAATGTAATTTCTACCAAAACATCAACCTTGGGGTGGGTCACTCTTACGACACCCATTCAAGTTTACCATCATAGGACGGGCCACCATCAATTGGATATCCCCAGAACACATAACTTCCAATGATGTAACACTACCCCATTATCAACATTAAAAGGTTCTTATTGATTTTCATCCTATCATTATCACCACATGCACCCAATGAGGTCATTCCATATATTCTGGTAGAATTCCATCATCACTGAATTAATGCATCCAGACCGTCATCAAGCTTAAACCTCATTATTACACCACATCACTTGCCTAGTTTCACTAAAATTCAAGATTTTCTAAAACTACCAAAAGAAAAATTACACAATTTAACCCCGATCATCTTTGGAGTTGTTGGGAACAACCCCTCCTTCCATTACCTAATATCATATCTAACCACACCCTTCTTTGACTATAGCTCGAACATCTCAAGAATTTCCCGTAACCACCATAAGATTGAATCCAAAATAGGGATCATCTGTCATCACATCCCAGTCCTACATTCCCTCCCAAAGGGACTTAATATAAACCTTACAGGTTCCTCATTAGCATCATAGTGCCACTACATCCACTCGATGTTTTCTTCTCCGCATATATGAATAAATTATCACACCCCACCTTAGGATTGTTGTTACCAGTGCCCTCATGAGGGATTCAAATCATAGTTTCATACACACAATCACATTCTGAAACCCAAAACATAGACATGTCTATCTAGATTTTTTGAAAAATAAAAAACAAACATCACTCAGTTCCCTTTCTCACCTTCTGTGAATGGAAACTATTGAGTTTGGTGACATTTATTCCATACCAAGGACCTCACCCTAAATAATTGAGGTTGTATGTCTCATCACCAGGATACAAATGTATAGTTTTCAAGAGATTAAACTCCTTGATGTCCCTCATCCAACCAAACACCTTCATGTCTCTTAGAATGAGCCACAGCTTCTCAACGTACTTGGGATGATATCCAGATATTGGGTAGGATGGTCACTAGCTGAGGTATGCTAAGAAGTATTCGAATAACACTAACACCAAATTATCCATTTCTGACGCGAAACTATGGGACACTCTGACATACCAAGGATCTCCGTCTCCCCTACTAAATTAATCTCATCATATATAACAACGACCACTCTAGTGTGATTGTCTTCCAAGTTTAACCATCTCTCCACAAAAAAATCACCAAGCACACATGAACCAATGTTCCTTGTGGCACTACTTCCACCACACCACTCAAAAACATTCACTATGTCCCAAATATCTAACAACTGAAACACAATGGTCTACCACACAAAAAAAAACAATTTTCACTCACAGTCGACCTGTATCTATATGTATCCCATCCCCCTCTTACTTATCTAACCTTGACTCTTGTTTAGTCAACCTCATTAGACATGAGGTATCCTCTGCATCTCATCCAACAAACCAACCATTCCTAAAATCTTGTTCATACATGAGGCCAACCCCACAATGAGTGTCACTATCAAGAAAAATAATATAACTATACTTGATTCACCTTTGTCTGTACCACTCAAAAAAACATCAAGTACTTCATTAATCATCATCCAAACAGGTGAGTTAGAAATCCATGTGATACAACCCTTGGAAACAGACCTTACCTCTTATCACAAACACTAGGGTTACCTTTTAAAAGGACCATGCACAACTATTCCATTCACTAATACATGGGGTACATAGTATTCATTAACTATGCCTCTAAATAACCTCTAATGATTCATATTCTGAGGTACCTGCACCACTGGTCTAACCTCCCACGAGGGCACCCTTGATTTCATGGAAACTATCATCACGTAACCACAACTCAAGTAGCACCACCAATCCTCAAACATTTTACATAGCCCTCAAGGATGAACCTAAACCATACACACTCTAAATTTCATTATTAATGTCCAAACATCCACATTTTCGAAACACACCCAAAAGCACTAGGAACTGAATCTGATCTATCAAATATGTCACCTTGATTTTTGATTGAAAAAGACACCATAGAATGGAGTAACAATTTGGAAATCCATTGGTCCTCTATCAAAACCATTCATATCATGACACGATCAAAACAATTCTATTGAATGGAAGCCTAACCCTAGTTTGGATGCATAATGTTCCTAGATTACCAATCAACCATTTAATCTCGGTTTCACAACAAAGTTGTATACATACATCAGCACTACGAGAAAAACATCCACTATGGGATTCAAAACAAAACTCGCAAGGTCTCTACACACAGGGTTACTAAGACCCAAGAACCATTATTAGGTTCCATCATGCACACAGTATGGTCACGAACCATAAGATGTTCCAAAATTTCATTACCAAACAATGCATCAGAACCCAACATCCACAACCACACCAAGGGTTACCTAAACACATCAACTAGGCCATATCACAACTCGAAGGAACTCACAATTAAAATCCAATGTCTCATACTAGGGTTCTCTAACTGCTCCAACATACACATAAAATGGTCAACTGCCAACACAAAGGATAACCACCTCTGATCTCTATCATTTCCATTTTAAACATATTGTTCAACCATTGCTTCAAAGAATGACCAACGAGATTAAACCACTGATGGAAAAGGTTCTCATGCTATCAACCATAAACAACCCATTCATCAAACTCCATTCTGAGGGTCATCATCACAATTAGAACACTACCCTATACTATATCTACTAAGGTCACGGTAAACATGGGGTAACCAATTTATTTAATCACAATTCAATCATCAACACATCTTTAAACAAATTATTCTTTTACAACAAATCCATTCCTCTTAAGAACATTTCAAATTTAACAACATGTTACATTAACCATTTTAAACCATATACAACATTCATTATGAAAAATTCATTAATTTTTTTACCACCATTATGAAATCATATTTATTTTAGTCAAAAAATAATCATTTACAATTTCTAACAAAACAAAATTTTAACTCAGTAAAAACATTTCTTTATTGATGATATTTTTTAAATATTAATTTAGATTCTTTTAATTCACCCCCTTGTATTACCATTTATAGGAATTGTTCTCTTCCTATTTATCAAGTATAATTCATTCTACTCTCTCTGCTTTGCACACTCATACCACATTTGTGCCTATAATGATACATTCCACTTATATCTTTAGGTGCCCAAAATGATGCATGAATGCACAATCCCATGCCATTATAGAAATGAGATAAATTTCATAAATCAATAAATTCACACAAGATATACATCAGCCAATGGGGAAAGATCATTCAACATTAACAACACACATCAAGAACCACAATTCCCACCTAGGGTGACTTGGGTTTTCTCTCATACATGGGTCAACTACTCTTAAGAACGATTTCATCACTAAGTCTGAAAAATCCTAATCCCCTATATACCATCCCAAAATAGTAAGAAAGAGAATATAACTCCTTTGATACAACTTTGTAACATCCCCAACCCTAAATCCACTAAACTAGTGCTCCGAGCTGAGTCGTCAGATGACCTCAAGTACGAATACCCGTATGCAAGAGGTTCTCGACTAGAATTGAAGGTATAATATGTCATATAGGGAGACTATACCCTCTTTATAAGAGAATTCCACGAAAAAACACAATATAAATAGTGAAATAAATATAAGCAACTAATTAACATGAATAAAAAATCATTCCCCAAATAGGGTACCAACTACAAATAAAATACAACAATGAAATGCCATGCTAATAGTGTAATTTGAATAACACCAAAAATAAGAAAAACAGAAAAAACTCCAAACAGGTCATAACTCTATGTTTGGATTCTTCTCCATGTAATTCCTAATCCCAACACAACATCTTAGTTTACGGAATTCCCCCTTGTCCAAACCTGAAACCATGAAATCTACTTGGGTAACCAATGATGACCCGAGAAAGGAGTGAGTAGAAAACTCAGTATCCCACCTCCAATAATGTCTACAAATATAAAATCTAATAGAAAATTCACACGAGTATGAAATAAATGGTAGGTTTTTAATGAAAAATTGGGTGATATTAGATATGAAAATTTCACTGAATTAATTCTTATCATTTATAGCTATTTCATTTCTTCTACCATCAACACTAAATCCATTTTGATCACGAGTTCCAGGTGTTAGTCATAAATATAATCTATACAATGGAATAATTTAATAAATCAAAATGCATAGGGGAAATAAATCAATCCCCTATCTCACTAGGGATACACATTTCACATGAATACATTATCCTTACCTCGATGCTTTGGTCTGAGTGGAATAAAACTAATAGGGGAATAGAGCCTTTGTCCCCTTCCCAAACCCGTGCATTTGGGGTGGGGTTTAAATCCATAGTCTAACTCAACCCCTTGTTGTAGAACCTTAATTAAATTCCCCACTCTATAAAGCCATGATCACATGTTTATTTAGCATATCTCTATAACAAATCATAACACAACTCATCATAACTTATTCCATTATAAATCACAATACATAACAAACAGCATGAGAATTAATAATATTCTATAACCCGGTAACTGGTTTACCAATTACAAATCATTTTTATTTAGATAAATTCCAATTATCATTCCATAACCCATTATGTTTATTCAAAAAACACTATTACTTTTTCAATATTCATCAATGGCCATATAATAACCCATTTTTCTCATTTATCATTTCAAGTGCATTTCTCATATCTCATAACATAACCACTTTATTACATTCAACCCATTTGGTGTACCAATAATTCTTATGTATTAAAACATTCAACATATTCATCCATTTCTTTATTACATCCCATTAACATATTCCCAATTTTTCATTTCATCATCCCATTATAAGGTCACCATTTAATATGAACGTACTGTCTTAAGAATTTCTAACCAAGTATTGTTAAACAATTGAACTAATCCCATTCTACACAATTTTCCAATTTTCATGTCATTCCAAACAACCCCTAGTGCCTTATCACCATAGGAATTTCTATTATCAGTCCATTTACAAATTCACATTCCATTTAAACATGTTCTACAATGACATCCCATTTTACATGGAAATCATTCACTTAACCCTAGCACATTCAAGGTACGAGATCTCTGATTCATCCTATGGTGGCCCTAAAATGGTAAATTCCTCCTCTATGCATACCATGGGAATGAGAATGTATCAATTGGTCACTTATACACCCCCATTTATCAAACACTCTAATTGAACTGAGAACAAAATATGGTGAAGGATGAACACAAACACCCATGCACGAATCTAAATAAAACCTTGGGTTAATACTTATAGACCACCTATCTCAAATCTTATGATGAACACATTCTTAATCATAGACTTTTAACTATATTCAAACACCCATTGAATACCCAAACTAGATCCCATCGAAAAACTGGGTTCTATAGCATCATAAGGAGATGGGGGAAGATGAAAACCCTAATTCAAAAGATAAAACAAAGAGGATATTATACATACTCGGGGCATTAATCCAGAACAAAAAAATGCTCCAAATGTCCTAGAATTGGAGGATAATCACTTCTTACTAGATTGGGTAACCTTTTCCCATCACTAGAGTTTCAGGGGGTGAAATGGTGGAGAAACTCGAGTAGGGTTTTAAAATATCATATTTGTATTTTTTTTTAAATTTTCTATCATTTCTTGTCACCATAGTTTACATGCATGGTTTTCCAACCCATGCACACACCATGTGGAATTCACTACTAGAAAATCACCCCCTAAGAACAGGTTCTTGTAATTTCCCCATGATTTTCACTAACCATGTCCAAACTATAAAACATGAACAAGAACTCCCTTTTCATCCAATTTTGTATCCTGAACCACAAGAAAACCCCTGAGGATTCATATAAACATGGGTAAACACATATCTAGGAAAAAAGAAGAGGACAAACCAAAACATAAACAAAAAAATACCTTCCGAAACTGTGCGATCATAAAGAATTATAAGTGTTTTTACTATTAATATAATATAAATCATTATTAAACTATATATATCTAATTATGAACACATAAAAATAACTCAAGAATACGATCCAACACTAGTGAGTATAGTCTTATAATAAACTCACCACTAAAGGTATGTGATTCCCATATCCAATATGGATCATCTAAAATTTTATCTCAATTTTTTTAAACAATTAATATTCTCAATAAAAGCAATATATCGATAATAATTTGTGAATTTATACTTCTAAAACATATTAATATATACCTTATATGCCCATAAAGCCTTTGGTACTACTCTATGATGAAAACCCATAGGATCATTATTCAAATAATATTTTAAATCATTGAAATTACATTATAAAATTAATTTATCTAAAAAAAATTATACTAGACTCTTTCCACGAATATAGTTAATGAATTTATAGAAAAATTAAAATATCATTAAAAATATATCATGAATTATAAATGAATCCATAACACAAAATGAACAATATGACCATAAGAAACATGAAACATGAATGCACACCATTAAATATAACATAATGTCAATATGTTATTAAATTATTATTAATTTATATGTTAAAGAATCATTACCAATATTGTAGTGTCTATTTTTTTAATATTTTTGACATTAAGGAGTACATTATATACAATTTTCTTGTATCAATTCTCGACTATATATAAATTTATGACTACTTCATGCTCTAAAAAATATTACAAAAATTGTCTTAGATAAATTATAATGTCATTAATAATCCCTTCAAGGATTCCACTTGATCAAACATTGAGTTTGAGTGTAACCCCTAAATTTCTACATTTATAAGACATGGGTTGGATGTCATCCCCAAGGGTATATCATAATATACATATATTGAATATCTATTTTAAATTGAGGCCTTACCATAACCATTTATCATATAAATGTATTTTATAATCAAAATATAAGAGTATTATATATTTATGTATGTTATTAAAAAGATAACTATGCCAGATGTAAATAATAATAATTAAACCACAACACAATATTATACACCTAGTGGGAAATAATTCATCCAACCACAACTAACAAGTCCCCAAATTACTAAAACTATGAAAACCATAATCATCATGTAAATCGATCCAAATAATCCAAAAATGTTTATCTATTTATTATGGATTATAATTAAAATAAACTAAGTAGGTTCCTACATGTATTCTTAAATATCCCTATGAATGAATAATACTAATCATTTCCTAAATGAAATAAAATAATTAAATATTAATTGAATCATCTATCATCCAAAACCATCTTTTAAAAAATTACTATCAAACTCAACACCTTGACTAAATTTCTTATAAAAATAAACATAACATACATCAAATAAAAAACAAACATTATACATTCCATGAAACTTTTAGATACAAACCCATTGGGACCTCACAATAACATCCCCTTATAAATTCTCACCCACAGTGGAATTTCCAAGTATGAAAATTTTGATTCCATCTTAATAGGTCCATAGTTTATTTATTCATTACTTGGGCCATTTCCCACCCACATTAACTCTCACTATTTCATGGCTGTGAACTCTCAATGAATTTCCCTTTACCAAATTTTCATTAGTTATGAAAGTATCCAAATTAAAGGAAACTCATATTGTTAATTGGATTCCAACCGATTGGAAACTCCCCTCCTCAGTCATAAATATAACTATTTTAAATCATATGTATGTCGTAATTGCCACGTAATCCAATGAAAAATAACCCTTTTCATTTCCAAAATTATATATCAAAAATTGATTGTATACCCCACTATCCAATGTATCTAAAACTCATGATCCAACACAAAAAATTTAAATAACCCTAACTCTAGTAGCCTAGAGCTAGTTACAAATAAGTTACATTGCATAATAAACCAGGAATCACATCACCATGGACTGAATAGTTTATTAAACATAGTAAACTTCATACAAACATGGAAACCATATTTAATTTCAAAATATAATAATTTGTTTGTAGAATATTATTATTCCCTCTATAATATCTTTTCATTCCATTCATATTTTACATCATCGATTCATTTGAAGGAAAAAAATAAGTGTGATCTCAAATTCTTAGTAAGGGTTTCATATAGAGGAAGATATATTGAATCAGTATCCTCAATCAACGTGGAAGGGTAAATGATTGAAGTCAAATTCAATTTAAATAACCCAAAAATCATGAATACATATGAAATAATTAATAAGAAAATTTAAATAAATTAATTACATTCCAATTAATAAATAAATTGAGAATGAATTTCATTTATATATATTATCAATTCAAAAATATCACGGATATTAATATTAATTGAATTATCAGTAAATAGAATGATTAATTATTGGATTCCATTATCTCAGGAATCATTATACCTCCACTATCAAGACATTTCATAAGAAATTTAAATACACTGGGCATTCATACACCAAAAAATGATTTAAAGAAGGCTATCTTACAAATTTTTCTCATGAGATTATCGATACATCGAGGTTCTATTTATAACATATCTCCACCAATAACTGCATGTCGAATTAATTCCTCATATATCAGATAATTGATATAAATCATGGTTAATATGCATTTGTAATAAATTTCCACATGGAGTAATGAATACATATTAAAAATAATTTCCCCAATAACTCATATAACATTCAAAGTAAAATACCATATATGGAATTGATATAAGGGTTATGTAATAACTATATCCATGATAAATAAAATGTTTTTTAGGGTAATTATAATGTCCAATTGTTAAAGTGATGTGAATAATACAAGGGATTATTAATGATTAAAAAAATGAATCAATAAAGAGCTAATCAATACTATAACTATTCAAATTGATCATAAACCATCCATATAAATAAGAAGGATTGTACCAATATAATACATCCCCATTAGATCAGATTCAAATAAATTTATTATTTCTTAGATAAATATAAATACCATAAAACATAATTACAGTCATTCATAATGACAATTACCTTTCTATAATACAGATAATTTCAATAAAATTAAATTTCAAAAAATATTGTGAAAATATTTTAAATTTAAAATAACTTTTGAAAATAATAAAGAACAGTTTAAAAATATTTTTTCATCGTGAATGGAATTTATGTACATTTCATACATGTTAAAATAAAAATCTATTTCACATCTTCAGTACATTGCAAATGGGCCATGTTTGGAAAACAAACACAAAGAATCCATTCAATAAATTATTTGAAAAGTAATAATTGTGTAAAAGTGTATTTAATAAATCAATTGAATAATTTTGAAAAAAAATTGAATATTTTTTAAAAAAAATATGGTTTTGGAATAAAAAATATTTTTTGATAGAAGAGAGAAAAGAATTAATATTTCACTAAAAACATATTCTAATAAATTTTATGTAATAAATAGATGTATATGGTACTATCAAATTATAAATTCATTATTCAAAATGAAATAATAAATGTAAAAGGGTTTATTAGAGAATTATGAAATAATTACCCTCAATGGAATTTCATGTATAAACTGTCATGGTTAAAATGAGATTGAAACACAAATATCATACCCCTTTCGTCACATTTGAAAAATCAAGTCCAAGAAATGAATAACATAAAATGAAAAATTAAATAACAAAAAAGGATATATTTTAACTCTATAACATAATAAAGTGGTTGTATATAAATAATATAGTGTATTGAATGTTGAATATGTCATAAGTCTCAATGATTTAAAACATAGATGAGAAACTTCTACCTCTGGTCTGATTTCCTTCTTAACTGTTAGATCCTAACAAATAATAAAAAATAGTCTGTTATAAATATATTAAATAACCATAAAAATATATTTCAAACCTTATATGATCTATTTATGTCCGTGTATCACCATTTTATTAAATCTTCACTGTAAAAATCACAATTTCACTTGATAAATGTTTTGTTTTTCATGTATGTATTGGTTTCATAATTCTGTTCATTTTACATTGATAATTATTTGATCAACTAAATAATGTTATCCATGATTTATGAATCATATATATTAATTATTTTTTTAATTATTTTTTCCTATGAATTTTACGAATATAATATAAATGACATCGTTCATGGATATGATAATCTGTATATACTCATGAACGATGTTTCCATTTTTTCTCGATGCAAGGAAGGAAAGGTAAATATATGATAATAATCAATTTCAGAATAAATTATTATATATACATATATATATTACTTATAATAATTAAACCCATATTTATTAACAATGATGTAAAAAAATAAAAATAATAATATATCACATCACTATGTGGTTGCGAAAGTCCACATGTACATACGAGTGATGTTATTGTTTTCCAAATGGATTACAAGGTCATAAGGTAGATTTGATATTATATTTTAAAAATTATTTATAGCGAATATAAATTACCTATATTAATTATTTATAACTATTCATAATTCCATGTAAAAAATCAAAATAATGAAAAACATCACTTCATGAGGTTGTAGTCCATTGTACAAATGATCGATGTAATCATATACCTCACATATTGGAATTTAAGAAGTTATATGTGATATCATAATTTATAAAATATAAAAATTTCACCAATATTCATATAAATAAGTTAAATACCACCTTTTTTCTATCATTGAATTGTTTTGATGAAAACAAATTACATAGGTTCCCGAGATGGTAGTCCACTGTATATATGATTGACTATATCGTTTCCCATTTGATGGATTGGGAGATGGATTTGGATTATTATATTAATATAATAACATTTTAGTATATTGTATAACAACCCTACTATTTATTACACACATAAACATGATTTCTTACATAAAAATGCTCTTAAGATAACTCTGAGGATCGATAGGTATAGTGTCTTGGGAAATTAGGGACACAACACACCAACTTAGAACATAAAAAATAACAACATTATTGAAAAAATAATTTACATGGCCACAACATTCCTTTATACTTAGCATATGGGATAAACTGAGGATATGCCTAAGAAAATGGTGCTCTATAAATCCCAGTAAGGGAGTAATAAAAGAATAAAATGAAAAATATAGTATATTTTAGTAATTAGTCATATCAACGTATCACAAAATAAATATGTTCATAAAGGCGTGACTGTAACAACCCGAGATTTTATGAAAAATATTTTTTTTAATTTCATTAATGTCTTGTGTTGTACGCTACACCAAAAGGAGCTTGCACAACATGCGTCCTGGACTTGCCTTGCATTACACGCAATCACGACCTTCCTCGATAGCGTGTTCATTATGCAATAACGAGTTTCACTAAACCACAATATGCTATAAAAATATGATTAAAACTAGCAGTTATGAATAGTAATAACCACTTTTTGAAATTATGTAAATTTTACTTTTCAAAATGGAATTCATTTTTGGATTCGTAATATTGAAATTAGATTAGGGTGAAATTTTGGTACTTTTCGGATAACTTTCATTTTCTGATGAATAGTGAAAATTACAAAATTTTAATTAAAAACAAAATTTTTAATTGAAATAATTAATAGTGATAAATTATTAATTTGAGTGGTTTTAACGTATATTTAGAATATATTTTTACAATTTAATACAATGTTGTTCATTGGATGTAATTTCACATTTAAACCATACATAAACAAGTGTCAATCTTTTGATAGTTATTATCTCTTAAGAACACGCTATTTGTTTTGACGACGGGAATTTATTTTTAAATTAATTAATGAAACTGATATGTTTTGAATTTGGTAAAATGGACATCATTTTTGAGTTCATAATATCAAATATAGCTTAGGCCTAATTTTTGGTATTTTTCTGGAAACTTTCATTTTTTTCATGAATAGTGAAATGACTAAGTGGTAGTTAAGAAAAATTAATTTTTCATAAAACATAATTTTAATACTTCTGTGAGTGGAATTTAGAAAATGAAAGACACAAGGTTGATGTCATTAAGTAAAATGGGGTTCAATGAGATGAAAATAATTGTTAGTGAATAGTAACTTTTTACTTTTTTTACCACGGTTAAAAGTAAATAGGGAAATTAGGGGTAAAAATGATATTATTATTACCCTAAAACATGTTCTAATTCTATTGGATAAGTTCAATTCGATCAAAAATATCATTATTAATAAAATATGACCATTTTGGCCCACTTGGATTAGATTAGGACATTTATTATTATTTAATTCAAAGAAGAGTTAAAAGAGTTAAAATCAAAGTTTATTTACTAAAACATTTTTAAAATATGGTTATACATAAGATAAATTAGATTGTAAGTATTAATTAGATATCTAATAATATTTCATACATAATGATATTTTATTTGTTATTTTTAGACTTTATATAAATTAATTTATTTATGACACAATGATGATGCGGTAATTACCATTATAGTGTAAAATTAGAAAAATTGATATTATAAATACCTAAATAAGTATAATTTGAGACTTTTTATGAATTTAAATAATTTTCTAGGTTAATATGACATGTTAGGATTGATTTAATTAACTTGTGTCGAAGTAATTATTCTGTTATGAGTTTCAAAAAAATCAACTATTGAATAGTGTCAAAACTGACATAAAATAGTTTTTAAAACAAATATTATATTATTAATTGTTATTTTATTCCTAAAAATCTAAGGATCGTCCAAATGACTTAAATAAGGTTATATATATTAATAAAACACTCCTTGGATGTCTCTTGGATTGATATGGTAAGTTTATTAACTATATAATATAAAAATACAAAGTGACATGGTAAATGTCAATCTAATTAACTAAGAGTTAAAACTAAAAGATAAGGTTAATATAATGACCTAAACTTGTCTAAATTCCATTTTATGAGAGTATTTAGACCCATCCCCACCTTATCTTCGAAATAACTCAATTTTGTGCTATTTAAAACCGAACTTGACTATATAATAAAATAATATTTTTAGTTATTCCAAAGGTGCCCCTATCCTCCCTTATAAAAGGGCACCTCCTCCCCCTCTTCCTCACACCACTTTGAGCCTTAAAGCTCGGCCAACCCCTGACATTTTCTCCTCTCCACTTCCCTAGAGACATCCTAGAGGTCATGTTCTTCTTCAAAGACCAATTTTAGTGCCCTAAAAGGAGGTCTCAAGGATGCACTTCAAAGAAGAGGTAATATCCATTACCGATCCTTTCCAATTTCTTTCTTCTTCAACTTATTCTTATTTAGTTGTTTCATTATAAATAATAACATCAGTATCACTCATATACTGATATGTTATTATAAGTATGAAAAAACCCTATTTAACCATCTATCCATCCAAGGGAAAATGAAATCACCGCGCATGCGTACGTACGGAATACCGTCTCCACGCCGTGGTGTAATCTATTTTTCACCACCTCCTTACTTGGATGGGTATAATGGTGTAAATAATGACTATATATGACTATTATAAAGTGATATTGATTCTGAAATAGTATAAATACACTCCAATACAATTCCACGATCATAGGAACGATATCATCACTCGTGCGTACGTACGGAATACCGTCTCCACGATGTGATGCGACTCATTCTACATGATATTCATTTAATAATGATTATATAAATGAATTGAATTAATGAATATGATATATATTACTCTAATACCATTCTGTAAATGAGGTATCTATAACCTAAAGAGAAGAATAAGAATTTATTCGACAAAACACGCATAAGAACAAAAAGTTATAAACACCCGAATAACAAGTAGCAATGAAATATTACTACTAAGAGGCTAAGAATATTACCATATATGATATCATAAAAATAAGTATGATTCTTTAATAAGTCAATAACATTATTTAAATCATTATACAGGAGGTTCGGACACTTACGAAGCAAATCGGACCTAAGGTAAGGGAAATATCACAATCTCATTTTTATCCGAGATTGTTTATACTTTGAAATTTACTGGGGTGTATTTTATAATCCACATCCATGTTTCCTAAATATGTAATATTATTTATATCCACCTACAATTGTTTAAATCCAATTTTACACTTTGTTGAGTTTTTAGTAAAAGATATGAAAGGAATCTTTTGTCGTTTTTGTACGAGGTACTTTTTGACTCTTCCGACAAAAGTACGAGAAGAATGTTTTTTTAACTTATACTGCATGAATGGATTTTTAAAACATTATTTCCAAGAAGATTACTTTACAAGTTTTCAAGTTTATTTTTAATCAACTTCTTTTAGTTACAATTTTATGACATGTTAAGAAATGAAAAGTGTTTTTGAAGTAGAAAGGATATTTTCCTCAAGAATGGAGTTCAAGTGTTTTATCAAAATTATTTTCTTTCTAAGATAATATAGGGTTATGTTTCTATCCCTATTTTTACAAGTATTTGATTATGTTGAGATGGAAATATTTGTATGAATTCCTTTATCTTATATTAAATGTTTTATGATGTCATGTTGTTTAAGAATCCAATTTTTATTACATGGGTTATGCTATGTTGTACGGTTTATGATTTTGTGGCACACATAAGAATGGTATCATTATGAGATGGGTGGGACCTATATCTCCCTCCAATGCATTGGGTAAAGATTTTATATCACATGAGATAGACATGGCCAGAACGGTAGGTTATACTGGTTCAGTGAAACAGGACTGAAACGAGGGTGACTTAGTTCAGAAATGGACTTTGTCCACTAAGATAGTCTTGGCAATGAGTCTTGACTAATAAGATATGATTCTCTATGATTATGTGTGTATTCCACAAAGTTCCATGTTTTATGTTATGATTATTGGGATTTCATTTCACTACTATGATTTATCCCATGTTATGATATTATGCTCTCTTTTGCAGGTTAAGATTTCCAAAATTTTATGTTCTAATGAAAATGTTGTGATTGATATTTCTTTTGTTTACCCTTACTGAGCATTTGAGCTCACCCTTTTATGTTTTATTTTCCCCAGGATATAAAGAAAGGCTTTAGGTAAAAAAAGGAAGATCTTTATGGTAGATGTTGAAAATCTTTACCACGATTAGCAGATTATATTACGAGTTTCCAAAGACACTAAACTATTACGATCCTTGTGTGTGTGTTTTTGTTATGTACTAAGTATTCCGAAAAAGTAATGTAATGTCCATGTACGTCAAGCTTCGGGTCTCTACAGTTGGTATCAGAGGAAAGGTTTAGTCAACCTTTGGAAACTAGGATGCAAAAATGTTACTGAGATACCTAGAGATATTTCTAAGGTATGTCTAGGGATGTCCCTAAGGATAAGTAAATGTATAGGATACAGTCCTAGAACTATTGTAATGATATTATATTAAACCAAGGATGTTAGATATTGAATTTACTCCCCCTTTATTATTATTTTTTCCTCTCACAGTATTCTTTTTGGGTATTAGATGATGGCTTGAACCCGAAGGAACCGTGTTGATCAATGCAACAGACAATGAAATGATTGTCCTCCTGAACAAACAAATGTTATGGGAGATGGAGTGCAAAATCATATTGCTATACTTACACAAGATATGAATCATTCTGGACTTCCAAATGAGCAGAGAAGGGTAAAATATTATATTGAGTCCTTCATGAGGCAACTTCCACCTTCTTTCAGTGGGTCTTCTGATCCACTTGTTGCTGAACAATGGATCAGTACCACTGAAAAGATATTTTTAGTTCTTCAATGTTCTGAACATGATAAAGTCATCTTAGCAGTATATTGTTTGGAAGGTGAAGCTGATCAATGGTGGAATCTTATCAAGAATACAATTCCAAGAGATGAAATTGAGTCCATGGAATGGGACGAGTTCAAAAACATATTTTTCAATAAGTACTTCCCTTGTATTCTTCGAACAAAGATGGAGAAGGAGTTACTTGAACTAAAGAAAAAGGATGATGAATCTCTTGGTATATAG
Source organism: Viscum album (assembly GCA_963277665.1). Lineage (NCBI taxonomy): Eukaryota > Viridiplantae > Streptophyta > Magnoliopsida > Santalales > Viscaceae > Viscum > Viscum album. The sequence continues at coordinate 672,054,956 of OY728137.1, read as the reverse complement.
AAAGAGGATTTTACAAGGCTTGCAAGGTATGCATATGGCTTTATCATCCAACCTGAAAGTAAAGTTGATCGATTCTTCAGTGGCTTAAAACCAAGTCTTCGAAGGGCATTAGCTATAAGAGACTTAAGTAGCTATGAAGAAATTGTGCGTTGTGCTATCAAGGTAGAAATGGAAGTTGGTGTTACTTATCCTCCTCATAGTTTTGACAAGAAACGAAAGATGGAGTTCAAGGAGAAATCTCATAATAATGGTGAAAAGAAGATGAATGTTTCCATATGCTCAAAGTGTGGAAAGAAGCATGGTGGAGATTGTATTAAAGGGACTAGAAAATGTTTTAAGTGTGGAAAAGAAGTTCATCAAGAAGCTGAGTGTCGAAGTAATGGAAAAAGGGTTTCTGATGATGTGAACAAAGAAAAGATTGTAGAGAACGCACCAATAACACTTAAATCCTTCAAGTGCAAGGAAATGGGGCATTATGCCAATAAATTCCCTAATCCAAGGGGTAGTGATGATCGACATGAGAAACCACTTAAGGGAAAGGACAAAGAGATGTCACATGCGATCACCATTGGTGATGTTGAATATGACAACGATGTGGTGGAATGATTAAGTGTTTATGTAATGGGATTCCAAAATAATGTTGACTATTGGAATATTTATGTTTTGGTCTATTGTGGTTTTCAATAATTTTATGGCATCGGTAACCATGAAAGGTGATTGAAATATTTTTGGAAAGCAGATGATATGCACATAATGAAGGGGTAAAGAGAATCTAATTTGTTCGATAGTATTCATGAGCTGATGATTGATATAAGGACTAAGTGATATCATGGTTTGAGGATATAGAATTTTGAGGATTTTGGTATGTGGAAAGTGTTAACTTTTAACTGCATTCATGTTTTCACTAAGGTTCAATGGATATTCATTCTCCATGAGAATACATGATTAAGGTATTCCAATATTTGTAATTTGACCAACAAGATATATCTTATGATATATGGGGGATAAATGATGGCATTCACGTGATCATTTTCTTTATACTATGAGCTTGGACCAAAGTATTTTAGATAAGCCTAAAGAATGGAATGTATTATATTGGACATAAGTTAGTATTGTCTAAGGATAAAACTTTTTTGATATTATTTATGGGATGTTATAGTAATATAGCTTTAGAAAAAGGACAACCTGTAGGATGGGCGACAGGCCATCGCATCGTACAAGGCTGTGGGAATCGAACCCACAACCGAAGTGCGACTGGCCTTTATCGCCTACCACTGGCCCACAGGAAGTCCCTGTTTAGTAGAAACTAGTTTTATTATATTAAGTAGTATGATATATGAAGTATAAGTCCATTTTAGGAACCATATATGATTAATCTCATTATAGATGGACTTATGTATTTTTTGATAACTTTTCTAACCTTTTGTTTGAGACAGATGGAATGACCCAACATTCTATCACATGATCTGCTAACACATCATGAATGACAAATTCAACTTCATTTATTTAAGAGATGAAGTGGAAATTGTCCAAAGAATGACAAACAGTGAGACTATACCAAAATCACGAAAGTATTTCTTCTAATTCCAATTTTATCAACATTAGGGAAATGATCTTGAAAACCAAAAATTTTATCCTAGTGCTCTTATATCTGATGAATCAGATGGTACCTTAGATCATCACAAATTTATGGATTTGTGATTGCTGGATTTTCCATAGCCATGTTCTCTACAACTCTCCATCAGAACATGATGGTTAGATTTCTCTTCCATATCCATATTTTCACCTATGTGTAAACCCAGTGATTAGTTTATTTGGGTAACCGTTACATTTCATACTTTTCTATTTAAAGATTTGTTTTGGTATTCCATTTTACGATGTGGGTTTCTATTAAAGAAACATTTGAATAGTAAACCATTTATTACCCTGATGAATTTTGAGGGCGAAATTTATTTTAAGGGGGGTAGAATGTAACAACCCCAGATTTTATGAAAAATATTATTTTTAATTTCATTAATGTCTTGTGTTGTATGCTACACCAAAAGGAGCTTGCACAACACGCATCCTTGACTTGCCTTGCATTACACGCAATCACGACCTTACTCAATAGCATGTGTAGTACGCAATAACGAGTTTCACTAAACAACAATATGCTATTAAAATATTATTAAAACTAGCCGTTATGAATAGTAATAACCACTTTTTGGATTTTTTAAATTTTATTTTTCAAAATGGAATTAATTTTTGGATTTATAATATCGAAATTATCTTAGGGTGAAATTTTGGTACTTTTCGGATAACTTTCATTTTCGGATGAATCGTGAAAATTACTAAGTTTTAATTAAACACAACCTTTTTAATTGAAATAATTAATAGTGATAAATTATTAATTTTAGTGGTTTTAAAGTATATTTAAAATATATTTTTACAATTTAATACAATGTTGTTCATTGGATGTAATTTCACATTTTAACCAGACATAAACAAGTGTCAATCTTTTGATAGTTATTAACTCTTAAGAACACGCTATTTGTTTTGACGACGGGTATTTATTTTTAAATTAATTAATGAAACTGATATGTTTTGAATTTGGTAAAATAGACATCATTTTTGAGTTCATAATATCAAATACAGCTTAGGCCTAATTTTTAGTATTTTTCTGGAAACTTTCATTTTTTGATGAATAGTGAAACCACTAAGTGGTAGTTAAGAAAAATGAATTTTTCATAAAACATAATTTTACCGCTTCTGTGAGTGGAATTTCAAAAATACGAGAGACACGATTGATGTCAGTAAGTAAAATGTGGTACAATGAGATGAAAATAATTTTTGGTGAATAGTAACTTTTTACTTTTTTTACCATGGTTAAAAGTAAATAGGGCAATTAGGGGTAAAAATGATATTATTATTATCCTAACACATGTCCTAATTCTATTGGATAAGTGTAATTCGACCAAAAATAGCCTTAGGAATAAAATATGACCATTTAGGCCCACTTGGATTAGATTAGGACATTTATTATTATTTAATTCAAAGAAGAGTTAAAAGAGTTAAAATCAAAGTTTATTTACTAAAACATTTTTAATATTGGGTTATACATAAGATAAATTTGATTGTAAATATTAATTAGTAAGCTAATAAGATTTCCTACATAATGATATTTTATTTGTAATTTTTAGACTTTAGATAATTTAATTTATTTATGACATAATGATGATGCAGTAATTCCCATAATAGTGAAAAATTAGAATAATTGATATTATAAATACCTAAATAAGTATAATTTGAGACTTTTTTATGAATTGAACTAATTTTCTAGGTTAATATGACATGTTAGGATTTATTTAATTAACTTGGGTCAAAGTAATCATTCTGTTATGAGTTTCAAAAAAATCAACTATTGAATAGTGTCAAAATTGACATAAAATAGTTTTTAAAACAAATATTATATTATTAATTGTTATTTTATTCCTAAAAATATTATGTTCGGCCAAATGACTTAAATAAGGTGATATATAATAATAAAACACAACTTGGGGGTCGCTTGGATGTATATGGTATGTTTATTAACTATATAATATAAAAATACAAAGTGACATGGTAATTGTCAATCTAATTAACTAAGAGTTAAAACTAAATGATAAGGTTAATATAATGACCTAAACTTGTCTAAATTCCATTTTATGAGAGGATTTCAACACATCCCCACCTTATCATTGAAATAACTCAATTTTTAGCTATTTAAAACCGAACTTGACTATATAATAAAATAATATTTTTAGTTATTCCAAAGGTGCCCCTCTCCTCCCTTATAAAAGGGGACCTCCTCCCCCTCTTCCTGACACCACATTGAGCCTTCAAGCTCAGAAAACCCCTGCCATTTTCTCCTCTCCACCTCCCTAAAGACATCCTAGAGGTCCTGGACTTCTTCAAAGACCAATTTTAGTGCCCTAAAAGGAGGTCTTAAGGAAGCACTTCAAAGAAGAGGTAATATCCATTACCGATCCTTTCCAATTTATTTCTTCTTCAACTTCTTCTTCATTAGTTGTTTCATTATGAATTAATAACATCAGTATCACTAATATACTGATATTTTATTATAAGTATGAAACAACCCTATTTAACCATCTATCCATCCTATGGAAAATGAAATCACCGCGCGTGCGTACGTACGGAATACCGTCTCCACGCCGTGGTGTAATCTATTTTTCACCACCACCTTACTTGGATGGGTATAATGGTGTAAATAATGACTATATATGGCTATTATAAAGTGATATTGATTCTGGAATAGTATACATACACTCCAATACAATTCCACGATCATAGGAACGATATCATCACTCGTGCGTACGTACGGAATACCGTCTCCACGATGTGATGCGACTCGTTCTACATGATCTTCATTTCATAATGATTATATAAATAAATTAATTGAATGAATGAATATGATATATATTAGACTAATACCATTCTGTAAATGAGGTATCTATAACCTAAAGATAAGAATAAGAATTTATTCGACAAACACGCATAAGAACAAAAAGTTATAAACACCCGAATAACAAGTAGCAATGAAATATTACTACTAAGAAGCTAAGAATATTACCATATATGATATCATAAAAACAAGTATGATTCTAGAATAATTAAATAACATTATTTAAATCATTATACAGGAGGTTCAGACACTTACGAAGAAAATCTGACCTAAGGTATGGGAAATATCACAATATCATTTTTATCCGAGATAGTTTATACTTTGAAATTTACTGGGGTGTATTTTATCATCCACATCCATGTTTCCTCAATATGTAATATTATTTATTTCCACCTAAAATTGTTTAAATCCAATTTTACCCTTCGGCGAGTTTTTAGTATAAGATATGAAAGGAATATTTTGTCGTTTTTGTACGAGGTACTTTTTGAATTTTCTGACATAAGTACGAGAATAATGTTTTTTAACTTATACCGCAAGAATGGATTTTTAAAACATTATTTCCAAGAAGCTTACTTTACAAGTTTTCAAGTTTATTTTTAATCAACTTCTTTTAGTTATAATTTTATGACATGTTAAGAAATGAAAAGTGTTTTTGAAGTAGAAAGGATATTTTCCTCAAGAATGTTGTTCAAGGGTTTTATCAAAATTATTTTCCATCTAAGATAATATAGGGTTCTGTTTCTATCCCTATAATTACATAGATTTTATTATGTTTAGATGGAAATATTTTTATGAATTCCTTTATCTTATATGAATTGTTTTATGATGTCATGTTGTTTAATAATCCAATTTTTATTACATGGGTTATGCTATGATGTATGGTTTATGATTTTGTGCCACACATAAGAATGGTATCATTATGAGATGGGTGGGACCTATATCTCCCTCCAATGCATTGGGTAAGGATTTTATATCTCATGAGATAGACATGGCTGGAATGGTAGGTTATACCGGTTCAGTGAAACAGGACTGAAACGAGGGTGACTCGGTTCAGAAATGGACTTTGTCCACTAAGATAGTCTTGGTAATGAGTATTGACTAATAAGATATGATTCTTTATGATTATCTGTGTATGACACAAAGTTTCATGTTTTATGTTATGATTATTTGGATTTAATTTCACTACTTTGATTTATCCCATGTTATGAAATTATGATCTCTTTTGTAGGTTAAGATTTCCAAAATGTTATGTTCTTATGAAAATGTTGTGATTGGTATTTCTTCTGTTTACCCTTACTGAGCATTTGAGCTCACCCTTTTATGTTTTCTTTTCCCCATGATATAAAGAAAGGTTTTAGGTAAAAAAAGGAAGATCTTTATGGGAGATGTTGAAGATCATTCACCACGATTAGAAGATTATATTCCGAGTTTCCAAAGACACTAAACAATTACGATCCTTGTGTGTGTGTTTTTGTTATGTACTAAGTATTCCGCAAAAGTAATGTAATGTCCATGTACGTCAAGTTTCTGGTCTCTACAGTGACATGGAAAGATTATCATATCATCGAACGGTGGAAACAACATTTAACATGATATTATCATGATCCCAGGATCATTAAGCATGGATAATGAGTAAAACCTCATTTCACATGAATTATCATGAGTAAACCCTCATTTAACTTGACATATCATGATACTAGTCTTTACCCAATGCATTGGAGTGCTATTAGGGAACACCCTTCTTAATCATTTAATTTCATGAATAAGGGTGGCACATGGATAATATAAAAGGGATTCATTAAACATCATAATTTATTCCATGATAATGGAATTTGGAAATCAAACATTAAATTTTTTTATAAATATGTAAATGTGCATAAATTTGAATACCTTTGATAGAGAAATGGGCAGGGTATTCACTATATATTGATTTTGGCATGGAAAATCACGGTGCAATTTAAACAGCATAACAATGTGACATAAGAATTCATAAAAATGATTGATTATAGATAAAGGGGTGTCTCATTATATTTAGATGAAATGGATAGTAATTTGGTCATATATATATATGCATCAACATATGTAATGGAATTTAGATTCATAATACAAAAGCACTGCTTGAATGTAAATGAGGAGTGAGAAATCCCATACAGAATTTTGGCAAAGAAATGAGTGTACATCAGAGGCATTAATTAGAGGGAAAGGGGTATGTAATCATTATAAAATATGCAGTGAAGTATATGGTAGGTTTAAAATCATACCCTAACATTTTTAATTGAAAAGAAAATGGTATAGAAACATAAAAAAACATGGAACATTTTCAGAAAGGAAGAAATCCCTAACTTGTATGTGTGATACCAAATTCCTGGGAGAGGATTGATAGTGGATTCTTGGGAAATTGAGGCACCTTGGGAGGATTCTAGAGATAGGAGGGCAGGGGTTGGTTCATCTTTAAAAGTATTTAGTGAATAGGAATGGGAGATTGAGTGTGTTTATATAGGTAGGGTGAGGGAATTATTTATTATTCAGGTTTTGGACACCACACTTTAAACTAATAAAAACCACAAATCATATCATGGGTTTTTCCCATGGTTTTTACCAACGTGGAGTAGAATATATTATTTTATAAGGCCAATGACCGAAATTATTAAAATATCAATCTTTTTTACTTATAGATGAGTCACATTCTCATAGATATTATTTTAAAAGTTCAATATTTTATAAGTCTAGGATGGTCTAGTAAGGCACCATAAAATTAATAAAAAAACATTATATCAAATTATTTTATAGGTAAAACATATATTGTTCGAAAAAACCATTTATATTATTTTATTAAATCAGTATTGGGCCATTTTGTTGACATCACACACATTATTTAAACGGTATTTAATTTTTACTCAAAAATTCGACTATCTCATAGAATTTTGAAAAATTCACTGTTGGGTAATTTCGACATCTTGATTCCAAAAATAATATTAATTTTATCTAAATAAGTTTTTTAAATATTTGAATTTTCAATTTCAAAATAAAAACCTACATTCATTTAAAATTCATACGTTTGGACAAAAACAAATTTCAAAACTTAATAAAAATTAAAATTGTATTCATAAAAATTATTTGATCATTTATATTTAAAAATAAATATTATAGTAATAATTTTTTATTAAAATATTATTTATTTCAAAAGTACATTAATTCATAAAAATATATTTCTTAATATGATATTAACTAAAAATACTATTTGTGCTTTATCAACTATTTACAAAGTAACAATAATAAAATGAATGCATATTCTTCAATAAATACAAAAAAAAATCACATAAATATAGTGTTTTGTTCTAGTTACGTAACTCTTTATAAAACCCACACATGAAATATGGGTAAAGTTTGTTATAGTGAAAGACTCTTCAGGTGGCTCGGATAACATCACTAGGGTGGTAATCTAAATTAACTTCAACTTCTCCATTAGGCATTTCCATTCAAGAATAATGCGTTGATGCTTGGATTGGATGTTGTAAAGAGAGAATCCCAGGGACACTACCTCCTTTCCAAGCTACAACAATTTGGATTCATAGGGAGAAATTATACTATATGATGCCATCAATTCCTTTTTCTGAGTATATTTAATTTGTTAAAGCACTATATTTAAACTAATCATGTGATCACTATTCAATGACTATATTATCTATGGTATCAATTCATAAATGTATTTTGAAATAAAAAAACATTAAACCAAAGAAGTGAATATGTTTTATATAACCATTTTAAATAATTATACATTTCATCGGATCAAGAGGAATTTTCCTTAATAAACGTTCGGGTCGTTACAATCTTCCCCCCTTAATAAATATTTCCCTAAAATTTCCATTTTACATTCTAGGACATAAACAAGCGAGGGTACTTTTCCTTCACTGCCTCAATGACGTCTTCATTCTTTTTAATTTTAATTGCATTCATGTAGAAAGGGTTCATGCATCACCGGGGTACCTCAGGATATTTTTAATATCATCTACTTACCTTTCCAAAAAACACCTCAGTAATCTTGGTTTATATCGATGGAGGAATTGATAAGTCATTAAAAATGTATTTATTGTATTTAATTTTGAAATATCTCCTGGAACTTGTTTTTTATAAAAAAGCCTTACTAATTGTTCTAAAAAATTTTCAAAATAGGGTTTTGGTGAATTAGTTTTTATATTTACCCATATAGAAAAATCAAATATTATATATATATATTGGCATCTCAGAGCACTCTCACTTTTCAGCATCTAGAAAATATTTTAGTACTTCATAATTTTCAAATAAAAAGAAGAATTTGAAAATACCCTGACGTTTCAACTTACACATAGAATTGGAAGAAATTTGAGAGCGCAGTATTCCCCATTAAACTGTAACATATCCTTGAATTAAGAATGTAATTGTAGAGGTATTTGATTCCTCATAATGTAGTTTTCCGGTAACATGGATATTTGAAAAAAATTTGAAGTCATCTGAGCATGAATTTATGAGGTTCATTGCATATATTTCATCTGGAATTGAGTGAAGTGTTGTTCATGATCTACCTACTTCCATATTTTAACTATGAAAAAGGAATACAATTTGGGGGTTTGAATACATAGATAATTGAGCATAAAAAGGAAAAATTGAACATAAAAGTTTAAACATGTAAAGGAGAAGTATATCCTAATAGGTGACTCTTTAGGTTTAAAAATAGGATAGCCTTGATCTATATGTTATCTTATATTTTTTAAGTGTATTTTTTCCATTAATAATGGTTTATAGAGCACTTATAAATTTACTGAAACATATTTCATGGGAGTGTCATAACCAAGAGTGCAACATAGCCCATTTTCATGCACCAGTTCTCATTCGAGTCTAGCTCAAAGAGGTGTTTTCCAGTTTTACCCCTAGATACATCTATGCCAGAGCTACCTCTTCTTACTCATATCCCAACAAGGATGTATTTTCTTGGTAATACAATTAATCACAACTCTCCCAAGTTTAGGGATGTTTTTATTATACTTATTCTTACCCATAAGGCTTTAACTATGATTTTCTTATCCTAATCCCAAAAATAACTAAACCTATCCTCTTATACCAACAATAACAACCCTTCTTTTTATTACACACTTAGAAATAATTTATTACATAAAAAATCACATAAAAACACTAAGATCGATAGGTTTAGGGTCTTGTGAAATTAGAAACATTACATAAAAACTTATAATAGAAAACAAAACAATTTTATTGAAAACATATTATACATAACCACAACATTTCTTCGTACTTAGAATTGTATAAGATTACATTAGGACATACTTAAAAAATGGTTTCCTATAAATCCCAGTAAGGGAGTAATAATATCATAACATGAATAATATAGTACCTTTTAGGAATTAGACATATCAATGGAGTGAAAAATAAACATCAACATAAAGGCATGATATAACATGATTACCATAACATGGAAATGTGGAAAACACATTTAACAAGATATTAGCATGAGCCAAGGCTCATTAAAAATGGAGAATGATTAAACCATCATTTCAATAGAGTTATCATGTGTAAACCATCATTTCTCTTGACATATCAAAATTCAAGTATTTACCCAATGAATTGGAGCGCTATTAGGGAGCACCCTTTTAAATCATTTCATTTCATGCTTAAGTGTGCCACATGAATCACATAACATTGATTCATTAAACATCATCACTTATTCAATGGTAAAAGAATTTGGGATTCATACATTAAACATTATAACCAATAAGTAAATGTTCATAAAGGTTAATACCCTTGATAGATAAATGGGTAAGTATTCACTATACAATGACTTTGTCTTGGAAAATCGCATTGCAATTTTGTCAGCATAACGACAGGACATAAGAATTCATAAAAATGTTTTATGAGATATAAATGGATGTATCACCATATATACATGAAATTTAATGTAAGGGGGTCGTATAGATAAATTTTACAACATATGTAATAAAATTTATACTCATAATACAAAATAATTTCTTGAATGTAAATGAGAAGAGAGAAATCCAGTACATAATTTCTTCTTGGTAACATGTGTACATGGGAGACATTAATGAAATATAAATGGGTCTATCATCATTAAAAATAAGGAGGGATGTATATGGGAGGTTTTAAATCATACCCCAACATTTTTAATTGAAAATCACATGGTATAGAAACATAATGAAACATGGAAAAAAGAGAAAGGAAGAAATTGTTTACTTGGGAGTGTGATATCAATGGATTGGGAGAGGCTTGAGATAGAGTTTTTGGGAGATTCGGGAACTTTGGTAGGATAATAGAGAGAGGAGGGCAGGAATTTGTCGATCTTAGAATAGATTTATTTAAGCATTATGGTAGATTATGTTGGTTTATATAGGAAAGGATTGATAATTCCTCATTATTTAGGTTTTGAACACCGCAAATTAAACTAATCAAAACCACAAACTATCCCATGGTTTTTGCCAATAGTTTATTAAAAAGTGGAGTTAAAAACCTTATTTTATTATTCCAATGTATAAACTTGTTAAAATATTAGGATTTATTTTGTGTAGTTGTGTCACACTCCCAAGGAAATCATTTTAAAAGTTAAAATGTTTTCTATATCTTGGAGGGTCCACTAAGGCACCATAAAATTCCTTAAAAAAAATTAAAATCACATTATTTGAAAGGTAAAACATACATTGACCGAAAAACCAATTTATTTTATATTATTATATAACTATTAGGTCATTAGGATGTCATAAATCACATTATATATTTAAACGATATCTAATTGTTACCAAAAAATCGACTGTCTCAGAAAATTATGAAAAATTCAACGTTGGATAATTTCAACATCCTAACTTAAAAAAAATATTAATTTTATATAAGAGTTTTGAAAATATTTAAATTTTCACATTTAAATTAAATATCGGTATTCATCGAATATTCATTGGTTTTGAAAAAATAATCTTTCAAACCTTAATAAAAATTACAATTGTATTCATAAAAATTATATGATCAATAATAATTAATAAAATATAATTTAGTAAGAATATTTAAATAAAATAATATGTAATTTAAGGATATATTAATTCATCAATGTAGATTTATTAATAGAATATTAACTAAAAAAATATTTGTTCTTAAAAAATGATTTATAATGTAACAGTAATAAAATGAATGAATATTCATTACTCGATACAAATATAATGCACAAAAAATATTGTGCTTGGGTATTGTTACATAACACCTTATAAAATCAGCATAAGACCTAAGGGTAAGGTGTGTGATTGTGGGAGACTCTTGGGTGGCTTGGATAACATCGCTCAGGTGGTAATATTTATTAACTTCCACTTCTCCTATAGGCAGTTTTGTTAAAGCATAATATGATGAAGCTCGGATTGGGTTTGGTCAAGAGCGAAACCTAGTGATGTTAAATCCTTTCCGAGCTCTGAAAAATGGGACTTGTATAGTGAAATTCTACTGGATGAGACCATCTATTCTTTTTTCTATGTAAACTGGATTTTTTAAAGCCCTATATTTATACTAATCATGTGATCAGTGTTCAAACACAATATTAGAAGCGATAACAATTTATAAGAGTATTTTAAAATCCATAATCATAAAACAAAAATGTGCATATGTTTTATATAACCATTTTACATAATAATAAATTTAATTAGATCAAAATTAATTTTTCTTATTAAAATTTATGGTCATTACATATATCGTATACTTGTGTTATTTTATTATCATAGTTTTAGAAGATTTTAATGAGGCGTGTGAAGAAATAAAAAAAAGGATTTTTAAGATTATATCCTCCTCTAGAGGGACCCTAAATTGTTACACCTAATGCCATAATAGGATGGTCTATTAATAAAAATGAGTCGAAAAGGATGTGGTTAGTGAATTATAGAAGATAATTTTGTAGTTTATTGCTGAAGTAATGTGTTTTTTATGTGTAATGTGCAGAATAGAGGGGTTGGCATTTTATAAGCAGGTGGTAGGGTACACAACGAATGTTTCAAAAGATAATGTGAAACCCTAATTTTTCGCATAAAATAATCCACCAAAGGGATCATTATAGAACATTATAGGTTCTATGGTTGAAATATGTCCATCCAATATGTGATTAAAATGGTTTATTTTATTTTTGACACTTATATTTGTAGTTTAAAACCCTGATAACCCCATGTTTACCTTAACAATGGTAGCTAATTTTTAGGGTTTATAGTTTTTAGTATAGTTAAAATATTGGGATTCCATTATTAACGAACATATATTATTTTTATTCCAAATATAGAATATATCTTCCAAAATTAAATTCATATATATGGTGTAATTAAATTAATAATTAACCTAATAGACACGATAGAAATAAAATGATATTTAGAAAAATAATTGAAATGATTAATTTTGTTTCATAATTAAATATGAAATTTATTTAAATGACCAAAATTAGTTAAATTATAAGATATTTTATGAAAATTATTTTAAAAAATTTAATTTAAACATGATAATGAATTAAACTAAACAATAGTTTTGAATAAAAATATGTACTTTCACAACTCATCAAAAAATTATCTTTTTTTAGAAAATTTCAAAAAACTTTTCCATATAAAATTTTTACCATTAAATTTAAGAAATAAATTATATTTATTCATATAAATATTATAAAAAAGGTAAAAAATACTATTTAAAACATATGCTCAATTCACAACAAAACTACCTTTTTGAGAAATACAGTTTTTCATAAAAAATTTCTTCCTTTTTTAAAATATTCTTATTTTACATCTAATCAATAGATAATAATTCAATTTATTTTTACAATTTTTGAAATATTTAATATTTATAATTTTTTATTACTATTCATACCTCTATCTTAATGGCTATGATATAATGGTCGTGTTTAAATACAAATATATTAATAAAGTATTATGTTTCATTAAAATCTTGTACTGCGTACATCACTAGATATCGAGGGGATTGAATTAATTTAAAATTAAATATATCAAAATTTCATGGGGTGTCAATTTCTCCTCTAATTTTGGTTTTTTTATCATATGATACATAAAAATGATGTTGTACTATTAAAATCATGGGGCATTAAATTCTCCACACCTTCAGTAAAGTGAGTCCTTAAAATTTTCGGAAATATTTGTAATCCAGTCTTTGAAATTTTGAAATAACATATTTGAAAATACCACATCTTAATAGTTTTAATAAAACATCCACTTTAAATTAGATAAAGGTAAATACAATGGTCATTTGAATAAATACTTAACTATGTTTCAAAATTAAGAGAACATTAGTAGGATGTGATGATATGGACCATAAAGAAAACTGTAATTATTCTTGGTCAATGGTATCCTTTATCTATTATAATATAATAATATTAACCTTGATAAATTTCCTTACTTTGAGGTATACATCTTTGACACTTGGGGAATCAATTTATATAGTTCCATATCTCCCTACTTCTAAATCCCTGGACATATGAATATTTATTGATTCCATTTAAATTATGAGTATTGTGTCCATTCTCTCTACAAAAGTATCATACTCTCATTCCCTTCATGAAAGTACCAAGGTAATTATTTCAACAATTATTAAAGGTGGGATAAAACATCTTCCCCTTCTTACAATTATCCATTTTTATTCCATACTCTTGCTCTCTTGATTCCCTTAGAATCTATAATACAAATATAATTGTTTATCTTTCTTTATATCACATTACTTTTTTTTGAATAAGGTCGTGCCATGGACAAAGTCCAAAGAATTATTTATTGATTAAATAAAAGGGATTACAATATGCGATAAGAGGGACATTTTTTACATTCTTTATCAAAAAGATTAAACAGATCAGAAGGCAGGGTGTCCAACCAAGTTAATTATTGGTTGATACCCTTTTTGGAAAGGGCGCCCGCTACCATATTTGCTTCACGGTAAATGTGTGTGGAGATGTAGCGAATCACCATCTGTGATTAAAGAGACATCATCCATCGAGTGGTCAGAGTACATGAAATATGTGTCAAGCCCTTCCAAATGGCTAGGAAAATGGTAGTTGAGTCTCTTTCAATCCAGAGATTTTTCCAGCCTTTCTGAATGGAAAAAGTGACAGCATGGATGACACCCATCATCTATGCTTCTAATGATGAGAAAATACCACAGCCAGTTAAAAATCATCCAAGTAATTGTCTATGAGAGTCTATGAAGATCATGCCACAACCTATACGACATGTATTTCCTTTTGAATCACCATCAACATTATCTTTGATCCATCCTGGGATTAGGGATTTCTAGAATACCTCAAAAGTGTGCAAGGGTGGTTGATAGAGGCCCTTAATCCGAAGTTTGAAAAGAATTTCAATGTATTCAACGAAGTTTTTGTAATAAGCTTTCTGAATCAACGTAGCCTCAAGAGCTTCAATAAGAATCCGAGTTTTACCATCATTTGAATTTAATGAGCGTCTAGTGAAACATAAAACATTTCTTTCATACCATATAACATGGAGTATCTCAGCAACAACAGTTAGAAAAATGTTTTTAATTTTCTGAGAGGAATCAAGAGCCACACATCCTTTTAATTGATAGATGATAGAGTCATCAGAAATCCATCTGCAATAAAAAATATCAAAAATGAAATTCCATAATGTAGAAGAAGTAGCAAAAGATAGAAAGAGATGATTTATATATTCCCTATTTTGATTGTATTTTTTAAATTTAGAGCATAATTGAATGTTGGATGATTGGTGACAAACGTCAGTGGGAATTCTGTTATGATCAATACACCAAAGAAGAATGAGTCTTTTGGGTTCTATCCAAGGATTTTTAATGTGGTTAATCTAATCAAAATTAATTTCAATTCTAGGGAAATTGTGATTATAATAATTTTTTGTGTCAAGAATTCTATTGTGAGTAGGTTCCCAAACAAGGAATTCATTAGAATTGGAGTAAGGGTAGTTATTATTAATATGAGAAAAATTTCCAGGGAGATCATTTTTGTGGGATTAAAGAGTATCTTTATAGAGAAATTTGTATTTTCAGGAGGAGAGTTGGGGGAAGTCTAAAAATGAGAGGAGTACGAGTCCAATTATCCATCCAGAAATTAATATTAGAATCATTATTGACTATCCATCTAGAATATTCCATAATATTGTTGAATGATAGTTTTATGGATGGAAAAATCGAGGATGAAATATAATTAGAATTCTTTTTCTGAAGTTTATAGAGGAACCTATGTTTAAGGAAATTAAGAGCATCATAGTTGAGATAGATAATCCTCCAAGTGAGTCTTGCCTAAAGCATGTCATTAAAATACTTCATGTATTTTATGAAAATTCCCCCTTTTTCAATTGGTTTACAAAAAGTGTTTCAATGAATAGTAATAAGTTTTATTTCAAGTATACATCCCGTCCATATATAATTTTTTTTGTAAGATTTTATTTTCTTTAAAATTCCACCGTGACACTTGTAAATGATCAGGGAGTAAACAATTTTTGATACAATGGTTGATTTATAAAGACATATTCTTCCTACCATGGAAACATATTTTCATTTAGAAGAAGAAAGTTGTTTAATTATTTGATCCACAATATTGGTAAATAGGAAGATTTTGGCATACCCCAAAATAATGGGACTCCCAGATAGGTGAAGGGAAAAAAATTCCATAATACCAAGATTTACTGATAGTGATGGATTTTCTATGAAAAGAGAAATTTCTTCCAAAGAAAACAAAAGATTTTTTTTGTGTGACAGTGTATCTTGATATCACATGATATTATGTGAATGTGTACTGAGAATTTTTTGTAGATTAGTTTCCCAATATATATTACCTTTAGCCCATTGTTGAAATGATCATCCTTACTCTTTGGATTACATGCATTGATACAGTTCACATTACATTCACTATTCCCCATTTCTAAATAATGTAATACTCTCTTTTGATCATAAAATTATATTACATAGTTTATATTAGAAAAACTAGTGAAAAAAATAAACAGCATAAATTTATGTATGGATTGTCTCACAATACCAAGCACATGTTTATTGGGAATGTTTTGAAACATAAAAATATTATCCTATCCTTAATAATGGGTTTTAAATAAAAATGATAATTATCCTAAACATATCCCTCTGACTTGTCTAACTTTTTTTTAGTAAGGTCTATTTGTATATACCTGGTAATGTTCATGTTAATCTTGACACACCACTTATAGAGATATTACCCATAGGTACGTATGTTCTAAATAATACATACACTCTAATTATCTAGAAAAGGATTCATTTCTAGTGAAAATGATATAATATATTCCAAAACGATAAAATTTTGATGTTCTTTTATTCATATCCTACATTTATATCATAGGGTTACATTCTGAAATCTACTTTTTTGAAATCTAGTTCTATGGTTTCATCTGAACTTCCAGAAACAAAAAATGTAATATAATGAACTCTAGTTACCCAAATCTGGTGTGAAATTTATTAAATTGGCAGAAAATTTAAGGAATCGCATCGTTGAGGACTAGATAATTTAATAGTCTTGGAGAACAAGAATCATCTATGATTTTCATATTACATTTTCAATAAAAAAACTACCACATGTATTCTAGAATATCATTACTACCTCTAGGATATCCTTTTATATATTTCAAAGTAAACTTCCTATATTCTTGTAAAAATAAAATTATAATTGTGATATCAGATTCTCAGTAAGGTTTATGTATTGAGGAAATTATCTTGAATCAATAAAAATAATCAAAATGTAAAGTTAAATTACTAAACACACATTCTATTTAAATAACTTATTTGTCCTAAATATATAAGGCATAGTCATTATAGAAATGTATAGAATATAATTCACATTAAATTTGATAAATAAAAAGGTAATGGAATGCATCTTGAAATAATATTAATGAATAAAATCATATGGATAACAATAATAACTCAATTCTCAATAAATGAGATTCTTAATTATTGTACTTCATGATCTTATGAATCTAGATACATCTACTATCGATACCATTCAATATAATTTTTAACACTATTTGGAAGGTATTAACCAAAATAACCCAATGTAAATAATTCTATGAAATATATTAGTATTAGGACATTACTGATTCATCAAGTTGTTATCATTAACTAGACCCCACCAATCATTTCATGAAAAAATTATTCTTCATTTATTGAATTATTGATATAATTCATGAACAAAATTCCGTATCTATAGATATATGTGTTTAATAAGGAATTATAAGGACCTGGTTATAAATATTACATAATCATGAATTAAATGGATACTTCACATTGAGGATATTTTCAGTTTTAGAGTTTTAGAGAATTATGCCATAACTATTACATTACATCTAAAAAATTACAAAGTAGACACTTCTTCTCAGTTTCCATTAATTTAATAAAATAAGATCTCTTGAAAAATTATTCATGTCTAGTTTCATGTTTTAGATAGCTAGACTTATCTTTGATCCAATCCTTGACCCTATTCATATTTATGTCCCGTGAAAAAAAAAATTAAAACATGGGATGAGCATAAAAATTTCAGTAAGGGTTTTAAAAACAATGAAAGAAAACATCAGTTCAAAAATACATACATAACATATGTTCTTTAACGTACCTCATGAAATCATAAGATTTATGAATAATACATAGTAATCAAAAATCATAACTAGTAACATATGACAACCACAAAATACTTACATTTTAGCTTTCACAGCTACGTAGGGAGTTACATTTAGAATACCCATCACAGTATATTCCCAAAATCTCTTAGGATAAAAAATCATGTTTACCTTTTTTCTATTACCCAATTAATTGGATAGCTATCTTGGGATCACCCACAATATGTTTATCACAGAACCACTCATTTATGTAAACAATTCCCCCAAACCATAACCCATAAAACAAGAATAAAGGAAAGATAACAGTTCGACATTTTAATCAAAATATATCATTCCAAGATATTGAAATAATAAATGATTTATAAAAACAATTTTCAATAAAAAAAATATTTAAAAAAAGGTATTTGGTATTTATTTTCGTTTTAAAAAAATGGCACGACTTGTTATGGAAGCCAAAGATCAAATAACACTCGCACCGGCGGAAAGGTCATTGTCGCCGCATACGTTAAAAAGAAACATTATTTTTGTAATTTATTAAAACTATTTTTAGATAAATGATTAACATTGAATGAAATTAAAATTAAAAGGGGTTTGAACACTGTATAAAAGAACGTCATGTATAAATCAAGGGATCCCTTAATGTAAGGAGATAGAGGTGAAGTCCCTTACCTCGTGTCCAACTTGACCTGTTCGTTCTTTGATCTCTAGAATAATAAACTAAAGATAATTTCTATTTTCTTAAGAACATTTTTCAGGTTTATTATTCCAATTATATCCTATATTACCATGTTATAAACATTATTTAATCATTTAAGTTAATAACGGTCGTTTTGTCGATATTTGGTACTTGAGTCAAAAATGAAATTCTTATAATTACAAGTTTTACATGTGGTAAAAAATGCATTATCTCCTGAATTATATTCATGATTTTGATATCATATATGTCCTACATATCCGGTATACAAGTTTATTTAAAATAGTTCATAACATTTGTAGAAAAGAAATGAAGTACACTATTCATGGAGACGGTAAGTCGTACGTACTCATGAACACTAATTTAATTTCTATTTAATATTAAATGGAAGAAAATGTTAATGATAAATAGGTATATTATATTTCATGTATAATATCATATATAATTTAATTAACTATATCCTTTATACGTTCACGTATAGAATGAACGAGTCATATCACTTTGAGGGGGCCGCAGTCCACACTTCCTCAAATAAATTATCGCATGAACCCATTATGGAAATGACAAAGGTGTTCTATAAATGAAAAATACAAAAAATATCACAATATAAATATAATATATATCACATATAAATAATGTTCCATCATAATGGCCACCATCCGAGGTGTTAGGATACGATTGAACAATCATCGTTTTGTGAGGCAGTAGTTCACTGTCCATAGAAACAGTATGTTCCTTACCCATTAGACGGAGGTGTGTGTAAGTGAAGTTACACTACTTTTCATAAAAAAACAGTGTATTTAGGATACTTTTTTTGTTATAAAATAATGCTACAAAAATATTTTAGGGTGGTGGAGAAGTAAAATAAAAGGAATGAACTTAAGAGCAGATGTTACCTTTAAATCAGGTAACTCCCTTTGGTTTGAACCAAAATGATTTCTTGAAGTGTCTTATACCTATGGTAAGACTTATATGTGGAAGAATATGATCTTGAGAGATTATTTGGTCAGAGGATGAAAAATATATGGGTCAAGAGAAGTGTGTGTAATGGGTTAGTGGTGGGAAAGATTGATCAGGGGAACGAGGGGCTCTTTAATAAAGTCTGAAAATATTATTTTTTATATAATGATTTTTGATTTTTAAAGGTCCAAAACATATTATAGTCAAAGATAAGATTGATATTGTTCGAAATAAAATCATCCAATAATAATTTTACAGGTTTTTTATATTTTTATAATTTTAATAATCTTATTTATGTAAATAACTCAATAATGTGGTAAACACTAGATCATTATTGTGTCATAAATAATTTTATTTATTTGATGTCTAAAATGTATAAATAAAATACCACGTTGTAGGAATTTTTTTAGATTTATAATTAATTTATATAGTAAAAAATATCAATTATATAACCCCACTTTATAATTGTTTCAGAAAAACAATACACGTTTATGATATTTTTAGTTTTACTTTTAAAAAAAAGTTATTAATGTCATTATCTTACCCAAATGGAATTCAATGGCCAAAATTCTCACACAAGGATTGTATTGTTCGTCCATGACTCATACAATAAGGTTAGGACTAGTGTTAAGATAATTTTATAATATTATTATTTTATTTTTACCTTGAATTGCCCTATTTACCTTTAACCGTGGTAAATAAAAGTCAAAATTTACTATTCACCAAAAACTATTTTCATATTATTGAACAAAATTTTTCTTAATGATAACAACAATTTATTTAGGATTTTCCAAATTCAATTCAAATAAGTGGTAAAATTTTATTTAAATGAAAAGGTCGAGTTTTCAACTACTACTCACTGTTTTCACTATTCATCAAAAATTGAAGGTTTTCAGAAAAATAACAAAAAATCATTCAAACATATATTTGATATTCCAAATTAAAAAATGATATTTATTTTACCAAATTAAAAACATATAATTTTACTTAATTAATTTTAAATTAATTCTTGTTATCAAAACAAAAAAGTGTGTTTCTAAGAAATAATAACTATCAAAAGATTGACACTTGTTTATGGATAATTTCAGAGTGAAATTACATCCAAATACCAATATTGAATTAAATAGTCAGAATATAAAATAATTACACATTAAAACCAAAAAAATATATAATCTAATCATATAAATAAATTATATTAAATCGATGTTTTGAATTAAATTAAAATATTTTTCAATATTCATTACAAAATGAACATTATCAGAAAAATACCAAAATTTCATAAAATGTAAATTTTGATGTCCGGATTACAAATAAGAATAATATTTTGACAAGTAGAACATATAAATGTGAAAAAAAGTTGATTAAAAAATTATTCCCCATTAAAAGTTGGTAAATTGACTTTTATAAGAATATTATAGTATTTATTCTTAAATTGGATTCATTCACATTTTAAGCCTATAAAATTTATTGGATAAATGTACAAATATTTAAAAAACATATATAATCATATTTTAGTTAGTACTACTCATTCTCGCCAATACAACAACTATGCATAAACTACCATTTAAAATAATATTATATTAATGTTTTTCAGTATGACCCAATGTTGTGTGCAACGTAAGATTTCAAGGAAATCCGTTATTGCGTATCCGGTACACCATCAAACATGGAATCCCCTTTAATGTAAAATTAATATTTATTTCAAAAATATTAAAAACTATGAAAATGAGTTATTCTTTCTTTATTTGGGATGTTACAACCTCCCCCCTTTTGGAAATTGTGTCCTCGTACTATTTTTCTCTTATAAAATAAATAAGGGTATTTATCCCTTATAGCATTTCTAGATTACAACATTGCCTCTACAACCATATGTTTGTTTCCACAAATCCTTTACATGATGTAATACCATATTCTGCAACACTTTCTCACTTTAGTCGAGAATCTGGACTTGTTGTTCTACATAAGAGATATTCTCTTCCAACTGAAATTACATGGGAATAAAAACATGAGATAGATCCGGAATATACTTTCTCATCATTGAAACATGAAAAAAATTGTATACTTGGGATAAAATTTGAGGTAAATCCACACTGTAGGTAATGGATATAACATTCTACCAGATTACATAATGTTTAATAAACCTTTGACTCAACTTTCCCTTCGTACCAAAATGCATCCAACTTTTCCATGGGGAATCTTTAAGAAATACATTATCACCTACCTCGATAGAAAAAGACTTCCTCTGGGTATCCATATGAATTTTCTACCTGCTCTGAGCTATTCTCATTTCCTATGAATCAACTGAACTTTTTCAGCCATCTCTTCTTCAAATTCTGGTCCCATCAACATCCATTAAGCTACTTCATCCTAGGAAGATGGAGTTTGACATTTTTTATCATATAATGCCTCAAATATATCGATCTGTATACTGGAATCAAAACTATTATAAAAAGAAAATTCAACCAAATAATGAGGTTTTTCCCAAATTACCTGGTAATCTATTGAGAAATTACGTAACTTATCCTTCATGGTCAGAATTTTTCATTCTGACTGCCCATCTGAATAAGGATAAAAAGATGTAAAAAATTTAATTCAGTACCCAACGACTTTTGAAGGCCTTTACCAAAGTTTGAAGTAAGCCTGGTATTAATATTAGTTACAATGGAGAATAGAAATCCATGCAACCTAACTATATCATAAACATACAACCAATAAAGTTGATCTAGAGACAAAATATCTCAAATTGGAAGAAAATGAGAAGATTTAATCAATGGTCATAAAAAACCAGATTGCATTATTACCTTGAGATATCTTTGGTAATCTTATAACAAAGTCCATGGATACATTTTTCCCATTTCCACTCTGGCACTGGTAAAGGCCGAAGCCTCCCTTTCGGTAATTGAAAATCTTATTTAACCTGTTGACAAGTCAAACACTTCACAGCAATGTTAGCAAGACCTCTTTTCATTTCATCCCATCAGTAATAATTCTGAAGATCTCTGTACATATTAGTACTTCCAGGATGAACAGAAAACGGAGTACTTTGTGCATTACAAAACAACTCATTTTTCAACTGTGAATCACAAGGGACACATAATTTTTCCCAATACTCAATACACAATAGATATCAATGTTAAAATCAGGAATCTTACCCATCTAAACCAACTCTACCTTTTTCTATGGCTCACTGTCATTATTCTGTACTTTCATAATTCTTTATTATAGAGATGATTTCACTGACACCTAAAAAAATAAAATAATTTCATGCACCAACAACTTCTATGCCAAATTTCATCAAGTCTTTAATAAAATGTTCTTGTTCCAAACATAATATGTTTAACGTAGCATTACTTTTTTGACTCAAAGATCCAACCACTTTATTTTATTTACCTGGATGGTAATGAATCAGGTTATCATAGTCCTTGATTAATTATATCCATCTCTTTTATCTCATATTCAATAATTTTTGAGTAAATATATACTTTAAACATTTGTGGTCAGTATATATTTCACAGTTTACTCCATACTAATGATTCATACAAAATTTTAAAGCAAAAACAATAACAACTATTTCCAAATCATGTGTAGGGTAATTTAACTCATGATTTTTCAACTAACGTGAAGCATAAGATATTAACTAATCATTCAGTATAAAGACATAGGCAAGTAATTTCAACGAAGCATCACTTTAGATAACAAACTCAAAATTTCAAGAAGGTAGTGCCAAAGATGGAGCATTCACCAATCATCTTTTTAATTCTTGTAAAAAATCATTACATTATTTGTTCAAGATGAACATAACTGCTTTTCGAGTTAACATAGTCAATGTACAAGATAACCGTGAAACATTTTCAACAAACCTCTGGTAATATCCTTCTAACCAATAAAACTATGGATCTCGATTATATTTGTGGTTCTTGGACATTCTTCAACAACTTTTGATTTAGCAGGATCAATGGTTATGTATATTTTTGACATAATGTGACCATGGAAAGAATTTTTTTGTAATCAAAATTCACACTTGCTGAATTTCCCAAACAGTTTTTTTTCTTTTAGGGTTTTCAAGACAACTTTTAAATGACATTCATGATCCTCTTTACTTTTGTAATAAACCAAAATATCACCAATAAACACAAACACAATCTAATCTAGGAACTCACAGAAAATTATACTAATAAGTTCCTTGAATACAGAAGGTGAATTGGTAAACACAAAAGGCATAACTACAAATTCAGAATAGCCATATCTAGTATGAAACATGGTCTTCAAAACGTCTTCTTCCTTTACATTCAACTTATAGTACCCTGACCTCAAGTCAATCTTCTAAAAATACTGAGCTCCCTCGAGCTGATAAAAATAATTATCGATATTAGGAAAATGATACTTGTTCTTAACAGTGATGTTATTCAATGATCTATAATCAATGAAAAGTCACATCGAACCATCATTCATTTTTAAAAAACAAGACAGGAGCACCATATTTTGACGTGCTACGTCGAATTAAACCTTTACCTAATAACTCATGGAGTTGTTTCTTTAACTTTAAAAGATAAATTTTATCCATTTGATAAGGGGATTTTGAAATGGGATTAGCATTATGAACTAATTCATTAGTAAATTAAACTTACCTATTAGGTATGACACTAGACAAATCATCAAAAAAACATCAATGTACTCATTTACCACTAGTACATCATTAATCTGAACAGTTATTTTTTTTAAACAATATGTTCAAGGTAACAATAATTTCTATATTTTACAAGGTTTTTCAGCATCTTGAAATGTTATCAAAAGTAAGGGATCATTCTTGAACACAAACTGCAAATATTTCTGCAAAGAAGCCACTTTATCTATATAGTAAATCATAACATGATAAATAGAAAGCCAATATATACCCAAAATAACATAAAACTCTACTAGAGGCAAAACAATAAGGTTTGTAGTAAGATATTTTTATCACACAAGGAATGGAAGGTACTTATAATTACTTTTTGTCTCAACATTTCCCTCGATGTTTTTACACTTTTTTCTAGATTCATATCTTGATATATAATTCACAATTTACTAGAACACTTCTAAAAAATGAATTTATAGACCCTAAATCAAACAACACTTTTGCATAATCTGAATAAACAAACAATATAACTTGTACTACTTTACATGATGGCCCAACATATGCTGAAGTAGTTACAAACGATTTCACCACCCCTTTCTTCTTGTTGTATGGATTATTTTCCTCAGTTGAGTTCTTCATTGGATACTCATTTTCATCATGAACTATTTCATTTCAATTAAATCAATTTATTGACTGAAAATATGTTTTTTATTACCATTTTCCTAATCGTTTTCAATGAAATTAAGACCCTTACATCCCATTTTACCACATCGGTAAGACATAAAAATTTCAAAAGTCATTCTCCGTCAATATTTTTACCACAATTTCCAGAAACTATGATCATAAGTTTCATACCATTTGACTTGTTTGAAGAGTTATTCCATTTTGTCTTCCACCATGACCTCTTATTCTGGTGTTTTTCAAAGAACAATTGATCATCAAAAAATTCAATTTCCACATTCTATGCACATCGAACATGTTTTTAATAACTTTTCAACTTAAGAGAAGCTAAATCCCTGTGATACTTTGGCATTAATCCCTAGTAAAAATGAATGATTTTTATATCAATATCTCGTATGAAGTTTGGAGCATACCTTGCCAATCGGGTGAATTTTTCTTCACAAGTAGCCACTGAGTCATCTTCATACATCAATTACAAGAATTGTTTTCACATCCTAAGTTGAACCACCATAGGAAAAGTTTTCTCAAGAATCATACAATTCAATTCATCCCAATCAATAGAATAAATCTCATAACTATACATGATATTTTTCACCATCGACTACCACATATAGGCTTAAAATTCAAAATAGTATACAACAAGACTATCCTTTTTATGTTCTGAACACCCCAGGACATCAAAAATATTCTATAGTGCTTTAATCCAACATTCAGCTACCATATGGTCTGACAATCCTCTAAATGATGGGGGATGTTACCACATGAAATGTTCTACTAATGAGATGTTATTATGTGGTCTATCTAGATGATATCATGCATGGATACCACAACTATTTATCTCCTAAATCAACTATTCCATTACTGCAACAAACTATTCAGTTCCAATTATGACTATCTTAGGTTGCTGATATAGAAGGATGTCTGCATCATGATGTAGTCCCATCATAGCTTCCATGTTTCCTCTTCCAAAAAACATTAAGAACATAGAAATATCTTAGGCGAAGCAACATGGTAATATGTAGATTCATTATCAATTCAATCATAACATGTGTTAATTTATGTTTATTAATTTAACAATACGATAACTTCTAATGCTATCTAAATTGACCTCTAATACCAACTATAAGGACTCGACATTAAACATTACATAATCTTGAATTTAATGGATAATTAACATTGAGTATGTTTTCAGGATTTGAGTTTTAGTGAATAAAGCCATAACTATTATATTACATCTCAAAAATTACAATGTACACACTTCAACATAGTTTTCATTTTAATCAAAAAATAAAATATCTTGAAAAAAAGAGTAACGTCTAGTTCCATGTTTTAAACAACCTGACTTTTCCTTGATCACATCCTTGAACCTATTCATCTTTTAGTCCTGTGAAAAACTTTTTAAAAAT
The DNA here is from genome assembly GCA_963277665.1 of Viscum album. Classification (NCBI taxonomy): domain Eukaryota; kingdom Viridiplantae; phylum Streptophyta; class Magnoliopsida; order Santalales; family Viscaceae; genus Viscum; species Viscum album. The sequence continues at coordinate 672,028,522 of OY728137.1, read as the reverse complement.
TGGGATGGTAATAAAATGTTTTGTAAGGGTTATAAAACGAAGAAAAAAACATTAGTTCATCAATACATACAAAACATAATCTCTTTAACATACCTCTGATATAATATGATTTATGAATAACACAGAGTTATGACAAATCATAAAGGTAACTTGTGACATCCATAACATACTTATGGTGTATCTTTCATAGCTACATTTGGAGTCACATTTGGAATACCCATCATAGTATATTCCTTAAATATCTTAGGAGAAACATTCACGTTTACCTCCCATACATTACCCAATGCATTAGAGAGTTATATAGGGCTCACCCACCATAGGTTTATCATGGACCCACATGTATATATAATCAATTCGAATGAACTATAACACATAGAATAAATATAAAGGAAAGATAACATTTCCACATTACAATCACAATATAACATTTCAAGATATTGAAATAATAAATGATTTTTCAAAACCATTTTCAATAAAAATATAAGTAAAAAGGGTATATGGTATTTATTTTTCTTTTAAAAAACATTATGTCTTGTTATGGAAGCCAAAGGTCTAATAATACTCACGGTGATAGAAAGGTCATTTTCACCGTGTACGTTAAAAAAACAATATTTTTTACATTTAGTAAACCATTTTGTAGATAAAATATTCCCATTTAATGAAATTAAAAGTCTAAGGGGTTTATACACCATATAAAATAAAGTCCTCTGTAAATCAAAGGATTACTCAATGAATGGAGATTGAGACGAAGTCTCTTACCTCTTATCCAACTTGACCTACATGTTATTTAATCTCATAGATAATAAACTAATGTTAATTTATAATTTTTTAATAATTTTTTTCAAGTTTATTATTCCTTTTATATCACTTATTACCATGTTATAAACATTATGTAATCATTTAAGTTAATAACGGTGGTTTTTTCGATATTTGGTACTTGAGACAAAAAAGAACTTCTTATAATTACAAGTTGTCCATGCAGTCATAATTACATTATCTAAAGAATGATATTAATGATTAATATATCATATATATCATATATATCGAGTATATATATATATATGTATTTATAACAGTACATTAAATTTGGAGATAAGAAATGAAATGAACCGTTCATGGAGACGGTAAGTTGTACGTATGCAAGAACACTACTTTCATTACTATTTAATATTTAATGGAATGAAAACATAATGATACATAGTTATATTATAATTACAGTATAATATAATATATAATTTCATTAAAACCATCTTTTTATGTTCCATGTATGTAATGAACGAGTCATATCACTTTGAAGGGGCTCTGGTCCACACTTCCTGAAAAGAAATTATCGCGTTTACTCATTATGGAAATGATAAAAGTATTATATATATATATAATACATAAGTTTAGAGAAAATATAAATATAATATATATCACATATAAATATAGTTCCATCATAATGTCCACCATAAGAGGTGGTATGAGATGATTGAACAATCATCTTTTTGTGAGGCAGTAGTTCACAATCCACAGATACGGTATATTCTTTACCCATTAGACAGAGGTAAGTGTAAATGTAGTTCGAATAATTATCATAAAAACAACCTTTTATATTTATTAAATTGGTTTTTTAATAAAATAAAGTAATAAAAAGAGTTTTGGGTTTGTAGAAGTAAAATAAAAGAAAAGAACTTAAGAGAAGGTGTTACCTTTAAATCGTGGAACTCCTTTTTGATTGAACCAAAAGGTTTTCTTTAAATGTAATTTGACTAATTTAAGGATTATAAGTGGAAGAAAGGGATCTTGGGAGATTATTTGGTATGATTTTGGATGATCCAAGGGGCTTGAGAGGTGTTATTAAAGGGATATAGGTGAGTGATTTTTAGAAGGGGAATGAGGGGCTCTTTAAAAACGATTGAAAATAATATTTTATTATATAATTATTTCGGTTTCTAAAGGTCAAAAAATTATTATTTTCTAAGTTAATATGACTCTTGTTTCAAATAAAATAATAAAATAATAGTTGTATAGGTTTTGGATATTGTTTTAATTTTTATAATCATATTTATTTAAATCATTCATTAATGAGGTAAACACTCCATCCTTATTGTTCCATAACTAATTTTATTTATATGTTGTCTAGAAATTATAAAAAAATAACATGATTTAGGAAATATTTTTAGCTTTCTAATAAAAATTAATAGTAAAAAATATCAATTATATAACACCACATTAAATTTTTTTTAGAAAAACAAAACATGTTTATGATTTTTTTATTTATACTTAAAATAAAAATTTATTATTGTCATTATCTTACCCAAATTGCTTTAAAATGAAAATAATCTCATCCAAGGATTGTATTTGATGGAAATTACTCATCCAATATGGTTAGTACATATGTTTTGGTAATTTTATATTATTATAATATTACTTCGGTCGTGAATTACCTGATTTATCTTTAACCGCGGTAAATAAAAGTCACAAATTACTAATCACCAAAAATTATTTTCATATTATTGAACCAAATTTTACTTATTGATAACAACCATGTATCTAGGATTTTTAAAATTTAATTCAGTGAAGTACTAAAATATTATATAAATGAAAAAGTCATCTTTTTAACTATTACTCACTGTTTTCACTATACATCAAAAATTGAAGGTTTAGAGAAAAATAACAAAAATCTTGCCTAAGATATATTTTATGTTCCAAATTAAAAAATTATTCCTATTTTAAAAAATTCAAAACATATAAGTTTCATTAATTAATTTAAAATTAATTCTCGTTGTCAAAACAAAAACTGTGTTTTTATGAAAAATATAACTATCAAAAGATTGACAGTAGTTTTGGTCCACTTTCAAAGTGAAATTACTTCAAATGAAGAACATTGAATTAAATGGTAAAAATATAATCTAATTACACATTAAATGAAATTAAAAGTATAATTTAACCATTTATATATATTAGATTAAAAGTTAGTTTTGAATTAAAATACAGTAATTTTCACTATTCATTAAATAATGAATATTATCAGAAAAATACCAAAATTTCATCCAAATTAAATTATGATGTCCAGATTCAAAAAAAAGAATACTATTTTTGTCAAATAGAACATATAAAATTGAAAAAAACTAGATTTAAAAAGGTGTTTCCATTAAAAGGTGGTAAATCGACCTTTTAAAGAATATTAGAGTATTTATACTTAAAATGGGATTCATTCATATTTAATCAGTCTAAAATTTATTGGATAAAACTAAAAACATTTAAAAAAATATATAATAAAATTGTAGTTAGTTCCACTCATCCCCGCCAATACAACAGCTATGCGTTAAATACCATTTAAAATAATATTACATTATTATTTTTCAGTATGACCCAACATTGTGTGTAACGTAAAATTTCAAAGAAAACCACTATTGCATATCGGGTACGTCGTTGAATAAATCATTCCCTTTAAAGAAAAATTAATATTTAATTCAAACTTATTAACAAATATGAAAATGTATCATTCTGTCTATACTTGGGATGTTACAAGAATAATGATTAGTAATAATTTCGTTATTCAATCATATAATCGTCAATATAAAATACCATATATTGAAATGATATATGGTTTATGAAACAATAATATCCATGAAAAAAAATTCATATTTAGTGGATATGAAATTTGTAATTATGAATCAAAAGATAATATTTCAAGGGAATGTTAAAGATAAAAATTAAAAGTAAGGAGTATAGAAATACATTTTCTAGATATACAAATTTTAAACCATCTTGAGAAATGATAACTATGTTATTAATAGAACATATATGTAGTGGATAATATATAAAATAAAGGGGTTATGTCTGTAACACGCCAAGATTTTATTAGATGTATTATTTTTAATTTATTTTATGAATTGTTTTGTACACTACACCTATATTAGCTGGCACTATATGCAACACCGTATTTGCTTGCAGTATATGCAACAATTTTTTTGGCATGTGTTGCAAACAATTTCATGATTCATTGATAGAATTCATTTCACGCAACACTAAGAATATATTATTTTCAATGTATAAATTAACTATGTATGGATTATTTTATTATCGTCACCAAAGTAATCTTACACTATATGTAACACTGACTTGGCTTTCATAACATGCAAGAGCGACCTTCCTCGATAGGTAGCGTTGTAAGTGATATCGAGTTTCACTAAACAATGATATATTATTAAAATAATTTTATTTAATGGTTTATAAACTATCCATTATAAATATTATTAACCAAATATTTAATTTTATATAACATTGACATTAATATTATTTATTTTATAAACATGATATAAGAAAAGAGTTACTTTTTCGGTAGAAAAAGCATTTTTCAAAAAAAACTACAGTTTGTTCACTTTTTGAAGGTGCACCAATTTTAATTCTAGTTCTTAAGAATTTTATATATTATATATGAATGAATAAACGACTTATTGTGAAAAGGGACATAAAAATTTATGTATGTTGAATCTTTGGTATGTTTACGATAAAATTCATATTTTAATGAATAGTGGGAATACATCATTTTAATTCAAAACTACCTTTTCATCTAATTTATTTATATAGATAGATTATATTTGTAATTGGTTTTAAAGTGTAATTAGATTATAATTTTATCATTTAATCTAATTTTTTTCATTGGGTGTAACTCTACTTTTAAAATGGACATAAACACATGTCATTTTTTAATAGTTATTACTTCTAAAAAACTCATTACTTGGTTTTGACAACATGAATTAATTCTTATTTAATTATAGAAACTTATGTGTTTTGAATTTATAAAAAGGTATTATATATTTGGAATCATATGGTTCAAAATTTTTAGATATCTTCCTTTTATATTTAGACACTATGAATTCTAACTTCAGAAATTATTTTATTTACCATGGTTAAAATATAAATCCGGTATATAAGGGTAAAAAAATAATATTATAAGAATATTAAAATACTCTAACACATATCCTAATACTTTTAGATGAGATATATCCAACCATTGGAATCCTTGGGTCGATTTTGGGACCCCATAGATTAACTTGGATGTGAAAAATGACCTTTTATAAGAATTATTTTATGTTAATATAATTATAACATAAACATATATCTTTTACTAAATATATTTTAATGTAGGTTTATATAACTAATCTGTATGACTAAAAAAATTAATTATAAATATTAAAATAATTCATACAACATGGAATTTTAGATATATATTTTAAGAATTTAATAAATATATTTATTTATGACTAAATTATGTTGTAGTGATTACCTCCTTAATGAAATATTCAATCAAATGAATTTATAAATATTAAAATAAATTTAATTTTAATATTTTATTCCATGCATGATTTTTTTGAATGAAATTGAAAAATTATGGATAATTTATTTCCTTTGATTAGAAGGAATTAGATTGTTCTGAATTTTTTAAAAAATTCAAGTATTAATAGTGTCTACAATTGACATAATTCTCACATTAAAATATTAAATATCTTGTTAAATGATATTAAATTCCTAAAAATATAATATTCGCCCAAATGGTTATTATAAATCCATAAACGTCATAAATAACTTTTTTGGGTCGTTTGACATGATATGGTAATTACATTAACCCACAATGTTTAAATAACATGATACCATAATAAGATTAAAAAGGTAAAATAAGGGTTAATCCAAAACAATAAGGATAAAAAAAATTCAATACATATATAAATATTATTGTATTATTGGTATTAGAACCAAAATCATATTATCTTTGAATTAAAAAAGATTTCTACATTTTTAATAAAAATTTAATTTATAATAAATTAATAGTTTAAGAGTTTTTAAAGTGCCCCCTACACTCTTATAAAAGGGAAGCTCCCCCCTCTCAAATTCCCTTCATTTTGAGTCATAAATATCGACCAAACCATGCCCACAAATCTTATAAACTTCCCTATTCACATTTTATAGGTTATTTAATAATCAAAATACCAACTCTAGTTCCCTATGAGAATATTTAAATAAGACATGTCGAGGAAGAGGTAATCTCTTCTACTAATTCTTTCAAATTTCTTTCTTCTTATAATTCCTATTATTTAGTTTTTTAGTTATAATGTAATAACATAAGTATGACTAATATAATGTTATGTTATTATAAACATGAGACAACCTTATTTAACATTCTATTCATCCTATGAAAAATGGAATCACCGCGCGTGTGTACATACGACTTACCATCTCCATGTCGTGGTGTAATCTGTTTTTCACCCCCACCATACAGAGATGGGTATAATGGTGAAAATAATAAATATATATGATTATTATAAAATTATACTAATTATAAGATTTTATAAACCATTCTTTTCAATACCATTCAATAACCATGGGAATGATATAGTCGCTCATGCGTACATACGGCTTACCGTCACCACAACGCGATGAGATTCATTATCCTTGTTAACAATAAAAGAATGATTATAAATCATATATAACAAATTATATGGAAACATATGAAATAATAATTCTAATGGATTTATCTATATATATATATATTTTACATAATTCCATTAAGTTCAATAAGAAACTTGAAACAACGTTCAGGTGTACGTACGACCTACCGTCTCCATGAATGGTGTATTCCATTTCATTTATATATCTAATATATATATTTTTATATATTTATATAATGAATATATACTATATTTATATATCATTTTTTTACATTCTGGAAGTCATTTAATCATCATATAGGTGATAAGATCATGAATGAAAATTTGAAACATGTATGATAAATAAAACGATTATTACCTAAAATGTTCGTTAAACATGGAATTGACAAATGAATGAGGAATGTAAAAGTTGAATGTGAATCATATATGATATCATAAATATTATTATGGTTCTGTTACAAGTTAATAATATGTTTAAACCCACTATAAAAAAGTTTCATAATCATATGAATGAAATCAGACCTAATGTAATGGATAATTTTGCAATCCCATTTTTATCTGATATTTTATACATAAGTATATACTGGGGATATATTTATCATCCATGTCCAGGTATTCTATAAATGTTTTCAAATTTTTTTACAATTAATATATCTACGTTTAATGTCATTTTACCCATTTTTTACATATACAACATGGTATGGAAGGACTATTTCATTTTATTACCATACAATGATTTTTTTGGCTTTTTCGAAAAAAGTATCAGGATAATTTTTTTAACATATAATAAATGAATGGATTTTTATGGTTTTGGGATGAATTATTTCCATTAATATTCCTCTACACTATATCATGTTAATTTTCAACTAAATTGTTTTATTTTAAAATAGCATGGGATTCTCAGAAAAGAAAATGTTTTTGAAGAAGAAATCATATTTTCCTCAACAATTAAGTTCATGTGTTCTATAAATATCAATTTCCACCTAATATGAATCTATTTAAATATGGTTATGTTTCTATCCCATTTTTATTATTATTTTATTATGTTAATTATGGAATGATACTTTTATTAAATATGTTATGAATTAATTATGTTTAAGAAATCCATTTTATATCATGGGGTATGTTATGATTAATGATTTATGTTATGTGGAACATGCTAGAATGATTTCATTGTGAGATGGTTGGGACCTATATCTCCTTCCAATGCATTGGGTAAATATTTATATCTCTATATAGACATGAATTAAATGGAATGTATATCTGGTACAGTAATGCAGGGATGGAACAACAAGTAAATCTGGTTAAATAAAACCCAGCTATAACAGCAAGTAAACCTTGTTCAGTAATGGACTATGTCCACTATGATGGTCTTGGATACAATGGCTTGGCTATTATGAAAAAAATATTTTTTTCTAACTAGTTTTCCACAATTAAATGTTTTATTCCAATGTTATTCTATCATGGTTAATGTTCCTTTATGATATATGCCTTACATACTGCCAAGATTTATTTTATGACTCATGATTTTGATGTTTAACATTTATGTTCATGTTTTTACGTTCAAATGTTTGTGTTTTGTTTTATGTTCTCCATTTTACCCTTACTGATCATTTTAGCACACCCTTTATAGGTTTTATTGTCCCCAAGATATAAAGAAAGGTTTTAGGTACGAAAAAAGTGTAAGATATTTATGGGAGATGTTGAAGATTATTAACCATGTTTGACGATTAAGGTTTATGTTTTGAAAGAAACCAAACTAATAATATCATTAGGAATATGTTTTTGTAATGTATTAGGTATCCCAAAAACGAAATGTAATGTTCGTGTACGTCAAGCTAGGGTATCTATAGTTGGTATCAGAGGGAAGGTTTAGTTAACCTTTGGAAACCAAGATTTGAAAACTTTAGTGAGATCCTTGGAGATATTTATATGGTATGTATAGGGATGTCCCTAAGGTTAAGTAAAACTATATGTTACAGTCCTAGAATTGTGATAACAATCATTAATAACCTATGATTAATCCTAATAGGTTAGATATTTAATGTAATCCCCCTTGATTATGTTGTACTTATAGTATGATTATTTCCTCTCACACTATTATTTTTCGCTTTAGGCAATGACCGGAACCCGAAATCACTACGTTAATGATCAATTCACATGGAAATGAAATTATTGCCCTCCATAAGAACCAAATTTTTTTAGACATGGAGTTAAAAATAATTTTTGCTAAACTTACACAAGCTATGAATTATTATGGACATCCAAATGAGCAGAGAAGGGAAAATCATTATATTGAGTCCATGAGGAAACATCCAGCTACTTTATATGGGTATTCTAATACAATTGTTATTTAAATGTAGATCAGTACCATTGAAAATATATTTTCCATCCATTTTTAATTTAGAACATGTAAAAGTAATTTGGGTTGTTTACCGTTTAGAATGTGAATTAGACAAGTGGTAGACTGTAATTTAGAATACAAGGAATCATGAAAATTGAATCCACAGAATGAGATGAGTTGAAGAACTTATTTTTTTAAACTTTATTACCTCATATTATTTGAACAAAGATGTAAAAGGATTTCCTTGATCTAATGAAAAAATATGATGAACATTTTGGTTCATACGAGGTGAATTTTATAGGGCTTTCACTGTATTCTTCTTGATTTATCATCTAACCTGAAAGTAAAGTTGATCGATTCTTCGATGGCATAAATCCATGTCTTTGAAGGAAATTAGAAATAATAGACATCATTTCCTAGGAAGAAATTGTGCGTTCTACGATCAAGGTAGAAATTGATGTTGATGTCAAATATTCGTCACATGGTTTTTACAAGAAACAAAATATAGAGATCAAGGAAAAATATCAAAACAATGGTGAAAAGAAGATGATTGATTCCTTATGATAAAAGTGAGGAAGGTTTCATGGTGGTGATTGTCTTAAAGGGATCAGAAAATGATTCTCATGTGGAAAATAAGGAAATTGAGTAGTTGAGTGCCGAAGTAATGGGGAGAGGGTTGATAAAAGGGAAAAGACTATACAGAATACACCACCAACACTTCAACGCTACAAGATCAAAAAAAATGGGGTAATAGGCTATGAAATTCCATAATCCAAGGGTTAGTGATGATCAGTGTCAAAAACATGTTAAGGAAATTGGAAAATGGATGTCACATGTGATCATTATTGGTGATGTTGAGTGTAACAACAAAGTGGTGGAATGATTAAGTGTTTTTGTCATGGGATTCTAAAATAGTGTTTTGGAATATAATTTATAGAATTATGGAATATTGTAATACATATATATATATTTATTGTGGGTTTCAATAATTATATGCTATCGGTAACCATGAAAAGTTATAGAAATGTTTTCGAAATAACTTAATATGCCCATAATGAATGGAAAATTAGATAAATAGGTGTTTGAAAATATTAATGACCTAATGACTGATACAAGGACACAGTGATAACATGGTTTGATTATATAGTATTTTTTCGTATTTTTATTATGTGGAATTAGTTAATTTTGAAAGAATACATGTTTTCACTAACTCTCAACAGTAATTAATGTTATATTTCAAGATAATACATTGTTAATGTATTCACATGTTTGGAATGTGAAAAAAAGAACTAACTTATGAGATATGGGAGATAAATGCTCTATAGATTTAGTTCACCTCTTTCTAATGTTTTATATTTTTAATTTTTTTAAAGGAATGTAATGTTATCCATTTTTTGATAGTATATGTTATTTTCCATTTTATGTTTGTTAGATTAATGTATTATATCAATATAGGTGAACTTATGCATATTTGATAACAAATTATAAATTTTTGTGGAGACAAATAAAATAACATATCATTCTATCACATGATCGTCTAATACATCAAGAGTGAAAAATTCTCATTAATTTCATTAACTATGAGATAAAGTCGAAATTGTTTAAGGTATAAAAAATGGTGAGATTGTATCAAAATCAAGTAAGTATTTATTCTCATGAAAAAAATTTCATCTTTAGGGAATGGATCTTAAAAAACATAAATTTTATTCTAGTACCTTTTTATCTGATGAATCAGATAGTCTCCTAAATAATCATGGATTTATGGATTTCAAGTATTAAACATTCTCCAAACCTTGTTTTTTATCACATTCCTTCAGAACATGATGGTTATATTTCTATTCCATATCTCTGTTTTCACTTCCCACCTATGTTGTTCTATGTGTAAATCTAGTGATGAGTTAATTTGGGTAACTGTTTAGTTTCAAACATTCTTTTTTAAAATTATGTTTTTGTATTCCTTCTTACAATGTAGGTTTCTAAGAATGAAACTTTCATGTAGTAATCCATTTATAACCCCGATAAATTTTGAGGTCGAAATTCATTTTAAGGGGGTGGAATGTAACAACAAGAGATTTTATGAGATAAATTCTTTTTAGTTTCATTGATTTCTTTAGTTTTACTCTACACCAAGATTATCATGCGATGTATACAACACCATATTAGCTTTCAGTATATTCAATACTATTCATGGCTTGTATTTCCCACAATTTCAAGTTCCTTTGATCGAGTTCATTTCATGCATTGTTGAGAATGTATTTTTTTCAATGTATAAAAGAAGTAATTTTGGATTATGTTATATGAAACACCAAAGGAATCTTTTACTACACGCAACACTAACATGTCTTTTATTTCATGCAAGAGAGAGCTTATTCTATAGCTTGTGTTGTACACGATATCAAGATTCACTAAAAATGAAATATAATTAAAATATAATTATTTATTGGGATATAAACTAGATAATATGAATAGTATTGACAAAATTTGAGATTTATATGACATTAACATTCATATAATTTATTTTCTAGTCATGATATAAGAACAAGATCATTTTTCAGATAAAAGAAGTATTTTTCAAAAAAATGTAGTTTTGTCATATTTTAATGGTGCACAAATGTTAAATCCTAAATTTAACACATATATATATTATATTAGATAAATTATACTTCTTATTTGGAATTGGGATGTAAAAATTTACTTATTTTCAATTTTTGGTATTTTTCTGATAAAATTTAAATTTTAATGAATAGTGAAAAATACTGAATTTTAATTCAAAACATCCTTTTCATATTATTTATTAATATAGTTAGATTGTCTTTTAAATTGGTTTTAAAGTTTAACTGGATTATATTTTTATACTTTAGTCCAATTTTTTTTAATTGTAATTAATTTCAATTTTAAATTGGAAACAAACACATGTCAATCTTTCTATAGTTATTACTTCTTAAAAATATGCCTTTTGGTTTTGACATCAAGAATTAATTTTAAATTTATTATTGTAACTTATGGTTTTGAATTTTGAAAAATGGATTGCATATTTGGAATAATAACGTTCAAATTGTGTAAATATTTACATTTAATATTTAGACATAATGAATTGTAACTTTAGTAATTATTTTATTTACCATGGTTAAAAGGGTAAATCAGGTAAATAAGGGTAAAATAATAATATTATAATAATATTAAACTACCCTAACACATGTATTAATCCTATTTGATAAGATATTTCCTCTAGTGGGTATCCTTTAGTATATTTTGGGACTCCATTTATTTACATGGATGCGAAAATGACATTTTAAAAGAATTAATTTAAAGTAATCATATTTATAACCCAAACATATATTTTTTACAGAAACTATATTAATATATGGTTATATAACTGATATATATGTATATAGATAGTTATTTGAAATATAAAATGATTTCATACATTATGGTATTTTATTATTAATTTTTTACATCTTAGATAAATATATTTATTTATGACACAATTTTGATGTACTAATTGCCTCATTAAAGAATGATTCAAATAAAAGAATGTATAAATTTTAAAAAACATTATTTTGAAAATTTTGATTCCAGCCCCAAATATTTAGGATGTAATTGAGATATTAGGTATGATTTAATGCATTTATTCAATGAAATCCAGTTGTTTTGAATTTTTTAAAATAGTCATGTATGAATAGTGTCTAAAATTGACATAATTCCTTACTTAAAATAAAAAATTGTTTATTAAATGATATTAAAGTCCTAAAAATCAAATATTCATAAAAATGGTTAATATAAGTCCAAAAATTTCAACAATAACTTTTTTGGGTCGTTTTACATGATATGGTAATTAAATTAACCCACAATGTGTATATAACATGATATCATTGTAGGATTTAAAAGGGTAAAATAAGGGTTAAATAAAAAACATGAGGATTAAAAAATATTTCAAACCTATATAAAAATTATTTGATGATTTTTATTCAAACCAAAATCATCTTATCTTCTAATTAAATTATTTTTAGACCATTTTTAATCAAAATTAAATTTATAATTAATTAATATTTTGAGTGTTTCCTAAAGATTGCACATCCTCTCTTATAAATGGGCTCTTCCTCCCTATCCACATCACTCCATTTTGAGTCTCAAAGATTGTCCAAACCCATACCAAATTATTTTCTCAACATCCCAATTCACATTCTATAGGTTCTATTATTCCCAAAAGACCAACTGTAGTGCCCCAATAGGAAATTTAAAGGATCCACATCCAGGAAGAGGTAATCTCTTCTACGGATTCTTTCAAATTTCATTCTTATTCTACTTTATCTTATTTTTTTGTTTCATAATAATGTAATAACATAAGTATCAATAATATAATTATATGTTATTATAAATATGAAAAAACCATATTTCACATTCTATCAATCCTATGAAAAAACAAATCCATGTTCGGGCGTACGTATGACTTACCATCTCCACGTTGTGGAGTAATCTGTTTTTTACAACCACATTACATGGATTGGTATAATAGAGGAAATAATAAATATATATTATTATTATAACATGATAATAATTTTGAGATATTATACACCATCCACATCTATACTATTGAACAACTATGGGAACGATATTGTCGCTCATGTGTACATATCACTTATCATCTCCATGATGCAGTTAGATTCATTCTCCATGTAAAAATTTAATGAATGATTATAAATTATATATAATAAATAATAATTATATTTATTACATAATAAGTCTATTTTATTTAGGTATATATATATATTTCATTTACTTACTTACAATCATTTCATTAATGAAACAAAAACAACGTTCATTGTACAAACGGTCTACCGTCTCCTTGAATGGTGTATTCCATTTCGTTTATCTCTCTTATATATATATATAATTAATATATATGATATATAAATAATATTTTACATTTTTGAAGTAATTAAATAATTATATATGTAATGATATCAAGAATTACAAATCAAAACATGTATGATAAATAAAACAATTATTACCCGAAACGTTTTTTTAACCTGGAATTGAAAAATGAACATGTAATATAAAGTCATAAATTAATAATATAGGATATCATAAATATTATTATGGTTCTGTTACAAGTTAATAATATGTTTAAACCCCCTATATAATAGTTTCGGATACATATTGAACAAATCAGACCAAATGTAATGGATAATTTTACAATCTTTCTTTTATTCTAAGATTGTTTATACGAAAGTATATACTAGGGATATATTTATCATACATGTCCATGTTTTCTAAATTTTTTTCATAAAACGATTAATATTATTCTATGTATGTTTATAGTTATATTTTACCATATATTAATTTTTCTACATGGTATGGAAGCAATCTTTATTTTGATTAAAATTTAAAGACCCTGAAATTCGGTGGAATTTTTTTTATTAAATACTTGGGAATTTTACGAGTATGTAGTTTTTGACGGCGCACGATTCTGAGTCCCGTAGTGCCCATAATGATTCGTCAATGTTTTGTTAAGCATAAATTAACGTGCGTTTGCAGATTTCCTAAAAAAGTGGAATAACACATAAACGGTTACTCAGATCAGAAATATGAGGCCACTGTTTCACTATGGAAGGCGGGTTTACATTAGGTGTGACTTATTTTTAGTCGACATGGGCCTCCTGTGAGAAAACCCAAAAATGGGATAACCATAAATAAAATAATTAAATAAAGTTATTTTATTTTTCTGATGCTAATAACTCACAACCAGTAACTCGGATTAAAAATCTGAGACCACTACTGAACTTGTGAAGGTATGCTTTCTTTAAGAATATACTAACTTCGGTCAGCGATGGCCACTAGAGAATGTTAGTTTTTGGCCGCAAATAAAATAATTAAATGAAAAATATTTTATTGTAAAATTAATAATTTTTAATGGTAAAACAGACTGCAAATCTGATGGTACCATTGGGCTCATTTGGGTGTGTATCACCTAGGTAGAGCCTAACCTCGACCATAGTGTGAAACTGTTAATAATTTTCCGAACTTTTTTTCGGGTACGTTCAATAAACGTGTAAGCAACGTTTTTTAACATTTGAACAGGTGCTCAGAATTGAAATACGAAAACACTGTTGAACTCACAACGCCAGTATTCGCATATGGAGAACATTACTACAGTTTCATATTATCGAGATTGGATGTCAGTTTTTTGGGGGGTTTTAATTAAAGTGAATAAAATAATGTATTAATTTTATTTTATTACTTGGTGGTTAAAACCTCCATGAGGAGGTTAGTATGGGGCCCGCCCGCACATAAACCTCCCTTTGGAGAATATTACTTGTTGGGGCCCACCATTAGTTTTAACCTCTCTTGCAATCAAAGTGGGTGGGTCCCACACAATCTTCTTAACTCTTGAACTCCCCATTTATGTGGATGAAACACTCTCCCATTAATTTATCCTCTCCAGCTTCCCCATTAATTTTGTGCCAACACAAGAAAATAATTAATTGAACTTCTCCTAATTAATTGGCATAATTTGAATTCTTTTGAATTCATGTTAAAAATTATATAATAGAATAAGCTATTATTTTGGTTGGCACGTAATACATTGGTGGAGCCTTGGAGAAATAGAGAGAGGATTCTTCCCACAATGAACAAGAAGAATGTCTCTTCTGCCACAGAATCACGACGACGACATCTTCTTCCTTCTTCATCGTTCTTCAACTGAGGCAAGGAAAGTGAAGCGAAGCCCACGAAATATCCAACGACCTTCATCCGCATCAAAGGAGAGGACGTCGCTTGTGAAGAACGTAGCCAATGACGACGTCGCCTCCTAATGCTCCTCCTTCAACGATGAGTACCCTTATTCATTTCCAATGCATGAGCGTGAGTATTGGAAGTGTGTGACAGACATGAAAATCGACGAATCAACATCTGCCCTTTTTCTGAGATCGTCAACGAATGTCAAATATGAGGTAAGGGTTATCTTTATATATTAATTTACCCTGCGTTATACGTCGTTAAATTTGTGTAATTGTGTGAAAAATGATATCATCGTAACGAGGAGGGTTCATACCGTACCAACAAGGCCCAAACATCCCCATTTTGTTGGTTCTTGATTGATGATGATGGAGGCAGTACACGCGGTGACCGACGATGAGACGACCACGATGAAAGCTGGTGGTGCAAGGCAGCCGGGTCGCCAAAAGGGGCGGCACCGTCGTGCCACGCAAAGAACCAAGCGGTATCCAGGTGGGCTACTGCGGTGCCAGAGGGGCGTGGTGCCATTTCCCGGCACAGTGGATCTAGAGGGCATGACCAGGTCGGGCCGCAGAGGAGGAGGCGTGGCGCCAGCGCGCCATGTGGAGGCCAGCTGAACCATGACGTCATTGCACCACGGTGGAGGAGACAAGGGTGGCCTGTTTTTCTGGACGCCTATGCGCGCTAAATAGAACCGACACCCAGTGCCGGTTTGGATTGGAAACGGGGGGTGGAACACCCCATCCTGTAGCATGGCCTACCGTGCCATGCAGGCTAGCCATCTGGGCCGCCTTCGACAAGGCCGCCCTCTGTCGGCCCGCCCCTCAGGCCGGACCGCCCTCAGGCCTAGCCGTTTCTTCGGGTCAGGCCTTCCCCTAGGCTCGGGTCGCATCGTCAGACCGGGTCACACCCACGGGCAGGGTTAAACCCCCGGTTCAGACCGGGTCGGTTCGACTGGGTCGGACCGGACCCAGACCCACTATGGACATTTACACCTTTTATCCCACATCTTGAGCAACGGGTGTTCAAACGATGTATAGTATAAAACGATAAAATTCATGGAGCGAGAATATTATTTTGGCATACCCCACATGAGGTTCATATGCAGTTGGGGTGCGGTCGGGTTGGTTTGAGCCTAAAAATGAACCGGGCCTCTAGAACAGAAATGCCAATAACTCACAGACCAAGCATCCAATTGATGCACCGTCTGTCGCATTGGGTTCCTTATGATGATATGGAATGACTTGATACATCAACAGAGGTATTTGTGATAGTTGATGTATTGAAACTTGGCTCGAGGAGCGGACCCTCCCAGAATCGAGTGTGTTGTGTGCGGGAACCCTAGGGCTGGTTGCGATGATACTGTACCAGGATCCTCCATGGGTTCGACTGCGATGAATACTATACCGGAATCCTCCGTGTGTTCGACAGCGATGACTACTGTACTGGAATCCTCCGTGGGTTCGACAGCGATGAATAATGTTCCGGGATCCTCTGTGGGTATGACAGTTCTGACTTCTGTTCATGTATCATATGTGGGTCCGACAAAATAGCTGGTCGTGTATCCTGTGTGGGTCCCACAGCTTAGCTGGTCCTGTCTCCTATGTGGGTCCAATATCTTAGATGAAGAATATCTTTTCCTGTATCATATGTGGGTTTAACAGCTTAGCTGGTCCTATATCCTGGGTGGGTCCAACAGTATATATGAATCAGTGACTACATCTGATCATCTCTATCACTCTACAAAATATGTATAACTATGTGAGATGAGTCATGAATTTAAACCACTATCATCGTTGTGATTGAATTTACTTCCTATGTGTAATGATTTGTGATTGGGATCGAGATATGGATCCGAACAATGATTGGTAACATAGATATATATATGGGAATATACCTAAGTTGGGTTGGTTGATACTTTGTGATTGTATCTTTCTTTGTGGTTTATCCTTTTTGGATATTGTGAGACCTTGAGGGTCTCGGGGTCCCTAACGAGCATCGTTATACTCACCCCTGCACGGGATGTTCCCGCATCACATTGTGTTTGATGCAGACGACGGACAACGTTGATCGAGGCATAGCGTACGATGACTGGACGGTACCCATAGGAGGACATCACGACGAGTTGGTACTCAGAGGAGAGGGAAGAATGTGGATCAATGAGGAGGCTATCTGTAACAACCCATCACATAGGATCCACGGTGGACATTCCAGAAGCTGTTAGTCACCTTCCAGCTGTTTTTCTTTTTATTTGTACGTTTTAGTCCATTCCTTGTACTTTACTATTGGTCTTGTATTTCCGACCCCTTTTACATTTAGTAAACTTGTTATACTATTTTTACATAGTGTTTTCTTCTTCTTGTACTCTGTGTGTGATATAGGTTTAAAGTATATGCCAACCCTTTTATCAGGTTTACGCCTTTGGTGCTAGTCTCCAGCCCCTGACCTATGGAAGGCGGGCTTGGGGTAGTCATGGTAGAGGCCCTGAGGACGGGTCGTGAAAAAATGTAATCAGAGGAGTCGGTTCTACCGCAGAACATAGGACTCTGATATTTCTTTTCTGTGAAGCAATAGTGTTAAGAGTATTGAGTGTGTTTTTTATTCTAGAGAGTCCAATGTCGGTGCGGCGGCTGACATATCCATACACTAGGACCCTGACTTCTGATTTCCGAATCAGTGCATGAAAACACTGATTGAGAGGGTATTTACAAGAGTATTCTTTGTGAACTCTTTGAGTCATATCACTACGTATAACTTATTGAACGTGGCTCACCTGTTCCATATCAGGATGCCACATCGAAGATAGCCAACTAGGGTTTCTGAGAGAGTACACGATGACGGACCACAGAGCGACGAGGCTCCGGTTTAAGGCCCTATTTCTATGTTGGCACCATCAGTTGGTGTACTAGTAGCATCACCACCCGTAAGGCCGCAGATACCCCTACCCACACTGGTGGATGGTGCACACCTACTGAGCACGTTTTATGAGTTCCATTGGCAGAGGTCTTGGAGCTTTCTAGGCGAGTCAGATTCCCAGGCAGCAGAGGACTAGATGGAGGCAATTATTAGAGATTCTCTCCTAGTTGAGACAAAAGTAGGGGAGATATTTATGATAGCTACTAATCTATTTCATTGAGTGACCATGATTATGGTCCGCATAATGATGAGGATTCGGTACTTGGACCATTTTCTGAGATGTTACCTTCGGGTAGTATGGAAACTATATCACTGCACGTTGGCCAGCAGACACTATCGGTGGTACCGGTAGAGGAAACATGTAGGCATAGTGCCTTACATGGGTTTCAAAACCAAATATCCTTCAAATTAGGAGGCAATACTGACCCACAGGTGGTTGAGGACTGGCTTGAGGAGGTGGTTGAGAGTTTTCTAGAGCTTATGCAGTTTTGGAAGGACGACATGTCGGTAGTTGAGTATTCATCGAAGCATACCGACCATTCCTGTTACTCAATGAATACGATGCGAGAAGTTCTTTAGAGCATGGACCCATGAGAGAGGTGTGTTTAAGGAAATATGAGCCAGAACTTTTTCCTCAATGTACTCCTTCTTATGTTAGGGTGATAGAGAGAACCTTTGTGGTTGAATGTTCTTCGGTTGTGCGGATATAGCCAGTGAATGTTAGCAGTGGGAAGCTACGAACTGGCGCCAGTCGTAGAGACTTGGGTGTGTGTGATGTTTCTGGAAGAGGACCTTTTAAGGAAAGATGAATGTGCAGGGCAGCAAATGTTGAAGCAGAGCTAGGAGAGCAGCATAAGGTGGAGAAAATTTTGACATGTTGCAACCACCCGCCTTTTTAGTCCCCACTAGGCTAAGTGAGATGGAGGGTTGGGTAAGAGTGTAGCTTCATGAAGTCAGGGAGTGTGACCCAAGGGCTCTAAGAATGATTTGAGGTTTGTTTTGTGTCTACTACTAGCTGTTGTATCAATAGACATTTGTACCAATCATTCCTTACTTCCACGAATCTTTTCCCAGACCTAAAGTTTCTGGTTAAGCTGTTTACTTGACCCTCACATTTAGATATACCATTGAGAGGAATCTCGATAATCACACATAAACTAGAAGTGTGGTCTTACCCTTGAGGCGATAGTTTTGGTTGGAACCTCTTTTTGGCAGCATCGAGGCCTTACGACGTTAGTTTGCATATGGAATGGGAAACCATAGTTCATACACAGATTGAATGTTTTAGGAAAAAACGTTGTGATTTATCTACAACGTTGGGATAGGGTTTTCTTGGTCGGTGAAAAAGAAAACCCAAGCAGTACATAATTAAATAATGCATAAGAGGGTGCAGATGATCACTCAGGAGTCGGCTAGTCTTACCTTTGTGTCAGGCTTCTCCAGAGTTGCAGCACCACTATCATCATTGACGAAGAAGGGGAAAGCATTCGTATGGTCAGAGGGATACCAGCAGGACTTTTAGGAGCTGAGGTAGAGGTTGACCAGTGCGCCCATATTTAGGCTACCAGAGGAGAGTGTTGGGTACGTAGTTTAATACGACACATCAGAGACTGGACTCGGGTGAGTCCGGATGCAGGAGTGAGCAGTGATCATGTATGGTTCTCGGAAGTTGAGACAGCACGAGCATAACTATGCTACCAATGACCTGTAGTTAGTAGTAGTGGTTGTCACCTTGAAGATGTGGTGGAACTATCTTAAGGGGAATGTTTTACAATTTACAAATACCACAAGAGTTTGAGGTATATCTTCTCTAACGATGAACTTAACCTCAGACATCAATGATGGATCGAGTTCCTCCAGGACTATGACTTTGAGATAGTCTATACTCCTATGAAAGGGAACATTGTAGCAGATGCTTCCAGTAGGAGATCAGGAAATCACCTGTTAGGAGAGGTGACGAAGAATCTTGTCGCGTTGCAGATAACCTTTGTGGATAGAGATGGAACAGCCTTTCTTCAATCTCATACAGTCACTCCCCCACTTCTTCAGCGAGTCAGGGTGGTGCAGCGTTGGAATGCTGACTCTGAGACACGATATGCTCAGATATCAACAGGACATGCACCTGATGGATTTTTTTATGGTGGGGAGCATGTCATCCTCTTCAGAGAAAGTACTATGATGCCATTGTCATTTCAGGTGGAAGTGTTGAGGGAGTTCCACACATCTCCTCCAATGGTACATCCAGGAGATAGATACCTTTGGAATTTGAGGATGGTGACCACACCATTCTATGGGTATCATATCTATGAGGTCTAAAGTGTTTTGGCCATGGTGGAGTGTTTTCATGGAGGATCATCAGATCTTTCCAGGTCTACAACAGACTTGTCAAGGAGTCTTATATCTTAGATCTTCAACCATAGTATCTCTGGGTGCACGACATCTTCCATGTATCCTAGCTAAGGAGATACTTGCATGACCCTTCCCACATCATCGTCCATGGAGAGCTTGACGTTGGTAACATGGAGACTTTCACGGAGGTTCCAGAAAAGATTGAGGAATGACAGGACCAGTTCCTATGTGAATGGTCAATACCTTTAGTGCATGTTTTCTGGCAGCACAGGAACCTCCATGAGAGCACAAGGAAGCAGGAGACGCAGATGCGTGCTTAATACCCCCATTTTTTCCGTTAGTTTGATTTGTAGCTTATGGAGACATAAAGTCCTATGGTAGTGAGAATGTAAATTCCTGGAAATTCCATGGAAATATTTTTTCCTAAATACATAGGAATTTTACCAGTCCGCAATTTCTGACGGCGTGCGATTCCGAGGCCCGGAGTGCCCAAAATGATCCGTCGAAGTTTTGTTAAGCTTAAATTAATGCATGTATGCTGTTTTTGTGAAAAAGTGGAATAACATAGAAATGGTTACTTAGATCAGAAATCTGAGGCCACCATTGTCCTCAGGATGTCAGTTTTACCATAGGAGTGACTTATGTTTTGTCGGCATGGGCCTCCTATGAGAAAACCAGAAAATGGCATAACTGTAAATAAAATAATTAAATAAAGTTATTTTATTGTTCAAATGCTTATAACTCAAAAATGGGAACTCGGATTAAAAAACTCAGACCATCGCTGAACTCATGACGCTAGATATTATTTAAGAAGATACTAACTTGGGTCGGTGAGGGCCACCATATAATGTTAGTTTTTGGCCGCAAATAAAATAATTAAGTGACAATTATTTAATTGTAAAATTCATAACATTTAAACAGTAACTCGAATTGAAACTCCGAGGGTAGCATTGGGTTAGTTTGGGTGTGTTTCACTTAGGTAGATCCTATCCATGACCGTAGTGGGTCGAGGATGGCTGGAAATAAATTTTCAAACTTTTTTCGGGTGCGTTTCGTAAACATGCGGGCGACATTTCATAAAATTTGATCCGGTGCTCGGAATTGAAATATGAGGACAATGTTGAACCCTCCGCGCCAGTAATCACTTAAGGAGAACATTATCGCAGCTTCGTTTTATCGAGATTGGATGTTAGATTTTTGGGGGTTTTTAATTAAATTGAATAAAATAAAGTTTTTATTTTATTTTATTCCTTGGTGGTTAAAACCTTCAAGAGGAGGTTATTGTGGGGCCTGCCCACACATAAACCTCTCTTGGGAGGATATTACTTGGTGTGTCCCACCTAAAGTTTTAACCACTCTTGCAATAAAAGGGGGTGGGGTCCACATGAGCCTCTTAACTCTGGAACTCCCCATTTATGTGGATGAAACACTCTCTCATTAATTGAGCCTCTCCACCTTCCCCATTAATTTTGTGTCAACACAAGAAATTAATTAATTGAACTTCTCTCAATTAATTGGCACAATTTGAATTCTTTTGAATTCATGTCCAGAATAAAATAATAGACAATGATATTATTTTGGTTGGGACGTAATACTTTGGTGGAGCCTTGGAGAAATAGGGAGAGCATTCTTCCCACATAGAACATGAAGAACGTCTCTTCCGCCACCGAAGCATGACGCCGACATCTTCTTCCTTCTTCATCATTCTTCAACTAAGGTAAGGAAAGGGAAACGATGCCCATGACATCAACGACCTTTATCCACATGAATGGAAAAGACATTTCCCACAAGGAATGTCACCAAGGATGACCTGACCACTGAATGCTTATCCGCCAAATATAAGTACCCTTCTTCCATTCCGACACATGAGCTTGAGAATTGGAAGTGCATGACGAATGCAGCAATCGACAAATGTACATCTGCCAGTTTTCCGGGATCGCCAACGAATGAAAAATACGAGGTAGGGGTTATCTTTATGTATGAATTTACCCTCTGTTCTAATTCGTTAAATTTATGGAATTTTGTGACAAATGATATCATCGTAACGAGGAGGGTTCAAAATGCCCGGAGATGGCCTGACCCTCCCCATTTTGTGGGTGCTTGATTGATGATGATGGAGGTGGTACACCCGGTGACCACAAACAAGCCGGCCATGAAAAAAAATAAGGCGGTGCAAGGCCACCGGGCCACCACAAGGCCACGGTGCCACCGTACCCAACAAAGAACCCAACTACGACCATGCATGTTGTGGCTGTGCCGGAGGGGCATGGTGCCATCACACCGCATCGGAAGGAGGAGCCGTGACAAGGAGGGCTGCGACGATCAGATGAAAATCACAGTGACTTCATGCCATGTAGTGGAGCAAGATGTCGCAGCCAGGCTAGGCCATAGTGGTGGAGGCGTGGCGCCATCCCGCCGCGTGGAGGCCAGCTAAACCGCGGCGTCATCGCGCCACGGTGGAGGAAATAAGGGAGACTATTTTTTCTAGCCGCCGGTGGGAACTAAACAGAACTGGCACACAGTGATGGTTTGGAATCGAAATGGGGGGAATGACACCCCCTCCCATAGCATGGCAAGCCAGGCCATGGGGGCTAGCCAGCCGGGCCGCCTTCAGTTGGGTCGCTCATGAATAAGTCATCCCTCTGGTCCGGCCGCCCTCGGGCCGAGCCGTTTCTACCGTCCGGTTCGTCTCCTTGCCTCGTGTCGCTTCCTCAGAACGAGTCGCACCAGCGGGCCGGGTCATACCCCGGTTCGGACTGGGTCAGGCCAGGTCGGCCCTACTGGGTCGGACCGGACCTGGACCCACTATGGTCATTTACACCTTTTAGCCTGCATCTTGAGCTACGGTTGTTCAAAAGACGGACCGTCTGCGGCAAAAGAATTATTGGAGCGATATGATTCATTTGGAATACTCCACTTGAGTTTCAGACATGGTTGGGGTGCGGTAGGGTTTTTTTTAGAATAAAAACCAATTGGGACCCTGGAACGGAAATTCCAATAACTCACAGACCATGCATCCAATTGACGCACCGTCTTTCTCATTGGGTTCTTTATAATGAGACGAAACTCTGGGATACAAAAACATAGGACTTTGTGATAGTTGATACATCGACACTTGTCTTGTTGAGCTGACCCTCCTGGAATCGAGAGTGTTGTGTGTGAGAACCCTAGGGCTGGTTGCGACAATATTGTACCATGAATCTCTTTGGGTTTGATAGTGATGACTACTATACCAGAATCCTCTGTGGGTTCGACAGCATTGACTACTGTACTGGGATCCTCCATGGGTCCGATAGATCTGACATCTGTTCCTGTATCCTGTGTGGGTTTGACAGAATAGATGGTCTTGTATCCTATGTCGGTCTGACAGCTTAGCTGGTCCTGTATCCTGTGTGGGTTCGACAGCTTAGCTGGTCATATATCTGGTGTGGGTACGAAAAATTAGATGAATCAGTGTCTACATCTGATCATCTCTATCACTCTAAAAAAGATGTATACCAGTGTGAGTTGAGTGATGTTTTTCAACCATTATCATTGTGGTGATTGAATTCACTTCTTTTGTGGAATGGGTTGTGCTTGGGCTCGAGAGATGGAACTGAACTATGATTGGTTACATAGGTATATATATGGGAATATACCTAAGTTGGTTTGGTTGATACTCTAGGACTGTATATTTCTTTGTGGTTTATCCATGTTGTATATTGTGAGACCTTGAGGGTCTCAGGGTCCCTACTGAGTATCGTTATACTCAACCCTACCCAGGCTATGCCCGCACCTTGTTGTGTTGGATGCAGACGACAAACAACATTGTTCAAGTCAAAGTGTAAGAGGACTCGATGGTACCCATAGGTGGACCTCATGATGAGTCGGTACCTGGAGGAGATGGATGGACGTGGATCACTGAGGAGGAAATATATACCAACCCTTTAGGTAGGATCTGTGGTGGACGTTCCAGTAGTTGTTAGTCACCTTCCAGCTGTTTGACTTTTTAGTTTTACCTGTTAGTCCTTTCCTTGAACTTTACTATTGGGCTTGTATTTTCGGCCCCTTTTACAATTAGTACACTTGTTATATAGTTTTTACATAGTGTTTTCTTCTTCTTATACTCTATGTTTGTTACACTTTTAAAGGAAATGCCTTCCCTTTTGTCAGTTTTACGCCTTTGGTGCTAGTTTCCAGTCCCTGGCCTATGGAAGGCGGGCTTGGGGTAGTAACGGCACGGGCCCTGAGGATAGGTCGTGACCTATAATACGAGGAATGTTTTGACTTTTTTGGCAAAATTATGAGTGTAATGTTTTTTAGCTTATATGACATGAATGTATTTTTACAGTTTTATGAACCTTTGTTTCCATGAATTTTATTCTACACAATATCAATTTTATTTTCAAAATTTAATTTATTTAAAATAGTGTTGCATTTTGGGACAAGAAAATGTTTTTAAGAAAAATGGATATTTTCCTCAATAATAATGTTCAATTGGTTTTTTCAAAATCATTTTCCATCGTAGAAGATGATATTTAAATATGGTAATGTTTATATACCTACTGTTACTATGATTTTATATTTTTATATTATGGAATGAGATTTTTTTTGGATTATGTTATAATGGAATAATGTTTAAGAAACCCATTTAATTTTTTGGGTTATGCTATGATAAATGATTTTTTTGTGGCACATGAAAGGGTGATTTCAGTATGAGAAGGGTGTGACCTATATCTATCTCTGATTCATTAGGTTATGATTTATATCTCATGAGATAGACAATACAAGAATGAAAAATAAATTCGGTTCAGTAATGCAGGGCTGGAACGACAAGTAAATTCGGTTCAGTAATACATGGTTGTAATAACATGTAAACCCGATTCAATAATGAACTATTTACAATATAATTGTATTGAAAAAAATTCCTTGGATACAATGGAAATCATATTATGTGTTTATTATTTTTCCACAATTATTTTTTTTATTTCAATGTTATTATATCATGGTTAATGTTCCATTATGATCCCTGCCTTACATATTATCAATATTAATCTTATGATTGATGATTTTGATTTTTAAAGATTATGTTCAGGTTTTTATGTTCAAATGATTATGGATTGTTTAATGTTATCTATATCTTCCCTTACTGAAAATTTGATCCCACACTTTCTATATTTTCTTTTCCCCATGGTATAAAGAATGGTTTTATATAGGAAAAAGAAAGAAGAATATATATGGGAGATGTTGTTCATATTCCACTATGATTGAAGATTTTGTTCCATGTTTACAAACACTTAATACGATATTTGGGAATCTGTTTTTGTCATGTATTAAGTATTCCGAAAAATATATCTAATGTACATGTAAGACAAGCTAGGGTCTCTACAATGTCAATAATGAATTTAAATTAAATAATTATTTCATTAAAATTATTCATAAAGACAATAAACATTTCTCTATGAAAATAATTTTTTTAAAATAAAAGTTCATAAAAATAAAATTACATTTGATTCATATAAATTAATCATTAAATTATTGAGTGATCATGATGAGACAAATTCCATACATGAACTAAATATTAAAAAAATGATTCATATTAAATTTTGGACAAATGGAAAATATATATTTATTTTTTGAGTACAACATGAATATTACATCAAAAATAATAGATTAGAAAACTATGATTAAAAGTGCCTTATTTTATTCTAAAAAAACGAAATGATTTTTAGAGAACTTGGTTTTGGAATAAAAATGACTTTTGATCAAGGACAGAAATAGAGTATAGATTTATTAAAAAAAACTCAATCATTTTATGTACCAAAAAGAAGAATATGGTACTATTACTTTAACACATCATAAATAACTATAAGAGATGATATTTCCATGGTTTTATTAGAGAATGATCATGTAATCTTTTTCAATGGAAATTCAAAGGTATAAAATCTTGATTAAAATGAGATTCAATCAAAAATAAATTATCCATTATGAATGTTATGAATATTATTCCCCATAGATGGGATAACATAAACTAAAAAATTCAATACCATTAAGATAAATGTATTAATTATATAACATTTCAACTGGATTAGTATATACACTACATAGTGGAGTATGTGGTGAATATGGAATATGTCGCACAGAAGAAAAAATGAGATTAGAACCCATTACCCCAAGTATAATTTTATTTAAACGGGTTAGAATGTCTATTATAATAATTATAGGCATATTATAAATATATTAAATAACCATAATAAAATATTTTATAGAATTTTTTTAGTTATAGTATTTTATCACCATTTTATTAATAATACTTTTCAAAAATCATTGTGTCTAGTGATAATTGATTCATTTTTTATATATGTTCGGGTTCAAAAATTTAAGTAATTTTACACTAATACTGAATATATCATATCCATAGTGAAAAAGAATTATATAAATATAACATACATAAATTATAAATGTTATTATATTTGTATATAAAATATAGTTATAGATTAGTGATTAAACCATTCAAGGAGACAGTAAGTCATTCATATGCAAGGATTTTCATTCCAATTTTTCTCAACAGATGGATGAAAATGAAAATAAAAATTAAATTTCTATTTTAGAATATGTGTTATTTAATATATTTAATTAATATAAAACAATTCGTATTTATTTCATTCATCTAAACTGTAAAATAGAGACATATCACTTCATTCTATGTTGGTGGTAGTGTACATGTACGCTTGAATGAAATTATTAATTACCAATAATTATGATATTAAAGATATATATGTGATATTATATTTCTATAAGATAGGATATGAAATAAATATCCAAAATATTATTTATTTTAAATATTACAACCATTCATGTAGAATGTAAGATAAAAATTAGTAACATCACTTGGTGTGGTGGTAGTTCATTGTATAGATGAGTGAAATTATAATATTCTCCATAAAATTGAGAGTATGATGTATTATGAGATATAAAATTCACATAGGTATGATAATTTAAAAAATAATATAAATATGAAAAATCCAGCTTCATATGAAGCCTTGGAAATTAGTTATGCAAAGTAAATTACACCATCTCAGGAGGATGTAGTCCACCATAGACACATTCAACAGTTTCAACTACTATAAAATTACCCTATACCTAGAGTTTGGAACCTTGTGTATAACATATAATACTATGGATATATTTATATATATACTTTAGATAATTATGACATCTTATTCCATCAGTATAGATGTGATCTATAGCCAAGGATTGAAAATGTTATACCCATAATTAAGAACTATGGGAATATGTGTATGGGAAATAGTCCATCAGGTCAACAAACCTATAGCCAGATTTCTGAACCATGTCTATATGATTTAAAAAAATGTATGCTACAAGATTCAAACAATGAAAATACTCTATACAAAACACGTTCCTAAACACTAAACCATATATCATTATCAGTATATAAATATATATTTAATTCTCTAAATATTAATAAATCATGCCAATAGGTGTAAAACTATAGCAATGGTTTTCAAATGAAATTTGTTTCTTATATGAAGAAATTTTTTCCTCGCACTTGCATGAGAAAGCTATTGCCATAGTTTTTTGGAGAACTGTTGGAATATGATTTCAACCAAACCCTATATCTAATATAACATGAAAATGGTGGTTATAGTATTGACCTATACCAATCATATTTTAGAGAACCAGTGGTATAGGTCTTGAACAAAAACCTATACACATAAATTTTTGAAAAAACCAAGGGTATAGTTCTTAAACAATACTGTATACCCTATTTTTTTAAAAACCATGGTTAAAGGTCTAAAAAAAACCCTATACTGTGGTGTTTGGAAAACCATTGACATAGGTGTGACTTATAACCATGGATTTTTTTCAAAACCATGGGTGCAGTATTGTTTTCCATTAGTGTTTATTTCTCATTTGAAAGAAGTTGTAACGGATATGAGTTATTATGTTTACCTAATAACATATAATTATATATGGGATTCATGTTATATTATATATTACAACTATATAAGATGATTTGAATGATTTTCAATAAGGAATAAAAAAATAATCAAAATTAATAGTTTTACTTCTTCATTGGATATCTCATTGAGGTTCAAATCTAAAGAATTCATAGGGTTGGATCCCCATAAAAAAATGATATCTATGGTAGTGAAGTGTGAAGTATACCTTTTAACATATTGCAAAAAACATATGATTTTGGATGTTTTATGAAAGAAGGATAGGTGGTGTCCTTTTATATATGAGAGAGAGGACAAATATGGATTTGTTACAAAGATAAAGTAATACAAAATTTTTATTAAAAAGAAATATCTAAATCTAGAAGTTATCAATATTAAGATGTGAAAATGTATAAATATATCCATTGAGTCAGTTTTGTTGCTATTTTTGGTATATTTTGACCCCTAGATTCATAGTTTGAAAATCGTGTAAATGTACTTTTACCTTAACTACGGTAATTAATTTTTTCTATTTTCACTGTTAATTATCATAAAAATTGATGTTAAAAATGTTATGTAATATAAATAATTATTATTAAAAATATGGAATCCATTTTTAAAAATACAATTCTCATAAGTGGAAGAATTTAAATTAAAATTAAATAGGTAGATACGTCAATAAAATTTTTTTTCCAAAGAAAATTCGTCTGAAATTACAATGTTTTAATATCATAATTTAATATGAAATTGATTTTAGTGAACCAAATTAGTTAAATTATAATATAGTTGAAATAAATTTACTTTAAACAAATTAAAATTATAATTTTCCATGTAAATTATATAAATACAAAATTTTATTCAATAAATATCATTATCTTTCAAATTTAATCAAAAAATAATCTTTTTTGGAAATATCCCAAGAAATCAACAAATGATATTTTGGACATATAGATTTCAAATAATCCATTTTTTGAAATAAAGTTCATAAAATTTTTAAATGTTATTTTTAAAATATATGCATAAAACTCTAAAAATCCACGTTTTAAAAAATAACAGTTTTCAAAAAAATATTTTATTATCATTCAAATGAATTTTTTATAATAACTATAGAAATATTGAATTTATTTTATACATCTCTAAACCATATATATTTTTATTTAGTTATTAGAATTCATACCATCCAACTTAATGAAAAGGTTATTCATTTCATGATATATGATAATATTTTAATAAAGTATCATGTTTCGTTTAAACTAAGTGTTGAAAATATTGCATGTTATTATAGATTTTGTATTTATTTGAAATAAAATATATCATATTGTATCAAGGTGTTACATTATCTTCTAAAATTGTTATCCATGTAATATACACCATCAGTTTTAATAATATTCTATTAAAATATCAGGGAGTATTAATAATGATCTAATTGAATATAATCACACCATATAAAAACTCAACTCGCCTACCTAGTTCCACTCTAATTATATATTAGTATGTAAAAACATAAAAAAAATATTCCATATATCTTTTGAATAAAATAGGTCCATATAATTTTCACTAGCCTTTTAGCATTAAGAATAATATCACATAATCTACCTAATCCCCACATCATCCTATATATATAACTATTCCATAATACAAGGGAGATTTTTGGAATTATATAACAATATTGTCCCTATATTAATGAGTAATGAGACCATGCTAATATCGAAATTCTTGAAAAAAGTATATTCAAACCCAGTATACATTACTATGTAAATGTTTTGAAATACTAAAATATATAATATATTAGTTATAAAATGGCTGAACTACCATGTACCTTAATACCTCTCAATTAAAAATACTTTATCTATCCAAAATTGTAAAAATTTATAATTGCCCCTACTGAACTTATAAAAACAATCCAATAATTTTAATCTTATATTCTTATACTCTATTTAATACCTTTGAATTTTTTTGAATCATTTTATAGAAATTCTCATGTTGTTGTGATGAGATGGAACACCCCCCATAGAATTAAAAAAATAAAAAACCTCTCATAATTAATGTAAATTTTAGAATATAATGATAATTTATTTCATTATATCATCACAAAAAATAATTAAAATATTAATATATCATGAAAAAATGATTATATAATGAAATTTCTGTCGTAATCATATTTAAGAAGTAATCAAAAAATAATTTTAAGAAATAATCAACAAGAATTTCATCATAATAACACATTAAAATATATTCAGTTTTATTTATATATATTTATATGTGATTTTTAATAAATAAATTTCACTATCCATATAAAACCATTCTAAATTTTTTTATTATTATAATAAAAAATTATTTTTTAAAATATTTCATTTAATAATTAACAATTGTTTTACTAATTCCCATCAGTAATCCACCATTTTAAAAATCATTTTAATTTTATTATTCATTTTAATTTATTTTCCACTGATAACATAGTTAACATCATCATAATTTAATATAGTAATGGTAGCATTAATCTATAATATGAATATTCATAATTTATTAAAAATAATTATTGTAAATTATTATGAATTATCTATCAATCATGAAAAATTGTCATCGAAGGTTTAAAAACATAAATATGATATGAGAATTGTGGGTCGCCAACAAAAATTCCCTGATGAAATCAATTATAGAATCTTTTGATGGTAAATTTTAACCCTTTATTTAAATATATTCTACTTTCTCCATTTTCTTCAATCTCGCATGCCATGATATAGAGACCTTGTCCCCATAAACCTAGATATAGTGTCTATTACCATTTTAATGGAATATTATAAAGTGTAACTCATCTCAAAGATCATATAGATTAGTAGTCCTGGTAAATTATATATATATATATGATTCTTACAATAATTTTGAGTACAATAATTACAAAATAATATTTGTAAAAATCTTTATTCCCTTTAGAAAATCCCTACATATCAGTCATAGAATATTAAAGTATTATTTTGTAATGGAATAAAATAAGGCTGAGTTCTATTTCCCATAAAGGGATAAATACAGTTGAATCAATAATGAATCCATGAACACAATCAACATGCCATGGTATATAACTAAACACATATAGCATTTAAATAACTGGATAATGAATAATCAATATGGGAAGGTAAATAACTAAACAAAATTGTTGTTTAAATAAATAAATATGGTATAATTAATATATAAAGTTAATTATCTAAAAACCATTCCATTTAATCCATATTATGACAATCATAAATTGATAAGTCCTAATCATTGTGGAAAGGTAAATAACTAAAAACAATTCCATTTAATTAATAAATTGAGAATATATGCATCTATATATTTTTTCAAATTGAAAATATCATGGATAATAAAAAATGACTCAGAATAAAAGAATTTCATAATTATTGGACAAAGTATATCCTAGGGATATGGAACATTTACCATCAAGAAATTTTATAAGAATGTTTTTTTTGCAGGAATCACATTAATTGTGGTTAGCCAATGGATTCATCCCATGAGACTACTGATGCATTAAGGGGGTATCATTAGATAGTTGAAAACCCATTTTATACCAGGAAAAATTATTCCTCTTATATATTTATTGATCTATTTAATTCTTAATCGATATGACTTATCAAATATTTGTATTGAGTAAGGGATATACTATTTTCATCATTTTCACATTTAATAAATATACTTCATAGTTAATATCATATGTAAAATCTTATATTTTTTATGGAATTATTCTATCCATCACACAATAATATAGATATCAATTATTCAATGAAAAATGGTTACAATAATGTGACTATTTTAAGATAATGTTTACAATAATAAAATAAATTGATATATCATAATAACATTTTCCACTTAATAATTAATATTTCAAATACCATGAATGTAAAAATTAAAATTGATACATAAAATAAAATGATAAGTAATTATTTTACATGTTAAATTGTAATTATATACACAACATAAATGTAATTTGTTGTATAATAACAAATAATCCTGAATAGAATTTAAATTGAGATGTAATCCCTTACCTTACTCATTTTTATTCGGTGTACATGACTTTTACACATGTACAATGGTTTTGAATATGTTATTAACTTATAAAAAATCATATATATATGTTTTATAACATATATAATTATTTTATAATATATTTTTTCCTATTTTTTAATAATTCTATTTTTATTTTTATTGTTTCAATTGTTAATTACTTTGTTTTTATGCTATGTTTTGACTTGTTATTATTTCTATCAATCTTAAAAATATTATTACGTAAGAAAAACCAGAATGAAAATGATTATTTTAATATCATATATATTCATTATAAATTTATTTAATGTAATTCAAAATTTTGGGTGTCATAAAATGAAACGCACTGTTCATAGAAAAGGTTGGTCGTACATACGCATTAACAATATTTCCATATTCATGTCAAATTGAAATAAAAAATCAAATTATATATATATATATTATCATTATAATATCATTTATATTTCATATAAATAAAATATTATTTCTAAACCATTAATTAATACATTTCTTGTAGAGAATTTAAAGAATAATAACACAATGTGTGGTGGTAGTCCACTGTACATGTGAGCGATGTTATCATATTCCCACTGATATGTAATTCATGAAGGTATGTTGGATATAATAAATAAAAAATATTAATAACATCATAAATTCCATATATATATTACATAAACTATAAATATATCATTATTCCTAACTGTAAATTTTGGTAATGGAACAATAAACAATATATGATCATGAGAAGGTTGTCCATCGTACTCAGGAACAATGATTTCATAACCCATTTTATGGAAGTGTGTGATGTATTAGGCTTTACCCTTAACATAAAAAATAATATTTAATATTATTATGTTATTATATAGTATTCTATAATACGAATTGAATGAGGTGCAGTAGAAAATAAAATGAAAACGCTTTGAGAATAACATTATCTCTTCTTTGGGTATCCTACTTATGATTTCACTAATGACCTATTATGTTGTCACCCTACCTATGAATAGGGTTATAGGATGTGTTTAAATAATTATTGGGAGTTAATTAGATATATATTCATAAAACCAATGTGGATTTAATTTGTAATTACATGTGGATATGGGGTGTACTTTTACAAGTTGGGTGAGTGGAAAACATCTAAATATTTGAAATATTGAATTCCACCACCATTTTCCCCAATTTTATGAGTCTAAAATAATTTAAAAATCTATATCTAAGAATTTAAAAGGAATAAATATTTCCATATATTATGTTTTGGAAAAACTTTTCGGACATTTTTTTGTTTATGCTTAACTATTTCTCCCTCGGTAAAAATGTTTTTCTATTAATCACTATAATTAATAGATATACATTTAATAATTTTTTTTTCAAAAATTAAGTTAACCATATTATAAATAATAAATTGTTATTATTAAATATATGGAATAATATTTTACAATATTTAAAAACATAAATGGATAAAATTATTTAAATATTAACCCCGGAGGTGTGATGAGAAAGCAGGTTTTGAGAGTCAAAATGTTATTGTTAAGTATGATTTTATTTCAAAATTCAACATAAGAATGATTCTGATTAAATTAATTGAATTAATATTTTTAAACATGATCTAATTTTAATAAAAAATAAATTCAAAACACAATTTATCATAGTAAAATTATTTATGGAAAAAGTAGCTTTCACTTAAAATAATTTATTTTTAATTAATTCATCACAAATATAAACTTCTAAAATAATATAAAAAATTAAAGCAAATATAATTTTGAAATTAAAATTTCTGAAAAAATATTTTCCAAATAAAACTTATTTTACGGAATATATTTAGTTTTAAAACAAGTGTTCCATTAATATTTAAAAAATATTTCTTTAAAAAAATACTGCTTCGTATCTATAAAATATGATTTTTTATCTCATTCATATAAAATCCATTGGATGAATATAAAAAATTTATTTAATATATAATATATAAATTTTACTAATATCATCCACTATTATTAATTAAATTATTTAATTATGATAAAACACAATTGGCACATAACAATTTATTTTTTAATAAAAACATTTCTTTTTTATTCAGTTGGTTTTTATATTAGATTCTAAATAATTTGATACTAATTTATTGAACCATATATTTTTATAAGTTAGTTTTTACTATTATTGACCTCCCATTTAATATCTATGAGATAATTTTTATTTTATTAAATAATATTAATATTATTCAATATAAATATGTCTTTCATGAAACACAAGATATCAAAAAAAACATTGTTTCATGAAATGTATGCTAGCATTGTAATGTGTGAATTGTAAGATATAGAATAGATAAATTTATTCATATAGTAAATATATTTTAAATTATCATGATTTTATATTCCTTTTTAACCATGGTATTATGTTTTATACATGCTATTGAGTACGATGTTCCTATTTTAATATTTTGGGGCTTTACCATTTCACAATATTTAATAAATGGTATTCTTATAACTTAATCATGTCCATTGTAATAAAATGATGGAATTTAGAAATTACATTTTTGAAACCCTATATCATAAAATGTTTAATAAAATATCTTCTTAAGAATAGATATATGTGTGTAAAAAATCACATATAAAAAACACCTAACACGTGTTATATTTAGTAGATCATTATAAGAATGTTAAGTCATGGACATGGCAGAAACACATTAATATATATAGGGATTTATTGAATTAATTATCAAACACATGTTATTTATCAATGGAAATTTTAGGGGATAAGAACCTTAAATCTAATAGTTTTAAAAAGGTCATTTATATCATTAAAAATGGTCTTTATAAGATAAAATTTTATGTTAATATCATTTTCTAATGAATAAGAATTAAATTACTACATATGAATATATGGGAATATATATACTTGATATATTTTTATTTTGTAAGAATAATTTCATTTTTGTGTTTTTCATCTATCAATTTCCAATTCATCTCTTCTTATTGGAAATGAATATTCAATTTTGTTTTTATTCTTTAAGAACTAAAATTCACACTTTACAGATCTAGAAAAGTGTAACATGTCATTTTGACTATCCTTAAATATTTTACCAAACCAATATTGTTGATATAGTAATCAATAGACTAGAAATGCATTAATATGGGTTCATCATTAATGTTTAGTTGTAAATTTTGTTAACAAATAATAATGAAACATTAACTATGACATCACGTTGGCTCATGGTAGGCATGTGACCCTTATAATCGTTTTCAATTTGTCCAAAATCCACCAACATGCCAAACATTATGGTTTGTCACCTGGTATGTAGTTTATCCATTTTCAAAATCCATTTTAATATAATTCTAATAAAATCCCAATATAAATCATACGGACATCCGTAAAATAAAAGTAATAATTAAATATACTTCCTATAAATGTTTTCCAAACAATATTTAACGTACTAAAAATCAAATGTAGGAAAATTATATTCCATAGCGTATATGAAATGTGACACCAGGAACATAAGAAAATTTAATGTCATTATACATTACAATATATTTACTATTTAAAATAAATTTATTAAAATTTAAAGCATTCTTTACATGGGAAAATAATATAACATTTTTCTCATGCCAAGATGAGTTTCTTCAATGGCTTGTATTACATGAAACACCAACTTTTAATAAACAATAATATATTATTAAAATATTATTATTTAATATAATAAGTAATAACATAGCCATTAAATTACCAGTTATTAAAATGATCAATTTATTGTTGAAAATATATACTCATAAAAACATAAATTGAATTAATTGGCTACTAATAAATTAGAAATTAAAAGAAGAACCAATTGAATATTAAGGGGATTCTTTTATCGAAAAACTATTTATAAGCTCACTAAGCAATTTTATCTTAATAAGTTAAATTAATTTCACTTATTGAATTATATTAAATAAATATATATATTATATATCAGTAAGAATATATTTTATATTAATAAAATATATTATATAAGAATAAGATAATAAAAAACCTAATATTTGTCATAGAAATCAATATTTTTATAAAGGCGGTGTTACCACTTATTAATAGAGAATGTAACACCCCTACCCCTCTAGATAAGAGCCCTTGAATTACTTATTATGTTGGCATCGTTAGAAGGAATAAAAATCCTGAAGGAAAGATCAGTTTAGTAGTCTTGAAGAAACTAGATATATATATTTAACACAATTTACATTGTATAAGGTTAAAAGATACAATATATAATGAAAATCAAAAATTGCATCCATGATTACTTAATAAATGACCTCCCCTTCATAACCTATTGAAGGTAAACAATTATAGGGGTGAGGTGAAATGCTCAATAAGCGTTACAAATAGCAGAATCATGAGTACAGTAATAAGTGATTCACAATCAACCTAACATAATCCATATGGCATGGTGAATAAATGAATAACTAATGCCCTTAATAAACTGAGAATGAAACTTCATCCATAGATTTTGTCATAGTGAAAACCTCATGGATAATAATAGTAACTGGTAATTAATAAATAGAATTCTTATTAATTGGACTTCATTTATACGGAGCATGAAACCATAATACCATTAAAATGGTTTAGTTCTTTGTGTAGAAACCCGTCTGATTTTGGGAAACAAACTCGAAGGGTTTTTTTCCATACTATTTTTCCTCATGAGACCTATCGATGCATCGAGGGGCTGTAGTGGGCCCCACCCACCTCTAAATAAAACTATTTTTTATAAATAGATTCAATACAAGAGAAATATTTATTTTTATTATCCGTATAGAATAGAGGATACATATTCATCAACATTTCCACAATCAAAACAACATTCAAAATAAATACCGTATGTAAAATGGTATACAGATTAGAAAATATTAATATCCATGATATGAGAATATAGATAATTAAATAGAATATAATTTCAACAGAAAATTGATCTCAAAATTGATGTAGGTACCCCACATAAGAAATAGTAGGTGCACAATTACTAAGCAAGTCACAACGAAGTGAAAATTGAGACAAATCTCGTCACCGTCTTGTATTCAATGGAGTCGTATGACAAAAAGATAATAACCACCAAAAGTGTCACATAATAAAATGAATATAATGAGAACTATGATAACATATTCCAAATTGATGTACTCCCATACCACATATAATAAATAAGAGGTGAACAATGGAAATCCCACAGAATTGAAAGTGAGATGTGAAAAACACCTGACAGACATTTCGGCATTGTAACGAGTTTTATTATGAAGGATTAATGAGAGATCAAAGGTTATCCAATTATTTATATATCATAATGGATGTATGGGGGAGATTAAAAAACATACCCCATCATTAAAAATTAAAAACAAAAGCACTCAAGTAGGGGTGGATTCTTGAATAAAAGTGAAAGAGATGATCCCTTACAAAGATTGTGTCATTAGAGTGGTGATAAATCAATGAAATATTTATGTGAAAAAAATTAAAATCCACAAAATAAAAGTGGATATACTATATAAAACAATCATATGTTATTAAAACATATTCATGAAACAATGTAACCAATGAAATAGATGTTTAACTCAAATAATGAAAATTGAGTTCAGTAATCCCTTACCTTACTCTCGAATGTGTTCTTGTTTGTTCTTAATGACCTGAATAATCAAATTTAGGTTCATTAATTAATAATTCCAGAACCTCATAAATATTTAATTGATATGGTATAACCGTATTATGTTCATTAATGATATTTTTGAGGGGTTTAAGAGATTCAATTTTATTGTTTTGGAAGCATTTTCTTACTTGGTTTTAAATGATCGGTTCACTTAGATTCAAGTTCGGATAAATATACAAGATGGATGTCATTGTCCCGAAATAAAGTTATATTCTATTAGTGAATATCTATAAGATAACATATTTTTAAATTTAATTTTGTTACTTATAGTGAAGTCTAATTATTATATATATATCCTTAATGACAACCGTTTTGGCTTAATGGTGGGTTTGATTACAATGAACATGTTTTTCTTTATAACTTAATACCATTTTATCAAAAGGATTACATAACTTAAAATAAAATTTATTAAATATATTATAATCTAGTTCAACCATAACATGAATGGTTTCAATAACAGAATTAAAGATTATAATAGAAATTGATTAACTGTTGTCCTTGAATGTGCTAAATTAGTACATCTCAAACGGTGCTTTCATTTTATTCAAATTAATGGTGGAGAAAGAAGCGAAGGTAATGAAATATACCATTATCATGAAAAAATTTCATTACATGTATATTACTAGATTGTACATACCATTATGGTGAATGGAGTTTAGGAAAGAATCAAAAAGAAAATAACATAAAAGAATTTAAGGAATTGGAAAGAGGAATTTACCGCTTGAGACTTCCTCCTTTGATAACCTCTTAAGGGGAGAGGTTTTGGTATTTTTAAGAGTCTAACAGGTTTTGGTCTTGGGGGAGGGTCTTCTAGAGAGACATGGGAAGAATAAAGGAAAGGATTGAAGCT
This sequence comes from Viscum album, assembly GCA_963277665.1. Taxonomy (NCBI): domain Eukaryota; kingdom Viridiplantae; phylum Streptophyta; class Magnoliopsida; order Santalales; family Viscaceae; genus Viscum; species Viscum album. Next base: position 671,989,263 of record OY728137.1, on the reverse strand, counting down.
TGAGTGTTGTGGGAGGAAGAGGGGGTGAGGGGTGCTTTATATAGTGGTGGGGAGAGAAGTTTTCTTAATATGATAATCATTAATTCATTATCTCCTATCAAGGAAATAATTAGTGAGTATTCCATGAAAAATAATAGTAATATATGCATGTGATTTAGAGATTTGTGTTCTTACATCAGTCATGATTCTAGAAATAGTAAATTTAAATTATAATGTATTTATAAAATAAATTAATGTATTTTACTATTCACAAAAAATTCAAGTATTTCAGAAAAATCAAAAAAATCCACCCTAACCATTTTTCGATGTGTAGAATACAAAAATGAAGTCCATGTTTTTATTTTTTATCTAGGTATTATTAATTATAAATTTAATTAAAACCATTACTTAATCGAAAAATATAAACACTTAAAATATTCATCTTTATTTTAAAGGTGCCTAAATTCATTTATACACTAAAGGGTATGGATAAAATTCATAAGAGTCATATTACTATTCATAGGGGTATGTTACTATTCATATGGGAATGTTACTATTCATAAGGGTAGTTTTCTATTCACCAAAAATTAAGTTAATTCTATTAGACTCTATATATCACTCTAAACACAACCATGTATGTCAGATTTTCAAAATTCAAATTACTGATCATAAGGGTATGTTAATATTCATAAGGGTATGTAACTATACTTAAGTGTAGCTTATTATTCACTAAAAATTATGTTATTCTTATCAGACTCCAAATACATAACTTATCACAACCATGAATGTCAGATTTTCAAAATTCACATCATGAAAGTGAAAAAATTAGGTTTACTTAGCGAGGTTACAATAATGTGGTGTTTTTAGAGACTTAGTGATCTATGAATTCTATAATAAATCTATTCAAAAATTCATTGGTTGTTACATTATTCCCTCTTTCTAAGAATTTCATCCTTTAAATTCATTTCGTAACCACAAAAGAAAGCACTCTGATGTTCCTACCACATCTCCCATCGTAGAGGATCCTCGGGTGTATTTAGAAGAAAACACAAATTCATGCTCAACTCTTCTAGTTCTCTAACCCAGAAACACCTCAGACAGAAGGGGTTGAAATCTTACATCGAACACTCGTGATTCCAGAGGGAGGATCGAATGGTAGAAATTTTGGAAATTTCTGAATGGACAAACACATGAAGAACTCTCCTAACTATGTCTCAATTGAGGACATCTAAGTCCTAGACTGAGGAGTTGGTACATGTAGGTCGCACAAAGGTTTCCCTCCAATGTGGCCTCTTGAAACAATAACCTAGCCATGTAGTTCCGGCCTAGGGTGAAACATAGGAAAATCCCTTCATGGTATTTTCCCGTTCACCTATACTCGGCCAATTGTGTTGTGTCTATGCGGTAGTAAATCAAAAAATTCCTTTTACTGGTACATAGAATGTCTGAATTGTTTGTCAATTCATATAGTTGTTTACATGTTTTTCACAAGTTTGCAAGAGGTGGGTACTCCTCTTCACAGGTTTTGATCGCATTAATCTCTAGTACCTCGACAAAAAGAGATAAAAAGTTATATTCTAATATAAACACTGGTTCAAAAAGTAAAATTGGGCTAATGTTTTCCCCTATCCCCCAATATACGAATCCCAAAAACTAGTTCAATGATTTCAATCTCCCAAAACCATATGCAACACTAGACACACGTCACTCCTGAAGTCCCTTTACCGGGAATACCACCAATGATAGGGTTATAATGAACATAGGTGGATTCCTATGGTATTATTCATCTGCTTGATTTCCTTAGCCCAAGCACACTGCAGACATCTGGGGTCGAATCTATGCCCAAAGCACTCAGGCTTCCATAGAAAGGCAAGAGAAGTGTGGAGGTCGTAAATTTCAGTATGGATTAAATCTATATAATCCCCATGCACCATGTCATTCATGAATATATTTATGTCATAATGTTCGCCATAAATACTAAAACTCAGGACTAGGAATAGGTAGGTCGCTCGATGGTCACCATCCAAAGAAGCTTCTAGAAATTTACCTACAACTCGAAATTTATCAGTAAAAGTAAAACATAGAAAAAGAGCTTCATGATACATCCCAATTTTCATTTATCCATAAAATTGTACATATGAAATATGGTAATATACCATATTGCTTCCTTTGTAAATATGGATAATGTTTGGACGATTTGATACCCGATGGATTAGTTTACAAGTCAGACAAAGTTGGCTTTGGGCTGGTCCTCTTCGGAGCATGTTTTGACAATTACTGTCACTAACAGCTTGATAGGTAGTGATAAAATATTGGTTGGTTGACTCATATCATCTATATGAAAAGTTTTATTAAATAGAATTTCAGTATTGCAAATCAATTTTTTAGAAAAGTTATAATAACATATCAAAATAGAGAATACAAAATCATTCATTTAGACATGATTTATAAAACACAAGAAATTAAGCAATCTCTTGATACCTTTCACAAAACACTAGTATGGACTTATTTATGTCCTCTATGATTACTCCTCATATATTCCATTGATATTGGGGATTTTCCCAGCTTTCAGACAAACGGATCCTCAAAGCGATTCCAAATTCCTCTATCTCCTTGGTCCAGATACTACTTGTGCAACAAGGGTCAACCGCGTGTGGACAACTAGAATTCAGATTGATAGCAGCATGTTGGGTATCAATTCGACCAAAATCATTATGAACATGATGCCGATAATGAAAATGGATAGTCTCTTTATCAAGGGCTTCAAATTCTAAAACTTGACCATGGAGTCTGTTGGTTAAAATATGACATGCATATGCTGCCCGGAGGACGCCCCCTTGTAAAACCTCCTCAATGTCCTCATGAAAAAATAAATTATTAGCTAGGGTAAAAAATTTAAATATACCCTCAAATTATTTCACTTTTCGTACATAGAATGGTAATTTTGTGCTCATCATGAGGTAATAGAGAAAACCTGCTTTATGGTGAAGTTGGAGTACATGAGGAGAGTTGGATACATAGTAGAGGGTTTTGCATGATAAACAAATATTTTCAAAATTCTTGTAGTTTTCTACACATTATTTTCCCACTATGGTCTCTTATATTTCTTTTGGAAGAGACAAAAGACATGTACTTTCCTTGTCCATCTGAAAATTATGAAAAAAATCATTCTTATTATTGTTTCTGCATGTTTTTCATTGTATAGTTCTGGTTTTCCATAGTTTTCCAAACCGAATCCTCTGAGAAAAAATTTCATTAAACTACTTCAAATATGTTTTTAAATCAAATTTGAATTTTCATAAACATATCCCCCAGGTGTGTCATAACCAACATTGTCGCAAGGCCCGTTGTCGTGTACCCGTTCCCGTTCGAGTCTAGCTCAAAGCGTTGTTTTCGGGTTTTACCCCTAGATACATAAATTCCATAACCACCTCTACATACTCGTATCCAGACATGGATGTATTTTCTAGAAATATTCAAATAATATATTCCTTACCATAATACTAGGATGTTCATGTATGTTCATCCTCAAGTACTACCTTAGGGTTTTCTTTGTAATCTATGTTTTCTAATCTAGTTTCCAAGTTTCCTACTAAACTTCCTTTGATACCAAATGTAAACCCATGAACCCTCTAGACAAGAGCCGGTGCATTACATGTTATATTGGAATGATTATATGGAATTAAAATAAAAAAGGAAATATCACTTTTGTAGTCTTGAAGAAACTAAATACATATATTTAACACAATTTACAATGGATAAGGTTACAAGATACAATACATAATGAAAATCAAAAACTTCCTCCACGAGAACTCTATAAATGACCCCAATTTCATAACCTATTGAAGGAAAAAAATGATAACGGTGAGCTCAAATTCTCAGTGAGGGTTACAAATATCGGAAGAATGAGTACAATAATAAGTGAGTCACAATCAACCTGACATAACCATATGGAATTGTAAATAAATGAATAACTAATGCCATTAATAAACTGAAAATGAAACTGCATCCATATATTTTGTCATAGTGAAAACCTTGTGGATAATAATAATAACTGATAATGAATAAGTAGAATTATTATTAATTGGATGTAATGTATTAGTCACATGAAACCATAATACTGTTAAGACGGTTTAGTTATATGGTTAGAAACCCGTCTAACTTTTGGATAAAAATTCGAAGGGTTTGTCGCCAATCTGTTTTGTCTCATGATACCTACCGATGCATCGAGAGCTCTAGTGGTACCCACCCACCACTAAATTTAAATAATTTTTATAAATAGATTCAATACAAGAGAAATATGTATTTATATTATCCGTATAGAATAAAGGATATAGATTAATCCACATTTCCACAGTCAAAACAACATTCAAAATAAATACCGTATGTTAAATGGTATACGGCATAAACAATAATAATATCCATGATATGAGAATATTTATATTTAAATGGAAAATAATTTCAGTTGAAAAGTGATCTCAAATGGGGATTAGGTACACCACAAAAGAAAGAGTAGGTGAACAATTTTTAAGCAAGTCACAATGAAGTGAAAATAGAGACAAATCTCGTTACCATGTTGTATTCAATTGAGTCGTATGACAAAAAGTTAATAACCACCAAAAGAGTCAAAAATTAAAATGTATATAATGTGAAATATGATAACATATGTCAAATGGCAGTACACCCATGCCTTATATATGAAATAATAGGTGATTAATGGAAATCCCATAGAATTGAAAGTGAGATGAGAAAACCCCATAGAAACATTTCTGCATGGTAACGAGTGTTCTTACGAGGGCTTAATGAGAGATAAAATGTTATCACATTATATATATATATCTTAAGGGATGTATGGGGGAGGTGAAAAAACATACCCCATCATTAGAAATTAAAAACAAAAGCACATAAGATAGGGTGGATTCTTGAATAAAAGTGAGAGAGAGGATCCCTTACAATGATTGTGTCATTAGAGTGATGATAAATCAATGAAATATTTATGTGTGAAAAATTAAGATCCAAAAACTATATGTGGATATACAGTATAAAACAATCATAGGTTATTCAAACAAGTTCATGGAACAATGTAACCAATGAAATATATTTTTAACTCAATGAATGAAAATTTTGTTAAGAAATCTCTTACCTTACGCTCGAAGGTGTTCTTGTTTGTTCTTAACGACCGGAATAATCAAATTTATCCTCATTAATTAATAATTCCAGAACCTCATAAATATTTAATTGATATGAAATAACCTTATTAAGATCATAAATGACCTTTATGATGGGTTTAAGAGATTCAATTTTATTGTTTTGGAAGCATTTTCTTACATAGTTTTAAATGATCGATTCACTTATATTCAAGATAGGATAAATATATAAGATGGATGTGGTTGTACAGAAATGAAGTTATATTCTATTAGTGAACATACAGAAGAATACATGGTTTTAACTTTAATTTGGTTACTTAGAGTGAAGTCTAATTATTATATATATAACCTTACTGAGAACCGTTTTTCCTAAATGGTGGTTTTCATTACAATGAACTTGTTTTTCTTTTTATCATAATACCATTTGTAAAAAAGGATTAAAGAACTAAAAATATTTTATATTACATATATAATAATCTGGTTCAACCATAACATGAATGGTTTCATGACCAAAATTAAGGATTATAATAGAAATTGATAAACCGTTGTCGTGGAATGTGCTAAAATAGAAAATCTCAAAAGGTGCTTTCTTTTCTTTCAAATAAATGGTTGGGATATTAGAGAAGGTAATGAAATATACGATTATCATGAAAAAATTACAGTACATGTATGTTACTGGATCTTTCATACCATTATGGTGAAGGGAGGTGAGAAAAAAAACAAAAAGAAAGAAACATAAAAGAATTGAAGGAATTGGGGAGAGGAATTTACCACTTGAGACTTCCTCCATTGAGAACCACTTAAGGGGAGAGGTTTTGGTAATTTGATGAGTCTAGGAGATTTTGGACGTGGTGGAGGATCTTGGGGAGAGTCTTGGGAAAAATATAAGCAAGGATTGAAGCTTCAGTGGTGTGGGAGGAAGAGGGAGTGAGAGGTGCTTTATATAATGGAGGGGAGAGGAGTTTTCTTAATATTATAAGCATTAATTTATTATTTTCTCTCAGGAAAAGAAATTGTGAGTATTCCATGACAAAGAATAGTTATCTATGCTTTTAATTTCTATAATTGGGATCTTACATCACTCATGATGCTATGAATAGTAAATTTTAATTATAATGTATTTAAACGATAAATTACTGTATTTTACTATTCACAAAAAATTCAACTGTTTCAGAAAAATCACAAAAATTTACCCTAATCATTTTTCGATGTGTAGAATCCAAAAATGAAGTCAATTTTTCAATAATAAATTTCTAAATATGATTAATTAAATATTTAATTAAAACCATTATTTAATCGAAAAATATAATCACTTAAAATATTCATCATTATTTTAAAGGTTCCTAAATTCATTTATACCCTCAAGGGTATGGATACAATTCATAAGAGTCATATTACTATTCATAAGGGTAAGTTACTATTCATAAGGGAAGGTTACTATTCATAAGGGTAGGTTACTATTCACTCAAAAGTATGTTAATTCTATTAGACTTCAAATATCCCCCTGAACACAACCATGTATGTTAGATTTCTGAAATTCAAATTACTGATCATAAGGTTAAGTTACTATTCATAAGGGTATTCCCATATTGATAATGTTAGGTTACAATTCACCAAAAAATATGTTTTTCTTGTCAGACTCCAAATAACTTACATGTCGCAACCATGATTGTCCGATTTTCAAAACTCACATCATAGAAGTGAAAAAAATTAGGTTTATTAAACTAGGTTACAACAAAGTAGAGTTTTTAGAGACATAGTGATCTATGAATTCTATAATATATCTAATTTAAAATTCTAGGGGTGTTCCAGAGAACCCCATGATAATATATATTTTTTGAATGTTTACAGATTTTATATTTCAATTTTAACCTTTTATTTTTAATATAATCCTAAAAATTATGTGATGGTGTGTTTTTGGTACTTTTCTATAAAGATGCATTTGATGATGAATATGAAAAACAAAACATTTGAATTCAAAATTTATTTTTCATCTAATGTATTTATAAAGTTAAATTATAACATTGAGTGTTTTTATATTTAAATTAGAGATATATTTTATTAATTTGTATAATTTAGTCCATTGGATTAAATTTCACATTTAAAATAGAAGTAAAAACTTCTCAAACATTAGAATGACTTTAATTTAAAACCCTGCATTGTCATACAATTTGTGGGAGTAAATTTAAACTTATTTAGATAAATTAAGTGATTGGAATTTTTAATAATGGATTAAATACTTGGATATATAATATATTTTAATTTATAATATATTTAAATTACTTTTTGACAAAAAGGTTTAGTAAAAGTAATTAATATTAATTACAATTATTATGGTGAAATTATGCTTTTTAAGGGACTAAACCTTAATATGAAAAATAAACAAATGACCTATACACTTGTCTAAAATCTATTGTATGGTAATATTTCGACCACATACTCAATTTAATTTAATTATATTCACTATTAGAGCCATATTCAATGGGTAAAACGTGGGTGGAATTTTCTATTCAAAATTTTACAAGAGTGCCACTCCTCCTCCACTATAAAAAGGCAGACACACACATCCAACTTTTACACACCCATAAATCCTTTTTGGGTAGAACAATAACATAAAATATATTTCCTCAACATCACTATATAATCTTATAATATTCCCACTGAGAATAAATTCATCCAAGGAATCCCTTTGGTGCAAACAAAAACTAGTTCCCCAGAAAAGAGGTAACATTATTCAACAACATATTTAGTTTTATTTCAATTATACACTCATTCAACTATCCTTATTAAAATATTACATAAACAACCAGTATAATAAATATGATTACATTTTAATGGTAATTTTTTACCTACACATACACACAAATCAATGTAATGTGTAATAAACTAACAATTTATGTGTACGTTGAACTACCGCCTCACGAAATGATGATTCTTCATTATTCTATTACCACATATTATATTGGTAATTATGATGGAATTTTTTTTACAAATGATATAAATTATATTTATAATCTCATTATCCATATTTATGTTTTATATAGAACATAATTTCATGCTTTTAATTTTTTTGTAAATATGATAACATCGTTTGGGGAAGTGTGGACAACCACAACCTAAAAGATATAAGATTCGATAAAAAAATACATGGAATTTATAAAGGATGGATTTAATTAAACATATTTAACATACACCACATCTATATGATATTAATGAAATAATTAATTTTCTTGAAATATAATATATATCATTTTTTATTAACCTTCCACACACTTAAAAAGCGATAACGTCATCCATGCACTTGTGGATGACCACATCTTCGACAAATTGTGATTAATTTTACATCAAAATAAATATATATATAATTTTATATGACTATGTAATATGTTTTTTATTAAATAATTAGCATTATTTACATATTAACGCAACTTACCTTCTTTCCAAAATGTTCATTGATAAAAGGGAACTCTACTCATGCATACATACGACCTACCACATCCACGATTGTTTCATTAGATCGTTTTCCTAACTATATTTAATTATTTGTCTTAAAATTATAATTTATGTATAAATATTATAATTATATCATTATTATTATTTAATATTAGTTTTAAAATGACACCTTTTTCTATAGTTTACAAAACAAACATTTTTTGGACACATAAACTGAATTTGGTCAAAACAATCAACATAAATTTAATTATTAAAGTGGTTGGATACAGCATGGTGATAACATAAATAAATGTTATGGTAAACATGAAAAAATTTCGGATGAAATTAAATAATTAACTTAATTTTTTATTTTGCAATATAATTACATTTGAGAGAATTCAAACTCAATGTAAGGTATTTTCATGTCACTTTTTACATATGTGAGATAAATGTAATATTCACCACTTATTTATTTGTTTGTGTAGTATAAACTTTCAATTTAGATATAATATAGTAATAATAATTTAACCATCTTGGTATTTTAACCATCAATTTACTCATATTCCCTCATATGGATTATGATTTAAAATACTTGAAAGTGTAATGGGACAATTTAGAAAGATTATATATCATTTTACTGAAGAATAGTTTTATCGTTCATTCATTCTATTTGAAGAAATTATATGGATATTATAAAATAAAATAATTTATTTTCTTTTACTATTGCTATACATGACCTTTTTCATTTATTTTTTCCATTTTCCACTATTTGGTATTAAAATTTGTAATATTTAATTTAAAGAAAACACTGCATTATTTCATCTTTAGTCATAGAACTTTTTCTTTTAAAAGCACTGTTCCCTAAAAGTCATTCCAAAAACATTATTTGAACATTGAAAAAAAAAATTAATGTCCTTTTATACTTTTTTATTTTACCCATTTTCTTAATTTAATCTTATTTTCTCTTTCTTAACAAGTCATTTTTACTAAATGTTTATATTGAAAAAGGAATGTCCTTTTTACCGCATATAGAATTTAGGGATTAATTAACCATGTCATGACCCCATTTTAACAAGGTGTACCAATCCAGGTCTGAAAATGCTAGAGGTGAGTTAGTGACCCCTAAGCCTGACCTAATGTGGGACCTAATTAGGTGACTAGCATTAATGGTATAATAAAAATTCATATTGGAGGCATCACCCACGAAGAGAACACATGCAGAAGAGGGAGATATTATAGACCCAAAAAAACTCTTTCCCAAACTAATATATAAAACAAATAACATTTTATCATATATAGTTACATGAAGGAGCTAATATAACTAAAAGGAAAAAAAATAAGTACCAAAAGATATATAAAGAAGTTAGGGCCACGTTTCCCTTATAGCAGATGTAGAACCCCAAACTGGTAGTAACCGGGCTGATCTCCAAACTGCCCCAAATGTCTTGAAAATAGTTCATATATATGTAATGTGAGTATAACAGTATACTCAATATGATCCTCCATGTATACTCTCACTAAAATGTAAATAAATTATGTTAGATCCCAATGAATAAAAAGCTAAAATAACTCATCACCTAAACATGTATACAATGTTACCAACCTCACCATAGAAACTCTCACCAAGCATAATATACAATAGTATATAATATAGTAATGAATATAAAGCTTACCCCACTACCACATCCCCCTAGTATTCATCTTTTCCCCTTCATTGTACATCCTGAGTATCTCTCTACAAAAATATATCATGCGGACAATTTGGCGAATCATCACAACATACACCTCGTGCATCACACCACCATATCTCCATGAACAAATTTAATAGGGTAGATTTTTGGATCCACCATAACCCACATAAAATGTATCATATATCATGTATTATACCTCAATCCATAACATCTCATAAAGTGAGTAATAATCCTCAAGCCATCACATCCTATGGACATTATACCTTTAAAAACACTTCCCCTTATTTCTTATTTAAACATGATTTATTACATATATTTTCAATTAATAAAACTCAAAATATTAAGAGGTCTAGTGTCAGGGGAAATTAGGAACATTACATTACAACCAATACAAATACATTATTGAAAAATTCATTTACATGACTGTGATAGTCCTTCGTATAAAACACTGCATTGGATAACCTGATGACATATATAATAAAGGGGTGAGCTATGATGCCCAGTATGGGAATGAAAATTGAATAACATGATGATATTAATACATGGTATACATGTAAGATAATTAAGTCATAAAGGAACATAAATATAAATGCACGATATATCATGATAATCATTACATGGAAATGTGACGACAACTTAAAACAATACATAATAATCATAATTTAATGAAAAACTGCAAAGAAATTATGGTGGAAATATGTAATATAAATTAATCATTTAAAATCCTATCCCAATATGATGGATCAAGATACTAAACATTATTCAATGCATAGGAGTGCTATCTAGGTTCACGCTTTATAGTCATTTCATTCTCATTCATAAGTGTGCCACATAGATCATATAACATAGATTCATTCCACATCATCATTTATTACATGATCAAGGAATGTCAAATGCATATTTGAAATCCTTGAATCATAAAGTATATTTTCATAAAGTTGAATACCCTTGATTGGAGAATGGGTATGGTATTTTCTACATGACATTTTTGGCATGGAAAATCACTGTTCAATTTTAGTAGCATAACGACGTCATATAGAAATTAATAATATTTTTTTTCAAGAGGGAAATGGGTCCCTAATTAATTATACATGAAAATTGAATTAGGGGGATCATGGAACATAATATCCTAACATGTTAAATGTAATTTAATATGAATAATATAAAATAAGTTATTTAATGGGAATGGGGAGAGTGAAATCCCTTAACGAATTTTGGCATAGTAACAGGTGTACATAAAGGGGCATGAATGATTTAATAAGAGTGAAAGGATACTATAAATATTTATAAATAAAATGGAATTTATGGTATGTATTGATTAACATATCTTGTCATATAAAATTTGAAATTAAAATACATATCACAAATGGAGTGCTTGATAAAAGAGGAGAGTGGTAGAACCCATAAAATTTTTTGGCATAGTAACAGATTAGGTAAGGTATGAAATGTGGGAGGATAAATTATACGTCATTTAAATAACATAAATTATATAGTATGTTAATTATTAAAAATTAATTTCAATTCATGAAATTGAAATTGAAAGAATTAATCCCTGAGGTGGTGATTGAATTCAATGGAAAGGAGAGGAATCTCTTACATGGATGTGTTAATTGAAATGCTTAGGAGAGGTTTCTTGGGATCTTGGGGGGCATAATTAAAGGACTCTAGGAAGTATGGGAAAAATCATGGTCAAGCCTGAAAATGTATGAGTGAAGAAAAATGGGATCTTTTGTGGGTTTATATTAGAAAGGAGGGGGATTTCATTATTATTTTTATTTTGGACACAACACAATATAATATTCAAAGCCAAAAACCATCCAATGGTTTCTGGAAAATTGGTGTGGTATAAAGTATTTTATAAGGGAAAGAGATGACGATATTAAAATATTTTCTTTACAAATGTAGAGGTGAGTTACACTATAAAGTAAATGATTATAAATTCTTAAAATATTTTATTTGTCTTGAAGGATTTAGTAAGGCTTTATCAAATGAATCAAAAATCCTAAAATTGCATTATATGAATGTAAGAAAATATAGTTTTTCTAACATAACTTTTATAATATTTAGTGAATCATTATTGATACATTCTGATGTCATAAAACACACTATATATTTATTTGGTTTTTAATTATTATGAAAAAAATCAACTGTCTCCTAAAATTATGAAAAATTATACATTTGATAATGTTAACCTCCAGATTCAGAAATACTATTATTTTTATCAATATAGTTTTCAAAATATGTTTATTTCAATATTAAAATAAAACAAACATTTATAGAAAATTGAAAGGTATGGTCAGAAATAGTTTCCAAACCATAATAAAATTTACATTTAAATTCATTGGGTGATCATTTATATTTAAAAAATTTAATTTAATAATAATATTTTTTTATAATATTATTTATTTCAAAAATATATTAATTAATTAAAAATTGAAATATTAATAGAATTTGATTATTAACCAATAATACTTTATGTGCATTGAAAATCATTTACAAAGTAACAATAAATGAGTAAATTTATATTGAATATTCAATAAAAAAATAATATACATAATCTTAATGGTAGTTCTTGTTACATATCTCTTTATTACACCAGCATACGGCCTAAGAGTATGTTGTTTGATGGTGGGGCTTTCATGGGGTCTTTCAGTGAACATGGATTGGGTTGTGATCTCGATAAGCTTGAAGTTCTCTCATAACCAGATTCTTTAATTCTAAAGTTGTCCGATACAGTATTGGGATTGTTATATGAAAAAAACCTATAAATTCTATCTCCCTCAGAAGCAATGATATATGGGATTCATGATGTATGATCATACTAGTTGTAGCCATCACTTCCTTTGTCTATGTCAAAATAATTTGTTAAACCCCTATATTTATGTTACTCATATTATCACCATTCAATAGTTATGTTATCAATGGTAATGACACTAAATGTTCATCTAAATATTGTTGGATAAAAACAAGTTCATGTGTTTTCTAATACAGAACATTTAAATAAATCAATGGAAAGGAAATTTTATTTGATCATTGAAGCCTCCACCCATAATAAATTCATCCTCAAATTTTCCATTCCCCATACTAAAACATATTGGTGTAACATTGATTCCTCACCTAATTTGGTTCCCACAACAACTTAATGGGAGGCATTATCTTATTTCATAGAATTTTTTCTCCATGATCTAAGATATTCATTAGATTCTCCTTAGAAGTGTATTTATTCTCCAATGGTACCTCCTCAGGATTGATTACATGGGAGGGGTTGGTATTTACTTTCTCAATAGGGATACATAGAATTCATCATGTTATTCAAATCTGTTAGGTAGGAGTTCTAGTTGGTTGGCTTCCGCTCTGATACAATCATGGATCTTAAAAGGGTCGATGTACCTTGGAATATGTTTTCCATTCTTCCCAAATCTCAACACTCTCTTCTATTGAGTTTTTCAGTGGAAAATCATATCTCCATCATCAAACCCAAGGTCACATCGATGATTTTCATCATAACTACTTTATCGACACTAGCATATTTGATGTGATTCTGGATGGTCTTTACTTTCTCCACCATTTCATTAACCATTTCAGGACCTATAAGTTTTTTATCGCAAATTCATCCCATCATTTTGGTGTTCTATACCTCTTCTCATAAAGGGCTTTAAAAGGATCCATTTGGATGCATGACAAGAAAGTTTTATTGGAAGAGAACTCCACCAAATAAGTATGTTGTTACCATGTGACTTTGAATACTATTTAGAAAGATATAGACATGTCCTCATGTGTTTGGATTTTCCACTCAGATTGGCCATCTGTTTTATGGTGATAACGAACACTAAAATTATGATCATTGAATAGAGAATTCTGGAGACATTTCCAAAATATAGAGGTGAATCATGGATCTAGATTGCACACCAAAGATTGTGGTACTCCATACAACCTTACAACTTCAATATTGTATATGCATACCAATTGATCAAATGAAAAATCCTAATTAATTGTAATGAAGTGTGTAGTTATTGTAAGATGATTCACAATAACCTAGATAGAATTGATTCATTCAGATGTCTTCAGATATCTGGTGAAAAATTACATGGTGATGTATTCCCATTTTATTGTTTCTATGTGTTAAGGTATCATCATAATTGTAGACCTATGTCTCACAGTCTTCAATTTCTAACATACTAGGCACATTTATGAATATACATCGATCTCCTTATTCTTTTTAACCAAAAAATGGTGCTTATAGAGATCTCAATACATCATTGTTCTCCTTGGTGAGTGGATAAATTTGAGCCTTGTGAATCATTCAAATGTTCTTTATTTAACTATTTATTTCCTGGAACACATAACCTTGAAAAAAATCTCACAATTCCTTTTTCATTAACACTATAATCTCTGGATTTCTATTTTATGATAGTTACCACTTTCTTATGAATTCCCACAACATCTTGTTGAGCGTTATTTAACCATTCCAAAAGATATGGTTTATCAATAATTTGTGAAAGGATTGATGAAGTTACTTTATTTATGATACTCATGTCCATCCTTTTAAATATAAGAAGATTGGATCCTTATAAATTATCATCAATGAGATAATTTGAGGGTCATTTTAACTTAGAGAATAGAATAATTTATTTTATTTCCCAATATGGTAGTCGATTGAGCAGTCATAATCCTTGATAAACTCTATCTATTTTCATTAGCGTGTATTAGGTTGATTCTAGGTGAATATATATATTAGTAATTTTTTATCTATATATATTTCACACTTATCCAAACATATATAATGCCCCCATATTTTTAACACAAATATAATACCTGCTAACTCTAGATCATTCATGGGATATTTTTTCTCATGCATTTTCATCTTTCTTGAGGTGTAGGTATTTACTTTTTCATTTTTTATCAACAATCATCTTAATCCCTTCACTAAAGCATCACTAATGATTATAAACTTCTCCCCATTTATATGTTGTGTGAGAATTGGGGTAGTGATAATCCACTTTTTCAACTCCATGATGTTTTCTAAAAGTTCATCACTCCAAGAAAAATTTACTTCCTTTCATGTTATCTTGGTAATAGTGCTTGTAAATCGTGGAACATTTGTCACAAATCTGCAATAATATCCTGCTAACCCAAGGAAACTCATTATATCTATCATAGATGTTGGACTTGTCCATAACTGAATCTACTTCATCATGATGAATCCACTTATATCCTATTTCTTGTGATAAGATTCCCCATGAAAATGACTTCCTTAAAATAGAACTCACACTATTTGTACTTTTCAAAGAGATTCTACTTTCTCAAGGTATTTAGTATAGTTCTTAGATACTCCTCACGCTTCTCCTTCGTTTTAGAGTATATTAGAATATCATCTATAAAGAATACCATAAATTTGTTGAGGAAATATCTAAAGACTCAATTCATCATGGCCATGATGATTTTTGGAGCATTAGTGAGTCTAAATTACATCACTATGAACTCATAATGCCCATTTGTTGTATGAAAAGTAGTCTTGGGGATATCCTCCTTGTTCACCCTTACATGGTAATATCCCAACCGTAGATCCACATTGGGGAAGTATTTTTCTCCACATAGAAGATCTAACACGCCCTAAATTTTTGAAAATGGATACTTGTTCTTTATCAATATTTTTTTGAGTTCACGGTAATTGATGAAAAGGTGCATATAACCATCCTTCTTCATGACGAAGAGGACCAGTACACCCCCAGGTGAACCACATGGCTATATAAACCATTTAACCAGATTCTACTGTAGATGTTTATTTTTCACCTTGTGTTCCATAATAGGCATTCTATATGGTGTCTTGGATATTGGCAACACCCTATGTATAGTTTCATTTAAAAATTATACCTCTCAGATAAGAGGATGACAAATAAATTTCTCATGATACACATCAGCGAATTCCATCACAATAGGCATGTCTTCGATAATTGTTTTTTCATTAGACTCAATAATTTGAGATAGATACACTTGTTCTTAGGTAAATAATTTCAATTTTTAGAGGATCTTTCTAAAGAAGATTCAACCTCCTCCTTGAACTTTTATAGAATCAATGATTTATTATCCATATGGCAAGTGATTTCCCTCTAATAGAAATTTTTGTTGGATTTTTATAGATATATTTAATTCATGCCTAGAATTTAATCAAATTACACCAAGAGAAGAATAAAAATTTTTGTTTGGATATTTAATTAAAAAATTGTGAAAAGTGACGAGTTATATTCATGGGATGAAATAATTGTCAAATTTTTTTCTTCACTGACATCTCTACATCCATTCATTGTGGTGAGGTTTGAATAGTTCTACTAAACATTATATATATAAAGGAATGAATAGAACCAGAATAAAAAAGTACATTCTCTATTAACAAATATATAAAAAGCATAACTATCACCACATCATATTCAAGATTCACTTCTATAGTAGTGATGGAAAAAACATGTCCTTGATTCCTTGGATGTTTTTGGTTTTCTTAAAAAACACATGTCTTAGGGAACTTGATCATAACATGCCCTGGTTCCTTGTAGATATTGCAATGAACAGTGCATTGTGTACTAAACAAAGTGTTTCATTACTCTATCACATTTTCTGGTTTCCCAAGTCATCAATCATTATACAGGTCCCATTCTCTTCCACTCCTAAAAAATTTATTTATTCCCCATAGGCAATTTTTGGTGTGCTTCTTTTTGTACCATTGACAAGAGGGGTGCGGCATTCTCAAAGAACCATTGTATTTATCAATCAGAATACAAGAATTAATT
Organism: Viscum album; assembly: GCA_963277665.1. Taxonomy (NCBI): domain Eukaryota; kingdom Viridiplantae; phylum Streptophyta; class Magnoliopsida; order Santalales; family Viscaceae; genus Viscum; species Viscum album. The sequence goes on along the minus strand of OY728137.1, from coordinate 671,972,229 downwards.
CCCACTTTCCTCTTCTTATCACCATGATACCCATGGGATTAACCAATTTCCATGTCCACATTGAGGGAACATAGAAAATTTTATTTATATATATCAAAATAATAGATCGATAAGGATTTCTGTAGGCTAGGATTTATCCCACCAAATAAGCACTACACCATGCATTCTAGGGTAAAAATAAAACTATAGGTTTTTCATGAAAATCATGTGAATTTTTCTTCATACTCCCCCACATATTCATATTCCTTTTTCTTGAGTGTAAGGATGTCTCTTTTCATCTCATGATAGATGGTTCAGTGAAAATATTTATAAATTTTTTTTCTAGATTTCCATCACCTCTATTGGTTTGATCACTTCCTCGGGATTTATATTATTGATCAATATCCACCACTGATCAAGTTCACACTCCATAGGATAAACATCCATCACAACATTATCCTGTTCAGAACATTGGAGGCTAGAGGAGATCTTTTGGATTGAGTGGACCCATTGATCCATGATTAGGGGATCAGAAGATCATTTAAAAGTATGAGGCCTTTGTGGCAAGAAGCACACAAATAAAAGTTTATCACTCATGGGGGGGTTAGGTAATCCTCTTGATGTAGGTTTTTATTCTGATAATGAGTTAACTGAGAGATTGCTGTAAAAATGTTTGCGAATCTTACTCCCATGTGGGGGGAATCTCATTGGGGCAATCCTCACACATCTCATCACATCGATTGTTAACACGATTCATCATTTTAATTATCATTTCCTTGAATAAAAGGAAAATCATGAATTATTAACTTAAATATCTGAACACATAAATGGAATTTAATTATATTAAATGGATAAATTAAAAATTACATTTATATCCTTAAATTACGTGATTATAGTCTTCAGTATAACATATCCATGATCTACTTCCTAAAATTTATTATTATGGAAATTTTTTGTTAACATAATAAAAAATTTTAGTGGGATTACTAATTTACTAAAGCATATCCATGAGGATTGTCGATGCATGTTTTTTGAAAAGCCTATTTTCATTCACCAGGTCTAGTTCGAGTCGAGCTCAATGTGGCATTTTTAGGTTTTATGACTAGATACATCAATTACCGAGCCACATCCACTTGTTCATATCCAGAATGGGATTTAATTTATTGATAAACCACTTACTTTATACTCACCAAAATTTAGGTGTTTTTTCCTTATACTTAGTCTTATCCTTTTGGGTTTTCACTAGGTTTTACTAATCATTATCCCAAAAATAACAAACCTATCATATGATACCAACTATAACATTCCTAATCTTTATTTAATATCTAAACATAATTTATTATAAATATTATCACTTAATACAACATTTAAGATCAATATGTATAGTTTATTGGGAAATTAGGAACATTATATAATAACAACTACAATATATTTTTTGAAAACTGCTTTTACATGACCACAACATTTATTCATATTTAACACTGGCTAGGATAACATGAGGACATACATAGGAAAGGTGTGAGCTATGAATCTCAGTAAGGGAATAAAAATTTAATAACATGTTTATAATAATATATGTAAGACAAGGCATGTCAAAGAGGTGTGAAGAAACATCAATATAATGGCATGTTATAGCAAGATAATCATAACATGGAAATGTTGAACAAGTAAAAACACTGTATCATAATCAAAACTCAACAAGAAACAACTGATATTTCATGGGGGGGAAATGTCACATAAAGTAATCAAGTGAACACCTATCCCAACATCATGTATCATTATACTAAACATTACCCAATTCATTGGAGTGCTACCAGGGCTCTCCCTTCATAATTATTTAAATATCACACATTAATGTTCCACATAGATCATATAACATGGATTTTTTCATCACAATCATTTATTCTGTGATTAAGGATTAAGAAGTTAAAAAATTCATGTCCTTAATCAATGTGTATATTTCATAATGGTTTGTACCTTTGAATGAGAAATGGCCATGGTATTCACTACATGATGATTTGGCATTGAAAATCACAATGCAATTTCGAAAGAATAATGACTTCATATAGAAATTCATAAAATGTGTTGATAAGAAATAAAGGTGTATGTAATCATATATACATGAAATGAAATGTATGTAATCATGGATCATAATATCCCAATATATGAAATGTAATTTAATATGCATAATATATAATAAGTGATTTAATGGGAATGAGGATAAATAAATCATGTACATAATTTCTACATGGTAACAGGTATTTATGAAGGATCATGAATGGATTAATGAGAGTTAAATGAAGATGTGAATATTTATAAATCAAATTGATAGTAATGGGAGTATGTATAAAAATATCCAAATATATGAAAATTGAAAATTAAAATACATATCACAAAATAAGTTCTTGATAAAAGATGGGAGCGGATGACCGCCTACGAAATTCCAATATAGTAACGACTTAGGTAAGGGTCCAAATGGGGGAGGATAAATGATACATAATTTAAATAACATAAATTAGATAGTGAGGTAATTATTAAAAATGAATATCATTACAGGAAATTGAAATTGAATGAACTAATCCTGAAGAAGTTTCGAGAATTCAAAGGTGAGGAGATGAATCCATTACTAGGATGTGTGACTCCAAAGGCTTGAGAGAGGGTTCATGGGAGCCTGGGGGCGCCATGGAAGGACTATAGGGAGTATTATAAAAAGTTTTTTTTTGAGCTTCATGGAGTTTGAGTGAATATAAATGTGAGCATGGGTGGGATTATATAGGAAAGGGGGAGAATTTCTATATTATTTTGGTTTTGGGAACCACATAATAAAATTTTAAAATCCATAAACCATCCAGTGGTTTTCCAATGATTTCAGGAAAAGGATATGGGTGTAAATTATTTTATAAGGTATAGGGATGATGATATATAAATATTTCCCATCGTGATATCGAAGAGGGTCACACTTTCAAGGAAATGATTTAAACTCTTAAATTATAATATATGTCTAGGATGATTCACTATGGCATAATAAAATATATCTAATAAACCTAAAATTAAATTAATTTAATGTAAAAAACATATATTTGAATCATGATATATTTTATATTATTTATTACATCAATATTAGGTCAATATGTTGTCACAAAACACACTATATTTATATGGTATTAAATTCTAACACAAAAATATGACCATATTCGAAAATTATGACAAATTCAACGTTGGATAATTTTGACTTCATAATTCCTAAAATAATATTCATTTTATCAATTTATTTTTCTCAGTATGTGAATTTTTTCTTTTAAAATAAAAAATGACATTTATTAAAAAATGTAAGGTTTTGACAAAAAAAAGTTTTCAAACATTAATAAAAATTACATTTGACTTCATTATATTGTCATTAATATTTCATAAAAGTAATTTAATAATAATATTTTATTATAATAATATTGGGTTCAATAATAAATAATTCATTAATAATAGATTTTTTAATTGAATTTGAATATTAACTGAAGATACTATTTGTGGTTTGAGAATTATTTTCAATGAAACAATAATAAAATGATGTTATATTCATTATTATATTCCAAAATAATTTTCATAATCATAATTCTATGATCTTGTTACATATACCTTTATTACACTAGTATACACCCTAAGATTATGGTATGCGAATTTGGAGATTTCTTATGGCCCTTTGGTGAATGCGGTTTGTGATGTGATCTCAATAGGCTTGAACTTATGCCATAACCGGTTTCAGTCATGAAGAAGTTGTAGGATCTCATAATGGGATTGGTCTAGGGAATATTTTAGAAATGAAACCTCCATCATAATCTCTAATAAATGGTCTTTACTAGGTATGATCCTATTGGTTGATTCCATCACATCCATTGTATGTGTCAAAAGGGTGTATTAAAACATAATATTTATACTAGTCATGTGATTAATGTTCAATGATAATATTATCAATGATAATTAAATGAAATGAGAATTTAAATTTAATTTCACAAAAAGGAGTGCATGTGTTTTTTATATCCAAAAAACATTAAATTAAATCTATAGAATAGAAATTTTATTCATAAATGATCTAATCTTTTCAATAACTATAATATCCCTTACGATACACTATCCAAAATATATGTCTTTGAAATAACCACAATCCATTATAGACCAATACAGACACATATTATGAAAATAATCCTCACTTCATATAAGCACAAGAATCATGTAATATTAGAGACAAATACCAAATGGGGGTAGTAAACCATTTATCCTCCCACTAAGATGTTGGGGAAAACACCCCATAATGCACATAATCCATGGGGTTTAAATTTCCCTAACTGATAGGGTGGAGTAGCGTATAGATGTAAAAAATGTGTATGATGTAATATAGATAAAAACCACAAAGTAGTAATAACCTAGTCTTAGAATAAACCAGATCTAACATCTCTCAAACTCCCTTCTAGCACCAGTAAGATAAGATATCCTAAAAGCCCAAAACTATTTACTGATAAATATTAAATTAGATTATTACTTTTTGTAAATTTAAATTTTTGATAATTAATTATTTAAATAAAAATTTACATTAAAAAATTACAAATTACATTATATTAGCATTACATCAAAGATACATTCCCTTCAAGTATAAGCAAACCAAATCTAGGGCTACCTAGAATTATATCCACCGCTTTGCATCCCAGTAAGACAAAACCCAATACATTGAACATTAACCATTTATTGAAATTATTAATATAAATACTATCAAATACCATAGGAAACATATTGTTCTACCAATAAATGAAAGAAACTAAGCACATTAATCTACCTCATGCTCTGTGGAAAGGAAATAGATAATCAAGAAATATGCCTATCATCCGAAATATAGATTCAAAAAACATACTACAATCATATCAATGGGTAACCCCAACAACCTCCTATTCCACCATATCTAGTGTCCTACTTGAAACCCACATACATAACATGATGTATCTCACCACTATAGGCATCAACTATTTCCACAACAATCGGTCATCCCCACCCCACATACAACAAAAGCCCTCCAGGATTTTCCATCGAAGGATAACATCACATCTTGTAATGATCTGTATTTTCCATGTATTTTTTTCAATAATATGGGAATATTATGAGTCTACAAAAATTGAAAACACGTGATTATGAGGCCCAGTGTGCCCGGAATGAATTTCTAAACTTTTTTCGGGTACTTTTAGTAATGGTGTGAGCGGGTTTTTGTAACTTTTGAACCGGTGCTCGGAATTTAAATATGAGGACAATGTTGAACTCGAAACACCAGTATTCTCTTATGGAGACCTTCACCTCTACCGTAGTAGGTTGATGTATAATGTTAGTTTTTGTGCTTTTCGTAGAAGAAGAAAAAATAAAATAATTAAATTTTTTTTTCATTTCGAAAAATCCTTCTGATTTTATGATGTGGGGACCATAAGAGATTGAAACCGCCTTTTTGAATTCAATGGTGGGGGCCACCCAAACCCCTCTAAATATAGAAAAACCATTCAACTCCCCATTCTTAATTGTGCCAACATTAATTAATTAATTATGTTATCTTCAATTAATTAATTGAGTTATCTTTAATAAGTTGATAGACATAAACTTATTATGTTTTCATTTCACCACTTGGTTGGGGATGTGTTGGCGAAGAAGATCTTGGGAGAATTATAGAGAGGCAATCTCTCCAAAGAAGAACGATTTCTCTAATGAAGAACACCATTGAAAGGTCTCCAACAAGGAACATCTTCAATGATGAAGAACCGACATCCATCTTTTCCTCTCTTCACTGAAGTCAATGAGCAATCAAGTTAGGGATTGTTGTTTAAAATTTCCCTTACCCGTTCTTGACGTTCTTCATGATTCAAGAGAAAATAAGCCACTTGTTAACATTATAACGCAAAGGGTTTGGGCCAAACGAACACGGCCCATCTTCTCCGTAACCTTTGAGGATTGTTGTGATTTTAAATAAATGGCGACATCCCAAGAAGAGTGAAGATGTCTATGGAATGAAAAACTTGCCACCTGGGAATGCCCGGTGACCCGATGAATGTATCTGGTGACCCATTCTGGTGACGGACATCCATTGGGGCTCAGAAGTGGCGTTCGACAAACCGGTCTTCCGAGAAGATGGCAGCAGCACAATCGTGCCATCGCAGAAGAGCCGCGACAGAGAGGGAGTATGGGTCGGCTATGTGACGGTGGCGGAGGTAATCGTCCACGACACTTAGCATCCAGGGGCCATGTTGCGAGGTCGCAATGGCGAGGGAGGGGCGGCCAGCTCGTTGTCGGTCGCTGGTGGTGGTGCGGCACATGACAGCTCCGCGGAGGAGGGTTGGCCGTCCGGCCTATGAGCCGCCCGTAACTGGATGCCCATCGCGGGTCGCCCAGTGAGACGATTCAGGCCGAATCTAGTGGGACAAGTTGGGCTAGACCTAGGTCCAGACCCTGGTTGGGCAGGATCGACCTGAACTGGGTCGGGTTGGCCCATGCCGGGTCAGGCTTGGTCGGTCCGACCGGACCTGGACCAACTTTGATCCTTTTTCCCTCGTTTGGCCATATCATGAGCTACCACCACACATTCGACGAACCATATACGGCACCCGAAACCTTGGATCGAGACGGTCCTATTGGTGTACCCCACATGAGTTTTGGACAATGTTGGGGTGTGTTCGGGATGGATCGAACACCAATCAAACCGGGCCCTCATGATTAGAAGGCCAATAACTTTTAGACCGGGCGTCCGATTGACGCACTGTCTATTGCGTTGAGACCCCCATTACATGTCGGTCCGTTGGGATACTTAATTGTGGGATTTCGTGGAAATTGGAGTATCAACCTGTGGCTTGAGGAGGGGACCCTCTAGGAATCAAGAGAGCTTAGGGCGGGAACAATATAGCTGGTTGTAACACGATAAAGGGATCATATGTTGGTCTATGCTTTTGGGATCCTATGTGGGTCTCTGTTTGAGAGTCCATCATGGTTCCACTCTAGGGAATCCATGTGGGACTTCTCTAGGATCTTATGTAGGTTTGCTATACTAGGATCATACATTTGTCTAATGATTTAGGATCCTATGTGGGTCTGCCTCTTAACAGAGTAAGATGATTCAATAGTTACATCTAATCATCTTTACTACTGTACTTAAGTTATTTCTTTGTGTGAGAAAAGTCTTTACTTTTTTGGTAATCATCTGTGTGTCTTACCTTAGTTGTGTATACCATCATGGTGATACGTTTGTGGTATTATTCTATCTAGTATTACCTTTGTGGTAAATACCCCTTGTGGTGTTACCTTTATGGTATTATATCCTTTCTACGACAGTTGAGCATTGGGATTTTGTGTGGGGACATTTTTTTCATCATGATTGAGATGGGATTACTCGACAACTTAGGTATATGTATGGGAATAGACCTAAGTAGGGTTTTATATTGTTTTCATGATTTTTGATTTCCCCTTTTTGGGTTTGTGATACCTTTGAGCATCTCGGTGTCCCTACTGAGTATCGTTATACTCACTAATGCATGGGACATGCCTGCACCTTGTTGTGTTTGGTGTAGATGACAGACGGTTCTGATTGAGGACAAGAGTACCAGAACTTGAGGTAGATCTAGGTGGACATTAGATGAGGCGTACTGCAGAGACGATTGTTTGAGATATGTACCTACCCTTCAGGTAGGATCCTTGGAGTGTGTTCACAGGTGCTATTTCAGTTTACTTATACCACCATTTTTCTTATACTTCCCATTTAGGATTGTATTCCGGCCCCTTGTCTTTTTGTACACACTCTTTTTACTATATAGTTTACTTGTTTTCGTATCTTGCTATGTGCTTGTTTGTTTATTTTTACGGCTTTTAAAGGTAATTCCTTCCCAATTTTAGGGAATTCGTCTTTCGGTGCTAGTCGCCAGCCCCCGACCTATGGAAGGCGGGCTTGGTTTTGTCACAACATGGCCACCCAGTGATGGGTCATGAAAAATTGATATCAGAGGAGTCGGTTATATCGTATAACATTGGACTCTGATCTTTTTAACAGAAATATTGTTAAGTGTAGTGAGTGTGGTTATCAGGTTAGGGAATCCAGTATTGGTGCAGCAACCGATGTATCCATACACAGGGACCCTGATTTCTGATTTCTGACTTAGTGCATGAAAACACAAAATGAATGAGTGTTTTGAAATTTTTTCTTGATGAGAAGACACCAGCATTGAGACCCACCACCAGGTGTCACATAGAAGAGTCTTCCGTAGCAGGTAGAAGACAGATGTCATAGAGGTCCACGAGGATCAGACCTGTAGGGGGGAAAACTGCATGATTTGGGGTGGGTTGTGTGGGACACCCAAGACAGAACCAGTCAAACAAGAAGAATATTGTGTTATGCATGCGGCGGGTAGGGTCACATGGCTCATGACTGCCCGAACGACCATACAGATTATCTACAGACGGTCGAAGGACCTCCCAGGAAGAGACAGAGGTTTGATCGAGAAGGTCTGCAGGGAGTAGGAGGGCATGGAAGTGGAGTTGGCCGTGCAGCTAGCGGGGGGTGACGATTTGCGGTGTTACCTCTACCACCACTAGGTGGTCCACCCTGACCACAGGGAGCAGGTCGACAGGGGCAAGCTCCACTCCAGGCAGCTGAGGCCAACGACCCTGATGCTTCAGAGATGATATGAGGTACGATCTATGATTACTCCACCTCATCTTTAGAACTTATAGACACAGGTTCTAGTCATTATTTTATAGTCACTGCCCTCGTTCGGAGATCATAGATTCGGGTGGAGTTGTTGGCTCGATCCTTACGACTTGAAACTCTTATGGGAGATTATTTGATGATTACACACTTGTTCCGTCAGTGTGAGCTTACTCTAGAAGGTGAGATCTTTGTTTTGGATCTCTTTGAAGCAGCGTCGAGGCCTTACGATGTCATCTTGGGTATGGACTGGTTTTTTACAGTCCATGCTCATATTGACTATATTATGTGCAATGTGTGGTGTGTCCGCACAAATGGGAATAGTGTAACCTTCACTTGCTAGAAAGGCGCCTTTTCAACACATGATGGACATACACGGAAGAGAGTGTAGCTGATCACTCATCAGTTAGCTAGCCTTACTCACGGAGCGGATGATGTGAAGTGTCTGAGCTATCCTATAGTGGTGTACTAGTACATAGATGTCTTCCATAATGTTGTTCCAGAACTACCTCCACATTGAGAGGTGGGATTTTACATTGATTTGTACCTTGGTACAACACCGATATCTACACCAGCATATCAGATGGCTCCCGTGGAGCTTTGTGAGCTGCGATTATAGCTGGAGGACTTACAAGGGAATGGGTTTATCCGGCCTAGTGCTTCTCCTTAGTCATCCCCAATAATGTTCATCAAGAAGGAATAAGAGAGCTTGATACATTGTGTTTACTATCAGCACTTGAACCAGATGACTGTGGAGAACAAGTACCCACTTCCAAGGATTGACGACCTCTTTGATCAACTGAATGGAGCACGGTGGTTCTCGAAGATAGAACCCAGGTCAAGTTATCACCAGCTTAGATTACGAGATGAGGATGTGAAGAAAATGTCTTTCAAATGTTAGTATGACCATAATGAGTTTTCATTAATGTCGTTCGATGTGACCAACGCTCCAGCAGTGTTCAGGGGAGTCATGAATAGGATATTTCATCCATATCTTGATCACTTTGTGATGGTCTTCATTGATTAAATTCTGATCTACTCGCCTAATGAGGAGGATCATACCTATAATTTTCAGGTATTTTTGGACACACTCTCAGATTAATAGCTTTATGGTATTCTCTCTAAGTGCCAGTTCTATATTTGAGAGGTTCAAAATTTGGGAAATGAAATCTCGGATGCTGGAGTTGTGCTGGATCTTGCAAAGATTGAGGTGGTACATTCTTGGGATCCACCCAGTAGTGTGACAGAGGTACATAGTTCCTGGGATTAGTTGGATAGTACTAGAGATTTGTGTGGATTTCCCTAGAGTTACAACACCTTCATCAGTGTTGACAAAGTAGGGGCAACCCTTTGGGTATTCCAAGAGATTCCAACTGTGTTTTTAGGAGCTGAGGCAGAGGCTGACCAGTGCCCCCATCTTGAGGCTTCTGGGGGAGGGTGTCAGGTACGTAGTCTACTGCAACACATCAGGGATTGGGTGCATATGTGTGCCGATGCAGGAGTGAGTAGTTATCAAATATGTTTGTCGACAGCTAAGACAACATGTGAAGAACTACACTACCCATGACCTTTAGTTAGCATCAGTGGTCCTTTCTTTGTAGAATGGGTGACACTATCCAATGGGAGAGTGTTTTACGGTCTACTCTGATCACCAGAGTATCAGGTATATCTTTTCCCAGAAGGACCTAAACATGATACAAAGACATTGGCTTTAGTTCCTCCAGGAATATGAAATCAAGATAGTATATACTCATAGGAAGGGGAATGTTGTAGCTGAAGCACTCAATAAAAGATATGGTATATAGCTGCTAGGTGAGGTGACAGAGCAGCTGCCCACTTTGTAGATATACATTGTCAATCAAGATGGAGCAGTTTTTCTTCACTCTCTTATAGTCACTCCCCCACTCCTTTAGCAAGTTAGGGAGGCATAATGTGCGGAAACTAACTATGAGGCTTGACGTGCTCAGATATCTACAAGACAAGCAACTGAGAGAATTCTTGAAGGTGGGGAGAACGTTGACCTATTTAGAGGGCATGATATGGTACCAGAGGCTTTACAAGAGGAAGTGTTTAGGAAGTTCTATACGTCCCCTTTAGAGATACATCTAGGGGTGGTGAAGATGTACCAGGACCTCCGACGACAGCACTGGTGGTCGGGAAGGAAGAAAGCTGTAGCGGAGTTTGGCTCTCGGTGCCTCACTTGTCAGCAAGTGAAAGTGGAGAATCAGTAACTATAAGGTTTTGTTCATCCTTTAGAGGTCTCAGAGTGGAAGTGGGATGGGATATACATGGACTTCATGATCGGATTCCTATGTACATCCAGGGTTCATGATTGTATTTGGGTGATCGTCGACCGACTCACCAAGTCGGCCCAATTCCTACCGATCAGAGATCAGGGCTCATTAGAGAGCTTTGAAATCCTTTACATGAACGAGAAAGTGCGGATACATAAAGTACCCTCGATGATTGTTTCCGATCATGATGAAAATTTCACTTCCCGACTATAGAAGGGGTTGTATGAGGCTTTCGCGATGCATCTTTGTTTTACCACTGCCTTTCATCCTCAGATGGATGGCCAAACTGAGCAGACCATTCAGACCCCCGAAGACATGTTGCTTGCTTGTGTACTCGACATTGGTCGCAGCTGGGAGGATTAATTGTCCTTTTTGGAGTTTTGATACAATAATAGCTATCACTCCACCATTTGGATGTCAACATTCGAGGCTTTGTATGTCCGGCCTTATAGATCGCCTTTGTGCTAGACTGACCCAGGGGAGTCAACACTCATGGGACTAGAGATGGTAAGGGCTACCATAGAGAAGGTTTAGACCATCCAGGAGCGGATGAAGACTACACAGAGTAGGCAAAAATCCTATGCTGAGAGGTGATAGAGACCTTTGGTTTTCTAGGATGGAAACTTTGTCCTTCTATGGGTCATACCTTGATGAGGTTTGCGGAGATTTGGAAGGGGCAGAAAGTTATCTTCGAGGTTCCTTGGACCTTTTCAGGTCCTCAGTAGAGTTGGTTACGTGATTTACCACCTAAACCTTCTCCCTTAGCTTCACTAGATGCACGAAGTATTCCACATATCCCAAATGAGGAGATACGTGCAAGACCCTTTACATCTCATTGACAAGGGCGAGATGAACATCGAAGTTGGGGTGGCATTTTGAGAGGTTTCATTAGAGATTGAGGAATAAAAAGGTGGTTCCTTCATGGGAATTTGATACCTCTATTGCACATTCAAATGCAGCACGATAACCTCTAGTAGAGCACATTGGAGAGGGAGGCTCAGATACATGCTCAGTACCCCCAGTTGAACCCTTCATTTTAGTTGAGGCTTATGAGGATGAAAAGCCCTGAGGTGGGGATAATGTGAGGACCCATATTTTCCATGTATTTTTTTTAATTATATGGGAATATTATGTGTCCACGAAAATTGACGGTGTGTGATTCTGAGGACCAGTGTACCAGAAATGAAATTCTGAACTTTTTTCAGGTATGTTGAGTTTACGTGTGAGTGGGTTTTTGTAACTTCTGAATCGGTGCTCAGAATTGAAATCTAAAGACATCGTTGAACTCAAAATGCCTTTATTCACTTAAGTAGACCATCACCTCGATGACAGTAGGTCGAGGGTGAATGTTAGTATTTGTGCTGTTCGTGGAATAAAATAAATTAAATAATTAACATTTTTTTATTTTTGAATCCTCTGTTTGATTTATAGTGATGTGGACCATGATAGTTCGAAACCTCCTTTTTTAATTCAATTTTGGGGACCACCCCAACCCCTCTTAATGTGGGAAAACCTTTCAAATATCCATGTTTAATTATGACAACATCAATTAATTAATTATGTTAGGTTCAATTAATTAATTGAGTTAACTTTAATTAATTTATAGAATTAAACTTATTAAGATGTAATTTCACATATTGTATGGGGATTGGTTGGAAAAGGAGAGCTTGGGAGAATTGTGGAGAAATAATCTATGAAATGATGACTGATTTCTCCAACAAAGAAATCCATTAAAGGATTCCCAATGAGGAACATCTTCAATGATGACGAACTGACGTCCAACTGTTCCTCTCCTCACCGACATCAATGAGAAATTGAGTTAGTCATTGTTGTTTTAAATATCCCTTACTCTTTCTTGACATTCTTTATGAGTCAAGATTAAATAAGCTGCTTGATGCCATTCTAACGTGGAGGTTTCAGGCCAAATGAACAAGGCCCAACCTCTCTACAACCTTCGAAGATTATTGTGGTTTTAAATCAATGGTGACGTCCTGATATGGGTGAATAAGTCTATGTAATTAAGAATGGGCCACCGGAGTATGCCCGGTGACCCGAGGAATGTTGGCGGAAACCCATGCCAGTGACAGGCACTAGTGGAGCTCAGAAGCACTGGCCAACACACTGGTCGACCACGAAGATGGTGGCGGTGTAACCATGCCACCGGATAAGGGTCGCAGTCCATCAGTCATGGAAGAGCAAGAGCGGTGGCTGGAACATGGCCGTCCATGGGATAGTGAGGGAAGAAAACATCCACGCTTCTCGGCGTGTAGGTGCCACAGCATGAGGCCGCAACAGCGATGGAGGGTGGCTGACACGTTGTCGGCAGCCGGTGGTGGCGCGGCACACGACCGCACTACGGAGAAGGGCTGGTCATTTGGCTGACACTAGTACAGTGAGCCGCACAGCAGTCCGAGCCAGACCCGGGTCAGTCTAGGTTGACTAGAACATGGTCGGGTCGAGCAAGGCTGAGTCGGTCTGACCTTGTCAGACCAGACCCCGACCAACTTCGACCCTTTTTCACTCTTTTGGTCATATCTTATGATATGGGCACCCGTTTGATGAACTGTCTGTAGCACCAGAAACCCTTGATCGAGATATTCCTTTTGGTATACCCCACTTGAGTTTTGAATAATGCTGGGGTATGACTGGGTTTTATTGAACATGAATCCAACAAGGCCCTCGGGACTAAAAGGCCCATAACTTACCGACTGGGAATCTAATTGATGCACCGTCTATTGGGTTGAGACCCCCATTACGTGGCAGTCCTTTGGGATAATTATTCGTGGGACTTAGTGGTAGTTGAATTATCGACCTGTTTCTTGAGGAGAGGACCCTCCTAGAATCATGTGAGCTTACTGCGGGAACCCTGTAGTTGGATGTAACATGAGAAATGGATCCTATGTGGGTCTCTGATTTGGTATCCTACGTGGGTCTATGTTCGAGAGTCCTTCATGTTTGTGTTCTAATAAATCTATATTAGAATACTCTATGATACTATGTGAGTCTACTGTACTAGGATCCTAAGTGGGTCTGCTGATTTAGGATCCTCTGTGGGTCTGATGATTTATGATCCGACGTGGGTCTACCTCTTAACAGAGTAAGATGATTCAGTAGTAACATCTAATCATCTTTACTACCATACCTATATTATTCCTGGTGTGAAATGAGTCTTAACCTTTGTTGTCATCATCTGTGAGGCATACCTTAGTGGTTCATACCTTCGTGGTGATACCATTGTGTATTCTTCTATGGGGTGTTACCTTTGTGGTACTTTCCCTTGTGTTGTTACCTTCATGGTATTCTTTCCTTCATGGGATAGTTGAGATTTGGGCTATTGAGTTGGTCCTTGTGTTTCCTCGTGATTGAGATGGGTTTACTCGACAATGTACGTATATGTATGGTCATGGACCTAAGTAGAGTTTTATATTGTTTTCATGCTTTTTGATTTATCCTTTGTGGATTTAGTGTGACCATCGATGGTATCAGGGTCCCTAATGAGTATCGTTATACTCACCCCTGCACAGGATATAGTTGAACCTTATTGTGTTTGGTGTAGAAGATGGACAATACTGATTGTGGATGAGAGTACCAGGACTGGAGGCAGCTCGAGGTGGACATTAGGTGAGGCTTACCGTAGAGGTGATCATTCGAGAGTTGTACATAACATTCTGGTATGATTATTTGCAGGTTTTCATAGGAGCTATTTCAATTTACTCGTACCTCCTGTTTTTTTTTCGTTCATGTTGTGCTTGTTTTTTTCCCCTTTTCATACTGTAAAAACTCTTTTTACTATACAGTTTACATGGGTTTGTATCTTGTTTTGTGCTTGGATGTGTTTGTTTACAGGTTATAAAGGCAATGCCTTCCTAGTTTTAGGGAATACACCTTTCGGTGCTAGTCACCAGCCTCTGTCCTATGGAAGGTGGGCTCAGGGTAGCCATAGAACGTGCCCCGTGGGACGTGTCGTGACACATATGTTCCTCCCTCCCCCAACAAAGCGTAATATCACTCTAGTATAATGCATTTTAGGCACACATTAGATCACATACAGAAGGAATCAATCATAGAAACTATATGCTTGACCAAAAAATAAGGCATTCAACCTCCAAACACAATGAGATATCATGGATCAATGTACAAGGCACACGACCTTCATAAGCAAGCGGGCGACCCAGTCCCTACAACGTAATTAATTTTATCACTCAATCATTTCATATTCCATCCTGAATTAACCCAATCATTAATCACGGGTTCTAAATACTGGAAACCTAATCAAAAAATCTATCTAAATCAATCATAAATTAATTAAAAAATAATTTTACAGTACGTTAAATATTTTCTCAATAATAATTATCATTCCTTAGTTTCTTTTACCAATTCAATTAAACATGTACACATACATCGACTTTATTATCATCAAATGGAAAAAAGAACAACTAAATACATTAAACATGAATCATTAATTCCTTTATCCAATTAATTATGAATTAAATATGGCTTCACATTCTATACGAGTTTCCTTCATGAAAAAAATTCTAAACCAAATAGGGCACAAATATGTTACTATATTTCTAATAAAAAGGAAAATAATTATCAAGGAATAAAGAACCAACATCATTATATGATCAATACTAATTCATTAATCTGGTTTAAATAATTATTTTGTTTATTTAAATAAGACCCATAGGGAAAAATCATGATAACTCTATGATTTCATGTAAATAAATAGAGAACCAACAAATCCCCAAAATCTAAATTATGTCTAAATTATTTTCATGAGAACGAACAACACAATGGATTTTGATCACACCTCTAGAAACAAATGCGTCAACCTGAGGACACAATGACATAGAAAAAACAGGAAAAAACCATTAAATCACCATTATATAGAGATCATGTTTCAACTTGTGTAGTGGAGAAATGGGAGGAAACTAATTGAGAAAACCACTAGAATGTGGGACAAACATACATCAGATCAATGAAATATCTATACGGATTGATGGTGGGAAGGTAAGAATCTATCCTGGATGATGGAATCCCCAGAACAACAAATAGGGGTTTTCGGGTCACCTAGAATTTAGTAGAAGATATTATAGGAATTGAGTTTGAAAACCACGAGTGGTTGAAAATAAATAAAACAACACCGTATCAAGGAAATACAAGATGTGTAATCCCCTTTCACATCATGTAATCCTATTAATTTAGTGTTTT
This sequence comes from Viscum album, assembly GCA_963277665.1. Lineage (NCBI taxonomy): Eukaryota > Viridiplantae > Streptophyta > Magnoliopsida > Santalales > Viscaceae > Viscum > Viscum album. The sequence continues at coordinate 671,956,035 of OY728137.1, read as the reverse complement.
TCAAATAATTATTTCCTATCCACATTATTTATTTGTCTAACTTCGATAAATTACACATCATGAATCCCATATTCACATGATGTATCCTTCATTCATGAGTTGAAACCACCTACATCGACCTTCTAGCAGTCAAGTCCCTCCAAACCTCCTCTGTCCCTATTCCAAGCACCTAAGTCTTCAGAAACATGCAAACAGTCGATCTAGATGGATTCTAGACCTTAAATCAGATACCACTCAAAACATTATCATTTTGGAGGATCGAAAACCAACCCATATAGGAAGTAGAAAATAGGATATCCAAACACCAACCCCCAAGGATACCTCTCAAAATATTTCGAAACCATAGGATCTCAACCACCTTATCCAAGCATATGGGTCTCAACATGGTGAGTAGATTAACTACCCATTTAACCTCCATAAGAATAACATGGAATGAACATGGAATACTCTATACATATTTTAAACCCATGTAATGAGAGTAAACCATAACATGTAACATGAGAGAGAGAGGGTGAACACATAATCTAGAAAATGGACTATATCCTCATAAATAATAGTGTTTCAAAAAAAAAGATACACACCAAATAGATCATGGTATTGAGTAATTATTTATGGCCCACCTTCCCTAGTACACTCCTCTACACCACCATTCTACCATAATACATGAACCAAGGTTATATACCACATTCACAACACTTAATCTAAGCAATCCCATATCTATACAGTTCATTCCTAAAAGGGCGCATCAACATCAACATTGATATTTCCTCAATCGATGAAGTGAGAGTCGACGTGTTGATAATGATGAAGATGTGATAGGTGAAAAACATCTTGTATAAATCTCATACATAGGGAAATCAATATCAGATTCCCCATGGATCCACATAATCCCACACCTCAAAAGGCCAAGAAAATCAAGGAGAAAGTTTGATCTACTGAACAAATAATTTCTACCCATGACGGGGGGGGGGGGGGGTCGACATAAAAATACATGATCCCCAACGTTGAACTCTAGTGGACTCCTCATGTAATCGTCATAGGATTTTTTATGATACTTAGTAGCCTTAAACATCTCATGAATCCCCACAACCATCACCATTGTCTTTTGTTCCAGTTTCAACTCATGAATGGCTGACTCTCCAACCCTATTCCAGCATAATATATAACGAAAATGTTATCCATTAAAATATTCAAATGGTGCCATGATAATAGTGAAGTGGACACTGTTGTAGTAAGTGAGTTTTACCCAGGGTAAGTGCTTCATCCACAAACAACCAAAATGACAAAAGAGAAAAACATTTAATTATAATTCCTGACGGTCCTCTCTTTCTAATTATTCATATGTAGATGAAAGGAAGTGTTATAGCATAGTTCAAAACCAATATCATGCTCGAGAACCATACAAAACCTCTAGGAAAAATGATGATCTTGATTGGAAATGATAATACTCAGGAACTCATAGAATCATACCACGACCTATAGATACTAACTCGATAAAACCTCCACAGAGATTGACTCCTTGATAAATATATTGCAGGATAATTTTTTCAAATGATCACCTACAACCCATATAACATCATATATTCCTTGATAATTAAGTAAATAAGTAACAAAAATCATTGATATTTCCTCCGACTTCCTCAATGGAAATTATAATGTATGGAGAACACCATCGGGAACACAGTGCTCGTCCTTCACCGTCGAGAAGACCAAACATCGAGACACAAACACTCCCATAGTACACATCAACCCAAGACACCAAAAATGACTTCCAATGTATCAGTACATATTTTACATGTGATAATGTACCACCAATGGAGGACTATGTAACTCTTTAATAACCATCCCAAACATTTTCAAAGATATGAAATGTCCATCCCTAAAACAACACTCAATGTTGTTCATCCTCACACCAACTATCAGGTGCCTTGCCAAAAAAACTCAGTCTCTCCATACCTCCAACTCAATTTCCCCCAACTAGGATTCCATCAACTCCTTCACTATTGTTTACAAAAACTTAATCTATTAAAGTCACTTTATTCACTCAAAAATCTCCCATATACTGATGTAATATTGAATATTTTTCCATTAATCTCTAGGAATAACCATTTTCATGCACTTCATCACTATGAAACTTCCTACTCAACACATCATTCAAAAACAATACCCTTCCCATATGTATATGAAATACCTAAGTCATATTCCTATAATAACTCAATCCACCAATACTGGAAAAAATTCATGTTATGCTGGAATAAAACATTCCTCAGACTCTTATGATCGGTGAAAACTAGAAAATGATCACCGCTGATGTAATTTCTCCACATCCTCATGGAAAAAAACACTGCTTCTAACTCGAGTTCATGGGTGGAATAGTTTAGATCATGGAGACATAAATATGGATACCCATGGTAAAAAACCAAACTCCATTGCATCATAACATATCCCAAAACAATATACATAGCATTAGAGGAAATATAAAATTGAAATCCTTAGATTGGAAGGAAATGAACTGGAAAACTGACCAAATTCACCATCATGTACTCAATATCAACCTAACAATGGTCAGTACATAATAATACATAATCACTTCTGATCAATGCTATCATTTGAGTCAAAATATAGGACAAATTATCAACGAACCTCTTTTAATAGCCTCCAATACCAAGGAAACTTTGAACCCCATCCACTGGTTATGGATATGACCAAGACAAAATTGATTATTTCTCTGAAATATACAAAGATACTCTTTCCTTGGATAAATCATTCCCTATGTATTGGCTTTCCCAAACCCAATAATAACACATTCAAAACATCCCAAACAACTTATCACTATGAATAATTCCCAAAATGGCACACATATATTTTACATGCTCCTCCTTAGATGTATAGTACATAAGGATGTCATTAATGGAAACCACCATGAACCTATCCATGTACTCTTGGAACACAATTCTCATTAAACCCATGAACACAAGAAGATAATTCATGACACCTATTGAAGTCACAAAAAACTCATAATTCCCATGATGAATATGAAAATTAGTATTTGGTAAATCCTCGTCCTTTATATTCATTTGATGATATACTCTCCAAAAATAGATCTTCAAGATTCAACATGCACCCATCAAGTGATTGAGTAAATCATCAGTATTTGGAAGAGGATAGTGGTTTTTTGATTTTACTTGGTTCATTCTATGATAATCGATACACAACTATAAGCATCCATTTATCTTCTTCATGAAAAAAACATGTCCACCCAATAATGACACACTTGGAAGAAATAAACCATACTATAATAAACCATAAATCTATATAAATATTTTTCACCTATCAGAAGGAAGCATCCTATTTAGAGACACTGAGATAAGAGGCCTTCCTGCCTGTAGTTTGACCTCAAACACGATATCTCATCAAGGGGGTAATGAAACAACCACCACTATAATGAAATCTTGGTAATCTTACATGAACATGGGAAATGTAGATAGATGAACCTCAACGAACATAGTATTAAATAACCAATCAATGATTATAAGGATGAATCATGCCTCTTACCCATCCAAGGGTCTCACTCACCAAAAAAACACTTCTAACTCTCCCTCATCATTGAATAAAACAACATGTCTCATAATTACATCCAAGATAGCCTACACCAAATATGACCAATCCATGCTATGGTATATTTTATATGGTTAAATCTATAAACATAATAAGTCTCACTATGAGATGTGTATCCCCAGAAGTATCTAATCGTCTCCAAATAAATCCAACAAGCCATCTTAACCTCTAAATATAATAGTAAATGCTAAGAGAACTACATGTTTCTCTACCTCATTTCCCAAAGTGTGGAAAATGGAGAAGATATGAATGATTTATTTTCACTTCATAAAAAAACGAATGAATTCTTATAGAAAACAAGAAAAAGGTACCTCAAATTATATCGATCTCGATTGATGCTAGAAATGATAAAACATGAAGGTGGACACGAACTTCTTCTCAAACTCTCTGACCATACTGATGAATGCCTCCTTGGTCGTTCTCTGATCTTTGAGAATTTGGAGAATCCTAAGGTTTTCATATGTCTGTGTCATCCAGTTTCTGCTAATCCAAAACTGGAGCAACCAGCTACTGTTGCCTCAGATAGAACATCCTAAATAGAGGATCATGAATCAAAAGAATGAGAACTCTATAACTGATCATAAAGGGTGGGAAATATCACCACTAATGACCTCACACTCGATAAGAAAAAAAATTCTTATCTCTTCGCATAGTACTAAGAGCCTATTTCTGAGGAGAAATGAGACATTAAGGGAAAGGACATACTTCTAGCTGATAGAAAGATATTCTATACTACCCAATAGGGACCTTGAACCAAAAATTTAATTCATTAGGAATCCTGATGAATCCCCTCTCATAATGATTTAGATCTGGATAATATCATCTCAATGACCTCTTATCTTGCCACAACCTCCGGATATGTCTTCCGTATAAATGGGGTTACCTTTCCCAGGATCCCAAGATGCAATGCCCCATCAAAATTCTTCACCACAACATCCTCATCAACATGTAGGTCTGAATCATATCTCAATACATTTCTAAAATATATTCGGAACTCTCAGACAATGGATATCCCTTGTCGAAGGGTAATCAGCTCCTTGCGAATGCCCTCCATCTCATTTGAAGAAATAAAATTATCTTTGAAATGGTTTCAAATATCATCTCATGTGACTGTCAACTCCTCATGATCATTGAGGAATAAAAACCTCCACTACCTCATGGCCCCACGGAACAACATCACCTCTAACGATACCCAGTTCTCATTCCAATCACAAATCAAACCGAAGGCTATTTCAACATCCTCCAAAAAGTATATCATGACTTCATCTAAAATAGAGCCCTCATAATTCAGCTGACTCAGGAGTTGATAATATATGAGTTTCATCCTATATGGGTTTTCATTATCACATGCTACTCTATGAAGATCTGTTGGAACAACATGTTGAACATCATTCACAAAAACATTATGAGGACGTAGACCTGGAGCCATTCCTAAAAAAGAAGAAATAGTTTGAGATTATAAACCTTGAATATGGAATACATAAATATTAATTTTTTTTGTTTACTCATTTTAGGTCAACCTATCCTAAGTTATAACCATTCAAAAATAGTCTCAAAAAATAATGATTCACTATCCATTCCTTGGTCTCTACCTGAAAACCATTACCACATCATTTAGTAACCATTGTAAGATTAATGGTATGTGAATCATATCACATGGGGACCTAAAAACCTATGTCTAAGCTAGTGTCTCATGCTTATAGTTATTTCAAATCACAAATGACAACATTTACCTACCATCACATGCATCCTCACCTCTTCCTAAAACAAAACTATGTCCTACCCATCAACTAGATCCTCTGATACCACTCTGTCAGGACCCCTCCCCACGTGTTGTACCCCTTATAGGCTGGAAATTCGAGAAGATAGATATTGACCCCTTAGGCCCACCTCTAATAGATCCTAGGATGGCGACTGGCATCAAGGGTATAATAAATATATAGATGCGGGAATCACTCTGTATGATAACACATGTAGAAGACAAATATATGATCAAAACCACCGAACTCTTGTTTATAAAAAAATATAAATGAAAACCCATGTACATATATATAATGTCATTATAGAACCACCACAACTAAAAGTAAAACTTCATGTTCAAAATGAAATGTAATGACAACATTGACCATGGACCCCAAACAGCTCCTGCAAAAATCCAAGCTAGTAGTAACTAGACTGATCTCCAACCTTTTCCAACTGACCTAGAAAATGTATCTATATATGTTGTACTAAAATAAAGGTATAATCAGTAATGATCCTCCCTAAAGGTCCTCATGAAAATGTAATGAGAGCATTATATAACATATTGAACAAAAAGTGAAACTAACTCATCCCAAAAAATGCATTTTATGTTCCTAAACTCACCATGGATATATGTTCAAATTATAAAATACATTATTATGTAATATAACAAAGAATATAATGGGTACACTACTAACACTTCCCGATAGTTTTTATTCTTTTCCCTAATAATTCATGTCCTGAGTATCTCTATCCAAAAAGTCTAGCCTACAGACACTTGGGAAAAGAAGCACAACATGAACCTCATGCATCACACCACCACCATCTATGTTACTAATAGTGACCTGGTAGTTTCTAAGATTAACCATGTCTCACATATCATGTATCATATATTAGGTATTATACCTCAAGATATCATAGCACATACACCAGGTAAGGATCCCTAAGACATCACACCCTATACATGTTATGCCTATAGTAGACCTTGTGAAATTATGTCTGAAATATATGTTTGGGAAATAAAAACAACCATTTCCACCATCTACAGACATATATGGGAAAAATATCTGTCATTAATTATGGAAAAGGTAAATAATAAGATAATATAGTGGGACCAAATGGGGTTGTCCGTAATCCATCTTCCCACCAAGAAGATGGAGAAAACACAACCCTAGGGATCGAAATCCAGGAGGTTTCAGTTTACAAAATTAATGTGTGGAGTAGTGTATAGAAACCCAATATTTACATTATATAATATGTATCACAAAAGCACTATGGGAATAACATAGTTCTAGAATAAAGTATAGAGAACATCTCTCATACTCCCAGAAATCACTTCAAATACTAGATATTATTAAAGAACACAACCATTTAATGAGATACAATAAATTAGCATGTTGATTCTCATCAACTACACATGACATTAATTAATTCATTAATAATTAATTGATAATTAACAAATTACACATTAGATTACATGAGAATAAAAAAAATGTCCATTCCCTCTCATCATAAGCAAACCAAGAACCTGGCTTCACAGAATTATTACATTAGCATTGCATCCTAGGAATCTTCAACCACATGAGTTAAAAATTATTCATTAAAAAAAATTATTTCTAACCATATTACTAGGTACTCTAGGAAAAATCCTAATATACCAAACAATGTAATAAAATAATCTCATCCATCTACATAAAGTAGTGGGTAAGGGAATATAGATAAACAAAAAACATGGTCGTCATCAGAACTATAGATTCAACAAACATCCAATTTTTTATATCAATGGGTAAGATCCTCTTCAACCCATTCAATCATTTTTGGTTTACTCTAAATCCCCCACTTGTATAATCTGATGCATCTATCAACTCGAAGATTAAAATGTTACTACAACAACCGGGCCTCCCCGCCCCACGTACCACAATAGAACTCTCTGATCAGCAATCCCAGACTCATGTCACATATGGACCTCCTTACCACCACAAACTCAAAAAGGCCTCTAGATTTAGTCTTCCAATTCTCAAATTACATCACAAGTAGTAGGAAACAAACATAATAACTAGGGATTATCCCGAAAGGTATTCTTTAAGCATTCAAACACAATGAGATCCCACAGATCGAATCCCAAGTCACACGACCTTCGACTAGCAAGCAGGAAACTCATTCCCTGTGCGGGAATTATATTCTATCACCCATTTAATTCTTATTGAGTCTTGGATTAATCAATTAAATATTCATGGGTTCTAATAACAAGAAACCAAAGAAAAAAAATATCAAAATAAATAAAAAATTAAATAAATCATATATTTAACATCAATTTAATAATTTTATCAATATTAATTATCATTCTTCAGGTTCATGAACCAATTAAATTAGAATTCACACTTGGATCAATTTTATTATCAAAAAATTACACCAACAATAATTGGATTCATTAAACATTCCACTTAAATTTCATTAGAAAATTATTTATCTATTATTTCCAACACTAAGTTATTTATGATTTACCATATTTAAAAACATGCAAAAACCTGAAAGGAATATATATCACACTACCTATATAATCAAGAGGAAAAATTTTGTTATTGAATAAAGTTGTAACATTTCTCTATGATCGAAACCAATTAATTGATCCAGTGATACTAATTATTAGGTAAATTTTATTGGGATGCATGGGGTTAAATAATTGAATATATACAATTTCATATAAATAAATAAAGATGAATCAAATTACTTACCTCAAAATGTGGTCGATGTTATTTTCACAGGAAACAACAAGACAATGAATCATGATCACATCTCTCTCAATAACTACATTTAGATGAGGATTCTGTAGAAAAACTACACCAACAAACAAACAATTAACCCAATTAGAACCATAAGGATAAATCAGAATCCCATGTTATGGAGAAACATGTTGAAAATGATCAAAGAAACCCTAATAATGGAGGTATAACATACCTTGGATCAAGGAATAATCACTACAGATGAAGAAGGGAATCATGAAATGGATCCATGATGATGGAATCCCCAAAACAATGAAGACGGGTCCCCGAGTCACCTAGAATCAGGAGAGAACAACTATAGCTATAGGATTTCAAAAAACCTAAGAATTTTGAAATACATAAAAAAATCATTTTATCTTGAAATTACACAATGTGTAATCTCTTTTCATGCCTTGTATTTGAAAGATCACTATCGTGGGTTCCCTCAAATGATTAGTGTGATTTTGGGGTACTTAGGTGCATCAGAGTGACTAACCAAGGTCGTCTCTCAAAGGAGGAAGTGAATTTGACAACTTATTAAAGGTATTCTAAAAAAATAAAATATAATAGAATAAAAACACTACTTTAAAGGATTGGAGTTTGTTATAGTTTATGAATCTTGAAGAAGTTTTCTAGAAGAAGATTTTATATTTTTTTGTTTTTAGTTTTGAAATGAATTTCGATTAAAATGACACAATAAGAAGTTGTTTTTTAGAAATTAATTTTAAAAGGAATAATAGATCTAACTCTACCTATTCATTCACCTATTAATCATGATCATTTAAATAAATATCCAATTAATTATTATCCCCTAATTTTTTATCCCTTAAACCCTACGAGAGTTAACTTAACCACAAATATGAAATTACTTAAACCCTAGGCTAGCTTCGGAACACGCAATTGCAGCAACCTACTTTGATTGTTGTTCTAAGGATAGCTTATGGTCAGTGTTTAATTAGAGCACATATCCATTTAGGAAATGTGGATGAATTGTGTTTAGGGATTATATTTGATCTCTACAAATTTATCCCATGTGGTCTTGTATTACCGATTAAGATCGTGCTCTCACAATTTACACAGAATCTTGACCTCGCATGTTTCATATTAATTGTTAAATTGCTTTCTTAGTATCTTCTAATTTAAAAACACAATTCATGGATCATATAATGTGAATTACAGAATATCATTGATTCTAAATAAATTAATGAAGAATTATAGAGGTCGATCGATTACTAAATTGTACTACTCTTCCATGGGTGGTGTAATCATCGTTTAAGCGTTTTTCATGTGCAAAGGTTTATAATTGGTATAACCCAATAACGCTTGTACTCAATAATTCCAGACCAAATAGTAATATTTAGAGAAGATTAATTTTAAACAAAATAGAATAATATATAATAAATAAAATAAGAACAATGATGTTTATTACACAAACAAAATCATTACAACATGAAGGAGAAGACGAAGGCTTCGTCGAAGGTATCCTTGCTTCAAGAGCTACCCTTATTGAAATGAATGGTGAATTGGAGTGGATCCACTTATCCTCTTCCCTCAACTTTCCAATTCACGTCCCAACCCCACAAAATGAGAAAAACACCAATTTACAGAGTGGTGGGGTGGCTAGGTTCAAAGTGGTTTCAAGTGTGAATGGAGAATCTCAACCAAATATTTTATTCCAATATCCACCGCCAATTTGACCACCAAAAACGTGAATTGGCTAGCCTTCCAGAAGGATCATATGTGAAGATATGATTCCCCTATCTCTTCTCAAATTTGGGCTCAATACAAGCCTATAAGAAGGAGTTATGGCCAAAATACAGAAGCTTCTCCATTCTGATGTGTCCAGCCCACCTTTGGTTTTATGGCCCAATTACTCCATCAAAATGCATTATTTTGATCTAGTGTCCTGAATAAATGTTTTAAAACATTATGTTAGGAACATTGTTACAAAATTTCAAGTTCAAATAATAAATATAAAAATATTTATCTTTGAAATACTATAGTGAACTATAAAGGGTAAAACTGCAATTTTCACCAAATTTTCAAATGAATGATCAAATCCCAAATAATTTATAATTAAACATATTTAACACAATTTGAGGAAATTATTTCATTTATTATCAATAAAATATTAAACAAAATTGTGTTTTATCTACTCCCCCACACATACCTTTTTGAACTCCTTAGAAAAACCACATATCAAGTAAACACCAATATCAAATCAAAATCAGTTTTAAAACACATATCCTTGAGATCAATCAATTTCAAACCAAGAATCAAAAGATATCATGCTTCATAAAAACCTTATTTCAACTTCTCCATTTATATTATTCAATATATTTCCACTTCATTTATCCTCCCATGCACAAAACACTTACCTCGCTTGAATTTTATCTCATCACTCAAATATCAATTTTTTTTAAATGTCTTTCTCATCCAAACTCATACAAGGGTCACCATAGGCTTGATAAATTCCTATATCACTACCAAATGTGAGTGAAGTACATATGTTTTTCATGAGTAATTTTCAGGGTTGTTCTGTGGCTTTCGGTTGGTAGGATTACGATGTGAAAAACTATGAGGCTGAATGAGGTGGGCTTGACTCTTTTTGAAGCAAAATTGCATTAATTTAATTTTCACTTAAATATGGTCTTCTACTCAATCCCCATAGTATCAGTTCAGCTCCATCATCATGAAAAGCCATGTAAATTTTACAACATTCATCATTTCAGCCTCAAAATTTTCAATCTTCTGAAACATGATTTTCTTGAAAGCTCCAGACTGGCATAGCTTTCCACCTCAATTAGAAGCTCCAGAAAAGGCACAACTTCACTTGTCATGAAAGCTCCAGAAAAGGAAAATCTTTCAATATAATTATTTTCATCAGCCGCAAACACATCTCTTTAGAATTTAATTTTCCACTAAAAGTATCATAGAACGTGGTAGAACAACACAAGATAGATTCCCCCACACATAAGCTCAACTAGATTATGTAATTTCACTACAAGAGTTGGTTGGATAGGGAACATTGGCTTGTAATGTGGCTTACCTAATAGGCTTTGCATGGCTTATAAGGGCTACAAGGATTAAATGTTCATGGAAGGACATTATAAAAAATGATTCTTTGAAAAAGGGGCTTTAATACCAAACAAATTACTCAATCATTTAAACATAAGTACCTCAAACCCTCATTTTTTGACAGAAATAAATCAAATTATGGTTAAATCAAGCATGGTTTGGTTCTCTCAAGAAGTGGGGTGAATTTAAATACTATGAAAATAAAGGTTCTAAAGCCTCACAGGAAAGCGATTTCATATATAAAGACAGTGATATGTGTCATGGGATTTAAAATTCAGAGTACTTTTCAGGAAATTACTAAATATTTGAAAGTGAAACATAGTCATTTTCAGAATTCATTTAAGCTCAGTTTCATGGGATAAATTGTTTCACTCATGTATATGCATTTAAAAATTGTGATGAGAATCATTTCAGCTCAAAAATTTCAAAAACACAAAGAAAATTGAAAAATAAACACACAATATTTGAAAAACCCACAACTTTTTTTTAAATCAAGAAAACAATTGAAATTACTAAACTAAAAGGTTCCCTCCCCCACACGTAAAATATTGCATTGTCCTCAATGTGAACTGATGAGATGATATATGCACATGAAATGCAAAAAATTTTAAATAGGAAAAATAATATTAAAGTGAAGGGGTTAGGAATAGCCTGATGTGATCAAGTGATGATGTGCACATGCAGTGTGAAAAAATCCACTGCATTAGTAGAAAGTCCCTCAATGTATCTCTTCAAACGTTGTCCATTGACTGTAAACCTCCTTCCATTGTCCTCTTGTGTGATCTCCACTTCACCATTAGAAAAAAATTAGATATAATATAAGGACCTAACCATCTGGAATGCAACTTACTAGGCATTAGCTTCAGTCGTGAACTGTAGAGAAGAACTTTCTCTCCAACATGAAACTCCCATTGTTGGATCATTCTGTCATGAGCTGTTTTTGATCTTTACTTGTAGAGCCTTGAGTTCTAATAGGAAGACAATCTAATCTCCTCAAGCTCTTGAATTTGCAGCATCCTTTGGATTCCAGCTTGGGCCAAATCCATGTTTCATTTCTTTATATCCCGATAAGCCTAATGCTCAACTTCCACGGGGAGATGACACGCTTTCCCAAAAACAATCCGAAATGGGGACATACCAATGTGTGTCTTGTATGTTTTCCTATATGACCACAATGCATCATCCAATCACTTTCTCAAATCATTCCAATTTGGCTGCACAGTTTTCTCCAAAATCTGTTTCAACTCACAATTTGAATCCTCTACTAGGCCATTTATTTGGGGGTGGTATGGTGTTGATGTTTTGATTGTTACCCCATACTTATGAAGAAGGCAAGCAAGATTCTGATTTCAGAAATGTGTCCCTTGGTCACTGATGATATCCTTTTATACCCCAAACCTATAAAAAATTTGTGCCTTCTCAAAATCTACAACAATATGAAAATCATCAGTCCTGGTGGCCTTGGCCTCCACCCATTTTCTCACATAATCAACAGAAACAAAAATATACAAGAAACCATATGATCTTGGAAAAGAACCCATAAAATCAATGCCCCACACATCAAAAATCTCACAGAATAGTATGGTTTATTAGGGCATCTCATATATCCTAGAAATATTCCCAGTGTGTTGGCAACGAGAGCATGACTTGCAAAACACATGGGCATCATGGAATAAACTAGGCCAATATAATCCAGAGTCCAAAACATTCCTAGCTATCCGTTGGGGTCCAAAGTGTCCACCAAATGCAATTGTGTGACAGAATTGCAAAACAAGCTCAAACTCATGATCAGGAATACACCTCATAATATCTTGGTCATTACACATGTACGAGAGGTAAGGATCATCCCACACATAAAACCTAGACTCAATTTTTAATTTTTGGACTTGATGTTTCTTCAAATTCATTGGGATTTCAGAGGCAACAATGTAATTAACTAAATCAGCAAACCAAGGATGCGTACCTAAGATTGGGTAGAGATGCTCATTGGGGAAAGTGTCCCGAAGTGGTACATGGTCCAAAGCGTCACCCTCTAGTGTGTGAGTAAGCCTACTCATGTGGTCTTCCACCATGTTTTCTGACCCCTTTTTTCCTTTATCTCAATATCAAATTCCTAAAGAAGGATCATCCATCGAATCAGCCTGGGCTTTGCATCTGGCTTCTTTAAGAGGTACCTCAGAGCTGCATGGTCAGAAGAAACAACTACATTAGAGCCTGATAAATATGAATGGAATTTTTCTAAAGCAAATATGACTACAAGAAAATCCTTTTCCATTGTTGTTTAATTTTATTGGGCTGAATCCAGTGTCCTCGATGCATAGGCGATCACATGTGAACGTCCCTCCAGCCTTTGAGATAAGACAGCTCCAACCGCAATGTTGGAGGCATCACACATAAGCTCAAAAAGAATCTCCCACCGTGGGGGTTTTATGATAGGTGGAGTGGTCAGATGTTGTTTTAGCTCATCAAATGAATTCATGCAAGAAACATCAAATACAAAATCAGAATCCTTTTGATGTAATCTTGACATAGGAAGAGCAATCTTACTAAAATATTTGATGAAGCACCGATAAAATCCTGCATTCCCTAGGAACGATCTAAGATCACGCACACCTGAAGAATATGGTAAGGATGAAATAATATCTACCATTTATCTATCAACCTCTATCCCATGTTTTGACACTACATTCCCTAAGACAATGCCAAGCTCTACGATGAAATGACACTTCTCAAAGTTCAGGACCAGATTCTACTCAATACAACGATTCAACACCTTTCCCAAACTAATTATAAATTCATCAAATGAAGACCCATAAACTGTAAAATCATCCATAAATACCTCCATGCAGGTCTCAATAAAATCAGAAAAAATACTCACAATGCATCGCTGGAAGGTACCTGGGGAATTTCAAAGTTCAAATGGCATCCTTCGGTAGGCAAATGTTCCAAAGGGATAGGTGATTGTAGTCTTCTCCTGATCCTCCAGAGCTATAGGAACCTGAAAATATCCAGAAAATCCATCCAAGAAACAATAGTGTGTTTTCCCAGCTAGTCTCTCAAGCATTTGATCAATAAATGGGAGGGGGAAATGGTCCTTGCGAGTGGACTGATTTAGTTTCCTATAATCAATACAAACACGCCAACTGTTTTGCACCCTCATTGGAACTAACTCATCTTTCTCAATTTTAACAACAGTAACACCACTCTTCTTAGGCACAACGTCAATAATACTTCCCCACTAAGAATCATAAATGGGGACGATTATACATGCCTTGAGCAATTTCTCAACTTCTTTTTTAACAACTTTTAGGAGGGTGGGATTGAGTCTCCTTTGTGGCTGTCTCACTGGTTTAGCCCCATCCTTTAATAGAATCCTATGCATGCAAATAGAGTGGCTAATACCTGATATGTCATACAAGGTCCCCCCAATCGCCCTAATGTTCTCCCTAAAAATATTCAAAATCTTTTCTTCATGTTCTAAAGGGGGATTGTTAGCAATGATAACAGGTAATTTATCATCACTTAACAAGTATGAGTATTTGAGATTTGGTGGAAATGGCTTGAGTTCCAGTTTGGGGGGGTGGTGTATGGATGGGGTCATAGAAGGAACTGAAATATGTGCACAAAGAGCATCATTATCAGAATATACATCATCAAAATTAGCGAATAAAGCATCAAATCCATCAGAATACTCAACAGACATGTCATAATTAGAGTGAACATGATCAAAATCAGAATATGAATCCACATCAAAATCAAATCCAAGAGAGGATTGTGTATCAGCAACTTGTGTGGAAGTACTCTAAGAGATCAAACTAGAACCAATACTCATAATATCACTAAGAATATGAAAATCAAATTCCTTGGGGTTTTTACTTGGTGGTTGAAAGTGGGAGATAAAAAATGCAGAATGGTCCTCAAAGGGGTACTTCATATAATCCATAACATTAAATAACACAACCTCATCCCAAAATTCCATGGAAAGAGTACCCTCATTGAGATTTATGATGGTTTTTGCAGTTTTAAGGAAGGGTCTACCTAAGATAATGGGGGAATGAGAAATTACCTGATCGTCCTCCATGTTAAGCACGTAGAAATCTGTTGGGAAGATCATGTCTCTTACTCGGACAAGTACATCCTAAAGGACTCCCTCTGGATATGTTGTAGCTCTATTTTCCAAATGCACCACTATGCTTGTTGGATTCAACTCACCAACCTACAAGGAAGAGAATTCAGAGTGAGGCATCACATTTATGGAAGCACCTAAATCACAAAGTGCATCAGAGAAGTGAAACTCCCCTATGGTACATGGGATGGTGAATGTCCCTGGATCATTGCACATTGTCATCATTGCTAGATTTGGTTTAATGAGTGCTGATAGATTCCTTCCAAGATTGATCCTCTCATTTCCCTTGAGCCCTCTTCGTTTGGTGCAGAGTTATTTTAAGAATTTGGCATACCTTGGGATTTGATTAATGGCTTCAAGTAGAGGAATGGTGATCTCCACATGCTTTAATGTGTCCAAAACCTCCTTTTTCATTGCTTCATCAGCCATCTTCTTGGTTTGAACAACCCTATTTGGAAAAGGAAGGGGTTTAGGAGGAATATCATCAATCATTTTTATACCATCATCTTTCTCCTTGGATTTCTCATCAGTTGGTATGGAATGCGGCTTCTCTGGAGTTTAGGTGAATCCCAGTGGAATGGTAGGTACAGATGTATCATTCATTTGATTCCCACTTCTCAATGTGATGGCACTAACATTACCCTTTGGATTTGGAGTGGGTTGTGAAGGTAGATTTCTGTAATTCTCACTTACATGTTCATGGAGGGCGGTGGAAATATGGCTCATTTGAGTCTTCAACTCCCTCAGCTCCAAAACTTGACTCTTTAGCTCATTCTGTTGATTAAGAACAATTTGCTTCATAAGGTCATCAGTTTTAGAATATACCTTGGGTGGGGGATTCCCTTGTTGCTGAATTTTTGATGTTTGAGCTTTAAATCTCCTTTGTGGTTGTAGGAACCCCTGTTGGTAAGGTGGAGGTTGTTGGAAGTTAGGTTGAAACGGGGGCCTTTTGTTGTTTCCCAAAGCCATACCTCATGTCTGATTGATCATTCCACCCTTGGTTTAATGTTAGTGAAAATGAGTCATACTTCTTTTGGGGATTTGGTTGTTGTTGTTGCTGATATGGTCTCCCAGGGAATACTGTTACACAATCTTCTGTTTCTTGTAGTTGGGGGCAATAGTCAGTTGGGTGGCTTGTCTCAGTGCAAATGCCACAAGGCCTTGAAGGAGGGGGTAGATATGTCTTTTGTGCCAAAGAAATTTGCCTCGCCATAGTGGTAAATTCTTCCAACTTGGTATCAATTAAATGACTTTCAAGAGAAGAAGTACTTACCTAATGTACTCCCCTGACATGTGGTGTTCCTTTATCACCAAATTATTGGGAGTTTTGAGCCATCTTGTCGATCAATGCATGTGCGGATGCTGGTGTCTTGTCCACAAAAGCTCCTCCAGCTGCAGCATCAACCATGCTCCTCTCCATGGGTGTGAGTCCATCGTAGAAGTATTGGATGAGGAGTTTCTCACTGATTTGGTGATGCGGACAGCTTGCACACAACTTCTTGAATCGCTCCCAGTACTCATACATTGACTCCCCTTGTGCTTGCTTGATCCCATAGATCTTCTTACAAATGTAAGTGGTCCTTGATGTTGGAAAAAATCTTTCCAATAAAAGACGTTTTAAATCATTCCAACAAGTTACATCCTCGGGTTGTAAATAGTATATCCAATCGTTCGCAGCTCCATCAAGTGAGAATGGGAATTCTCTTAATTTAAATTGATCTTCAGAAACATTTCTTGGTTTTAAGGTTGAGAAAACCACATTAAATTACTTAAGGTGTTTGTTGGGATCTTCACTAGATAAGCCATGAAACATTGGAAGAAGGTGAATTAATCCATATTTCAATTAAAAGTCCAAATCGAGGTTTGCGTATGCAATACAATTTGGTTGATAGTTAATATTCGTGGAATCCAATTCTCGAATGGTTCTATTAAGTTCATTTCCATTATTTCCAGCCATTATTTCCTCTTTTATGTTTGAATTTGAATAGCTTCCAATTTCAATGTTTCCAGAAGAGAGGAATTCACCAACTGGTTGAATATTGAAACATCCCGTAGACTGAGAATGTCTAATTCGAGCTCAAAGGCTACGTTCAATCTCTGGGTCAAGATCTAAGAAATATTCGGGATTATTTCATGTCATAAATCAAATAAAAATGAAAAGAAAGAAAGTGGAACATAGTAAAATAAAATCATAATTTTCAGTTGATGGTCTAAAAGAAAAGAAGAGGATGAAAAAAAGGAAAACTTGAGAAAGGGGAAAGATGAAAGAGAGAGGTGAAGAAAATAATAAAATGAAAAATAAAAGAAATACCTATTAATGGTTGAATAATGTACTTGCCTCCCCGGAAACGGTGCCAATTTTAAAGAGCACTGTTGTGGGTGCCCTCAAATTATTAGTGTGATTTTGGGGTACTTTGGTGCAGCCGAGTGGCTGACCAAGGTCGTCTCTCAAAGCAGGAAGGGAATTTAACAACTTAATAACGATATTATAAAATAATAAAATATAATAGAGTAAAAAAACTACATTAAAAGATTGGGTTTTTTTATATTTTATGAATCTAGATGATTTTTTCTGGAAGAAGATTGTATATTTTTTTTGTTTTTAGTTTTGAAATGATTTTCGATTAAAATGACACAACAAGAAGATGTTTTTTTAGAAATCTATTTTAAAAGGCGTAATTGATCTAACTCTACCTCTTCATTAACTTATTAATCATTATAATTTAAATCAATATCCACATAATTATGATCCCCTAATTTTTTATCCCTCGAACCCTATGAGAGTTAACTTATCTACAAAGATGAAATTACTTAAACCCTAGGCAAGCTTCAGAACACGCAATCACAACACCCTGCTTTGATTGTTGTTCTAAGGATAGCTTATGGTCACTGGTTAATTAGAGCACCTATCCATTCTATAAATGAGGATGAACTGTGTTTATAGATTATATTTGAACATTAAAAATTTATCCTGGGTGGTCTTGTATTACCGATTAAGATCGCGCTCGCACAATTTACAAAAAATCTTGACCTCGCGTGTTTCGTATTAATTATTCAATTTCTTGATTAGTTTCTTATAATTTAAAAACATAGTTCATCGATCATACTATTTTAATTAAATTAGTTCATTGATTCAAAATAATTGAATGAAGAAGTATAGAGGTCGATCGATTACTAAAATGAACTACTCTTCCAATGGTGGCGTAATCATCGTAGAAGCGTTTTTCATGTGCAAAGGTCTATAATGGGTATAACCCAATAACGTTTCTACTCAAGAATTCCAGAACAAATAGGATGTCTAAGAGATGATGAAATTTAAACAAAACAGATGAAACAAGAAGAAATAAAATATGAACAAAGATGTTTATTACAAAAACAAAATCATTACAACATGATGGAGAGAAGAAGAAGGCTTCGTCGAAAAGATCCTTGCTTCAAGAGCTACCCTTATTGAAATGCTTTGATAATTGGAGGGGATCCACATATCTTCTGCCATAAACTTCCCAATGAGCTTCCAAACCCCACCAAATGAGAAAAATACCAATTTATAGACTGTTGAGGAGGTTAGGTTCAAAGTGGTTTCAAGTGTGAATGGAGAATCTTGGCCAAATATTCTATTCCAACTTGCACCGCCAATTGGACCACCAAAACGGGTGAATTGGTCGGCCTTCCAGAAGGATAATATGTGTGGATATGGGTTCCCTATCTTCTCTCAAAATTGGGGCTCAATAAAACCCCGGAAGAAGGGGTTATGGCCGAAATATAGAAGCTTTTCCATTCTGACGTGTCCAGCCCACCATTGACTTTATGGACCAATTACTCCATCCAAATGCATTATTTTGATCTAGTGTCCCGAATAAAAGTTGTAGAAGATTATGTTAGGAACACTGTAACAAAATTTAAAGTTCAAATAAAAAATTTAAAAATATTTATCTTTGAAATACAACAGTGCACTATAAAGGGTAAAACTGGAATTTTCACCAAATTTTCAAATGAATGATCAAATCCCAAATATTTTATAAATAAACATATTTAACACAATGTGAGGAAATTATTTCATTTATTATCAATAAAATATTAAAAAAAATAGTGTTTTATTAGTAATACTCGGAATCTATTTTTCTAGGAACAAACAAGTATCCTATTCACTTTATTTATTTATCAAACCCCAATAAATTACACATTGTGACACCCATATTCTCATCATGTATTCTTTTTTCCACGATGTAAAATCCACCTACATACATTTTCTAATAGTAGAGTCCCTCTAGACTTCACTTTAGCCACCTATGAGAACCTCGGTCTTTAGAAACATAAAAATGGTTGATCCATGAAAATCTAGGCCCCAACACACAATCTTTAAAATGAATATTCTATTTATATTTTAAAAGGTAAATTTTTTGAAGAAAAATTTATCAGAAGAGTTATTTAAATAAAATATTTTTTAAATATTTTTCAAAAAAAAGGATATTTTCCTCAATAATTTTTTAAATGATATTTTATATCATTTCTATTCATCAATACAGGAATCCCTTTTTAACACTCTATGTATATGTTGTAATGATATCATCCTTATTCATCCTCTAGATGGTTTATGACTTATTGGTACATTTATAGTATTTCCATCATGTATCTTGATTCCATTTTTAAACACTTTAAAATAATAAAATTCCCAATGACCATTGAACATTGGATTTCCCAAATTTATCCATATCATTTATCATGGAAATTACCATTTCCCAAACTATATTCCATTTTATCTATGGTTTATAATAAGATAGTTATTTGATTATTTTGGAAAATATTGATAAATATATATTACTTATTCAATATAAATATTTGATAAGGAGTATTATTTATTTTTATTCAATATGATGAATGATTTGGAATGGTAATGACAAGTGGGGACCCGACATTATATAGCCCTTTGATTCACTGATATTTTATAATGAGAAAAATAAGATTCCAAAATAAAATGGGTTTCTACATATGGTTTCATAACATCTTGTGAAAGTACTTTATGGTTAATGTTTTCATGTTCTTGAGACAAGACACCCAATAATTTAGCCGGGATTCATTTTTATTCAGTTATTATTTATCAATGTTATTTTTTGTCGACATATCTATGGATTCATTTCATTTTGAATTTTTTGGTTAAATAGAATGTGCTTCTCTTTATTTCCTTTCTATAATTATTTTTCCTTACCTAGTTATTTTAATGGAATGTTTTTCAATTTATTTACATTTCCATATTGATTATACACTTTATTTTTAGTTTATTGATATCTTGGTATTTTATTTATTTAGTTACATTTCCATTGAATAATTATTATTGAATCATTATTTCTTCCTCTATACATTAACTTATGATCTTTTAATATCACCAGTATTTTTTCCCTTCTCAAGGATTACAAGAAGTGTACTAATTAATATATTTAAGGATACACTCTGTGGATGAAGGTTATTATTCTTAATTGAATTTTTTAATTACTGTATTAATATTGAATATAAGACTCATGTAAGTATCTGGTGTACCAAGACTACTAAACTATTTAGTCTTTTGGGATGTGACTTACATATCTCCTATTCCCATGAATGATTGCATGAAACCTAATCCAAGATTTTTTTTGGTTTGGTTGATTTATTTGTATCAAAGCTAGGTTTAATGAAAACCATGGGATCTAGATTTAGGAAAACAAAAATTACAGAACATATCCCTAGTGTATAATATGAGGATAGGTATATAAAACCCACCATTAATTTTTTAAAATTAGAGATTATGTGGGTGTTTCTTGAAATACATCCTTGTATGGATAATACATGTTGAAGTGGTTCTAGAACAGATGTACTTAGGTCGAACAACTCTGACATGATATGTAGGGACTAACTGAACATAACATGGTACACCTTAATTGTATTTAATACGAACATAGAATGAAACTATCAGGGGATATGATTAGGATAATTAACATTATATTTACATTACATTATGATGAATTTGAATATAAAATTAAAATCTATGATATAGGTTAAACCTATGGGTTTTTAGATCGAGGATATTTTTTCATTATTTATAAATCCTAAGGATTATATTTTAGATAATCGCTATATCGAGGAAGCATATATGTTGAAATAAATTTAGGAAGTATTTATGTATTGGGTTTACACAGATAACTTTAGATAAAAGGTTATTTAATGAAAAAAATTATTCATATATTTCCATCAATGTTATTTTAAATTTTTTTTTAATATAGTTTTAGAAAAGGAAAACCTGAATGTCAGGTGAAAACCCATCTAGTCCGGAAAGGCTATAGAATACATGAACACTTAAGAAAAGGAAGATAATTGTTTCAAGCCAACCACTTACTTACTCAATGTCCTTGTTGATATTTAATTGTTTTTAGTTGAACAATATGAAGAATAAATTTTAATATTGAACCAAATGTGTAACTATTTAGTTTTAGAGATTAACATTGTAACCATATTTTGATTAGAGAATAGTTAAAGAAAAATGTAAAGACATTTAACTCTTTCATGGGCCTTATGATCCATTAAATATTTATTTAAGTGCTTCAAAGATAAATGTTAATTTTTTGTTACCCCTTTCTTTAAGTATGTTTCGAATTAGATTTTGATCAAAACAAAACAAAAATATATAATTGTTCATATGAAATTAAAATGTATCACGTAAGTATATTTCCGTATATTATGTAGCTTTAAATGTTTTTATCCAAATAAAGAAATGTTTAAAATAAATATTGGCCTAATATAATAATCGTTGTCAAAATGATGGTCTTTTAAATCATCTAACATTTAAAATTTTGAGTTGATAAAAATTTCTGTGATCATTCACCGGTTTCTTATTGAAGAGATAAATCACTCCCTGTCAATATTTAATATTTTAATCCATTTGTGTATCTCTATATATAATAGGATTTCTCTAACATGGAGACCTATCTTTATATTATTCATTTCACCATTGTACTCCTAATTCACTCATTGATAGAGGAATTCATAAAAACCCTTCTCATGATGTTTGATTTAAAAAATTATAAATATAAAACAATTCATCACTATGATTGAGTATAAATAGCATTGATTAAATTTAATTACGGTTGAGAATGTAACACCCCAAAAATTTTAAGTAAGAACATTGTATTCGATAACATGTTTGACACACGACACCAGGAACGTAAGTTAATTTAATATCCCAGTACATTATAATATATTGTATAATTTAAATAAATTCAACATATTTTATAGCATGAAATTCATGTGACACTTAGTTAATGTATGCCTCACACAACAACATGTATCTTCAATGGATTCCATTATACACAAGGATGAGTTTTACTGAACAATAGTATATTAATAAAATATTAATATTTAATATTATAAGATATACGATAGTAGTTAAATTAGCTTTTATGAATAGTATTAAATAAAATATTAAAATATAATTTTCCATAAATATGAAATTAATTCATTGGTTACTAATTAATTAGTATGGAATATAAAAAGAAATTGAATATAAAGTGTACTTTTTTATAAAAAACTATTTTGATTATCAAAAAGATATTTTATGCTAATAAATTAAATTAAATACAATTAGTGAATGAAATTATTAAAATATATAATATATATCAAATATTTTTAATATTCTTCTAATATATTTTATAAGCATAATATAAGAACAAACTCAATATTTTTCATAAAAATCAATATATTTATAAAGGCAGTTTTACCGCTTATAATGGGGAACCAAAATTAAATCTATTTTTGTAACATTTATAGAATATATATGAAAAAATTAACTTCAATTTTGATGTAATAATTTATATATTATTTTATGGTAAATGTTTGGTATTTGTCTTTGAATTTTCATTTTTTGTTGAATATAAAAAATTGTAGCTTTTAATTCAAAACAAAATTTTAATCTAATTTATTTTCATGGTTAAATTATTATTTTAATTAGTTTTATTGATTAATTTGATACATTTATAATTAATTACTCCAATTTAGGTCAATTTTTGAAATTTCTCTTTAAAATTAGATATAAAAATCTCTCAATCTTTTGAGTGTTTTTACATTAAAACCATGCATTGTCGTCTCATCTGTGGGATTAATTTTTAATTAATATAAATCACTTCTATGATTAAAATTATGAAAAATGGATTAAATATTTGGAATATTAGTAAAATATATTTTTTAATAATTTTATCTTACTTTATCAAATGTAATATTAGTGAATCAAAATAAAATTAGATACGTAGATTCGGGTCAAATCAAGCCCAATAAGGGACTAAACCTTAATATTATGGGACAAAATGTCCTATAAAAGTTTCCGAAAACCATTTTCATATAATATTTAGACCTTATAATACCTTTTTATAATGTTTTACATTATATGTTCCACTTTAAATTCTGTAATATTTTTTTTAATAGATTTTTCTAAAATTTACAAGAGTGTCATGACTCATTCACTATAAAACTGCACAAACCCCTTCAACTACCTCACAAATGTAAAGAATCATTTTTAATGACAAGATCATAAAAAATAGATTCTAAAAATTCTTAACTTAATCCTATAATCCTCTATTTTGGGAATAAAAAAATCCAAGGATGACCTACGGTGAAAAAAACGGGGTTACCCAATAAAGAGGTAACATATTTCCTCAAGACCTTTAGTTTTATTTCAATTAACAAACCCATGAAATATCCTTCATCAATTATTATTTAAAAAAATATCAAAAATATACATATATATTTTTTATGTTATGTTTTTACCTATACCTACACAGAAAAATCCATCTAATGGGTAACTTACTTACCGTTTATGTGTATGGTTTACTAATGGATCACAAAATGGTGATTGTTTGTTCTTCCTTTAACACATCTCATTATGGGATTTATGATTTTCATTTGGTTTAGATATGTTAAAAATTAAATTTATAATTTTTTATGATTCATTAATTTTTATATAGAACATAGATTTATGCTTTCCATTTTGTGTAAATATGATTACATCGATTTGTGGAAGTGTAGACTATTGACTCCCAAAAGTGATAGTAGTTGATCACATGATACATGGAATGTATAAATGATGGATTTAATTAATAATAAATGGAATAAAAACATATATATTATATTTATTAAACAATTACATTTATGTAAATATTATATATATAATTTTATTTATTACCATTTCACACATATTAAAAATTATAACATCATTCGTGGATGTATGGACTACCACATCCTCAACATGAAGTGATTCCTTTTATATTAAATTATATAAATATATAAGTATATATGATTAAATTATATGGTATTTTTGATATAATTTATAATCTGTAATGAATAATTTGGCATACCTTCATTCTTTAATAATAATTGAAAAAAGGTAATGTTACTCATGTGTACATATAGCCTACCATCTCCATGATTGTAATGTTGAATCATTTATCATTACCATATTTAATTATTGGAATTAAAAGTAAAATTTATTTATAAACATTATAATTATTTAATGATTATTATTCTTGAAATGTTTTAAAATGACCACTTTTACTATAGTTGACCTACCAATGTTATTTTATAAATCTAAACCATATTTGGTTAAAACCCTTAACGTAAAAATAATTGATAAAGTAGTTTTATGAAACATAGTATCATGTGAAATAAGATTTATGGTAACCATGAATATTCCAACAATGAAATCTAATAATTATCATATGTTTTTTTATTCAATAATATCAAAAAATACATGGAATGTCATACTCAAGGTAAGGGATTTTCATCTCCCATTTTACATATGTGAGATAAATGTTACATTCAAACCGTACTTATTTTTTTGGAGTGTCAACTGACCCTTTTGATATATTATATCATTAATAAATTTAACATAATATCATTTAAAACTATAATTTAAGGTCATTCCTTCCTGAGGCATATTAATTAAATTGTTTCATAGTTGGATGAGACACTTTGTAATGTTTAACAATTATTTTCCTCAAGAATAATTTTGATCATCCTTCACTTATATTTGAGAAAATTATTTCTCTGTTGTTCAATAAATCATTTTATATTTCTATAATATGGTTATTAATGACATTTTCAAGTATTTTAAATGCTTTCCCACTCTTTGGTACTCATAATTATTTAGAAAATGTTTTTAAGAAAAATTTACTTCATTATCATTATATTTAGATAACATGTTTACTTTTAATGCCTTGTTTTATAAATAATATTGTAATATTATTTTTATCCTTTCCATGAAATTATATATTCATTTAATATTTACCATCCTTTACTTTTCCCAATGTTTTCAAAGGAATATTCTTGTCCCTTTCCAAACAAGGAATTTCTATAACATTTTTACCGTGAAAAATGAATGATATTATTATCTCACATGACATATAAAGATTTATCCACTATTAATTTCATTGAATAATCCATTTAATTTTTAAAATGGAAATTTTTTTATGATTTTTTTCTCAATATTTATATTAAAATAAAATATTCTTTAAGTTTTTTTAAAAAAAGGATCATTTTCATAAGAATTTTATAAAATAAATTTTATATATTTATATTTATCAATGAAAGAAGGCCATTATATTTACCTCACTTGTGATATGTTTTATTGAAACCATATTTATTATTTCTATATATGTTTTAAGATTTTTTTATAAAAAGATAATATTGAAATACATTTCCAAGATTACTTTTGGATAGTACAGTTGAAAAATTAAAATTTCTTAAGTTTACAGAACACTGAATTTACCCTAATTACGTATATTATTTTTTATTTATATTAAAATTTCCACTAACATAGTCCATTTTAAATATAGTTTCTCCGTTTATAGTTTATTGATTAGTTTGAAAAATGCAGATTAAACAATATTCATTATTCAATAAGGATATTTTAAAATCCATGTAGTTTATTATGATTATTGGATATGAAGAAATATTTGGACAAGAAATTAATGGTGGGGCCTTTAATTTATATATCCCTTCAACTCATCAACATTTTCTCATGAGAAAAATATATTTCATAGATTAAATGGGTTTTGTACATTTTTTTTAAATCATATTTTGTAATGACTTAATGGTGTAGGTTTTCATGCTCATGAGACATGAATCATGATAATAAAGCATTTCCTTTATTTTGATTATGTTATTATTTGTCCAAGTTGTTATTCATCAAAATATGTATGGATTCATTTGATTGTCAGTTATTTTGTTATATGTCATGTGTTTTATTTTTTTACATTCCCATATTAATTTTTCATTACATAGTTATTTGAATGGAATTTGATTCCATGTATTTACCTTCCATATTAATTGTAAAAATCCTTCCTAGTTTATTAATATCATGGATTTTGGTTTAGTAATTTAACATTCAATTTGATTATTATAATTTATATTTTTCTGATTCCATTATACTTTATACTTACAAAGAATTTTAGATCACCCTTATTTCGTTTCCATTTCCTAGGATCCCAAGAAGTGTACTAAAAATGATATGAGAGGATATTCTAGATGGAATAAATTTGTTTCCTTCTAATAAAAATCACTTTAATTGTAATTATTGTACAAATTTATAGTAAAATATTCATATATATATATCTGGTTTACCAAGACTGCAAAAATGGTTGTCCCTTGGGGATTCAATTTACATGTATATTATGCCAATTTAATGGAATTATAAAACAAAATCAGGGATTCTGGTGGTTGGGATGCTTCCAAATTTATTTTAATAAATTTATTAATTTTATTTGATAGTTATTGAAATTTCATTTGGGATAATCTTAATCCTAAATGATAACAATACCTTTAAAATTATTTCAATAAAATTTATGAAATTTTAACTCTAATAAAATTTCCACTAAAACATATTCTTTACATAAAAATCTCCAAAATGTCACTAATATCTACAGATTACAAAAAATTGGTTTTTATGAATTCTAAAATATGATCATTTTTAAAATGATTAACTATGACAGTATCCATAAATATTAGGTTAATGAATACACAATTTCTTCAAAAAATTTATAGATTGTATATATGCTTCTTGATTATTGTAACCATAATAAAATTGGTAAAAAAACATAAACAATTTATTTCTATAAGTGAAATACATTAATATCTCATCAATTTTATGTTCACCTAGTTCCTTCTATGGCCTAGAAATTATAATTTAGAAGAGTTATTAGACAATTGTAGTGCGATGGTTCCCCAAATTTATGAAAATCAATTATAAATGCATCCTTTGGACGAGATTAATTTCATTCAATCAATTTAATTATTTTAACTCAAAAAACTTTTCTTTATTCCCTTTCTTTCCACACATAAATCATTTCCCCCATACACTAAGACTATTTATAGGGTATATCCTTCCCCATTTAATACATTATTTATGTTTTACCTTCATTTTTATATGGTATCCACCAATGAAACCCAGTAAAAACTCCATCATTCTCTAATTTGGTAGGGATGAATATTGATTTAGGAATAAAATGATAATAGTATTTCAGGAAAAATAAATTGGTATGAACCTAATATATTTCAATTAAAATCACGATATAATTTGGTTAATATATGTTACCACCTTGTAATTCTTGTTCAATATTAACATGACCCCTTTGAGTTCTTGTAAATAAATAAAACTAGAAAGCATAGAGTGAAAAATAATTAGCACAGTGAGATTTCCATGGAATGATTTTTTATGATATCTAAATATTTGCATATTATTTTATATATAATAAATATTATTTTTAAACTAGGTCAATAATTATAATTATTAATTAAAATTATTCAAAATTTATTTTATGGAAGATGAAAATAATTTTAAGAATATCCCTTAGAAGTATCAATTTCAAGTGCGCATTATGGCGTGTTTTTTGTGTATAAGGTTATACTCGATTAAACCTCAATGATCCCTTTTTAGTGTTCTTAACCAACATCTATAATGGATCCAAATCCACATATAGAATCTAGTAAGGTATTTATTTCTAGCAATACCGCATAATATAAACCTTACCAAAACATTAATGTTTTTATATACCTATCCTCATGTTCTATCAGGGTAATGTTCCCTAATCTATATCTTCATAAATCCAGTTCCTATGGTTTTAACTAAACCTCTGCTGATACCAACTGTAGTCACCTCGATCCAAGATTCCCTTATCTGGTGCCTCTTATTAGTAAATTTGGATAGTATAAATGGGTCAAAATTATAAAGGACTAATCATTTTAGTATCCATAGTGAACTATATACATACATGAATGTGACAATAAATTTGAATACAAAATATAAAATATAATTTTTATTCCTGAAGATAAATTATTATATCAATATAATTCCTACATATTAGTCATAGAAAAAATTGTGGATTCATAGGGAAATGAAAAAATTAAGTATTATATCAAATATTTGTTACATGTTAAATAATGTGAAATAAATAATAAATCAATGAGAATAATAAATATAGAATCTTAAATAACATATCACACGTTTAATTAAAATAACTGGATAATGAGTAACAAATACAGAGATATAAATAACTAAAAATAAATGATATTTAAATAACTAGATATGTAATAATCAATGTGGAATTGTGCACAACTAAAAATCATGCCATTGAATCAATAACGTGAAGATCATAATGGGATAATGAATAATCAATATAAAAAGGTATATAACTAAAAATAATTCCATTTAATCAATTAAATTAGAATGGAAAGCATCTATAAATCTTCTCATTCTGAAAATATATTGGATAATTATAACTTGATCAGAAAGAAGGTAATTGTTGACCATTGGTTTCCATGTCTCCCACCTATATAGAACCTTTACCATCAAGGCCTTTCATAAGACTCTTTAAAACATACTGGGTGAAAAAACATTAGCTATGGCTAGACAATTTATTCATCACATTAGAGTAATGATAAATCAAGGGGATTACATTAAATAGTCCCCAACCCATTTCATACCATTCAAAATAATTCGTTATTTTTCTAATAATCTATTTAATTCCAAAAAAAATGTGTCTTATGGAATATCCATATTGAGTAATAGATACATATTTGTCCACATTTTCCAAATTTATCAATATCATTCAATATATAAATCATAGGTAAAAGTTTATATGGTTTTGGAAATATTAATATAATTTACTACTAAAAATAGATATATAATATCCAATAAATATGTTAAAAAGAATTATTTTTTAAATAAATGTTAAAAATAAAAAATAATGTGTGACTACTTAAAAACATTAACCACTTAGTAATTTTAAAGGCAAATATCATCAATATAATATTTTAAAATGATACATAAAACACTAGGATGTGTGAATTAATCACACAATTACATGTAAAAGGATCAGTGAAAACACTATATATTAGTGAATCATTGTATAATAACAATGGAATATCATTGTAATTTAAATTGTGAAGATGTCCATTACCTTATGATTTATTTTTTGTTTTATGTTCTTTAAACACATGTATAGCGGTTTTAAACTTTTTTTAAAGTTATAATTGAAGATTATTAAAATGTTTGAAATTATATATGATTCTTTTATATCATCTTATCATCTATATTTTAATAACTTTATTATTATTTTGTTAGTTTTTAGGGATATTTTCCATGTTTTTCATGTATGTTATGATTTATTATTTTGTATTACTCTTACTATGGAAATGATATAATAAAATACTGAATATATACCATGTTCTAATTATAATATTTATTCTTTATACAATTATTTAGTTCATTCCATAAAATATTGTGTTTTGAAATTAAATAAACCATTATTAGAGATTGTTAGTTGTACCTACACATTAACAATGTTTCCATTTTCATGTAATATAAAGAGAATGAAAAGTACATTACCTATATAAATACATATATATTATAATCTATGTACAATTTTTTTTGTCATATATATCACATATTATAGTAAAAACAATCCTTCATGAATTCCATGTAAATTAGGATTGAGTCATATTGCTTTTCAAAGCGGTAGTCTGTTGTTTTGACGAGCGACTCTAACATACAAACAAAAAATAAAAAACATGAAGGTATGTGTGGTATAATTATTATAAAATAATAAAAACATAATTAATATCATATATATAATATATAAACTATAAATAATTAATTATCCCCCACAACTAAATTTGGTAATGTAAAACTGAATAACATTGATTCGTGAGAGGGTAGTCCACCGTATACATGAATGACGATTTCATAACACATTTAATGGATGTGTGTGAATTTCATGGTCATAAAAATATAAAAAACATATCATTATATTAATCATACTAAGATTATTATATATTACTTCTATAATAATAATTATATCATGTGGAGAAGGAAATACAATAAATTTTATGAGAATAACATTACATATTCTTCAGGTTTCCTCCTATGGTTTTCATTAATTCCTTTCTAATTTTGCTTTAATACATTGATAATTCCTTTATAATGATAGTTGATAAGTATGATTACGTATTATGTAGGTTTTTTCTATCCAAGGTGGTTTTAATTTCTGAATATTGAGGGATTGGGTTGGCCATTAAAAAGTTGGGTGGTTCGAAAACATGTAAATATTTGAATGTATGAGTTCTTGAAACATTATTATCCATGTAATTCTGATCCAATAATTTATCAAACTCCATAATATAATGTATGAAATATATATATTTCCGTCCAATTTTTTTTGGAAATGTCTATAGGTCATTTGGACCATTGTGTTTAATTATTATTCAAATGGTTAACTCGTTTTTATCTTAATCATTGTAATTAATTTTGACTAAATTCACTAGTATTTTTATAAAATATAAATTTGAACATATTTGAAATTATAAATTATACTTATTCCAATTATTCAATACATTTATATAAATTTATACCACATAAGTCGAAAAAATTAATTCAAAATTAATATCTTGGATGTGATGAGAAAGTGGGTTTTGAAAGTGAAATTGTTCAAAAGATGAACATTTATATATATATAAATTCAATATAAAAATGATTCCAATAAAATAATTGAATTAATATATTTATATTTTATCTAATTTTACTTTAAAAAATTCAAATATAGTTTTTCATTACAAATTATTTAAATGAAAATTTAGTTCTTAATTACAATCCAACATTCTTTAATATTCATCAATAAACGATACTATTATGAAATCAAAAAAATACTCCCTAAAATTATTTTTAAATTCCTATCTCATAAATTATGTCTATATTTTTTTATAGTAAAATTAATAATGATTCCAAAAATAGTTTTATGATAAGTACACCACAGAAGTCGGTTAAACTACCTTTAGAATAAGATTACTATTTTTGTGTAAAATAGGTTTATTCTTATTTTAGGCGTATTAAATAGATTAGATGAATATAAAAATATTATATTGAATATATAATATATTAATTACATTAATCCCATTACTAATTATAATAACATAAATTTCTTAAGGAAAACACTTATGACACATAATAATATTATTTATAAAAAATATTTCCTTTTCATTCAAATGGTTTTAAAATTCATTTCTAGTTAATTAGAAACAAATTAATTCAACCCCATATTTTCATGAGTTATTTTTTACAATTCATAAACTTCATTATAAATGTATGTGGATTTTTTTCATTTAAAATACTAATATTATTATTATTTTATACAACATGGTCTTACATGTAATTGAAGCTATTGAATAAACTCAATGTTACATGAAACTGAAGCTAACACAGTATTGAGTGATTGGAAGATACATAAAATATTGGATTTATTAAAATTATTAAATATATTTTAATTACATTGGATATTATGTTTATTTCTATACCTGGGGTTATGATTCATACACTATCAATTTTGATGTTCATATTTTAAAATTTTTGGGTGTTACACACAGTGATCTTATAAGGTCGAAGGAGAAAATAGAGACTATATACAAAATGATCTTGGTGGATTATTCTCACTAAAATATGTATATACTCGAAAAAATGTTTTGTCATGGATTGGGTAGTATATACTTTTTTCTCATGGTGGAGGGGCTACAGTTATGAGATTCATGTTTGGTTCACAAATTTTATTTCAGAAGAAGATGTTATTAATCCCAATTCATCTTATTATAGGGGTTAAATAGTTATAAATCTATAATGTTGAGTAAAATATCTTCTAATGATATATAATTGGTTTTTTTGGAACCAAAAAACACCCAACAACTCTCACATCCATAATTTGTAGACCATCGTTCCAAAAGAAGGCGTTTATTGGATAATGTTTCCAATGAAACATAAGAACTCACATTGGTTGAGAAAATGGGAACACAGGTTCATCACATACCTTTGGAGGGGGTGAGGAACTAATTCAAATTCTAAGATACCCTTATAGATTTAGGTCATGTTTAAATGTTCATGAATTCTTTGTTCCTTCCCATGTATGTTTTTATGGGTCACACTTAAAGATATGGTTAATCAAGACTACACATGGGTTTGGAATCATATTTTTATATTTGAAGTTCTCCATAAATAAAAGTATATGTATGTATCCGAAGTTCTCCAACAATTTTATCCATTTATGGATATATCCCAGATTATTTGGTCCTTTACTAAATTAATTTGAACTTCCAGCCACATGGAATGGCACAATGGAGTTTATCATCATCATGGGGATGTGAGTCATTTTGATTTCATGATCAAACCTATATGCTGGGATATTTGTTTATCCTTGTGAGTGAAATAAGAACCCTGATAGTTCATTGTCGCTTAATTGGACATGTCACCATTTTTTTGTGTGACAAGGAGAAAACCACATTGTTAAATGTTATGAAACATGGATGTCTATGTGAAAGGATTCCCAATCAAAATGATGTGGAACTTATGCTGAGAAGGCACGAGATACCCCGATGATATATAGTCTCATGGGTTAATATGACCCTACTAGAGATGTTTCCTAGAGAATAATTTGGTGATTTTTTAGTCGGTTTTGGACCTTAGGGTGGATTCGTATGTATCCTAGTTAATTAGGAATAAAATCCGTCATAGTTCATTTTCACTAGGACATATACCATAGAAGAGGACCATTATGGGATCATGATTATGGTATATGAATGGGATATTCCCAATAGGTGTTGCTTCATTGGAAATATAGCCCTTTGAATTTGGAAGTATGGTTTTAGTGATTATACCTTATATGAAGACCATTTGGTTTGAAATTTGGGAATAATTCTATGGAGAACTCCCATTTGATACTTTGGGTCATGCATATGTCCGGATCACCACCAAAATCGAAGCCCATTTATGTTATTCTCATTGTGAGAAACAAGTGGAGATAATGGATTTAAATAATTCATATCCCATTCCATCTACAAATGAATGGTTTTAGATCCAAAATGATGATAGGGAGAGGGCATGGTGTGTGCCAAATCCCTATCATGTTTTCCTATCCTAGATAATAATATTTGGTGATATATTTAGATATATACTAAGTGAAGGAGTAGATGAGAATTATTTCCTCCTCCAACAAGAAACGCTATGGGAATACCTCAGTGGTAGTGCCCTAAATTTTATTATAGGGAAAAGGGAAGAATATTCAACATCAAAACTCATCGAATGGAAAGGCCAAAATTTTTCCTTAATCCATAAAACACTGAGGATCACATGAGTACACCAAGGTAGTAACACTCATTACATTAGGAATATAGACTCAGGGTCATTTTGAGGGTTATTCTTACCACTGAGTTAACCCACCTGAATCCTTTTACCATGTGTATGTACAGTCAATATAGAAAAATAGTGTTCCCAATGATGTTATCAAAAATGTATTACATTGGGAGATTCATATTTCTGATGCTGTTAGACACGTTCATAGTGGGGATAACAGGGGTTGATGATAAGACCGAAGGAAATGATTGGTTCTAGAAAGTGGTATTCCCTAGGATGGCTTATTATGTATAGCTTGTTCTTATATGTGAAAGGGTTTACACCACATAATGGGATACTGTAAGAGTGAGGGGGCCACCTATATACCCTTGTGGTATACAAACCATAGTTTGATTCATGTAGCATTTTGTTATGTGGTTTTTAGTTCCTTCAACGTATAGTTTGGCTACACAAGGAATGGTTCATCCATTATAGTGTTTTTCTATTTTGGATAACATTGAAAAAAGTGGCAACAAGTTTTCTTACAATAGAAATTGCACTCGTAGTGGGTTTTTTTGGGTTTTCAGATGATTAAATGAGTTTTCATTTTCATATTAATGATATGTGAATTGATTTACTAGTAGGGAATCATTTAAGGAGTATATATTTTGATGTTCTACACTATTGATCTATTTTGATTCATTCCTCTACATACAAATACCTCTGATTAATCGATCCCCATTTTTTGTTCCCATAGGTTCTATTTATAGAGATGCGGAGGAACGATATACTGTCATTGTAAGTCACCCATGGTGGGTGGTGGAGTGTATTTTTTAGGATCCCATGGAGGACTTCATTAGCTTGTGGCCTTTTTTGGTCGGGGAAATCCATTCTTGGATCTGCAAATGACATAATTTAATTTCTGGGATATTTCAACACCGACATTCGGCATGAATGATTTAGTTTGGGGAAAATAATCTATGAGAGAGGATATCACCCCCTTTACATAAATAAACTTATATCATTTTTGTGTGATGCAAAAATTAACCTCCTCAAACAATTTCCATTCATAGGTTTTATTCATTGTGGCTGACTACCATGTGGAGCACCAAACTCCCATGAAGGTCGGTGGTCAGCAAAGGGATCCTTGAATCATGATGTCATTTCCTTTTTAGTTTTTTAAAATCATGGATCTTTTTTATTATTACTCATACTTTTTTTATTCCTTTACCAAATATATTAATCTTTCTTTTGATTTCATTATAAATTTTGAGGACCCAAAAAATCCACCCTAATAGAATGTGTTTGGATTGGGATGAGGTGGAGGACATATTGATGTAGAAATTAGTGCGGATTTAAACCAGTTTTCAATGTGTTGGTGGAACTAGGAGAGGGTGGCATGACTATATATTGGTTTCTTGATCAATTTTCATTCATTTATTATCTTAGTGAACTTATAAATCCTTCAAATCCGCAAATGCGAAGTGATTTAGTGAACTAAGATCCTTTTATTGTTGAATTTTTCCAAAAATTGAGGACCATCACAAGAGAAATGAAAAACATTTAACCATAAATAGAAATTTACATTTTTTATATAGCGGCTAAAATATCTATGAAAGGGTCATTCCAATGAATCTTTAATCATTGGAAAATGGTATTTGGATTGATATTTCCACAATATATGAGTTCACAGACCAGTAAATCCATATTAGATGATTTTAGGGCCTTTGATCCATTGGGGTTTTTTAGAAACTAACTCATTTATTATAGAATTTTGATATTGAAAAATGGACTGAACCTCTATAGGAAGCCTTTTCTGCTTATGATGCTTCTGCTATTTTGTCGATTGTTCTCTCAACCAGTGATGAATGAATGAAATATCTAATTGATTCTATTGAAAATAAAATCATCATTATCCCACATCATTTTGTCCTTGCACGAATTCTTAGTTATATACAAATGAAATTTAAAATCTAAAAAATGTATCATCTTTATGGATTTGGGATATCGTCCAACATACTGATCATCTAGACTCATTAAAAAATCAACATAATACAAGAAATTTAAAACAACAATATTCTCATGTCCAATATTTCAATAAATGGAGAATTTATCCAAGATTCCCTTACAGTTTTATCCCTTTTGATCAATTATCATTGCTAACTGGAGGAACCATTATAGTCAGCAGGTGAAAAAAATTCATCGCTATCATAACATTTCTTGGAATAAAACTAAAAACAAGAAAATAAGATGAACATCAAAATGGGACCATCGTGCTAGGGTCTCCTTTGGTTTGGTCTAGCGGTCTCACTTTTTGGGACTTCTATAGTTTAAAGGAATTCAAAAACGAGTTTCAAGAAATGTGGATTTATGGAGAGACTTGGGTTTCACAGATATACACCAACAAGAATAAATAGATCATTCCCCAATTGTTGAGCAGGTGGATCTCGAACATAAATACCTTACATTTGTTTCACGCGAATTTCAACATTAGTCTTTGAGACATCCGAATCATACTGGGTATTTCCATGGTTTATTATATGCATGATTGATCTTTTTATCCTTATTATGCTTGTGATGATATGTAATGGATTCTCCCTTTAGAAGAATCTTATTTCCATGTAAATGGATCTTTTGAAGGATGAAAACCCTCGTACAAAAAAAGAATTTATATATTTTTGATTTTATTAATCATTGTGTGGAATGAAGTGGTCACGATACCCCACACACAATGACTAAGGTATTTATAAACCTTTTGAAACATTAATGAATTAATAATCTTATTACCCATCCTAGAAAATGTTCAATTTGATGAATAGGGCTAGAAAATCATGCCTAATAATGATCATTTGTTCCAATTGGAAGGTTTTCGATTAATGTCTCTCTGTTGATGGATTTTACAAGTGAATTATTATTATACTAATTTCAGAGAAAAAAAATTATTATGGTGGATCAATTAGCCAATGGAAATTGAAGTAATCTTTAATTCCCTATGTGGGTGAAAATAAACTATCTACTGAGGGGATTAGTGAGGGACGTTCAACATAGAAGTTGGTAAGTCCCTTCTATATTATCTGGGGATAGATAGAAGTCAATATGGTAAGGATACTAATTTATCAACAACCAATTTATCCAGGGAGCTGGTATCTGACCATAACATTAAAGAAAAAGTGGGGTAATGTCATGTGAATAAAGTGAAAATTATTTTATGGAATATATCAAATTCTAATACTGTTTCCCTTATGAACCTTGCTCCTACTGCTCTATAGCATTGTTCAATGATTAATTTGAGGATTTTTTTAAGATAAAATACCTTTTCTCTATAAGAGAAGGAATTTTTGTTATCCGGAACAATGGGGATCTTATCTATGAGGGGTATACACATTGTATATTTGATCGAAAATTCAATTGTATCAAGATGGTGTGTCATTTGAACCTCCGAATGATACGCTCTGAGAGGAATTTTTTGATGTATTTGTCGATTTGGCTGATGTGTACTTAGGAGGATACCCAATGATAGATTAAACATCCTCCTTCCATGGATTTCAAGCCTTCCCTTACTATATATTATGTAGATAAATGGATCAGATCATACCATTAAATTAAATAGAAAAACATTTTCCTATTATCAAGGATCGAATAGAATCCAAGGCTAGGGGAAAATAGAAGAAAAGAGTTTATAACTCTATTACATGGAAGTAACTAAATGAATCCCTTAATTATGAACATCTCACGAATGATTTGAGGGAATGGGGTTCAATGCCTTATGATGTTGGAAGTAACTTTTAGGATCTAGTTATCAAATATGATTCTTCTATCATGTCATTCAAGAGACTAGAAGTCACCCCGATGAGGTCCCACCTAGCTCACATATTGTTGTATTTATTTCAAGAGAAGGAGGTCACAAGTACTTGCTATAGTTATATATTGGAACCTACCAGCATTATTTAGGACAATAATAATGAAATGATGTTTGTCAATCTTCAAGATCATGACAAGTAAATTACTACCTAGAAAATCATCATAGATACTCTAATAGATACTTACCCTGTTGAGGTCAGAAGTCGATGAGGATGTAGATGATGATAGTTATTCTTATAGGTATGATGATGAAGTCATCCATCCCACCAAATCTAGAGTGGTAGATATTCTCCATTATTAACAAGTTTCTCATAAGCATTTATTCCTAGAATGTTATAGGGTCACTGAAGTAACTAGAAAGCAATTGCATCTACTGGTACAAAACTTATGTCACTATGTGGAACTTATGGAACTAAGAATACATATTACTGTGGAATTTATAGAATCTTTTATGTCATGGGATTCCTTGATGGCCATCATGTTGACTGAAGTTATCTGGGAGGCACTTCCGAGAGAACCATTTTTCGTATAGGGGTTTTCCTCAATCATTTCTACCAAGTGGATTTCAACTTAAGAAAATCCACATGACATGCTATGTAAATGAAATAGATGGATACATGCATTCACTCTCTCAAGGATTGAATTTATTGGTCTCACTAAGTTGAATACATGGTGATAGTTCTAGATCTAGTCAATAATTATGAAGAGGTTGTAACAGGTGTTTACATCAACCCTTATTCCTATTCATAACATGATATTTATCACATTATTCTGCATTGGTAGAAAACTAGAGAGAATTATTAAACTAATTCTTCATTTCTATACACCCCAATGTGTACCGTAGCGCAATAGAGTGCCCCTTGAGATGTCGAGGTTATTATAGAGGGATCTCTTTGGACCATGGAAGATATGGAGGCGGTTCTTATAGATCTAACCAAGGAATTTTGGACTCCATCCCTATCCTAAACTCTTTATAGGGTCTCTTCCCCATGGCTTCCCATGAGGTGTCTCTAGGAATCACAACTTTCGATACATTTAATGTCAAGGATAATAGTTCATTGTCAAATTTTTATTATATTCAACACCATTTAATTTATGCCTACCCATCACACACGAATCTCGATTCAGGTGAGATAAGTATCTAGGAATAAATTGCACAAAAATCTATTAATAATTCTTTGTTATATGCGCAAAAGATACCACCAGTGGTCATAGATGACTATTATAAGGAATCAGCACCAATTAATGTCATTGGAGGAATTGCTTGTGCCAAGGGGGTTATATTTTTAGGACCAAAAAGTCACCACCCAAATAATTGGAGTATTCATAGGTTGAATATTTAGCTAAACGTGTCGATATGACTTTTGTATAGATAAATGTAAGGACATCACCAATAGTGGATGAACTAGATGGGAATTCCCAATTAAATGATAATATCAAAGAGAAACCATGTCCTAGGTTATTGACCATTTCAGATCAAACTACTTGTACCCTAGTAGATGAGGTGTCTTTAGGAGTCGATGTTCTTATTGAGAACACTGAACTCACTCATATGAAGGACACGCCCACTATGGAGGGTGTAATTCAGGAACATAGGGAATTATAATCAGTGACCACTCTGTGTTCTATAATGATTATTCCCTTGGTCACATTTTTTCTGTCATCTAGAATATACTGACCCGGATGCGCATGGACCGATTGAAGGTGTGTCTCTAGATAAACACGAGGCCCATTATCGAACTAAGGATGAAACACTCACTTTATCAAGTAGTGATAACACAATTAGTGTCAGAGATGTTTATATCCCGACAGGAAGAGGTTATTTCTATTCCCCTCTATCTACCCCCTATTGTCGTTGGAATTTAGACACACAATTTTTTTATACATTTTTTCAACAGAAAAAAAATGATATCATGGGTTATTCACTACACTTGGATTCTCCCTTACTAATAATAAAAAAGATGCGGATGCAAAGGGTTCAAATCGTGTTGAGGTTATTAGATAAAGACCCTATCTAGTGGTTGCCATTCCGAAATAAATTTCACAATTTGTGAGTGAATCTGAAGGGGAATAAGAATTACTATATTTCCTTTTTGTTACCCTACTAAGGTTATGGAATGGTATTTAGAAGTTGATATCCCAAACCCTAATGGATGAAATTATAAATAAACTACCCAAGAAACATTTCTCAATTTTATTCCGTTGGTATAGGGGATTTGACTATAATGATATCCATGGAATTGTTTAATAGGTATTCTCTACCCAAGAGAGAATTTGTATGATCCAATATCATCCTTCTGCTAAAAAATCCATGGCCCACCTTTACAGAACAATAATTATTCTCCTAAATGAAATGTTGAGCATTTTAGAATGTCAATGAGGAGACAAAGTTATGCCAGGTAGAATAGTACCATGGTAGAATAACATCATCAAGAGACGCAATGGATTATCCATGAAATGAAAAACCTTAGTCATGAGGTATTTAACAATAAGAAATTAGTAAATGATGTGTAATTACTTGTATAAGAAGAAGATAAGGCCATATTTGATGCAGTTGAGAAGAAAAAGGATTTGCGGGATGGTGCAACGACTAAAAATGTAGCTATTTATAATATTCCTCATGATATCGAGGAATCAAAATAGGTGTTGTTATAGCATTGAAACTAAGCTAAGATTCTCCTATGATCACAATATACCACTTATATAGATAGAACCATAGTTTTAGATTCTCCAATGATTCAATTTATTGAGATTAAAAAATTACTCACTATAGTGCTTCTCCATTTTCTTTTTCTGTAATGAGAATTAATTATAAATGGCTTCATTTGGAATCATAATTTCCACTATACATTGGTTTATTTCAATATTAAGTATAATAAAATTAAAATGATCAATACATGATCTAATTTTTTCATGTGTTGAGGGACTCATAGTGAATAGTTTTGACTATTTTTAGGGATATATTGAAAACCCTGCAAACATTGTGCCTTTTTCATAATTACACTAATTTTTTTCTATAACCTAAATTGGCATGAGTTTAGTGGGAATAACATGACATTTAAATAGGATTCCCTTTTCAGTTTTCTGATCTAACAAGATTTGTGCCTCTTTATTTCATGATTGCTTCATACATTACCTAAACCATACAAAGTGTAAGTCTAGTGAGTTGATACTAAATTTTTCTCTCGGGTTCCCTATGCGTGTTTTCTTACTATATAATTTTTTTCCAATTTTTTTCTAGATAAATTTATATTTTTTGACACCTATACTAGCATTACTGATGCTTCAAGTCAACAATATTTGACCATGAATTTTTGGGTGAGGGCTAGAAAGAGTTTGTAGACCTAGAATGTCCTCATATTTTCCATACATGAATGGTGGATTTTTGTTGATGAGGTTTGTGATTTATTAATATGATACATGGTATGGGGCATAGAATTCATGGGGCATACAGAAGTAAGAGAAGACTCTAATAGAGACGGATTTTATTCTATTTTATAGGCCTTTGTGGAATGATTATATAGAGCCAACATGAAATATTGTGAATAGTCAAAAAATTGTATTATCAGAAAACTGACCATCCATTAATAATAGCCAAGTAATTTTT
The DNA here is from genome assembly GCA_963277665.1 of Viscum album. NCBI lineage: Eukaryota > Viridiplantae > Streptophyta > Magnoliopsida > Santalales > Viscaceae > Viscum > Viscum album. Next base: position 671,914,582 of record OY728137.1, on the reverse strand, counting down.
TGGGAATTTTTAAATAATATAAGACCACAATGGGTTGCCTATCTATTGGGAAATTCTTTAACATTATGATGGATTCTGCATGAAAATTGGATGGAATGATTCTCACAAAAAATTCTCCTATAAAGGAGGGTTGAAGCTTGGTATAGTTTAATGTCTTACTCTAAGGAAAATTCTTGAAGTTAATTAAAATTAAGAGGTAAATTATTTTTCTTATTCATGTTTTTCATACCAAAAATTTTCATTCCATAGCAGGAATGAAGGGGGAAAGAATTTAATCTCTAGTTGGAGGGTTTTAAATCCAAAATTTGATATGGGATATTAAAATCATAAGTTGTACATAGGTAGAAAAATGCATTCATTGGGTAGAACATTCCTCTTTTTGAAATGCCTTTTTCATGGGAAAACTTTGCAGACCCCAGAGAGAATATTTTTCTTTGTCAAAAAATGTTTCCTCTTGGAATTGGCCTATTACAACTGATGGCTAGGGAGGATTATTAGGATCTGACCATTCTAGAAGTAATGTTTGTTTTGTCAAAGGAGGGATATTTAACATTAATGATTCGTTTCTATAAAAAATATTCTATAAATAGGTCTGGAAATTCTCCCAATGCATGTTTCAGTAGGTTATCTATGCAGGTCCAACCAATGCAGAGTGAATGGACATGGGTTGTGTAATTTAACATCTTGTAGTAAGAACATACAGATATGAGTGGGGAATTTTTTTTCTTTTTTAAAAATATCACCAATGGGGAGGGGCTTATAAAGATATTTTTTGTGATGATTTATTTCATGCATGGGAGCATGGGGGGAATCATTATTTTTTTTGTTAGAAAAATCCCATGTTGGTTTGACCCATACACCGGGAAAGGGAATTTGTAATCTTTCCTGCGGTTGGACCCAAGGATTGTCATTGTGTACTAATTATCATGTATTTATGTCATATGATTAAGAAATTTTTATATAATTGATGAATAACCATGCTTTGATTCTATGACATTCTTCAAATATGAGGAGGAAGGATGGTGTAAACCATGATCCTGAGTATTTGTGGAACATGTGGAATGGTATGGGGTATGGAATACATTGAGGAATATTGAGGTAGAAAAATACTCTAATAAGGATGGATTTTTTCCTAGTTGACGTGTCATTTTCAAAAGAAACTTAGGCCAATGTAATGGGAAATATTTTTCATTATCAAATAGATTTATCCCCAAGACACTGACCTTCTATTTCCCATGGCCTAGGAGTTTTATGGAGATGTAAAATTTCTAGGGGTATGAAGTTTGATAATTATAAAGGATGTGTCTATGAATATAAAAAACATTCAGACCATGACTATACATGGAGTTCGAAACTCCATACATTGATCAGACTCATACGTAGGGGGCATATGTTTCTCTTTGATGGATCCATTAATGAGGGACCTGAATGTAAAAACTCTAACAAAACTTTGTACAATTAATACAACAAATTATTCTCTTCCATACACAATAGTTGGTTCTAGGACACAAGGAGTAGGTGTAACTGCATATTTATCATGTGTAGGGATCAAAATAGACATAGTTCTAGAGAAAGGGGATCCTTGTGTTTATTTGAATGATAAATAGAGAGTATATAATTTTTGAACATGTCATGGGGGATGACCAATGTTGGGGGAAATTACCTCTCCTATGAGGTAATCAGGATGGCTCTATGTTGTTTAACATTGAATTGCTAGGATGATATAAGCATAGTTTAATGCCATGTTTCGAGGAGAAGGATGTGTCTATCGAACCCATTTTGATGGGAATAATTCAATATGTTGGTCTGGAGAGGAAAAATTGTTGTATAGGTATTGTATGTACTAAGGGAGAGGAGAACTTTTATATTGGTGGTGAATGGGCTAGGATGTAGAATCTGAGAATCAATATATATGCTGTAAAAATAGGAATTATTCCATATGTGGTTCTAACATATGGAATGTTGGATGATCAACACCGAGTGAAATGTTCTCTTTGGTGACAACAAACTGGTGTTTTGCAGTTTAACATTGTGCAGCAATGAAAATTTTCATGTAGTTTAATCATATGTGATTAGGATGTGAACCATATATCTTAGCGTAATGTGTGAATGCATGATGCTTCATGACTATAATCATCCTATGGTATGGAAATATGTTGTTATATAGTTTACTAACAACAAACTAAGACATGTACCTTGAATATTGATGTCATTTAATAGTGACATTTATCATGCAATAATGTCATTTATCATGATATTGAATGACATGTGATTAGAACAATTTTTTCTAGTATCCATAAATAAAATGGAGGGTAATCTGGTCTGGATCTTTTGATTAGTCCATGACATGAAAGGGGAAGAATGGGTAAAACATGATCTTGGGGATTCTCAGATCGAGAGGAATGATATGGGGCATAAAAGCCATTAGGGAATATAAAGGTAGGGGAACCCTCTCTTGAGGATGAATTTTCCCTAGGTTTACATTCCATTTTCATGAGAAACATATGAAGAGCCACATGGTTATATTGTGTATAGTAAAAAAAGGTGTCTCTTGGATAATTTTAACACCCCAAGCTTCTTCGGTGCACTTCTCTTTGAATAATTAAATAGTGTGTGTTGTACGCAACATCGAGTTCTAACACACCACAACCAATCAAACTAGCCGTTATGAATAGTAATACCCACTTTTTGAAATTTATAATTTTTATTTTTCAAAATGGACTTCATTTTTGGATTCGGAATATCAAAATTATACTAGGGTGAATTTTTGGTATTTTTCTGAAAAACTTCTTTTTTGATGAATAGTGAAACCACTAAGTTGTAGTTAAAAAACTGAGTTTTTCATAAAACATAATTTTACCGCTTCTGTGAGTGGAATTTCGAAAATCCGAGAGACACGATTAATATCAATTAGTAAAATGTGGTTCAATGAGATGAAAATATTTTTTTGTGAATAGTAACTTTTTACTTTAATTTACCATGGTTAAAAGTAAATAGGGTAATTATGGGTAAAAATGATATTAATATTACCCTAACACATGTCCTAATTCTATTAGACAAGTGTATATCGACCAAAAATAACCTCAGGACTAAAATATTATCATTTAGGTCCAGTTGGATTAGATTAGGACACTTATTATTATTTAATTTAAAGAAGAGTTAAAAGAGTTAAAATAAAAGTTTATTTACTAAAACATTTTTAATATAGGGTTACACATAAGATAAATTATATTATAAATATTCATTAGAAATAGAAAAATATTTCCAAAATAATTATATTTTATTTATAATTTTTAGACATTAAATAATTTAATTTCTTTATGACACAGTAATGATGTCGTAATTACCATAATAGTGAAAAATTATAATAATTGATATTATAAATACCGAAATAAATATAATTTGATACTTTTTATGAATTAAACTAATTTTATAGGTTAATATGACATGTTAGGAATTATTTAATTATCTTTTTTTGAGATAATCATTCTGTTATGATTTTCACAAAAAATCAATTTTCTAAATAGTGTCAAAATTGACATAAAATAGTTTTTAAAAAAAATTATTATATTATTAATTGATATTCAATTCCTAAATATCTAAGGTTCGGCCAAGAGACTAATATCATGATATGTGTATCATTAATGGAATAATTGGGGGTCTCTTGGAGGTATATAGTCAGTTTATTAACTATATAATATAAAAATACAAAGTTACATGGTAAGTGTCAAACTAATTAACTATGAGTTAAAACTAAAAGATAAGGTTAATATAATGACCCAAACCTGTCTAAATTCTATTTTTTTAGTGGTTTGCGACCCATCCCCTCCTTAAACATTAAATAATTCACTTTGGAGCCATTAGAAACCAAATATGAATTTATTATAAAATAATATTTCTAGCTTTTCCAAAGGTGCCCCTCACCCCTCTTATAAGTGGGCACTCCCCCTTATCATTAATTCACACCTTCAAAGCCTTTTGGTTCGGCCAAAACCTACCCAAATACTCTCTGAACTACCTTAAATTCATCTTATAGGCCTTACTTTAGTCAGAAATCCAACATAAGAAGCCCTTTTGATCAAATCAAAAAGAAGAACCCGAAGAAGAGGTAATGATTTCACCACCCTTTTTCAAATTCATTTCTTCTTCAACTTCTTCTTTCTTTGTTATTCACATCATAAAATAATGAGTCCAGTATCTCCTATATAATTTAATATTATTATAGGTATGGTACAACCATATTCAGTATTCTATCCATCCTTTGAATCACATGTCACCATACGTGCATACATACGGCTTACCGTCTCCATGTTGTGGTGTAATTTTTATTAAATATATTATTATTTGGATGGGTATAATAATTAATTTTAATTCATTTAAATAATAAATATAAAAAGATAATTATTCTGTATATATGATATAACATCCAATTATATATTATTTAAATATCAAAAGAATGATATTGTCGCTCGTACGTACGTACGGACTACCGTCTCCATGAACATGATGAGATTCATTCTCCGTCGTATCCATTCAAGTATAATTATCATTTGATGATTTAAAAATAATTTTTAAGGACTTAATATCATTCTGTATATGAATAAGATACATCCTATCCATAACAAATACGGAATATGTAACAAAACATATAAACTAAAATGAGTAAGTTAACACCTGAAACGATGATAATTCTAAGATATTATTAACAAAGAAATGTTAAAAGATCATATATGATATCATATTAATGTATATGATTCTTGTATAATTTAATAAAAATTATTTTACAATTATACAGGAGGTTAACCTACCCTCATCCAAGGAAAAGTACAAGGTAAGGGTTTATTTCACAATCTATTCATTATCCGAGGTTGTTTGTACGTAAAAATCTGCTGGGACTTCTTTATCATCCACATCCATGTTTCTTAAAAATGTATTTCAAAACATTGTTTTACTATTTACTAGAATATGGGTTAAATTCATTTATACCCTTGTTGACTTTTATAAGTGGTTTATAAAAGAATCTTTCTGTCGTTTTCCAAAAAAGGTCCTTTTTAACCTTTTAGACAGAATTAAGGTAAGAATGTTTTTTTAACTTATACGGTAGGTGTGGCTATTTTCTGCCATTATAAAATCGTCGAAGCTTCCCTTTCAATCTTATAAAAATATTTTCAAAGAAATTTTTTTATTTTATAGATATATGACTCTTAAATGATTTTAAAATAGAAAGAGATATTTCTATAAAATGAGTTTTTATTTCATCTATGTCAACATAATTTGATGGATTTTAAGCTTATTTGATGTTGATTTATTATGATACAAAACATCTATATTGTATTTAAGGTTTTGTGATATGTTTTTCTTTATATGTGTTATTTTTATACCATTTGTGGTTTATGGATGTAGTATTTACATTTTGTATTCTAGTTTTAATACAAATGTTTATGTTATGTTTAATCCTTTTCATATGGGAATGCATTGGACTTAATATGTGACGGGTGGAGCCCACTATAGCTCCTCGATGCATCAGTAGGTATCATGAGACAATCAGGTGTCTTGGCACAAGGCCTTGGAAAAATCTTATATGTAGTATTGGCACGAGGCCTTGGCTATGTGGTTATGATAGTCTAGCATTATGCATTCCATCATTTCGAAAGTGGTTATTGATATTGCATGTGATTATTCGATTTTTAGAATATCCATGGGAATAATTAAATGGAATTATTTCATTTTATTTTTTCCATACTATGTTTAAGTTCATGTTTAAAAGGCTTTTGTTTTAGTTATACACTGCCTTAAATGTTTATTCTTATTTATGAAAGTTTCCGCTATATTGTTATCCTTACCGTGCATTTGAGCTCACCCCTTTTCTATGTTTTATTTTTCCCAGGATGTGATGAAGTAAATTATAAATGACCTGCCGAGATAGTATTACGAGATAATAGTGTGGACTATGGAGACTATGTTGTTGTAGTTTTCATTTTTATGATGTAATGTAAAACATTATGAATATATCTAGTGTTTTCAAGGCTACTAAACTAATCGGTCTTTCGAGATTTTATCTTTCATGTGATCATGACAATGTTATGTAATAATGCAACAACTCTAGGTAACTCGGGTCGGGGCGTTACAGTTGGTATCAGAGGAAGTTTAGTACAGAACTTGGAAGCTAGATTTAGAGAAACTCTGATTAGAGCACATATATTTAAGATGGACCTTGATGATTAGTATATAAGAACTTCCTAGAATTTTGGTATTGTAGAGATTTTGTGGGTTTTAAATGAAATACATCCCTGTCTGGATACGAGCAGGTAGAGGCGGCTCTGGCACAGATGTACCTAGGGGTAAAACCCGAAAACACCGCTTTGAGCTAGAATCAAACGGGAACTGGTGCACGACAATGGGCCTTGCTGCACTCTTGGTTACGACACTCATGGGGGATATGCTTAGGATAACTCTCATTTTCTTTAAAAATCATTATGAAGGGTTTATGTGTATATACTTCCTCAAAGAAATCATTTTTATGATTATGGATTATATCCATAAATAGTTCAATTTATTTTAAGTGTTTTATAAGTATGGAATTATGTATTTTGATTGATAAACTGATCTAGTTTATGCCGTTGTTTAGAAATGGAGCCTAGTGGAAGAAATGAAAACCATATCAATTCATGTACTCTATATATGGATTTCCCTCCTACTCAAGATTATTATAGTGAAGCTGGTGATGATACTGGTGTTGATCAAATAATCACCATACCGGGACAACTCACTCATGTTATGAATAATAACTTTACCCATATAGATCACCCTGATCCACAACGTGGAGAATCAAGGATAGATCGCTTCATGAGGCAGAAACCACCAACATTCAATGGGAGTACAAATCCATTAGTAGCTGAGCAATGAATAAGTTCCCTAGAGAAAATATTTTAGGCTTTGGGAAGTAGTGAAAGGGGAAAACATTTATCATGGCAGTTTACCGCCTCACTGGAGATGTCGATCAATGGTGGTCATTGATTCAAAACACGAAGGAAGATGATGAAGTATCAAATATGAAATAGAGGGAGTTCAAATATCTATTTTTAGAAAAATAATTTCCTCGCAACCATCGAGCAGATATGGAAAGGCAATTTCTGAGTCTGAGGCAAATGGAGGATGAGAATGTCACAAAGTATGAGGCTAACATTACAAGGTTAGCAAGGTATCCTAGAGATTATATACGTAACCCAATAAGTAATATTGATCGTTTCTTTGATGGGTTAAAACCATTTCTCTATTGAGCATTAGTATCACAATCCTTTTCATCGTATGAAGACACTTTCTCATGTTCTATCAAGATAGAAAAGGAATTCTCTACGTCTTATGACTTTAAAGTAAAGAAAGAGAAGAAGAGATCTGCTGATCAATCTGGGAATGGAAATAATGGGAAGAAGGGAAAGGTTGAATATTCATCCTATTTTAAATGTGTGAAGAAACACCTCAGTACTTGTTTGAAGGGAACGAGAGTCTATTACAAGTGTGGTGAAAAGGGCCACCAAGCTCGTGATTTCAAGGTGAAGAAGGAAGCTACCGATGTCCAATGCTACAATTGCAGGGAGATGGGTCATTATGCAAATAAATTACCTATGCATCAGAGGAACTTACCTCAGAAAAGGCCAATGGATCAAGGCCAAGCTTATGCTATCACTATTGCTGAGGTAGAAGCTCCGAAAGACTTGGTGGTAGGTAATTTAATGGTTCCTCAAGTTTAGCAAATGCATTTTTGATTTTGGATCATCGCATTGTTTCATACCTTCCAAGTTTATTATGAAAATTATATATTTCCAATTTGATTTAACAATGGAGATGTCAGTTAAAACTCCTAAGAGAAGTATCATTGCAACAATGTTTTGTGAATCAGTCCCCATTAGAGCACATAAATGTTCTTTATCTGCTAATCTCATCGTCATACCTATGATTAAGTTTGATATAATACTCGGTATGGATTTTATTTCAGACCATGATGCGAAGATTTATTGTAAGAAGAAGGAGGTTGCGATTTTTGATGATGATGTTAAGGAATACCTTATCTTTAGAGCAGAATCGTCACCACCTAATTCTTATCAAGATCCACCCCCATTAGCTCAACTAAATTCAATTATTGGGGAGGAAGAGAATGAAATGATTATGGGTGAGGAATGAAATTTTCAAATAGATAATGTACATGTTGTGAAAGAATATGTAGATGTGTTTCCAGACGATTTACCTGGACATCCTCCAGAATGAGAATTTGAGTTTTCCATTGATTTAATTCCAGGATCAAGGACTATATCGAAGACCCCTTATAGAATGGCCACTGTAGAATTAGTTGAACTAAAGAAACAACTAGAGGAATTGAGTAATAATGGATTAATTCGCCCTAGTGTTTCTCCATGGGGATCCCATGTTCTTTTTGTTAAAAAAAATGGATCTATGAGGTTATGTATCGACTACAGGGAGATCAATGCAATAACAATAAAGAACAAGTATCCCCTACCTCGCATTGATGATTTATTTGACCAACTACATGGAGCTCAATACTATTCAAGGATTGAACTTCGATCTGGATACCATCAGTTTTGTGTGAAGAAGGTAGACATTCTGGAGACAGCATTTCAAACCAGGTACGAGCATTACATGTTTACTGTAATTCCTTTTGGATTGAATAATGCACCCTCTGTATTCATGGATCTGATGAATAGAGTTTTTAAGGAATATCTCGATGAATTTGTAGTGGTATTTATTGATGATATTCTAGTATACTCCAAAAGCTATTAATATCATGAAAATCACTTGCGCATTATCCTGAATACTCTGAGAAGACATGAATTATATGGGATGATTAGCAAGTGTGAATTCTGGCTTTAGGAGATTTCTTTTCTTGGACATATTGTCTCTAAACATGGAATCTCGGTTGATCCTTCTAAGACCAAGGAAATCCAAGAATGGCATGCACTGATGAGTATAACCGAGGTACATAGTTTTATTGGTTTAGCAGGTTATTATCGACGTTTCTTCCAGAATTTTGCCCGGTTGGCTAACCCATTAACGATGCTCACACGTAAAGGGGTTAAATTTGTTTGGACAAAAGAGTGTGAAGAATGTTTCTAAGAACTGAAGATAACATTAGTCTATTCTCCAATATTGTAACACCCCAAACTTCTACGGTACGCTTCTCTTTGAATAATGTGATAGCATGTGTTGTACGCAACATCGAGTTCTAACACACCACAACCAATCAAACTAGCCGTTATGAATAGTAATACATACCTTTTGAAATTATATATATTTTATATTTCAAAATGGACTTCATTTTTGGTTTCGGAATATCGAAATTATCCTAAGATGATTTTTTTTTTGTATTTTTCTGAGAACATCCAATTTTTATGAATAGTGAAAAATACTTAAAATTAACATTTTTAATCAAAATAATTTATAGTGATAAATTATATTATTGAGGGGATTTAAATTATAATTAAAATATATTATTACCATTTTATCCAATGGTGTTCATTAGAATTAATTTCACTTTGAAATTGGACCTAAACAATTGTCAATATTTTGGTATATATTGTTTCATGAAAACACGCTATTTGTTGTGACAGCGGAAATTAATTATAAAATTAATTAATGAAACTTATATGTATGGAATTTTTTAAAATAGACATCATTTTTTAATATGGAATATCAATTATAGATTAGGGTGAAATTTTGGCATTGTTCTGAAAAACATCAATTTTTGATGAATAGTTAAACGACTAAGTGGTAGTTAAAAAACTGAATTTTTTCAGAAAACATAATTTTCCCACTTTTGTGAATGGAATTTCAAAAATACGAGAGACATGATTAATATCAAGAAGTAAAATTTGGTTCAATGAGATGAAAATAATTTTTGGTGAATAATAACTTTTTACTTTTATTTACCACGGTTAAAAGTAAATAGGGTAATTAAGGGTAAAATGATATTAATATTACCCTAACACATGTCCTAATTCTATTGGACAAGTGTATCTCGACCAAAAACAACCTTAGGAATAAAATATTATCATTTAGGTCCACATGGATTAAATTAGGACATTTATTATTATTTAATTCAAAGAAGAGTTAAAAGAGTTAAAATCAATGTTTATTTACTAAAACATTTTTTATATAGTGTTATACATAAGATATATTCGATTGTAAATATTTATTAGAAAGATAATAATATTTTCTACATAATGATATTTTATTTATAATTTTTAGACATTATATAATTTAATTTATTTATGACACAATGATGATGCAGTAATTACCATAATAGTCAAAAATTAGAATAATTGATATTATAAATACCCAAATAAATATAATTTGAGACTTTTAATGAATCAAAATAATTTTATAGGATAATATGACATATTAGGATTGATTTAATTGACTTTTATCGAAATAATAATTCTGTTATGAGTTTCACAAAAATCAATTATTGAATATTGTCTAAATTGACATAAAAGAGTTTTTAAAACAAATATTATATTATTAATTGGTATTAAATTCCTAAAAATATATGTTTCGGCCAAGAGACTTATATCATGATAGGGGTATCATTAATGTACCACTTGGGGGTCTCTAGGATGTATATAGTATGTTTATTAACTATATAATATAAAAATACAAAGTGTCATGGTAAATGACAAAGTAATTAACTAAGAGTTAAAACTTAAATATATGGTTACTATAGTAACCCAAACCTGTCTAAATTCTTTTGGTTGAATGGTTTTCGACCTATACCCACATTAACCATTTAATAATAAACTTTGGAGCCATTATAAACCGAATATGAATTTATTATAAATTAATATTTCTAGCTTTTCCAAAGATGCCCCTCACCTCTCTTATAAAAGGGAACTCCTCCTTCTCATTTCTTCACACCATAAAAGCCTTTTGGTTTGGCCAAACTCTGCCCAAATACTCTCCAAACTTCCCTAACTAAAACCTAAAAGCCTAATTTTGATCATAATGCCAACCTAAGGAGCCCTTTTGATCAAATCAAAAGGAAGAACCCGAAGAAGAGGTAATGATTTCACCACCCTTTTCCATGTTCCTTTCTTCTTACACTTATTCTTCATTTTTTATTACCATTATAAAATAATAACTCCAGTATCATATATATACTTTGATGTTATTATAAATATGGTACAACCATATTCAGTATTCTTTCCACCCTTTGAATAACATGTCACCAAACGTGCGTACGTACGGCTTACCGTCTCCACGTCATGGTGAAATTATTATTCAATATATTATTTTTCGGATGGGTACAATAATGATGTATAATTCATGTAAAAAATAAATATAACATGATAATTATTCTGTATATATAATATACCATCCATTTATATATTATTTTAATATCAAAATAATGATATTGTCGCTCGTGCGTACGTCCAGACTACCGTCTCCACGAACGCGATGAGATTCATTCTCCATCAAATCCATTTAAGTATAATTATCATTTGATCATTTAAAAATAATGTTTATGAAATTTATATCATTCTGGACATGAATAATATACAACCTATCCATGAAAAACATGGCTTACTTAACAAAACATATAAAAGAAAACGAGTAAGTTAACACCCGAAACGACGATAATTCGAAGATATTATTATCAAAGCAATGTTAAAAGATCATATATGATATCTTATTAATGTATATGATTCATGAATAATTTAATAACAATTATTTAAACATTATACAGGATGATAACCTACCCCCCAACCAAGGAAAATTACAACGTAAGGGGTTTCTTATCTAACTTTTAATTCTGTGAGAATTCCATTGTTCACCACTTATTTATTACATGTGGTGTGTGTACTACCCATGTTTGTATTAATTGTGTAATATACTTCAATTAATGTATATTTACATCATCATTGTATGTTCCTTCTTTCATGGGTGTATGTTTAGTATGTTTCCAAATCAATAAGGGAATTTGAAATTTCCATTTCCATTTATTCGGCTTTACGCAAACTTCAATGATTATTTTACTCCGAGATTATGTATGGAATAATTATTCATTTTCTTATGTCATAGTTTCCACTCCCCTTTTCTGTGGATAAACTTTTGATACACATAATCACTCAATTGATAATTTCTCAAGTCATCGATATGAATTTGATAAGAGTAATTTTAACTCACTCTCCATTTGTTTAGTTAAACATCCAATTCATTGGTGTTGTTTTTATAATATTATGTGTGAATATCCTTTGATTGATTTACACTGAATATCCAATCATATTTAGTGTATTTATATTTTTCACACATAATTATGTCGTTGATTTATCCATATCCTAAGGATACGACCTTTATGAGAGATTTCATCTCAATTTACATTACATTGAGACTTCTTTATTGATATACACCAAATCACTTTTATGTGGTGTATATAATGTACTTGGACATAGTATATCATGAATCCCTTTAATCTCATGATATTACAAAGTTTTGATTACCTCCAATATTTGTATTCAAGTGTCTCTCTTTTGGTTAGAATCTATAACTAAAATACCATTTTTAAATGTTTTAAAGACTTATTCATCTAAATCTTGCTCATTAATGTCCATGTTTTAAAAATGGTTTTAAGGATTTACTTATATGGACATTAAAGTATTAAAATTAAAACTTATTTTAAAAAGTTTCAAAGTGGTATGGGACACATTGATTCAAAAATCTATTTTTAAATGGCTTCTTGACAAATAGTGTGACTTTTAAAATGATTTCAAAAAAATGGGGATATTTCTCTCAAATAGTTTTGATGATTATTTTCATCTATGTCAACATCCTTCATTATTATTGCTTAAGGTTAATGTGATACAATACAATCTTCCATATTGTATCAAATGAGTTGTGTTTGACTGTGGATGTGCTGTTTTTATACCATTCATGGTTTGTAGTTAAAGTATTGGCATTTTGTATGCTAGTTTTAATACGAATGTTTATGTTATGTTTAAACCTGTTCATATGAGGAATGCATTGGACTTAATAAGTGATGGGTGGAGCCCGCTATAGCTCATCAATGCATCGATAGGTCTAATGAGACAAACTAGTGTCTTGGCACAAGGCCTTGGCAAAATCTTATTTGTAGTCTTGGCACGAGGCCTTGGCTATGTGGTTATGATAGTCTGGAATTATGCATTCCATCATTATGAAAGTGGTAATTGATATTGCATGTGATCATTCGACTAGTAGAATGTCCATGTGAGTAAGTAAATGACATTATTTTATTGTATCTTTGCCATTTTATGTTGAAGTTCATGTTTAAAAGGTTTTCATTTTAGTTATAAACTTCCTTAAGTGTTTATGCTTATCTATGAAAGCTTCTGTTATAATCTTATCCTTACTGAGCATCTGAGCTCATCCCTTTAAAAGTTTTATTTTTCCCAGAATTATGAAGAAGTTATTTATGAATGACCTACAGGGATAGTATGTGGGGATATAAAGAATATATGTTGTTGTAGTTTTTTTACCTTATGATGTAATGTAAGACTTATGAATATATCTAGTGTTTCCAAGACTACTAAACTAATCGGTCTTTCGAGACTTGATCCTTTGTGATCATGCCATTGTTATGTAATAATGCACTGACTCTGGGTAACTGTGGTCGGGGCGTTAAAGTTGGTATCAGAGGATGTTTAGTACAAACCTTGGAAGCTAGATTTAGATAAACTCTGATTAGAGCACGTAGACCTAAGATGAATTTTGAGGATTAATATAGAAGAACTTCCTAGAAATTTTGGTATTGTAGTGATTTGGTGAGGTTTCTGAGCAATACAACCATGTCTGGATACGAGAAGGTAGAGGCGGCTCTGGCACAGATGTACCTAGGGGTAAAACCCGAAAACACCACTTTGAGCTAGACTCGAACGGGAACTGGGGCACGACAACGGGCCTTGCTACACTCTTGGTTACTAAACTCCTGGGGGATATGCTTAGGATAATTTACATTTTCTTTAAAAACCGATTAAAAGTATTATATATATAAGATGAGAGTAAATGACCTTGGTTAATCCTGATGTGTTTCAAATTGAGAATATGGTGACATGTTAATCTCTAAATGATTGTATGACTTCTATTACTCACACAATGATTTCTGGTTTTAGTCAATGGCTGCATTCCAAGGAATTCATAGTGACTTTGAGAATGATGTACAAGGTGGGAACGGTGGTGGAAATGAGAAACAAAATGGAATGTTGGTAGGCGTAAAAGATATCATCTTTATGCCAAATCAATTTTCCAAAAATATGATCAACAATATATATATTAACCAATTATAGGACTCAATAAAGAAGAGAAAGGTGATGAATGATAAGATCTCCCGTAGTGGAGACCATGGAGAAAGAAATCCTCAATTTCCATCATGCAGGAAATGTGGAAAGAGACACCCAGGAAAGTGTCTCAATGGGACAAATAAATTTATTACGTACAGGAAGGAAGGACATAAAGTGAAGAATTGCCGAAGAAAAATGAAGATTAATATGGAAGAAGATAAAAATTGTCCCAAGAGTCCATTTATAGTCATTTTCTGTAAATTTAGTGGACCTGGCCATTACCCGAGTAAATGCCCTATTCTATAGGATATTTTCTTTGTCAAAGAAGAAGCTATGTGGAAATAAATGGTTGGAGAAATGTTTAAAAGGTATTAGTGCTCCTTGTTGATGGGTTTACTTTGGAATAATTTTCTCTTGTATTTGTAACCCCGCAGTTTGCCATGTGAGAATGATATTTGAGGAAGAATTATCTCTTCTCTTGTAGATATAGTTATAAATAATCATTTCGTTTTATATGATCGTTGGGTTTGAAGAAATTATAAGTTATCATAACTTGGGATGAAAATGAAAGGTATGAGATAAGATTTGTGGTTAAATTATGTTATGGTTATTGTGAGGAATTCATTTCATTATGGTAATATTATAAAATATAGTTTATGAAAAAGGACAACACGCAGACCGTGTGACAACCCGTCGCGTCAGACAAAGCTGTGGGAATCGAACCCACAACCAAAGTGAGATTTGGATTTATCTCCTACCACTGGACTACATGAATTCCCTGGTTAGTTTGACTATTAATTTTAGTTAAATGATTTTATCGATCAATAATAAGTTGATTTGGGTTCTTATGTCTTATTAAATGAATACCCTTGGTATTAAAAATTGATTTGGTGATTAAGTGATAGATGTTATTTTGGAAGTTGTTCACTTTTTTGTGAACACTATATGCCCAAGGAAAATAGAATAGTATGGGATTTAATTTGAAGAGTAATGGTTGATTTTTATCTATGTTTTTATTGTGGATTTATAATGATTTGGGTCATTTATGGAAATGATTATGTTAATTACTTTAAATTATGTGACATTAAGATTAATTAATGTCATTTGGAGATACAATTTAATGTGGAAGACTACATTCTAAATATGTTTTGGTTTTCAATATTAGTTTTGATTATATTGAAGGATTTTAAGGACAATTGATGATTGAATGGTATTTATTTAACTTTGGGGTATTGTTGGTTTAATTTTAGAAATTAAGATTAGTTTTTTTTTCTCTAATGGAATAACCATTTGGGGGGTCATCAGATATTATACTAACCATCTTGGTTTTGATTAATCTCTAATGACAAGTTACATATATAGTTTATCCTACATGGATCATGTATTTCTATAGAATTTTATTCTAGCTCTTTCATTGTGACCAAGTCTTCTTGAATACTAATTGTTCAAAAAAAATAAGTTAGTCGTAAAAAGTTATTAAATAATGAAACTCTACCTAAAATGTAAGTATATATCTTTATATTCTTAGTCAATATCATAAATGAATGTAACTTAAAACAAACATGCTATCCATTTACTTTCCTAATAGGAGACTAATGGTAGTTTGTCCCAACACAAGTTTGCAATTTTCTTATTGTTAACTTTCTCCCGATCATGATTTCTATCCCAATCCATCAGAACTTGACACTTAGTTTATCATCCATATCCATGTTTTCCTATATGGAATTTCAGTATGGGTTATCTTGGTTGACCTTTATACCTCTCTTTCTTTCTTTTAAAGTGATAGTTTTATTTACTCTTTTTTCTGATGTGGGACTTTCCATTATATTCCCAAGCACAATTTTAAAAATTGAGAGGATGCAATTTATTGAAGGATGGGAGTATTTAACACCCCAAACTTATACGGTACGCTACTCTTTGAATAATGCGATAGCATGTGTTGTACGCAACATCGAGTTCTAACACACCACAACCAATCAAACTAGCCGTTATGAATAGTAATACCTGATTTTTGAAATTATATATATTTTATATTTCAAAATGGACTTCATTTTTGGTTTCAAAATATCGAGATTATCCTAAGATGAATTTTTTGTATTTTTCTGAGAACTTCAAATTTTTATGAATAGTGCAAAATACTTAAAAAGAATTTTTTTAATCAAAATAATTTATAGTGATAAATTATATTATTTAGGGGTTTTAAAGTATAATTAGAATATATTTTTACCATTTTATCCAATGGTGTTCATTAGAATTAAATTCACATTGAAATCGGACGTAAACAATTGTCAATATTTTGGTATATATTGTTTCTTGAAAACACGCTATTTGTTGTGACATATGGAATTAATTATAAAATTAATTAATTCAACTTATATGTTTGGAATTTTTTAAGATAGAAATCACTTTTGAATTCAGAATATCAATTATAGCATAGGATGAAATTTTGGCATTGTTCTGAAAAACTTCAATTTTTGATGAATAGTGAAACTACTAAGTGGTAGTTAAATAACTGAATTTTTTCATAAAACATAATTTTACCTCTTCTGTGAATGGAATTTTGAAAATCCGAGAGACACGGTTAATATCACGAAGTAAAATGTGGTTTACTAAGATGAAAATAATTTTTGGTGAATAGTAACTTTTTACTTTTATTTACCACAGTTAAAAGTAAATAGCGTAATTAAGGGTAAAAATGATATTAATATTACCCTAACACATTTCCTAATTCTATTGGACAAGTGTATCTCGTCCAAAAACAACCTTAGGAATAAAATATTGTCATTTAGGTCCACTGGGATTAGATTAGGACATTTATTATAATTTAATTCAAAGAAGAGTTAAAAGAGTTAAAATCAAAGTGTATTTACTAAAACATTTTTAATATAGGGTTATACATAAGATAAATTCAATTTTAAATATTAATTAGAAAGATAATAATATTTACTACATAATTATATTTTAGTTATAATTTATAGACATTATATAGTTTAATTTATTTATGACACAATGATGATACAGTAATTACCATAATAGTGAAAATTTAGAATAATTGATATTTTAAATACCCAAAAAAATATAATTTGAGTCTTTTAATGAATTACACTAATTTTATAGGATAATATTCTATATTAGGATTGATTTAAGTGACTTTTTAGATGTAATAATTCTGTTATGAGTTTCACAAAAATCATCTATTGAATAGTGTCTAAATTGACATAAAAGTGTTTTTAAAACAAATATTATATTATTAATTGATATTAAATTCCTAAAAATCTAAGGTTCGGTCAAGAGACTTATATCATGACAGGGGTATCATTAAAGGACCACTTTGGGGTCTCTTGGATGTATATAGTGAGTTTATTAACTATATAATATAAAAATACAATGTGACATGGTAAATGTCAAACTAATTAACTAAGTGTTAAAACTAAAAGATAAGGTTACTATAGTAACCCAAACCTGTCTAAATTCTATTGATTGAATGGTTTTCGACCTATCCCCACCATAACCTTTGAATAATCTTCTTTGTATCCATTATAAAATGAATATGAATTTATTATAAATTAATATTTATAGCTTTTCCAAAGGTGCCCCTCACCCCTCTTATAAAAGGGAACTCCTCCTTCTCATTTCTTCACACCATAAAAGCCTTTTGGATCGGCCAACCTCTGCCCAAATACTCTCAAAACTTCCCTCACTACAACCTAAGGGACTTATTTTGATCAGAATTCCAACCTAAGGAGCCCTTTTGATCAAATCAAAAGGAAGAACCTGAAGAAGAGGTAATGATTTCACCACCCTTTTCCATGTTCCTTTCTTCTTCCACTTCTTCTTACTTTGTTATTACCATTATAAAATAATAACTCCAGTATCATATATATACTGTGATGTTATTATAAATATGGTACAACCATATTCAGTATTCTATCCACCCTTTTAATAACATGTCACCATACGTGCGTACGTACGACTTACCGTCTCCACATCGTGGTGTAATTATTATTCAATATATTATTATTTGGATGGGTATAATAATGATTTATAATTCATGTAAACAATAAATATAACATGATAATGATTCTGTATATATAATATACAATCCATGGATATATTATTTTAATATCAAAAGAATGATATTGTCGCTCGTGCGTACGTCCGGACTACCGTCTCCACGAACGTGATGAGATTCATTCTCCATCATATCCATTTAAGTATAATTATCATTTTATGATTTCAAAATAATTTCTAAGAACTTTATATCATTCTGGATATGAATAAGATACAACCTATCCATGGAAAACATGGCTTACGTAACAAAACATATAAAATAAAACGAGTAAGTTAACACCCAAAACGACGATAATTCTAAGATATTATTAACAAAGCAATGTTAAAAGATCATATATGATATCATATTAAAGTATATGATTAATGAATAATTTAATAAGAATTATTTCAACATTATACATGAGGTTAACCTACCCCCAACCAAGAAAAAGTACAAGGTAAGGGGTTTCTTATCTCACTTTTGATTCTGTGAGAATTCCATGGTTCACCACTTATTTATTACATGTGGTGTGTGTACTGCCCATGGTTTATTCATTGTGTAATATACATTAATTCATTTATATTTACATCATCATTGTATGATCCATCTTTCATGGGTGTATGTTTTGTATGTTACCAAATCAATAAGGGAATTTGAAATTTCAATTTCCATTTATTCGGCTTTACGAAAACTTCATTGATTATTTTACTCCGAGATTATGTATGGAATAACTATTCATTTGCTTATGTCATAATTTCCACTCCCCTTTTTTGTGGATATACTTTTTATACACATAATCACTCAATTGATAATTTCTCAAGTCATCAATATGAATTTGTTAAGTGTAATTTTAACTCACTCTCCATTAGTTGAGTTAAACATCCAATTCATTGGTGTTGTTTTTATAAGATTATGTGTGAATATAATTTGACTGATTTACACTGAATATCAAATAATATTTAGTGTCTTTATATTTTTCACACATAACTATGTCTTTGATTTTTCCTTAACCTAAGGATACGAACATTATGAGATATTTCATCTCAATTTACATTCCATTGAGGCTTCTTTGTTGATATACACCAAATCACTTTTATGTGGTGTAAATAATGTACCTTGACATAGTATATCATGAATCTTTTTATTCTCATGTTATTACAAATTTTTTATTCCCTCAATTATTTGTATTCAAATGTCTATCTTTTGGTTAGAATCTCTAACTAAAATACCATTTTTAAATGTTTTAAAGACTTATTCATCTAAATCTTGCTCATTAATGTCCATGTTTTAAAAATGGTTTTAAGGATTTACTTATATGGACATTAAAGTTTTAAAATTAAAACTCATTTTTAAAAGCTTCAATGTGGTATGGGACACTTTGATTCAAAAATCTATTTTTAAATGGCTTCTTGACAAATTGTGTGACTTTTAAAATAATTTCAAGAAAAAGTGGGATATTTCTCTCAAATAGTTTTGATGATTATTTTCATCTATGTAAAAATCCTTCATTATTAATTATTGAGGTTAATGTGATACAATACAATCTTCCATATTGTATCAAATGAGTTATGTTTGACTGTGGATGTGCTATTTTTATACCATTCATGGTTTGTAGTTAAAGTATTGGCATTTCGTATGCTAGTTTTAATACGAATGTTTATGTTATGTTTAAACCTGTTCATATGAGGAATGAATTGGACTTAATAAGTGATTGGTGGAGCCCGCTATAGCTCCTCGATGCATCGGTAGGTCTCATGAGACAAACTAGTGTCTTGGCACAAGGCCTTGGCAAAATCTTATTTTTAGTCTTGGCACAAGACCTTGGCTATGTGGTTATGATAGTCTTGCTTTATGCATTCCATCATTTTGAAATTGGTTATTGATATTGAATGTGATCATTCGACTAGTATAATATCCATGTGAGTAAGTAAATGGAATTATTTTATTTAATCTTTTCCATTTTATGCTAAATTTCAAGTTTAAAAGGCTTTCATTTTAGTTATAAACTGCCTTAAGTGTTTATGCTTATCTATGAAAGCTTCTGCTATAATGTTATCCTTACTGAGCATCTGAGCTCACCCCTTTCAATGTTTTATTTTTCACAGGATTATAAAGAAGTAATTTATGAATGACCTGCAGGGATAGTATGAGGGGATATGAAAACAAGATGTTCTTGTAGTTTTTTTACCTTATGATCTAATGTAAGACTTTTGAATATATCTAGTGTTTCCAAGACTACTAAACTAATTGGCCTTTCGAGACATGATCCTTTGTGATCATGCCAATGTTATGTAATAACGCACCGACTCTGGGTAACTGGGGTTGGGGCATTACAAATATTGACTCGACCATCGTGGAATTATGGTTTCGTTATTTATAGTGATGCATCAAAGAAAGGACATGGTTGTGTCCTTATGCAGAATGATATGGTTATTGCCTATGCATCACGATAGTTGAAAATTCATGAAAAAAACTATCTTACTCATGATCTCGAGTTATCAGTTGTGATCTTTGCTTTGAAGATATGGAGGCACTACCTCTACGGTGAAAAATGTGAGATTTATACTGATCACAAGAGTTTGAAGTATATTTTCTCACAAAAAGTACTCAACATGAGGCAAAGGAGATGGCTTGAATTACTAAAGGATTATGATTGCACGATACACTACCCCCCGTGGAAAGAAAACAAGGTTGAAGATGATTTGTGTAGAAAGGATCATGGAGTTTTGAACAATATGAGAATTGAAAGGGATCCAATTTTCATGGATCTAGTGAAGATGGACATGGGAATAACCATGGAAGGTGAAACATCAATGCTTTTTCAAATGGTTTCCAACCCATCTTTACTAGAAAGGATTAAGAGTTCTCAGACTGATGATGAAGAATTTCAAAAGATGATTAAAGCTGTGAATGATGGGAGATTGAGAGACTTTGTGTATGAAGAAGGAATTTTGAAATTCGGGAAGAGGCTTTGTGTTCCTGATATACCTTATCTAAAAATTGAATTGCTGGTGTAACGCCCCGACCCCAGTTACCCAGAGTCGGTGATTTATTATATAACATTGGTATGATCACAAAAGATCATGTCACGAAAGAATGATTAGTTTAGTAGCCTTGGAAACACTAGATATATTCATAAAGTTTACATTACATCAATAAGTAAAAAACTACAACAATATATTTTCTTCATATTGCCTCATAATATCCCTATAGGTCATTCATAATATACATCTTCACATCCTGGGAAAAATAAAACATAGAAGAAGGGGAGAGATCAAATTCCCAGTAAGGATAACAATATAGAGGAAACATTCATAAATAAGAATAAACATTAAAGGAAATGTATAACTAAAACAAAATCCTTTTAAACATGAACTTCAACATAGTATGGAAAAAATAAAATGAAATAATTACATTTACTTATTCACATGGATATTCTACTAATCTAATAATCACATGCAATATCAATGACCCCTTTCATAATGATAAAATGCATAATTCCAGACTATCATAACCACATAGCCAAGGCCTAATGCCAAGACTACAAATAATATTTTTCCAAGGCCTTGTGCCAAGACACTAGTTTGTCTCATGAGACCTACCGATGCATCGAGGAGCTATAGTGGGCTCCACCCGTCACATATTAAGTCCAATGCATTCCCATATGAAAAGGTTAAAACATATCATAAACATTTGTATTAAAACTAGCATACGAATTATAAATACTTCATCCATAAACCATGAATGGTATAAAAATAACACATCCACAGTCAAACATATCACAAAACCTTCAATACAATATCGAAGTTTTTTATAATAATAAATAAACTTCAAATAAGCGTAAAATCCATCTAAAGATGTTGACATAGATGAAATCAAAACCATTTGAGAGAAATATCCCTTTTTTTAAATCATTTAAAAGTCACACATTTATTAAAGAAGTAATTTAAAAGAGATTTTTGGAACAAAGTGTCCCATACCACTTCAAAACTTTTGAAAAGAAATATCATTTCAAAACATTCATGACCATATAAATAAAGCCTCAAAATAATTTTGAAAACATGGAAATTAATTAAAAAGATTTAGAAAGATAAATCTTTAAAACATTTAAAATTCTGATGTTGATAAAGAGTACCTTTTAGAAATTCTTAAAATATTCATTTTGAAATCATTTAAAAGCCACATTTTTATAAAATAAAATATTTACATTGAAAATATTCTTATAAACTTGTATGTGAAGTTTCAAAATTTTTATAACGGCGGAAAATATCTGCACCCGCCGTATAAGTTAAAAAAACATTCTTACATTAATTCTCTCGAAATGGTTAAAAAGGACCTTGTTTGGAAAACAACGGAAATATTCCTTTATAAACTTCTTATAAAAAGTCAATCAAGGGTATAAATGACTTTAAACCTATTCTGTAAAATAGTAAGAATGTTTTGAAATGCACTTTTAAGAAACATGGATGTGGATGATAAAGAGGTCCCAGTAGATAATTACGTATAAACAACCTTGGATAATGAAGATATTGTGAAATAACCATTAACAATTTGGTAACTTACGAAACATACACCCCATTAAATAGGTATCATACAATGAATATGTAAATAAACATAAATAAAAGTGTATTACATAAAGAATAAAATTATGGGTAGTAAATACACCACACAAAAGGTAATAGTGGAAATATGGCATGAATCTCACAGGAATAAGGAGTGTGATGAAAACCCCTTACCTTGTAATTTTCTTTGGTTGGGGGTAGGTTAACCTCCTGTAAAATGGTGAAATAATTTTTATTAAATTATATAAGAATCATATACATTATTATGTTATCATATATGATCTTTTAGCATTTCTTTGTTAATAATATATTAGTATTATCGTCGTTTTGGGTGTTAACTTACTCATTTTCATTTATATGTTTTGTTACGTAAGACATGTTTTTCATGAATAGTTTGTAAATTATTCATATCCATAATGATATTAAGTCCTTAAACATTATTTTTAAATCATCGAATGATAATTATACTTGAATGGATACGACAGAGAATGAATCTCATCACGTTTCTGGTGACGGTTGTCCGTACGTACGCACGAGTGACAATATCATTATTTTGATATTAAAAAATATTTAATTGGATGTTATATCTTATATAAAGAATAAGTATCATGTTATATTTTTTTATTTAAATTAATTACACATCATTATTATACCCATTCAAATAATAATATATTGAATAACAATTACACCACGACGTGGAGACGGTAAGTCGTACGTACGCACGTATGGTGACATGTCATTCAAAGGATGGATAGATACTGAATATGGTTGTACAATATTTATAATAATATTAAATTATATAGGAGGTACTTGATTCATTGTTTTATAATGACAATAACAACGATAGAAGAAGTTGAAGAAGAAATGAATTTGAAAAAGGGTGGTGAAAACATTACCTCTTCTTCGGGTTCTTCCTTTTGATTTGATCAAAATGGATCCTTATGTTGTCTTTCTGATCAAACTAAGGACTCTAGGATGTAGTTAAGGAAGTTGAGAGAGTATTTGGGAAGGGTTTGGCCGAACCAAATGGCTTTGAAGGTGTTAATTAATGAGAAGGGGGAGTTCCCTTTTATAAGAAGGGTGAGGGGCACCTTTGGAAATACTAGAAATATTATTTTATAATAAATTCAGATTTGGTTTATAATGGCTCCAAAGTAGATTATTTAAATTTTAAGGTGGGGATGGGTCGAAAAACACTCAACAAATAGAATTTAGATAGGTTTTGGTTATTATATTAACCTTATCGTTAAGTATTAACTCTTAGTTAATTAGTTTCACGTTTACAATGTCTCTTTGTATTTTTATATTATATGGTTAATAAACTTACTATATACATCCAAGAGACCCCAAAGTGGTCCATTAATTATACACCTATCATGATATAAGTCTCGTGGCCGATCCATTTATTTTTAGGTATTTAATATCAATTAATAATATAATATTTGTTTTAAAAACTCTTTTAGGTCAATTTTGACACTATTCAATAATTGATTTTTGTAAAAATCATAATAGAAAGATTACTTTGAAAAAAGTTAATTACATCAATCTTAACATTTCATATTAACCTATAAAATTATTGGTATTTATAAAGAGTCTCAAATTACATTTATTTGGGTATTTATAATATCAATTTATTTTAATTTTTCATTAGTTAAGTAATTACTGCATCAACATTGTGTCATAAATAAATTAAATTATTTAATGTCTAAAAATTATAAATAAAATACAATCATATAGTAAATATTATTAGATTTCTAATGAATATTTACAATTAGATTTATCTTATTTATATCTCTATATTAAAAATTTATTAGTAAATAAACATTGATTTTAACTCTTTTAACTCTTCGTTGAATTAAATAATAATAAAGGTCCTAATCTAATAAAAGTGGACCTAAATGATAATATTTTACTCTTAAGGTTTTTTATGGTCTAGATACACTGGTCCAATAGAATTAGGACACGTGTTATGGTAATATTAATATAATTTTTACCCTTAATTACCCTATTCACTTTTAACCGTGGTAAATAAATGTAAAAAGTTACTATTCACCAAAAAATATTTTCATCTCATTGAACCACATTTTACTCCTTGATATTAATCGTGTCTCTTGGATTTTCAAAATTCCATTCACAGAAGCGGTAAAATTAAGTTTTATGAAAAAGTTTACTTTTTTTAACTACCACTTAGTGGTTTAACTATTCATCAAAAAATAAAAGTTTCTAGAAAAATACCAAAAATTAGGCCTAAGCTATATTTGATATTTTGAATTCAAAAATGATGTCTATTTTACGAAATTAAAAAAAATATCAGTTGTATTAATTAATTTAAAAATTACTTCCCGTCGTCAAAACAAATAGCGTGTTTTTAAGAGATAATAACTATCAAAAGATTGACAATTGTTTATGTCCAGTTTAATTGTGAAATTATGTACAATGACCAAAATTGTATTTAATGCTAATAATATATTATAAATATACTTTAAAACCACTCAAATTCATAATTTATCAATATAAATTATTTCGATTAAAAAAGATGTTTTTAATTAAAATTTAGTAATTTTCACTATTCATCAAAATATAAATGTTATCCGAAAACTTCCTAAATTCCACCTTAGGCTAAATTCAATATTTAAAATAAAAAATTAATTCCATTTTGAGAGATTAAATTTATAAAATTTAAAAAAGTAGGTATTACTATTCATAACGGCTAGTTTGATTGGTTGTGGTGTGTGTTAGAACTCGAAGTTGCGTACAACACACAATACTGTATTATTTAAAGGAAAGCGTACCATGGAAGCTTGGGATGTTTCATTTTAATTTTTTTTGATTTCCCAATTCTAAAAAGTAAATTTATTTAGTCAAATTGAATATATAATGTTTAAAATATTGGATTTAAGTAGGGTTCACTATTAAATGTTGGTAAAAGTGAAATACTAAAAATGAATTTGTTCTTACATTATATCTAAGAAACTCATAATATGGATTCTAAAATGATAAGGTTTATATAAAGTTTAAAATTTAGTTAATACATTTCATAACCTCTTTTTAATGGCTTTTTTGTTAAGCCATGGTGTGCTTGAACTTGGTGTTGCATGTAGTGCAAGATATTGAATTATTTTGAAGAAACAACACACTATAAAATCATGGGGTGTTACATTATATCCTCCTTCAATAAATTGCGTCCTCGAAATTTGAAATTGTTCTTCGAAAATAAAATGTTTAATATAGAAAATATCTTTGTGGGAAAACCCACATCAGAAATTGGGTTAATAAAATTTAGTCTTCATAAGAGGAAAAGAGAAATGAAAGGGTCACCACCAAATTATGATCTCTATTCTGAGAACATTGGTGGCAATTAGAGACATATAATTGGATGAAAAAAATAAATATTTATAGGTAGTGATTGTGGTCATCAATCACAAACATGTGTAAAATTGAGGGCCTTAAATTCATCAATCTATGTTGATTTAAAATACCATCAGTTCAACAAAACATATGTTATTTGGATAACACATTTTTTTTTGTTTTAAGATCCCTTCACAAAAGTATACGAATAAATTTGTTCATTGAATAAGAGAAGAATAAAAATATATACTTGACAAGTAGAGTCTCATCCTTTAACTATGTTCTACCACAATCTCATCTTTCACTCTAAAAGATAATAGAACTTAAAAATGATATTCTATTTATCCTATTCTTATAAGGTTAAAAAAATGAATTTATAAATCATCTAGAAGAACAATTAAAAATAATGACATTATTCAATCCAGGACATCACGTGGGTCAGTGGTAGGTGATACACCCTTGTCACCCTTTTTTTGTGGGTTCAAGTCTCACGGCCTTGCTGGACGCGACGGGTTGCCACCAGACCTCTGGGTTATCCTTTTTATGGCAACCCAAAATAATCCAAACTAGAACTATCCAAAATATTTTAGTACAAAATTTACAAGGAAGATAAACACAATGAAGATCCTTTTTTCCATGTAATAACATGTTAACACCTTCATCATGTATTATTTTATAACACTGCAACATCCTGATTTACCATAAAACCTTATTGATTACATTCATGATCCTTTATTCCTTAAAGAATAATAGATATACTTCTTCAATCAAAAAAAGTTCTAAACCCCAATAATGATGGAATATACAAATCATTAATCAGTTTCAAGGTAGTCAAGAATATCCAATATAATTTACCCAAATCAATCATGTATTACTATAAAATCACTACCACAGTATCAGAACCATATTATGGTTTATCATTCTCTCAACCATATATTTTCCAAAATTTTAACCTGCTATTGAGTCACTTTTCTTTTTTCCACACAATCTCAAGTCCTTAATGAAATAGTACTTCTGTACAATCCTTATATACTCCATAATTATTATTATAAGTACATTATTGATACAACAATCAAATGACATAATCATCATATGAACTTTAATCATTACTCTTCATCTGTGGTAGTATCATAACTTGATTATTATCCAATAGAATCATTTGCGACATAGTCTGATGACTGGGACATAGGTTCGCATAGTGTCAAAACTCCTTGAAAATGAAGCATTGTACATTTGAAACCATTTTCTTACCCTTGAATTCATGTTCATTGTGCCCTTTTCCTCCACACTTATAACAAACTCCCATTCCTTTCAGGCATGTTCCAGGGTGTTTCTTCCCACAGTTATCACATATGGGAAAATTCTTCTTTTCCATCTTCCCTTTATCCATATTTCTCTCTTCCATCCTTTTCTTCTCTTGCTTCCCTTCAAAGACATAGGACTCAGTAAAAACTTTACTTATCTTATCAATACATGATATTATTTCTTCATATGATGATAATACATGGGAGACTATTTCTCTTATAAATACTGGCTTAAGACCATGAAAGATATGATCCTTATTTCTCTTTGGATCATGTGCATTGCTGGAGTTCTCATTCCTTCTACTGGAAACCATTTCTAAACAATGGCATACACTAGATTAGTTTATGAATAACAATAACTAATCCCAAACATGTAAAACAGATAACATAAATTATATAGTTTATGGATATAATCCATTATCATAAAAATGTCTCCTTTGAGGAAGTATATAATCATAAACACTTCATAATGGTTTGTAAAGAAAATGAGAATTATCCTAAGCATATCCCCCGGGAGTGTCGTAACTAAGAGTTTGTCAAGTCCCATTGTCGTGCACCAGTTCACGTTCAAGTCTAGCTCAAAGCGGTGTTTTTGGGTTTTACCCCAAGGTACATCTGTGCCAGAGCCGCCTTTACCTGCTCGTATCCAGACAGAGATGTATTGATTGGAAAACTCACAAAATTTCTACAATACCAAAATTCTAGGAAGTTCTTCTATACTAATCCTCAAATTCCATCTTAGATCTATGTGCTCTAATCAGAGTTTGTGTAAATATAGCTTCCAAGGTTTGTACTAAACATCCTATGATACCAACTGTAAGGCCCCGACCCCAATTACCCAGTGTCGGTGCATATTACATAACATTGGCATGATCACAAAAGATCAAGTCTTGAAAGACCGATTAGTTTAGTAGCCTTGGAAACACTAGATATATTCATAAAGTTTACATTACATCAATAAGTGAAAAACTACAACAATATATTGTCTTTATATCCCCTTATACTATCCCTGCAGGTCATTCATAAAATACTTCTTCACATCCTGGGAAAAATAAAACATAGAAAAAGGGGTGAGCTCAAATGCCCAGTAAGGATATCAATATAGCAGAAACTTTCATAAATAAGAATAAACATTTAAGGCAATGTATAACTAAAAAAACCCTTTTAAACTTGAACTTCAACATATTATGGAAAAAAATAAAATGAACTAATGCTATTTACTTATTCACATGGATATTCTACTAATCGAATAACAACATGCAATATCAATAGCCCGTTTCATAATGATAGAATGAATAATTCCAGACTATCATAACCACATAGCCAAGGCCCCATGCCAAGACTACAAATAAAATTTTTCCAAGGACTTGTTCCAAGACACTAGTTTTCTCATGAGACCTACCGATGCAACGAGGAGCTATAGCGGGCTCCACTCGTCACATATTAAGTCCAATGCATTCCCATATGAAAAGGATTAAACAAAACATAAACATTCGTATTAAAACTAGTATAAGAATTGTAAATACTTCATCCATAAACCATGAAAGGTATAAAAATAACACATCCACAGTCAAACATATCACAAAACCTTCAATACAATATATAAGTTTTATATCATAATAAATCAACTTCAAATAAGCATAAAATCCATCGAAGGATGTTGACATAGATGAAATCAAAACTATTTGAGAGAATTATCTCTTTTTTTGAAATCATTTAAAAGTCACACATTTATTAAGGAAGTAATTTAAAAGAGATTTCTGGATCAAAGTGTCCCATAACACTTCGAAAAAATTGAAAAGAAATATCATTTCAAAACATTCATGTCCATATAAATAAATCCTTAAAATAATTTTGAAAACATGGACATTAATTAAAAATATTTAGAAACATAAATATTTAAAACAATTAATATTCTGATTTTGATAAAGAGTACCTTTCATAAATTCTTAAAATATTCAATTTGAAATCATTTTAAAGTCACATTATTATAAAATAAATCATTTACATTGAAAATATCATTATAATATTGTAAGTGATGTTTCGAAAAGTTTATAACGGTGGAAAATATCCACACCCTCCGTATAAGTTAAAAAAACATTCTTACCTTAATTCTGTCGAAAAGGTTAAAAAGGACCTTGTTTGGAAACTGACGGAAAGATTCCTTTAAAAACTTCTTATAAAAATTCACAAAAGGGTATAAATGACTTTAACTGCTATTCTGTAAAATAGTAAGAATGTTTTGAAATACAGTTTCAAGAAACATGGATGTGGATGATAAAGATGACCCAGTAGATAATTACGTATGAACAACCTCGGATAATGAAGAGATTGTGAAATAACCCTTACCATTTTGGTAAAATACAAAAAATACACCCCATGAAAGAGGTATCATACAATGTATATGTAAATACACATAAATTAAAGTGTATTACATAAAGAATAAAATTATGGTCAGTACATACACCACACAAAAGGTAATAGTTTCAATATGGCATGAATATCACAGGAATAAGGAGTGAGATGAAAAACCCTTACATTGTACATTTCCTTGGTTGGGGGTAGGATAACCTCATGTATAATGGTGTACTAATTGTTATTAAATTATAAAATAATTATATACATTATTATGTTATCATATATGATTTTTTTACATTGCTTTGTAAATAATATCTTAGTATTATCATCGTTTCAGGTGTTAACTTACTCATTTTCTTTTATATGTTTTGTTACGTAAGCCATGTTTTTCATGGATAGGATGTATATTATTCATATCCAGAATGATATTATGTACTTAGACATTATTTTTCAATCATAAAATGATAATTATACTTGAATGGATATGATGGAGAATGAATATCATCACGTTCGTGGAGACGGTAGTCCGTACGTACGTACGAGCGACAATATCATTCTTTTGATATTAAAATAATATTTAATTGTATTTTATATCTTGTATAAAGAATCATTATCATGTTATATTTATTATTTAAATGAATTACACATCATTATTATACCCATCCAAATAATAATATATTGAATAACAATTACACCACAACGTGGAGACGGTAAGCCGTACGTACGCACGTATGGTGACATGTCATTCAAAGGATGGATAGATACTGAATATTGTTGTACAATATTTATAATAATATTAAATTATATATTAGATACTGGATTCATTATTTTAGAATGATAATAACAAAGAAATAAGAAGTTGAAAAAGAAATGAATTTGAAAAAGGGTGGTGAAAACATTACCTCTTATTCATTTTCTTCTTTTTTGATTTGATCAAAAGGGATCCATAGGCTAGCTTTATGATCAAACTAAGGCCTCTAGGTTGTAGTGAGGGATGTTGAGAGAGTATTTGTGCAGGGTTTGGACGAACTCAAAGACTTCAAAGATGTGAATTAATGAGAAGGGGGAGTTCCCTTTTATAAGAGGGGTGAGGGGTACCTTTGGAAAAGCTAGAAATATTATTTTATAATAAATTCTTATTCAGTTTCTAATGGCTCAAAAGTGAATTATTTAAATTTTAAGGTTGGGATGGGTCGAAAACTACTCAACCAATATAATTTAGACAGGTTTGGGTTATTATATTATCTTTATCTTTAAGTATTAACTCTTAGTTAATTAGTTTTCACTTTTACAATGTCTCTTTGTATTTTTATATTATATGGTTAATAAACTTACTATATACATCCAAAAGACCCCCAAGTTGTCAATTACTGATACAAATATCATTATATAAGTCTCTAGGCAGAACCTTATATTTTTATGAATTTAATATCAATTAATAATATAATATTTGTTTTAAAAACTCTTTTATGTCAATTTTGACACTATTCAATAATTGATTTTTGTAAAAATCATAACAGAATAGTTACTTCAAAAAAGGTTAATTAAATCACTCCTAACATGTCATATTAACCTAGAAAATTATTTTTATTTATAAAAAGTCTCAAATTACATTTATTTGGGTATTTATAATATCAATTATTCTAATTTTTTATTAATTAGGTAATTACTACATCACCATTGTGTCATAAATAAATTAAATTATATAATGTCTAAAAATTATAAATAAGATACCATTATGTAGGAAATATTTTTTTATTTCTAATAAATATTTACAATCGAATTTATATTTTGTATAACCCTATATTAAAAAAAATTTAGTAAATAAATTTTGATTTTAACTCTTTTAACTCTTCTGTGAATTAAATAATAATAAATGTCCTAATCTATTACAAGTGGACCTAAATGATAATATTTTACTTATAATGTTGTTTTTAGTCGAGATACACTTTTCCAATAGAATTAGGACATGTGTTAGGGTAATATTAATATCATTTTTACCCTTAATTACTCTATTCACTTTTAACCGTGGTAAATAAAAGAAAAATGTTACTATTCACCAACAATTATTTTCATCTCATTGAACCAAATTTTACTCCATGATATTAACCGTGTCTCTCAGATATTTGAAATTACACTCACAGAAGCGATAAAATTATGTTTTATGAAAAAATCAGTTTTTTAACTACCACTTAGTGGTTTTACTATTCATCAAAAAATGAATGTTTCCAGAAAAATACCAAAAATTAGGCCTAAGATACATTTGATATTATGAATTAAAAAATGATGTCTATTTTACAAAATTCAAAACATATCATTTGCATTAATTAATTTAAAAATTAATTCTCGTCGTCAAAACAAATAGCGTGTTTTTAAGAGATAATAACTATCAAAAGATTGACACTTGTTTATGTCCGGTATAATTGTGAAATTATGTACAATGACCAGAATTTCATTAAATGGTAAAAATATATTCTAAATAAACTTTAAAACCACTCAAATTCATAATTTATCAATATAAATTATTTTGATTAAAAATGTTGTTTTTAATTAAAATTCAGTAATTTTCAGTATTCATCAAAATATAAATGTTATCCGAAAAGTTCCAAAATATCACCTTAGGCTAAATTCGATATTCCGAATACAAAAATGAAAACCATTTTGAGAGATAAATTTTATAAAATTTCAAAAATTAGGTATTACTATTCATAACAGCTAGTTTGATTGGTTGTGGTGTGTGTTAGAACTCGAAGTTGCATACAACACACACTACTGTATTATTCAAAGGAAAGCATACCGTGGAATCTTGGGATGTTTCATTGTAAATATTTTTTTGGTGTACCCAATCTAAAAAGTTAATTTATTTAGTCAAGTTGAATATATTAAAGTTTAAAATATTTTATTAAAAAAGGGTTCAATATTAAAAGTTGGTAAATGTGCAATACTGAAAATGAATTTGTTCTTACATTATGTCTAGGAAACTCATAATATGGATTCTAAAATTATAAGGATTATATAAAGTTTAAAATTAATTAATACTATCCATAACATCTTTTGAACGGCTTGTTTGGTAAGTCATGGTATTCTTGAACTCGGTGTTGCGTGTAGTGCAAGTTATTGAATTATTTTGAAGAAATAACACACTATGAAATCTTGGGGTGTTACAGCTGGATGATGATCATAGTTCCAATTTCTCTATACACCATGGGATCACCAAAATGTATAGAGATTTGAACGAACATTTTTGGTTGGACAACATGAAGAGGGAGATTGCCTATTTTGTGTCAAGATGTATGGTTTTTCAATAAGTGAAAACTGGAAGGTAACAGCCTGGTAGAGTATTGTAACCTCTTCCCATACCTGAGAGGAAATGGGATAATATCATGATAGACTTTGTTATGGGACATCCAAAGTCTCCTAGAAGGAATGATGAAATATGGGTTATTGTTGATCGTCTTACAATGTCAACACATTTTCTTGCTATAAGAGAAGATCTACCACTGGAACGTCTAGCAATACTATATATTGATGAAGTTGTGAGACTTCTTGGAGTACCCCTATCGATTGTTTCTGATTGTGATCCTCTTTTTACTTCAAGATTTTGGAAAAGACTTCAGAAATCCTTGGATACTGAACTTCATTTGAGCACTGCCTACCACCCTCAAACAGATGGACAATCAGAACGAACTATTAAAACCTTAGAGGACATGTTGAGATCCTGCTCACTTGACTTTCAGGGTATGTGGGATAAATATTTACCACTCGTAGAATTTTCCTATTACAGTAGGTTCCATTAGAGTATTCAGATGGCACCATATGAAGAGTTATATAGAAAGTAATGTCTCACACCAACCTGTTGGGATGACGTTTGTGAAAGAAAACTTGTAAGCCTAGAACTGGTGGAGGAAACGATGGAAAAGGTGAAGGTAATCCAAAACCATATCAAAGAAGCTCAAAGTAGGCAGAAGAGCTATGCCGATAATCGAAGGAAGGATTTGGAATTTCAAGTCAGTGATCATGTTTTCCTAAAGGTATCTCCATGGAAGGGAGTAATATGTTTTCGTAAGAAATATAAATTGAGTCCCAAGTACATCAGACCTTTTGAAATTCTAGAACGAATTGGGGTTGTATCTTACCGATTGGCAATTCCGCCAAGTCTCTCAAAAGTTCATGATGTGTTCCACGTATCTCTGTTGAGGAAATACATGCCTGGCCCAACGCATGTACTCACCTATGAAAAATTAGAACTGGAACCCAATATGTATTTTTGAGAAGAGCCCGTCGAGATTCTTGATATGAGAGAACAAGTACTGAGAAACCGAACGAATCGTCTGGTAAAAGTCTTGTGGAGAAACCATAAGATTGAAGAGGAAACGTGGAAACCCAAGGAACTTATAATGAAGAACCACTCGAGTCTTTTCATGTGGTATTATTCTATAAATGTTTTGGACGAAATTATTTGAATATGGAGAGAATGTTACATCCCCATGCTTTTACGGTACACTTCTCTTTCAATAATGTAATAGCATGTGTTGTACGCAACATCGAGTTCTAACACTCCACAACCAATAAAACTTGCCATTATGAATAGTAATACCCACTTTTTGAAATTTATAAATTTTATTTTTCAAAAT
Organism: Viscum album; assembly: GCA_963277665.1. Taxonomy (NCBI): domain Eukaryota; kingdom Viridiplantae; phylum Streptophyta; class Magnoliopsida; order Santalales; family Viscaceae; genus Viscum; species Viscum album. The sequence goes on along the minus strand of OY728137.1, from coordinate 671,880,001 downwards.
GGGATTCATTTTTTGATTCGGAATATCGAAATTAGCCTAGGGTGAATTTTTGGTGTTTTTCTGAAAAACATCTTTTTTATGAATAGTGAAACCACTAAGTTGTAGTTAAAAAACCGAATTTATCATAAAACATAATTTTACCGCTTTTGTGAGTAGAATTTTGAAAATTCGAGAGACATGGTTAATATCAAGGAGTAAAATTTGGTTCAATGAGATTAAAATAATTTTTGGTGAATAGCAACTTTTTACTTTTATTTACCCCGGTTAAAAGTAAATAGGGTAATTATGGGTAAAACTGATATTAATATTACCCTAAAACTTTTCCTAATTCTATTGGACAAGTGTATCTCAATAAAATACAACATTAGGAATAAAATATTATCATTTAGGTCCACTTGGATTAGATTAGGACATTTATTATTATTTAATTCAAAGAAGAGTTAAAAGAGTTAAAATCAATGTTTATTTACTAAAACATTTTTTATATAGGGTTACACAAAAGATAAATTCAATTATAAATATTCATTAGAAAGATAAACAGATATCCTACATAATGATATTTTATTTATAATTTTTAGTAATTAAATAATTGCATTTATTTATGACACAATGATGATGTAGTAATTACCATAATAGTGAAAAATTAAACTAATTGATATTTTAAATACCCAAATAAATATAATTTGATACTTTTTATGAATTAAACTAATTTTTTAGGTTAATATGGCATGTTAGTAATTATTTAATTAACTTATTTTGAAGTTATCATTCTATTATGATTTTCAAAAAAATCAATTTTCCAAATAGTGTCATAATTTACATAAAAGAGTTTTTAAAACAAATATTATATTATTAATTGATATTCAATTCCTAAAAATATATGTTTCGGAAAAGAGACTTATATCATGATAGGTGTATCATTAATGGACCATTTGGGGGTCTCTTGGAGGTATATAGTATGTTTATTAACTATATAATACAAAAATAAAAGGTGACATGGTAAGTGTCAAACTAATTAACTAAGAGTTAAAACTAAACGATAAGGTTAATATAATGACCCAAACATATCTAAATTATATTGGTTGAGTGGTTTTAGAACCATACCCACCATAACCTTTAGATAATACACTTTGGAGCCATTAGAAACCTAATATGAATTTATTATAAAATTATATTTCTAGCATTTCCAAAGGTCCCCCTCAACCCTCTTATAAAAGGGAACTCCCCCTTCTCATTAATTCACTCTTTCAAAGCCTTTTGGTTCGGCCAATCCCGGCCCAAATACTCTCTAAACTTCCTTCAAATCATCCTAGATGAATTACTTTAGTCATAAATCCAACCTAAGGATCCCTTTTGATCAAATCAGAAGAAAGAACCTGAAGAAGAGGTAATGTTTTCACCATCCTTTTTCAAATTCATTTCTTCTTAAACTTCTTCTTTCATTGTTATTCCCATTCTAAAATAATGAATCCAGTATCTCCTATATACTGTAATATTATTATAAATATGGAACAACCATATTCAGTATTCTATCCATCCTTTTTATGACATGTCACCATACGTGTGTACGTATGGCTTACCGTCTCCACGTCGTGGTGTAATTGTTATTCAATATATTATTATTTGGATGAGTATAATAATTATTTATAATTCATGTAAATAATAAATATAACATGATACTGATTCTTTATATATGATATAACATCCAATTATATATTATTTTAATATCAAAAGAATGATATTACCGTGCGTACGTACGGACTACCGTCTCCACGAACGCGATTAGATTCATTCTCCGTCGTATCCATTAAAGTATAATTATCATTTGATGATTTAAAAATAATGTTTAATTACTTGATATCATTCTGGATATGAATAAGATACATCCTATCCATAAAAAACAAGACATATATAAGAAAACATATAAAAGAAAATGAGTAAGTTAACAACCAAAACGACGATAATTCTAAGATATTATTAACAAAGTAATGTTAAAAGATCATATATGATATCATATTAATGTATATGATTATTTTATAATTAAATAACAATTATTTCACCATTATATAGGAGGTTAACATACCCTCAACCAAGGAAAAGTAACAGTTAAGGGTTTATTTCGCAATCTCTTCATTATCGGAGGTTGTTTATACGTAATAATCTACTAGGACTTATTAATCATCCACATCCATGTTTCTTAAAAATGTATTTCAAAACATTTTTTTTTACTATTTACTAAAATATGGGTTAAATTCATTTATACCCTTATTGAATTTTATAAGTGGTTTATAATGGAATCTTTCCCTCATTTTCCAAACAAGGTCCTTTTTAACCTTTTCGACAGAATTAAGGTAAGAATGTTTTTTTAACTTATACGGCGGGTGTGACTATTTTCCACCGTTATAAAATCGTCAAAGATTCCCTTACAAGATAATAATAATATTTTGAAGGAAAATTTTTTATTTTATAGATATATGACTCTTAAATGATTTCAAAATAGAAAGATATATTTCCCTAAAAAGAGTTTTGATTTCATCTATGTCAGTATCCTTTGATGGATTTTAAGCTTATTTGAAGTTGATTTATTATGATACAAAAATTCTATATTGTATTGAAGGTTTTGTGATATGTTTGACTGTGGATTTGTTATTTTTATACCATTCATGGTTTATGGATTAAGTATTTACATTTTGTATGCTAGTTTTAATATGAATGTTTATGTTATGTTTAAAATTTTTCATATGGGAATGCATTGGAATTACTATGTGACGGGTGGAGCCCGCTATAGCTCCTCGATGCGTCGGTAGGTATCATGAGACAAACTAGTGTCTTGGCATAAGGCCTTAGAAAAATCTTATTTGTAGTCTTGGCACGAGGCCTTGGCTATGTGGTTATGATAGTATGACATTATGCATTCCATCATTATAAAAGTGGTTATAGATATTGCATGTGATTATTCGATTAGTAGAATATCCATGTGAATAATTAAATGGCATTATTTCATTTTATTTTTTCCATACTATGTTTAAGATCAAGTTGAAAAGGCTTTTGTTTTAGTTATACACTGCCTTAAATGTTTATTCTTATTTATGAAAGTTTCTGCTATATTGTTATCCTTGTTGGGAATTTGAGCTCACCCCTTTTCTATGTTTTATTTTTCCAAGGATGTGAAGAAGTAAATTACGAATGACCTGCAGGGATAGTATGAGGGGAGAAAAGTGTGGACTATTGAGACTATGTTGTTGTAGTTTTCATTTTTATTATGTAATGTAAAACTTTATGAATATATCTAGTATTTCCAAAGATACTAAACTAATCGGTCCTTCGAGATTTGATATTTCTTGTGATCATGAAAATGTTATGTAATAATGCACCGACTCTGGGTAACTGGGGTCTGGGTGTTACATAATGGACCTCAATTCTTGATGGCTATGTTAGGATTGTATTGATCTAAAGTTTTTTGCTAACAAAGATTAATTATTGTAATAGATGTATCAAGAATCTCTAGAAAAATCCATATAGTGATTAGCTGTGAAATATGAATTTCTCCATATAGATATGATTTATACATTGGCGTATTTTGATCCCTCAACAGATCCCTGTTATGGTATCCTAACTTGAAATATTCTGCATAACACTGTATTTACATATAAGAAGATGGGGAAATTCTTTTTTCTTTACTCGATGGATAGGACTATGATTCATATCCATGCATCATTACCTATCTTGTCAAAACAAGAATCAAGCCACACATATTTCTTAGAGAACTCCATGTAAAGATCAAATTTGTACACAAGGGGAATTTCAATCCTTTGTTATTACTAGACCCGGGTTTGGAGGTATGTGTGTCACAACGTATCCTATGAGGGAATGAATCAATAAAAAAATAGTTCTAGAGAATCATATTTTCATATATCTTCTTCACAAATAGGAATATAGTTCCTTATTTGAAATAGACCTATGGGTAGGACCTATATTGTTGTCCACCACATTAATTTTTTATGCGTAAATGATAGAGAATTTTCTATATTTTGTGGATAGACCCAGGATTGGTAAAATGGGTGTCACTATGTATCTAATATTATGAGAATATTGGAGGAAATTATACTATAAAGTTCCCTTAACTTGTATGAAATGTGCATAATGAGGGGATATTTTCTTATCGGTGGTCCCTGGACCAAGACATAGAATCTAGGCATCACTCAGTACCTTATCATGGTGAGAATCAAGCCATTTTTCAACCAAAAATAAAATTTTATACACCTGTTTAACCATGCATAGAATGGGGGAAAATATGGCCTTTTCTTTGGGATGGCTAGAAAATGTTATTAAATTATGTCATCTCTACATATCTTATAATAATTGGAATCACATTGTACATAGTATTTAGAGAATCATGTTGTTTAACATTGGGTGGTATGTACATAGATCACTCCACGTGAAATATTATGGATCTGTTCAGTTTTATATCATGAAGTGAGGAATATGTGGTATATTTTAACATGGAATAACAAAGAATACTAGTTCCATATGTGGAAAGAATGATATTATAATGTAGTAAAAAACACAGTATCATCCTGAATAGACACCCCAATGAAAAATGATGGAAAAAATCATATGCATGATGAAGTTAAATTTTCTCTTGGACCCATTTTGAGAATTCTGGGATTCATTACATATCTCACCCAGGCATGAATCAATCCACTAGTAGTTCTTAACTGCAACGCCCCATGAAGGTCTGACCCATACACAGGGAGAAAGATGAATTTTTAATTATTCTTATTTGGGTGGATAGAACATGATATAAATGTTTTCCATCTCAACATATCCTGTGTGGACTGGAGTCAAGATGTAAATAGTTCTTAAATGTGGCAAGGTAAGTTACCATTGTCGGGGGAAATGTCCTATTTGATGAAAACATTGTGGTTTAGTTCGATTTTACGTCATATAGCTATATTATTTATCATGTAGTTTAATGTCATAAAATGAAGAAATTTTTTGAATAGTTTACCATCATTTATAAAGAATGGCATTCCATATAGTTAATAATCATATAATCTAGACATATGGTTTTATGAACTTTAATGTCACGAAAATAGGGAACCCACCATGTAGTTTAACATCATAAAATTCGGATGTGAAGTCCTTTTCTCCACAAGAAATTTTTTTAGGAACTTTACCTTTGTGGGGGATGTAGTTAGATTACAATTAATTGAATTGAAGTAATAATATCCACCATAGAATAGCATATGTATGTCGTAAGTTCCCTCCAATTTTGGCTCAAGATTCGAAGGTTTCATTTCTGGTATCTGTAGATTTTTAGGACAAATACCATTTCTCATTCAAAGAATGACCGAATGAGAACAATTTAATTAATTTAATGTGAAATCTAGTTTTTGTGAATTTATAAATGATGAAATGTATGCAATCTTATCTCATCCATTCACTCTAATTAATTATTCCATTTTTAGGATTGCAATTCTATGGATAGTTTTTCACATAGGGAAACACATAGTTAGGGTAGTTGAACTATGATGGGTTGGACAACCTTTGTCTATTATACAAATGAGTATAGAGTTTCCTATGTCATGTTGCGGGTCATGGTCATGCAGTCCCAAAAATTATGATGGAGCTTGTCTGGACGTGGTTTCATTTCCATATCTACAATCTTCTAGAGTATATTGGAAATTGTATTTTTGAAGGCCTCTATTTGTCTATTAGCCACTTCAGGGTAGTAGGATTCATTGTTGGTCTTGATACAATACTCTTTATATAGTTTTTACAATTGAAAAGAAGAGAAATTTATGTCATTTTCCATTAGTGTTGTGTGAGGGACACTAATTATAATTATGATATAGGATTTCAAAAAAAATTATAATATTACTTTCCCTAACATCATTAAGGGGTATATCTTCTTAGAATTTGGAAAAGAAGTTGGTTTTTGTGTGAACAAACTTGTATGGAAGGGCTGTGGTGGGAGGATATGGTCCTGATGTCCATTCCCCATATGTGTATGGTCCAAGAGTACATACATGTGTAGAGTAGCTCGAGGGGTTACTGGATGAAATTAGCATAAAATGAGAAGGAATGACACTTCTAGATGGATTTAGTGAAATGTTAAGTCACATTCAACCAGTAGTATCCAATCCTTAAAATTTATATGAAATCTTGGATCCTAATTGGGGTGAACCACCAGCTATAGTGTGAATATATTTCATAACAGCAGTGATATCTTCTCCCACAATTCACCTAACAATGGAACTATCAAGGATTGTCTTATAGAGGATTTTTCTATGTGTGCCATCATGCAGAACAAAATTAATTTCTTTTATATGTATTTACTCCCTTCCATCCCTAAAATGTCAGAGTCATCCCTTTTTATATTAATCAACAATGGGTTAATCCCACCACTAATAGGAAAATAAGTCTCAGGTACATGGCTAATCTCATGAATCATCTCCCTGATGGTGTAAAATAATAGTGAGACCATCTAGTGATCTGTAATGGGAATGAAAATTTCATCCAATTTAGATCGACTAGGTCTATGGATTTATTTTCAAATGCATTGACCTATGCATTTTTTTTATTGGGGTACATTAGTTGATTTTGGATCTGAAATGAATTCCACCATTCATCCATGGATGTGGTCTAATAAAGGAACCAATTCTTCGTTTTTAATAGCATAATTACCATTGACATGCTTAGTAACTAGTTCTGAATCACCTTTTATCATCATGTTCATTACATATAAATGGAATTCTAGCACAAGCCCTTCAATGTGATCACAATATTCTACATCATTATTCATGCACCCATCCATCAATAGAAATCAATAGGGTAGGACGTCATTTTTGGAGATATGATTATGAATCTTAACCCAAATTTTTTGAGGTTAGGGTCTTCCATAATTTTCCCTATTCGACTTCTTGGTGAACCACTGAAATACATATCTCTGATTTGGTGATCCTGTTGAATAGAGAATACCTCTTCATCATACAACTCAGTATCCAACAAAGTCATTTTTGTTGTGGGGTAATCTTCTAGAAAATTTGGTAACACCTGGAAATGGTTTCCTGAGGGACGAAATGGATGTAAAAATGTTATAGTATTAACGCCCATCATGATAGGCACCCAGTCAACATTGGAAATTTTATAATGTACTTGATTGGATTTCTACGAGAGACCAGGTGAACTTTGTGAGGCGGCTGGTAGTGCCTCAACTTTTGGAGAACAATTATTAGTGCCAGAGAACTATTTTATATACATCAAAAACGAGTCTCACCATTGATCATGGTTTGACTACGATAATAATTGATTTTTTAACTACTAGCATCATTCTAATATGGGAGGAAGACACACAGAGTTCACTATAGGATAGTCACATATAAACTGAGTGGTCTTCCTTTGTATGGTGGAATTAACCCATACAGACATAAGAGTTGTTTTTGGCCATTGTCGAATGCTTCCTAAAAATTATCATCCCATTGATATGAAATCCCATTTTTATTAACATGGAATTGGGAATACATTTTCTTACAAGGTTTTCTATGAACCGCCGAATGTAGGCCAGGTGTACCTGGGGTCCTCTCAACTTGGAGAGTTTTTGATGTTGTGACATGATAAGGATATAATTTGTATTTTTGGGGTGGAATTTTATTCCATGATAGAATATGATGAATATGAGGAACCAACCTGGGGTAGCAAAGAATGGACATTTATAGGGGTTCATCTTCAGATAGTTTTTTCATTTTTTGAAAAAGGTTTCATGTTATAGAAGGTGGTAAGAGAATTGTCAATATTTAACTACCATGTCACCGACATAAAATTAAAAAAACATTCCAAGGAAGGGTTTGAAGATTCTATTCATGGAACAATGATATGTTTCCCCGAAATTATTCATTCCAATGGGAATGATCCGATATTAAAATTCTCCCTAGGGGACCTGAAGGTGGGGTCTTCTTAATCTTCTCAATGAATTTAGATTTTATTGTATCTTTAATGGTTGTCCATGAAGTAGAGAGCCTGATATCCCATTGTTTCATTAGTCATTAATTCTATAATTGGGGGAATGAAATCATATTTTGGGTAATATCGGTTGAGTTAACTAAAATAAGTGATAACATTAATTTTTCAATTCTAATTTTTTAATGGGATGATATTTTATAGCCAGATGGGATATTGGACCTCCTGAATGAAATTTTCTCTGATGATTATGTCAACCACACCCACTATATTGGTATAATGTGTTGGTTATGTTCTTTTGGATACATTGTTATAGCTCTGATGATGATATTCCATGCACAAGTGGTGAGTATCCAACTCGGGATCAAGGCTTGGAATATCCATGTAGCCACATGAAAAATATACCGATGATTCCATAAGAAAAAGTGGTATACCAAATTATCTTTGAATACAAGGCTGTACTAACTAGGGTGGGTCATGGATCTTATTATATACCCAAATTTATTTCTCTGCATTTATCGATTGTGGTAGAACTGAATTCCTCAAATGAGAGAGGGGAATCTATAAGTTCATCTTCCTCTTCCTCTTCCACTTTGGCACCTTATTCCTCTTTTTCATCTTCATTCTCCTATTATTATGGACAAAAACTGCTAAGATGGGTTCTTTAGAATTTGAAGAATAGATAAGATCTTGGTTTTGGGATGATGAAGTAGCTTCTTCTAACCCAGCTCATAGTGGGGAATTATTTGATGAGTATGGAGTGAGGTAAAGAGGAGTGTTCTCTTCTTCTTCCACTTGAGTGATCAAGGAATAGTTTTCCTGGAGCTCTAAATATGGATAGATGTAATTTATATTTTAGAATTTACCAATTCGTTGAGGGTCAGTGGATTTTTAAACATTATTATACTTGATGGCCATTAAATTATTCATGAGGAAAATGAATATGAATACAAATATGGGCTCTCACACACAACATGGGTTATGGAAATTGTGTCTTCTTCAATCAGATATTTGAAGAGATCCGCTTAGACTACTTCAATTCTGTTGGTCTGGTGAACCAATCAATACCATCAACCTAGTGTCACCCACATTTCTAGTCATAGAACCCTTCATCAATATAGTGTGACTCGCATGATTATAAATGCACTTAGAAAGCACCTAATCTTGGGGAGTTGTTAGTTAAAAGTTCATGTTTTGTCTCTCAATCTATAAATGTTTTCTAAGACACTCTCATTTTCCCACTGTATGTAGTTCAAGAACTCACTGACTATTGTATATGGAAATGTTGTGCTGAAAATTTAATGTAACTATTGATGGAAATTCTCCCATCATGTAATCAACTGAGCTGGAAAAATTGTGTACTATATAAAAGCTAAACCGTGTATAATTTTTACCAAGAATCTAATTTTCAATCCTTATTTTATTTTATGTAGTTCCCATTATGGGATCACAATAAGACACATATTGCATCATAAGTTGTTTGGGTCACTCATTCCATTGAATATTGGGAACACAAGGCTCCCAATGTTAGGTGGGGTTTAGTGTTGCTCAACCAATTAGATTATGGTTTCCATTATGCATGTAATGAAGAATTACACTCTTCCATATCTTCCAATTATGATCTTGAAGATTCTATAGTATTGATAATACAATGATGCATGTAATTTCGAACCTAAACATGGGAGGGCATAATAGGGTGCATGATCTGACATGATGGTTCTTCTGGTACATGAGGTGGATATCTGACTGGGGGAATATTTGGAGGATTTTACCAAACCATATAGGGTTGTTTCCATAACTAAGTAAAATAATGATATTAATTTTGGATCAGATTCAGGTAGACTGATGGACCTTCCATTGTATTGTATATACAACCCATAATTTCATCATTTTCTAGAATAAATCCTTGGGGTGAGATACACCTATCTATTTTGTATGTTTATGATATTCCTCAAGATCATATTCAATAGAATGATTCCACATGAGTATTTTATCCTTAATGTGGCTCAAATAATCCTATTTTTCATCCCACTAAGAGAATATATTCTCATGTTTGAGGGGATTTTTTTATCGAAAGGAGGTGGTGGGTCATATGAGACCATTTTTTATTGATCTTATTGTGAGGAATTATTAGAGGGTGGGGTGGATAGTTAACTGGGGGAATACAAAAATTCATGACAACTATCTAGTTTTATGTAAGAAAACCTTCATTTAATGTGTCGATTGGATTTTGAGTGGAACCATACTCTCCATTCAGTTCAACTTTTTCATCATTATTGGTGTGGTCTATAGGATTAATGTTAATGATGTTCATCAATTCATAATTCATTATAGGTGGAATACCTTCTACAAATTGGTATTGTAATTATTTGAATATTTTATTAGTTTTTATACTTTTATTCTATAATCCACTATTACATTCTTGGTGAAAGGTAACATGTAGGGAACCTCTATAAAACCTTCTTGTGCGCCTCTATTTTGGAGGAATGTGTCAAGAGATATGATGGAATGGGGTACATCTCTACTTTTAATACTCCCAAAATGGGAAAAGACTAACAACCATTTAGAAGGTGTTTGAAGTAAAAATTACCCCATCCATGAGGGATGGGGTTTCTCTGATTCTCTATTTGTCATTCCCTAACTCAGAAGTTTTGGCCTTACGATGCCCTTTTATAATAAAAATCCCACAAGCCCTGTGGGGTGGGGTTAACATTATATTTTTGTGTTTTCTTCTAATATTGTCTATATCTTGATCTCACACATTCCCATTTGAGTGTGAGGTATATATGATTCCAGTTTTACATGTGAACTACTTTTTTCTGAGGACATAAAATGTTATTGATGATTGGAATAAATCAGGAGAGAAGCCTATGAAATGTTCTCAGTTTCCTAGTTCTATAGTTTTTTTCCCCACATTTTTCATGTCACTTTTGAGAGTTACTCAAGGTTATTTCCTCGGGTGCATGTCATCTTTACAACATAATAATTTCATTTGATTGCTTCCTTTGGATAATTACATTACAGTTCTTCATTTCCAATGGGTCCAACTAGATGGGATGTGAGGGGAAATGAAAAGCTCACTGATATCTGCATCCCCAGATATGGACACCAAGCAGGGAGTTAATGATTATATTACACAACTTATGAATCGAATTCAGGTAGATCAACTCGAGATATTTCTCCCACCACTTTGATTGTGTTTGATGTGTAGAAAAAACACCTTCCAAGTCAATATTATTATAATCCTCTTCCACTATTTTGACATGGTCAACATACCCATTTAAGGGAAATAACATTTTTTAGGTGTGAGAGAGTTCTCTAGAGATTGAGATGAATGTTATCTATTTATTAGTCTAGAAACTCCCTCTGTATATCAAACTAAAAAGTGGTTATGGGACAAAATAAATTTTTATGTCATCCCAATTTTATTTTATTTTCAAAAGAAACATATCTTTTTTTATTCAAACAAGAGAGACTCCAATACATGATCTATCAAACATGGGAACTTACAGATGTTTTTTCACCATTAGCGGGGCTAGTAGGGGTCTTGTTGTAACGTGAATTGTTTGGAGGTGGCTTGGAAGACGAGTTAATCCTCAATCCATCACCTGGTTGAGAAAAGATGTTGCCTATTATTGATAAGGTGTCTGACATACATGAACCCATTTTTCCAAGCACCTCACAATTGAGGGATTTCTGGAATTTGATTCGGCAGGGGTAAGAAATTTGTATTGATTTAGAACATAAGTACAAGGAGTATCATCACAGTTCGTGATATAATGGAGAGGACTACCATCATTATTTTGTTTCTGACTATTGGGAGAATATTAGAAGCGTGTAGCCTGGGGAGGACCATGAGGGAAGATGATTTCTAGGGGAGGACCATTTTCTTTGATTGAGATATCACTGTCGGGGGGAACATAATAGTTGGCATTTTCATGGAACAGAATATAATATCATATAAATGTATAATATTTTGGAGAATATCTATAGAATATACCCTAAAGAGAAAAATAAATGTGGACAACTACAAGGGGAGGACCTTCATGTTTGTTGATCTTCTAACCAAGCGGAGGGCTACCGTGATGCTCATTAAGAAATAATATCTCGTGATCGATCTATTATTATCCATTAATTATTCCTTCATGGTATGTTCTATGATGAGGAAATTTATATATACTGGTAATAATTTTGTGGGGAGTGATTCACAACTACTAATTCCACTTCCATAAATTGATAATTTATTGGATAGATCTTGACACACTAGTGTTAAGTGTTTTATAGAATCACGGACCCCAACATCTAGTAGAGTAGGGTCTTGAATATAGTCATCCTTTTCTACATACCTTTTGAATGATTTATTTTTTTCCCTTTTATGGTGTAAAACATGGGAAGATATCTACGGGGATGATATTCATGCACGAGCGCCTATTCGATTGACTTCAACTGTTCAACCGGGATAAGCCCACAAGCATCCTTTGTTTTGGTAAGGATATATGCCTACAATAGAGAAACCATTTTGGTGTACCAGTGTACAACATTTAGAAATAGTATTTTTTCCCAAAACGTTTTTCTATTTATCATTAAATATGGTTGACAACCATCCTGGATTAAATAAGGAATGCATGTCTAGTTCAGAGTGTCCACACTATTATGTAGATGATCCACCCCTCTTGGAGATGAGGGGTTGTGTGTACAACTCTTTTCTACAAATCAAATGTGATTACATCTTGATAAACATTTTGGATATGGTCTGGAATTTAATTTTGATCCTCCATCATTGAAAATATTTGTTGAGGTGAATCTTTGTCTAGAATGCACATATATACCCATTCTGATGTTAGGGTATGAATATGTACATTCTCTAATTCTCAATTTTGTGTTAGTGATTACTAACATGTCTCCCATGTGGGGGAAGAGGAATTAGTCTTCCATTTACATCTAGATGGTATACCCCAACACTTTTATCTAGTTTACACCATACTTGACATGTGGGCTTCATGTTCACTAGCAAGGATTTACATCTTCTTATTTTCATCTATATTTACATGAATGGATTGGTATGCATCCATAAAAATTTAAATCTTCTAGTACTTGGGTGCCATTATATTTTAATTAATGTCATGGTATGAGGGATTCATCATATTACTCTACCTATATTCAATGACCACCTTATTTTACTGGTGGGATTCATATTGGTAAGAAAGGATTTTTGTCTACTTGTTGATTTCCATTGTATTTTACAGATGGGATTCATATATATTGGAATAGATATGTACATTCTTATAGTTCTTCATTATATTATAATTATGGTCTAGGTATTTATTTGTTTGAATATTTATCTTCTTAAAACTGGTTTCTACCCTTTTTGATGATGTTCTTTAAGCGCACTAGGAAAGATTTTCATCTGCCTATAATTCACCTCCCTATTTTCACATACATTTTTGTGAGAATTAGCATAGATTGGTGATTTATCATAATTTTATGCTATATTTTCATGATGACCATCAAAAGTTATTACAGTGATATATTTCTTCCATTATCATGCTAATATATTTTCATAGAGAATCTCTTCTTCTGGAACCAGGGTGATTACTTGATCTTGGATATATGTTAATCACCCTTAGAAGGATTCATGTGGAACCCCAATCATTTTAACCTCAACTAGGACCCATATAATGATATTATCCTTAGTGTAAAGATACTAGGCCACATGATGTTGGTGAAGAAATCAATAGAATGGGGCCCTTGAGCGGGGAACAAGTGTAGTAGGAATAAAGTCATTTGTGATGATGTCACCACCTCCCTATGATAAAAGAGGTACACAATTTTTCATTATGGGGAGAGGATCCAATAATTATTAGGTTCATCTAGTAAATACATCCGGTTCTAGACTGTCAGTCATTGTTGAGTGGGAGACTAGTGGGTTTTCATCGACTAAAGTTCATATATTGCTTCCACCAATGTTATGAGAGAACCGTTACAATGGTACACCCGAATCAGTGAATTTGAGAGTCCATGTTGGGGAAGATTTGTGGGAGAAGTATTCCTCTACATATGGGATCACATAGTTAGTGAGTTGGTTAACATGTACATCTATGAGGACATCTAGGATTCCATTAATCAAAGGATGATCTTATGAATGCCTTCAATTTACGTGAAAAATACAGACAATGAAACCTTGTCCAAGAAGCATCTCTTTACAACATGTATGATTGGATATCTCACTTTACCCTCTTCATTTTGGATTATTTATGAAGCCTGAAATAGGATATCACTCCCACCTTTGTTAAGGATTCGTATTAGGTTCACCATTATTTTTTATCTCTAAGATATTTCTATACTCAAAATAAACTTGTTCAATATGGAATGGGAAGTATATACTAATTCTCTCAAGATGGAGGTTCTATAGTTATGTGATTCATGTCTGGTTCCTAATTTTTTATTTATATGAAGATCTTATTATGCCCGATTGGTTTGATTGTAAGGGGGTTGACAAGTGTGAAATTGATGATGTTTAGTATAATATCATCTATTGGTCTCCAATTGGTAATTTTGCGGAGAGAAAAACACCCAAAGACCCTCATATATGTGATTCATTGATATTAATTACAATAGAAGGTGTTCATTGGACGATTTGGACAATGACATGAAAAAGCATACATTGGTTGAGAGGATGGGAACTCAGGATCATTACACCATTAGAGGGGACTATTTCTTATTTCGGGACTCTTAATGATTTAATTCATTTTCATATGTTTGTTAATCCCTGTTTCATTCCCCATTATTTTTCCATGGGTTTCCCTTAAATAAATAGTCTATCATGACTATTCATGGGGTTCGAATCTTCACTATGTATCTGAGGTATTCGATCAATAGAAGGATCTATTTGTATTTAGGATCTTCTATTAATGTTACATGTTTATGGATATATCTGTGATTATTTGGTCATTAACTAGGACAACATCAGATTTAAGCCTTGTGGGATGGTGCTTTGGAGTTTATAATCATCTAGGGGATGATAGTTATTTTGATGTCAGGATAAAAAACATAAGATGGGATTCTTATGTATCCTAGTTATGGGAATCAAAACCCATGCAGTTCTGTGTTTCTTACCCAGAAAAATCACATTTAAAGGTCATGTGATGATGAACTGACCATGTAGTTTAACTTCATGTAGAAAATATGTATAAGAGAAATGATTCATCATTAAAATGGTTTGGGACTTACGTTGAGACAACTTGAGATACTAGAGGGAAATATGGTATCCTTGGTGAATGTGACCCTATCGGGGATGTGTGGCAGATAAAATTATGGGGATTTATGTTTCGTGTTTGACCCTCATTGAAGCTTAATACATATCCAATTATTTGTGACTTAATCCCTCTTAGATCTGTTTTTTAGGACTTACACCATAGAAGAAGCCCACTACATGATCATGATTGGGTCTTACACAAGGGATATGATCAATTACTGCTAATTTATTAGGAATATTCCCCTTTTATGTTCAAAGTATGGTTTAGAGTCTTATACCGTATAAGAAGCCCATTTGGGATAATGTTTGGTCTTTCCTATATGTAGAAGGCATGTTTCATGTTTTGTGATAATTCCTATGTCATGATCACCACCATACTCTAATCCCATGTTAGTCATGATATGTGTGATAAACAACAGGAAACAATGGATCTAAAGATTACATATCCTATTCCATCAACTGTTGGATGTTTTTGTTTCCCAAATGGGTAGAAGGATAGGGTTTTGAGTGTTCTCAATCCCTCTATTATTTTCATATCATAGATAAATTATATTTTACGATCAATCTGGATACCTAATATTTGATGAAAAAGAAGATAAAAAGTTTCACCTCCTACAATAAAGGATATGGTCTTACATCATTGAGGATTCCATAAATTTGGTTCATGTGCAAAGGGAATAAAATCCAACAATGGCCCTCATAGAAAAGGAAATTCTAGATATTTCTCTTAATCACTAGAATGATGTGGTTCATGTGAGAGACACATATTTTTAACCCTCATTACCATTGGAATGTAGACCCATGAAAATTTTGAGTGTTTTCCTTAACCTTTTGGTAACCCATGGGCATCTATTTACCATCGGTACATAGACACAACATAGCATGCTAGCAGGATCAATGATATTGTCCTAAATGTCCACTATCTTTTAATGATTCCTAGGTATGATTTCAATATACTGGTTCACAGAGTTTCCATCAGATGGGATGATGATATGACAGAAGGAAATGATTAGAGGTAGATTGTGGAAGGCCCCAGTATAACCTATTCCACATAGATTTTTATTTCACTTGAAGGGTTTTCCTCGATGTAGTGGGTTTCTATATGGGTTGGTGGTCATCCGCTTACCATTATGGTATGAAGACCTAGGTTCCATCCACATAATGTTTTTCTACATTTGTTTGTGTACCTTTTATGTAGTATTTGTCTACCCATGGAAATGTTCCACAAACCTATATTTTTTTATGCGTAATGCATATGTATAAAGGGGCCACTAGTTTTCACCCTTCCAGAATTGCATCTACAATGATTTTTTCATTTATTGACCAATAAATGAGTGTTTATATACCCTTAATTATATATGGTGTGCCTTATATTCTCAAAATTATTGATGGAGTCTATAATTTTTGGCGACTCACTTTTGTTATATTTAGATTCATTTGTCAATGTGCGACTGTCCTCTCTTGTACCAATATACCCTTTTGCTTCTACTATGTTTTATTTATAGAAAAGAGGAGGAACATGATATTTTGGTAGCCAGATGATTAGGGTGGGTTTCAGAGATTATTTTTTGATAGTACAGGAAGGTCTTAGTCCACAAGGGGGTCATTTTCTATCTTCAGAATTCAAAAATAGCTCCACGGATGACTTTGTTTCATTTGTAGAAGTCAAAGATGTCGTGTTTTCCAAGGAATGATTTAGTTTGGGAGAAATCATTTGTGAGAGAGGATCTAACTTCCCATTGCTGAGAATGGATTTATTTCATTTGCAAACACTGATGGATAGACCCCTTATTAACAGTTTCCATTCACGAGTCATTTACTGAGTGGCGGACCGCCATGCAGAGCAGTTTTACACAATGGGATCCTATATTTGCTATGTGGAATCCCTTGTAATTTTTAAAAATAATTTAGATTTTTTCCTCAACACATTGTTTTGTTTTTATCCCTTCTCCAAATCGATTAATGTGTCCTCTATTTTCATGAGGAATTTTTAGGACCCAATAGTGGATGAATAAATACTATGTTTTTATGAATTTAATTATTTAGTCCATAATATTTTATATTTATAAAAATTTACAATGCTAAATTTATACCATTATTTATTATTCCAATCAACAATTTGATTCCCTTACTAAGGTATTATCCTAAAAACTGACTAATTAATATATCCAATATTTTTTTAATCCGAAAAATATATGCCATCTCATCCCCAATTATCCTATATAATTTATATTATATATTTTATAAAAAGAATCCATTACACATGTAAAAATTAATGATTTAATATATTTTGTTCTCCCAATTAAATAAATATATGAAACATTGTAACCACATATTATAAATTGTAAAATATTTCTCATGGTGAAATATAAAAAACCAAATATTGAAACAACTTTAAAATTTTAAATCCATGATTTTTAAATTTATCATCCTTCCATTCCTTGTAAAATACAATATATTTTTCCAACATAAATATTATATATTTTTATTTTTCAAAAAATATTTTTATAAATAATGAATTTTTATCCTCATGATTTGTTGTAATTTATATTAAATCTATTTCTGAAATAATTATAGAATTAATTTCATGTGATTAATACAAACATTTCACATGAGTCTAATCTGGGCCACTGATATTTTGAAACACTATTATACATTCAAATAAAATTCACTCACATGTTTATAAGTCCTATTTAATGAAACAATAATTGTGAAGAGTTTTAAATTATTCATAATATCATTTATGAACCATTTTATAGAATTTTGGATTGTTTAGAAGATTTTGGAGGGATGTAAATTAATTTTTTGGAATTAGAGCTCCATATAATCGATATTAAAACCCTATAAATGACATGAATATGAAAAAAAATATTTTAAAATAGATAAAATCATCACCAATCACACATTTTAAAAAATTGATCATCTGATTTATCATACATTTTCACTCATGAATGTTTTGTATAAGAAGATGATGATGCAAGAAATTTTGGTAATCAAGTTGTACATCGTGGTTGTTCATCAAAATATGTAATGAAATATAAATTTAGAAATGTGTTTTTAAATGTTAATAGTGCATTAAATATTCAATATAGTAAAATTAGGGGTTATATAATGGGTTTTATTCTAGTATTTGTGGTTTTTTGAAATAAAATCATATTTGGAAAACGTGTTTAGTATTTCGAATTGTAGAAACATGTTTTCTAATATGATTTATGCAAGTGAACTAAATGAAAACAAATTCTCAACCACGTAATCAATGTGATTTTGTTCTCAATGTGTTTTTTGAGATCTTATAAAACTGTAATCAAGGCATGGTTTATTGAGCTCCAAAAAAAATTCAACTAAAAAAAATATATGTTGTGGTTATACCTATTTTACATTGTATAAATGATAAATCCTGGGATATCTAATTCACAACATGAATTTTTTATAATGATTTGGATTTATAACATTGGTTTTCTGGATTCAATAGTTTTTTACACTTTAAAATGGATAATTTAATGTCTATAAAAGTCATGTGGAATCGAGAAAGATAATAAAATCATCAATTTCAAATTTTTATATTTTTTGGAAATTATTTGACACAGAATGATGGAATTTTGATTTATTTTAAGTGTATTATTATGGAATAATTTTTTATATATTAATTTAATCAAAAAATATCTTTTATGTGGAAACCAAGAAGATTTGATTTTAGTGTATATGATTTTAGTCTGTATGAATGAATGTTATAGATATAATTTTTTATCTTGTGCATAGAGGGATTTTTTAAAAATCATTTATAAATAACGATGTAATGATTTGTTTGTATATATTTCTAGTGGATCGTGAATATTAATAACATTTTTGAATTAAATACATATTCATAAATCCTCATGTGTGTAATTAATATTCTTGGATTATGTAATATCAATTTGTTTCTTGAAGAATCATTGATATTTTTTTTGTGAGGGAGAGTTGTGAGTTTTCCATTCTTGTGTGTGTGTAAACCTAGAGGGTGAGTGCGATCACATTGAATTCACAATAAAAAAATATTTCATGTAGTGAATTTGGTAAATTGTTACATTTACATATATAATATCTATGGAAGGACCAATATGAGGGACAAAAGGAAAATCACTTCTGTTTCCGTTTTACTCTCTATCATCTCTATAGTTCACTATAAGGATGAAAAGAATGATTTTCCTAATCACAATACATGATCATTGGAAGGGTATTTATAAATGGAATACCCTGATAACCCCCTCTCCCAAAAAGTGAATCATCATTGTTAGTGAATAAAATGTTTATCTGATTGAAAGGTTTAAATGGTAGAGTATTTTTTTCATAGGATCCTTGGTAGTCATTATCAACCACAAAGGAATTATTACCATTGATAGAAAAAAGTTTTAGTTTAAGTATAATTTAATGTAACAATACTTTTGAAAAAATAAATGGATGTATATGTAGAATAAATACATGAAAAATTTGTTAATATTGTTAGAAAATAATTATTTTAAAGTAATAATATGTGGATAGATGTTGATTTTGAATGAATCAACATAATTGAGGATATTTTACCAACTAGATATATAATATGCTAATGTCAGTTAAAACTTCCCACTCCATGTGGGGTAATTTTAAACATATATTTAGGTATCTCAAATTTATATAATGAAAAAATTAATTTTCATTGGAATATATATGATGAATTGAAGATTAAATTGAATTAATCCATTAATGAATGATTTGATTGAGCTTATGTAATTATAGATTAAATATGGAGAATATATGTAACCCATTATGAAATCCATATTATAAATATTATTATAACATTATTTTGTCCTCACTTATATCCAAATGATTTATCATTATAGGAAAAAACCAATATATTTCAAAATGGATATTATTCAAGACCCCCAATTATATTTGAAATGAGAAATAATGGATATTATTACTTGGTAATAGTGAAATTTCATGACGTATTATTTTAGCTTGCTAAAATATTGATAGGATAATATTGATTCATCTCACTACTAAGGTATATAGGTGACCATAATCATGCCACCCAGTATTCCAGAGGAATAATAATTTTATAAAGGATTTAGGATACCTCATTATGGATACAGTAGCCTCAAATTCCAGTGCAACAAAAGAGGATTAACTTGAAATCATCTATAATAGTTAATATGAGTATGTAGAATAATAATAAAATTTAAACTAGTAATAATGTATTTGTAATAATGCAATAATAGGAAGACATAGTCATATCATCATTTATTTCAAACAACCCACTCCATTGGTGAAAATTACCGGATAATAAATAAATGAAAAAAAATAAAAGGATATGCTACCATCCTGATGAAACATCCCATCCAATACTCTAAGAACATTCTGTAAAATACTAATCATGCGTGAAATGATGTTCCTCTTCCCATCATAAACCTATAAATAGTGATATTTTCATAGGAAAACAACTATAAGTGATATCTAAGTAGGGTGTTAATACAACTCAGGAGAGAAACAAAAATGATTTCAAAAACATTACTACTAAAGTAGTGAATGCACATGTAATATGCCTAGATAAATATAAATAAAAGTGTTGGAAATATTAATAAATATGTAACTTTGATCCCTGGGTACTGAAGTGACACTCAATATTTTCCATAAATTATTTGGCCACTAACAGAGTGTGTATAAGAAAAAGAAGAAAACATGCTAAATATACCCAAGGACTGAAGACCAAGTAATCACCCATTAATTTCAAATAAGAATAGATTCAAAATCCTAGGTAACCGAAATGGAATTTAATATATAATTTATGTGTGATTTCAAAGATTCCATAATTTAAAATTCCTTATATATCTCATCTATGACAAACTAGTCATTCTATATAAACCTTAATGTTCAATAGGAATTAACCATCTTGGAATTCCACATAGACTCAAAACATAAATCCAAGGTAACCACCATTTTATCACATATAGACCTGATGTATAAATACCAGGTATCCATATAGACATTCTATGTAGATCAAAAAACAATTTCCCATGTTACCACATTGGAATACCATACAATGTTAGGATTATCAACTGAATCACATGTAGTGAAAAGACCAAAATTCTCCATGAATTTTTTTTAAATTATATGTAATTTTTATGAGTCTGTGAAAATTGATGGTGTGTGATTCAGAGGCATAGTGTTCCTGAAATGAATTTCGGAACATTTTTAAGGTACGTTCAGTAAACATGTGAGTGGCATTTGCTAACTTTTGAACCAGTGCTCAGACTGAAAATCTTAGGGCACCATTTAATCCGCATTGCCATGATTCTCTTAAGAGAGGCTTCACTTCATCCGCAGTTGGTCCGAAGAAAAAAATTCGATTGAGGGACATTTTTTAAAAGAAATAAATAAAATATCTTTGTACTTTTATTTTCATTCTTTTCCTCTAACAAACAAGAGGAAATGTGGGACCAATGATGTGTCAAGACAATAACGGTCTTTACCTTCCAATCCTAAGTAACAAAATCATAGACGAATTAAGAAGGTTCCTAATTAATGAACCCCCATAACTTCCCAACGTCGTTACATACCCTGCCCCTCTCTTAATTATATGGAGCACGGGGAGAGGTATCATCACTGGTTCACCAAGAAACGAAGTGCTGGAAAAGCATCAATCTGCTAAATGCTTGGAGGAAGGAGCCGGTATTAGAAAGAATTAATGAGAAACCCCGAATCCCTGAAAAAAATATTGTCGATCGAGCAACGTCTTTGGAGGCTAGTTGCGGGGGATGGAGAAAAACAACCCATGTCCTCAATTGAGAGAATTTATCCATAATTTTTAAGGTAGGGTTAAATCATAATTTGTTTGTCAAGAGTTACTTGAATCCTTCCAACCCTATTGATATCAACCTAACACGGAGGGCATGGGAAAAAGGAACAAGGCCTGGTCCCTCTGCCCTTTTTGTTTAATAATGTTGTGTTCTTCTCTAGTACTGCCTTCGGGTTGGACGTGCCCCTAGGTGACAAAGAATTGTGGTGGATGACATCGGTCGGCAAAGGAGGAGGTGTGGTGCACCGTAGCACATCATCCGTGAGCATGGGGCCATGAACGAAGCTATAACGGTTGAAGGATGTGGCCGGCACACTAGTCGTACATGAAGAAGGAGGCGGTGTCCGCGCACCGTAGGAGGAACCAGCCACATCCCATAAGATGTGGCGGTCGGAAGAGCCAGCTGACACATCAGACGACAACCGGAGTGGAGGGTGACGCGACTAGTGTGCCGCTGGAGGAGTCGTGGTGGAAGGTCCTGCAGTGGGTCCCGTAGTGACCTGGCAGCGCCCTTGGATGATGTCGCTTCACCTACAGAACGGGGGGGGGGGTTCTCCCCTCCAGTGCATGCTCGGGTGGACCGCACTACAAGTCGGTTCGTGCTCCACCTCGAGTCGTGCCCCACCAATTGCGGTCGGGCCACTTGGCCAGTGGGTCGCGAGCCTAGTGAGCCGCATCACCTTTCTGGCCGAGCCTCCCCCATGCAGGTCGGGCCATGCCCCCATGCTGGTCATGCAGCCCCCTTGCGGGCTAGACCAGACTGTTCCCTATCTGGAATAACCCATCATGGCCCAGCGGGACGAACCCGCCGTGGCCTAGCCCAGTAAGGTCGACCCAAACCGGGTCAGGTTGCCCAGACCGAGTCAGGCGAGGTTGGTCCGACTGGACCAGAAAGCACCTAAAGGGCCATATCATGAGAAATGAATGTCTGTTTGACGAACTGTGTACGGTTATGGAATCCTTGGATCAATATATTCATTTTGAAATACTCCAATTTAGTTTTAGAGAATGCCAGAGTATGGCAGGGTGGGATCAAAACCAAATCCATCCGGGCCCCCGGAACTAAAACTCTTATAACTCACGGACTGAGCATTTGATAGACGCACCATATGTCACTTTGGAACCCTTATTACATGAAGGTCCTCTGGTTTACTCCTTTATGGAGCTTAGTGGAAGTTGATGTATGACCGATATATCAAGGGGAAGATTCTACAGAACTCGAGTGCACCAGGTGTGAGGAATCCTGTGGCAGGCTATAATGTGATGAATAACCATTGATCATGTCTGGGTCAGCATCCATCGATCCTATGTTTGTAATTATCTATCTAATCCTATGTGGTTACGAACTCAGAAACCCTGTGTGGGTTGGCACAAACCGATCCTATGTGGTTCAAATCCTGTGTGGGTCATTAAGGGTTAGTACTTATCGATCCTGTGTGGGTCACTAGCAGTTCCTCTTAACAGAATAAGATTATCTAGCTCACGACTAATCATATGTACTTTTGTACATAAGTTATACCTAATTTTAAGATGAGTTTATCACGTTTGTGGGGATATCTTCATTGTGTTACCTTTGTGGTACATTAACCATCATGGTGTTATCATCATGGCGTTAACTATGTGGTACTTCTACCTTCGTGGTGTTACATGTGTGATATTTCTAAGTTCGTGGTGTTCTCTTTATTGTGTTACCTATGTGGTACATCTAACTTTGTGATGTTATCATTATGGTGTTACCTGTGTGGTACTTCTACATTCATGGTTTTACCTTTGTGGAATTATTCCCTCATGTATGAGATGAGTATATCATGATAACATTGGTATATGTATGGGAATATACCTATGTAGTCTTGATGTCTATCGCTTCGTGCTTTGAGTTGTGTTCTTTCATTGGGGTGTATTCATTTGTGGAACATAGAGAGACCATAAGGGGTATCGGGGTCTCTACTGATTATTGTTATACTCACCCCAGCACGACCTATGCCCGCACATTGTTGTGTCTTGTGTAGACTATGAAAACCATTGATCGAGGCTGAAGGAGACAGAACTGGATGGTGCTCAGAGGTGGATAATTTGGTGGGATGTGACACAAGGACTACTAATCGTGAGTTGTTCCTACCCTTCAAGTAGGATCCACAGTCGATGATCCATGAGTTGTTTCTCAATCATCAGTTGTGTTTTAACTTTTTAGTTGTACTTGTACTTTTTAGTTGGGCTTGTATTCTGGCCCCTTTACTTTTATCACACTTTTATTACATCAGTTTACTTCATGGTTGCTTTTTGTTTTGTTCTTAGGTTGTGTGTCTATACATGTTAAAAGGAAATTCCTTCCTATTTTAGGGAAACTCATTTCTGGTGCTAGTCGCCAGCCCTTGGCCTATGGAAGGCAGGCTTAGGGTAGTCATGGCACGGGACCCGAGGTACAGGTCATGGAAAAGTGGTATTAGAGGAGTCAGTTGTACCTAAGACCTAGGACTTTGATCTTTTCATATGTGTCAATAGTGTTATGTTTTATGAGTGTGGTTTTCAGTTTGAGGGAATCCAATGCTAGTGCGGTGTCCAACGTATCCATACACCAGTACCCTGAATTCTGATTTTGGCCTCAATGCACAAAAACATGGATTACGTGTGTTTTGAAAAGATTTTCTTGTAATATATTTGAGTTAGCTCACCATGTATATCTTATTGACTGTAGAACACCTGTCTTCCTTTGGTATACTTCCATGTATGTTGCCAGCCGGGATTCCTGACAATGTACGTGAAGACGGCCCACCGAGCTATGAGGACTTAATGTAGGGACCTCTTACGTCGTTACCACCTTCGGGTGGTGTACCAGAAACACCACTACTTGTCGTGAAACTGTTGAAAACATTATTACCAGTAGAGTATTCATGCCAACTATTCACGTAGTACAAGATTCAGTGGCATAGGCCACTGAGGTTCTGAGGTGAGAAAGACCCTCAAGCGGCTGTGGACTAGTTGGAGGCTGTAGTAAGATTTTTCTGCCAGGTTGGGACACCATCTAACATTATGGTGTTCCTAGGAACCAATATTTTTCAGGTAGCAGTATGGATATGGTGGAGCATGATGCTCCAGATACACGATGAGGTGACCCACATCTGGGTGGACTTCAGGAGACTTTTCAGGGTGGAGTTTATCCCAGTGACCTTACGCACTGTGCGTATATAGTAGCTACGGTAATTAGAGTAGGGTAGCATAATTGTGGTCCAGTACTCAGTGAGGTTCACTGATCTCTCCCACTACTCTACCAACATCGTACGTGACCCTTTTTTCAAGGCCCTATCCTTTCACCAGGGTCTCCAACAGAAGATCAGAGCGTCAATGATATCTCCCATCATTCCGATGTAGACTAGGGAGCTTGAGCGAACACTTTTTTGGTGGATAACATCCTAGCTAAGCAGGTACCAACGAAGAGAGCCACCACATGACATCAAGTAGAAGAGTCATCAACAAATGGTAGTTGAAAGATGATATAGGGGCCCATGCAAGCCAGGATTTCTGGTGGACAACCTTAGGATACAGGGTCGGTGGGGAGGGGCTCACAGGACTGATGAGGATAGCTAAGGAGCAGGAAGTGCTAGTGGTGTGGCAAGTGGGGTCACATGTATTGCGATTTCCCGACCTTATATATGAAAGGCCAGTAGACAGTCGAGGGATAGCTGAGGCAGATTCAGAGATTTCATCGGTGAGGTTCGTAGGCAGTAGGCAGACGTGGCAGATTAGTTGGCCATATAGTAGGCGATGGGCGGCAATTCGACGTTCAACTGCCACCACCTCTAGGTGGTCAACCCCGACCACTTGGAGCAGGTGGACAGGGACGAGCTCATCTCCATATAACTAAGTCCTATGACAAAGGTTCTCTATAGATGGTTAGAGGTATGATATGTATCTACTCTACCATAGCTGCAGTACCTATAGACACATGTTCAAGTCACTCATTTATTTCCACGACCCACATTCACAGCTCGAATATTCCAATAAATCTTTTGGCTCAATCCGTATGGATATAGACACCTATGGGAGTGGAATCGAAGATTGGACACTGGCCTCGGTAGTGTGAGCTTACTCTAGTAGTCTAGAGCTTCAGTTAGGATATTCTAGTAGCAGCGTCGAGGCCTTACGCTGTCATATTGGGTATGGAATGGTTATCCACAATCCAGGCCCAAATTTACTATATTAGGCACAAATTAAGGTGTGTCCGTGAGGATGAGTTCAGGTTTTCCTTTACCGGAGACAATGGAACCTTCACAACACAATATGGACTTACTTGGAAGAGGTTGCATCCAATCACACACTACACAGCTAGCCTTACCATAAGAGCAGTGGTTGTTGGGAGTCTGATCTATCCAGTAGTGGTGGAACAATATGCCATTTTCTTTCATGATGATGTTTTGAGACTACCTCCACATAGAGAGGTAGACTTTTACATCATCCTATAATCATGGACGACACTAATATCTATAGAAGCATATTAGATGGATCTCGCAGAGCTACATGATTTACAAGTACAGTTGGAGGACTTGTATTGGATGAGGTTCATAAGGATCCAATTTTCCCCATGTAGAGCCCCTATTTTGTTCACCAAGAAGGAATATGGGAGTTTCAGACTCTTTGTGGACTATCAGTGCTTGAACTATGTGACAGTGAAGAACAAGTATCCACATCGGAGGGTTGATGATATTTTCAATCAGCTGAAGGGAGCTCGTTGGTTTTCGAAGATAGACCTCGGATTAGTCTATCATCAGCTCAGGGCATAGGATGAGGATGTGTAGAATATGACATTTAGATGTTGGTATGGACACTATGAGTTCAAGGATATGTTGTTAGGCTTGAAAAATTACCCAATAGTGTTCATGGGAATCATGAAAAGGATCTTCCAGCCATACTTCGATCACTTTGTGGTGGTCTTCAACTATGGCATCTCGATATACTCATAAATGGAGGAGGATTATGTCTATCATCTAAAGATTGTTCATAATACACTTAGAGATCACTAGATTTATGGTAAGATCTCAAGGTGATAATTTTGTATATGAGAGGAACACTTTTTGGGACAGGTTATCTCGGAAGCTGGAGATGCAGTGGATCTCACGAAGATAGAGGCTATGAATTCTTGGGAGCCACCGAGGAGAGTGATGGAGGTGCAGAGTTTCTTCGGGTTGGCTGGTTACTATCGAAGATTCGTTCCTGAAATTTATAGAGTTGTGGAACACTTTTCATCATTAACCAAGAAGGGACAACGCTTTGTATGGATGGAGAGATGCCATCATAGTTTTCACAAGCTGAGGTAGATACTAATGAGTTCCCCCATCTTAAGGCTACCATAAGAGGGTGTTGGGTATGTAGATTAATGTGACACATCAGGGACCAGACCTGGACATGTCCTAATGAAGGAGAATGAAGTAATCTCTTATGGTTCACAACAGATGAGACAAAATGAGTAGAAATACGCTTCACATGACCTAGAGTTAGCATCTGTGGCTTTCTCCTTGAAGATGCGGAAACGTTACTTGATAGGTGAACATTTTATAGTCTTCTCTAATCAAAGGTAGCTCAGGTATATATTCCCTTAGAAGGACCTAAACTTGAGACAAAAACAGTGGTTTGAGTTCTTCTAAGACAATGACATTGAGATAGTCCATACTCATGGGAAGGGGAACATTGTACCATATGCACTCAGCTAGAGGTACATTATGTTTTTGCTGAGTGAGGGGACATATCAGGTAGCTGTGTTGTAGATATCCTTCATGGATAGAGATGGAGAAGCATTCTTCCAGTCTATGAATGTCACTCCCCCACTCCTTCAGCGAGTCAAGGAGGCGCAGCTTGAGGACATTAACTGTGACGCTCGACGTGGTCAGATATCCTTAGGATAGGCGCCTGATGGATTTTGTTATGGTGGGGAGCATATCATTCTCTTCAAAGGACGTACCAAGGTACAGATGGATCTACATGAGTTGGTGTTTAAGGAGTTCCATACATCCCCAATGGCGGTACATCCAGGTGTGGTGAAGATGTACTGAGACCTCCTGCATCAGCACTAGTGGCTAGTTATGAGGAAAGAAGTCGAAGAGTTTGTCTCACGATGTCTCAATGGTCCGCAAGTAAAGGCCGAGCATCAGGTTCCTGAAGTCTTAGTGCATCCACTAGAAGTGAGGGAGTGGAAGTGGGATGGAATATCTATGGACTTTTTGATAGGTCTTCCACATACGTTCAGGGGAAACGATTCTATCTGGGTGATCGCTGAACGACTCACCAATTCAGACCACTTCCTACCCATCTAAGAGTAGGGATCATTAGATGTCTGGGACACCTCTATGTATAGGATATTGGGAGACTTCATTGGGTCCCATCGATGATCATCTTTGACCATGATGCATGTTTCACATCCCGGTTGTGGAAGGGATTATAGGAGGCATTAGGAACTCTGCAACATTTGAGCATCTCCTTTCATCATCAGCTAGATGGTTAGATAGAGTGGACCATATAGACACTAGAGGACATGCTTCATGCTTGCATCCCAGATTTTGGTCACTGTTGGGAGGATGACTTTCCTTTGGTGGATTTTTCATAAAACAAAAATTATCACTCCACAATCAGTATGGCACCATTTGAGGCATTGTAAGATAGACCATGCAGATCAACCTTTTGTTGGAAGGATCTGGGGTAGTCATCACTTATGGGTCCAAAGTTGGTACGAGCTCCCATTGAGAAGGTGCAGATCATCGATGAATGGATGAGGACTGCACAGAGTAGGAGGAAGTCTTATGTTGATAAGAGATGGAGACCCTTGGAGTTCTAGGAGGGGGACCACAAATTCCAATAAGTCTCCCCTCTATGTGGACTAATGATATTTGTCCGAGGTGGAAAACTCTCACCTATGATTATCAGAACATTTATGATACTTCAGATTATTGGAGAGGTGGAATACCGCTTGGCACTTCTACCATAGTTTGAGGGGGTGCATGTTGACTTCCGAAAATCCCAAATGAAGAGATACGTTAATGATCCATCTCACGTCATCGACCACGACGTGGTGGACTTCGATGATGGCGAAATTTTTACTGAGGTTCCAGTAGAGATTGTGGATCAACAGGAGCATGTTCTTCATGGGAGGTCGATACCTCTGGTGCGCATTCACTGGCATCATGAGAACCTCTAGGAGAGCACATGGAAGCGGGAGTATTAGATTCATACTCATTACCCCCATTTGCTTTCTTAGTCTTTGTTGTAGATTTTGGGGATGAAAATCCTTATGGTTGGGTGAATTTAAATAATTTTATTTTTCATGTAATTTTTTAATTATGTGGAATTATTATAAATCTGAGAAAATTGACACCGCATGATTCAGAGGCACAGTGTGCCCTGAATGAATTTCTGAACATTTATATGGTATATTCAGTAAATGCATGAGTGGCATTTTCTAACAAGAAAAATGGTGCTTGGATTAAAAATCTGAGGGAACTGTTGAATCCGTAGCACCAGAATTCTCTTATGAGAGGATTCACGTCTCCCGTAGATGTTCTAGAGAAAATGTTAGATTTTTGACCTTTTTTTGAAGAAATAAATTAAATAAATTTGTTATTTAATTTTCTTTCTTTTCCTCTAATGGACAAGTTGAAATGTGGGAGCATGATCATTTCAATCCAATAAATGGACTATCCTTTTAATCCTAAGTAACAACATCGTTGGGGTATTAGGAAGGTTCCTAATTAATGAAACCCATAAATTCCCAACATCGTTACATACCCTCCCCCACTCCTATATATATGGAGCTTGGGGAGACGTATCACAATATCTTCACCAAGCGAGGAAGTGCTAACAAAGTTCCGAGATGCCAAACCCTTGATGGACGTAGCCAGTTTCGACATGCAGCGACTAGAGACACTAAAAACATGAACCAATGATAGACGATCAAGCGATTTCATTGGAGGCTGGTTATGGGGAATGGTGAAAATCGGCCCACTTCCTCAATCATGGGCATTTGTCAATCATTTTTGTGGTAGGGTTTAATCTTAATTTTTTTTCATGAGTCATTTGAATCCTTCTTAC
Source organism: Viscum album (assembly GCA_963277665.1). NCBI lineage: Eukaryota > Viridiplantae > Streptophyta > Magnoliopsida > Santalales > Viscaceae > Viscum > Viscum album. The sequence continues at coordinate 671,849,900 of OY728137.1, read as the reverse complement.
CTGCTTGTTATCAACCTAATATAGAGGGTTCAAGACAAAAAAACAAGGCTTGATTCCTCTAACCTTTTTTTGAAAGTGGTTGTGGTCTTCGCTAGATTTGACTTCGGGTTGGATGATCCCTGGGACAACAAAGGATGGTGGCGGCCAGCATTGACCAGCCACAGAGGAGGTGATGCACATTGTAGCACACCACTGGTGAGAAAGGGGCCACATCAGATGATGGTGGTGGTCGACACATCGGTCGGCCATGAGGATGGAGACGTTGAACCCGCGCTACCGGAGGAAGCAGGCGGGACTCATCGGCCATAGCAGTCGGAAGATGTAGTTATCACAATGATTGGCCGTAGGAGCAGAGGGCGGCATGACCAGCGCGCTGCCAGAGGAGTCGCGGCTCCAACACCGCATCGAAAGGACCCGCAGTGGGTCCTACGGTGACCCAACAATGCCCTTAGGTGATGCAACTTTTCATACAGAATGGGGGTGCCACTCCAATCATGTTCTTTCTAGGATGGACCGTGCTACGATCCGATCCACGATCCACCTCGAGAGAGGCCACACCTCTTGGGGCAGAGACGCCTGCCCAGCAAGCCATGCCCCCTTATGGGTCGGGCTACCCCCTATCAGGCCAGGCTGCACCCCCTTGTAGTTCGGTCCCCATCCCTACAAGTCGGTCCGGACCACATAGCAGTGGGATGAAACCAACACGGCCCATCCCAGTCCGGTTGGGCCGGGTCGATCCAACTGGGTCGGACCAGACCCCTTCCCCACCAGACCTAGAAACACATAAAGGGCCATATCATGAGAAACAGAAGTCTGTTTTCAGAACCTTATGTGGTGATAGGATGCATGGATCGATATGGTCCTTTTGTTATAATCCATATGATTTATGGAGAATTTCAGTGAATGGATTGGTTGGATCAAACCTGAAACCAACCGGGACTTTGAAACTAAAACACTTATAACTCATAGACTTGATGTCCAATTAATGAACTGTCTGTCGCGTTGGAACCTCTGATGAAATGATGGTCCTTATGGGTAATCTTTTTTGATGCTTTGTGGCGGTCGACGTATGAATGATATCTCGATGGGTAGATTCTATGAATCTCAAGTGCACCGGGTGCGATTAATCTTGTGGTAGGATGTAACGTGAAGAAAGTGCACGGATCCTATGCTAGAAAGCATCCATTGATCTGGTGTGTGCCAGCATCTATCGGATACTGTGTGGGTCAGTGCTCAATGATATTGTGTGGGTGAAAACATACCAATCTTTTGTGGGTCAGAACCAGTGTGGGTCAGCGTGGGATAGTACCGATCGATCATGTGTTGGTGAGGAACACTTCATCTTAACATAATAAGATGATCTAGATTACGAATAATCATCTATAATTTTTTACATAATTTATATGTGATTGTGAGCTGAGTGTATCACCTTCATGGTGTTATCTTCTTGGTGTTACATGTTTGTTACATTCACCTTCGTGGTGTTATCCTCACGGTGTTACCTGTGTGGTACTTCTACCATCATGGTGTTGTCTTCATGGGGTTACATATGTGGTACTTCTACCATCATGGGGTTATCTTCATGGTGTTATCTATGTGTGACTTATACCTTTGTGGTGTTATCGTCGTGGTGTTACATTTGTGGCACTTCTACCTTCATGGTGTTACCTTTGGGGTATTCTTCCCTCATGAATGAGAGGAGTATATAAAGATAACTTAGTTATATGTATGGGAATATACCTAAGTAGAGTTAATTTCTATTGCTTCGTGCATTGATTTGTGGTCTTGTATTGTGGTATTTATCTTGGAACTCTAGGAGAACTTCGGGGGTCTCGGTTTCCATAGTATATATCGTTATACACACCCCTGCATGGGATACACCTGCATGTTGTTGTGTCTTGTGCAGATGGAAGAAATCGTTGATCGAGGGTGAGGGATCCAAGACTGGACAGTGCTTGGAGGTCGACCATTTGGCGTGATGTGAAATAGGGTGTACTGATCGTGAGCTATACTTACCATTCATGTAGGATCCTCGTTGGAAAATCTAAGAGTTATTTATAACTCATTAGTTGTATTTGTACTTTTTAGTATAACTTGGACTTTTATGTTGGACTTGTATTCCATCCTCCATACTTTCAACACACTTTTACTACAACAATTTACTTCATGTTTGCTTCTTGTTTTTTTCTTGGACTGTTTGTGTGTATAGGATAGGAAGCAATGCCTTCCTATTTTAAGGATACGCCTTTCCGATGCTAGGCACCATCCTATGGACTATGGAAGGTGGGATTGGGGTAGTCAAGACATGGGCCCCCAATGAGGGGTCATGACATGTAGTCACCCAATAATTCTAAATTTAGATGATGGTTGAAACTCATGTATCAAAAAATGCTTTCCAATTACATATAAGAATCAAATATTGGGTAATCACATAGGGTTACTATATAAGGATTTGAGGGAAATGCATACATCACATTATACCACATAAAGCACATATCATAAGTGTTTTAGTCAACTAAAATTCATCTCACATATTCCAGATCGTCCCCTTGGTAAATGTATTACAATCAACACTGTAGTCCTATGAAGCTCATTAAAATGTATTTTGTTTTATAGTGACATAAGATATCTTCCATTATCTTATCTGAAACTATCCCTCTATAGGATCAACTTTTTATGGGGGAACCAACTAATTCCACTTGGGATACATCATGGATAAAAATACTACACCGGATTAATTCCGGTTTCCATCCATGATAATGAACCTTTTTTTTCTAGACTGCAAATTTTTAAGTAGATATTGTTATATTTTATTTTCGATTCTTATAAGGTTTAAAATAGAAATTTTACCCCAATGCATGCTCTCGTATAATTTTTTTGACCACCCTATTGGTCCAAAAATATATTTCTTACCCTAGAAAATGTGTTTTTTTATAATTCGATGCAGTTAAAAATTTACCAAATGAATTGACATTTAATATTAAGTAAAATAATAATAAATTATTACGGTAGATTCTTATTATCATATATTTTGTACAAAGCATGAGATTGGGATTCCATATCATCCATTGTGTTATAAATGAGTTGTTTTTCTAAGGAGGGGAATAAAATTGAGTTGGGATACGAGGGAAAGCTGGGCATCTTTTTCATTCCATTTTTCTTTTCTTTTTCTGCTTTTTATTTCATTTTGTTTTATTTACTCTATTTTACTCCCTCTTCCCACAAATTTTCCAATATGGCTCCCCATTTACTATATCCTAATATGAAAAGTGATATAAAGATATAAAAAGTTATTGGGATAGGGAAGGATACCATCACAAAGCTCATGACATGTCGGATCAATGGGTGATAACTCTGGACTGTGGATTTGAGGAAAGAATTGGCAGTTTCCACCCAAAGGTAGTCTGTTTTTAGTATTTAAAAAATATCCAAAAAGATTCCTCAATTTCATGTTTTTAATTCTCTATTATTACTTCTTATGTCCCCTAGATCCCTGATCTATTTAATTGAGGATGTGAACGATGGTTTTGAATGATAATGGGTTCTTATATTCACTAAAACTAGGAAAAATAATGTGTGGTTTCAGTTGACAAGCCATATGTTCATTATATTAAAGGAAAATGATGTTTTCTAAGTACACACCATATAATAGGGTTTACACACCAAGTAGTATTTCTCTTTCATGCCTTAAAAAAGATTCCTATTTAGGGTCACATGATATTGTAGAGTTCACATCCAGACCCTGTGTGGGTAGAACGATGTACAGAGGTACAATAGTTTTCCAACTATAGGGCCATGTCAGTTTTGATATAAAGGATGGTACCCATATTGGATACATAGCACGTACCCATTTAACACATCATGTATCTTCGGTGTTTACATGACTAGGCTGGCTAGAGTACATGCCCATGTAAGGATTTGGTAATACCTGTTGTGTTCCCTTGGGGACATGCCATGTATATCCCTTGGTAACCCTTTTGGGGATTTTTCATATATTTTCTCCCATGAGTCATAATTGGACCCATGAGTAGTCCATTTTGATTATCATTTTTATTGGTTCTCAATGGTAATACATATGGGGTTTTTTTATAACTCTAGAGTGTAATTTTAGTCATTTCATGAATATAGAGGTTCGTCCCCCATTTGTTGAATCTAGTATCCCCTAAGAGTGGGGCCTATTCTGAGATAATCCATGAGCTATCTCCAGTGACTTAATCCTTTCTGAATTTTCATGTGAGGGTGTATCCTTTCTAAGAATCTCTCTTTTATCCAAAGAGTTTGTGAGAAAATTTTAATTCTATGATCTCCTACACGACTCATTTTTTATGTTTTTGATACAGAGGGTTCCATGTCAGATATCTCGTTCATTTTTATGTTCCAATAATTTGTTCAGGGTTTCATTTTCTTATGATATGATCAAGGGAGTCCATTGTAGGATCAATTGACCAATGTAGTATTCTAAGGGTCCCATATAAGATATGTCTATTTCTTACGATTTCATGATGGTCCCATGTAGGATTCTTTTTCTTAAGAACCATTTAGAGGATCACTAATTGGATGCCGCCATTTTATTATCGCAAGAGAGTCCCATATTAGATTCATACATTAACATACATCTAATGAACAATAGTATGATGATGTATCCTATGCATGGACCTCAAGGATAGAAATTAGGATTCCTATAAAAAAATTTATGTGAGGGATCTAGTGGGTGCTCATTGATTGACTGACCATAATCTTGTAAATTGGGTATGGGTAGGTGTGGAAATAAGGTGTCATGTTACAGCCCATTTGATCAGTTAATCTCATATGATTGTGGTAGTAGTGTAATGTTTAGGTATTTAAACCCCCTAACTCCTGGATTATACCTTCACATTATTATTTATGATGAAATGTTGCTAGCAAGAGGCGATTCATAGTTGGCGGTTGTTGATCTTGATGTGATGATGCATTATTTGTCTTTGGGATGCCCAAATGTTTTTCGTGGGATCTTCCATCTGAGACATTTCATTTATAAAATTTATTTTTATACCAGATTTACAACCTTGGATATAGGTGTTGACCCAATATAGATGATTTTCATTTTATTGGGATATCTATAGGTATTTATTTTTATCTGAATCTGACTTTGATGTATATGCATAAAGTCCCTAGCAATGATAATAGTGGATGATTATGCGCTCCTGAGTGATTCAGATGAGTACATTCTCCCCATCTTATTGGAAAAATGAGGATGATTATGCTATCCTCAAACCAAATTTTTTGAATTAGGATTATGATCTCCTAGACATGTGGTCTATAGTGTATGATTATGTAATCCTTCATCTATGGATATGGTGGATGACTTCACTCTCCCTAATTATTCATATGATACTGACCACTAATAGTTCATTCTTGAAGTAGGGTTGATAGCATTTACATTGTCATGGTTGTTGAGAATTGCATCTCACACCTTTTTTTGAATTTCACTTTTGGATATCGAGGGGTGAGTATGACTTTTCACAGATGATCACTCATAGATTTCACCAAAGGGTTATAACAATTGGGTTCATTTGAGTCACAATGTCATAAACACCTAAATATTGGGACATATGGCTCAGATAATAAAATTTATTTACTTGTCATGTGTAGAGTATAGAGGAACACTTGTCCATTTTTAGGATGTATGGTTGTACTTCCCTAGAATCCTATTTTACAGTGACTGGATGTGAGTACCAGTGAACCCGGGTGTAGGATGAGAATCCACCTATGTTGATAAAACTTGTGCAGAGTAATTTCTGGTGTTGTCTGAGGAAGCTATAATTTATTTGAGATTATGGACACAGAGGTCAACTTAATTAAACTTTGATTGAGTGGTAAAACATCCATCTTAATTCCCTTGAATATGATATACAAGAAATTGGGATTATGGACCCATGGTTCAATTGGTGGTTTTCCTTTAGTTATTTCATTCACCTTAATCATTAATATTCATATATATCTATATGTGTAATGTTATGGGACTATTTATGAATATGTATATAGAAATTGATATCCATGGTAGCACATTTCTAGTTGACCAAGATTATGTACTAAGTGTTTGACTATGGCTCATGTTAATGGATTTTCATATATTTTCTAATGTGTCTTAGTTAGGCTGATATTTTTCTTTCAAATACAATTATAACATAATATTTTATATGTTTATCATTTTTTTCCTATAGATATTATATCTTAGCCATACACATGATCCTTGGCGTATGTGTAGACCTTTTATCTGGTTTTTAGGATTATGAAAGTTGCATGGTGGATAGAGATAAGGCCCAAAGATTCTTGTTCGAGTGGAGCTACTCAAGTGGGTTATTTTGTTCTAGATGGTGTAGTTTGACAGTGTATAGAGACCAAGTAAATGGTTTGGATTAGATTTAGTAGTAGATCCCTATATTTGTATTTCAGTTTCTTTTGTAATTCTACATTTTTACGGCCATCCCAATGGGTGAAATATGATGTATATATGGAATATTTATTCATGATTTTATATAATTTTTAATTATTATTACAAAATAATATGTTTTATTTTATTTAATGCATCCTCATTCAATTTACAATATTTTTCTATGGTTCTTAGTTATTTCTGTTGTTTACTTACTCTGACATGGGGCCATAGTCTCCTTATTATCCACACCATGTAAATCACTTCTAGTTGGTATCCTATGGTCTATGAGAAGGCACTATTGAGGCCTAGTAACCTAATATCTTGGGGAACTGTTTCATAAGAATACGGGTGTAGGTGTTACAAATTGGTATCAGAGCTATTCATTTCCTAGTCATTACTATTTAGGATATTTTAGAATGGATAATTAGGAATGTGTTGGTACCTATGATGGATATCAGACTACTACATCATAAAAACTTGTTCCAAAAAGAATTTATGGTTTCTAGGGGTTTGATATTAATGTTCCGATTTGTGATGTTACAATTGTATGTAAATTCCTCCATGAGTGACGCACATGTTGTGTGGAAGTCATAATTTATTGTGGATTTTTTCTCTTTACCATTGGTAAGAATCTCTAGATGGATTTTGACTCTTGGCTGGAAAATCTAATAGATATTTCATGTATCATTCAGCACATAGGATTCACATCATATAGTTCTACTAGTTTGAGACTATTACCACTGAATGATGACTACTTATATGGTATACATACATTTATGTATATTTTTTTGATGGAAGGGTATGTGAATCTACATTGAGGTGTTTGGTGTTGAGGATGATGACTAATTCATCATGAACAAGAGGTTCAGTGACCTAGTACATTGATATGACACATGATACCTTTCTATTATACGCCTCATAGGATGTTGTTTATCTGTTCGTGGTGATCTACTCGGATCCCTATGTATGATGCTCTTAGGCAGCTGGACTTTTTATGAGAACTATGCCTCCATGGGATATTAACATATTTAGATGCTCCTTGAGTGTCATTTTAGTCAATTTTTATCATTGTTGTCATGAAAAATTGGGTTAAATTCATTCTGAGGATTGTTTGGGAGGATCGGGCCTTTGTAAGCCATGTTGTAAAATTTAAACATTGTAGTTTTTTTTATCCATACCATCCTTAGTGAGGTTTAATCCTTCAGTCTATATGGTTGGACCATATGACCCTGTTTTGAGAATTTTTCTATAGGTCTATGTGGGAGACCAAGAGGCCCATAGTTTTGACTATGAACATTTTAGTTCATTTCCTGTTTTGTTTTATGGAAATTATATCAAAGGATGGCATGGGTATTTTTATTCCATTATTGGGTGTTTGATCTATTATATAATATTTTTGATATTGGTGAATGGTATGCGATTGATTTTTTTACAGTAATGTATATTCCTTCATCTTTTGATAGGAATCTATTGTCCTTTGGATTTTAATACTGGCTTCGATACACATGACTACTCTGGCGCCTCACCTGGTTAAAAAGTGTTTCTGATACATGTGTGGGTAGGTGATCATGACCGGAATGATGTTGTGTGAAGGGAATTCATATAGTCAATCATAGAACATTTTAGGTGGTATATTTTGAAGATGAGTTCCAAGGGATCTTATGTATTATGTGGACATATTTTCTTTGTCGCATTGTCAAATTATCCTTGTAATGTATGACTCATGAGAGTTCAAGTTAGGTGGTAAAGGTATATATTGGCTCCACATGGGGTTGTTGAATCATAATTACTGAGTGGATGAGTGCAATCCAAGGACTGATGGTTTGAAGACTTGTTGGGGAAGCATTTCATATGATATTTTTGATTAATGAATAACGTCCCTCTGTGGAAAAGGTCACATCATTATTAAATGGTTTGCTACAAGATGTGTGATTCATCACTGAATCCTAGTAATTTATTGAAAGGATGGTGGGTGTGGCTAGGATGGAGCTATAAACCCCATTTTTTTAGAATCTTAATGTACTCCTAGTTAGAGATGATAACGACCAATCATTAATTTATCTAGAGTATGCAGAGACACAACTGTATGTACAATGATCTTCCATCCATTTTGAATTTCATTTACAGTTTTCAAAAGATATATGATTTGTTGTTTACAATGGATTGGTGTAATTTATGACATATCATGGGAATTGTACCATTGGTTGTTCGAGGGTGGTGAACCAATTTTTTAGTTGAACATTGAATGTTTTTGTGTGTTGTTTTTCTCAATGTTAAGTTTTGAGATGATGGTTAGTGTATTCTTTTTGTGGGGAGTACCAGATCGATCACAACTAAATGTATTCCAAATAATAGACATTTGTGAAGTTATGAGACTGGAGTTTGGGAGGTTCAGTTATATTTTTTTGTAGATTCTCAGGATAAGAGCATGGCTGGAAGTTATTTCACCAATATTCTCAGGGTCAATAAGTGTTATGGTGGCGATATTGTAAGGATGTATATCTTTTTGGAATGAAAATTTTAACCTAATTGGAATTTTTTCTTCCAAATTCATGTAAGGTGTTAAATAGTAATTTTACCCAAAATGATGAAATTAGATAATTATTCTGACTGCCCTTTTGGCCTTGAAATAGGGTGTTTAACCTAGGAAATGAGTTTGGTGGAATTTTGAGTTGTTTGAATTTTATCAGAATAAATAATATTTAATATTAACAAAATTAAATATCAATTAATTCATGTAGGTTCATGTAGTCATATTTTTGGAATGGGTCATGAAATTGAGATTTTATCTCATTCATTGATTCTAAAATGTAATGATTTTCTTAGGCAAGGCATATGATCTATTTGGGTTCTTGGACCAACCCGAGCCACTTTTTCATTTCTAATCTCTTTTTCTTACATTACATTATTTTATTTTCCTATTCATTATTTGGTTTTTTCTTCTCTCTCACACCCCCTATAGGTCCTCATTCACCAAAACATAATATTTAATGGGATATGGTGGGGAAAATTATAGAAATATTAATAAGGGTACCATCAAAGAGTTGTTGACCCCCAGGATAGATGTGCGACAACCATGGACATCAAATTTGAGCGTGACACCAGTAGTATCAGTCCAAAGGGTGATCATTTTAATATTTTCTACAAATACCCATAGATCCATTTTTAAATATTTCAATTTCATATTTTTTTCTTATGGCCCCTATTTTCATGATCTATTAATTTGGGTATGAAATTGAGGTGTTCAGGTGATCTGATGGTTTTCCATTTAGGGAAACTATGTTTCATGATGTGTTGTTCAGGGTGACACGTCAGGTTTTATCCCTTATTAAGGGGTTAGGTATTTTTTTAAGTAATACCATGTGATAGGGTGTACACACAATTTACTAGGTCTCATCCATGTGTTTGACTACACAACAAAGGCATCCCATGTACGGGCACCCGATCATGTAGTATACATGGCCAGATCATGTGTCGGTTGAACACCGTGTAGAAGTACACACCCATAATAGGTAAATGTATTGGATTTTTGAGGGACATAGGATGTTACCCCATGTTACGTACTTATTTTGTACCCATATAACGTGCCATGTATTTGGGAATTTACACGGCGAGGCTGGCATGAGTACACACCCTTGTTGGTATTCATAAATATACATCATCTACACATGGGTACATAACCTATACAAACCCCTTGTCACCCTTCATGGGGTTTCAAAACATTTTTCCCATGAGTTAAAATTGGACCCTGGATTAGTTTATTTTACTTTTCCTTTCACATAAATTGAAATAGTAAGACTTGTGAGGTGTTTTGTGAACTCCTGAGTGGGATTTTAAGCATTTTATGAACAGATATATTCTTTCTTCATTTTTTGAATCCAGATTCTTTGAATATTGAGACCTATCTTGATATGATACATTAGATATCTACCTTGACCTATAACTTTTTATTTTTTCTTTTGATGATTTTTCCTTTTCTAGATGTTCCCTTCTGGCCTAAGAGGCCATAAGGAATGATTCATTCGAGGATCCCTTATAAGAAACCTCTTCTTATGTTTCTAATCTATAATACCCCTTGTAGGATTCTCCTATCTTCATTATCTATAATTAATCCTCATAGGGATACCATTTCTTATGAGTTGATATAGGGAGTCCTTTGTATATCCCATTACCTTTGTACCATTTTGAGGATTTATATTGGAAGCCTCTACTTCTTACACTATCTTGTGGGTCCTATGTAGGATGCCTTTTTCCTAGGTACCATTCTAAGGATCCCTAGTTGAATGCCATTATTTTCATTCCTCTCAAGGATCACATGTTGGATCCATCCTTTACTATATAGATAAGAATCCTAATTAATATTCATTCACATATGAATAGACCTCTTGGATACAATGTATGATGCCTCTATAGTTTTTTTTTGAGGATCTAGTAAGTGTTGATTGCTTGACCAAACAAAATATAGTACATTAGTTATGGGTAGATATGGTAGTGGGTGTCAACATAGAACCCATGTCAGACATCTATTCCCATAGGGATGTGGCAGTTTGATGGTTTATGTGTCTGACTAACCTCACTCTTTGTTTATACCATCACAGATTTATTACTGATGAAATGATGTTAGCCGGAGGTTCTTCCTTGATTGTAGTGATTGATCCAGACATGAGGTGTTTTTCTTTCAATTTTGGATGCCCAAAAGTTCTTGGTAGGATATTTGTTTTCAGAAATGATATTTTTCATATTTATTCATTTACGTAGAGGTACTACTTCGGATCTGGATGTTAATAATATATAATTGATTATTATATTTTTGAGATGCTCTATGTTGTTTGTTGGTATACCTCTATAGATCATATTACTAGGATATAATTGCACAGTTTCCCTAATAATGATTCTCGTGGATGATTTTCTCCCCTGAGTGATGAGGTTTATTATGCCCTCCTTGAATCATGGGTTAAATGAGTATGATTATGTTATTCACAACCTAGAGATGTGGGTGGATGAATACACTCTCCCCTACATGTTGTCTAATGAGTATTATTACACTCTCCTAGACACATGGATTATGGCGGATGACTATTATCACATCAATTTTTCATATGATGAGGGTCCCTAGATGTACTTTCTAGGATTAGGTTTATGAACCTTCCCTTTTTCTGGGTTCTTGAGAATGGAATTTCAAACCATTGTTTTAAATTCACATATGGATCTCAAGGGCTGAGTGTGTCTTATTATTGGTGAAATATTCTATATATATCTTAAGGGTTATACCATTAGGGTTCATCAGATTTTCAATGTCTTCACCACCTATAGACCTGCGATCCAGATCATATGCCCACTCTGAAAAGAACACAAGTGTAACCATAGACATATCAAAACATTAAAATTAAATTTTAAAATTTATTCATTCTATTTAATCTCGAAAATATCATACATCATTTAAAAGTAAAATTTTTAAAAACAAATTATATCCCAATCTCATTCTTTCAATAAAAATTCCATGCACTCATGTATCATGTATCCTCGCTCATCATAACTCTCATATCTCAAAAAATTTCATCAAAGTTTTCAGCTATTATCATAAATCTGGATGATTACCATATTATTACCATCAATTTCACATATCCAATTGTATAAATCAAAATAAAACATAAATCTTGAGGACATAATATTAGGTTAGAATTCCTCTGAGGCAATTTTATGGTGGTTTGATTAAAAAACTTTTTGTAGTTTCTTGGCCAAAAAGGGTTTCATCTTGAAATATAATATAGAAAAATGTAAATATAAATGTTGCCCTTGAACTCTATCTCCCCCACACTTAAAACATATCCTGTACTCAAGAATACCATAATCCAATGTTTCAATCTTTTTTTATATTTTCCCTTTAGGAAACAAATCATTCATATGTGATTGGTAAGAAAAACTGGTGATTATTAATTCCAAAAACCCTAGAAAAAATATCCTTAAAATCGTATAATTTTGTACCCTAGTAGAATGTATGATGTACCATCTCAGTAAATTTATGTCACATTTTAATCTCCCCAGATCCTATATTAATGGACCAACACTTCTATAGGTATCTCAGAAGGTGAGGGGTACCATGTAAAGACCATAGATGTACTCATAGTTAGAAGAAAAAATAATCTACATTTCGATGCCATTATAGCTGTATGTAATGTTGCTACTGTGAAATATAACACATATAATAATATTAGATAATGTTAGTACTTTCCCATGAAGTTCTTCAATATTCCTCAAATAACCTTCTCCATGTATATATCTCTCCCCCCACTTAGATTGAAAATCACCATCAAAATATTCATAAAATGGTTATGGAAGGATATTGGATATTAGATCATCCTATAATTCTTCTTCATCGATCATGTAGGATAAAAAATGGAGAAATTGTATGGTTGGATCAATGGTTCAATGGGGATTAATATGAACCTTGTCATTCTGTCAGTTTAGTGAAACATTCAAAATTCTTATCTTATTGTCACGACCCCCTTCCATCAAAGATGCCCCTCCTGAGATGGCAATGGTTAAAGGGAGATAATGACCCCCGAGTCCCGCCTCTAGTAGGCCCCGGTGTGGCGACTAGCACCAAGGGTATGAGTATATTATTATTTTTTTCAATCATGGGAGGCATTACCCTTTTTATAGTTAGGATCGGAAATAGGACCAGTCAACCACCAAAAAGGAAAAAGAACAAAGGTGATGAAAAGAAACCCAAACTAGTCCCATATGCATGTATAAATAAACTGAAACAGTTACAAGTACAAATAAGCTCAAAGTACAAGTGAGTACAGTACCAAAAGAAAAACAAGAAAACAGCAACTGCACAGCTCCCACTGCCTGACTAGTAGGGTCCCGCACAGCCCTGGTAGTCCTCCTGAAAACCTGAAACAACGTAGGGTGAACATACAAGTATACTCAGTAGAGAACCTAAAGCTCTCGTGCACAAGTGGGGAGACACCCTAAGGTCCCATGAGAAAACAGATGAACCAGAAACTAACAAGGAAAAACTATCCACCCAGCCTCACTGGTCACACTCACCAAGTAACACAAACAAGTTTAGTATATATATAGAACAAAATTATTGGGTACCCCGCACCATTTCCCACTTAATTAGATGCTGCTCTTCCTAACGACAAACGTCCTGACGCTACCACACTCTTCTCGCCCGCACACACCTGGGCCAATCCACGCATCCCGCCCACACACACCTGGGCCTCACAACCACGCATCTCGCCCACACACACCTGGGCCACAACCACTAACCCGCCCGCAGACACCTGGGCCTCATCCCAAAGGTTCTTGGGAACGGTAAGCCTGCCCGAAGGGTCTTGGGCTAAAGGTTGCCTCAAGCCATCACAGCCTCCGAGACCTACCCGAAGAGTCTTGGGTGTAAGGTCACCTCAAGCTATCATAGCTATAACGCCCCGACCCCAGCTACCCAGAGTCGGTGCATTAATTACATAACATTGGCATGATCACAACAAAGATCAAATCCCGAAAGACCGATTGGTTTAGTAGCCTTGGAAACACTAGATATATTCATAAGTTTTACATTACATAATAAAATGAAAAACTACTACAACAACATAATGTTTCCACAGTCCACACTATAATCCCCTCATAATATCCCAGCAGGTCATTCATAACTTACATCTTCACTTCCTGGGAAAAATAAAACATAGAAAAGGGGTGAGCTCAAATGCCCAGTAAGGATAACAATATAGCGTAAACTTTCATCAATAAGAATAAACATTTAAGGCAATGTATAAATAAAACAAAAGCCTTTTAAACATGAACTTTCAACATGGTATGGCATAAATAAAATGAAATAATGCCATTTAATTATTCACATGGATATTCTACTAATCGAATAATCACATGCAAAAATCAATAACCACTTTCATAATGTTGGAATGCATAATGCCAGACTATCATAACCACATAGCCAAGGCCTCGTGCCAAGACTACAAATAAGATTTTGTCAAGGCCTTGTGCCAAGACACTAGTTTGTCTCATGAGACCTACCGATGCATCGAGGAGCTATAGCGGGCTCCACCTGTCACTTATTAAGTCCAATGCATTCCCATATGAAAAGGTTTAAACATAACATAAACATTCGTATTAAAACTAGCATACGAAATGTCAATACTTTCACAATAAACTATGAATGGTATAAAAATAGCACATCCACTGTCAAACATATCACAAAACCTTCAATACAATATAGAAGTTTTGTATCATAATAAATCAACTTCAAATAATCTTAAAATCCATCAAAGGATGTTGACATAGATGAAATCAAAATTCTTTTTAAAGAAATATCTCCTTTTATTTTGAAATCATTTAAGATCCATATAAAATAAAAAATTTTCTTTGAAAATATTCTTATAAGCTTGTAAGGAAAGCTTTGAAGATTTTATAACGGCGTAAAATAACTGCACCCGCCGTATAAGTTAAAAAAAACATTCTTACCTCAATTCTGTCGAAAAGGTTAAAAAGGACCTTGTTTTGAAAACGACGGAAAGATTCCTTTATAAACCTCTTATAAAAATTCAAAAAAAGGGTATAAATGACTTTAACCCATATTCTTGTAAATAGTAAAAATGTTTTGAAATACATTTTTAAGAAACATGGATGTGGATGATAAAGAGATCCCAGTAGATTATTACATATAAACAACCTCGGATAATGAAGAGATTGTGAAATAACCCTTACCTTGTACTTTTCCTTGGTTGGGGTAGGTTAACCTCCTGTATAATGGTGAAATAGTTGTTATTAAATTATACAAGAATCATATATATTAATATGATATCATATATGATCTTTTAACATTGATTTGTTAATAATATCTTAGAATTATCGTCGCTTCGAGAGTTAACTTACTCATTTTCTTTTATATGTATTGTTACATAAGCCATGGTTGTTGTATCTTATTCATATCCAGAATGATATACAGTCCTTAAACATCATTTTTAAATCATCAAATGATAATTATACTTGAATGGATACGATGGAGAATGAATCTCATCGCGTTCGTGGAGACGGTAGTCCGTACGTACGCACGAGCGACAATATCATTCTTTTGATATTAAAATAATATATAAATGGATGGTATATCATATATAAAAAATAATTAACATGTTATATTTATTATTTACATGAGTTACACATCATTATTATACCCATCCAAATAATATTATATTGAATAACAATTACACCACGACGTGGAGACGGTAAGCCGTACGTACGCACGTATGGTGACATGTTATTCAAAGGGTGGATAGAATACTGAATATGATTGTACCATATTTATAATAACATCACAGTATATGTGAGATACTGGAGTTATTATTTAAGAATGGTAAGAACAAAGGAAGAAGAAGTGGAAGAAGAAATGAACTTAGAAAAGGGTGGTGAAATCATTACCTCTTCTTCGGGTTCTTCCTTTTGATTTGATCAAAAGGGCTCCTTAGGTTGGCTTTCTGATCAAACTAAGGCCTCTAGGTTGTAGTGAGGGATGTTGGGAGAGTATATGGGTAGAGTTTGGCCGAACCAAAAGGCTTTGAAGGTGTGAAGAAATGAGAAGGAGGAGTGCCTTTTTATAAGAGGGGTGAGGGGCACCTTTGGAAAAGCTAGAAATATTAATTTATAAAAAAATTCATATTCGGTTTCTAATGGCTCCAAAATTGACTATTCAAAGGTTAAGGTGGGGATAGGTCGAAAACAACTCAACCAATAGAATTTAGACAGGTTTGGGTACTTATATTAACCTTATCTTTAAGTATTAACTCTAAGTTAATTAGTTTCACTTTTACAATGTCTCTTTGTATTTTTATATTATATGGTTAATAGACTTACCATATACTTACAAGCGACCCCCAAGTGGTTCATTAATTATTAACCTATCATAATATAAGTCTCGTGGCCGAACCTTAGATTTTTAGGAATTTAATATCAATTAATAATATAATATTTGTTTTAAGAACTCTTTTATGTCAATTTTGACACTATTCAATAGTTGATTTTTTTGAAACTCATAACAGATTGATTACTTCGAACAAAGTCAATTATATCAATACTAATATATCATAGTATCCTAGAAAATTAGTTTAATTCATTAAAAGTTTCATATTATATTTATTTGGGTATTTATAATATCAATTATGTTAATTTTTTACTATTTTAGTATTTACTGCATCATCCTTGTGTCATAAATAAAATAAATTATTTAATGTCTAAAAATTATAAATAAAACATAATTATGTAGGAAATCTTTTTATCTTTCTAATGAATATTTATAATCGAAAATCCAACATGTATAACCCTATGTAAAAATTGTTCTTCTAAAAGATATATGCTTGTGTCATTTTTGTATTCATTTTAACTTAATTAAAATAAAGTGTCATTATCACTTACAAGTGGATCCATGGGGTCCCAAAATTGACACAAAGATGCCCATGGTCGACCATGTATCAACCAATAGGGTTAAGACACGTTTTAAGGTAATTTAGTATTATTATAATATTATTTTTTAACCCTTATTTACCTGATTTACCCTTTAACCATGGTAAATAAAATATTTACCGTAGTAATTATTCAAAATGTGTAAAAATAAAAGTTACCTATTTACACAATTTGAACATCCTGATTCCAAATATGGAATCCATTTTCCTAAATTCAAAACACAGAATTGGCAGAAATTAATTTAAATTTAATTCCCGCTGTCAAAACAAAAAGCGTGTTTTTTTAAGAGATAATAACTTTCAAAAGATTGACACTTGTTTATGTTCAGTTTAATTGTAAAATTATGTCCAATGACCAACATTATATTAAATGGTAAAAATATATTCTAAATATACTTTAAAACCACTCAAATTCATAATTTATCACTATTAATTATTTTGATTAAAAAAGTTGTTTTTAATTAAAATTTAGAAATTTTCACTATTCATCAAAATATGAAAGTTATCCGAAATGTACCAAAATTTCACCCGAGGCTAATTTTGATATTCCGAATCCAAAAATGAAGTCCATTTTGAAATATAGAATATATATGATTTCAAAAAGTAGGTATTACTATTCACAACGGCTAGTTTAATTAGTTGTGGTGTGTGTTAGAACTCGAGGTTGCGTACAACACACGCTATCGCATTATTCGAAGGGAAACGTACCGTAGAAGCTTGGGGTGTTACATTCTCCCCTCCTTCAAATAATTGCGTCCTCGCAATTTCTAGGGTATTACTGCATAAAAAGACTCGGGTGGTTCTTCATCATAAGTTCCTCGGGTTCCCACGTTGCCTCTTCCATCTTATGATTTCTCCACAAAACTTTTACCAGACGCGTCGTCCGGTTTCTCAGCACTTGTTCTCTTGTATCAAGAATCCTGACGGGCTCTTCGCAATAAGACAGATCGGGTTCCAGTTCTAATTCCTCATAGGTGAGTACATGCGTCGGATCAGGCATGTATTTTCTCAATAGAGATACGTGGAACACATCGTGAACTTTGGAGAGACTTGGCGGCATTGCCAATCGGTAAGCTACAGCCCCAATTCGTTCTAGAATTTCGAAAGGTCCGATGTACCTGGGACTCAATTTACCTTTCTTACCAAAACGTATGACTCCCTTCCATGGAGATACCTTCAGGAAAACATGATCACCAACTTGAAATTCCAAATCCTTCCTTCGATTATCGGCATAGCTCTTCTGCCTACTTTGAGCTGCTTTGATGTGATTTTGGATTACTTTCACCTTTTCCACCGTTTCCTCCACCAGCTCTGGGCCTACAAGTTTTCTTTTACCAACGTCATCCCAACAGGTTGGTGTACGACATCTCTTTCCGTATAACGCTTCATATGGTGCCATCTGTATACTCGAATGGAAGCTATTGTTATAGGAAAATTCTACCAGTGGTAAATATTGATCCCACATACCCTGAAAGTCAAGTGAGCAAGATCTCAACATGTCTTCTAAGGTTTGAATAGTCCGTTCTGATTGTCCGTCTGTCTGAGGGTGGTAAGCAGTGCTCAAATGAAGTTCTGTATCCAGGGATTTCTGAAGACTTTTCCAGAATCTTGAAGTAAAACGGGGATCACGATCAGAAACAATTGATAGGGGTACTCCATGAAGTCTCACAACTTCATTAATGTATAGTCTTGCTAGACGTTCCAGGGGTAGATCTTCTCTTATAGCAAGAAAATGTGCTGACTTGGTAAGACGATCAACAATAACCCATATTGCATCGTTCCTTCTAGGAGTCTTTGGTAGCCCCATGACAAAGCCCATCGTAATATTGTCCCATTTCCACTCCGGTATGGGAAGAGGTTGCATGACTCCTCCAGGCTGTTGCCTTCCAGCTTTGACTTGTTGACAAACCATACATCTTGACACAAAATCAGCAATCTCCCTCTTCATGTTGTCCCACCAAAAATGTTCCTTCAAATCTCTATACATTTTGGTGCTCCCAGGGTGTATAGAGAAATTGGAACTATGAGCATCATCCAGCAATTCCCTTTTTAGATCAGGTATATTGGGAACACAAAGTCTCTTCCCGAATTTCAAAATTCCATCTTCATACACAATGTCTCTCAATCTCCCATCATTCACAGCTTTAATCTTCTTTTGGAATTCGTCATCATCGGTCTGAGAACTCTTAATCCTTTCTAGTAAAGATGGTTTGGCAACCATTTGAAAAAGCATTGTTGTTTCACCTTCCCTGGTTATTCCCATGTCCATTTTCACTAGATCCATGAAAATTGGATCCCTTTCAATTCTCATATTGTTCAAAACTCCATGGTCTTTTCTACTCAAAGCATCTGCCACCTTGTTTGCCTTCCCCGGGTGGTAGTGTATCGTACAATCATAATCCTTGAGTAATTCAAGCCATCTCCTTTGCCTCATGTTGAGTTCTTTTTGTGAGAAAATATACTTCAAACTCTTGTGATCAGTATAAATCTCACATTTTTCACCATAGAGGTAGTGCCTCCATATCTTCAAAGCAAAGATCACAGCTGCTAACTCAAGATCATGAGTAGGATAGTTTTGTTCATGAATTTTCAACTGTCGTGATGCATAGGAAATAACTCTATCATTCTGCATAAGGACACAGCCAAGTCCTTTCTTCGATGCATCACTATAAATAACGAACCCATCATTCCCCGATGGTAGAGTCAATATAGGAGCATTGACTAATCTTCTCATCAGTTCTTCGAAACATTCTTCACACTCTTTTGTCCAAACAAATTTAACCCCTTTACGTGTGAGCTTCGTTAATGGGTTAGCCAATCGGGCAAAATTCTGGACGAAACGCCGATAATAACCTGCCAAACCAATAAAACTACGTACCTCAGTTATACTCGTAGGTGCTGGCCATTCTTGGATTGCTTTGGTCTTATAAGGATCAATAGAGATTCCATCTTTAGAGACAATATGGCCAAGAAAAGAAATCTCCTGAAGCCAGAATTCACACTTGCTAAACTTCCCATATAATTCATGCCTCCTCAGAGTCTTCAAGATAATGCGCAAGTGATTTTCATGATCTTCGTAGGTTTTGGAGTATACCAAGATATCATCAATAAATACCACCACAAATTCATCGAGATACTCCTTGAAGACTCTATTCATCAGATCCATGAATACAGAGGGTGCATTAGTCAATCCAAACGGCATTACAGTAAACTCGTAATGCCCGTACCTGGTTCGAAATGAAGTTTTCGGAATGTCTTCCTTCTTCACACACAACTGATGGTATCCAGATCGAAGGTCAATCTTTGAAAAGTATTGAGCTCTATGCAGTTGGTCAAATAAATCATCAATACGAGGTAGGGGATACTTGTTCTTTATCGTTATAGCATTGATCTCCCTGTAGTCGATACATAACCTCATAGATCCATCTTTCTTTTTAACAAAAAGAACAGGGGCTCCCCATGGAGAAACACTAGGGCGAATAAATCCCTTATTACTCAATTCCTCTAGTTGTTTCTTTAGTTCGACTAACTCTACAATGGCCATTCTATAAGGGGTCTTCGATATAGGCCTTGATCCAGGAATCAAATCAATAGAAAACTCAACTTCTCGTTCTGGAGGATGTCCAGGTAAATCTTCTGGAAATACATCTACAAATTCTTTCACAACAGGTACATCCTCTATTTGAACATTCCTTTCCTCACCCGCAGTTATTTCATTCTCTTCCTCCCCAATAATTGAATTTAGTTGAGCTATTGAGGGTGGATCTAAATAAGAATTAGGTGGTGACGATTCTGCTCTATAAATAAGGTGTTCCTTATCATTATCATCAAGAATCGTAACCTCTGTCTTCTTACAATAAATCTTCGCATCATAGTCCGAAAGCCAGTCCATACCGAGGATTATATCAAACTCGATCATAGGTATGACGATGAGATCAGCAGATAAAGAAAATTTATGTGCTCTAATGGGGACTGATTCACAAAACTTTGTTGCAACGATACTTCCCTTAAGAGTTTTAAATGAAAACTCCCTTATTAAATCAATTTGGAAATATCTAATTTTTTTAGCAAACTGGGAAGATATGAAACAATGCGATGATCCAGAATCAAATAATGCATTTGCTAAACTTGAGGAAACCATTAAATTACCTGCCACCACATCTTTCGGAGCTTCTACCTCAGCAGTAGTGATAGCATAAGCCTGGCCTTGATCCCTTGGCCTTTTCTGAGGTAAGTTCTCCTGACGCTTAGGACATGCATTTGCATAATGCCCCATCTCCCTGCAATTGTAGCACTGAACGTTGGTAGCTTCCTTCTTCCCCTTGCAATCATGAGCTTGGTGGCCTTTTTCACCACACTTGTAACAGACTCCCATTCCCTTCAGGCAAGCACCAGGATGTTTCTTCCCGCATTTACCACAAGATGGATATTCAACCTTTCCCTTCTTCCCCTTATTTCCATTCCCAGATTGATCAGCAGGTCTCTTCTTCTCTTGGTTCGCTTTAAATTCATAAGACTTAGAGAATTCTTTTTCGGTCTTGATAGCACATGAGACAATGTCTTCGTACGACGAAAAGGATTGTGAGACTAATGCTCGACGGAGAAATGGTTTTAACCCATCAAAGAAACGATCAATCTTACTTCTTGGGTTGCGAATATAATCTCCAGCATACCTCGCTAACCTTGTAAAGTTAGCCTCATACTTTGTGACATTCTCATCCTCCTTTTGTCTTAGACTCAGAAATTGCCTTTCCATATCTGCTCGATGGTCGCGAGGAAAGTATTTTTCTAAAAACAGATCTTTGAACTCCCTCCATTCCATGTTTGATACTTCATCATCTTCCTTCATGTTTTGAATCAATGACCATCATTGATCAGCATCTCCAGTGAGGCGGTAAACTGCCATGGTAACTTTTTCCCTTTCACTACTCCCCAAAGCCTGAAATATTTTCTCTAGGGAAAATATCCATTGCTCAGCTACTAAGGGATTTGTACTCCCATTGAACGTTGGTGGTTGTTGTCTCATGAATCGATCTAACATTGATCCTCCACACTGCGGATCAGGGTGCTCCATACGGGTAAGGTTATTATTCATAACCTGAGTAAGTTGTCCCAGTACGGTGATTAGCTGATCAGAACCAGTTGCATCACCAGCCCCACTATAATTATCTTGAGCAGGAGGGCAATCCCTACATGGAGTGCGTGCATTGATACGGTTTCCATTTCTTCCACTAGGCGCCATTTCTAAACAATGGCATAAACTAGATCAGTTTATGAATCAAAATACATAATCCCATACTTATAAAACACTTAACATAAATTGAACTATATGTGGATATAATCCATAATCATAAAAATGTTTTCTTTGAGGAAGTATATACTCATAAACCCTTCATAATGATTTGTAAAGATAATGAGAGTTATCCTAAGCATATCCCCCGGGAGTGTCGTAACCAAGAGTGCAGCAAGGCCCGTTGTCGTGCACCAGTTCCCGTTCGAGTCTATCTCAAAGCGGTGTTTTCGGGTTTTACCCCTAGGTACATCTGTGCCAGAGCCGCTTCTACCTGCTCGTATCCAGACAGGGATGTATTGCTCGGAAAACTCACAAAATCTCTACAATACCAAAATTCTAGGAAGTTCTTCTATACTAATCCTCAAAGTTCATCTTAGGTCTACATGCTCTAATCAGAGTTTATCTAAATCTAGTTTCCAAGGTTTGTACTAAACTTCCTCTGATACCAACTGTAACGCCCCGACCCCAGCTACCCAGAGTCGGTGCATTAATTACATAACATTGGCATGATCACAAGAAAGATCAAATCCCGAAAGACCGATTGGTTTAGTAGCCTTGGAAACACTAGATATATTCATAAGTTTTACATTACATCATAAAATGAAAAACTACTACAACAACATAATGTTTCCACAGTCCACACTATAATCCCCTCATAATATCCCTGCAGGTCATTCATAACTTACATCTTCACTTCCTGGGAAAAATAAAACATAGAAAAGGGGTGATCTCAAATGCCCAGTAAGGATAACAATATAGCGTAAACTTTCATCAATAAGAATAAACATTTAAGGCAATGTATAACTAAAACAAAAGCCTTTTAAACATGAACTTTCAACATGGTATGGCATAAATAAAATGAAATAATGCCATTTAATTATTCACATGGATATTCTACTAATCGAATAATCACATGCAAAAATCAATAACCACTTTCATAATGTTGGAATGCATAATGCCAGACTATCATAACCACATAGCCAAGGCCTCGTGCCAAGACTACAAATAATATTTTGTCAAAGCCTTGTGCCAAGACACTAGTTTGTCTCATGAGACCTACCGATGCATCGAGGAGCTATAGCGGGCTCCACCCGTCACTTATTAAGTCCAATGCATTCCCATATGAAAAAGTTTAAACATAACATAAACATTCGTATTAAAACTAGCATACGAAATGTCAATACTTTCACAATAAACTATGAATGGTATAAAAATAGAACATCCACAGTCAAACATATCACAAAACCTTAAATACAATATAGAAGTTTTGTATCATAATAAATCAACTTCAAATAATCTTAAAATCCATCAAAGGATGTTGACATAGATGAAATCAAAATTCTTTTTAAAGAAATATCTCCTTTTATTTTGAAATCATTTAAGATCCATATAAAATAAAACATTTTCTTTGAAAATATTCTTATAAGCTTGTAAGGAAAGCTTTGAAGATTTTATAACGGCGTAAAATAACCGCACCCGCCGTATAAGTTAAAAAAAACATTCTTACCTCAATTCTGTCGAAAAGGTTAAAAAGGACCTTGTTTTGAAAACGACGGAAAGATTCCTTTATAAACCTCTTATAAAAAGTCAAAAAAAGGGTATAAATGACTTTAACCCATATTCTTGTAAATAGTAAAAATGTTTTGAAATACATTTTTAAGAAACATGGATGTGGATGATAAAGAGATCCCAGTAGATTATTACATATAAATAACCTCGGATAATGAAGAGATTGTGAAATAACCCTTACCTTGTACTTTTCCTTGGTTGGGGTAGGTTAACCTCATGTATAATGGTGAAATAGTTGTTATTAAATTATACAAGAATCATATATATTAATATGATATCATATATGATCTTTTAACATTGATTTGTTAATAATATCTTAGAATTATCGTCGCTTCGAGAGTTAACTTACACATTTTATTTTATATGTTTTGTTACATAAGCCATGGTTGTTGTATCTTATTCATATCCAGAATGATATACAGTCCTTAAACATCATTTTTAAATCATCAAATGATAATTATACTTGAATGGATACGATGGAGAATGAATCTCATCGCGTTCGTGGAGAGGGTAGTCCGTACGTACGCACGAGCGACAATATCATTCTTTTGATATTAAAATAATATATAAATGGATGGTATATCATATATAAAGAATCATTAACATGTTATATTTATTATTTACATGAGTTACACATCATTATTATACCCATCCAAATAATATTATATTGAATAACAATTACACCACGACGTGGAGACGGTAAGCCGTACGTACGCACGTATGGTGACATGTTATTCAAAGGGTGGATAGAATACTGAATATGATTGTACCATATTTATAATAACATCACAGTATATGTGAGATACTAGAGTTATTATTTCAGAATGGTAAGAACAAAGGAAGAAGAAGTGGAAGAAGAAATGAACTTAGAAAAGGGTGGTGAAATCATTACCTCTTCTTCGGGTTCTTCCTTTTGATTTGATCAAAAGGGCTCCTTAGGTTGGCTTTCTGATCAAACTAAGGCCACTAGGTTGTAGTGAGGGATGTTGGGAGAGTATTTGGGCAGAGTTTGGCCGAACCAAAAGGCTCTGAAGGTGTGAAGAAATGAGAAGGAGGAGTGCCTTTTTATAAGAGGGGTGAGGGGCACCTTTGGAAAAGCTAGAAATATTAATTTATAAAAAAATTCATATTCGGTTTCTAATGGCTCCAAAATTGACTATTCAAAGGTTAAGGTGGGGATAGGTCGAAAACAACTCAACCAATAGAATTTAGACAGGTTTGGGTACTTATATTAACCTTATCTTTAAGTATTAACTCTAAGTTAATTAGTTTCACTTTTACAATGTCTCTTTGTATTTTTATATTATATGGTTAATAGACTTACCATATACATACAAGCGACCCCCAAGTGGTCCATTAATGATTAACCTATCATAATATAAGTCTCTTGGCCGAACCTTAGATTTTTAGGAATTTAATATCAATTAATAATATAATATTTGTTTTAAGAACTCTTTTATGTCAATTTTGACACTATTCAATAGTTGATTTTTTTGAAACTCATAACAGATTGATTACTTCGAACAAAGTCAATTATATCAATCCTAATATATCATATTATCCTAGAAAATTAGTTTAATTCATTAAAAGTTTCATATTATATTTATTTGGGTATTTATAATATCAATTATGTTAATTTTTTACTATTTTAGTAATTACTGCATCATCATTGTGTCATAAATGAAATAAATTATTTAATGTCTAAAAATTATAAATAAAACATAATTATGTAGAAAATCGTTTTAGCTTTCTAATGAATATTTATAATCGAAAATCCAACATGTATAACCCTATGTAAAAATTGTTCTTCTAAAAGATATATGCTTGTGTCATTTTTGTATTCATTTTAACTTAATTAAAATAAAGTGTCATTATCACTTACAAGTGGATCCATGGGGTCCCAAAATTGACACAAAGATGCCCATGGTCGATCATGTATCAACCAATAGGGTTAAGACACGTTTTAGGGTAATTTAGTATTATTATAATATTATTTTTTAACCCTTATTTACCGGATTTACCCTTTAACCATGGTAAATAAAATATTTACCGCAGTAATTATTCAAAATGTGTAAAAATAAAAGTTACCTATTTACACAATTTGAACATCCTGATTCCAAATATGGAATCCATTTTCCTAAATTCAAAACACAGAAGTGGCAGAAATTAATTTAAATTTAATTCCCGCTGTCAAAACAAAAAGCGTGTTTTTTAAGAGATAATAACTATCAAAAGATTGACACTTGTTTATGTTCAGTTTAATTGTAAAATTATGTCCAATGACCAACATTATATTAAATGGTAAAAATATATTCTAAATATACTTTAAAACCACTCAAATTCATAATTTATCACTATTAATTATTTTGATTAAAAAAGTTGTTTTTAATTAAAATTTAGAAATTTTCACTATTCATCAAAATATGAAAGTTATCTGAAATGTACCAAAATTTCACCCTAGGCTAATTTTGATATTCCGAATCCAAAAATGAAGTCCATTTTGAAATATAGAATATATATGATTTCAAAAAGTAGGTATTACTATTCACAACGGCTAGTTTAATTAGTTGTGGTGTGTGTTAGAACTCGAGGTTGCGTACAACACACGCTATCGCATTATTCGAAGGGAAACGTACCGTAGATGCTTGGGGTGTTACAATAGCCTATGGAAGAAGGAGCCGGAAGGAGCAAGTAACTAATGGGGAACACCCTCTCCCATAAAATGGGACTGTTCGGCACTAGGTGCTTGACATGGGTGTGGTGTGACAAAACACAAAGATACAATTATATATATACATATACCAAACACACAGCCCAACCTATGGCTTCTTAAAAAGAGGAACTGAGCATGTCCCTCGGCACTGCTACCACGAAGCATGCATAAACAACCAAACAATCATCCCCCAACCCCATTTAGGTTTTCATGTTTCATGCAATGGTTTAACAAATTATTACTACTGGGCAACTATCATCCAAACAAAACCTTTCACAAACATATCCCTGCCATCCACAACCAAGGTTAAGTAAAACACAAGCAACCACATTCCATATCATTTACAAAAGATTATCACAACCATACAACATTCCATCATTCATTTATTTCAAAGTTCCACACATAAAACCCTTTCCACACACAAAACATTTCCGCATTTGAAAACACCCTTTACTTCAAAACACTTTTCATAATCAAAACACTTTTCATAAATAAAGGCATTTTCCACAACCAACCACTTCCCATTTCAACCCCATCGTTTACAAAACATTTCACACCTCCACGTTTCCACCATCAACCATTCCAATAAGATCACCACCCAAACGTCGCAGCCCCGCTGCCCAGCATCACATCACAACACTATTCCAGAAAAAAAAACATTTCCCACAAAACAACCAAACCACCAACATGTTCATTATTCCAATTTTGTTCAACAGGGGTGATCACACAAGGTTTTCTTTCTCATTTAATCAGCCAGTCTTTACGTGCTTATCCATTTTCCATGTTTTAAAAAAACCAACCATAAACAATTCAGATATCAATTGCGCACGCAAAGGCCACCAATGGCCTTGATTTTCAGTAGGCAAAGGCCTTTCAATCCAAAATCACAATCAGAAGATAAAGAAACTGGAAGGCAATAGAAACAGCACAAAACCCCAAAACCTTCTTTATCCAGTTATTATCTTTATTTAAAGTTCAACTGCATCCCATGGAATAAAAGAAAAATATCCCACCCCGCATGTTGCACCAAATAGAGAGACGAAGGTAAACCCCTACCTCAAAAGGTCCCAATCACATCGCTTCCGACGACATCCTTCAGTGTCCTCCGCCTTCGCCAAACCCGACAAACACTTCCTAGGATGGAATCTATAGAAGGAAGTCTGGAAGGAAAGGTGACAAGTCCGGGCTTAGAAGATTCGTCTTGTCGCTACGATCCTGTGGCCGCTGACGGATCGTAATACGGAGCTCGGACAAAGAAGTTAGAGGAGGAATACTTCTCGATTGTCCAAGAGCATCGTCGTGTGACAAAGAAGCGATCGAGATGGAAGATAAAACATGACCTCGTTCTTATATAGGCAATGAATAGGTAAATCCGTATTCAGCGTGCATTAATGAATACACGATGTGACCGTACATACGTTACATGTTTTGATTGGTTAACACACAACACGTCACGCGGTTTCCACGTGTTTTAATAATAATGATAATTCTATCAATATGTGGTGTTTCGTTGACCCGAGGCATGAGTCATAAAAGTAGCTCATTAATGGTCTTAAAATGACCGTCATAATTTCAGGGTTACGCTGTCGCTGACGGATCTTCAATTCGATACCCTATGAGGGAGATATGTTGGATACAAGATCCCGTAATAATAACAATATTAAATCTATTAATTCATGAGCGTTTCGGGTACCCAATCCGAATACCCAAAAAAGACATCCAATATTGGACTCATAATTTTCGTCTCGTAGTCAGGGTTGCACTGCCACTGACGGTTCGTGAAACTGAGGTCGCACGAAGAAGTTATTGTGAAAAAAGTGTTTTATTATCAAAAAAATGATAACAATATTTTATTAATTATTTATTTATTTATTTCTCTAACTCCAATCAATCACCATTTGTCATTTTTCACGCTGGAAATTCATCACCAATTATCTCCTTTACTATTTATTTCACACTTAATTTTATTCCCATTAATATCTTATAACTCCTTCCTCTCTCTAATCTTTATTAATTCTTTCTCCCAAGATTCTCTCCCACAAAAAGTGGCGCCTCTCTCTTATGTTTATTTTTAAATAAATTTTATTTTCTCTCTCCAATATTTATTTTGTTGGTGCGCCTCCCCTTTTATTTCATATTATTATATTTTTTCATCTTCTCTCTCCTTGTGGCACGCCCCAAATTTATTTTAATCCTTTATTTATTTATTTATTTTTACACAATTATCATAACATCTTTAATTTATTCTCATATCTCAAATCTCATTGCATTTAATTCAAAACATAATTCTCATTAAATCATTATTACCAGATCAATCAAAAAAACCAACATTATTATTATAATTATTTAGTATAACACTTATAACAAAACCCCAAATAAAATTTATTAACACGTCACCATTTATTATTATTAATAATTATTATTTTTGATGTTCGCCGCATTGACCACATAAAAAAACGTTTTTACAAAGTAATCGACCAGAGAGGTCGGGGACATTACATTAGATACCTCTCAAAACATTCTTGTCGTCGAGAATTAAAAACTGACCCAGAAGAAGGAAAGGATCTGAAGAACCACTCCACAAGATACCTCTCAGGGCTCTCATCATGACAAGGAACCAACCAACAACTCTATGAGTTAGGAATTCCCTCTCCTATGTCAAGATACTATCCGCTTTAGGCGGCACTGACTCGCCTGCATGGGTTTAATCGCATCCTCATTAATGCGTCTTGATTAAGGATCAGGTTTTTCCATTCCCATATATCCGGACAAGCCACACACTTCCCAAGAACAAGGAACAATGATCTCACATCCAACAAGCCAACATTTTATATATCAAAGGTACAGGGTAACACCAACAAAAAAAGGAAGGTACAAGTCAAAACAACCCCGGGTACTGAGCGCGCATCTGGGTCTCCTGCTCCCAAGTGCTCTCCTCAAGGCCGCCATGCCTCCACAACACACGAACCAAGCCGATGGTTCGTCCACGGAGCACTTTCTCCTTGCGATCCTCGATCCTGACTGGTCGTTCCTCGAAGGTCGCGTCTTCTCCCACATCTAGCTCTCCACAGTTGATGACATGAGAGTCATCATGTAAGTACGGACGAAGCTGGGAGACATGGAAGACGTCATGGACCCTCTCCAACTGAGGTGGTAGGGCCAGCTGATATGCCACCTCGCCAAGTCGCCTCAGCACCTCGAAAGGTCCGATTAACCTAGGGGAGATCTTACTCCCCTTTCCAAACCTCTGCTGCCCTCGTCGATGGGAAACCTTCAAGAACACATGATCTCCCACCTCGAACTCCAAGGGCCTACTCCGACGATCAGCATTAGACTTCTGCCGATCCTGAGCTACTTTCATCCTCTCCCGCACTAGCTGGACGTTCTCTGTGGTTCTCTGCACTACTTCTGGTCCAAGAGTACCAGTCTCACCAACCTCTGCCCAGCAAAAGGGTGAACGACATGGTCTTCCATACAAAGCCTCAAAAGGATCCATGCCGATAGTAGAGTGGAAGCTGTTGTTGTAGGAAAAATCTACTAAAGGCATGTGTCGTACCCATGATCCTCCGATATCCAGAACACATGCTCGCAGCATGTCCTCCAATGTCTGGATAGTCCGCTCTATCTGTCCATCAGTCTGAGGGTGAAAAGCAGTGCTAAGGCGTAGCTGGGTGCCAAAATCATGTTGTAACCCCTTGCAGACTCGTGAGGTGAACCGAGTGTCCCGATCTGAGACGATAGTCTTCGGAACTCCATGAAAACGCACTACCTCATCCACGTACCTCTGTGATAAGGTACTCATAGGTCCTGACTCCTTGATAGCCAAGAAGTGATCAGATTTTGTCAATCGATCCACCACTACCCAGATAGCATGATGTTCGCCCTGAGCTCTGGGTAGTCCTGTGACGAAGTCCATCGATACGTCGTCCCACTTCCACTCGGGAACATCTCAAGGATGCAACAAACCACCAGGAACACGGTGTTCAGCCTTCACCTGCTGACACACCAGGAATTTAGCCACAAACTCTGCCACTGCCTGTTTCACCCCGGGCCACCAAAACTGTCCCCTCAGGCCTTGGTACATTTTCGAAACACCTGGATGTACTGCCAAGGTTGAGCTATGGAACTCACGAAGGACTTCATCACGCATCACCTCTGGAACAAACAACCTTCCATGAAAGACCATCTGATGTCGGCTGTCCCCCGACCATCCTTCCGGAGCGTTCCCCTGATCGACACGATCCCGCAACAGTTCCACCTCAGGGTCTCCCCACTGAGACTCTTCCACTTGCTGCAACAAAGAGGACTGTACCGTCATCTGAAACAAGCAGCCTCTAGCACCTTCCACCCTCGCATCCAAGTGCAAGGCAGCCAACTCCCCCATCGCCTTCCAAGAATCAGCAGATTCCCGAACCACTTCCTGATGCGGCTTCCTGCTCAGGGCATCAGCCACAACGTTTCCCTTACCTTCAGTGTACGAGATCTCAAATTCATAGTCTTGGAGAAACATGACCCATCACCGCTGTCACAAGTTCAAGTCAAGCTGGGAGAAGATATAGTGCAAGCTCTTGTGATCGGTGAAGACCACAAAGCGCTCCCCAAAGAGGTAATGTCGCCACAGCTTCAATGCGAACACTACTGATGCAAGCTCAAAGTCATGGGTGGCATAGTTCCGTTCGTGAGGACGCAACTGCCTAGACCCATAGCAGATCACACCCTTCTTCTGCATCAGCACACATCCCAAGCCAAGGCCAGAGCCATCACAAAACACCTCATACAAGGATCCTTCCTCTGGCAACCTAAGGATGGGATCACTAACCGACTTCTCCTTCAGGTAGTCGAAAGCTTCCTGGCACTGCTCATTCCACAGGAAGACCTGATTCTTCCTAGTCAAAGCTGTCAACGGAGCAGCAACTCGAGAGAAGTCCGAGACGAACCTCTGATAGTATCCAGCCAACCCCAGGAAACTACGAACTTCTGCCATGCTCCTGGGTGCTGTCCAAGAAACAACTGCTTCTACCTTCGTCGGGTCCACTGACACTCCATGCTGAGACACCACGTGCCCAAGGAAGTGTTCTTCATGCATCAAGAACTTACATTTTGACAACTTTCCATAAAGCTGATGGTGCCGAAGGACTTCCAAGTCAGCACTGAGATGCTCAACGTGCTCCTCCTTTGATCTTGAGTAGATCAAGATGTCATCGATGAACACAACGACGAACTGGTCCAGGAACTCTCATAAGACAAAGTTCATAAGACCCATGAACACAGCTGGTGTATTCGTAACCCCAAACGGCATTAATACAAACTCGAAGTGCCCATACCTGCACCTGAAAGCTGTCTTTGGGATGTCATTGTCTTTTACCTTTAGCTGATGATATCCCGACCGTAGATCAATCTTAGAAAACCAACATGCTCCCCTCAGTTGGTCGAAGAGATCATCTATTCTCGGAAGGGGGTAACGGTTCTTGACCGTTACCTGATTCAGCCTCTGGTAGTCTATGCATAGCCTGAGATCACCATCCGCCTTTTTCACAAACAGAACCAGAGCACCCCATGGCGACACACTGGGTCGAACGAAACCCTTCTCCATCAGATCGTCAATCTGAATCCGCAACTCCCGCAACTCCAAAGGTGCCATCCGATAAGGAGCCATCGAGATCGGACGGGCACCTGGCTGTAAGTCTATCCCAAACTCAACATCACGTCGAGGGGGTAGAGTCACAACCTCCTCGAGAAAGACATCAAGGAATTCCCCAACAACTTATGGAACATTCATCATCTCCGTATCAGCTGGAACCATTGATATCCCACCCAACAAAGAAAAGAGAGGATTCACATGCTGACTTCGCACGTGATAGCTCCTCTCGCCAACAAAAGTCACACGCTGTCCATCCATATCGGAGAACACGACTCTTCTCTGGAAGCAGTCGATAACAACACTAATAGAGAACAGCCAGTCGATGCCTAAGATGACGTCGTATGGCTGCATCTGTAGCAAAAGAAGATCTCCAATGGACCGATGTGGTCCCAACGTCAGCTCGCATCCCCGACAAACACAAGACAAACGGGTCTGACCTCCAACAGGCGTACTCAGTACCAGGGGTATAGAAAGTCTCTCTACGTCTAGACCAAAAGCATGGGCTAGACTGGGTGCAACAAAAGAGTGCGAAGCTCCTGAATCGAACAAGGTAGAAACAAGAGTGCTGAACAAATAGATCGTACCTCGTACCACCTCTGGTCCTGCTAGAGCTGCCAACTCTGCTGCGTGCAACTCTCCATGCCTAGCTCCTCTGCCTCTCTGATGTCGACCACCTCCCTGACCACGCCCTGGTCGAGGTCCCTGAGGAGCACCCTGAGATCGGCCTCCTCCTACAGGGTCTACCCTCAGAGGGCCCTGCTGCTGCTGAAAGGGCCTCGACGGCAACTTCTGCTGAGGCGGGTACTGATCCTGACCACCTCCACCGTGCTGAGCTCTGGTCAGGCACTGACTCCGGACGTGCCCGAAACCTCCACAAGAAAAACACTTCAGTCCAGGACTCGAGAAGGAAGGACGAGGGCTTGAAGACCTGAACTGGAACCGCTGGGGCCTACTCTCCACTGGCCTGAACCTGGAAGGTCCGGTCGCAAAAGGTCTGCTACTGACTGCCTTCCCCTTTGACGGACCCGCATGGATCCCTTTTCGGGGTGCACCTCCCTGCAAGTGCATCCTCTCTACAACTTCCTCCTTCTTCTGTACAGATAAGTATGTCGGAAGGGTGAAGGGGGTCACAACATACTGGAGCGAAGGACGAAGCGCCTCTTCCAAACGTCTCGCCCGAGACTCTTCATCCGGAAAGAGTTCCAGAGCAAAGCGTATGAGATTCTTGAACTTAATTCCCAACTCTCGAACAGTCATACTCCCCTGCTGAAGGGAGAGAAACTCCTGACGCTTTTCCGCCTTGATCAAAGAAGAAAGGAATTCCTCTCGGAACTCCTTTTCGAAGTCAGCCCATGGAATCTCTGCCTCCTTCCTCTCCCCGAGGTAGAGCATCCCCCATTGGCGCGCCGCGCCTCTCAGCTGAATGACCGCTAGGGGGACCCAGTACTCCTTCGGAGCACGAATCAAGGTAAAAGTGATCCCTAGCTCTTCAAGCCACCCCTCCGTCTCCAGGTCCGAAGTACTTCCCTCATACTTCTTGAGAGTCTGACGCTGGAAAGAACAGAGGGTCTTCTGCCACTGGCTGTCTTCCTCCTCTTGATCGATCCTCAGTTGATCGATCGCCTGAACCTGCTGGGCCTCGGCCGCCTGAGCCACCTGGGAATGCCGTCCAGGTGCCATAGCTGTACGGTAAACAAGGAAAACCTAAGCCCGAGTAGTAAGGAGATTTCTCAAGGGTTCATTTTATCATTTTACTTTATTCCCAGAACGCCCCAAATCAAGTAAAACACAAACATGATGATGCATGTACCTTTCCTAGGGTTTCTACCCTAAAATCAATGTAGCCTCACTTGGTTGTTCAGTAGGCTCAGAGTCCTTGCATCGGATCACGGGGGGCCCTAAAATCCCATGTCCTAGCCGGTCTTCCCTGGCCTATGTCACGCACCAAGATCAGCTAACACTGTTTCCCTACCATCCCATGCAATCCTCACTGTGCCTAACTCCAGACTCCATCCTATCTCTCAACCATTACTTTGATACCATTCTGTCACGACCCCCTTCCATCAAAGATGCCCCTCCTGAGCTGGCAATGGTGAAAGGGAGATAATGACCCCCGAGTCCCGCCTCCAGTAGGCCCCGGGGTGGCGACTAGCACCAAGGGTATGAGTTTATTATTATTTTTTCAATCATGGGAGGCAATACCCTTTTTATAGTTAGGATCAGAAATAGGACAAGTCATCCACCAAAAAGGAAAAAGAACAAAGGTGATGAAAAGAAACCCAAACCAGTCCCATATGCATGTATAAATAAACTGAAACAGGTACAAGTACAAATAATCTCAAAGTACAAGTGAGTACAGTACCAAAAGAAAAACAAGAAAATAGCAACTGCACAGCTCCCACTGCCTGACTAGTAGGGTCCCGCACAGCCCTGGTAGTCCTCTTGAAAACCTGAAACAACGTAGGGTGAGCATACAAGTATACTCAGTAGAGAACATAAAGCTCTCATGCACAAGTGGGGAGACACCCTAAGGCCCCGTGAGAAAACAGAAGAACCTGAAACTAACAAGGAAAAACTATCCACCCAGCCTCACTGGTCACACTCACCAAGTAACACAAACAAGTTTATTATATATATAGAACAAAAGTATTGGGTACCCTGCACCATTTCCCACTTAATTAGATGCTGCTCTTCCTAACGGCAAACGTCCTGACGCTACCACACTCTTCCCGCCCACACACACCTGGGCCAAACCACGCATCCCGCCCGCACACTCCTGGGCCTCACAACCACGCATCTCGCCCGCACACACCTGGGCCACAACCACTAACCCACCCACAGACACCTGGGCCTCATCTTGAAGGTTCTTGGGAACGGTAATCCTACCTGAAGGGTCTTGGGCTAATGGTCGCCTCAAGCCATCACAGCCTCCGAGACCTACCCGAAGAGTCTTGGGTGTAAGGTCACCTCAAGCTATCATAGCCTATGGAAGAAGGAGCATGAAGGAGCTAGTAACTAAGGGGGAACACCCTCTCCCATAAAATGGGAGTGTTAGGCACTAGGTGCTTGACATGGGTGTGGTGCGACAAAACACAAAGATACAATTATATATATACATATACCAAACACACAGCCCAACCTATGTCTTCTTAAAAAGAGGAACTGAGCATGTGCCTCGGCACTGCTACCACGAAGCATGCATCAACAACCAAACAATCATCCCCCAACCCCATTTAGGTTTTCATGTTTCATGCAATGGTTTAACAAATTATTACTACTGGGCAACTATCATCCAGACAAAACCTTTCACAAACATATCCCTGCCATCCACAACCAAGGTTAGGTAAAACGCAAGCAACCACATGCCATTTCATTTACAAAAGATTATCACAACCATACAACATTCCATCATTCATTTATTTCAAAGTTACACACATAAAAGCCTTTCCACACACAAAACATTTCCGCATTTGAAAACACCCTTTACTTCAAAACACATTTCATAACCAAAACACTTTTCATAAATAAAGGCATTTTCCACAACCAACCACTTCCCATTTCAACCCCATCGTTTACAAAACATTTCACACCTCCACGTTTCCACCATCAACCATTCCAATAAGATCACCACCCAAACGTCGTATCCCCGCTGCCCAGCATCACATCACAACACCATTCCAGAAAAAAAAACATTTCCCACAAAACAACCAAACCACCAACATGTTCATTATTCCAATTTTTTTCAACCGGGGTGATCACACAATGTTTTCATTCTCATTTAATCATCCAGTCTTTACGTGCTTATCCATTTTCCATGTTTTAACAAAACCAACCACAAACAATTCAGATATCAATCGCGCACGCAAAGGCCACCAACGACCTTGATTTTCAGTAGTCAAAGGCCTTTCAATCCAAAATCACAATCAGAAGATAATGAAACTGGAAGGCAATAGAAACAGCACAAAACCCCAAACCCTTCTTTATCCAGTTATAATCTTTATTTAAAGTTCAACTGCATCCCATGGAACAAATGAAAAATATCCCACCCCACATGTTGCACCAAATAGAGAGACGAAGGTAAACCCCTACCTCAAAAGGTCCCGATCACGTCGCTTGCGACGACGTCCTTCGGTGTCCTCCGCCTTCGCCAAACCCGACAAACGCCTCCTAGGATGGAAGCTGGAGAAGGAAGGCCAAAAGGAAAGGTGAAAAGTCTGGGCTTAAAAGCTTCGTCTCATCTCTACGATCCTGTGGCCGCTGACAGATCGTAATTCGGAGCTCGGACAATGAAGTTAGAGGAGGAATACTTCTAGATTGTCCAAGAGCGTCGTCGTGCGACAAAGAAGCGATCGATATGGACGATAAAACGTGACCTCGTTCTTATATAGTCAACGAATAGGTAAATCCATATTCAGCGTGCATTAATGAATACACGATGTGACCATACATACGTTACATGTTTTGATTGGTTAACACACAACACGTCACGCAGTTTCCACCAATTTTAATAATAATGATAATTCTATCAATATGTGGTGTTTCGTTGACCCGAGGCATGAGTCATAAAAGTAGCTCATTAATGGTCTTAAAATGACCGTCATAATTTCAGGGTTACGCTGTCGCTGACGGATCGTCAATCCGATACCGTTTGAGGGAGATACGTTGGATACAAGATCCCGTAATAATAACAATATTAAATATATTAATTCATGAGCGTTTCGGGTACCCAATCTGAAAACCCGAAAAGACATCCAATATTGGACTCATAATTTTCGTCTCGTAGTCGGGGTCGCACTGCCACTGACGGTTCGTGAAACCGAGGTCGCACGAAGAAGTTATTGTGAAAAAAGTGTTTTATTATCAAAAAAGAATGATAACAATATTTTATTAATTATTTATTTATTTATTTCTCTAACTCCAATCAATCACCATTTGTCATTTTTCATGCTGGAAATTCATCACCAATTATCTCCTTTACTATTTATTTCACACTTAATTTTATTCTCATTAATATCTTATAACTCCTTCCTCTCTCCAATCTTTATTAATTCTTTCTCCCAAGATTCTCTCCCACAAAAAGTGGCGCCTCTCTCTTATGTTTATTTTTCAATAAATTTTATTTTCTCTCTCCAATATTTATTTTGTTGGTGCGCCTCCCCTTTTATTTCATATTATTATATTTTTTCATCTTCTCTCTCTTTGTGGCACTCCCCAAATTTATTTTAAACCTTTATTTATTTATTTTTACACATTTATCATAACATCATTAATTTATTCTCATATCTCAAATATCATTGCATTTAATTCAAAACATAATTATCATTAAATCATTATTACCAGATCTATCAAAAAAACCAACATTATTATGATAATTATTTAGTATAACACTTATAACAAAACCCCAAATAAAATTTATTAACACGTCACCATTTATTATTAATAATAATTGGTGACGTGTTAAAAAATTTTATTTGGGGTTTTGTTATAAGTGTTATACTAAATAATTATAATAATAATGTTGGTTTTTGTTTGATAGATCTGGTAATAATGATTTAATGAGAATTATGTTTTGAATTAAATGCAATGAGATTTGAGATATGAGAATAATGACCCCCGAGTCCCGCCCCCAGTAGGCCCCGGGGTGGCGACTAGCACCAAGGGTATGAGTTTATTATTATTTTTTTCAATCATGGGAGGCATTACCCTTTTTATAGTTAGGATCGGAAATAGGACAAGTCAACCACCAAAAAGGAAAAAGAACAAAGGTTCTGAAAAGAAACCCAAACTAGTCCCATATGCATGTATAAATAAACTGAAATAGGTACAAGTACAAATAAGCTCAAAGTACAAGTGAGTACAGTACCAAAAGAAAAACAAGAAAACAGCAACTGCACAGCTCCCACTGCCTGACTAGTAGGGTCCCGCATAGCCCTGGTAGTCATCCTGAAAACCTGAAACAACGTAGGGTGATCATACAAGTATACTAAGTATAGAACCTAATGCTCTCATGCACAAGTGGGGAGACACCCTAAGGTCCCGTGAGAAAACAGAAGAACCAGAAACTAACAAGGAAAAACTATCCTCCCAGCCCCACTGGTCACACTCACTATGTAACACAAAGAAGTTTAGTATATATATAGAACAAAATTATTGGGTACCCCGCACCATTTCCCACTTAATTAGATGCTGCTCTTCCTAACGGCAAACGTCCTGATGCTACCACACTCTTCCCGCCCGCACACACCTGGGCCAAACCACGCATCCCGCCCGTACACACCTGGGCCTCACAACCACGCATCTCGCCCACACACACCTGGGCCACAACCACTAACCCGCCCGCAGACACCTGGGCCTCATCCCGAAGGTTCTTAGGAATGGTAAGCCTGCCCGAAGGGTCTTGGGCTAAAGGTCTCCTCAAGCCATCACAGCCTCCGAGACCTACCTGAAGAGTCTTGGGTGTAAGGTCACCTCAAGCTATCATAGCCTATGGAAGAAGGAGCAGGAATGAGCTAGTAACTAAGGGGGAACACCCTCTCCCATAAAATGGGAGTGTTCAGCACTAGGTGCTTGATATGGGTGTGGTGCGACAAAACAGAAAGATACAATTATATATATACATATACCAAACACACAGCCCAACCTATGGCTTCTTAAAAAGAGGAACTGAGCATGTGCCTCGGCACTGCTACCACGAAGCATTCATCAACAACCAAACAATCATCCCCCAACCCCATTTAGGTTTTCATGTTTCATGCAATGGTTTAACAAATTATTACTACTGGGAAACTATAATCCAGACAAAACCTTTCATAAACATATCCCTGCCATCCACAACCAAGGTTAGGTAAAACGCAAGCAAACACATGCCATTTCATTTACAAAATATTATCACAACCATACAACATTCCATCATTCATTTATTTCAAAGTTCCACACATAAAACCCTTTCCACACACAAAACATTTCCGCATTTGAAAACACCCTTTACTTCAAAACACTTTTCATAATCAAAACACTTTTCATAAATAAAGGCATTTTCCACAACCAACCACTTCCCATTTCAACCCAATCGTTTAAAAAACATTTCCCACAAAACAACCAAACCACCAACATGTTCATTATTCCAATTTTGTTCAACCGGGGTGATCACACAAGGTTTTTATTCTCATTTAATCATCCAGTATTTACGT
This sequence comes from Viscum album, assembly GCA_963277665.1. NCBI lineage: Eukaryota > Viridiplantae > Streptophyta > Magnoliopsida > Santalales > Viscaceae > Viscum > Viscum album. The sequence continues at coordinate 671,810,598 of OY728137.1, read as the reverse complement.
GCTTATCCATTTTCCATGTTTTAACAAAACCAACCACAAACAATTCAGATATCAATTGCGCATGGCCTTGATTCTCAGTAGGCAAAGGCCTTTCAATCCAAAATCACAATCAGAAGATAAGGAAACTGGAAGGCAACAGAAACAGCACAAAACCCCAAACCCTTCTTTATCCGGTTATTATCTTTATTTAAAGTTCAACTGCATCCCATGGAACAAAAGAAAAATATCCCACCCTGCATGTTGCACCAAATAGAGAGACGAAGGTAAACCCCTACCTCAAAAGGTCCCGATCACGTCGCTTCCGACGACGTCCTTCGGTGTCCTCCGCCTTCGCCAAACCCGACAAACGCCTACTAGGATGGAATCTGGAGAAGGAAGGCCGGAAGGAAAGGTGACATGTCCAGGCTTAGAAGCTTCGTCTCGTCGCTACGATCCTGTGGCCGCTGACGGATCGAAATTTGGAGCTCAGACAAAGAAGTTAGAGGAGGAATACTTCTTGATTGTCCAAGAGCGTCGTCGTGCGACAAAGAAGCGATCGATATGGAAGATAAAACATGACCTCGTTATTATATAGGCAACGAATAGTTAAATCCGTATTCAGCGTGCATTAATGAATACACGATGTGACCGTACATACGTTACATGTTTTTATTGGTTAACACACAACACGTCACGCGGTTTCCACGCGTTTTAATAATAATGATAATTCTATCAATATGTGGTGTTTCGTTGACCTGAGGCATGATTCATAAAAGTAGCTCATTAATGGTCTTAAAATGACTGTCATAATTTCAGGGTTACGCTGTCGCTGACGGATCGTCAATCCGATACCGTATGAGGGAGATACGTTGGATACAAGATCCCGTAATAATAACAATATTAAATCTATTAATTCATGAGCGTTTCGGGTACCCAATCCGAAAACTCGAAAAAGCCATCCAATATTGGACTCATAATTTTCGTCTCGTAGTCAGGGTCGCACTGCCACTGATGGTTCATGAAACTGAGGTCGCACGAAGAAGTTATTGTGAAAAAAGTGTTTTATTATCAAAAAAAATGATAACAATATTTTATTAATTAATTAATTAATTATTTATCTAACTCCAATCAATCACTATTTGTCATTTTTCATGCTGGAAATCCATCACCAGTTATCTCCTTTACTATTTATTTCACACTTAACTTTATTCCCATTAATATCTTATTACTCCTTCCTCTCTCCAATCTTTATTAATTCTTTCTCCCAAGATTCTCTCCCACAAAAAGTGGCGCCTCTCTCTTATGTTTATTTTTCAATAAATTTTATTTTCTCTCTCCATTCTTTATTTTGTTGGTGCGCCTCCCCTTTTATTTCATATTATTATTATTTTCATCTTCTCTCTCCTTGTGGCATGCCCCAAATTTATTTTAAACCTTTATTTATTTATTTTTACACAATTATCATAACATCTTTAATTTATTCTCATATCTCAAATCTCATTGCATTTAATTCAAAACATAATTCTCATTAAATCATTATTACCAGATCTATCAAAAAAATAACCAACATTATTATTATAATTATTTAGTATAACACTTATAACAAAACCCCAAATAAAATTTATTAACACGTCACCATTTATTATTAATAATTATTATTATTTTTGATGTTCGCCGCATTGACCACATCAAAAAAAACGTTTTTACAAAGTAATCGATCGGAGAGGTCAGGGCCATTACACTTATGATGAAAAAGATGGCATGCTCTAGAGGACACAACATGGAAGATATTCCCTAATGAAAAAAAATAAATGAAGTAAAATAGGGAAGAGTCCTCATGGGCATTGAAATATAATGTTAGATAGAACATATGATCATGAGTGAAAATAAGTATCTCAAAAATATATAAGTATTCAAAATAATTTCTGAGCATGAAATAATATCGGCAATCATCTTCATCAGGGGATCGTGGATCAAAGAATAACGAGATGGAATCATGTGATTAGATTACAAAAGGATAGAAGTTGGATGCCCCATACTATGTTACTATAGAAATTTTCCTGCTTTAATGTGGGTTTAGTGATAAAAATAGTGTTATTTTTTGTTTTCAATGTATTTAATTTAATTATTTTCAAATATAATTTTTCTTAGTTATGTTACATGGTGTTTTTGGAAGCATACAATAGAGAAAAATAAAACACTTCTCTATGTTGTTGCAGATAGATGATGAAATGATACATGTATCCATTGACTCTCCAAAAATGATATGACTCTAAAATCTACACATTGAACTCACATACCTTCATCATATCAAGGATGTCACATAAAAATCAATATATGGTGGATGATAAAATTATATAAGATGTACTCTAATTTACTACAGTTCTAGGAGAAAATAAATTGTGGTAAACGCGATACATTTTATTATAAAAGAAAAAAATGAAATGAAACTAAATGCATTTAAAATGAAACAAATAGATCATGGGTTTCCTTCTATTGTGAAATATATTTAATTTTTCTTTAACATTGCATTTTTTAAACTCCACCCTGATCAAAATAAATGTACACAATACATCTACATCTTTATCATTGGGAGTGTGGAATCCGTTAATTGAAAAAGAAATTATCTTTGATGCTTTACAATATCTAAATGGAAACATGTTGGTAAAATGGATGTGTATAATGTAATTAAAATAAGGAAACATATAGGGGAACGAATACAACTCATCTAATAAAAAACACAATGCATATTTGATGTTTTAGAAAAGGTATTTATTTGAAATATCATGATGCATACCTCTACAAACATGAACAAGTCAGAAAATTTCTTTACCAGAATCCTTCAGTGGTATACTTATTTCAATAACATCATTGAATATAGTATTTGGGATGAATATGTCTAAAAAATATTATTTACTACCATCCACTAGCATAGAAAAATCCATTATTTTGAAAATTAATTCATCCTTGATGCATAGATAATGCAGGGTAGGCACAATTCGACTAGGAGCCTCCATTGTGTCAATAATGACATATTTTTTAAACATTTCAATTATAAATCCCACATTATATATCTCTATTGGCACATTTGGTACCAAAAACACTGGTTCCTCTAGGAAATACCAGTATTTCATTATTTTTTAAAAATAATGATTGTTATCTTCCACCAAGGTCGACGGATTATCCAACTCCATAAATATATTCAAATTATACATTTACTATAGGGTTTCAATGTTGCAGATATTTTTAGAATGTGTTTATTCAATATATGTCATTCAAATATTACTACTACTGATCTATCATAAAAATAACTGCGATGAATTAGAAAATCAATTGTTAATGGGGCAACTAGTTGGGCAAGAGGGGTTATTTTATTATTTATTTCCTTTCTTCAGGAAAATGAATTGTCATTATTTCCATGTTGATGTTCAATCATCCGGTTAGTATTAGTGAAAAAAGAATGCATCATGTGGTAAACTATTGAATCATTTTATTCACATGAATTATCATGTTCTAAATTTCTAGGAATTCCATGACATTGAAAATGATTAAAATGTTGGTAGGAAATAATAGTATGATATTGATCATCATATGGACATGATTAATAATAATTAAAATAAATAATATTATAATGAGAGATCAAGTGTGCTGAATCATTTTACATCATGCCTTGAGTTTTGGTTATATAGGGAGGGTGTTGGTTGTTGATGTATGGCTCTGACTACACCAATAAAAATATCTGGGTGTCTACAAGTTACCTGCAAAGAAAAATTCCTAATTTTTTTTCTGTCTATTGGTTTACTTTTTTTTCATAAATAATTATTTTAAAGGAACTCCTATTGGTACTATAATTTAGGAGAATTGTTATATAAATCTGACCCCCCATGTTTTAATAGATGAAATTTTTAATATTTATTAACCTACCAACTAATTTAGAATCATTAAGAATTGTCAAATTATAGAGAGACTGTGAGTACACACTATGAATATCCTCTTTGGAGAATATTCATGTATATGAGATTTAATTGTGACCGGAAAAATATTCTAAAATGTAGACAACAATTTAAAAAAGTCTATTTAAATTAACTAAAACAATATTTTTGAAATATATTAAGCTATTAAATAAACTGGTAGAGATATAATTGTCAGGGTCATTACAACAGTTCATGTCCATGAAATTCCAATTATTTAATTCCCACATCGGAATACTTATTTATTAAATTATAATTGTTTCCAAATTTAACCAAAACACTACAAGTTCTCATTATATAATGTTAGAAAATATAAAATTTTGACAGAAATTATTCATCATTTCATTCTCTATCTTTAAGAATAATTTACGCATCATTTTATCATTGAATAATTTAGTCAAATACAGTGACTCGTTTCAAAAATAGCCAAAGTATCTACCTGAATTGGGTTTGATCACATGTGATTAATGATTTATTAGTATGCATGAAGTTATAAATGGGAATACAAAAAAATTATAATTTTTTTTCAATTAACATATTTATGTATTTAAAATTCACTTGTGTGCAACTTATGATTCTCTAACACGTGTGACGGAATTCCAAATATAATAAATTATTTAATGATCTATTGTCTTAGATCATTTATGAGGTACCACGTGAACAGGAAAAAAAATCATTTGTGCTGAATCCAAAATACAATTAATTGTAATGCATAAATAATAAAATAAATAAATATCCAATTATAATTAAATATTTAAAAATGCAATCAAACATGGAAATAAAATATAGGCATGCAAGTACCACCACATTCATCAAAACTCCAAAACCAAATAATTAACCCTCTATGATGAAAAAATGACACCGAAAATAATAAATAGACATCACCATACCTTTTTCATCAGATTTTTCACAACCATCCATCGTCGATTATCGAAAAATAATAATCATCACTCCACTAATCACCGTATCATTGAACCAAACTATCATGCCTCCAATCAAATGAGTGGATATTCACCCACTATTATCATGATACATCAATATATAGAAGAAAACAAAATACCTATCATTTAGTGAAGGTCTACTATAATAACCAATGCACACTTGTACATGAGCAAGGATAACCAAGGACTACTGGTTTGTTCACCACATAAGGTAAAGCCCGACCGGGGGATGTGGATAGTGTGGTGTGGATGGGGAAGAGGGGAGATGGAGGGTGGGCGGGGGAACTGGGGAGAGAGGCATGGGCGGGGGGAGGGTCTTGAGTGGGAGAGGATGGGGGTAGTAGGTTAGATAATGCATGCAAGGGGAGGGGATGGGAGGTAGGGAGAGAGATGATGAGGAGGGTCGTGTCAGTGGGACGAGCAGGATGGGGAGGAGGGATATTGGGTAGGGGAGTGTTTGTGATCTAGGAAGAGGCAAGTTGGGGATGGTGAGGGGGATGGAGAGGGGGAGATGGCGTGGGAATAGGGATGGGTAATAGGTCAAGGGGGATGGGGCGAGTAGAAAGAGGGAGTGGGAAACCTAAAAATGAAAGTTAAATTTATGAAAACATATTCAAAATGTAAAATTAAAATAATTTACTTATCTACAATTTAAATAATAATAATAATTAAATATTTTTTCACATGTAATTAGAATTAATATACATAAACATATATATATATGAATATGTAATTTGAAATAATACTATAGTTAAATATAATAAAAATAATAAAATAATAAAAAATAATATTTTATAAAAACTAAAAATATAATGAATTTAAATAAAATACTATTATAGAATTAAAATATATACATACTACAATAATTAATAAAATTTAATAAACTAAAAGTAATGAAACTAAAAATAATACTATGGTGTTAAATAATATATATAATTTTAATAGAACTTATAAAGTACTAAATAACTAATATATATATATATATAATAACAATAAATTAAAAAAATATCTAAAAGAATTTAGAACTTAAAATACGACCTAAAAATATAAAAAAAATTAATTAAATTAATTAAAACTATGTTAGAAAAGAAAAAATTTCTAGATAAATCCATGTACTTAAACTACTCTCTCTTTTATTTTTCATATGACGAGGATCTCTTGAAATTATTTCCATGATCAGGCTTTTGTGTTTTTAATTTTTCATGATGGTTAATCATGGAATCTCACACCTAATATTAATATTCACATTTGGATCTGAAGGAGTGACTATGGCTTCGCAATAGTGAGCTCTCCTATAAATTACCTAAGGTCCAAACCCTTAGAATTCATTAGAGTGGCTTTGTTGTGACCACCAATGGACAAAGACCGAAGGCTCAGAAATTAAAATGGATTTACATGGAATGAGTAGTTTTTAGATGAGTGATTGACAATTTGTTGGACCTCTAGGTGTAATTCGCGAGCATCCTATTTTATAGTGATTGAAGGTGTGTACAGGGGAACCTAGGTGTAGTTCGTGTATCCCCCTTTTGTGACATTTTATGGTAATAGACATTTACAGAATTAGTTGAAACATTGGTCAATTTTGATTATAGACCTATAGAATGACTTAATGATACATGGATTGAGTTGTACGACATCCATCTCAATTATCTTCACCAAGATGTACAGTTTATTTGGATTAAAGGGCCACAAAATGTCCACTGATTATTTTTATGATATCTCATTCACCATACTCATGAATATTAATATTTATGTATATATGTATACATATGGAACAATACATGTATACACATATAGATATGGAAATCCATGGTATCACTTTCCCAGTTGAATAAGATTGCAGACCAGGGTTTGATTATGTCTCACATTATTGGAATTTTTATCATTTCTGTTATTTATAAACTAGGCTAACCAGTTTCTTATTAAAACACATATAGTATCATATTTTATAGGTTCCAAGATGAATGGTATTAATGAGATTATTTATCATCCCAAAATGCACACCTTGGTGAAACTGTCGACCTTATATCTACTTTTCTGGTTGAATAATGATCCGTTGTGGAGAGGGGTGAGGCCTATAGTTGCTTGTTTGAGCAAAACTGCTCATGTAGGTACTTTTGATTAGGCTAGTGTGGTTTGACTATGTTGGGATACCAGGTACATGTTATATCTCAAAGTTAGTAGTAGAGCAATGTAATTTTATTTTAGTTTTATTTTTATTTAATTATTTTTTTCGTTGGCCTAGAGGGTGAAACTTTTTTTATGGAATAAAAATTATGGATTTAAATAGTTTTCATTTATTATAAGAGAATATTCTATTTCAGTTTTGATGTAACTTACAGACATGGTTTATTATTGTTTTTATTATAGATATCTATTTTTGATGATTGATTTCTTTGATGTGTGGTCATTATCTCCTGACTATAACCTACAAGGATCATATATCATGTTGGAAACCTCTAATATATGGGGAGGAATACTTGATTCCTAGTAACCTAGAAGTTCAAGGCACCATTTTTGTTGAATCCTATTCAGAACATTACATCCCTCCTTGCCTAGTGCATCTATCAATGGGTATATTATCCCTTAGTGTCACTATAGAAATACATCATCCTTGATTTCCTCAAAAAATAATCAATAATGGAATCAATTTTGAGAGATCGAATAAGTATAACTAAATTTAAAAATACATGATAGGTCGGTCCACTCATCCTACTTATCATTTATCCACCAAGTTCATCCCAAATTGGCTCTGATATTCCAGGGGCTTGGAATAATAAACCCATTATAAAATTAACTTCCCCTCAGACAATGAGCAATCTTATGGTTTTACCATTCTTTACCTGGGATAACCATTACAAATACCTCACACTACTAAAAAGGAACCATCAATGGAATGGTTCATAAGTATCACTAAATCCATTTATTTTCTATTAATTTGACTTACAACATTTATGTTTAATATATATCTTGAAATTAATTTCAAATCATGGCCTCAATCATCGGGGTTTGGCAAAATGAATGAGTATCCAAGGGTCAATAATCGCCCATGAAACATCATTTTAACAGCAATAGTTTTATTTTAATAAAAAATAATTAATTAGAAAGGTTAATATACCATATAAGTGAGAGTAAATATCAAAAAATACATTTACAAATCATAAAATAAATTTATAGGAAAAGTAATCCACCTACCTTGAATGGAATTATTTCTAATATATTTCCTTACATGTCTCTTCCAAGATCATCCATGTCCAACTAGCCATCACTCATCATTATGAGGCTCTATCTGATGCCAAAAAATTTAATTAATTTATTATATGTTGTTATAATTATTGAAACAGTTCAGATTAATTTGTAATAATGCATAAAAACTCACAATTCAATATACACTCACTAAAACCATGATCAATGACATGTGAACCATTCATAAAATTTACTTATCCCTAATCCACATTAAATTAACATCATTTTACAATGGATTAACGACCATATATATCCAATTTCTAAAAATGATAACTAAAATATCTATGTGATGTAAATTCATTAGAACAGTGTGAAATGACTAGAATTCTTTATCTCAAGTTGTTCATAAAAAAACTTTTTAAAAAGGCCCATGAAATGGGATTATATTCTCTATGATCAAGTGGGAATAATCTCTTTCTCTCTATCCAAATTATACCAAAATTAGGTGATAATAAGTTTAACCAAAAATATAAGGAATGTGAAGTATAATACCTTAAATATATTTAAAAATATTCATGAAACATCCAAGAATTTGTTAGAGGAAAAATATAGTAAATATGTGGGAGGACATTCAAAAATAGCCTCCCCCAGGTAGCCTATTCGAAAAATATCCAATGTGGGGTGACTATTAAATTACTATTATGAATATATTTGAAAATTATCCATAGAGTTCATCATGTCATTATATAAATTCTCATGGCCCAACTACCCCTCAAATAGTGGTGTCATTTGAGGCCCTCTTGGAATTCATGGTGAAACCACCTACACATGGTGCATCTTATTTCTTGAAACCACTATGTAGATGTGTAGAACCTCATCCTACAACTATTTCAACATGGTCATCGAAGATTGTGACATGATTTTCTATTAAGAATAACCATCCAATCATACATCCTCCCTCATATATTTGTACTGACACTACATGGTATGATTTACACATTGTTTGTGGGTCACAATGAATCCTCCAATCATCAATTCATGTCATTATATAAATATAATAAATTTTAGATATTAACCTCCCAGTCATTATCCATCACTCAGGTGGGTCACTCATCGATTATAATTTAACATTAAGAAACATATCCTTGAGGTGTTTTGACCCTCTAAATTTCAATATAAATCATAATTCTTAGAATGATCCCTACTCCATAGTCAAAAATATAAAATACCAGTAATTTTACGAAACCAAATAGATATATATCATTATAACCATCCTACAATAACCCTCCTCAACCCATGAAAAGCCTCATTTGTCCTTAATAATAATCACGAACCTATCTCAGTTTTGAACCCATGATCAACTCACCATGATGTCTCCCAAATCATTGAACAATCATTTTCTAATCATACCCAATCACAAGTTACACTATTAATCAGTCATTATCCACCACATCTCCATAATATTTAATACTGATATTGAACTCAGCGGAAGTTGCCTCTCATAGAACAGTAATTCGTCATCAATCAATTAATTTCCATGATTATTTTCCTCCCCAACAAAGGAATGAACTAATTAGAGAATATTTTTATCCTCTATGCTGCCAAAAATATGAACCCAATAATATAATAGAATAATAATTGTGTTTCAACCCTCTCAATGTGGTATCGATCCCACCACATCCTAAAAGATGATAGAACACTAGTCGACTATCCTTTGGAAGACCTTTATAAAAAAATTACAACTCCCGTCATTGAATTATCTCACCTCTTCTTCATGATGCCTTAACTTTTAAATTCATCCTCCAATCATGAAAACTCCCCAACTGAATTAGAAAAAAAAGTCTCACAATGTATTTTCATAGTTGTATCCTAAACTAACCAAACTATCCAATATTCTATCTCTATGAGAACTAACAAAACCATTGAATCATATCACCCTTAGATTTAGTCCAAAATAATCACATTTACAATGGATGAATAAAAATACATTTTCTATTGAAAATAAACCAAAAAATCAGTTTTCATTTGGAATATGATAAATCCCAATCAATATGAACACTAACACCCAAGTCTATGTTGACCATCTAACAATCAGTCTCATTCCACCCATAACACATACCACATGAGTGTCATTACTAAATGTCTCATGAAGTATCCATTATATAATAAATTAACAGGATGTGTTTGTTCCATTATTATAACCGAATCAACATAAAATATTTTATTCTACATATTCTAGCTCCCTGGGAACATTATCATTTACACTCATTGATACATCTTTTGTAATGAGAACAAAACCCTTAAATGGATAAAGGAGGACTCAAAACAAGATAGATTCCATTGCCCCAAAAAATTAAAATAACTTTAATATGCTTCAGCATCATTTACATGCTACTACACAAAATCCATGTGCATCTATATTTTCAAATCTTGAATCTATTTCATCCATAACATTATACTTACTTTAGAGGAAACATCAAAAAATAAAAAAACCCTAGAGAAAACAATAACATAAAAATGTAATAAAAATAGATCTTTATCCCACATGTGGCTACTCATGGTTCCTTAATTCGGTGGAACTATTCAAAAACCATATGAAATACCGTGATATCATCTATAAGTAATGGGTGGATTCTTTTATTCTGTTTCATCCCATAACATGACCTATTATCCCAAGAGTCACAAAACATAAAACAATACCAAAAATACATATCTATGTTCTATTATAAGTGAAAAAAATTTATAAAACCAAAACACAAACCTTGCTCCATTTCGGAGGTCATCTACTAGAATGCTTTTATAAAACCCAAGTTACTAAAATGATGCACACCCAAACATGAAGTCACTCTTTTTCCACCCCTTCGGATTATTCAACTCAGAACATCATGAGTTGTATCCCTAAAATACTATGCTAAAATACCTAAAGAAATTACTATTATCACTTCTTATTATTAATATGTATATTTATGTACTCTAAATACTTTTAATAATAGAGGAATTACACCCATAGAAGATCCAATCACTTGATCACCAACAAAAATAGAATAATTTTAACACTACAACGATCTATCCATTATCCATCCCCATAAGATACTTCAATATGAAATCAAAATCCATAATCCTCTTAGGATATACCCATAAAATCAACAATACTAGGATTACTATGAATCATACACATTAAAACCAATACACAATTCAAATGAACCAACTCTATTAGTGGTTTACCTCACAATTTCCACAAAAATAAATTCCTATACCACATACCCAATATAACTTCATTTAAAATTATATCGTAACTGAAATTTTTAACCCATGTATCTCGTATCTAAATCAATGACATTTTGGGAAAATGTTATCTCTTAGGTTTCCACAAACATCATAAAATATCTCAACAGTATATGGAAAACATCCTACTAGTCAGTAAATGAAACAAACTCACCAATATATTATGTTCATTCCCAAAGGCACTTTACTCACACAACTATTCCAAAATACATATATCTCATAAGTCAAAACATACACGGAAATATCCTTCTCCCATATCAAATATAACGCATAAACCCACATTGCACAACACCCACACTATTTTTTTCTTATATATACAAAAAAATTCAAATGATTCATCACTTACTAAATTCTTATCCCACTCTATTGAACTACTCCTTACTAAGAATATACATTAGTGAAAACCCCCTTATATACTATGATTCTAGACATGTATATATAACATATTTATCATGTGATGCTCCCTGTATATCAAAGGATAACTAAATTAAATTGACTCAAGATTTACATACATTAATTCTATATAACATTAGAGAAATATTAATTAAATATCAATTTGATATGTTCATTAATCATAACATTTTAGCATGTTACCAAATTTTGATGTATAAATAACTAGTAAAAATAGCTCTATATAAATTACAATTATATTCTTCGAAACTGTAAACCTTATAATACATATCACACTTGAACCAATTTTTTAAAACATGGGGTAGGGAAAATTATGAAAGGTTACTCTCATTTTCATTATCATATAATTCATAAGAATTAACAATTAATGTTCATAGTTGAGAATAACACGAGAATAATGGCTTGAGAACATGATCATTAACTATAATTATTATACGCAATAATTTAAATATCTTTAATCTTGAATCATAGTGTATAGTTTTTTGAAACAATATACATGAAACATAAGAGTGAAAAACATCGATAATTAAACATGATCTAAGAGAATGCAACATGGGAGTAAAGAATATATTTTTACTATAGAAATGACTATATAAAATCATTTCACAGTCAAGGATCACAAGGAATTTAATGATAATGGATTATATTCCCTCTAAATTCCATCATTTACTTATTCAATGATCAATCATAAGAAAATATTACTAGAAAATTTCCCATAATAAATTGTATTATCTCAACATTATAGTCCATTTAATATCGTGACGTATCCTTCTCTGCCCAATTATTTAGTGCACTATATAATTCTAGACGCACCCATCACATTATGAATTCACTATATATTTTTTCCAAAAGGTCATGAAAAATTATTTATATAGTCATATCCTATAAAAATTGAATGATACAAGTTTCTGAATAATTCCAAAATCATATTTATAAAAAAATATAGAATAATAATAAATAATGAAAAATTTGATCATAACCCTAGTATATTATATAAAAATAATAGGATGTTGTTATAGATTAAAATAAATTAATATACCACTGGAATATATCTTGATGAATATAAAATATTAATTTTTAAAACTTGTATTTTTTAAAAAAATTAAGGAAATAATAATCATTGAAAATAATCAGCGAAAAATATAAATGGATCTCCCCATAGAAGAATATATATGATGGTGGAGATAGTCGTTCATGAAATGTAAATTAAAAACACATATCTCATATAATAAAAAATATCTGAAGTATAACATTGGGAAAATGATAAAAATATTTATTTAATGAAATATTAAAATGGAAAAAATGGGTAAAAATTTATATAATTTATGATAATGTACATTCTTGAAATAAATTTAATGAAAATATGTGTAAGTAAAAAAATCTCATCAGAATAGATTAGTAGTGTTTTTTCCTCAAGATAATTATTTGGGTATCATCGGAGCATAAAGAGTTGAAAATGAAATGAAAAAATTAATTTATAAGAAAAATATATGAGAAGAAATGAAATAAATTTTGGGAGATATATATCATATAATTTAATCATCGTTAAAATAAGCATAAATTGGTATAGAAAAAAAGATATTTTAACTTTAAACCTTAACCAGTTTAGTATCATTTGATTTATAAAACACTTGAATGAAATAAAATATAATGAAACATTAAATACAAAAAGAATCATTATATTCAGTAAAAAATATATGATATGTATTATATAGACCACATTAAATAATATAGGCTTACAATAAAATATATGTCCCAAATAAGATAATTTGATGCAACAACCCCATACAAATTTTGTAATAATTGATCCAAAATACCATGAAACAATGAACATAGAATAAAACATTAAAAATAATTCACTAGATTTAAATAAAATAACATTATTATGTGGTCTTATATTATCTATGGGATTGAAATATGTTTTATATCATAAAAATGCTTCATTAATTAAAATTTATTTTAAATAACTCCTTACCATTTTTTTTTGAATTGATGGATATTAATTTAATTAAAATCATATTTTTCTATAAATAAATTAAATTAAATGATGTATTAATAAAAAAAATTAATTGGCATTATATACACCATATAAATAAAAAATTGGTAATTAACATTAAAACATGTCTCAAGGGAGATATATTTAGACGAAACCCATACCATATGATCGACTTGATTTGTAAGTAATCTAACCTATGTTATAATAAATCTATTCATCTTATAAATTTATTCCATAATAATATTAATATATATAATATCATATATGACCCACTTATATCATTTTAACACGTTTTTATAAAAATCCTTCATTAAAATTACTATTTCGGGTATTAATTCCATTTTTCCAAGTATGTATTAGTTTGATAGTTATGCTCTTACACATTGATCAAGATTCCTTAATATGAATAAAGATAATAATGATATAAATATCATATACATTTTTATAAACTTATTTAAAACATTTAATATTATTTTTTAATGGAATACTATATATAAATATTCCCAGAGATAGTAATCAATATGAATATACGAGTGATGCTTCTGATTTTAGACGGATAAAATAAAAAACTGGAATATGAAAATTTAAAATTATATGATAATTAATATTTCAGTAAATACATATATAACAAATAAATAAATACTTTTTAATATATTTAACAAATAAATGATAAATAAAATTACATCAATTCGTGGAGGTGGTAGTCTACACATTCAGAAGGGTGTTGTTGTTGTTTACCACATGATCAGATGTTAAGAATGAAGATAAGATAATATAAGTAAGAAATAATAAATATATTATAAATTTTATATATAAACATTAAATGTTCATTTTAACTAAAAATTAAATTTTTTTGGTAAACGAATCATGTCGCTTTGTGGTGTTGGTAGCACAAACGTACGTACCAGTGCAACTTTCATACCCTGTTTGATTGGGAATAAGGGTTAAATTGTTATTCCATGATTAAAATAAAATATTGGTACATTTATTTTAATATATTCATAATTATTATTATCAATAAAATAGTTTTTTAAAGATATATAGGACATAATATAAGTGAAATGGCTTGGTTCTGATCAATACTTCTTATTTTAGATACCTCCTTTGGAATACACATTAAGCATTGGTAGATTGGTCTTAAGATAAATCTATATGCTCACAGATGAAGGGAAGAAATATAATATGTTATTTAGAATGTATTGGATAATTTATAATTCTAAATGTTTTGAATAAGGGAACTTAAAATGTATCCTTTCATAAGTGTTGGGAGGGAAGCACATTGAATTTCATAAAAGATATTAAAGTTATAAGGTCACATTCATGGGAAGGAGGCATAAAATAAAACAAAAATAAAAATTTATTCTAATTAATGGTCTAAATATATTAAATAAGTATAATTAGATGAGTTTGGGTGGAAATAATTTCCACATCTCTTATTTTAATCCTTAGTAAACATCTTTTTAACCTTAACACTGTTAATAATATTTTAAAGCTTTTATTATTCACTATGACACAAAATTAATGTTTTACCTATTTAATAATATTAATTATTTTGACTATAATACGTAATCTATTTTAACATATTCAATTTCTATATTTTTAATAATTTAATTTTTAATAGGTGTGTGAACCACAACAATGACTTTTTTATAAAAATACATTTTTTATGCATTAAACATAATTTACCTAAATTCCACTCTATTTGAAAATCCTAAAATGAATGTTAAAATATATTATTGAATATATAATATAAAATACTATTAAAACCATTAAAATATATATATTTAACTCAATTTATTAAAATAATAAAAAATTTGGAACATAATAACTATTTTTATAAAAATATTTTTTCAAGACCCAAAGTAGCATAGACAAAAAACATGTACAATAATGATTAATATTTAATTAATTATGTAATTTATAATTAATGGATAATTTTTTTACCTTAATATCATATAAAAATTATAGATTATTTTATATGAAAATAAATAACCAATTTTAGAAAAATATGTCTTTGTCACTATTCAATAAAAATACTTATTTTTATAAAATTTCTAAAAATTCACCATAAAGACAATATTGACATGATGATTTAAAAAATTATATTAATTTTCTAAAATAATTTTTTATTAATTCATGGATTCTAATTATATTGTTCAATAAAAAAATACAATAACCCCATTTTTGAAGAAAAAATATATTTGATTAATAATATAAAATTAATGAAAATTGTGTACCTGTTTTTTATGAATGAATAAATACATTATAATTATTCAATACCACTATTAATATGATTCATAATGTGGTTATTAATATTCATACATTCTTACTCAACATTTTTTTATAAAGCGTTGTTGTAACAATGTTCATTTAGACTCATAGATTCGTTTACAAGAGTAATCAAACACATCTAATTTATATAGAGAAAGATAAATAATAAGAAATTAGATTGATCATTCGCCCCCAATAGATAAATTTTATCCTAAATTTTATTATATATATATGTAATAAATGGTTCAATATTTTAAAATTTCTTTTCTTAAAACTCATATAGAAGAGAACAATAAAAATATCCTTTGAAAGGGGAAATGGTTAACGTAAAGCTGGACTTATGTAACACATAATGGGTTTCATAGATAATGAGAGAATTAGAGGAAAGTTTATATACTTACATAGATGAGAAATATAATGTCAACAAAATAATATAGAGTGATATTTAACATTTTCATTTATATGAATATTACCATAAAATTATAAATTAGTGATGCGTGAAAGATGACATCAAATAATTAGAAATAATTTAAAAAGGTTACATATTTACATTCAAGGCCATTTTTTATATAGTTGCAGAAATGTTTTATCATTGAATTATTGATAATATGATTTATTGATTTATTAAAATATATAAAATTAATTTCATTCATAGTTAGTACGGTTCAATAATCTTCTTCATCTTTTTATACAATTTCCCAGTGATGAATGAACAATATGATTGATTCATTCAAAAATAACTAAAAATATTTCATGGATTATAATATGAAAAAAATAATGAGAAGTTATTCATTCAATTTCATGAAGTTTAATAATAAATTATTGGATAGTGTAATTTATCGATTATAGACACACCATTATATGATTAAATAATTCATTAATCTATTAAACCTATATAATAAAACCCAATGTTAAACATAAAATATTATATAAATAGTTAACCATAAAACTCAACCAAAAAAATTTAACGAAATTCAGAACCCATTTTTTTTATAAAAATGAAACTAAATTTCAATAAACAACTTATGATTTCTCAAAATGATATAATTTATCTCTTAAAGTCACCTACCACATATATGAATACAATGATGATATATTTTCCAAAAATATGCAAAATATTTCCCAAAATAAAATGAAGTTCCATAAAAACTCAATGAAAACACATATTATTTGATAAATTTTACTATCTTATAATTCATTAAATAAAAATAAAAAATATTTTATATATTCCATAAATCCAAAATTGTATTAAACCTCATCAATGTTGAAATAAATAAATTTTCCATCAAATCACTATTCAAATTCAAGGTCAAAAATACATTCAATTTACATGATCAATATCTTTCATATATGTAGGAAAAATATATTATCTTAATATCAAGGACATATTAATTGTTTTCAATCACCCAAAAAAATATCTTCTAAAAATATCACTTCCCTAAAAAAAGACATTTCAAGGTTATAAACACCATAAAAATATTCATAGAAATCCATAAATAAATACTACTGTATAAAAAATATTAGGGCATGATTCTTAAACTAAGAATATCATTGATAAAACTGTTTTTAAACATAATTATTGAAACCCAATACACCCAACACATAATTGTTTACAATCCATCATTTATCATAACACATTCTCATCCAAGATTTTAGAGTTAGGATATGTATGAGAGAATTAACATGGTTAATCACATGGTTTCCCACACATAAGACACAAAAATATAAATATTAAATTGGGAAATACAATACATTTCTCTATATAACTACTCATTTATACCTTCCATCTAATTTTGGTATTCTGTTATTTTACACACATAAAACATCTTCTCTTTCCATTATGCATTACCAAATGATGGTTCTTCCCACATTCTCTATTTATGGGATGTAGAATCTTATTTTGTTGATGATCATAAAGGAACACCATTTTTCCCTCATTTTTTATACACATAAAATCATTAATGATTATGATTTTATTCATATAATGAGATATATTATTATGTATAATCAAAGTTTTTTACATTTTTAACCCATATAATTTGATATCTCATTAGTAAAACCATTGAATAATCTGTCATATTAAGCATAAACATGATTCTTATCAGTTCCATCCATTAAAAAAAATTAAAAAATAGTGTGAGAAAAAAATGAGTAGTCATATAATCATGAAGAATCATTTTTTACTATCTAAACCATGAAGAATTCCTTTATTACATAGGAAACAGTAGTTTTAAAATATCTCATCCACTCTATTTATCTTTCCAAATATATCATATTGTATTATAATGAAAAATGGGAGTTATGATAATAATAACCCCAGTGTGATTCAAACCAAGTTTGTAAGGGGCCATTCACCAGTCACTTAAATGATCGACACGATATACATGACCAACTATTTTATGGGATACAATATTCGAATGCATGTATTCCAAAACCACATTTACATGTAATATTCATACGAAGATTTATTTTCATAGAAAATATACATAATATATAGGGTTTAAAAACATTAAAATATTATAATAATCTTAATAATAACATAACTGTTCTTACTAATGTTTTCACATTCTAGATTCCAAAAACTACTAAGCCTTTAAATGATAAAAACTAAATAAATTATACCTTTATATACACTAATAATACTTTTTATTAACAAAAAATAGTTTTCATATCATTGTAATACATGGAAAAAACATAATGTTTTACTAATTTGGAATATTTTATACATTACCAACTGGTGAAATATATATATATATATATATATATATATAATGTTCTATTATGATCTTTATATCTATCACCGTTATTAGAAATATTATACTTAAAAACATACTTTACAACTTGGGGAAGGGATACATGAGAAAGGGTTATCATTGATTATAAATAATGGTAAACATAATAGTAAAATATTATAATCAAAATTAAGAAAATGGTCATCATAATTGTATTGGAACGTGATCATGATGTATAATAATGATACTCAATCATTCAACTAATTTTTATCTTGAAACCTGGAAATATGTATTTTCAAAAAAAGTACACAATTTATATGATTATAGAATCATAAATAATTACACATGATCCGTGATAACATAACATAAGAATATAGAATATATTTTTTCATTTACAAAACCATAAAATTTCATTTACATAATCAGATATCACTACCAAGACTACCATAGTTGATTTGGTTCACACCCTATATAATTTTTTCCTTAGTCAAGGTTCACTCCAAAGACTATCTTATTAGACATAGTCCCTTGTGAAATGGGTTCACTCCCCATTCCTTTCCATATCATCTCAAAAAATATTTGGATTTACAAAACGAATATTAGTATTATATGATTTTGAGACCACCAATCACATAATGAATTTCATACATATGTGTTCCATAAGAACACAAAAAATTCACCATATCAACGTAACAAAACTTGTTGTGAAAACACTTTTACTGAAAATTCATCATCATATTCATAAAATGTATTAAAAAATAATTATTACTGTAAAATTGGGACATTTAACACTAAAATGAAAAGAAATGTCAAAGGATATTGTTATTGATTAATATACATTTAGAATATCACCAGAATAAAACTTAATTTCAAAATAGAATATTTAAAATATAAAAAAATCCAAAATATTAATAAAAAATAACATTTTAAATTAATTGGGTAAAGATATAAATTATTACTCATAAATAAGAGTATCTGGATTGTAAGTCGGTCTATTCATGCGGTGTACTTTAAAAAATCATTTCTCATATTTAAAATAAACTCAAAAGTAAATCGTTTTGTAAAATATTTAAATAATCTTATAAAAAATATTTAAAATTATACATTGTTGAAAATTAATTTAATGATATTTTAGAGAGAACAATAAATATTCTAGAAAATATTTTATTCAAACTATGGGTAACAATGAAAAGAATCTACACTCATGAGATAAATAATGTTAGTTTCAAAAAAAATTATTTTATTATCTTATGTGTTAGAGATATTTATTATAATTTCATCAATTGAAATTTATGCATAAACAACTTTTTAAAAATATTATTGTAACATTAAACCCACACAAATTTAGTAATTATTGATTTATGGACTTCTTGAGTGAAATATGTTGAAATTAAATATTAAATACCATGAACAAAATAATATTCATGATAGAAAATATGGAAGGGTTGGTAGATAAACATCCTGAATTAATATTTGTGTACACTATAAAATATGATCCAAAGATGTCATTTTGATATGATAAACCATTATAACATTGGTAATAATTGAGTAATCCCCCCCAACATAGAATAGTAAAAAAATGAATATAATGAAATATAATTTAATCATTATGAAAAATGTTAATGTGGATATATTTTTACCATGAAAAAGAAAACACGAGGTATAACATAAACATACTTTAGAGAATTCAATTTTGAGACAACCCCTTTATAGATTTAGTAAATTTGGAATAAAATATTATTTAATGATTGAAAATGAAATATGTATATAAATAAATTTAATTAATTTATTTATTATCCCTAAAATATTACCATGTATTATATATAAAATAGTAATATATAACTAGTTTATAATAATAAAACATGTCTCAATGAAGAGAACTTTATATTAAACCCTTACCATTTACTGACGTGATTCAAAAGTTATCCAACCTCATATATAATAATTATATATATTTTAATGTTTACACTAGAGTAATATTCATACATATAATATCATATATTATCCACATATATCATTTCAATTCCAATTCATTAATAATTCTATATTAAATTCAACAGTTCATGTTCTAATAGATTCGTTTTTCAAGCATGTTTTATTATATATGTTATGTTCATTACACTTTGATCATGGTTACTGCATATCCAAATTTTTTATAATGATATAAATATAATATATATTCATTATATATATATATATTAATAAACATTCATATATAGTGGTGATGAAAAATAAATTACACCTCTTAATGGAGATGGTAATCTTTATGTATACACGAGGGATGTTTCCACTCTTCGATGGGTAGAGCTGAAGAAATATAAATTATAATTAACCTTTAAAAGAATAATTTTTATATATTTTATTTCATTAATTTTAATTAAATTAGTCTTATTTAGATTTTCAATAATCTATAAATTATAAACAAATAATATCACATTGTGTAGGTGGTAGTCCACATGTACACACAAGTGATGTTATCATATACTAATGCATCAGAATCGAAGAAGGTAGATATGAATTTATAATTATATAAGAATAATTATTACACACACACACAGATATATATATATATATATATTATAAACATTATTTTAGTCATTATAACATTCATTGATATATGGGGATGGGAAATGAATCGTATCGCAATGCCAAGGTGGTAGTCCACATGTACACATGAGTGATACTGTCATATCCCATTAGATAAAGAAACTATGTCAAATGGTTCTTTCAGATTAATAATAAAATATAAATATATTTAGGATACTATATTAATGTTTTTTATCAATTAAATTTTTTTATATAAAATAGAAGGAAAAATAAAATTAAAAGGGCGTGGTGAATATCAACACATCTTCTTAGAGAAACCTTATTTTTATTATACCTTAATTTTTAAAGGATTGGTCTAAAGTGATGTTTTGAAGATATATGATGATGATTAAGAATTTATTATTTTTTTGTGGAATTAAATTGTTTATAAGGATCCAATTGTGTTAATTATGGAGCATAAGTGGTTTCCTTTTATAAGTGAGGGGGGGACACACTTGGAGTTTCTTAAAAAGCGTCATTGATATAAGGTCACTTTCATGGTAAAGTGATTGTAAATGAAAATAAGTTAGAATACAGTAAAATATAAGGATTTAATATCTTCCCAAAAACATTATACATGAAATGAAGTAAATATTACCCTAAAATATTGGTTTAACCCCCATGGAAAAGGAGTTAACCTTCATCGTGGAAAAAAAATATTATTTTAATATTTACCATGAAAATAAATTAAGTTGATCATATTAAATATTTTTAATTATGATTATTTAAAATACGTAATCAACTTTAATTTATTAAATCTCTATATTTTTTATAATTTAATTATGTATAATCCAACAAAGTGAAAAAATAAAAATCTTCAGAATAATACAATTTTAGGCTCAAAACATAATTTACCTCGATTCAATTCCTTGTAAAAACCATATAATCAATTTTTAAATATATGAGTTAATTAATTATTTATATATACCATTAAAACCATTATTTATATGTGATTAATCTAATTTTATAAATATTTATATAAAATGTGTGTATAATAATAACATTTAAAAAAATGTGTTTTTATAGCAGACAATCATCTTATAAAAAAATTCTAATAATGAATATTTTTTTAATTAATTATATAATTTATAAATAAATGATACATTTGATAAATTAATATCAATTTAAATGAGTAATCATAATTTTACTTCCAAATTAATGATAGTTGTTACAAAAATCGATACTTTCTCTTTTCACTGAATAATACATCATTTTAGAAAAATCATAAAATTTCCCCATATGAAAATATTGACATGATTATTTAACTGTTTATATTAATTTTATTAAAAAAATTATTATAATGGTGTAAATTTACAATAACATTATTTCATAGAATTATATAAAATCAATTTTTGTTGAAAATATATTTTTAAAGGATTAAATTTGATTAATTAAAATTAGGTTCTTATTTATTAAGAATTAATATATTATTTTTTATTATATAAAAAAATAATAAATATTTTTTATAATATATTTATTGTGACACTATACTTTTAATTCAACATCGTTATTATAAGGTGTTATTGTACCATGGTATCTGGGTTGCGTGTAAAGAATGTTATCGAACACTAGAATTTTTTTTGAAGAAAGTATATTATAAAATATAATGATGTAATATAAATTTTTTGATTATGTATAATTCATCCTATAATATATAAGAAAAACTTCTTTTTGTTTATTGCTAATATGTTATGTAAAATGCATCTTTTATCTTCTAAAACTACTATCATAGTTACTTATATAATGATTATTAAGAAGGTGTCTATTTATTCTATCAAATTTTAAGGTTTACTATATATCAATTAGATGAGGTAATATTTTGATATCATAAATAAGACTCCCTCCAAATAATTCACTTTATTATTCCTCAATAAAATTATTATGTGTGAGTGATGTTTTATTCCACAAACATGTTATATGAGAAAATTAAAAATAATTTTTTATTGAAACATTAAATATATAAACCATCTAACATCATGGATGTAAGTAATAAAATAATGAAACATTAATTTAATGACTATATTATAAATATTATGTTTTCACATAGGCCAGTTTCATACGTTATAATTGAATAAATCATATATATCATAAATCTAAAAAACATGTATGTTACACTAGGTGAAATCATAAAACATAATATGGAAACCCATGAATAATTGTCCCATACCCATTTTGACAAAAACTTTCAATAATAAACTTTGTCTATGATGCACAAGTATTTGTTTCATAAAGTACTCTAACACATTTCTATGTCACATATCTATTATCTCATGAAATTGTACGAAAAAATAAAAATTATTGGATTCAACTTTGTGATGACCCCCAATTCGTGAAAAATAATCGGTCTTATAAATAAACATTCCATAAGAAATAATGCATGATTCCTAAAACTCTGGAGTTTATAAACTATAAAATATGCTCTAGGGTGTATATTTTCTGAAACTGTACCATCATATTAGAGTGATTCATAATGGAAATGACTAAAAACATCCATATTATTAAATAAGTATCTAAAAATTAATAAAACATATCTAACAAAAATAATTATTTATCCAATATATCATCGCAAATACACATAGAAATACTTTTATACAGACACTATTTTCTCAATGGTAAAATGAAAAATATTTATAATAAAAAATAATATAATATGATATGATCTAAAATAATCCTAGAGCCATATAAAATAAATATGTCCATTTATCATATGGGTAATCCCTGTCTCTTATAAAATATTGTGTCTATTCCCTCCATGTAATGAATAATAGGGTGTTTAAATTTATAATTCATGTGTTTTTCCAATAATAGAAGAGTGTGAGTTAAACTCAGTAGGGAACCCATAAGGGGATCCAAACCTGACAAGTAAATCTATGTATGTACATGTGTTTTGTTAAAAAATTGAAAAAAAATAGTTGGGGAATCGGAAATAAATAATCATAATCATTCTGCATGTTCTAAAGTTAATTCTGATATCATCAATACCAACCTTATAAGGTCATAGGTGTCATTGATCTCATTGAATAATTATTACAAACACACCTAAATGACTAATCTTATGTAACTACCTTGTAATTCTGAAAAGGATTATAAGTTGATACACTAGTAACCACCCATGCATTTCACAATGTTATGAAGGTTGATTCCCAGGTATCTCAAAATGATAATTCAATATATTATATATAATTAAATCCTCGGTAACCTACTAGTAAATACATGTTGATATGAAAGATGAATCTTAGGCCACCACCTTGGAATTATTAATGGTTGAATAGAATATATCTCATGTTAGAACCTATGAATCCTTAATTTTATCAAATTATAAATACTATGTATCCATTTTTAATTAAATATAGAATAAAAGGAAAAATCTAAGATAACCGCAATGGAATTACTCATACTACTACAAATTTCATAGAATCTAGTGAAATCACCTAGGCAATCCAAATATTTTCGAAAGTTGAATCCAAGTTATCATCCACAGAATTAACAAAGGTATAAAAGGTAAATCAGGCATATACACCATGGAAATATATACAAGGAACCAAGGTACATGAATACCTTTCATATTACCTCATAAAACACATCATAGATAGTTTTTTTGCTCACATGAATTCATATCACACATTTGAAAATCCCAAAAATTTTATTAGTTATGTTTTTTTGTGAAAGATTGTTATTTGATTTCATGGGGGAAATAAAATAACAATATTTCATTGATTTAAATATTATGATGACTTTAGAAAGAAACAATTTCCTAGAAGTTAATTATCCCTCATATCCTATCATGATATTAATGAAAACTATAATTTTATGAATGGATGTAGAAGAAAGTACTAAAATATTATTCACATAAAGAAATCCATTTATGAAACTTTGGGATTATTAGTCTAAATATTCTCATAATTATATTGATGTCAAAGAACTATGTTAATTGTGAAACATTTTTTTAAAATAATGAAAATGATTATTGGATGATGAAGAGATCTATTGGATTGATATTGCAAAAGGGTATGAATGCAACTTTAAGAAACCCATGAAAACAATTATTTATTTTAGATATTATTTGAAGTGGATGAAAATAATAATTTTCATAAAGAATGTTGAGGTCCATGTTAAAATGGAATAAGATATTTTTTGAGTATTGATGTACATGTAAATACTAATTCTCATATTTATTGTTGAAAACCACAATAAATGGGAAAAAAATACTTTGTCACGAAGAATTGGCTATGTTTAGAAAGTAACATGATTTTGAGTTGGAATATCATACTAGGTATTTAATAAGAATATATATTAGGACTTACTAAAAAATTAGGGCTATAAAATCTACTTATGGAGTCCATCACAACCACAAATTGAAAACTGGACCCAACCCACATGTTATCCAACTCGAGCATAGGGAACCATGGTGGAAAGACTATGGAGTGTGGAGAGGAGAATCAGTGGGTTAATTATTCCTTAATATTATTTTGTACCATATAATGGTGTGGTACAACCCATGTAGGTTTTAGGTTCAAGTTTTTCTTTCTTCCATCCTTGATTTTGTGTCTTGAAGAAGTGTTGAAACATTATTTCTTATTATGAGCACCCCAATTAAAAAATGGTATGATTTGGTATAATAAGATGGGTTTTATAGTTCATCCATCATAATTAAATTTTTAAATTACACATCCATACACTATAAAGTGTTCTAATTATCACCAAGACTTTTAGTATTCACCCCTACCTCTTGATGTGAGATCTACTCGACTCTATCATTTTGATAATCAACCATGACTGAAGAACATGTCACACACTGAGAATAAATTTTGATGATTTAAATTTTATATATAATATGATTATATAATCATGAATGATTTATGTGGTGATTATATAATAATTATGGATATGAATATGCATCGGTTTAATGATTTCAATTTTACGAAGGTTGTTTATTGCATATATTTTATATTTCATAGTTCTAGCATGTGGAGGATCGTGTGATCATTATCATGTGAACACGATCTATCCTCATATAAGTAGACACATCATGTCTATAAGTATCATGTATCACACTTTTAAATAATTAAAATTAATCACAACATATTGTTTTTATAATATATCAGTATCTAGGGTATTATAGATGACATTATATTTTGGGATTTTAAGTTGGTGAATAACTGATGAAAACAATTGAAAACTCTATATAAATATCAATTGATCGGGGAAAAAATGTTCAAACCATCATCATATAACCTACTGATCTCATTTTTTATGTAATAAAAAATCTTCAAGCATACCTTTTATCTAAATTAAGAATGATTTTTTCAATCCACCATGGTTATACGAAAAGAGTAGATTTGTGTACTATATTATGTGAATAAGAATAACCAACTTCCATTTAATTGTGTTTAAAACAATAATTTAATCATGAAGAAAATTTTTTGTGTGCCCATTATTTAGTAGAATACTCTCATAGTGATATGAAATGGAACTATTTTAGTTCAAAAAATGAAAAAAATCCAGATGGAAGAAGAAATTTTGATATTTTTCAATTAGTTATTTTAAAAAGATGTTCATTAAAAAATTAATCCTACTTGACTAAATAAAATTATTTCTAGTAATTGAATATTTAGAGATATACTAGAAAAAGGAGGTGATGATAGTTAATATTGTCCATGCATATGTTTGATGCATATGTCTTGAACAAGAAAGCATGAATATGTGAATCCTTTACCAGAATAAAATCGATACAACAAATAAATAATAAATAAAAATATATTGATGTCAAATTGACATACGCTATTACTGTATTTAGATATAAATTCAATAAGAGGATAATATGAATTTATTAATGATCATCCTTATATGAAATAATTTATTATTACTGTTATATAGTTTAATAAATATATTCATATTTTATAATAACAATGAGAAACACATAAACTCAATTTTTATATTGTATATCAAATAACATGAATAGATCATTGAAAAACTATTTTATATTTTTGTTTGTCATAGATAATGTGATTCTCCAATCTTTATTAGGAGATTACCATTTGTGGTGAAGAATAATTATGGGAGAGAGAATTCACTACACAATCAAATAAATCCAACTGAAAAATGGAATTAAATTTGATGATATTGATGGTATGAAATTTCACTGATTCGATATCCAAAATGGATGAATGTGATTCGTGAAATATGAAGAGAATAATAGTTTGTGAAGAAATTGATATCGTTTAGTAATCATTTGGCTCAATAAAAAATTTTTATATTATCAGTCACAACATATTTATATTATTTTGAATAAAATTATATGAATAATGAAAAGGATATTTTCCTTCTCTATAGTAAATAAGAATAATACATTCTTGAACTTTTTTCTGTGGTTAAACAACTAATTAATAATAACTTAGAAGAATAATGAATCACTATGACATCCAATAAAAGAATTCTTATGTGTAAGAATTAATTGATGTTACAAATAACCTTAACATGTAAATACTGTATTTAGATTAAGAATAAAGAACCATCCATGAGATTTAAACTTTTCTATGTAAATTTAATGTAGTGTAACAAAAATGAAATAAAATTTTATACATTATGTAACCATATTTGATGAATATTATCTAGTAGTCGTGTAGTATTGGATTATTTCAAAACCATACTAAAGGCTACCTAATCTTTTTGAGTAGGGAACCTTCTAATAATATCATTTTTATCATTTATTTCATTCATATAAATGAATTAATTATAAATATAATTATAGGATAATCAAGATCCTAACATGTCCTTGGGTCAATAGGTATAAAATCTATAATTGGGGAAAAGTTCCCAACACTGATTTACCCTTGTCTCAGGGTTAAGTTTATTCAAAAGTGGTCTGATCAATTGATTTTAGATACATGTTCACCTTTCTTGGACTATCTATGATGAATTTTTTCCCTTTTTATAATTTTGGTTTCATTCATATTATAATAATGAAGTGATGTTTTGGTAAACATTTATTTTTCTATGATCAATATTATAATTCTACCAAGACCATGATGAACAGGAGAAAGACGGATAAAAGAAATATGAAAAGTGACATCCATATTATCGAAGAAAGGTGATGAATATGATACTCAATGCCTTTATAAAAATGAATATACGTTAGGTTTTTAAAGTGAAGAGATGGTTGCTCAATTTTACACCAAATATAAGGATAAAATTTCTAGCTCATGTGATCAGGAGGTACATGAAAATGCTTGTATAAATTCTCCTAATGAAGAGGATCTTATAATTATTTCTTATGATGATTGATCTATAACCTCTTATGATGTATTAGTTAATTGATTAAGATATATTATTCATTATATTCCCATAGAAATAGACTCTATTATGTATAAATACTTTCAAAGTATATAGGAATATATCAAACATTATAAGAAGAAGTTGATTGTATTGAGATGGTTTTACAATGAAATGTTAAAGAATGTGTAATGTTAAATAGATACGTTAGATCCTTTTAAAAATATAATAGTTTTATTTAAATATGGTACATAAAATGGAATGGATAATTTCCTGAAAAATATGGAGTAAAGATGAATCTGAAATAAAAGATCATTTAC
Source organism: Viscum album (assembly GCA_963277665.1). Classification (NCBI taxonomy): domain Eukaryota; kingdom Viridiplantae; phylum Streptophyta; class Magnoliopsida; order Santalales; family Viscaceae; genus Viscum; species Viscum album. The sequence continues at coordinate 671,781,648 of OY728137.1, read as the reverse complement.
CTATTGATAAACTAAAAAAAATTATGTCTAGGTTTTTAATACGGGAAAAATTTAAAAAACATTAATGAGAGTGTATATATTTTACAAAAAAGTTATATATCATGATAATTATGTTGAAAAAATAAATAATATCATTTAAATTAATTTTATTATTATAAATGATCATAAAATACCCTTAGTATAAAAGGTCTATAATTTTTTGTTCTGTTATATGATCTTAAGAAGTTGAAAATTGATAAATCACAAAAGAATGTGAAATTTTATACAATAAAAAAAATTTCACTAGAGGATTATAATATTAAAATAAATATAATATTTATTAATAATATCATAACATCATTCAATTATCAAGAATCCACGAAGAAATAGTTATCATCTCTAACCTTCAAAATTATGTTTGTAAATTTGTTTTTATGAAAAGTGATGGTTCTAAAAAATTATTTACAACTATATATGAAAAATGAAATTAGAATCCTTCCACTATGACTAAGGTGGGGTGAAAATGTGGAAGATTGTTCCCCACATGGATCCCAACCTATTATGAAGAAAACAAATTAATATCCTATTGAAGAAACCAAAAGTTCAAGGGTTTTGAATAAATATTTGTGGTGCAACGTATTCATGAATTAGGCAGTGGATTTTTGGTACAATACTATAAATTGAAAAGAAAAATTGAAGCCCATATCAAGGGGTGGAAGCTAGAGATGAATAAGTATCATGCACAGTTATAAAAAACTATAAATAATTTAAAACAATTTTAAAATGTTGAATATATACTTATTACGCAAAATAGAATTAATCATAAGAATAGTGCATTCTCATCTTAGTATGTATCCAAATTTGATGAGAAAAAAATTACAATGGTTTTATATTATTAATGAAAAAACCATTGGGAGATATAGATAAATATTAAAAATATAAATATCCAAATAATATATCAAGGAAAATCATGAGAAGTTCTTTGATTATAAATCCAAGAAGTTTAATAAAATAAAAACATGCACAAGAACTAATAATAAGGATGAAACTTATAATAATCTATGTGGACGATCCAAACATATTTCTAATATTCCTAATGATCTATTTTATATATGGACAAAATATTTTTCAAAAGAGTGTAAAATGGATGATTCATAAGATATAGTCAAAAAATGGAGTAAAAGAAATGATTCCACATTATGCATAAAATAAATTAGTCATTGTTATGAAAATTCAACTAATATATTAAATATTTTCCACTTTAGTGATATGAAAAGGGTGTACATTTTTTAAAAGATTATTTCAATATACACCGATAAAAATATGAAATTAATCATATGAATAAACATGTATGAACCATGAAGATTTTTGTGAATAGTATTTCTCCAAATAATGTTAATGATAATGCAAATATTTCCATGTTACACCATTATAAATAAAAAAAATCCTATGTGTAGGAATGAAGGGAAAAAATTAATAAACATAGTTGAGGGAACTATCTCATCGATTATGTTCAAAGTGAGATGGAATGCTTGGAAATAATTATTCCCTTAATCATTTATTATTGTAGTTTTTCTCATTATTCATATATTTGAAGGTGAATATTTTTCTCAATGGGAGAACCTGACAAGTAGTTGGTGCTGTAAATTATTGACAAAAAATATGAATAAGTCACCATCCTTCATTGATTACTGATTTAGTATTCAATTAAAAATTAGATATAGGGTAATATTTTATGAATATTTAATAACATTCCCATATGTGTCTACATATGGGTTAGAAAATAAATATAGATGAAGAAGAATCAATAATAATTAGTTCAATTGGAATCTAATACACTTATTCTAGAATGTTACTGAAAATCATGTCATTGGAAAATGTAATTTTTCATAATATCATGTCTAGAGTTAATGAAAAAAGATACATAAATAAGGTTTATTAATGTAATTATTCCATGAAATAAGAAATGTTTATGTATTTATGTAATCAAATGAAATTTATTCTTCTTATTGAACATGAATATTTTATCATCTATTTATTAAAGTGAGTTAATGAGCTTCAGGAAGAATATTCTTAAAAAGGTATATATATCATTAAGTATCATCAGCCTGAATCAAATTTGGATTACTTATTATGAAATGTATATGAATTTTCATTCCATAAATTATCATGATCAGTTGGTAAAAACATATTTTAATATAAATAATGTCCCATTATTTTCTACATGTATCATGACTCATGTAGTCTTTAAATGAAATGATATATGAAACATTGAATTAGAATGTACTAATACCATATTTCAATTGGAATTTCATTAATTATCAATAGGGGTGAAAGGTAAATGAATATTTGTAAATTTATTGGGGAGATATTCACAAATTGAAATATTCATTTGGAAATAACATTAATGGTATTTTTGAACAAATTAAAAATGAGATATTAAAGATACCACATTGTGTTTGAGTTATATTTTTTTCAGTGATTATTATTTTTTGTCAGTGTTTGTTAATGATATAGCAATATATTATTGATTTCAATATTATATAAAATTTATAATGAATTATTTTTCGATTAGAAGTATATAAGATATAAATTAATGAAATAAATTAAAAAATAACATGGATTAATTGATGTAGAAGAAAGTACTCAATTACTATTCGCATAAAGATCTTATTTTAATGATTTTTTTATAATTTTGATAATTATTGAATATATTTTCATGATTAATACTTATGTTAATGGTGAAATAATTTTTATAATAATAAAATTGTGGATTGGATGAATAATATATCTTTGGGATTTATTTTTTAAAATTGGATGATGAGGAATTGGGGGAACCAATGAAAACCCTTATTGTCTAAGGTCATTATTTAAAGAGAATGATATTATTAATTTTGAGGAATAATATTGGTTTTTGTTATAAAATATAATTTTTGAAGTTGAAATAATGTAATTCCATGAAAATTTAAAATTTTATAATGAGTATTCAATTCCATGATTAAATTGAGAGAGAGGGAAAAAAAATTTATGAAGAAGATTTTATCTAGAAAAAGTAATCTAAATTTTTGTTGGAAATATCATACATAGTAATTAAATATTTTATATATTTGGGGGCTTACTAATATATTATGGGAAATAGTTTCAACCCAAGGATTCGAGCTCTACCACATACATGCAAGATAGCTTTTGAATGGGGAACCATGGTGGAAACCACATTGACTGTGCTGGAGAGATCAAGTGTTCACATTATTCCTAAAATGATAAAATAGACTAATTAATTGTATGGAACATCCTATTTGATAATGAGGTGAATTTGTGCCATGGATCTGACCCTGGTGTTATGTCCCACTGCAGAAGTATGACATGAATTCATATTAAGTGCTCAAAACACAATCATATTATCGATGTGAGATAGAAATCTGTGTTCTACTATTCATACATATATGACACCTATGGACTTAAAAAATTCATCTGATCAAAAGATATATATTGATAATAAGTCCTCTTTATAGTATTCTACTACATCCTGATACCAAATCTATATGAAAATTACATTTTGATTATTAATTATCACAAGCAATCATGTTATGCACCAAGAATCAAATTCAGTGAACAAAACTAGCTTCAGTTTTTTATGAAATGTTCTTGAATGATTTATGTGATTATAATTTCATCATGGGTTTAATTTACCTGTTTCTTATGGATGAATAAATATTTTTTGTTCAACTTTTCACATCAATTTTATATGAATGAGATTGAGAATAATGAGGTTAATGTAGTTTTTATCACAAGAATATGAGGTGTCATTAAATAAGAAGATATACCTTGAATACTAAAATCATGTACCCCACCATCGAAGAGTAAAAAATATTGAGATCATTGGGTGTTTAACTATATTGTTATCTCTATTCATTAACATGATATTATTTAATTGGATTTTTAGTAAGAAAATAAATAAAAATTTGTGTAGAAATCACTCTAAAAATAATGAAAAATCAAGGAAGAAAAAATTGATTTCACACAAGATATTACTGAGTGATATAATTTTAGTAAAAAATTAAAATCTTTGGGGATACAAATTATATGAAGGATTTAATAGTTCTATTTTCATCACTGCCTATATAGATAGGGGATATCTACATACACATGTTTGTGAAGTAGAATAACAACGTATAACATAATTTTGTTTCATAGTCGACGTGATAAGCAGTTATCTATTCATCAAGAACATGCTTAAGTGATATACTCTCAAAATTATACATGAAGGTATTGTGTATATTATGATGAATAGAATTGGTTTTTTTAAGTAAAAACTCATTGTGACATTGTTTTCTTAGTTATATGAATAAGAATTCCCGTTATGAAGCATAAATATATGGGTGAAAAATATTGTTCTACACTGTCCATGAATTTTTTAAAACAATAAGTTGAAGAATTAGAACGTGAAAAATGGTCAGGAATAAATATAGTTCTTATTAATTGAAGATTAAAACATGAATACAATAATCCATAAGTTGAACTAAATTCATAATATATAAAATAGAAAATATAAAGAATGGAGATATTTACTGAACATGCAATATGCATGTTTAAAGTTAATAATTAAATAATAGAATAATCTAAATTTATAATGATCAATCATTCATGAATTAATATTTAATTTATTATTTGATAAAACTTCATAAATATATTTTACTCTAATAGTAAAAAAAAAGAAATGATAGACTCCGTTGTTTTTATTTTGATGTGATGTAAGTGAATATGACACTGCAACACTACTACATATTATTATATTTCAAATAAGAAGTGTGTTCCCAATATTAATTCAGTGATTATCATTTGGGTTGAAGAGTAATTCTGATATTTTCATCAGTGTAAAGATTTATATCCATTTTACTAAAGAAGAGAACTCATGTTCCTGATACTGATGAGATAAATATTTAGTTTTTTTGTAATCCCAATTTTGATTCTATCTATAAAAAGAGCATAAGTGTTTGTTAAAAAATTGATTTATATTAATTTTCATTTCAGGAAAATAATAATTATGATATTATTAGCCTATAACCTATTATTATTATTGTGACTGGATTAAGGAAAATAAATAAGTCGATAATTTATCATTCACTTTTGAAGAAGAAGTATTTCTTGCCTCCTATTGTGCAAGGAACAAGGTGAAGAAGAAGAAACTAAAAGAACTAAGAAACACTGTGAATTACATAGAAGAATCATCAACTGGAATACATTGTTACTGTTAAAAATAATATTGTTTTGGAAAAAATGACTAGTAATTGTAAAAAAAACCCAAGGGCTTTATAACAGAAACATTCAATTTACTATAGTTAAATGTTTGTGAACAGATTTTCCCCACTTGTATTTAAAAATGTTAAATGATTACTTTATAGCAGTTGGGTGGTATTGTATTATTTTCATATCATTCAAAGGGAAAGATAAACTTTTTGATTGGTGATATTTATTAAAACATAATGTGTTGTCCTTCATTATATTTGAATACTTGTATACGATAAGAAAAGGAATGTGAGATTCAACACCCTAATAGTTAAAAAGGGTAAAATGGATAAAAACTATAATTTAGGAAAAGGATCATATCATATATCCAGCCACCTCTTAGTGATTATTATATCAAAAAATCGTCCTCATAAAAAATATATTATCCTTACAACACATAACCAATAATCATCCTTAGAACTATGAGAAGAACATACAAATAAATCATTTTCTAATGTGATACATGAAATCATAACATCTCATATCCCTCATTAACTATATCTAGGAAAAATATTTCACAGTGGAACTAAATATTGATATAGACACCCTTTTATGTGTTCTATTATCCCTTTCATATCTCTTGGGTTCGATCCCAACACTAAGAGGGAATATCATCCCACATTATCACTATGATCCAACATTAGCCACATAAGTCTCATGGGATAAACCATAATAGCATAAATCTAGACATATTGTATAAGACTATATCAATATCCATGTATATTATATATTTCCCTACCAATACAACCAGTTATCAATATACCTAGGTTCCAACCACCTTGGCATTCATAGGCTATAATGTGAGTAACACTCACATCATTCTATAATTGAGTATCCAATTGACCATATAGAATCACATGGTTTCACTTTGGCCCACTCAATAAATCAATTCCTAGATGAACACTCTCCACTATATGGAGGAATAAAGGGAGTCTATCCTATGTTCAACTATAGTCATTTATTTATTTTTCATTCAATTTACACCCCTTAGTTCCCATAGATATTGAAGACTATAATTATAGTAATGAACTCAAGGGTTGGTAGGAATGGAATCAATGAGTTTCCAAGGTTCCATCATTTCCCTTGAAATATTATATCATCCATACAATTTTTTTTAAATAAATCTAATAATTTATTTTAAAATTTTACTCTCCTATAGAGTAAATTCCACATATCACAAAGTATATGTCTAAATAATTAATCATAGGGGTATGATCAAGGACCCATAACTCATATGGAATTATTTATTATAAATCAGGTGACGAACATTTTATAGTCACTTTCAATTATAATTTTCCACTATTCATCAACACATGTCCCAATAGCAAGTCCAATAATTTAAATGAATAATTATAAAATTATTCTTTGATTAAAAAATTCAATTTAAATTCGTAAAACTCCAAAAAAAACACCATGAAACATATTATTATTGAAGCCTCAACAACATTGTACCGAAAAATCATGACATACTCTTAGATATTAGCCACCTAAAATCCCTATTATTCAGAAGTTTTTTAATGGAAAACATCTTCGAATTTTGGAAAAATCCCTAATTAATACCACTAAGCGATGTATCTTCATAGAAATATAATGAAACATTATATTTTCATTATAATATTATTTAATTTATCCAGGTTGGGAAAATACTCGTTGAATGGTATTATTTTTATCATGATTCATACTAAATATAAAAAATCCCATAAAAACGCACTAAAATTAATGGTGAAGAAGGGAAGCTAAAATGGAATGAAACATAAGGAACATACATTGAATCTCTATAAAAATCATGAAGAGAATACTTTTAATTAAGGTATAAAGAAGGATATATTATAGGGGCCACTAAAAATGGCCCCTAATACCAGTTTCTTTGAATAAGAACTCATAAAGGATAATTGGTAGATTACTAGTTTTTCATAATTAAAAAAACCATCCCAGGAATAGGTCTCCACATGACCATAAGGGCCACTATGAGATCTCCCATCAAGATGTGGTACAAAGTGAGGTCCTCTAATGACCTTTGGTTTTACCTTTTACCATATATTTGTTTCATATCACAATACCACTAGAAGAGGGGGAAACCCTTGGCCTACCCTGATCATAGTGTACTGTTGTAGAAACATATCATGACACAGTATTAGGATGAAACTGTAATGTTTCATCCCAACCCATTGGATTCGGGGGGATTAATATTTCAATATCCCTAAGTGAAATTCAATAGAATAAAATCATGCTAATAAATTTTTATATTTTTTTCAAGTATTGTGGAATAATTTCACCCTTATATATATACCACCACTCGAAATAGATTACATTAAATGTGTAAAAAATTTCATTAATGAGAAATGGACTAATTTTTTTTTATAATATATATATATACACACATTGTAAATGGAGGATGGAAACCAAAGGTAATACATGATTATAAGATAAGAATACCCTAAAGGAAATACAAGGTTCCCACATGGGACAACACTAGAATCCACATGAAAAAATTCCAAGCTCCCTAATTAATCATAGTATTGAGTAAAAATAAGTTCTTTCTTTAACGTGAGAGGGAACAATTAACTATATCCTAAATAAAAATGACTGCATATTCACTAGAATGAATATCGATGGATGAGTTTATCAAATTAATCGGTTAATTTAAAAATTCAACCCACAAAAACTAATAAATTGAGGACATGTTAGCCCAAATTTTATATAAAATAGGAGAAAATCATATCACAATAATGGAGAAAAAGGAAGCCATTAAATTAACCCACCTTGATATAAATATTTTATTAAACACAATTTCCATGAAAGAACACAGTCAACCATGTCCTGTACAACACAAAAATGATATGCCCAAAACCCTCCCTTATAGGGGATATGAAAACCAACCCAATTCATTACCTAAGAAATATAAAAAATACACAATCCATACTCTTAAGTGGTACTTATCCCACTAGACCCAAGTCATCACATTACAGAATTTTATTTTGGTCACTAACTACATCCTAGGTATCCATGACTAAAAGATAAATTCTAGAAATATTATTTATGAAATGATTCTCTAATGTTAATTCTATGTCAGAAACCAAAAAATTATTTTAATACAATTATTAATTTATAATTTCTTTGAACATGTTGTGAGCATCAACTACATTCAATGGTTTCAAAATAAAGAGAAATGTGAGATCATCATATGATCTTCATTTATAACTTTTAAAAATCTATCTAGAAAAGTAATGTATCTATATTGTAATAAGAATAGATGTGGGAGAGTGTCCACCAACCTCCATGTAAGTATACATGATGAAATAAAACCATACTATCACAGATCCATGAACATGAATCCATCCTATAATAATTCCCTTTAAAATAACTATTAAATCAATTTTTAACTCTATATATTGGTATGTAATCTCACAACATGGTTTTCATCCGATCATAAATAAGAAGATAAGAGAGGACAAAGAGAATTGTATCCTATAAAATTGATGTCTTAGTCAACCACTCTATGAATCTGTGCAAATATTTTCTGTGTTGAATGAAATTATGAAAAAATGAATATAGAAACATTTTAGTTTGGGATCACATAACATGAGTGGATGAATGAGGGATTTCTAGAATAATAATTTCTGAGAACAAATTTTCAATCAAAATTAATACTAATACATCGTTGGGTCGGAAACATTATAAAACCAAGTTCCAATTATACTAATCTTCTATGGTAAAATGTTTCCAATGTAGCAATATTACAATAAGGATTTTCCACACCATTAATTTACCAAAATAAATCCATTTTATCTCACATGTTTACCTTGGAAAACTGAATAATTTCATGAATATTGAACCGACTATGATTGTACAAAAAAACCTCAAATTCCTTTTGAAAACCATTGGAAGCATTATGTAACAGAATGAAATCAATCAATAATAAAAAAATAATAATTAAACACTTAGTACACCAAAATTGGGAGGGGGGAAACATTATCCCCACCATTGGTCCATCCATCATCAAGAATGTTGAGGATAGTGTTTTTCAGATTAAAGCTCAGTGAACTTGTCATACGATACACTATCCTGGGAGCCCTTATAAAAAGAACAATGATTCTACAACCAACTTACCAATTGTATATTTGGACCTCAATAAATATTCCCTTGTTCATCCAAAGATATAATACATTATGAGAACCCAATGGAATATATGACTTGAAATAAACAAATTACAAATAACTATAAAATATAGAAAGTAAAATATAACTTGACATCAAATAAGTGAAATAGTCATGCATAGACAAATAATGTGAGTAGTGGTTCCATATAATTAACATAATAAATTCCATTAAAACCCCAAATTATAAAACAAACCATAGTGATTACTACCCATTCATATATATATAAAATATACCTAACCATGGGAATACTCACAATGAGACATGATCCCTTTATATAAAATGTATAGAGGAATAATGGAAATAAATATTAGAAAAAATTGAGATCAATATTGATGACTGTATGTGTATCCAAATTGGTCTATATGAGAAATATGTATATATGTAATAAAACTACAAAATCATCAATAAATAAATGTAAGGTTCCCATGAAACACCTAGGTAAATTGCACATTTCCTCTTACACTAATGATCATGTTATCTTTTTCTTTTTTAAGAGGGAATATGTTATACTCGAAGATAACAATGATCCCAAAAGTAAATAAATTAAACCCGAACCCAAAAAACATTGTTGGTCGATGTCAAACCCAATGAGGATTAGTACACAATTCAAGAACAAAATTTCCTATGCACATCTTAATAAAAAATCTTCATAAACTCTATCTCCCTAAAAACAATGAAATGCATTGAATTAATGAATTATGCAACTACTATCTCTATAAAAACCTTATTTTTAATAAATGTTGGTTCCAATTCCTTTGAGAACTCATTCCCCCTACCCTAATGGTATTGTTAACAGATGTGACGTATCTATGGTTAATGTTCTATGAGTGTTACATTGTGTACCATCTCAATATCTAGAAAATCCACATAAATACATCATTAAATAAGGAGGAATCAGAATTGAATCCGGATACATTGCGGAGAATTCCCACCCACTTCCCACTGCTAAATAATTGAACACCATTAAGGCATATCCCAGTAGTAAGACTATCAAAATTCATAAACAAAGCCTCATTAGACATGGTCACACTTGTTAGGAATTAGTGATACTTGACAGAAGTCCATGACATCATCATGGAATATAAAAATCTGTTTTATGTCAGAGATATAACCCCTGAATCATCCATGATCTAAAATATTACTAACCTTCCAATCAAAGGCTTACGAAATCATACATCCACTACCAAATTTGTCAAGAATAGTTAAACCTAATCAAAGAAGTCCTCGGTGTTTCCCAACATGATATTATATAAAATTAAATATTGAAGTAACACAAAAAGAAAATAGGTTATGATTCCTTGAGGTATCATAAAATTTATATAGTGATATTTTATTCTGTTACACGACCACTAAATCATTTTTAAAGAAATTCGACATATTAGCATTACAATCCAAGATCCATGTGTATAGTATCTTCATAAAATTAGGGCCATACATCACTAATTGATAATCACAATGGGAAAAATTGGTACTTGTGATGGGGTATATGAGACGAGGAAGGGACCCATCACAAATAATTAGTTATTTGTGATGGGGACATGGTATGGGTTACAATGTGTTTGGTGCGAGTTGCCCACCAAATAGCGGGAAGGGTGTTTGCGACTACTATAAAATACCATCGTAAATACCCAGCGGTGTTTTTTAAGTATTTGTGATGATATTTATCTCCCTTCATAAATAGTATGTCGGTAGGTTGGTATTTGTGATAGGATCCGTCCCAAAATCTGTTTTAATCACTAGCCCTAATTAATAGAGGGTTATCATTTGCGACGGGCCTCGTCGCAAGTAATCTAACCTATATTTTCCTCATTCGTTTTTTCAAAATACACACCTTTATCTACACCTCCCTCCCTCTCTACTTGCATTTTTTTTCAAAATTATCCAAAGTTTTTAATTCTAAATTAGAGAAAAAAATTTATCCTATATCCTCTCAAAGATTCAATTTTATGGTATTTATCTATTTCAATTATTTTTTAGTAAATTCATTATATTTTATTTTGGTTATAATTAGTGTTAATTAGATTCAATTAATTTAGATTAGAATTCATTAGTTTTTTTATCCTGATTAATTTTTACAAATAATAACATGTGATTAGTATTAGTTAGTATTAATTAATTACAATTTTATTAATTATTATTAATTAGTAGTAATTAATATTAATTAGTTAAATTATTAATCATTAATTATAATTGGCGATAATTAGTAAAAACGAGTGATAAATAGTAAACAATTGGAATAAATAATTATAAATAGTACTAAATAGTAATGATTAAAGATATTAAGAAATAAATTGTGGTAACTAGTAGAAATTATTATTAATTAGAAATAATTAGTTGATATAAGAAATAATTTGGGGGTAATTACTATTAAATTGTAATAATTAATAATAAATTTTCACAACATGTAACAATTAGTAATATATTGTAATAAATTTTAATAATTAGTAATAATTATTAATAACTAGTAATAATTTGTAATACATTGTAAGAAATTGTTACAACAAGTAACAATTAGAAATAAATTCTTATAATTAGTATTAAAATTTGATAAATTTAATGAAATATTAATAATTAATAATTAATTGTAATAAATAGTAATAAATTGTAAAAATTAGTAAAGATTAGTAATAATTTGTAATAAATTGTAATAATTAGTAAAAAAATTGTAATAATTTTTAATAATTACAAAAAATTGTAATAATTAGTAACAATTAGTGAAAAACTGTAATAATTTGTAAAATTTTTTAATAAATTTTAAAAATGAGTAATAATTAGTGAAAAATTCTAATAATTTATAATACATTGTAATAATTAATAGTAATATTTAATAGTTTGTCATAAATTGTAATAATTATTAGCAAACTGTAATAATCTGTAATAATTAATAATAAATTTTCATAATTAGTAATAGTTAGTAATTATATGGAATAAACTATAATGAATTGCTATAAATTGCAATAATTATAATAAATTGTAATAATTATTAATAAATAATAATAATTCATAATAAATTGTAATAATTATTAATAAATAATAATAATTCATAATAATTCATAATAATTATTAATAAATTGCAATAAATTGAATTAAATATTAATAATTTTGTAACAATTAGTAACAAAATGTAATAATTTGTAATAAATTGTAATAATAATTAACAAATAGTGATAATTAGTAGTAAATTGTAATAAATAGTATTTAATTGTAATAATTACTAATAAATTTCTATAAATAGAAATAATTTGTAATAAATTGTAATAATTTAAAATAGATTGTATAAATTTGTCATAATTATTAAGAATTGAATTTTTTTTGAATAATTACTAATAAAATGTAATGATTTTTAATAAATTGTAATAATTAGTAATAACTTTTAATTATTTGTATGAGACTGTAATAATTTGTAATAAATATTTATAATTAGTTATAAATATTATTAATTTGTAATAGATTGTAATAATTAAGAATAAATTTTAATAATTATTAATAAATTGTAATAACAAGTAATAACATGTAACAATTAGTAATAATTAGTAATAATTTTTTAATAATTATTACAATATTTTAATAAATTGTAATAATTAGTAATAATTTGTTGGAATAAGTAATAATTAGAGATAATTAGTAATCAATTGTAATAATTAGTAAAAAAATTTATAAATATTAATAAATATTAAAAAGTAGTAAAAAAATATTTATAATTATTAATTAATGGTAATAATTAGTAGTAAATGGTCTTTATTAGTAATTAATTTTAATAAAGGGATTTTTTTTTAATTTAGTAATAATTACTAATAAATTTTAAATAATTAGTAAAAAATTATAATTAATAATAAATTGTAATAAATAGTGTTAAATTATAAAAATGAGTATTACCTTGTAATAATTATTATTTAATTGTAATAATTATTGTTAATTAGTAATAAATTGTGATAATTTCTAAAGGGATTTTATAAATTGTAATAATTAGTAAGAATTGATAATAAATTACAATAATTACAAATAAATTGTAATAAATAGATATAATTTTTAATAAATTGTAATAAATTGCAATAAATTTAAATAATAAGTATCGAATTTTAATAATTAGTAATAAATTTTAATAAATATTAAAAAATTTAATAATTAGTAATAAACTGTAACAATTATCTATAAATTGTAATAATTAGTAGTAAGTCGTATTAATTAGAAATAAATTTTAATTATTACTAATAAGTTGTAATAATTAGTAATAAATTTTAATAATTAGTAATAATTACTAATAAAATTAAATAAATTTTAATAATTATTAATAATTAGTAATAGTTATTAATAAATTGTAATGAATAGTAATAAATTGCAATGAATTTGTAATAATTATTAATAATTATTAATAATTAGTAATTATTAGTTATAATTAGTAATAAAGTGTAATAATTAGTATGAATTAGTAATAAATTTTTATAATTAAAAATAAATATCCATAATCAGTAACAGATAGTAATAAATAAAAATAAAAAAATAATTATTAATAAATTGTAATAGTTAGTAATATATCTCAGTAATTAATAATAAATAGGAATAAATATCAATAACTGGAAATAAATAGTAATAATTGGAAATAAAGATTAATAATTAGAAATAAATAGTCATAATTCAGAATAAAATGTAATAACTATTAATAATTAGTAATAATTAGTAATAATTAGGAATAAATGAGAAGAAATATGATAATTAGTAACCACTAGTAAACATTATAATAATTTTTAATAAACTGCAATTATTAGTAATAATTAGTAATAATAAAGAATGATTGTCAATAATTATGAATAAATTGAAATAATTTCAATAAATTTAAATAAATAAAATTATTAGAATATATCGACATAATTTTTAGTGGGGTAATTATTAGTAATAAATTGTAACAATTTCTATCAGATTGGGGGTAACTCTATTTCCCGAGGGATCATCCCCTTGAATCTTTCTCTCACTAAAATAACTAAGAAAAATATACTCTAAGGTACAAATATCTATTTTCTTATGCACATGAATTGAGAGATTCATGGTGTAGCCTACTTTCACGCAATTCTCAGGCATATGAAAACTGATATTCATATGTCAAATGATATTTTTACTGTGATTTCAGTCAGAGAATGTATTAAAGAGATGAGCCTTCGGGAAAAAGAGCTTCCTTAAATCCACTGGAAATTACGACACACATAATTATTTGTAATTAGTATAAATTAGCTGTAATTACTTATAATTAGGGGTAATTAGTATAATTTATAACAAATTAGTGAATATTATTATAAAATTTAAAACAATTAATGAAGATGACTACGATATAATAGAAATTATTATAATTTTCTTGAAAAGTGAATTTCATTTTCTGCTCTCTTTTGGATAGTATTTTTCTTATAACAAAATATTCAAAAAATATATTTTATATTTTTAGAGAAATATAGAACTCGGAAGTCATGAATATTAATTATTAAATGATGGCACTTTGATAAATCCATATAAGATCCAAATGGTTCTATATTAAATAGTATATATATTGAGGGTGTTAAAGCTTTCTTATGATTTTCATCATTAAGACCATAATTTATTTTAAAATGGACAATTATGATTACTTTTAAAAAATGTGGACTATGAATGTTTGAAACATTTCACAAAATTGAGGGTAATCTATTACATTTCTTCCATAAAATTATTTTTTTGGTATCAATAAGGTCTACATAGTTATAGATAAAATAAAAATAGTGTTCTTATAGATGCATCACGATTTAAAAATTTAGTACATGATTTGGAAGGTTTTCATTTTCAACAAACTGAAACTTATGATGTTGTCGATTTACCTCATGAGTTGGAACCATCATAGTTTTATGAGTTTTTGAGGTCTGATGAGGATTCCTTATATTCTGGTTGTAAGATAAGTAAATTTTATGTATTTTAATATTTATGGCTTTCAAAACAGATAATGGAATGTCAAAAATAACTTTTAATACGGTATTATCTATTCTTAAAAAAGTAGTACCTGATGGAAACATTATTCATACATATTTTAATGAGAGAAAGAAGGTAGTTCATAATTTGGGTCTTGGATATTATAAGATTCATTCATATTCAAATGATTGTGTCTTATATTATGGTGAAAACGAGTCATTTCACAGTTATCCCACATATGGAAAATCGAAGTATAAAGATGCTCAATTAGAGAAATTTGGACTCAATCGAGCAAAACAATTGAGATATTTCCTACTACACCCATATTGCAATGTTTATTTTTCACATAGAACCCAACTACATTATGTCATGGCACAAAAAAATATTTTAATTGTTAAAAGATTAAATCACTACTTTGATGGTGATTCATGGAAACAATTGGACCATGTGCATTGATATTTTCCTTTAGAAGCCCAAATGTGTGATTGAGTCTTTATATTGAGGGTTTCTGTCCATTTGATTCTTATGGTAGTTAGTATTTATGTTGGAATGTCTATATAACTCCATACAATTTACCTCATGGGATGTGGATGAATGAGACATATATCCTTTTGACTTCATTAACTCATGGGAATCCAAAAAAGAATATTTATGTTTTTTTGGATCCATTGATAGATCAGTTAAAACTATTGTGGAGTAATGATGTTAGTATATATGATGTTTCTATGAAACAAATATTTCTACTAAAATAAGCATTGATGTGGAAAATTAGTTACTTCACAACAAATGGAATTATATATTGATCATGTACACATGATCCCAAATATTTTTGGTACTGCATCAGATATGGAAAAGATTTTATGATTATGAATGGACAAAAACATGCTTTTTTCCATTATCATTGTAGATTTTTCTAATCGATCAACCATTTTAGAGGAAATAATATCACTTTAGAAAATGAAAAATTGCATGATATGGACCTCCAAAAATGATCTCAAGTACATAATTAAAATAAAATGCCTCCTCAGGACTCCCACCACATTTGGATCTACAATAAACCAATAGAAATATGATGGAATTGGGAGAAAACACAATTCGATAATGTAGAGAATTTTTGGGATCATCCATACTGGTCTATTTTTATGGTCCATCACAAGTTTTATTTCATGCATACTGAGAATATATATTTCGATAATTTACTTCATAATGTTTTGGATACACCAGGTAAGACAAAAGATAATGTAAATGCACGATTACATCTTTTCCAAATTTGTAGGCGTCCAGAACATGAACTATTTGAAAATGTAAAATCACAAAACTTAATAAAGCCAAAAAAATACAATATCCAAAGAATATAGATTATTATTTTATCTTTTGATTTTAGATTAGAGAAATCTAGATGGCATTGCTTCCAATTTGAACATATTTGTTAGAAATAGTCATATTATCGAAATAAAAAGTATTGAGTATCGTTTTATAATGGAAATAATTATTAAATTGGATTAATAGTTATATTGAATTATATGATTTGGGATGCGATAACAGATATAACATATTTTTTTCTGAGACATTGTTGTAGCGACAACAGACTATGATGGACTAAGTAGACTTTTAGAAGATATTGTTTAAATATTATGTAAAGTGGAAGAAATCATACCACCTTCATTCATTGACTCAATTGATCATTTGATATTAAAATTTACACATGAATAAAAATGTTTAGGTCTATTATAGTTCCAATGGATGTAGAAATTCAAGATATATATGCATAAATTGATTAAAAAAGTACATAACAAATAATCAGTTAAAGGCTCAATTTTTGAATATTATTTGTAAGAAAGAAAAATATTTTGTCTTCTCTCATTATTTACAATATAAATATCACTTAATATAAAGATTCATGGTAATTAATGAGGTAAATTTTTATAATAAAGTGAGAAATAATTTACTCGTTTTTAGTTATCCCAAACATGGATTCGATGGAGTTCATGAATAGTGGATTTAATATGATGAAAATCATAGATTTCATACATATATTCTTATCACCTATGAAGAAATGACACCATTTGCTCTATTATTTCTAATATCAATTATTATATAATCATTTTTTATTAAATTAAATATATTTTATTTGTAGGCTATTTGTTAATCATTTCAAGAAATAACTTCAATAAATTACAGTAACTTCTTTTGAAGAACATTGGAAAAGTAATTTTTTCTAATGGTTTAAAAAACTAGTAACCTAAATTATTTATGAGTTTAACATATAAAATAAATTTATTACCTGTTATATTGATAATTGTTTTACAAAATTTATGGTATCTCTACATGATGACAAAATTGATAATCCATTGTGTGTATTGAGTAACCCACCATCAAAAATGGTTAAATATTATAATTCATCTTTAGTTAATGGTGTTTGATTACATAAACAAACATATAGTGCATAAAAAATTAATTATGTTGTTTTCTTGAGAGGATCTCATTATAGAGAAACTGACACTGAATTTTACGACATGCATGAGGGAATTATTGATCTGTGATATCTAAGATATAATTAAATATAAATGTTTAAATGTCATTGATTAGATATTGAGAGATAATTATATATTCATATGAACCATCGAATAACAGATATAAAATATAAAATTTCTCTTCCAGTAATGGAAAAAAATTTATTGGTTCATCAGGAACATCAGAATTTTTTTTTGAAAATTATTGTGCTACATCAAGAGAGTTGGGTGACTAGTGGAGTATAATAAAAATTAAATCTCAGAAAAATTAGTTTACTCAATGTCAATGTAGTCATTCTTAAGTCCAAGTAATTTTTTATTTTTAAGAGACTGCACAAAATCCATCTTTTTTATAAGGAGACATGAATATTAATGATGACGCCCCACTGTTTGGGGTTCATGGTGATGATGATGCTATTGATGCTATAAATGAATTTCAAATGACAAGAGTTGACAAACTGAAACTCATATTGAAATTCATGATTTTTAGGAGGAATATAACGACATTTAGAACATCATATATGATGTTGAGGATGAATATGAACATTGAAACGGTTAAATAATGATTATAATAATTAGTAATATATATCAATAAATAATAGTTGTTTTCACCTATATTCAAACAATAGTTATTTCATGATTCAGATGGATGTGGATCTGTTTCATCAGTTGTAGGAGGCTAATGTACCTTTGGATGATCATGATGTTGGATCATCTGATCCTCAGATTGCTGGCAGTTCAGGGAGTACTCGAAAGTGGTGTGGTTTTGTGCAATTGGTGATTTATGACCATACTTATGAGAAATGTCCATGTATTAGATTTGATCCCTAAATACAAAGGTATTTTTAAATATTTATTTTATTTATCCTTCATTAATTTATCTATATACTAATTTATTAATTATATTTTATTTCTTTCACATCATTTCTCTTATATCAATTAGACATAAGAGTGTTATATTGTGTAATTATTTTTTATAAATCATGGGTCACATGGGATCATATTGCCCTTGATGTTCATCACCACATGTTATATCATTGGCTGGTACGTAAATAAATAAAAATTAATTAAAAAATTATTTAATTATTACCTTGATATTATAAATAATATTATGGTTTATGGTATCCCATCGATGAGATCATGCAGGAACATATATCGATGGAGTGGGAGTTGTTTATGCATGAGCATTGCCATTAATTTATTCACAACATGTGAAAAAAAGAAATGATGAATACGAAAGTGATATAGTTTGATGAGTCTTGTCACACTGACTGACCAAATTACATTTCATCTCAGGTTTGGGATGGGTTATGTTCACACTGGTTGGGTGTTCGTTTTCAGAGTAGATTATTAGCTGGTAAAAAAAACTAGGGGAGATGGGAGGTGACATGTCATACAGTTAGTCGTACATTCAATATTCATAGGGAACTTAAGGTAGGTACATTAAACAAATTACATAACATTAAATGTAAACCATATTCTTTATATTTATATACTCCATAGAAGAAACTCGATATTACAGAGTTCGATGTTTATAAGATGATGTAGAAAGATCCGATCAATGGAGATATTAGAGGTAATGGTCACCATCAGAATATGGATAGTATAATGTCTTTTTGAGTTTTAAATTTAAAATGTATGTAATATTTTAACTATTTTAATTTTAAATTTCTATTTAATGAGTCATATGAGGTGTTGAACTCTTAGACACAGACTTAGAGTCTAGCGAAAATCGATTATTAGACCAGTTCCCACCGATTTGATGAGGAATCATGGAAGCAAGTGACCAAATATGACTTCGAGAAAAGAAAAGTTTTTAGTATCAGGTTTTGATTGATTCATGGGAGTTTTTATGGTACCACTAAGATGTTTGTGTCCAGATTATGAGGAGCACACAGAGAGTCATCATTATTTGTTTCACAGTATTAGGTGAAACTATGAGGTTGGTGTGATCTTATAGAGATATTTCATAGGGAGCATGAAGTGATAAATCAATGGAAGTAGAAGAAAGAAGAGCATCGATGATAGTAGAGACATGAGGAGAAGTTTCATCAATGGCAGTAGTAGAAGCATGAGCAGATGGATTAAATGTGATGTCTGAATTATGGTTTAGGGATGGTGTTCCCTCTACCATCTCCTATAGGTCCCCTCTAAGACTCCCCACTCAGTGATGTATTTATTTATTATGATAAAACATTTTAATGTAAACTGTTTTTATAATATTATGTATTTACAATTCGATATATTGCTTTTTTACGAATATTTAATTTGTTATTTTCTTTTTTATTATCTTACTACTTTATTTAATTTTTTTAATTAATATTTTTTTTTAATATTTATGTTTATTATTTTAAATTATCATGTATTTTTATTAATAATATTATTATTTTTTAATAATAATAATAATAATAATATTTTATTATTATTAATAATATTTTACTATAATTATACTAATATTAGTACTAATAATATTTTTTTACTAATATTTATATTAATATTTCATTAATATAAATTTTAAAATATTATTATTACTTTATTATTATTATTTATATTTTTAATATTAGTTATATTATTATTATTTTCTAATATTTTCTACTGTTATTATTAATATTATTTTATTCAATTTTAATAATTTTTTTAATGTATTTGGGATAGATTTTCTTAATAGGGAGTTTTTCGAAAAATTTAGTTAAATTATTTATGATAATGTGGAACCATAGAATATAGTTGTTTTTGGGATGACCATGTTGTAAAAAATCAATTTGTGACGACCTTTTTTATAATGGGGAATTTACGATGGGACCCCATCCAAAAAAATACCAATATCAATAGTATATAAAACCTAAATAATTATTTAAAATCAACTCCTTTATCATTATAAAGAACACATTCCCCTTAGTACATGAATTCACCAAGGGATATACCTAAGTGAAATGGGTGGTCTAAAATCCATTAAGAAGATGAATGAGGGAATGGATCAATTAAACATGTGTGAGCATAATCATCATCATCAAAAAATAATCATTGCACTATCCTCATAATCACGAGGGAATGAATTTTCTAAAGGCAATTATTATAGAAAATTTACTAAATGAATCATCATATCTTAGCTCTAAAATACTAAACATAGTTATGAAAGAAGACACAATCATGATAACACATAACATATGCGCGTAATCAAAAAATCATCATTATGATCAAATCAAGCATCATGTTCAAGTATATTTCACATTATCTCATGATATATATCAAATTACCCTATGCATTGGACGGATATATAATTCCGGGCCAAACCGTCACATCATAATATTTACATAGTAAGGCATGCCATGTATAACAATCTAAGTAATGAAATAACACATGGAATAGAATTTGTTTCATGAAGGTTTTGTAAATCAGAAATTTTGGAATAAAAAGTTTGTTTCCCAAATGAAATAGGGAAAGAATATTTTTCCTAACCATTATCATTCTTTAGTGAAGTAGAAGAAACCCAATAGGAGTAAAAGGATTGTTTTCAAAAGAGGAGTTATTTCTGAAAATCATCGTATTTGTCAAAAAAATAAAGTAGGTAATATTTATATCCCAAAAAATGAAAATATTTGAACAATACAATGATATTAAAGAATCATTAAAAGAAACAACATAATTAAATTAGAGCAAAGTAGAGAAAAACCAATGAAATAATGTTGGGTTTGAGAATCTCCAAACATTATGATTTAATGTGTTCGAATCCTATACTTGATATCATGTATAATAAAATTAGATTCGTTGGTTACTTCATTCAGAGCCACGTATATGTTATTTTATCAATTATAAATTTAGTAATATCTTTTATCAAAAATTTTATGTGTTATAATGTTCAATTTCATCATTTCAAGTTAAATCATTTCCTTAATTTTCAGGATCAGTTCAATTTTAAACAATAATGGAAGATCATTATAATTGAGAATAATTATCCAAATTTTAAAAAAAAATCGTCAAAATTTTTTAGTATGACTAGATTATATAATATATAATTTTTTTCGTATATGAGGAATAATAATTAGATAAAACATTTATGAAAATGTAAAACTTATTTTGTCCATTTTTATGATCATCACAAAAAAGTATAATTGTATTTAATATTATTTTTATACATTAGTTCTATAATATGATAAAAGTTATAATATGTATATTTGAATCTTACTTAACGATAATTATGGATTAATGACCATCCTTGTTTATTTCAATGACCTAGGTTACAAAAACTAGTTCCCCGTAGTGGTTGGTCACATGACCTCAGGCTCGCACCCTCATATTCCAGAGGCTGATGTCTAGGAGTAAGGGTCCAATATTGATCATGGGGACACAATACTCTCTTAAACAGAATAACACACCAATGTAAATAAATAACTGATAACCAAATTATATTACCATAACCATAATAATCTAGTACCACATGATGACCAAAAAAGTAAATAAGATATGAAAACTAAAAAATAGATATTCCATACCAAAGTATATTAAAGTGTTATTATTTAAAATCCAAAATAAATAAACACACTAAAAACACCCAAGTAGGTACCAAATCACATCTAGATCCACCATCCTTAATGAATCCAATCTCAACCATATAATATTATGCCCTTGCACTTATCTAGTCTTGTAATCATGACTTCTATTCAGGTATTATTCTGGATGCCCAAGTAGTGTGGGAGTACAAAATAGTATTCCAGCACCAAGAAATTCTAAAACAATATATATTCAGTAATAGTATATGTAGTTTTATTATGAATAACATACAACTAATAAATAAAACAATTTACATTTAGTCAATTTCTCATTATTTAACCAAATGACACTTTCCTTCCTAAGGACACAGGAGCCATCAATAATTTCTTCAACCCTTGTGAGCATCAGAACTATATCACATATCCAACTCACAGTTCTAATTTAGCATGAATTTTATTATCCCTTCATTTTAATTATATATTATGTACAATTGAAACCAAAGCCCAATTCCAAAATATTGGGCCCAAATCTCCATGACTAGGACCCCATGGGAATTTGAACTAATAGTCTCTGGACCACACTCATTTATCAAGAAATCACAAAATTCATATTCATTTGTATTATAGCACATACCACACTCATTTATCAAATAATCACGCATGTTTTATTTTCATTTTGGAAACCATATCTCATACACTTTTATCACTATGTGATGTTGATGCAGTAAACCATGTCCCACACATAGATATGAATTTTTAACTATGGGATTTTCATGCATTAGAAAATGTTCCAAAAACACATTTCACATATATCACAATATCACATATATCCCAATATCACATAGATATCACATCAATGAATTATCTTTAATATTATCACTACTATAAAAAATTCATAACAACAACATTTATCCAACCATCTCGTAATTCCAATTGTCATTTATTCATTAAATAAATCAATTAAATAATAAAAAATCCATTAATAAATTCACCAACTAAATAATAAAAATTTCACAATCATGAAATTCAACAAATTAATTAACCAATTAGTTAATCTAATTCTACATTCAAAACAATCCATTAATTAATTCACCAATTCAATAATCCAATTCAATAAAATACCTAATCAAAAGAATATTTCAATTAATTAAATAAATAATTAGTAAAATTCCACAATTGAAATGTCCCATTAATTAATTAAAAAATTAATTAATCATATATCACAATTCAAATCATCCATTAGTCAATCAAATAATTAATTAATCTTAATTCATAATCTCAATAACCCATTAATTAATCCATTAATTAATTACTCCAATTTTATGTTTCCATAAATTAATAAATCAGTTAATTTATTCAAATCATGATTCAATTTCCAGATGTTCCAATTGAAATCTAACATTTCATACATAAAATTGAAATCAAGACTATGTGAATTGGGTTTAGACCACCTACATAGAAGTCATTTTCAATAGATCACCCTATGAAAATTCCAAAAAAAATGAATGGTCAAACCCATGAAGAAGGGAATGATCATGAATCAAATCCAAGAAAAAATATCAAATAGATCATTGTCCATGATACCCAGAAATATATCTAAATTTTATAGGGAAAACATACCTCTAAATTATGGTAGAAGAACATTAAAGAGGGTGGAAACCACATGGTATATGATTCACTTATTTAATTATTTGTACATCAAAATCTAGGATTCGAATTGTTAATAACGATTGTTAGAAGTGGTCAAAATATATTCATGAGATTCCAAAAAATTTAGATAAAGAGATTCAGGTGAAGTTTGGGGGGATGGGATCATAAAACGAGTGTTCAAGAAATTATAAATATAATTTTTTTGGTTAATTAAAACAAGACACACAGATTCCTAGGGATGGGATTATGGTTTAACAATACACGATCCTTAACCACGTACCTCTTCTATGGGAGGGGGAATATTACTCATAAGAGGGATTGTAGTATGCTAAACCATACCCCAACCACGTGGATCATCTTTTTTTGGTATTACATGGTTTCTAAGGGTGGGAACATGGTTATGGAAATAGTTCCCCAACCATGTACAACACCTCCTCCATCCAAAATTCAATTATTCTCATGATAAAACACCCAAGGTAAAACAAATAAAAAGGTACGCAAAAACAGAAAAAAGAGAACTTGTATATTCATTTGAGACATCTCTTGAAAAGGTGAGGATCATACAATATTACCACATTTCAATAGGTCTTCCTTGAGCTGCACTCCCAAACAACTCTATGATTTTGAGTATAATAGATTAGGACACTGATCCAACATATTCACTTTAATCTCCCATGTTTCCTCCTAAACATATTCATTCTTTCACAATACCTAAACTATTAACACATTATTTCCCTGTAATTTTCTTTACAATGACCCAACACATGTATCAAATGCTGCTCAAGGGACTTATCAGTATTAATCTCAGCATCATCCACATTGATCATATGAGAAGGGCCAGGGTGATGTGGTTGAAGTTATGACACATTAAAAGTTTCAATTATGTCACTATACCTCTATGGTATAGCCAATTTTTACTCCATTGATCTGATTCTCTTCAGAGCCTCAAATAGTCCAACCAGCATGGGTGCCAACATTTTCTATCTATGAATCCAACTATGGCCCAATCTATTTCTCACCCAATGGAAGACCTGATCACCCTTTATAAACTGAGGGGGTAATCAATTTATATCCAATTAAGACTTCTGTCTACAATGATATGTATCCATAAATTATTGAATCAGCTAAACCTTCTCTGATATATCCTACATGAGACTCAGTACCAACTACTCTGACTCACCATCCTCTATCAAGCATAGGGGTGATTTATATGACCTACCATAAAGAGCCTCATATGGTTTCCTTTGTATAGTTTATTGATATCTATTCTAGTCCAAAAATACAAACAAACTGAGGTGGTTCTCCCAAGACCCACTATTGTCCAGGTAACACACTCAAATAATTTCTTCAATTTTCTATATTGTATATTTCATCTTCCCATATATATATGGGTTGAATCCATAGTCATTAAAACCTATGTACCAATTTCTTTATGAAATTCCTTCTAGTATCCTGAAGTAAAATATTTGTCCTAGTATGAAACAATACAATGTAGAACCCAATGTTAATGGGATATCTACTGAATGTATTTATCTCCTAGTAATTCAATAGAGAAATTCTCCCATAGCGGCATGAAATGTGTTACATTCTTCCGTCATTCAACATCAACTCAAATAGAAACTTTGTTTTGAGGAATCATTAGGATACCCACAACAATTACCATTGTAACCTCATCCCACTATCATTTTTTAATAGTTAATTGTTTTATTATACCTTTAGGTCATTGATTATACGACTTTACCTATTTATTGGTGTAGTATCATGTCACAAACCCCATTATCCCCTCTTTCATGCTTGGCCAAAAGAACTGTCATCGTTTTTCCCAATACATTTTGGTCACACATGGATGCACCTCCCACTTTAAGGAATTAAACTCACACATAATCTCCTCTCACATGTTCGTAAGCATTTTGACTTGTTTCTTAACATATACCATATTGCCCTCGTATATTTTCCAATCATAAGGTGAAAAGACACCTTCAAGGATTCCCCTCATGGAAATACACTATGTCAAACCATACAATATTTCCCTGATGTTTATCAACAGTTTATAATCAATTAAAACTAATATGAGATTAATCTTCTCTTGAATCTCTAAAACCGAAACATAAATCCTACCCAATAAATTCATCACCTTCCAACCAACATGTGAATCTTGAAAAACTTAAGTATGAGTTTTTTTCTTAAAGTGTAATAAACACTTTTTCAATTCCATGTTATATATGCCATATCAGAATTGAATGGATACAAATACTCAACTGATATTCACTGCTAAATATTCAAATATAATTTATAGAAGATATATTTTATGCTTTTTTGATCATTATATATAGTAAACTTTTCTTCCAAAAATATAATGTCACCAACACTCAAATGAATAAATAACTACTTTCAACTGTATGTTGTTAACATGGTAGTTTAGTTCATTTGGACTCAATTGTTCAGACTAGTATGACATAACTTGATCTCTATGCATCAAGAACTCTCTAAGACATATCCTATAAGAATCATAAAACCCCATAAAATTATCATCTTTCATAGGTAGAATAATGATCTTTTTCCTTCATCAATAACTTCTTCATCTCGTAGAAGGAATTCTCACATTCTTCGAACTATTCAATATGTATCCTTTTATTTGTCAAGCACAAATGTGGTGCAACCAAATGGTACAATAACTTGATGAACCTCCAATAATTTCTGATTAATCTTACAAAGGTATGGATATCAAAAAAAAATTATTTCATTTCTCCCAAGAAACCACTGCTTTATCTTTCACAGGGTCTACTAACATACCTTCCGCCAAGAGGATGTGATGCAAGAATTGAACATGATCACTCTAGTACCAGCACATTGATCTATTGGTGAATTTATAATGCTATAATAGTTTACATAGAATGTAGTTAGGATTTTGATCTTGATCTTCATGATACTTAGTGTACACCAAAGTTATCATCTATTAACAAAACCCAAAAATTATCTAGGTATAGTTGTAATATTATGTTCATCATCGTCATTAAAAATTATGGAGAATTTTCCAACCCAAAAGACATTAAAACAAACCCATAATGTACATACCTATTTCATAATGCATCCCTCGGTATATCGAAAGGTCGAAAAATAAAATGGTGATACTCTGATCTCATGTAGATCATGGAGAATATAAAATCTCCCCACACCTAGTCAAAAAATAATCGAGACATTGAAGAGGATGCTGGTTATTCATAGTAATATATTTCAACTTCCAGTAATCAAAAAATAAGCATTGAGTCTTAGAAGCCTTATTAACTAAAAAACTAGGGAATTCCAAGGCGATGTACTTATAAATATAAACCCATTATCCATACATACTTTTATCTTGGTCTTATGAACATGAATTACTATTGGTTCCATTATGTTGGTGGACTAGAAACTTGATCAATCCCATCAAGAGTTTACTTTTACTCATCACATATCTATTAGGTTGCATCCCAGAGGAGTCTATAGAAAATATATCCTAAAACCTATCCACTATGGATTTAAATACATATTGTATGGAACCTATATCATCTAGTAATATACTGTCAACCTATGTGGTGAGCTCCCTTTTTTTCTAATTAACTATCCATGGATGGACTTCTATAATATCCCACTATACCTAGTGAATATATTTGTCATCCTTCATAGATGTAAATGTCACCCTCCTCTGGAAAAAATATGCATGGGATCTAAATGATACTAACCTATCTATACCAATAATTATTTTCATTCTTGATATATTAAGGATGTAAATATCCCAACTGAAATGATAATCTCCAACCTCAAGAGAACACCCCTTACAAAAACAGATGCCTCATGACCATACTTCCAAAGCTGTTTCTATCATTATAATCCCTATAACAAATACAATCATTAGGTTAAAAACATTCATATTTCATGTAGATATAAAATAATGATATGCATTTGTATGAATATGGAACTACCTAGTGTAGAAGATATATGAATAGAAACTCAAATTGCCAATTTCCCAACCTCACCATCTAATAATTCTAGTTCAATTACATGAAACTCTCCTTCCCCTATTCATTTTCATTCAAACCATGTCACTTGAGATACACCAAACTGCTAATACATGTTCTCTTTCCTATAATCTCAACATACACTACCTCTACAGCTGTGAATAGTAGAACTCCAGCTTCTTGATTGATATGGAGCAGAAGAACCCCTTCAGGTACTTAGGTTCTGTTGAGTTGTCCCAACATTTCCCATTTTTCTTGTGTTCCTATAGAACCTCTATAGAATCTTCGTCATTTCATAGCCTCAACACTCTATTTGTGGTCAAGGGTACTCTCTATGTAAGTGTTGAGACATACCAAATTTGTTAAATATCACTTGAGCATGGTCACGTGGAACTGAACATTCCCCTTGTCTACTTTTAATTATCTCACACTTTCTAACAGTCTCATAGAAGAAAATGAGACTCTCATAAGTCATACCTATTGAAAATATAACATAAGCCACCTGTCGTCCACTGTAATCCTTATGTTGGTTCCACATATATTTGATTTCCTAATTCCCCCTCGTGAATACTTATTCTGCATGGAGATATTCACCTTGGACATAATTTCATATTTTCATCCATCATGAATACATTTTTCTGAAGTAGAATCATTTCCTACCAACATTGGTTCAAAGCACTGAAAATATGTGAAGCATTCAATATAGTCCATTATAGACATATTCTGATGATTCAACCTCATAAACACAACTACTCTCTCTTGTGTATGAGTCTCTGGGTAAACGTTCTCCAAGAAAATATCTTGAATGTACTTCAACTCCAATTCTTCTAGCTATCCATCCCATGTTTTGATTTCAAAATAATCCATATTTTGACCAAAAAATATGTATTTATTCAATTTCACTCTATTTTTACAAGGACTCTCTGGGTCGTTATGTATTATCTAGATATACTCCATCTATAACTCAGATGCCTTAGGCCTGTAATCTCTGGTGAATGTAGGAGTGTGCTAAAATTGGAAAACCCGTATCAAATTAGAAATTATTTTAACCAACATCCTTGCGTTCCATTACCTGAACTACATGAACTGGGAAAATTTCTCACATAACTACTCTCTGACATCATAAACTAGAACTATCGGTGCATCATGTTCCACTTCTAGTAGATTTTTTCGAGTTATATCCCCCTTTCATCCCCTCAAAAAATAGCTTCATGGAGAGATATCTCTAAAAATCCAACCACAAATATTATGAAACATTTCAAAATGATAACATATTTACATTATATGGACTCAAAATAAGTGATAAAAACTCTTCCCCTAAAAACTCGCCTTACAGACAAAACTGAGGCTACATCACTACTCGTAACCACCCCACAACAATATCATGGTTATCAAATGGAAAATCCTTATTGTATTCATGTTTTTCATTAGGCACCCATTTATTCACATATTGATTGACATAAAATTTTCAATTTTATATATCAACCCATTTCATTTAATTTTTACAAGAAAGGAAAAAACTTTCATCTTCCGCAACAAACCCACAATTTTCTTTTCAGTGATTTCATAAAATGATGCACGCCCCAAATTATCTAGAGTGCATAGAATTATTCATTCATACTCAAATATCATGCCATATTGGTCTATGAGTAAAATCGTAGAAAATATACGAAAAAATAACAACACAAAACATGTCCATACCCCATGGCGAAATAACAACCAACAGTAACAAAACACATCAATAACAACAATCTGACCATTGGTACATGGGGTTCCCCCATACAGGGGCTAGCTACTCCCATGCACGAGATAATATACAATGACCAAATATTTATAATATCATGAATAAAATTCCAAAAATAGTATGTAAAATGAAAATAAAATAAAAATGGGCTTTGATACAACATTTTAACATCCTGAACCCAGTGCCATAGACTAGTGCCACATACCAGGTTGGTCACATGACCTCAGACACTCTTCCCTGTCTTTCAGAGGCTATTGACTAGCAGAAAGGGTCCAATATTGATCATGGGGAGACTATACCCTCTTTATTAATGTAATACAATAGTGAAATAATTAAATGATATCCAAAAGATATAGCATTAGCAAAATAATTCAGTTCGACCGGATGAACCAAATTGGAAATACAATGTAAAAATTGAACAAAAGATATGTCATACCAAAGTACGAAGAAAATTTTATTATTTATAATACAAATAAAATACTATAAACACTACCAATCGGGTCCTAAATAATGTCTAGATCCCTCACCCATGCTCCAAACCAAACCATTAAACTATCTCCTGCCTTTTCCCTTTGGTTATCATCCAATCATTATGTCTAGTCTTATAGCACTCAGGTATCCCATGTAGGATGTGATCAATTATTTGTAATCAAAATAAATTCAAGATAAAAAAACCAATCGGGTCATGAATCATGTCTAGATACCTCACCCATTCTCCAAAACAAACCATAAAACTATCACATGCCTTTTCCCTTTAGTTATCAACCAATCATTATGTCTATTCTTGTAGCAATATGGTATCCCAAGTAGGGTGTGATCAAAACACATTAAGACACCACCAACAACGTCTAAATAAAATATCCAAACAATTAAAATGTATTTTTTTATATAAATAAAAATATATATGAAATAAATTAGACAATTTAAATTTATTCGATTTCTTATTATTTAACCACATAACTCCTAGGTCATCAAGGACACCCGAACCCAAAATATCCACTTCATCCATTACCGAGGTCTGGACCATATCAAATATCATTGTCAAAATTCATTATATCACATGGATTTGCTTATCCATTATTTTAATTAACTACAATTTAAAATTGGAACCATAGTCTAATGATCTCCATGCCTAGGACCCTGTGGGCTTTGATGTAGTAGTCTATGTCCCACATTCATTTTTCCTGCAGTTAAAAATTCATATTTTAATTCACCACACCTTATCCTATATCAATTTATAAAAAAGCATAAATTTTTATTTTATTTAGTTTACCATATCCCACACTCTTGCATCACTATGCGATTTTAATACAGTAGACCATGTCCCACACACGACTATTTATTTATCACTATGGGATTTTGATGTATTAGACCATGAAACAAAAAAAATATCACATTGTAAAAATATCAAATATATCAAAATATAACATATTTTTCACATCAATCAATGTTAATTAACATTATCCTCTTATCATAATTTTATAACACCATGGTTATGCCATCCTTATCAAAAGTCCAAATGTCAATTATTTTATAATAACATCATTTGATCAATAAAACATTACATTAATGAATTTATCAATAAAATAATCTAAATAACACATTAATATCATTCCATAAGTTAATTAACCAATCAATTAATTCATTTCAACATTCACAACAATCAATCAATTAATTCACAAATTAATTAATCCAATTCAACCCATTGCATAATCACAACAAACTATACATTAATTCAACAATTAATAAACCCAATTCCAAAACAAAAATATCCAATTAATTAAATAAAAAATTAAATAATCCATTTCAAAATTTCTTTCACCCATTAATTAAATAAATAATTTGGTAATCCTATTTCAAAAGAGAAAAATAGCATTAATTAACTAAACAATTAATTACTCCAATTGCATGTTTGCATAAATTACATAATGAAATAATTTTTTCAAATAAATATTATATTTTCAAAAGTCCCTATTGAAATCCAGAAAAAAAACATTCATGCAATTTAAATAAATGTTATAGGATTTGATTCAGACCCCCAACATATAAATTTTTGACAAGTGATTTTTAAGTTCAAATTCACAATATTGAAAAGGAAAGGACAAACCCACAACAAAGAATGAGATCTTGAATTGAATCCTTGAAAATAATCACTCAGATCTTGAACTACCAAACCAAGATCTAGATCTAAAACCAATAGTGGACAACATCCCTTTAATGGTTATATGAATAATAAAAAAGATGGATGAAACCTGATGATATAAGAATCACTTGTTGGGAAATGCACAAATCATTAATGAAGGCATCAAATCATAATCTATGTAGGTCAGAAATGGTTCGAATCCATCTATGAGAATCAGAATATGATTAGAAATTATTTAGGATGATTTTGTGTTTAAAAAATATAAATCATGGGTTCCCGAAAATTTAAAACTATTTATGGGTAAATCAAAACCTGGTGCACGGTTTCCTAGATAGGGGTTATTAGTTTGAATAAACATATTCCTTGAACAAGTGCCTCTTGGGGGGGGGGTGAATAGTTACTAATAAGATGGATTAATGTTTAAAAAATCAAGCACCAACTATGAGAAATCCCTTTTTTTGAGTTCACACCATTTGATGGGTTGGGCACATAGTTTTGTAAGACTGTGTACCATCCATTCATCACCCCCTATCCTTAATTTTTTTTAAATTTTCAACCCAACTCAGGAAATGTAAAAGGAAAAAAATTCACTCAAAACTAGGAAAATGAATACCAGTAAAAGTTCTCAATGAAATCTCCAGAAAATGTTTGGATCACACCATTGAGGTGGTAACATAAAATAAAAAATAGTTATATATGAAGGTAGTTAATGGGAACATGATAGACCATGTTGCCATTTCTATAATAAAATAAAAAAAAGAGAATTGATCATAGATATACCTCTAATAAAATAAAATTATTTAACCTTTGTAATACTAGAGTTATCATTCCACTTTATATGATAGAGGTTAGAAAATGATATAAAATGAATAGAAAATAAGAGGGAATGAAAGAGGTGTTCACCTCTTGAATATCATATCCTTAAGAACCTATTTATGGAACAAGGGTTGTGTCTATTGTTGACACTAGTATCATTCATACATGGTTAATAATATTGAGAAGTAAATTGGAATTAATTTAGACAATCAAAAAGGATTTGAATTTATGTTTATAATAGGCGATGATGGGGTAATTTTAGGTGAGGAGAAGTGTGTTATTTGATTATTTTATTAGTTAGTTTATTATTTTGGCCAAGATAGTCTATTGTGTTGATTCTTATCACTAATAATTTTAAATATTATAGGAGATATTGAGATTATGGTTCTTACAACATCCATACATCATCCATAACAAAAAAAAATTCATGTATTTTTTTAATACCTTATAATATCATATTTTAGTATTCGTAAAAAATCTAAATATTATAGAAAAATACTAAATAAAATCATCCTATAAATTTTTTTACATGTAGATTTAGTAAATTTGGAAAATTATATGAAAACTATATTCTAAATATGATAAATGTATCTTTATAACAAATTAACTATTTCTTTGAAAAAAAATGATTGTAATATTATAATTGATATTATAATTCTTTGAAAAATTAATTTTTGACACATAAAATAAACTTTTATGTATAATAATATGTAATTTCAATTTATAAATATATTTTAATAAAATTAATTCTATTTGAAATCATTATATTATTTTAAAATTTTATAAAGACATCTATATTTAATAAAAATAAAAACACCAAATTTATTATTTATAAAACATTCAATTACTTTTACCAGTATAAAATTATATCATATCTTTATGTAATGGGTGTCTCTATTTTAATTATACATTCATGTGGTTTTTTTATTCTAATTTCCAAATGTATATTCATAATGTTAATATTACTGTTGTATTGGTCAAGATAATATTCTATTGGTATAGGTTTCCAAATTTCTATAAATTCCACTAATTTAATTCATCATTTATAAGAATATTGTTTATATTGGGTTTTCTATGTTATGTATGTGTTTTTTTTAAAATTATTATATGAAATGATTTCATTGATTAATGTTTAGTTCATTACATTCTTCCCCCATTTTGATATTTTGTCCCCAAAATATCATTTTATATACTAAGGTGAACACACGCGAGGGTAATTTTCCTCCATTTCATAATATGGTTCCCATGTCTCCTCTTTATACAATTGATTTCATGAAAAAAATTGATACGAATAGTAATCTTATTGTGTAGTACTTTCTCACTACAATACATGATCTTCACTATCTACTCTTCATACAATTCATCTTTATCCAGTTATACAACCTTAGGATTTAATACAAATTAGGGGTAAAGTAGGTACTTTATATAGAGATATTCATGGAACAATTCCTGTTATTGATCCCAATTTGATGGAAGTGTAAGCTGATAGTCCACTACTCAAATGAGATCAAGGTTGTAAAAGCAACCAATGTACCTTTGGGTTCAATTCCCTTTCATTACAAACAACATAACCATATTTCATGGTGTTATTTGAAGGAAACAATTTCACCATCTTCAAACTCCATGTCCATTTATGATCTGTCAACATATCTCTATTACAGATTTGGAGAATTATTTATGTTATGTTGGATGGCATGAAACTTCTCGGTCATCTCTTAAAAAAATATAACATCCACATAACTTTTGTTCACTAACATCATCCTATCAAGTTTGAGTTATATACCTCTTCCCATGTAGATATTTATATGGATACATCAGAATACATGAGTGGAAGTTGTTGTTGTATGATAACTCAACCAATGTGAGACAATGATCTAACCCCCCTTTGAATTCCTCTAATAAGACTCTCAACATATCCTCAATTGTATAAATAGTTCATTTAGATTGGACATCTGTTTGGGGTGATATGATATTGTAAAATTCATTTCATTACTCAAATATTGTTGAATAATTACCCATAATTTATATATGTAACAAAAATAATGATCATGTATGATTTAAAGTGTTACTTCATGTAGCCTCACCACTTCTATAAAAAATATAATGGAATGTTTTTCAAGTGATAAATATCCCCAAATTGAAATTATGGGGTAATTAATGGTGATTAAATCCAGCATAACACTTATCATATTGTCTCCATTGGTTTTCCATGGGATACCTATGAAAATTTCTATGGTAACATTATCCCATTTCATTGCTTGAATGGTAATTATTTGAGTTTTTATTATTCACGTATGTCGCACTGGTTTGACATGCTAACATAACATGAACCTTGAGATATACTACACAATATCCTTATTTATGTTACACTATAAGTTCTCTCAAAGATCACAATACATCTATGAACTTTTAGGATTGATAAATAAGTATGGAATATGTGCATTTTCCACTATGTACATCATTATATAAAGTGATAGGAGAAAAAAATACAATTTCCAAATCATATGAAACTCTTCCCATCAATGTGAAAGTCATGTAACTTCTAATCCATTACAACATTAACCTTATTTTGAACTTATTGATTATATGTATGTTCCTCCTTGATCTTCCTTTGGAATGATAGTTGGGAAATCATTTTGGAAAGATAAGATATATTCCCTACTATTATAGTTTCTAAATTCATCGATTACATGTCATAGAACATGGAATCCTCTCTCAATTTTCTTCATGGATAAGGTTGCAAGATCTTTTTACCTATGAGAATCAACTATCTTATTTACATTTACTATATGGTAATTTAAAGAGAAATCACAACCCATTATTAGGTCTAACTATCTTCTTTGATTCATGTTTTGATCCTTATATGTGAATATATTTTACTAACATGTAATAATTATATAGGTAACACATATAGAAATAGAGGTATTGCCTCCATATTTTAAATAAAGAAATCAATGACGAATCATCCAGATCAAGATTCAGGTAGTCATTATCACTTATATTCTACCGTCACGAGGCATATGCTATCACATTTCCCTTATTCATGAGTAAACAACCCATGACTTTATGTAAAGAATCAATATATATCATAAAATTGTTTCCACTTGATGGTAGATTGTTTGTAGGTGGATTTATTTACCTCCTTTTCTATCTCCTTGAAACCTTATTTATATTCTTTTATCCATGCATATATTACCCCATTTCAGATTAATATAATGAGTGTGTTAGACAACAATGTGAAATTTCGTGAAAAATTGATGTAGTACACTACTAATCCCATAAATGTATAGATTTTATTGTCATTAGGGTGTGTAGGAAATATCTCAATTTGTTTTGTTTTTTAAGGATCAACTGAAATTCCTTCACTTGTGATCATGTACCCCAAGAATTGGACTTTATACATAATAAAGTCACATATGTAAAACATGGAATGAATTTTCTCATTCCATAAGGATTCCAACACAATCCTTAGATGTTATACATGCTCCTCCGAGATATTAATTTAATTTAAAATATATTATATAAAGAGTACCAATAAATTTTCAAGGTGTCATCTATGGACTCTACTCCTCAAATCTCTAATGATTTTAATGGAATTATTAAGAATGATGGGCATAACTAGTAACTCATAACACCCGTGCAAGGTATGGAAGAAACTATTATGAATATCCTTCTTCATTATCATTATTTGATGATATCTAGAATGATGATCCTCCTTTGAGAAGTATTAATATATTTTCAGATAATTTTACAAGTCCTCAAACCGTCGAAGAGGCTAATTTTTCTTTATGGGGATCTTATTGATATCCATATAATCGATAAAAATTCACATTGATCCATCCATTTTCATTACAAAGTTCATTGGTGATCCCCAAGGAGATGCACTGGGGTGTATAAAACCTTTATCGATGTACTCTTTTAGATGCTTATTTAACTCCTCCAGTTCAACTGGTCCCACCCTATAGAGAAATTTTGAGATTGTTGTAGTTCTAGGTATGCGCTCAATTTATAACACTACATCAAGATATAGGGTATTTTTGAGTAACTATTTTGGAAATAAATCTTTATATTCCCTCAAAAGGTTTATTTATTCCATGTTTGTAATCTAACTTTTACCTAACAATTTGAGAGAGATATTTGTCTTCACAAGGATTCAAAAACCACCACATTAAGGAATCATCTAATTATGATTCATTATAGTCATTACATTTATAGTGGATCATGGGATGGTTTAGTGTAACATCCCAATATTCCACAGAACCCTTCTCTTTGTATAATACTACAGCTTGCGCTCCAAGTAACTTCGAGTTCTAACAGCCCACGACCAATCAAACTAGCCGTTATGAATAATAATAACAACTTTTTGCAATTTTATAAATTATATTTTTCAAAATGGATTTCATTTTTAGATTAAAATTATCAAAATTAACTTAGAGTGATTTTTTGGTATTTTTCTGAAAACTTTCAATTTTTGATGAATAGTGAAAACACTGCATTTTTGTTTAAACCTAACTTTTTATTTATATAATTAGTTATTTTTTATAAATTTATTTAAGGTAAAAATAGATACATAATACCAATATATGTTCAATGTAATTCATTGAAGTCATTTTATAATAATATTCGATATATAAAATTTTATTATACTTTTTACCGCCTTTTACCCACCTTTAAGGTGCATTTTCAAATTTTCATGAAATATAATTTTAATGGTACTGTAAATTGAATTTAAAAAATATGAGAGACATTGTTGACGTTAATAAGTAAAATTTGGTTGAATAAGATGAAAATAATATTTGATGAATAGTAACTTTTGACTTTTATTTACAATGGTTAAAAGTAAATAGGGTAATTAAAAGTAAAATTGATATTATAAATACCATAACGCATGTCCTAATTCTATTGGATTAGTATATTTCTACCAGAATCAGATTTATAAATAAAATTTGAACCTTTTGGTCCACATTGAAGGGATTAGGACACTTATTATTATTTAAAGAAGTGTTAAAAGTGTTAAATTCAATGTTTAATAACAAAACCATTTTTAATATAGGGATATACATAAGATAAATTTGACTATAAATATTCCTTAGAAATATAATAATATTTCCTACATAATGGTATTTTATTTATAATTTTTAGAGTTAATTAATTTAATTTATTTATGACACAATGATAATGCAGTAATTACCTTAATAATAAAAGATTAAATTAATTGTTTTTATAAATATCAAAATAAATGAAAATTGAGACTTAGGATTAATAAACTAATTTTATTGGATAATATGACATATTATAATTGATTAGATATTTTTTTTCAATATTATATAGTTTTCATGACTTTCAGATATCCAAAATACCAAATAGTGTCAAAATTGACATAACTGAGTTTTTAAAAAAAATACTATATTATTAATAATTATAATATTTATAACAATATAAGGTTAAGAAAAAAGACATAGATAAGGTTATATATATCAATAATGACCTAATTTTGGTTCACAGGTCTTTTTATAGTAAGTTCACTTACCATTTGTTATAATAATACAAGAACACATGGTTAATATTGAACTATTTAACATAGAGATGAATCTAAAAGATAATGTTAATATGGTGACCTAAACTTTAATAAAACCTATTTGTTGAGAAATTTTCTAACCATCCCCACCATATAATTAAAATTAATTATTTTTGAGCCATTTTAAACCTAATATTATTGCACAATAAATTAATATATCATGTTTTTTCTAATGTGACCCTCATCTCTCTTATTAATGGGTATTCACCCTTCTCTTATAATCACACCACCGAAGCCATTTGGATCATCCAAAACCTACCCAAATATCCCCCCAACTACCTTAACGTCAACCTAGAGGCCTTAAATTGATAACTAAGTCATCCTAAGGATCCCTTTTGATCAAATCAAATGGAAGCACCCGATGAAGATGTAATAATTTCATCACCACTTTCAAAGTTCTTTTCTTCTTCCACATCCTCTTTCATTGTTGTTTACATAACAAAATAATAACTCTGTTAACTTATACATACTGTGATGTTATTATAAATATGGTAAAACCATATTCATTATTCTATCCATCGTATTAATGACAATGTCACCATACATGCGTACATACAACTTACTGTCTCCACGTCATGGTGTAGTTTGTTATTCATAAGTTCATTATTTGGATTGGTATAATAATTAGTATAATTGATCTAAATAATTAATATAACATGTTAGTTAATATTTATATATTATATATCATCCAACTACATATGATTTCACTATCAATAGAATGATATTTTTTCTCATCCGTACATAAGGATTACCGTCTCGACGAACGTGATGACATTAATTCCCCATTGAAATCATTCAAGAATAATTTTCATTTTATGATTAAAAATATTTTTTGAAACATTATATAATTATCGATATTAATCAATGACATCCTATCCATAACAAACATGACTTACGTAACAAAACATATAAAAGAAAAAAATCAGTTAATACCAAAAAAATGATACTGCTGAAATATTATTAACAAAGCAACATTAGAAGATCATATATGATATCATATTTATGTATGTTAGTCTTTTATAATTTAATAACAATTATTTATCTATTATAAAGAAGGTTAAAGTACCCTCGATCACAGATATGTACAAGTTAAGCGTTAATTTTACAATCTCTTTATTATCCGAGGTTGTTTATATGTGGGTATCAATTGAGCCCTCTTCATCATCCACATACTTGTCTCTGGAAAACGTATTTCAAACCATTTTTTCTATTTCCTAGATATGGGTTAAATAAATTTATACCCTTGTTTGTCTTTTTATAAAATTATTACAAAGGAATCACTATGTCACTTTCCAAACAATGTCCTTTATGAACTTTTCGACAAAATTAAGTAAAGAATGTTTCTTTAACATATATGGCAGGTGAAGCTATTTTATGATGTTATAACACCTTCGAAACTTCCCTTACAAGCTTATAAGAATATTTTTAAAATAAATTTTATCTTTTATAATTACATTACTTTTAAAAGATTATAGAAAGGGATATTTATCTCAAATAGTTTTGATTTTATCTATGTCAACATTCTTTGATAGATTTTACACTTATTTGAAATTGTTTTTTTATGATACAATCTCTCATATTGTATTGAAGGTTTTGAGATATGTTGAACATGGATGTGTTATTATTATACCATTCATGGTTTATGGTTAAAGTATTAAAATTTTGTAGGCTAATTTTAAATCCAATGTTTATCTTATGATTCAACCTTCTTACATAAGGAATGCATTTGACATAGTAAATGATGGGTGGAGCCCAATATAGCTCTTAGATGCATCATTAGGACTCATGAGATAAAATAGTGTCTTAGAAAAAGGACATGACGAATTCTTTTATATAGTCTTGGAATGAGGCTTTCACTATGTGGTTATTATGTCCTACATTATTCATTTCATCATTATGAAATTAGTTATTGATATTTCATGTGATTATTAGACATGTAGAATGTCCATGTGAATAAGTAAGTGGAATTATTTGATTCATATTTTCCATATTATTCTAAAGTTTAGGTTTAAAGGATTTCATTTTAGTCTTATACATTTCCTTAAACGTTCAAACTTATTTATGAATGTTTCTGCTATATTGTTATCCTTATTGGGCATCTGATCTCATCCCTTTCTTTTGTTTTATTTTTTCTGGGATGCGAAAAAGTATATTATGATTAAACTTCAAGAATATGATAACCGATATGATTGTGATCAAAGGAGACACAATGTTGTTATTTTTTCATATCATTATGTAATGTAAAACTTATGTTTGTATATAGTACTTCCAAGGATACTAAACTAACTAGTCTATCAAGATTTTATCTCTTGTGATCATGCCAATATTATTTAATATTGCACTGCCATTGGGTAACTATGGTCAGGGCATTGTAGTTGGTATCATAGAATGTTTAGTACAATCTTTGGAAACGAAATTTAGAAAAAACTCTCATTAGAGAACATTACCCTAAGATAGGAATTGAAGATTAATATCGAAGAACTTCCTATAATTTTGGTAATGTGGAGATTCTTTCAGTTTTCAAACAATACATCCATGTCTGGATACGATCAGGTAGAGGTGGGCCTAGAACAGATGTAGCTACGACTGAAAACTATGACAAAGAGTTTCGGGCTTTAGTCAGGGTATCTTGGTACATGACAAAGATCCTTGCTACATTCTTTGTTACGACACTCCTAGGGGATATGCTTAGGAAAATT
This sequence comes from Viscum album, assembly GCA_963277665.1. Classification (NCBI taxonomy): domain Eukaryota; kingdom Viridiplantae; phylum Streptophyta; class Magnoliopsida; order Santalales; family Viscaceae; genus Viscum; species Viscum album. The sequence goes on along the minus strand of OY728137.1, from coordinate 671,740,670 downwards.
CACATTTTCTTTACAAACTATTCTGAATAATTTATGATTAAATACTTCTATATTCAATTTTTTTGATTACTGATTAAAACTATAATGTGTTTAATTTATATTAATTACTTTACATGTTTGGAAATATGTATTACGATTTATAAACTAATTAATTGTATGCCATTGTTTAGAAATGGTGCCCAGTAGAAAGAATGAAAAATTTATTAATTGATGTAATCCATCGTGGTATTTTCATCCAACTCAAGATAATTATACTGGAGCTGGTGATTTAACTGGTGCTGATCATCTTATCACCACACTAGGAAAACTCACTCAGGTTATGAATAATAACCTTACCCATATGGAGCACCCTTATCAACAACATGGAGGATCATTGTTAGATCACTTGATTAGGGAACAACCAGCAACATTCAATGGGACTACAAATCCATTTGTAGCTAAGGAATGGATACATTCCTTAGAAAAAATATTTCATTCATTGGAGAGTAGCAGAAGGGAAAATGTTTTCATGGAAGTTTATCGCCTCATGGGAGATGCAGATCACTGGTGGTAAATAATTCAAAACACAAATGAACAAGGAGTAGTATCAAATAAAGAATGAAGGGATTTAAAAGATATTTTCCTAGAAAAATACTTTCCTCGAGACCATCGAGTGGATATAGAAAGAAAATTTTAGAGTCAGAGGAAAAAGTAGGATGAGAATGTCACAAAGTGTGAGGCTCACTTTATAAGGTTAGCAAGGTATGAAAATGATTATATACATAACCCAAAGAGTATTATTGATGGATTTGTTGATGGGTTAAAATAATTTTTCCATCAAGCATTAGTCACAAAATCCTTCTCATCATATTAATATATTTTCCCATGTTCTACCAGGATAGAAAATGAATTCTATAAGTCTTACGACATTAAAGCAATACAAGAATGGCCAGCATCGATGAGTTTCACTGAGGTAAATATTTTTATTTATTTATCAGGTTATTATTAGCAATTCGTTAATGAATTTTGCCGATTGGATAACCCATTAACCATGCTCACATGCAATGGTGTAAAATTTGATTGTAAAAAAAGAGAGTGAAGAATTTTTTGAAGAACTGATGAGAAGATTAGTCGATGCTCTTATCTTGACTCTACCTTCGAGAAATGATGGGTTTATTATTTATAGTGATGCTTCAAATAAAGTACATGGTTGTGTCCTTATAAAGAATGATAGTGTTAATGCTTATCCATGACGATAACTAAAAATTAATGAAAAAGCAACCCCACTCATGATATTAAATCGGCAGCTATAATCTTTTCTTTGAGGATATGGAGACACAATCTATATGGTGAAAAAATCTGAGATATATACAAATCACAATAGTTTGAATTATATTTTCTCACAGAAAGAACTCAACATGAGAGAAAGACAATGCCTTGAACTACTGAAATATTATTATTTCACTATACACTACCACCCAGGGAAGGAAAATAAGGTGGCATATGCCTTGAGAAGAAAGGATCATTGATTTTTGAACAAGATGAGAGTTGAAAGGGATCATATGTTCATGTATCTAGTAAAGACGGGTATGGGAATAATTATAGAAGGTGAAAATTAAATAATTTTTCAAATGGATTCCAATAAAATAAGACTATAAAGGATAAAAAGTTCTCAAACTGATGATGTGGAGTTTCAAAAGAAAATTATGACTGTGAATGATGGGAGGTTTATTGACTTTTTATGTGAAGATGTAATATTGAAGTTTGTGAAAAGACATTTTGTTCCCAATGTACCTGATTAAAAATGGAATTATTGGATGATGCTCATAGCTCCAATTTCCCTATACACCCTGGTATTAGTAAGATGTATAGATATTTGAAGGAAAGATTTTGGTTGGACAACATGAACTGAGATATTGTTGATCATGTGTCAATACGTATGGTTTTTCAACAAGTGAAATCTGGAAGACAACATCCTAGAGGATTCATGCAACCTATTCCCATACCTGAGTGGAAATGGGATGATATTACGATGGACATTCTATTGGGGCTACCAAAAACATCTAAAAGTAATGATGAAATATGGGTCATTGTTGATCTCCATACCAAGTCAATACATTTTATTTCTATAATAGATGATTTAAAAATTAAATGATTAGAAAGACTATATATATATGAAGTTTGAAGACTTCATGGTGTACCAATATCTATAGTTTCTGATTGTGATCCCCATTTTACATCAAGATTCTTGAAAATTCTTCATAAATCCCTCGATACTGAACTTCATTTGAGCACTGCCTACCACCCTAAAACTGATGGACAATCAGAACAGATTATTCAAACATTATAAGACATGTCTAGGTCTTTCTCAATTGAATTTCATGGTATGTGGGATCTGTATTTACCTCTGGTAGAATTTTCCTATAACAATATATTCAATTAAAATATTAAGATAGCCCCATATGAAGAGTTATATGGAATGAGATGCCGCACACCAACTTGTTGGGATGAAGTTGGTGAACGAAAACTAGTTGGACCATAACTTGTTTTGGATACAATGGAAAAGTTAAAGGTCATCCAAACACACATAAAAGAATCTCAAATTAGGAAAAAGTGAAATACTGATAACCAAAGGAATGAATTGGAATTTCATATAGGAGATCATGTTTTCTTGAAGGTATCTCCATGGAAGGGTGTTACATGATTCAATAAAAATGGAAAATTAAGTTTTAAGTACATCAGACCTTTAGAAATTATAGAACAAATTGGAGTTGTAGCTTATCTTTTGGAAATGCTGCCAAGTCTCACCAACGTTCATAACGTGTTCCATATATCACTGTTGAGAAAATACTAGCCTGGCCCAACGCATATACCCAAATACGAAGAAATAGAAATGGAACCCAACCTATCTTATTAAGAATATTCTATCAAGATTCTTGATACTAGATAACAATTGTTGAGAAACCAGACAAATCATCTGGTGAAAGCTCAATGGAGAAACAATAAGATAGAATGTGCAATGTGGGAACCTGAGGAACTTATGATGACAAACCACCCGAATCTTTTTATAAAGTAGTAATAAAGAAATTTCAAGGATAGAATTATTTGATGGTGGAAGAATGTAACACCCCAAGCTTCCACGGTACGCTTCTCTTTGAATTATACAATAGCTTGTGTTGTAAGCAACTATGAGTTCTAACACCCCACGACCAATCAAAATAAACGTTATGAATATTAAAACCACAATTTTGAAATTTTATAAATATTATTTTTCAAAATGGAATTCATTTTTTGATTTGGAATATCAAAATTAGCTTAGGGTGAATTTTTAGAATTTTTATGAAAACATTCAATTTTCAATGAATAGTAAAAAACAATACGGTATTGTTTAAAACCAACATTTTATTTAAATAATTCGTAATTTTATTTAAATTTATTTTAGGTAAAAATTGATATGTAATACCTATATATGTTCAAGTTAATACATTTGAGTAATTTTTTAATAATATTAGTCATATAATTTTTTATGAACTTTTTGTCGTCTTTTACCCACCTTATAGGTGAATTTGCAAATTGTTATAAAATATAATTTTACTACATGTCTGAATTGAATTTCAAAAATCTGAGAGTCACGATTGAAATTAGTAAGTTAAATGTGGTTCAATAAGATGAAAATATTGTTTTGGTGAATAGTAACTTTTGACTTTTATTTACCATGGTTAAAAGAAAACATGGTAATTAGAGGAAAAAATGATATTATAATAACCCTAACACATGCACAAATTCTATTGGATAAGTGTATTTAGAAAAATATCAACCTTAGGAATACAATTTGAACCTTTTGACCCACATGGAATTGATTAGGAAATTTATTATTATATATTGAATAGTTAAAGGTGTTAAATTCAAATATTAATAACTAAATCATTTTTAATATAGGGTTATACATAAGATAAATTCTACTGTAAATAATCATTTTAAAGATAAAAAATTTTATTCATACTATTATTTTACCTATAATTTTTAGACATTAAATAATTAAATTTATTTATGAAACAATGATTATGCAGTAATTACCTTGTTAATCAATGGTAAAAATAATTGATATTAAAAATATACAAATAAATGTAAACTGAGACTTTTGATGAATTACACTAATTTTCTAGGTTAATATGACATTTTAGGCTTCATTATATAATTTTTTTTAAAATTGATAATGTTTTTATGACTTTCACAAAAACAAAATACCAAATAGTGTCAAAGTTGACATAAATGAGTTTTTAAAATAAAGAATATATTATTAATTGATATAATAACCATATAAATATAAGGTTCATCCAAAGGAAATAGATAAGGTTATATATATTCATATTGAACCACTTTTTGTTCTCTTGGTTTTTTTATTGTTTTTTTATTAACCATTTATTATAATAATACATGAATATATGGTAAAATATATACTATTTAACCTAGAGTAAAATATAAAAGATAAGGTTAAAATGGTGATGTAAACCAATCTAAAACCTATTGGATGGGAGGTTTTTGACCTATCCCTTCTGTATCCTCCTAATAAATACTTTTTAAGACAATTGGCTCAGCCAAACCCTGTGAAAATATCCTCCCAACTACCCTCACTTCATCCTCGAGGCCTTATATTGATCATAAATCCAACCTAAAGATCTCTGTTGATCAAATCAAAAGGATGCACCCGAAGAAGAGGTTATAATTTCATCACCTCTTTCAATGTTATTTTCTTCATCCACATCCTATTTAATTGTTTTTTCCATAACAAAATAATAACTCCATTAACATCTAAATACGTTGATATTATTTTAAATATGGTATAACTATATTCATTATTCTATCAATCCTATGAATGAAAAAGTCACCATACGTGCGTACGTACGGCTTACTGTCTCCACATCATTGTGTAGTTTGTTATTCAACACTTCCTTATTTTTATGGGTATAATAATGAGTATAATTGATATAAATAATAAATATAACATGTTAATTATTCTGTTTATATGATATACTATCCAATTACCAAATATTTTACCTTTAATAGAATGATATTGTTGCTTGTTCGTATGTACGGATTGTTGTCACCGCGAATGCGACGAGATTCATTCCCTGTCGAAATCATTCAAGAATAATTTTTATTTTATGATTAAATATTTTTTAAAAATAATTAATATAATTATGTATATGAATAAAATACTTTCTATCCATAACCAAAATGACTTATGTAATAAACATATAGATGAAAACAATTCATTTAAATCATGATACAATGATACTACTGAAATATTATTAACAAATAAATTTTAGAAGATCATATATTATATCATATTTATGTATGTGGTTCTTTTATAATTTAATAATTATGATTTAACTATTGTATATGAGGTTATCTTACCCTCTATCAATGAAAAGTACAAGGTAAGGGTTAATTTTACAATTTCATTATTATCTGAGGTTGTTTATATGTGACTATCTACTGGGACCTCTTTATCATCCACATTCGTGTTTCTTAAAAACATTGTTCAAATTTTTTTACTATTTACTAGACTATGGGTTAACTTAATTTATACCCATATTTTAATTTTTATAAAATTCTTATAAAGGAATCATTCTGTCATTTTCCAAACGAGGTCCTTTACAACCATTTCGACAAGATTAAGGGAAAAATGTTTTTCAACATACACAGAGGGTGAGGCTATTGTTCGCCATTATAACACCATAGAAGCTTCCATTAAAATATTATAAGAATATTTTCTCAATAATTGTTTTCTTTTATATTAACGCTACTTTTAAATGAATACAGAAAAAGTTATTTCTCTCAAATAGACTTGATTTTTTTGTCAACATCCTTTATGGGATTTTACAATTGCTTTATGTTTTTTTATTATGATTAAATATTCCATATTTTATTGTTGGTTTTGAAATATTTTGATAGTTGATGTGTTATTTTTATTCCATTCAAGGTTTATGGTTACAGTATTAACATTTTATATGTTTGTTTTAATATGAATGTTTATGTTATGTTTTAACCTTTTCATATGAGGAATGCATTGGACTTAGTAACTGAAGGGTAGATCCCACTATATCTCCTCGATGCATCGGTAGGTCTAATGAGGAAAACATATGTCTAGGCACAAGGCCTTGAAAAAATATTTATTTTTAGCCTTGAAATAAGGCCTTTACAGTTTGGTTATGATGTTTAGAATTATGCATTTCTTCATTATGAAATTGGCTATTGATATTTCATATGATTATTCGACTTGTGTAAATTTAAAGTGATTGTGTAAATGGAATTATATGATTTATATTTTCCATATTATACTTTGTTTTATGTTTAAAAGGCATATGATTTCGTTTTATACATTGTATTAAATGTTTTTACTTATTTATGAAAGTTTACGCTATATTGTTATCCTTATTGAGAATCTGAGCTCACCCTTTTCTTATGATTTAATTTTCACCGTATGTGAAAAGTATATTATGATTATCCTTTAGGAATATAATAAGGTATATGAGTGTGTTCAAATGTGACATAATGTTTTGTTTTTTACATTTCATGATATAATGTAATACATAAGTATGTATCTAGTACTTCCAAGGCTACTAAACTAATCGGACTTTCAAGAATGTAACTATTTTGATCATTCCAATGTTATGTAATAATGCACAGACTTTGGATAACTAGGATCAGGGAGTTACATTAAAAATATAATATTATATTTCCATTCCCAAAAATTGTTGTGTGATATATATAAATAGATCCAATAGAACACTAAAATATCATCATATTCCACCAAGGAAATCATTATGAAATTCTCATAGAGAATATTCCCACATACACCAACATGAGAAGAATCCAATATAAAGGATGAAATTCTTGCACCATTGGGTTTGTTTTCATATATATTTTTACTTACAAATTTCTGGTCTTCAGTTCAATTTTTCTTGAAAACATCTTAGAAGGAATATAATATATAGAACTAGATTCGTATTATAATTTGTCCATTAGTGGGTGAATAAGATATTTAAAATATACGACTTCATTATATTTGTACACATAAAAATTAGTTATGGAAAAGTAATCCCCCTTATCCATTGGATTTGGTGGGTATTAACATTAATTACCCTCGAGGACTCGAGGTGTATTGACCATGACTATATAGTTTTATCTCTCCCTATTACTAAAGCATTGAGCCTTGGGTGGTGAATTAAATGGTTTTATCCATTCCTCCATCATGTGGGAAAGGAATTTTATGTTTCATCAGAATTAATGATATTTATTCTATTAAATCCCACACATGAATCATTTCACTATATCCTTATATAAATTAACAAAATTCTTATTCCATCATTTTTATCATTATGGTGGTTGGATAATATTTCCACTTTTTTCATTTCATCCACAAGTTTGAAACTCCATTATTATCTTATAATCTCCATAACTATGGGAATATTCTACGAACACCATCTGTACATTAGAATAATATTGAACCACATATTCAAAACTACAAATTTCTCGAATATCTAAAGCCTCTAAATGTTGTGATGTTAGACCTCAAACAAATCTATCTATTTTTCAATCACAATTAATAACAGAACATGAGGCGTACCTTTCAAGCCTTGTGAATTTTTCTTCATTATTGATGAAGATTCACATTTAATTTTTATTCATATCTATGAATTCTCCCTCCATATTTATTTGATAATTTATAAGAGAATATGTATTAATAAGTGTACTAATAAGGTCTTCTAACTCTATATCTTGTATATTGACATTCAGTTCGGTGTTCCTTATCAATTCCCACCTCCAATCATACTCTCAATCTAAAATATAATGGTCCGGAGTCAGCTTCTCATTCATAGAATATTGGAGCATTGAAAATATGTTATCCATTGAGATAAGAAACTATTCAAACAATAATTGGATAATAAGATCCATTAATTTTCATTGGTTGTTTCCCCATAAAATATATGATACCTAGCTACTACCTTTTAAGTGAAGAAATACATTTCCATTGTTTAGGGTATTGTTAGTATCCAAAGACAACGTGATAAGAATTTAAATAACATTTTTAACTCCACCTCACAAGGCATTAGAGATGTCATTCAAGAAATCATTTTATTTTACAATCATGGTTCATTTTTGTCCTTTATCCTAGTTCCCGCCATATTATCAAATCCTAATTCCCAAATTAAATAAACTATGTTTTGATACCATCTATAGTGACCATGAAATATCATACATGAATATTAAATAATTTTGAAGATAATTATAAACTAGATTTACAATCATAGATCCATGGATTTCGAATCATGGGAAATTATTCCCATACATCACATGTGAATAAAAATAATAGTATTTTAAAATATTATTCTTCATAATTTTAATTCTCACAAACTCCTTACTACAATAAATTAAATTATGATATACATAGAAGAATGAAGAGAAATAAAAGCCCATAAAAATGATGAATAAGGACATTAATCAATATATAATGGGTGAGGATAATTTTTCTCATCACAAAAAAAGTATCACATCAAACTAATAACTATGAGATGAAGAATTAGATAAATACATGGGATGTGGTAATTCATAAAAATAAAATAACATGTCTTAGTGGTCAAATACCACATACTATTGTGAATAAGGATAAAATCATGTTCACACATTACATACACGAATAATCATAAAATCATCATTCTAAACAAATATAGAATCATGTTAATGATTATTTCATGTTATCTCATGAGATGCATCACATTACCCAATGCATTGGAAGAAAATGTAATTCTAGTCCCCCATCACATCATAACATTTACATAATCATGTATTCCATGTTAAAAAATCATAGTAATGAAATTTCCCATGAAATGGAATAGGATTTATAAGTATTGAATGAACCATAAATTCATGAATAAGAGTGTGGGTTCCCAAAATAAAAATTCAAAACATATTTGGCATAACTATTATTATTCTTCAGTTAAGACGAAACAACTTATGAGGAGTAAAAGATGTGTTTTGGAAAGGAGTTTTATTTTAAAAAATAATTTTAGTTACCATAAAATAAATGCATAAAAATTTATATCACTATAAATAAAATAAAAAATTAATTAAGTTATTTTTAAGGATCATTAATGTAACAAATATACTTATGTATATATGAAATATGTAAATTGAAAATAAATTGTCTTGGGTTTGAGAATCCCCTCACCTTAGGAATGAATGTGTTTCATAGTTGTAATAAAAATCCCTTATTAAAAATAAATTCATTAATTTCATTATTAAGATACTTTTATTCAGGGTTTTTTATGAATTTATTCTTTTCATTTATGGCCATTTTTTATGACTTATAGTCTTCAATTTCATCAATCTGGGAGAGTTAATTTTATTGTTTTTCATAATCAGCTCACTTGTATAAATGATTGGAAGTTCATGTAAAATAAAAATAGATTACGTGAATTAAAATTATATATTTTTAATGAATTAAAATTATTTTTATAGTCTCGTATATCATTTTTTATAATCTGAACATTGTAATTAGATAAAAAATTTATGAAAATGTTAAACTTATTCTGGTAACTTTTTCTCCCTTCATGAATTGGAATCATTTTATTTAATATAATTTTTATTCATTAGTTAAATTTATTTAATGTTATAATATTTATATTAAAATATTATTTTTCTATATTAATTTTTTTATGATGAACCCTGATTGGGGTAATGGAAAATGAAAAATCACCAGCCATGAGGGTAGTGAGTCAGCACATCACAGATGGTGTCTTTATTTTTAGAATAAAATGATAATATAAGAAATTATAGGATGGATATTCAATTAATACTATAAAATTATAGTATATATATGTAATAATGGTGTTAAAATTCCACTTTTTATATTTGAGTTTAGGATAAGAAAATAAATGAAAACAAAATAAAAATGAAAGAAAGAGGATTGTACCACTTGGATATGTTATCCTTCATAACCTTCTTATGGAACATGGGATTTGTATTTTTTTGATAAAAAAATGATATTTGAAAAGTGTAAGATGATTGAGGATGAAATTGGAATAAATTTAGAGATGATACAAGTGTTTGGAGGTTTTAGGTGGACACGTGGTGAGGGGTGGTATGTTTAGGGGAGGATATGGATGTTTTTTTAAATTCATTAGTTTATTATTTTTCCTTAAACAATCAATAGTGATGACCCTTATCTTTAAATATAATAAATAATGAATGATATTTTTCTATTATGGTTCTAAATCATCCATTCATCATTCATGACACAATAATTTATGTATTTGATAAATACAATAAATTACTGTACTTCACTATTCATAAAAAAAATAAGCTATTTCAGAAAAATCCACATGATTCACTATAAGTAGTTTTTTATTTTTATATTAAAAAACGGAATATATAATGAAAATAATTTTCTAAATATGAGACATCTATTTTTAAAATAAAATTATCATTAATTAATAAAATTCTTCTTTTAATATTACAATTGACTTAATGACCCTTTGAAAATTTTTTTATGGTCTCATAAAATTAAATTATAACGATATTAAAACATATTATTATGTTTTGAATCTATTTAGTTAAAATCATTTTTTTGAAATAAATAAATTAACTATAAAAATGTACATAAACATTAAAAATTTTAAAAAAATACTAAAAATTAATTTATCATTTTTAAAAAATTTACCAACTTATACCATTGTATAATTATATCATATTTTCATACATTAGATACCTAATTTTTATTTATACATTCATAGGGGAGGTTACTACTCTATTGACCATATTATTGTACCAAATAGAATATTACTATTCTATCGATATTATTACCATTCCTTCGGTATATTTGTCTTAATTTAAATAAAATAATCTTTTTTAATAAATAATTTATTAAAATATTGTTTAAATTGGGATCAATATGATATGTATGTATTTTTTATATAAATATAAGAATGTAAAATTTCATTGAGATATGTTTGGGTCATTGAAAAATATCATTGTCATTAATCAATCTAGTGGAAATAAAACGTATACACCCATACCCAGTAATACATAAAATGATGTTACATATCATAGACCTATACATGACAATCCATGCATTACTAAACAATTCAACCCATGTTCGATCCCAAAATGGAAGGTAAACTATGTTTCCAAATTCCACTAATGGAGCACAATGTTCACATAGTTCAACTGGTGACTGAATTAATTTTATTACCAAATCTATCCATAAATAATCTAATCCTATGAGATTAAGGCCTATTATCTATTTAAAATATGAAAAATGTTTCGGATAATGAGAGGGTTCCATATCAGTTATTGAAATCAATATGAAATTGAATTCTATAAAGAACCGTTGTCCTATGGTTAAAAAAAATAAACATCTAAGGTTGTTAATACAACCAAGGATACCTTATTATAAATGGAAAATGTTCATATTGACTAATCTATACCCTAGAATAGTCGACTCTACTTGGGCTATCGTGGTTCTCATCCTGGAGATATAGTTTTCTAGAAAATTATTATAACAAACGTTGTTTGACTATGTGTAACGCCCCGACCCCAGTTACCCAGAGTCGGTGCATTATTACATAACATTGGCATGATCACAAGAAAGATCAAATCTCGAAATACCGGTTGGTTTAGTAGCCTTGGAAACACTAGATATATTCATAAGTTTTACATTACATCATAAAATGAAAAACTACTACAACAACATAATGTTTCCACAGTCCACACTATAATCCCCTCATAATATCCATGCAGGCCATTCATAACTTACATCTTCACATCCTGGGAAAAATAAAACATTGAAATGGGGTGAGCTCAAATGCTTAGTAAGGATAACAATGTAGCGGAACATTCAAAAATAAGCATAAACATTTAAGGCAATGAATTAATAAAACAAAAGCCTTTTAAACTTGAACTTCAACATAGTATGGCAAAAGTAAAATGAAATAATGCCATTTACTTGTTCACATGGATATTCTACTAATCGAATAATCACATGCAATATCAATAACCACTTTCATAATGTTGGAATGCATAATGCCAGACTATCATAACCACATAGCCAAGGCCTCGTGCCAAGACTACAAATATGATTTTGCCAAGGCCTTGTGCCAAGACACTAGTTTGTCTCATGAGACCTACCGATGCATCGAGGAGCTATAGCGGGCTCCACCCGTCACATATTAAGTCCAATGCATTCCCATATAAAAAGGTTTAAACATAACATAAACATTCGTATTAAAACTAGCATATGAAATGTCAATAATTTCACCATAAACTATGAATGGTATAAAAATAGCACATCCACAGTCAAACATATCACATAACCTTCAATACAATATAGATGTTTTGTATCATAATAAATCAACTTCAAATAAGCGTAAAATCCGTCAAAGGATGTTGACATAGATGAAATCAAAACACTTTTTAGAGAAATATCTCTTTCTATTTTTGAAATCATTTAAGAGCCATATAAAATAAAACATTTTCTTGAAAATATTCTTATAAGCTGTTAAGGGAAGATTTGACGATTTTATAACGGCGGAAAATAACCGTACCGCCGTATAAGTTAAAAAAACATTCTTATCTTAATTATTCCGAAAAGGTTAAAAAGCACCTTGTTTGGAAAATGACGGAAAGATTCCCTTATAAACCTCTTATAAAAAGTCAAACAAGGGTATAAATGACATTAACCCATATTATTTTAAATATTAAAAATGTTTTGAAATACATTTTGAAGAAACATGGACGTGGATGATAACGAGGTCCGAGTAGATAATTATGTATAAACAACCTCGGATAATGAAGAGATTGCGAAATAAACCCTTACCTTGTAATTTTCCTTTGTTGGGGTAGGTTAATCTCCTGTATAATGGTGAAATAATTGTTATTAAATTATACAAGAATCATATACATTAATATGGTATCATATATGATCTTTTAACATTGCTATATTAATAATATCATAGTATTATCGTCGTTTCGGGTGATAATCGATTCGTTCTTCTTAAATGTTTGGTTACGTAAGACATGTTTGTAATGGATAGATTATATCTTATTCATAATAAGAATGATATTAACATTATTTTTAACCCTAAAATGAGAATAAGACTTGAATGGATACGATTGAGAATGAATCTCATCGCGTTCGTGGAGACGGTAGTCCGTACGTACGCACGAACGCTACTTCCATTTAATTTTTATTTTAAAAGAATCGAATCCAAATGATACATAGGTATATTACTATTCCAGTATAATATAATATTTTATATATGTTACTTAAGTTCATTAAAAACATCCTTTATACGTTCCATGTGTGGTATGAACGAGTCATATCATTTTAAGGGGGCGGTAGTCCGCACTTCCTCAAATGAAATTATCGTATATATATACAACATGAAACGAATAATGATATGAAATAAAATGGAATTACAGAAGCTTATATATAAAATATATATCATTAATATCATATTTAATTACAGTGCCATCATAATGGCCACCATGAGAGGCGGTAAGATGTATTTGAACAATAATCGTTTCGTGAGGCGTTAGTTTGCCATCCACAGAAACATTATGTTCATCATCCATTAGATGGAGTTGTGTGTATGTGTAGTTTGGATCCTTCTTATAACAAAATCCTAGTATATTTTGGATACTGGTGTTGTTACAAAAGAAATGAAATAAAAAGAGTTTGGGGGTTGGAAAAGCAAAATAAATGAAAATAATTTAAGAGAAATCGTTACATTTAATTTAGGTAACTCACTTTGGTTGGAACCAAAGGACTTCTTGAAATGCTTTCTGCCTAACGGGAAGCTTCAAGGAGTAGTAGAGGGATGTGTGGAACTTATGTGGGCAGGTTTTGGACGAGCCAAGTGGCTTGAGAGGTGTGAGGAATGAGTAGAAGTGGTCTCCTTTTATAAGGGAGAGGAGGGGCTCTTTAGGAAAGAGTGAAAGTATTACTTTATAATATAATTATATTCGGTTTATAATGGTCCAAAAATCATTGAGGTCGAAGATAAGATGACTCATTTTCTAAATAACTTCAACCAATAAGAATTGGACAGGTTTTAGATAATATTTTAATCATTAAAATCTTATTTATTTAAATGATTTATTAATGAGGTAAACATTGCATCATTATTTTGTCATTAATAATTTAACTTATTTGATGTCTAAAAATTATAAATAAAATATCATTATGTAGGAAATCTTTTTATCATTCTAATGAATATTTATAATCGAAAATCCAACATGTCTAACCCAATGTAAAAATTGTTCTTCTAAAAGATGTAAGCTTATGCCATTTTTATTATTATTTTAACTTTTTTAATATAATGTGTCCCTACCACATAAAAGTGGCTCTAAGGGGTCCCCAAATCGACCCAAGGATGCCCATGGTCGGGAATGTGTCCACCAATAAGGTTAGGACATGTTTTAGGGTAATTTTGTATTATTATAATATTATTTTTTAACCCTTATTTACCGGATTTACCCTTTAACCATGGTAAATACAATATTTACCGCAGTAATTATTCAAAATGTGTAAAAATAAAAGTTACCTATTTATATGATTTGGACATCCTGATTCCAAATATTTAATCCATTTTTTCAAATTCAAAACACAGAAGTGGCAGAAATTAATTTAAAATTAATTCTCGTTGTTAAAATAAAAAGCGTGTTTTTAAGAGATAATAACTATCAAAAGATTGACACTTGTTTATGTCTGATTTAATTGTGAAATTATGTCCAATGACAAACATTAAATTAAATGGTAAAAATATATTCTAAATATACTTTAAAACCACTCAAATTCATAATTTATCAATATTAATTATTTTGATTAAAAAAGTTGTTTTTAATTAAAATTTAGTAATTTTTACTATTCATCAAAATATAAAAGTTATCCGAAAAGTACCAAAATTTCACCCTAGGCTAATTTCAATATTCCGAATCCAAAAATGAAGTCCATTTTGAAATATAAAATATATATGATTTCAAAAAGTAGGTATTACTATTCACAGCGGCTAGTTTAATTAGTTGTGGTGTGTGTTAGAACTCGAGGTTGTGTACAACACACGCTATCGTATTATTCGAAGGGAAACGTACCGTGGAAGCATGGGGTGTTACATTCTCCCCTCCTTCAAATAATTGCGTCCTCGCAATTTCTAGGGTATTACTACATAAAAAGACTCGGGTGGTTCTTCATCATAAGTTCCTCGGGTTCCCACGTTGCCTCTTCCATATTATGGTTTCTCCACAAAACTTTTACCAGACGCGTCGTCCGGTTTCTCAGCACTTGTTCTCTCGTATCAAGAATCTTGACGGGATCTTCGAAATAAGACAGATCGGGTTCCAGTTCTAATTCTTCATAGGTGAGTACATGCGTTGGGTCAAGCATGTATTTCCTCAATAGAGATACGTGGAACACATCGTGAACTTTGGAGAGACTTGGCGGCATTGCCAATCGGTAAGCTACAACTCCAATTCGTTCTAGAATTTAGAAAGGTCCGATGTACCTGGGACTCAATTTACCTTTCTTACCAAAACGTATGACTCCCTTCCATGGAGATACCTTCAGGAAAACATGATCACTGACTTGAAATTCCAAATCCTTCCTTCGATTATCGGCATAGCTCTTTTGCCTACTTTGAGCTGTTTTGATGTGATTTTGGATTACCTTCACCTTTTCCACCGTTTCCTCCACCAGTTCTGGGCCTACAAGTTTTCTTTCACCAACCTCAACCCAACATGTTGGTGTACGACATCTCTTTCCGTATAACGCTTTATATGGTGCCATCTGAATACTCGAATGGAAGCTATTGTTATAGGAAAATTCTACCAGTGGTAAATATTGATCCCACATACCCTGAAAGTCAAGTGAGCAAGATCTCAACATGTCTTCTATGGTTTGAATAGTCCATTCTGATTTTCCATCTGTCTGAGGGTGGTAAGAAGTTCTCAAATGAAGTTCAGTATCCAGAGATTTCTGAAGAGTTTTCCAAAATCTTAAAGTAAAACGGGGATCACAATCAGAAACAATCGATAGGGGTACTCCATGAAGTCTCACAACTTCATTAATATATAGTCTTGCTAGACGTTCCAGGGGTAGATCTTCTCTTATAGCAAGAAAATGTGCTGACTTGGTAAGACGATCAACAATAACCCATATTGCATCATTCCTTCTAGGACTCTTTGGTAGCCCCATGACAAAGTCCATCGTAATATTGTCCCATTTCCACTCCGGTATGGGAAGAGGTTGCATGACTCCTCCAGGCTGTTGCCTTCCAGCTTTCACTTGTTGACAAACCATACATCTTGACACAAAATCAGCAATCTCCCTATTCTTGTTGTCCCACCAAAAATGTTCCTTCAAATCTCTATACATTTTGGTGCTCCCAGGGTGTATAGAGAAATTGGAACTATGAGCATCATCCAGCAATTCCCTTTTTAGATCAGGTAAATCGGGAACACAAAGTCTCTTCCCGAATTTCAAAATTCCATCTTCATACACAAAGCCTCTCAATCTCCCATCATTCACAGCTTTAATCTTCTTCTGAAATTCTTCATCATCGGTCTGAGAACTCTTAATCATTTCTAGTAAAGATGGTTTGGCAACCATTTGAAAAAGCATTGATGTTTCACCTTCCCTAGTTATTCCCATGTCCATCTTCACTAGATTCATGAAAATTGGAACCCTTTCAAATATCATCATGTTCAAAACACCATGGTCTTTTCTGCTCAAAGCATCTGCCACCTTGTTTGCTTTCCCCGGGTGGTAGTGTATCGTGCAATCATAATCCTTGAGTAATTCAAGCCATCTCATTTGCCTCATGTTGAGTTCTTTTTGTGAGAAAATATACTTCAAACTCTTGTGATCAGTATAAATCTCACATTTTTCACCATAGAGGTAGTGCCTCCATATCTTCAAAGAAAAGATCACAGCTGCTAACTCAAGATCATGAGTAGGATAGTTTTGTTCATGAATTTTAAACTGTCTTGATGCATAGGCAATAACTCTATCATTCTGCATAAGGACACAACCAAGTCCTTTCTTTGATGCATCACTATAAATAACGAACCCATCATTCCCCGATGGTAGAGTCAGTATAGGAGCATTGACTAATCTTCTCTTCAGTTCTTTGAAACATTCTTCACACTCTTTTGTCCAAACAAATTTAACCCCTTTACGTTTGAGCTTCGTTAATGGGTTAGCCAATCGGGAAAAATTCTGGACGAAACGTCGATAATAACCTGCCAAACCAATAAAACTACGTACCTCAGTTATACTCGTAGGTGATGGCCATTCTTGGATTGCCTTGGTCTTAGAAGGATCAACAGAGATTCCATCTTTAGAGACAATATGGCCAAGAAAAGAAATATCCTGAAGCCAGAATTCACACATGCTAAACTTCCCATATAATTCATGCCTCCTCAGAGTCTTCAAGATAATGCGCAAGTGATTTTCATGATCTTCGTAGGTTTTGGAGTATACCAAGATATCATCAATAAATACCACCACAAATTCATCGAGATACTCCTTGAAAACTCTATTCATCAGATCCATGAATACAGAGGGTGCATTAGTCAATCCAAATGGCATTACGGTAAACTCGTAATGCCCGTACCTGGTTCGAAATGCTGTCTTCGGAATGTCTTCCTTCTTCACACACAACTGATGGTATCCAGATCGAAGGTCAATCTTTGAAAAGTATTGAGCTCCATGTAGTTGGTAAAATAAATCATCAATACGAGGTAGGGGATACTTGTTCTTTATCGTTATAGCATTGATCTCCCTATAGTCGATACATAACCTCATAGATCCATCTTTCTTTTTAACAAAAAGAACAGGGGCTCCCCATCGAGAAACACTAGGGTGAATAAATCCTTTATTACTCAATTCCTCTAGTTGTTTCTTTAGTTCAACTAACTCTATAGTATCCATTCTATAAGGGGTCTTTGATATAGGCCTTGATCCAGGAATCAAATCAATGGAAAACTCAACTTCTCGTTCTGGAGGATGTCCAGGTAAATCTTCTGGAAATACATCTACAAATTCTTTCACAACAGGTACATCCTCTATTTGAACATTCCTTTCCTCACCGACAGTTATTTCATTCTCTTCCTCCCCAATAATTGAATTAAGTTGAGCTACTGGGGGTGGATCTAAATAAGAACTAGGTGGTGACGATTCTGCTCTAAAAATAAGGTGTTCCTTATCATTATCATCAAGAATCGTAACCTCTTTCTTCTTACAATAAATCTTCGCATCATAGTCCGAAAGCCAGTCCATACCGAGGATTATATCAAACTCAATCATAGGTATGACGATGAGATCAGCAGATAAAGAAAATTTATGTGCTCTAATGGGGACTGATTCACAAAACTTTGTTGCAATGATACTTCCCTTAGGATTTTTAACTGAGAACTCCCTTATTAAATCAAATTGGAAATATCTAATTTTCTTAGCAAACTAGGAAGATATGAAACAATGTGATGATCCAGAATTAAATAATGAATTTGCTAAACTTGAGGAAACCATTAAATTACCTGCCACCACGTCTTTCGGAGCTTCTACCTCAGCAGCAGTGATAGCATAATCCTGGCCTTGATCCCTTGGCCTTTTCTGAGGTAAGTTCTCATGACGCTTAGGACATTCATTTGCATAATGCCCCATCTCCCTGCAATTGTAGCACTGAACGTTGGTATCTTCCTTCTTTCCCTTACAATCACGAGCTTGGTGGCCTTTTTCACCACACTTGTAACAGACTCCCATTCCCTTAAAGCAAGTACCAGGGTGTTTCTTCCCGCATTTACCACAGGATGGATATTCAACCTTTCCCTTCTTCCCCTTATTTCCATTCCCAGATTGATCAGCAGGTCTCTTCTTCTCTTGCATTCCTTTAAAGTCATAAGACTTAGAGAATTCCTTTTCGGTCTTGATAGCACATGAGACAATGTCTTCGTACGATGAAAAGGATTGTGAGACTAATGCTCGATGGAGAAATGGTTTTAACCCATCAAAGAAACGATCAATCTTACTTCTTGGGTTGCGTATATAATCACCAGCGTACCTCGCTAACCATGTAAAGTTAGCCTCATACTTTGTGACATTCTCATCCTCCTTTTGTCTCAGACTCAGAAATTGCCTTTCCATATCTGCTCGATGGTCGTGAGGGAAGTATTTTTCTAAAAATAGATCTTTGAACTCCCTCCATTCCATATTTGATACTTCATCATCTTCCTTCATGTTTTGAATCAATGACCACCATTGATCAGCATCTCCAGTGAGGCGGTAAACTGCCATGATAACTTTTTCCCTTTCACGGCTCCCCAAAGCCTGAAATATTTTCTATAGGGAATTTATCCATTGCTCAGCTACTAAGGGATTTGTACTCCCATTTAAAGTTGGTGGTTGATGCCTCATGAATCGATCTAACATTGATCCTCCACGCTGCGGCTCAGGGTGCTCCATACGGGTAAGGTTATTATTCATAACCTGAGTAAGTTGTCCCAGTATGGTGATTAGCTGATCGGCACCAGTTGCATCACCAGCCCCACTATAATTATCTTGAGCAAGAGGGAAATCCCTACATGGAGTGCGTGCATTGATACAGTTTCCATTTCTTCCACTAGGCTCCATTACTAAACAATGGCATAAACTAGATCAGTTTATGAATCAAAATACATAATCCCATACTTATAAAACACTTAACATAAATTGAACTATTTATGGATATAATCCATAATCATAAAAATCTTTTCTTTGAGGAAGTATATACTCATAAACCCTTCATAATGATTTGTAAAGAAAATGAGAGTTATCCTATGCATATCCCCTGGGAGTGTCGTAACCAAGAGTGCAGCAAGGCCCGTTGTCGTGCACCAGTTCCCGTTCGAGTCTAGCTCAAAGCGGTGTTTTAGGGTTTTACCCCTAGGTACATCTGTGCCAGAGCCGCCTCTACCTGCTCGTATCCAGACAGGGATGTATTGCTCGGAAAACTCACAAAATCTCTACAATACCAAAATTCTAGGAAGTTATTCTATACTAATCCTCAAAGTTCGTCTTAGGTCTACGTGCTCTAATCAGAGTTTATCTAAATCTAGCTTCCAAGGTTTGTACTAAACTTCCTCTGATACCAACTGTAACGCCCCGACCCCAGTTACCCAGAGTCGGTGCATTATTACATAACATTGGCATGATCACAAGAAAGATCAAATCTCGAAAGACCGATTGGTTTAGTAGCCTTGGAAACACTAGATATATTCATAAGTTTTACATTACATCATAAAATGAAAAACTAGTACAACAACATAATGTTTCCACAGTCCACACTATAATCCCCTCATAATATCCCTGCAGGTCATTCATAACTTACATCTTCACATCCTGGGAAAAATAAAACATTGAAAAGGGGTGAGCTCAAATTCCCAGTAAGGATAACAATATAGAGGAACATTCAAAAATAATCATAAACATTTAAGGCAATGAATTACTAAAACAAAAGCCTTTTAAACTTGAACTTCAACATAGTATGGAAAAATTAAAAAGAAATAATGCCATTTACTTGTTCACATGGATATTCTACTAATCAAATAATCACATGCAATATCAATAACCACTTTCATAATGTTGGAATGCATAATGCCAGACTATCATAACCACATAGCCAAGGCCTCGTGCCAAGACTACAAATCCGATTTTGCCAAGGCCTTGTTCCAAGACACTAGTTTGTCTCATGAGACCTACCGATGCATCGAGGAGCTATAGTGGGCTCCACCCGTCACATATTAAGTCCAATTCATTCCCATATGAAAAGGTTTAAACATAACATAAACATTCGTATTAAAACTAGCATACGAAATGTCAATAATTTCACCATAAACTATGAATGGTATAAAAATAGCACATCCACAGTCAAACATATCACAAAACCTTCAATACAATATAGAAGTTTTGTATCATAATAAATCAACTTCAAATAAGCGTAAAATCCGTCAAAGGATGTTGACATAGATGAAATCAAAACACTTTTTAGAGAAATATCTCTTTCTATTTTTGAAATCATTTAAGAGCCATATAAAATAAAACATTTTCTTGAAAATATTCTTATAAGCTTGTAAGGGAAGCTTTGACGATTTTATAACGGCAGAAAATAACTGCACCCGCCGTATAAGTTAAAAAAAACATTCTTATCTTAATTCTGTCGAAAAGGTTAAAAAGCACCTTGTTTGGAAAACGACGGAAAGATTCCCTTATAAACCTCTTATAAAAAGTCAAACAAGGGTATAAATGACATTAACCCATATTATTTTAAATATTAAAAATGTTTTGAAATACATTTTTAAGAAACATGGACGTGGATGATAACGAGATCCCAGTAGATAATTATGTATAAACAACCTCGGATAATGAAGAGATTGCGAAATAAACCCTTACCTTGTACTTTTCCTTTGTTGGGGTAGGTTAACCTCCTGTATATTGGTGAAATAATTGTTATTAAATTATAAAATAATCATATACATTAATATGATATCATATATGATCTTTTAACATTGCTTTATTAATAATATCTTAGTATTATCGTCGTTTCGGGTGATGAACGATTCATTCTTCTTAAATGTTTGGTTACGTAAGACATGTTTTTAATGGATAGATTATATCTTATTCATAATCAGAATTATATTAACATTATTTTTAACCCTAAAATGAGAATAAGACTTGAATGGATATGATGGAGAATGAATCTCATCACGTTCGTGGAGACGGTAGTCCGTACGTACGCACGAACGCTACTTCCATTTAATTTTTATTTTAAAAGAATCGAATCCAAATGATACATAGGTATATTACTATTCCAGTATAATATAATATTTTATATATGTTACTTAAGTTCATTAACACCATCCTTTATACGTTCCATGTGTGGTATGAACGAGTCATATCATTTTAAGGGGGCGGTAGTCCGCACTTCCTCAAATGAAATTATCGTATGTATATACAACATGAAACGAATATTGATATGAAATAAAATGGAATTACAGAAGCTTATATATAAAATATATATCATTAATATCATATTTAATTACAGTTCCATCATAATGGCCACCATGAGAGGTGGTAAGTTGTATTTGAACAATCATCGTTTCGTGAGGCGTTAGTTTGCCATCCACAGAAACATTACATTCATCATCCATTAGATGTAGTTGTGTGTATGTGTAGTTTGAATCCTTCTTATAACAACATCCTAGTATATTTTTTATACTGGTGTTGTTACAAAAGAAAGGAAATAAAAAGAGTTTGGGGTTAGAGAAGCAAAATAAATGAAAATAATTTAAGAGAAATCGTTACCATTAATTTAGGTAACTCACTTTGGTTGGAACCAAAGGACTTCTTGAAATGCATTCTGCCTAAGGGGAAGCTTCAAGGTGGAGGATAGGGATGTGGGGAGCTTATTTGGGCAGGTTTTGGACGAACCAAGTGGCATGAGAGGTGTGAGGAATGAGTAGAAGTGGTCTCCATTTATAAGGGAGAGGAGGGGCTCTTTAGGAAAGAGTGAAAGTATTACTTTATAATATAATTATATTCGGTTTATAATGGTCCAAAAATCATTTATGTCGAAGATAAGATGACTAATTTTCTAAATAACATCAACCAATAATAATTGGACAGGTTATAGATAATATTTTAATCATTATAATCTTATTTATTTAAATGATTTATTAATGAGGTAAACATTGCATCATTATTGTGTCATTAATAATTTAACTTATTTGATGTCTAAAAATTATAAATAAAATATCATTATGTAGGAAATCGTTTTAGCTTTCTAATGAATATTTATAATCGAAAATCCAACATGTATAACCCTATATAAAAATTGTTCTTCTAAAAGATGTAAGCTTATGCCATTTTTATTTTTATTTTAACTTTTTTAATATAATGTGTCCCTACCACATAAAACTGGCTCTAAGGGGTCCCCAAATCGACCCAAGGATGCCCATGGTCGGGTATGTGTCCATCAATAAGGTTAGGACATGTTTTAGGGTAATTTTGTATTATTATAATATTATTTTTTAACCCTTATTTACCGGATTTACCCTTTAACCATGGTAAATAAAATATTTACCACAGTAATTATTCAAAATGTGTAACAATAAAAGTTACCTATTTACATAATTTGGACATACTGATTCCAAAAATTTAATCCATTTTTCCAAATTCAAAACACAGAAGTGGCAGAAATTAATTTAAAATTAATTCCCGTTGTTAAAATAAAAAGCGTGTTTTTAAGAGATAATAACTATCAAAAGATTGACACTTGTTTATGTCTGATTTAATTGTGAAATTATGTCCAATGACAAACATTAAATTAAATGGTAAAAATATATTCTAAATATACTTTAAAACCACTCAAATTCATAACTTATCAATATTAATTATTTTGATTAAAAAAGTTGTTTTTAATTAAAATTTAGTAATTTTCACTATTCCTCAAAATATAAAAGTTATCTGAAAAGTACCAAAATGTCACCCTAGGGTAATTTCAATTTTCCGAATCGAAAAATGAAGTCCATTTTGAAATATAAAATATATATGATTTCAAAAAGTAGGTATTACTATTCACAACGGCTAGTTTAATTAGTTGTGGTGTGTGTTAGAACTCGAGGTTGCGTACAACACAGGCTATCGTATTATTCGAAGGGAAACGTATCGTGGAAGCATGGGGTGTTACATTATGGAATGGATCCTATAAATTTCCGTCTAATTTTTTTGACCTAATATAGATGAATAATATGTTAGAAATGGTCTCAATTGTGTTTAAGTCTCATTCAGATACTATAACCCACCATTTTGGAAAAATGGTCTTGTTGCATGGATAGAGTAAACAAAGTGGTGGGGACACACAGTTAGCCTAAACCCATTCATGGTTGTTACATGGTTTGGAAAAAGCTGTAGCCCAACTATGAACATGCTATATTTTGTGTAATCTTACAATTTTACCCATAATGATCTGATTAAGCCAACCATTCTTCCCTAATCTAAAACCCGTAGGGATGAACTCCATTTTCTCTCTTTTTGGAGATTTTTTAAGGTCTAACGTAGAAATCAAGAGATATCCTTCATCTGAGATCCATTTGAGCTTCTATTCACCGTGCTTGATGCACAACAGTATGTACTCAATTCTATTCAATTCATTCTTCCTTTCTCTTTCACTCAGCCTAGTTATCTTTGTGTAAGAAAAATTATTTTTTTTATTAGATATAATC
Organism: Viscum album; assembly: GCA_963277665.1. Lineage (NCBI taxonomy): Eukaryota > Viridiplantae > Streptophyta > Magnoliopsida > Santalales > Viscaceae > Viscum > Viscum album. Next base: position 671,716,373 of record OY728137.1, on the reverse strand, counting down.
CAATCTAATCACAATAAGAGTTCAATACTATAGTATAAGAGTCGTATGAGTACTATCTGTGAGGTCTATAAATCATCCCACAGGTTTTTTGATTATGGAATTGACGTGTGGGGCCCAAATATTTCCTCGAATGTTATTTATTGAGTTTATTTTCCTTCCATATACTCATTAAAATGGTATGTTTATTCTCTTTCTATTAATTTGATTGTTTTTTGGTGGTAATGTCCACAAATACTAACATCCCATGTAGGGTTATGTGTTATAGTTGTGTTCATAGTGGTTATAACAATTTTGATCCATCGTTCTGGTGCACTCGCGCATGAACACACTAATGGTAAGTCTCCAAATATTAACTGTATTTTTAACAATGAAATTGTTAAAAAATCATTCTTTGTCACCTTTTCTTGACCTTCCTATGTTAGGTGGCTAAAGGTATGTAATATAGTCAAATGATATTATTGAAATCATATCTAAGTATACGAATTATCATTGTTAAATGTTAAATAATGTTTGGTATCATTTTGGTAGAGCACCTTTCCATGTTTGTAGAAGGTATAAGAGTGAACCTTATTAAATAAACATGATTTTCGTGGTTTTAATTAAATATTTTCATGCAACTTTTCCTTGTCAAAATAATTAATGTCATGTCTTGAACTGTGTGAATTTTTAATGGCACTGTTGTCATATAAACAAATTAATTGTAGTGAAATAAATTCAAGGTGACCCATTATTCACATTTACCGTGACATTTTTACTGTCAGGCCTAACTCATTCTAGCTCGTGGACTCTTGATGGAATGTATTGGGTTGTCAAGGACATCATTATTACTCAAGGATTCATGTTTCCTTGGTTGAGGCCTACTCATAATCCTTATCACTCTCTACCTATTTATAATAATTATGAAACCATAGATACCATCATTATTATTATAGGATTCCTTGGATACAGTACAAGGATCTACCATTGGTAGGTTAGTTGCTTGGTTATAGCACATCCGACCCAACCATTGTGTAGCCCTATTCTACCTTATAATAACTCTTTAAACACTGTAGGATTATTATTGTGGAATGCATTCAATTAATCTCCATGTATTACATTATTACCCATTATCTAGACTCGTTTATTATTTATTTAATTTCCCATGAGGTCTAGGTTTCTGTGGTGTATACCGTGAAACCACTTCGTAGTAATTATCAATTCTAGTTTCCTTGTTACATCTTGGAACATATAATATTTATACTATCAAGAGGTGATATCAGTCCATTCTATGAATCACATGAATTGTTTATATAAATTGAAGCATAATTAATTGTTGAACTAGTTATATGATAAGACACTATTTGATGGATGGAGTAGGTTCTTGGGTATTTAGTTACACTGTATTGATTTATATTAGATATACATGTATGTACACTATTATATTTCCATTACACATGATGAATTTTGTAGACACCATTGGTGGTGGACCCCTTAGATATATCTCACACCCTCTCTTGTTGTTTTTTGGTACTTGAGATATATTATTTTTATGCAAGCATTGATAGGGGGAAGCGTAATTCTTCAAACATGTGATTTCTTGTTGTTCAAGATGGAGCTCGTAGAAGATGACTATGCTATAACTCAAAATATTGGGGTTGGATTATGTATTTCCATTGATACATTGGGGTTTTCAAGTATTCCTACTACATTTCATTTATGTTTTATATAATTATAGTGATATCAAATTCACCATCATCATATTTTGTTTGTTATTCTAGTAATTTTAGTTTTTATTAAATTGTCTCATTCGACTGTGAATTCTATTTACTTATTGCTTCTACTGTTGAACTATGTCAATAATTTTCCATTATGCTACACTATAGTAATTAAGGAATTATCTCCACACAGACACACCCATGACCCTCACTACTAATCGGAAGCATATGCTGTTCAGTGAGATGTGCCTAATGCCATGTGGCCCACTGAGCTTAGGGAACCTATTATGTGGAATCCATTTTCAAGACATCCCAAAGTGGTATTATATGTTTTTTTCCTATCATTCATTAATATTTGGAGATATAGTCAGTAGATTAGGAATGGTTTTTTACAAGTCCAAAATACTTTCTTGGGCATCACGAACCATAATTTTTGGTAAAGGCTGAGATGACTAAATTATAATTTTTTTCTTCTTTTTCTTATTATAGTTTATATAATTTCACAATTGGGTGACACCAATTATGTGGCCTTTGTTCGATTATTCATCTAATTTAGATTCTATTTTTTCCATGGACCAATGATATGATGGAATATGGTATTGTTAGATGCATCATAGTAGGTACCTAGAAATCATATGTTATGCATAATTTCTATACCATATATGTTCATTTAATTACATTTCATTTTTTATGCATGTTATTGACCAATGAGCCTTGTCTAGTTCATATATTTCTTGTGTTGCTACAGGCTATTATTGGCATGTTTTCAATTCCAATTAATGAGGTGTTTTGTTCCCTTGTGAGTTAGAATGAATAAATTTCCGATTGAAGTTCTTAATTATAAATTCATGTGGGTGTTAATAATTGTGATAATGAGTATGGGACCAGATTCACTAGGATGGAAAAAACATTTTAAAATAATTTTGATACATTTTATAAGAAAATATGCGCATAATATTAGAATAGTTTCATTTCCATTAATTTATTTGTCAAATTTATAAAAGTTAAATGAGTTAACATAGTAAATAAATGTTAAATTTAAGGAAATGGTTTCTAATAAATTATGAGGCAATGTATTATTGACCATTCATCTATTAGAATCCCTAAAACTCCTAGCCAAGAAATTATTGATACCTAGCCTATTAAAAAAGTATTTGGGGTAGTATACCATGGGTAGTGAACCCTTTATTATACTTATATTCCCATGTTGTTTCTATTTATCTGCTTAATGTTGTCTCTGAGGTGTTTGATTGGCTTAAATGAAGCACAATTGGCCTAGATTGGTCGTTCGGGCATGTTTCTTTTCATATGACCCATTATGGGTGTTTATGTAAATGATAAATAATGTAAATGTTATAGGTTTGCATTTATGATGAACCTATGTTGGTGTGATGGGACCCTCGTAGGTCATCTTATATGTCAAAGGGAATTTTTGAGAAAACAGTTTCTTAATATGTCGAGATGTTAATGAATTAAATGTGATTAAAATGATATTTTATATGACTTTATTATTATGTATTGGAAGATTAGTTAATTAGGTACCAAGTCGTTGTGTTTTAAATTGGTTCTTGAGTTTCTGTTTATATCTTTGAATTGATTAATGGTTGAAAGTGAATAAGATTAATGACCTTAAAAATTGAACCTGGAGGTGGTTTCCATGGTTAATTTTTTTATTTTCCCGAGAATGAAAATGTGATATTTTTCTACAAGCCCTATCCTTCATTGAAATGAAATTAATAATAGTATTTTGAGCTTGGTGACATCTTCTATGCATGAAATTATGATAGAGTTGATGTTTGTTCTCAGTAAGGGGATAGACATGATAGGTAGCACCGTTGAAGGTAATTGATTTTGTTAAATGTTGTCAGTTTCTGACATTTGGTGTTTTTTGGTAATTTTTTTCCATAGTAGTAATCCTACCTTCAAAATGACACTCCTTTTTTGATGGGATTCCATGATATCATATATCCATTATATGGGCATAAGAATTATACAATGATTTTTTTCAACATGATAGACATTCCATGGTCATGGTCAGGTGTTTCCTAGGTCTCATTACTATTTATTTATTCCTAAATAATAAGGGACATGGTATATCTCCATCAAGATTAAATTTATTATTGGGAAATAAAAATCATGGTTAAACAACTTCTATGAACCACCTGATACTAGGATACATAGGGTGGATAGCCAGTGGATACAATTATGGTGATTTCTAGTTCAAGAACCCACGGGTAGTATGCGTTCATGTACATGGTATTCTATAATCTGAAAATGATTTAAAAAACTAGTTGGGTTTAGTACAAAAATCAATGATCCTTGTGTTATTTAGTATGTTCTTAGTAATCTTCGTAGTAGAGTATCTTGGGTGCTAAAAAGAATATATTCTTCCCAATATTAATTTTTACTTTTAATAGTCATGTGTGTTTTGACATGTACTTTAGTCTTGTTTTGAATTTATTGAAAAATATATTAATGTATTTAAGCTTTACATTAATGGTTATTATGCATGTGGTTAATGTGAGTTTAATCTATCATGATAATGAAAGGCTAGTATGTATCTTCCATAGAATACTATGAAACTCTTGATAGGGGACTGTCACATCTATTTTGGTAAATTTGTGCTCTTCTAAATAGAAGTAGGACATCCTAAGAGGTTCATTAGAAAATAATTGTTTTTTATAGAATTAAATTGATGATTACATGACGAAATCAAGTAATTTATTTCTTAGTAGAATGACATTGAAATGGTAGGATGTGTCTGAAACTTCTGATAAATATTGATGATCTTGAATTTATGACTAAAGATTAGATTGAGTGATCATGAGATTCATTGGTTAGTGATGGGTTGCAATTGGGTTATAATGTTGTGTCAACATGTGATGATCAGATTCTTTAAGTGTAATTTGACCAGTGGAGGTTCACTCGATATTCTAAAGAATCATGAATAATTATTTGTGCAATTATCTTAATGATATGAGCATGTTTATAATCCGGATGTTGTCCTTGATTCACTAAGAGAGTATCGTTATTACTTCGTGTTAATGATTAAAATTCATTGGGATGCTAAGTGACATATATATGGTTTGATTACTAGATGTGTTTTATCATTTAGGATTGGCTAGTCTTAAGTGATACATGATTTCCTGAGTAGGTACACCATTGACGGGCTCATGGACACTAGATGCATTCCTCTAACCTGGCTGCCTCGTGAATGCCACTCTCGGCTAATTCAATGTTCTCACAATTATTTGTTGGATCATAATAATGTCTCAATTATTACATGGGGTATGAACTATAGTGGGATAGTTCTTTAGACTCATTTCTAATGAATTCAATGTTACTTGCTATTATTTGCAGGCTTGAAAGTTATGTTAAAATGGGGTGATGATTCTAGTTGGATGGATCTTGGTTACACATTTGTTCATGCCAAGGAAAAATAGATTAAATGATTAGATTCTGGTTGAAAGAGGAACATCATCATTAAAATCATATTATAGGATTTTAATGATGTGGTTAGGAAAAAAAATAATATTTATTGGAGGAATGCATTGTAGTTTAGTATGTGATGCATCAACCATCTATACCGGGAATCATTGAGGGTTTTTGGATGGAGTTGGTTTGACTATTATCCTTCTTGTTTAATTTATATGTTAGGTGAGGGAGTATTTTTTGGAACATCTTCATATGGGGGTGTGCGAATATTGTGATGTATAGTGTTTTTTATAAAAATATGAATCGACTTGGAATACGTTGTTAGTGGGTAATCATCCTTTCAATTGTTTTTGAAAGCATATGAGAAATGTTGTTATAATGTTTATAATCATGCTTTGTGAGGAAATTCCAATGCCGGAGATACTGTGGTTCAGAATTGGCCAATTTCTTTATAATATACTTGGTGGGGAGCACCATATAGTAGACTTTTTAAGAGACTATGAAATGAATATGTCTCTAGCTAAATGGGCTTATCATTATTGGTGGCTTGGGATGAAACATCATATTAAATGATTTATTACAGGTTGTTCCACCTATTAACAGGTGGTGATAGAGCACCATAGACCTATGAGTTTTCACAACTACTTCCAGTCCTAGAATAGAAATGGGAAGAAATTCCTATGTATTTCATATTTGTCTTACCTAGGTCATTGAGGGGTAGTCATGCAGTATAAGTAGATATTTTTCGACTAATGAACACAACCCACATTTTTCTTATTTGGAATACATTCCCAGTTGATGATATATGAAGACTATATGTTTGTGAGATTATATGATTACAAGATGTCCCTTGTACTATCATTTCATAATGGGATACTCATTTCATTTAGCAGTTCTAGTAGCGATTGACGAAATATTTGGGTAGATAGGTGCTTCAAAGAACAACCTTTCACCCTCACACCGATGGATAGCTGGAACAGATGATACAAGTTCTAGAGAACACACTCAATGTATGTGTGCTTGATTTTAGTCGTTCTTGGGAGAAGCATATCCCTCTAGGTGATTTCTCTTATACAAACATATTTCATGAGACAATTCTGATGTCTTTTTTTGATACCTTTTATGGTAGGTCGTGTTCTTCACCCCTATGAAGGATAAATTTAGGGTAGGCAGGCCTACTAGATCCTTTTCTTGTGAAGGAGAATTCAATGTATGTTCAGGTGACCATGAAGTAGATGAATATTACTTAGTATATAAATAATTATTAATGTGATCATTATCAATCACCTCTAGAGTTTGAGGTCAAGGATCATGGTTTCCTATGTGTATCACCTAGGATAGTTCATGGAGGGTTACAGAAGAAATAGAAGATTTCACCTTGTCATGTAGGTCAATATAAGTCTTTGGAGTGAGTTGGTCTAGTAACCTATAATTTTATATTACCCCAGAGGTATCATTCTATGAAATATCTCTTCCACATTTCACAACATCACTGTTATCATGAATATCTATAACATATTTTTTTCTTGAGAATGTTGGTATTGATTTTAATTCTTCTATTCAAGAGTATCCTATACATATCATCAAAAGTTTAATCAAGGATCTTCATGGATGGGTTGTACGAATACTATGGTTGCAATGGAAGCACATCCATGTATAGGATGAAGCATAGGAGTAGGAGGCCGATGAACGTGCCCAATGGTCAGAGTTGTTCATAAACAGTGTTTCACCACCATTGGATAGTGAACACAGGGATGACTTCTTTTATAGGGGGAGACTATAAGAACCCAATTTTGTTATATAGAATGAATCCATTTATTTGCAGTCTAATTATTTATTTTGTACCTTGTATGTATGCCTAATGGGTTAGTGAAGATCTTAGGGGTTTCTAGGTCTCATTTGGATATTGAAACCCACCATTTTGGAAAAATCAGAATTATTGAATTATTAGAGTAAACTGTGGGGGGGGGGGCAGGGGGTGGTAGAAAATTATCCTAAACGGTGCCTATGTGGTTAGTTTTGGGTACGATCCATATCACATTGCTTTCCCATGGTTTCTCAATCTATTCATCCTAACCATGAGAGGTCCTCCTCTTTTCTATGTACGAGTTCATAGATTTCACAAGGATTGTAAAACCATGGGGCCAAACCGTGCATAAGCTAAATTTTAGATAATTTTTTTATTTCAACCTTAATGATGTAATTAACTCTAGAATTCTTCCCTAATCCGATTTCTAGTATGATGAACACCCTTTTCTCCCATTTTGAATAATTTTGATGTTCTAACCTAATAATCAAGAGATATCCTTCATTTGGAATCCATTTAAGATTTCATTCATCATGATTGATGTGAAACAGTATGTACTTGAGTTATTATAATCTGTTATATGTATCTATTTCTCTCAATCTTCTTATCGAGGTGCAATAATCTTAACTATTTTCATATTTGTAATGAGATACAAGATAAATTATAGGTCGATACTAGAGGTGAAGAGTCATACGAGTACAATATGGAAAGTCTATAACTCATCCATCAATTTCATTGATTATGGAATTGACATGTGGGGCCCGTCAATTTCCTTGGGTGATATTTATTGAATTTAAATTCCGTGATTATACTCCTTAGAACCATATGGTTATTCTCTTACCATTAATTTTATTTGTTGTTGGTGGATTCATCCACAGCTCCTAATATCACAATTATGGTAGTGTTCTATAATTTTTTTCTAGTTTTATAAAACATTTGAGCCATTGTACTTGTGTGTTAGACCTTGACCAAACTAATGGTAAACCTAATTATAGTAATTTTATTTTTAACCATGATGTTTTTCATTGATTTTTTCTTGTCATTTCCTCTAGATCCACTAAATGTAAGTGCTGAAATGTAAGTAATTTATTCAAGTGATATCATAGAAATCATGTTTAAGTATATGACATGGCCTTATTAAATGAAAGGGAATGTTTGGTTGGTCATATGTAGAAAAAATTTCCATTTCATGGATGCCATTAGAGTGAACCTTAATAATTCATCTTGACTTAAATGATTCTAATTAAAATAACTCCTATTACTTTGCATTTTCATCATATGGTAAGGAAAGGATTGAACCAAGTTAATTTGTTAATGGGATAGTTATCATTTGAAAAAATTAACTATAGTGATCTATATGTAAGGTGAACCGTTATGCACATGAAAATTGACATATTTTTAAAAAGGCTTGACTCATATTAGCTCTTGTATTCCTGATGGAATTCAATGGGAACATGAGGATGTCATTATGACTTAAGGATTTTGGTTTCCCTGGGTGAGACCTACTCGGAAACCCAATCGTTACCTACATTAGGATTCTCCATATTACACTATAATATCCCTTGATTATTATTATAGGGTGCCTTGGATTCACTACTTGGATCCGAAATTGACATGTAGGTTCATTTTTTATATCCAATCAGGCCCAGTGATTGATCAACTCCATTTCGACCTAGAAGGACTCTTGGACCTAATAGGCATATTTTTATAGAATGCCATTGACTGTTGTCCTTGGATCATAATCTTACCCCACATCTCGAATCAGTTATTACAGAGTTACTGCTCCCCTAAGGTATAGGTTTCCTTGGTGAATACCATGCAACCACTTCGTATTATTTATCAATTATGGTTTCTGTACTAAATATTGGAACCTTTATTGATTATATTATCACAAGGTTACCCATGTGATGGATATGCCTCACGTGACTTGTTTATATAAACTGGAACTAAATTAATTTTTTAAATAGTTACATTTTGAGACAACTGTGGGAGGTTGAAGTAGGTACATGGGTATTTAGTTACATTGCACTGCTTTACTTCATATATGCATGTCTACACACTATTACATTTCTATTACATGGTCTAGACGTTATATATGCCATTGGTGGTGGCCCACTAAAATTAAACACACACCCTCTATAGGAATTGTTTGGTTCCGTGGTTAGATTATAAGAATGATGGATTTTATAAAGGGAAGTGTAATGCTTCAAACACTTGATAGATCATTGTTCTATGATGGAGCTAGTAATAGATTTCTAAGTTGTAGCTCACGATGATAGGGGTAGTTTATTTATTTCTATTTATACGTTGGCTTTTTCATATATATATATATATATATATATATATATTACTTTGAATCAATGTTTTACAACATTCAAGTGACCATAAATTCATCATCATCATCAGTAATGGAATGTTAATCTAGTTATTTCATTTATTATTAATTTTCTCTTTCTGCGATGCATTCTATTTACTTGTTTCTTCCTCTATTAAATTATGTTAATAACTATCTATTGGAAATCACTATGTTAATTAGGTCATAGTCTCCCCATGGACACACCTTATCCCTCGCTTCTAGTCGGTAGCCTCAAACATTCATTTAATTGTTCTTGAGCCCAAGTGTCCCACCAGGATTGGGGAACCTATTAAGTGCCACCTGGGTCTGTGATGTCAGAATTATTTTTTCATTTCACTTAATATATCGATCATAAAATAAAAACACTAAAACTGTAACCACCTATACTATCAATATACAAGAATTAAAAAAATTAAAAAATCAATTTCATCAGTAGAAAACAAAACCCAGCACAACCAGCAAAATAAATATAAGTAGAAAAAACCGACATTACGACTCCATCAAGGTAGTATCCAACAACTTCTTTTCTTGACACTATTATTCTGATTTTTTAATTACATGATGTGACTATAAGGATCCCATTTACTATTTAAATAAGCCACCTTGGAAAACCAAACTATATGTGAAACTATGTTCATAAAAATCAATGGTTTTCATTATCCATTTAGATTCCCCAAAACTAAAAAATATATTATTTTAAACATTATTAAAAATTAAATATAATAAAAAAATTACAATTCCTTTCAGTAAAAATTATTTTAAGAATAACATAAAATAACACAACTTGAAAAAAAACAAATCATGATTACAAACAAATTGTTTTGGTTATTAGAAAAACAAAAGGTTCCCTTTTAGAAATTCACCTAGAAATGATTTTAATAATGTATTTTAATTATGATAATATATATTTTTTTGAACACAAAACTCTAAAAAAAATCATAAAACATTTTAAAAAATCCATTTGGAAAAATATTTATAATTAATAATATAATTTTTAAAATAAATTATACAAAAAATGTTCCTTATTTTAAAACATCTTTATCAACCAAACAAGGTATCATCATTAAAATCACATAACCAAAAAAATAATGACAATTATAATTATTAAAAGTTTAATTTTATAAAAAATATTTTCATCTCAATAAAAGAATTAATAATTTAGGTATAAAACCATGTTTAAGAAATATAGTTATTATTAATATTAGTTATATAATTTTACAAAAAGGTAAACCATAATATTTAATTTCCAACCTATTGAAGATACGTTTTCTGATATCATCCCTAATATTAATATCTTTCCATTATTTTTTTAAAAAACATTTAAATAATTTTATTACCAAATTTGAATTCCCAATAATTCAGAAAAATTGAAAAACCAAAGGCAACATGTTATAAAATTACAACATTATCCAATGATGAGTATCCCATAAAATCATAATATACCTAAAACAAATTGATTATTATAGAAAGCAGTCCCATTAATCATATTAAAAAATTTAAATGAAATTCCTATCATTATAATAAAAATGATTTGTAAACTACCTATATATCATTAAATTATAGAAACACTCTATTTTATGCATGATTTTAAATTTATCAAAAAACATATTAACTTCAAGAACAGTTTTTTACTAATTATAGTCAATATTCACAATAATTACTAATTTTTAAATTAACATCAATGCTTGTAAATTCAAAAACACATTAAAATAATAATTGAAAAAATTCACCCACTAATTTAATTGGGATTTATAAAGTAAATACATTCATGTAATCATTAAATAAGAATGAAAATGAACATAATATTATGATTTTGATTTCCCATTCTGAGAAAATTAAATTTATATTAAAATTTCATGGATTATAACTAATGTTTAACCAGTAACTCCTAAATACATTTGTTATTAATCTCTTTTCAAGTTCAACATATGTTTCATTCCCATTAGTGTATTTAAAAAGTCGAGGAATAATAAAAAATTACTTCTATCAAGAATGAACACCAAAATGTAAATATATCGAACACGTTCTTCGGTGTGTCCTAATAAACTACTTCCAAAATCTTCATTGGGTCCACTGACAGACCTTTCAGGAGATGGTGTGTCCTAATAAGTGTACCTGGTCGATCTAAAACTAGGACATATTTATTCTGGCATAAATTCGATGCCCTCTAATTGTAAAAAAGTCGTTTCCAAGATGTTGGGAATGATCATCATGAGTCTTGGAGAACATGAAAATTTCGTCCACGAACACCACCACAATTAGATCCAGATATATATGGATCATATTGTTCACTAAGACTATAAACCCTTATTATGCATTATTCAACCAAAATGGAATTACTGTGAACTCATACAGGCCAAATCTGCCCATGAATGTAGTCCTTAGTATATCATATATTCAAACTCTCAAGGGTTGATACCCCAATGTCAACTCCAAATTCAATAGAATATATGCTCCTTTCAAATTGTCAAACAGATCATCGATTCATGAAATTTTACAGTTTCTCATTATAGTATTTTTGTTCACCTTCCGGTAATGGAAACACATGCACAATCTCTAGAAAGCCTTCTTTATAATAAATATGGGTGATCCCCAAGGTAATGTACTCATATAGATAAATACCATACCCATGAAATCAGCTAGCTAAGTCTTGAGCTATTAAAGCTCAGTCAATTCCATTGTATATGGGGTTATAGATACTGTCTCAACCCTTGACATGAGCTCATTTGTGAATTCCACATCAATCTTAGGTAGAAATATGGATACATCTTGGCCAAACACATCCTAAAACAATTCCTCTACTTATGCAAAGTTTTCATGAAGTAGTCCCCCCAGTATCTAGAAATAATCTAGAAATCTAGGTTGTGAGCTCACAATGTGGCTGAGGAATTAGACCTTCTCATCCTTCTTGTATATTTCATTCCCCATGATAAGTATGATGGTCTCCATTAAGAGACATAAATTCCACTCTCCTTCCGTAATAATCTATTTTGGATCAGTATGAGACTAGCTAGTTCATACCCATAACTACAAATAAGCATACAAATTCAAGGATTTAAATATCCCATTGAAAATAATACTCCATGTTTTTTAGAGAATATCCCTTGAACAAGAAAATGTCTTTAGAACGTACTCCCAATGGTGTATCTATATTCAAAACCACTATTACAAACACAAACTCTATTATCAAACCATTAATTTTAGTTGGAGAAATAAATGAATGAAGGGAACTAATATGAAATAAGGTGTGTAATAATATAGAAGCTACAAGGATAATACCTCTCACTAATTATTGAATATCTTTTCTATACACAAGTGTAGGATGCACTACATGTATGTGTCTTGTCCCTCTCCACTGTGATGATTTTTGACTCCCCTCAATCAAAGCACTCTCCTGATATGGGTGACATTTCCCAAAAGCACCAATTCCACTTTCTCTACCACCTCACAAAGTAGAACTCTAGCTTTCAGCTAGATATGGTGTTGAAGATCCCTTTCCCACACTCTCATGTTGTATATCTACACACTGATTTACTTTTTATGTCTGCATCCTGTAGAACTTCTGTAAATGTTCCATAATTCTGCAAGTAGAAGACTCTGTTGGTGGATGGGGACAATCCATAAGTTTATGTCCTAACCAACCACACTAATAAAAGTTCACTCTGGTAAGATTCCATGTAACTTACCCACCATTATGTGTACTCCTCTTTCCACTTCTCCGACTAAAGTTGTCAAAGAGGCACACCCTACTCTTAGAATTTGGTCCTCTTAATCATCCAATAGTAACTATTGATCCAATATGGGAAGCATCCTTCTGGTTCCCCTCATTTATGTGAGCCTAATCCTTAATCATAGTAAATTTTTTAACTACAAAACATTATCATTATATCACACATAAGACCATACGGAATTTTATTGTTATTGTTGTGTCATCTCCCATTAATTTGAGAGAAAATTACTTCAGGTCTATAAATCATCCGACATAATTGATCATGAAAATGATCCCATGAGTGTTTCACATTAACTATGATACTTTTTACTATCTCATTTCCGTGGTATAGTAGTACTCTAAGATATTCTCCAGGATTCCCTTCCATATCATGCCATCGACATTTTCAGTCGGTGCATGAATATCCCACCAGCTCTTTACTAATCCTCATAGAATATAAGTTTCCAACAAGACCCAATTTTCATCATGAGTCTCCAAATGGTAAAGTATCATCTCAATGGACTCATCCCAAGAACTATTGTATTTTATGTACACCATCTATAGTGAAATTTATAAGGTTCTATAATTGGAACTATCTAATTAGTTCAAACATGCTTTTCCCAACACGCTATGCACCCCTTTACATGAATTGAATGAAATGAGAAATGTTTTCTCAGAAGCACTCCCCTACATCCTCAACGAGAATTATCAGTGCCTTCGGTTCAACCACTGTAGGATCATCCATTACCATGTCCTCTAGTAATAAACTCAATATGTTTCATCATGGATTCATAATTCCACAATTAAAATTATACAGCTTAGGGCACAGTTGACCACATAAAAAAAGTTATGTAAGGGAAAAAATAATTGGAGAAAAAATATTATCCCCACATCTCACATTATATTCATAACTAAAGAACTATCACTACCTTTAACCACCCACACTACTGAAAATATGTCCTTTATAACCACTAGAAAATGGCATTAACGTCTCTAGAAAAGCACTGTTAATCGAGGGGAAGATAATGGGGGGGGTCCCTTTTATCAGCACTTAGAAAATAATTGATAAAGGCCTCTTTTATCATTGAAAAAAAAATCATTGATAAAAAGTTCCTTTATCAGTACTGTTTTAGTGATAATGAAAGACCCCTTTTATTAGCACTTTTTTTAGCAATGATAAAAGTAAAAAAAAATTTAAAAATAAAATTTAATACAAGGGGGAGAGTTTTATCATTGTTTGACCCCCACCCCTTTTATCAGCACTATGTAGACCCCCCCACCAACTCTCTCACATGATGAACTTTCCCGCGCATCCCCCACATGCACGCGCGCCCCACCCTACTTCCACCAGCACTCGAACCTGCAACATCTCCCTTTTCTAGCCTGCACCTTTACCACTATGCCATTTAGTTTTTTCTCCATTTAATGATATATATATATAGTTATATTGAATTGTATGTTAATATAGATTCATATTAATATAAATATATTTAGTAATATTAAAACATATAAATTTATTCAAATATTAATATATATATATATATATATATATTCATATATTAATATATATATATATATATAGTTATATTTATTCGTATATTAATATAGATTCACATTAATATAAATATATTTAGTTATATTAATATATATTTATATATATATATCTACATTTATTCATATATTAATATACATTCATATTAATATAAATCTATTTAGTTATATTAAAACACATATATTTATTATTATATTAGAATATATATATATATATTAATTCGTATATTAATATATATATATATAGTTATGTTTTTTATCCGTATATTTATTAGGGTATTAATATATGTATATGATTAGTTTTAAATACATTTATAAAATATGTTTTTTATCTTTGTTTATAGATACATACATACATACATACATACATACATATATATATATATAAAACACACACACACACACATACATACATAGACACACACACACATGTATATGTATTTACGAATAAATACATATATATGTGTATTTGAAAATCCATAGAATGTAAAATGGTAATAACATCAAATCCATAAGTCCGTTCCAAATCCACAATCAGTCAAATTGAAGAAATTAAAACAATCTTTCATATGACATATGGTACATGTCTAGAAGACATCAGGAGTAGAAGATATGTCTGTTTGAATGTTATAAAATAGGGGTATCCTGACTAAGAAATCAGTTTTGGTGGCCTTTTTGGAATTTTTTGGCCTCTGCAAATGTAACAGAAGGTTCCCTTCATTCATTGAATCATAGATATCTTCTCAAGATTTTATTTGATATGTTGTAGAGATCAAATAGACACCTTAATCAAATGTTATGGTCGTTTGATGTTTGAGTTACATTTTCAACTAATTTTAGATCTTTTATTAAATTGTTTTTTGAATTATTGTGTCTTCAAATTGTTATTAAATGATTATTAATCTTTGATTATTAGAAAATTATTAATTAATAATATTTTTTAATATATATTTAATCCATTTTCACTACATTTATTAATTATTCAATGAAATGGTCTATTTATACTTTTGTAAAATATATTTACAAAATAAATATTATATTTATATCAATATAAATATACTTATATAATAATATATTATATTTCATGAGTTTTTTTTAAAATTTATCAGTGATAGGAACAAGCACTAATAAATTCCACCTTTATCGGTGCTCTAAAAAAGTGTTGACAATGGGGTCACCTTAAACATCCCTAAAAAAGCACTGTTAAAAGTCCCCTTTATCAGTGCTTTTTTTAGCGATGATAAACCACCCTATCAGCACTTTTAAAGGGTGGTGCTGTGGAAACTCAGTTTTCCGATATTTCTTATACCTCGGTCTTGGTTACGAGGATAAAAAAATTATTATAGTTCATGTTTTTTATTTAAATATACATTTATTTAAATTATTATATCATTTTCCCAATTCCTATTTCTTACGAGGAACATTTTCAATTTCATTTCCCTAGCAAGAAAATATTTAATGTTCAAAATAATACCCAAAACCTATTTACTATGCATTCCTAATGTAATTAACGTCTCAAAATAATCTTGACTGCTTAAAATTATGTATGTAGACTCAACTCTCATGCATTTCTAGACCACAATCCATTTATTAGAAAATATAAAAAATAAATATCACATAACACTATAAGTGTGTCACTCAAAGTGTAATAGGACTCAACTATAATGAAAATAAATAACATCCATCCTACCATGATTAATTGGGTTTTCCGCCATATAAGGGTTTGCAACTCCCATACACGAGAACATTACCAAGGCTTGACTCTTCCTAGTTTACTATATACCTTCCCAAAAATTAATTAAAAATGAAAAATAATAAAAAAATCCTTTAATTCCATTTTATTAACTTCCTATATTGGGATCCACAAGATGGTACTCCAAACCATTCGGTCACATGACATCATGAACACCTCCACATATGCCAAAAGACACCGATTAATAGAAAGGGAATTCCATATCATTAATGGGGAGACTATACCCTATTTGAATAGATTAATACACCAATGTAAATAATAAATAATTAAATAATAAATATATATCAACAATCAATACCACGATCTCACGAAAAAAATCATTAAATATATTATCCAACAAAAACGGAATAATTCTATGCTAAAGTAAGTGTCAAGTATCTAAAATGTAAATACAAAACAAAGACAAAAAATCCAAAGTAGGTCTCGATCCATGTTTGGTTCCCTCATCCAAGATCTCTCCCAAAACATGATATCTAACACTAGGCCTTTCCCCTATCATGTCCTACAACAATAAAGTCTATTCGAGTACCGATTAAGAACCCAAATTGTTTGAGTGTACAACTCTATAGGTGACCACCAATAGTGTGTAAAATAATATGTAGTTAGATAATTGTGCATGATGTTAATTAATATGTTACTGAATTATTAATTAATACTTGTTAGACTACAATTACATGATCCTTAGAATTCTATTGACACAATTATGTCAATAAGTACTTCATCCTATGTTAGGGTCTAAACTATGCCCATTGGATATCACATGTCTGAATGATAGTGCTTAAATTCTTATTTTCACAAATATATAACCATGTTTCCATATGTTAATTCATTCATTTGAAAATCCATGATACCATTAAATATTTGTTTGATGAATATACATGATACCATTCACTATTTAATAATACAGAATTGAATGACTGTGTTACCATTCATAATATGTGGCATAATTTCCATGGTATCATTTACTATTTAATATTACATAATTGAATTAACATTTTTCCATTCATAATAATTTTTTGATTGTCCATGTTACCATTAATTTTATATATATATCGTAATAACACAATATTACACATATATCTCTACCCCCAATTAATGGATTCAACAAATAATTCATTCTTTCACAATGTCAATTTTTAATAATTAATTCACCAATTAATTCATCAAATAAAAATTTGGACATCTCATAATTAATTCAGAATTATTTATATTATCCATTCATCAATATCACACAACCAATTTTTATAGTTTATTTTCCATTAATCACACAATTTAAAAAAATTAAATTTAATTAATTTAACAAATTAATCAAATCTATTGGGATTCTCATTTGATAAAAAATATAGAAATAATAAAATTTTCATGAATGAAATAAAAATAACAACTATGCGATTGGAAAATTAGTTCACCACCCTCAATATATTGACAACACATTTTAATAAAATTATCTCCAATTTGAAGAGTATTATTCAATAACTCGAAAAAAATTACATCCAAATCCCTAATCCACAGTCAAATGAGTCAATTTCTAAAAATCATTGATCTTTATTTAGATCCAATAGTGGTTCAACATCTTTCTTTCATCCGCAGTAGTATTTGGTTAGAGATATATATCTAAAAGAGAAGAACTCACAAACCCAGATGGTGGAAATCATATATCTACCTATTGATTCTCCATTAATGGAGGTAGTTAAGGCTCTGAATCAGTTAGAGAGCCTCCAAAATCTTGAAAATTAGGATAGATTTGAAGGATGAGGGTTCATCCCAAAAACATTAGACAATTCATCCACACATCATGTTTAAAATTTATGTTTGGGCATTTACATGACATGAAATAATGTTACTTGAAATCAAATGTTTTTTTGAGGATTATCTCAAAAAAATAACCATCTGAATTTTTTTTTAAAACCCACAAACTATTAAACAACATGTAATACCGTTACATGACATCTAAATGTGTTTCACTTTAGTTTTCATCCGTATATCCATTAAAATCCTCTAAACTCACCACGAACACAACTTTGTATTAAATTACCCATTTGTACTAAGAAATCATTAATATCAACCAAAATACATCCCAGAACATTATGTAATTTTTCAAAACAAAGGATATATGTCTCTGAAAATGACTGGTCCACTAACGATTAAATGAAATGTTCATAGTGGGAGAAGTACCTGAATAAAAGAGAAGATCTTACAACTCATGAGACAGAAATAACTTTTTTAAGGAACAGAACATTATTTTTCTCTCTAGGAAAAAATATTTTTTCTTCTATGGCCATGTTAAAAAAAATAATGAATGTTTTTACTAATATAAAATAATTTTCAATTATTTTATATGAAATATTAAATTTTTAAAAACATTTCAAACATAATATTATATTCACATTTGGAATGATGTACTTTTGAATTCTAACTGATAATGTAGAAGGAAAAATTGTTTAAAAAAACATGAACATAATTTTACTCCATCATGATAGCATATTGTTTTTAAGATTACAATACTAGTTTTGTAGTTCATTTTATATAAATTTTATTTCATAATATTTTATAAATTTAATGATTTTGAGTAAGAAATTTCAAAATAAAAATCATATTCTCATTAGGAAATACTCTATTGATATTTTTAATATATTCTCATTTATATCAAAATCCTTTTTTATTATTATAGTTTCATTTCGTTATACTATAGTGATTTCATCCACTATATTTTTATGGATGCATTATTACTAGTTTTTTTAATACAGTAATTTATCTACTATGAAGGCATGTTTATAAGGTTTTATTTTTTATTCATATTACGATTTCATTTGGAATTTTAATGGATGGGTGTGGAAAATATTTTCATTGAATCATAATTCATCTGTAGAAGATGGGGGTGTGTTGGGAAGTACAAGATCTCATGGCTAATACATGATATTACATATACTATGGCCTAGATGTTCATGTGATTGATTTTTATAGAGCCATCCCCAACTTTTTTTCATATTTTGGGAAACCATGGAGCCAAATCATGCATAATCCCTTATTTCATTAAAAAGGTTGATTTTGACAAAACTTATATCAGTATTTTCAACCTCTTCATCACCATTCTACCATATTCGAAGAATATGAACCAGGGGTTCTCCAACCCCTTCCTCCCCATCTATCCAAAAAATTTCAAGGGTTTCTATAATGATTTTATTTTGTATTTGAGCAAATTTATACGCCACTAGTGGGATTATATCCTATTATTAATGTTGCTATCTAATTTTGGGGATATAATGGTTTGGTATTAATGATGACTCCTCCAAATCAAAGTATAATATTCCATTTCTCCTGGGGATTTTGGTTGGGTTATTAGAAAAGATCTTGAGACGGATTAATCATGTCATTACCAGACGTTTCATTGCACTATGGGACTATGGTTATTTTTATGTGGTTCTGCCTAATTTATTAAACAAATTAGTTTCGATATGGTATCTCCACATAGGGAACTGTCCTAGAATGTAGTGAGAGTTATGTTTTAATTCATTAGTGAGTGGTTGTATTCAGTTTTAGTGTGTCATGATGACCTGATTATTTTTTAAGCATTATTTCATGTTGGGTTTTCATTAGATAATTAATATAATTATTACAATTAATTATTTTTGGTTTTATGGTTTGTGGCTAGAGCTATATTGGGTTTGACTAGCTCTATTTGGTATTAAGAGGTTTGGATAGTATATAGACGAGATTTGGTCAAGACATCATGTTTTGGAAACAAGATAGAAAGCATTGTACATTAGGTGGGTCTTTTATGTTCTTTCCCAATATTATTAATGTTTGTTATATGTTGGTTGCCATATATTCCGCAGATCCATTGTTTTTTATTCTTTACATCTGGTTTTATATTTTTTTACATTATATTAACACCATACACCTTCTATAGATCCTATAGGGTTTTTATTAATGTGAGACCAAACATAGGGTCTCTCATGGGGTGCTCTAAACATAAAAGCTATCAATTTTATGTGTTACATTTTTATGAAGATTTTAATGTGAGTAGTCAAAATTGATTAAATGTGTCAATTGGGATTTGACCCAAATTTGGATTACAAAGGGGGAATGATATATTTTGAAATATTCCTTGTTTTGAATGAGGATTTAACCAAATAGTGATTTTAAATTTAATTTTAAATAAATTTTAAATTTCCATTTGAAATCGGATTGCACGGAATCTTAAAATGTCTTTCATGTAATATGAAGGTCCTGTACCCTCTTTGTTTTTCAAATGAAAAAATCTATTTTGTAAATTTTTATTTCAAAATGTTTAATGAGAATATTTTATTTTTTACATCATAACATATGAATGGGAATAGGTTTATTAAGGAAACCGTTGATATAATGGTACGTTGGGACCATGGAATAGGTTTTGATTTAGAATGGAAATGTTAATGGGAAAAAAGGTGTGGTAACTATTAATAGTTTGAAAACAAATTTAAAAGTTTGATATACATATAAAGTGTTAAATGGAATAATTTTAATTTTTTTTCATTTTGATGAATGTAATGGGTTTTGGAAATGATTAATTAAATGGTAATAATGGAAAATTGAATGCTTGGTGTTGGTTATAAATTATTCTAGGATTTCAGGATGGATTCATGGATTATGTTTCATGTTTTCTAGCCTGTGATTATTGGTATTGGGATGATAGAATGAGACTCCACATCCCAGTAATTTGATAGAACGACTTATGCTCCTTTTTCCATGTTTCATCGTAGTATTTTGGGGGAAGGACAGAAAATTTTACACCAATGGGTGCACAAATATTATTTCATATCATGGTTGAGATGGTCAGACATGGTATTTCGAGTCAAGGTTAGATTCATGAATTGATAGTACATATTTTATGACTTTTCACCTAATGATTTGGATGGTCATAGATGGCGTTTGAGACCCAATTGGATTCATGGGATGATTTCCTGTGATTTTTAACTTTTGACCTCTTGGTTTTAATTGCCGAAAATAGAGTAGCAGATCCCAATTCAACACATTTAATAGGGATAACAATCTTCCAACTTATTAAACCTATGATATGTGTATTAGAGGACTATATTTTTATAAGGAAGTTAATGGAAATGGGTAAACGTGGAGAGAAAATAATTTCATTGATTAATTTAAATATTTTTTAATGATTAAATTTAATTTTTCATCCTCATTTTTTACTGTTATTATATACCCTATATGCAATGTTTCATTGAATATTATTTTTACACATCATGGGTGGTGACCGTCTATGTTTTATGTAAACCCTAATTGGGAAACTATTTCATTAGGGTACCCAAGCAACACTAATAAGTTAATTTCATGAATAAGATTTGGATAAGGTCCATGATTAGTTTTTTTGGTCAATTAAAATTGGACAAGGGTTATTAGAGAGATATATGGGTTTTTATTAGTGATGTTATAGACTATTTGATGGTTTTTATTATGTAACCATTCTTGTGGGAGGTTGTTGGTATGTTTTACAAGGCCATTCAAGACCCTTATTTCATTTCATTTTATTTCATAATTTTTTTGGTTTAATTTTATTTTTTCTCTATGTGTACACTCATATGTATGATATTTTATTAGTTTCTACTATTTGTGCACTCATAAATTGAGATATATCATCCTTATAGATCCATTTAGACCCCCACTTCTATTTAAAATCATATATCATATAAGGATACATGCATGAGGTTATGTGGTGGTTCAGATTTGGGATATTGTTTAGTGAAACCTACATCCAAACAGTATAATTCTTGTTTATGATGAATAGTCCCATATAGAACACCTAGTTTGATACTACTAGGTGGCATGGTTTAGTAAATTCATATTTATTTTAAAAATAATAAAAAAAATATTTGAATATGATTTTTTGACTGGAGAATATTCCCATAAAAACCCTGAGTACGATTCTATGACTAGTTAGGGAAAATTTATCAATTTATTATATGTTTTTCATATGATAAAAAATGATCATTGATGATTCAAAATGTTTTTATAGTATCTAAAATATAAATTTTTTTATAAATGAATCCAATTAGAAGGAATTTAAATTGTATTAATTCATGCAATGAATAATGGTATTTACCTCATAGGCATTGTATTGAATCCCAAACTAGAATTGAGAAAATTACTACTAAAATAGATCATCCGACTTGAGATATAACTAATAACCTTTCTGGAATAGATAGTCCTACCGACCTAAAATTTAGTGTAACGATGTTATTCTACTATATGTGATACCAATGTCAACCATTTTTTGAAATAGAATAACACATCTTTATAGAGCATTAGATATATTTTACAGAAGATATATTTCTTAATTTGGGATATAATGAATGGGAGTATGTTTTCTAGGATTTTTATTACATCATGTTATTGTGGATCAATTGTTTTCATTTATTTAAAACACAATATATATGATGTAAATATAGATCATTGAGTGGGTGATTTTAATGTCCATCTTCCCAAAAAAAATCCCATTGTGAACAGAGAGTTTAGATAGGGAGAAAATTCCCCTATATAATACAAATGAAGGATGAAATAGTTTCTATGAATGAAATTTATATTTAAAACATTCAAATGTCATGTTATAGACAATATAAATTATCCAAAGAGTACAATTAAAAATTTCATTGGAAGGATAATTCCAATCATCAAATGAAAATAGTATGAAAGAATTATAGTAACACGAGGATATAGTATCCCATGGTATCAAGATGAATAAGGAATTATACAAGTCATATTAATTCAAAGGAAATCTAGATTTAAAATGGAGATAATAGAGTAATTTGATAAGTTGAATAGTTTTATGTTTTATTTTCTTACATTTAAAACATGTGGAAGGAAAACAAATTACATTATTAAAGGGAAAAATTATTTCTCAACAAGTGTGTAGAAAATGGTAATCAAGATTAAAAAGGTAATCGTAAGGGAGACGACATCAATAAAAATTGTTTTTATTTTATGGACATGGGAATCTATTCCATCTAATTCAATAAATGTTAGGGGAACATACCATAGAAGAATCTCTGGGGAGAAGGAAAAGTAAATTAAATTACTATTTCTTAAGTATAAGTTCATATTAACTTGGTAAAGAGACACATATAATTCACTCTATGATCAAATGTTTTATATAATTTAGGTCCTAACATCTCTTTTA
The DNA here is from genome assembly GCA_963277665.1 of Viscum album. Taxonomy (NCBI): domain Eukaryota; kingdom Viridiplantae; phylum Streptophyta; class Magnoliopsida; order Santalales; family Viscaceae; genus Viscum; species Viscum album. The sequence continues at coordinate 671,692,897 of OY728137.1, read as the reverse complement.
TAAATAAATATTTTTTATAAGTGTATAAAATCCCCATATTAATGTTTAGATGTTGATTTGACAGTGAAAACATCAAATTGTAGGTCGGATGCATATTAAGTCTTTAAGTCATCACTAATTGATGTTTTGGGAATGTGATTTTATAAAAAATCAAATTATTCATTATCTAGTTGAATTTGATGAAATTTTGTTTAGGGATTGTATCTATCATTATTTAGTACATATAAATCATATAGTTTTAAGAAAAAGGACCCAAGAATTATTGGACTAGAATTTTTAGCAGAAATTTTAAATCATGCCTTCAAATTATATGAAGAGGTAAAATAGTAATTTTCCAGTAGTAAGAGATATAAGATATTTTTTTGACAAATTATATGGTCCCATAATATGATTTTTACCATTGGATAGGTGTTTTCATGAATAATAAGCCATTAAATTTTTTGATTAATAAATAATACTTAATAATTAGTTAATTAATTATTAATTTATTCATGATGGTTCATTTAGACATATAATATCAATAGTGTGTTGTATTGAGATTTTATTAGTATAGTTGATTCCAAACTGATTTTTTTTCATATGTGGGGTATAAACAAAGGTCGGGTATTGGGGCCATCCTGGGCCCAAAATATTCCCATTTCACATTTTATTGATTTTCATTTATTTTTCTTATTTTGATCCCTAGATTATTGTATATTCACCTAGTGGCTACATCATTCATCATGAAACCGAGAAAAAAATGGAGAGTTCGATAGAAAGACGTATATGGGAAAAAAAGATATCGATGTGAAGCTCGAGATGCACTGGATCATCGAGTTGTAGCTTAGAGCGTGAAAATGGTTGGAGCTTTAGTGGTTGGTAACCAAAGGTGGGAAAATTTTATTTTTATAATATATCCACATATATTAAAAATATTTAAGTATTAAACCAATTTTATTCTTGATTAGGACCCTTGGGGGTCAGTCTTTTTATTTTGGGGGAAAATGAGTGTTTCATCTGATTTTAGGGGCTTCTAATTCAGAAATCCCAATCACACGACATGTAGATTCTGGAACACACATATCATGTTCTTATGATTTTTGGAAGATTAAAATTCTACGGGTATAATGATTGTATAGTGTATAAAATCCATTTACTATGACTTTTCCATGTAGTTAAATACCCAGACTAGAATCCCATTTAGAGGCACTTAGCCATATAGAGTACAAGACCAGACCCCATGTCGGTTTCACACCATGTAGTGTTACATGTCAATGTGATGTATATGGCTATTCCATGAGAGGTACACAAAAAGGTATCTCATTTAGGGTATATTCGATGTATTTGATTAACACTCCACGTACAAGGGCATCAAAAAGACTTTTTTAGATGATGAACACCACTATGTGGGGACATGAGGGTACACACCACCTGATAGGTCTTATATGCCATGTAATCCTCCTTTTATAAAATTTTAATGGTTTTACAATTTTATGTATCATTGTTTATATATGTTATAAATGGAACAATGAGTAGTAAATTTATGTATATTTCCTCATAGGCAGATGATGGTAAAGCCTTTGATGTCATTTATGGACTCTTAGAAGGCATTCTATTCTATTCCTAAACTGATAAATTATTTCTCTAATAATTAAATATATATATATCCTAATAGTGAGACCAATGATCTGAGATGATCCTTGATATATCATTATAGTTGTGTGTTTTCATATATATTCCTTTAAGTATATCTCCCATATGAGATGTGATCTTATATCCCAGGAGGATATGATGTTAGTTTTTACCAAGGATCCCCCATAGGATTCCTCTACTTATGTTTTGACATATTGGATACCATGTATGATGGATCTATCATATTTATATTATAAAGTGTCCCCTACAACATTCCTTTGATTATATTTTGACTCAGGGTATCCCTTTTCAGATCATCGTACATGTTTACAAATTAAAAGGATCCTGTGTAGGATTGCTCTATTTATGTATTGTTAGAGGACCCAATGTAGGATTCTTACTTTTACCATAACTATTGAGGATACTATGTATAATGGGTTTTCATATGTATAGAATACATGGGTCGCATGTGAGATACCTCTTTATTGTCGGGAAATGTGGGACCATCTGGGTTACTTGATGCTTGACCAACTCTAAACTATCACATTGGGTATTTGTAGATATGGTAACTAATGTCATTATAGAATTCATACAAAAAATTTAATACCTAATAGATGTGGAATTATTTGTAGTATTAGGAATCTTCCTACAATATGTCTATTGTTTATACTTTCACATGATTTTTTCTTATCAAAACATGATTACTAGTGGTTTATCCAATTTTATTCATATTATATTTTCAAAAAGAGACATATATATTTGGGATGTTATAATGTCTTTCCTGGGGTCTCCCTTGCTCGATTATAATGACCCGAGACATATTTCAAATGATCTAGTTTTGAAGCCATATTTTTATTTATATTTTTTGGATTCACATTGGTACTAAATGGGATCTGAATGTTGAGAAAATGTTTATTATTATATTAGTGAGATCTCAAGAGTTTCAACCTAGTATATATTTTTATTTAATGTATATTGTGATATACGATCATAGATTAACTAGTAATGATACTCTTGGATTATTACACTATCTCATGTGATGAGGATAATTACTCTCTCCCTGACTTATGTTTCAATTATGATGATAACTCTATCCTCTATATGCGCAAGGAATTCCTAATGCCGATAGTCAAGGATGATTATTTTCTATAGTGGGATAATGATGATGATGCTCTCCCTAAACAATTACATAAAAATCGGTTTGGACATGGCGTTACATGTCATGCAATACTAATGGATGATTATGATTTCTTAAGTGATACAGAATATTATTATTTAATTATTATAGACCATAAGGGGTTGTAATTTCATCTCACTAATAGGACCACCATATAGTTTTCCTAGGGGATAGACCCTTAGTGTTCATCCATGTTATAATGTCATGACCACATACAGACCATTACGTAGGGATAATAAATTAGACTAGATGTACATGGTTTGAGTTATATGGTATTGAACTCAAAGACCATATACAAGATTATTAGATATTTTTTGGAATCACTATTATAGTGATTGGTTTTGTTCATGGGTGAACCAAGGGTTAGGAAATATATACCCATATGGAAATGAAGAATTCCGTGATCTTTTCAGGGATTCTTGATGAAGTTAGTTCCAATTGGGAGTAAAAACTAAGGGATATTCATAAGGATACATTACATGAGTTCTAAAACATCCCTCTCAATTCTATTTTCACCACATGTCTAGGTGATTTGGATTACACACCCATGGATTGACTGTGGATGGTTTTATATTATTTTCCTTTCCATATAGAACTATATTCATATTTATGTATATATATATATTTAGGAATATATGTAAATATAAATATAAATGTAATAGATGTAAAATTTCCTTGCTGACTCAGATTATAGTCCTAGGGATCTATGGTGGGTTAATGATACTTGATTTATTTATCATTCTATTTATGTCTCGTTTGGGAAAAAGATTATTTCATGTCGTTGTATTTAGGTAAGCATATTATAGGTTTGTCTCTAGGATGGAAAAATAATATTATTTCTCATCCCTGTTCATTTAAATTGTTGTGAAAAATATGTTTTTCAAAATTTTTGGTTGAGAAATGATGAATTAGAGATAGGGATAAGGCCTCTGGTTTCATTATTGAGCGACGTAGTTCATGCGAATTCTTATGATCAGGATGGAATATCTCGAAAATGTCATAGATTCTAGGTTATTAGTTTGGAATGGAGTTAATATTAAATAATTTTACTTTTATTTTAGTTTATTTTCTATCATCCGGCTTATATAATAAATCTTGTGGGTTACCACTATTATATGTATAACATGGATGTTTGTAAATTTTTACAATTTCATATATTATTACATCATATTATATTTCAATTATTTATTACATATGAACTATTTTTATTTTTCTCTCTAGTGTTATCTAGTTATTTCTATTATTTTTACTCTAATACGTGCGTAAATGCTCTACACACACACTCCATAGGCCATCCCTATAACCCGGGATGTGTCAGAGTATGGATGGGAGTTCATGAGGACCTATAGAAAACTATATCATTGAATATATTTACTGGAATATTTAATGGTTTGTTTAAAATTGGTAATAAATCTATTATATATTATTTTATTACTATTTTGGATATGGAAACATTGGTATTATGAATGTTTCATAATATATGATGAATATCAAACTAGTCCATCGAGAGAACTTGTTCTAGTAAGAATACTTCTTTTATATGGATATGATATTTCTTTTTTTATCAGTGATGTTATATATTTATATGCTTTTCTCTTTGAGAAATGTACATATTGTATCAATGTTATGATTTATTATCAATTTATGGATCATAGTCCGTTAGTAAAAGGAAAAGGATTAATTTTTTCTCTAACATGGAAAAAGTAATAGGTTTCTCATTCATCATAATTGTAATGTATAACTCTCATTATATATACATTAAATTGTGTGATTATTACTAAAAATATTGGAATGTTGTTTATAATTTCCACAAAATCCTAAATGGTGTCTTCCCATATAGGATTATAGCATAATTATACTCAATTGAACTAACATTAATAGGTATTTCCTTCTGATGGAAGGAAATATGTATCTAGATCATGATGTTTGATATTGAGGATGATGAATCTATCCTCATGCACATGAGGTGTAGTGACCATGTAGGTCAATAAGTCACATGATTTACAAAGGATATACAACTTCAATTTTTTAGTTTCTTATGTATATGTATTTAATGTATTATAAACTTCTAAAATAGTGTTTTCTAGAATAGTTTATAATGAAATTTTACTTAACTAATCATTTTGTGGTTATCTAGTCAAGTCACTTATTATGATGTTGATAAGTACTATAAAATTTCATGTGAATTGGAAGAAATTTGGTATTGATTAATATAGATTCTCAGTGAGTGTAATCTTAGTATATATTCTATGTTGAAATCATGATCTATAAGGAGCAATTCCTTATAAGGATTCCCATATATGATCTTCCCTTGTTGGACAATGTTGATAGTTTTTACCATTTTAGGTTGATTTTATCAATACCTCCCTTGGAAAGGTTTAATTTTTTGGGATAGGTGGTAAGATCTAGTGACCCATTCATGAAACTTGATTAGAAGAGGTAGGATGGTGACCTAAGAGACCTTAGTTTTGACCCAGACCCGCGTAGTTCAATGTTCATTTAAATCTGGGAAAATTGGTCTGAAAGATGTTAATCCATGATAAAAAAATATTTTTTAGAATCCAATCATTGTTATACAATCAATTTGATATCGATGTAGGGTCCATTATTTGGATTAACTTTTTGGAATGTTGACCTTTTAGATAATGACAAATAAACTATGGTGTTTTGGAATCTATACTAACTTTGACGAGAAAGACTATTTGGGTTCCTATCATAGTCAAATAGTGTTTCCACTACTGATAATGTAGTCAAATATTAGGAATATTTTCATGACTATGATGATTCTAGGTGATATGTGACCAGGGAATTAATCCAGGAATAGGATAGATACATTATTTTGAGGGAGAGTACCACAAGTGATTCTAGAATAATGAATATTAATTTTTTGTTGTATGTTAAGCATATCCATGTGATTGATGACTTAGAAAATCATGATATGGGTGAAAAAAAATTATAATTGTGCATGGTATCATTTAAATCATAAACCAGTAGGTGTCCATATGAGAGCCATGGATAGATGTATTCCTGACAATTCTTGAGAATGGTTTTCCAAGATTTATGGTTAAATAGTGAATATCCTACCATGGTTAGGGAGAGACCAGAAATAAATCGGGTTCCATGACATGGTTTACCTATACTAAGACCTGTAAATGCATTTATGGATGACATTTTATTAGGATTTGGATAATGTCATGTAAGAATATTTACGATAGTTTGGATTGAATAGGGATACACATTAATTTTGATGGAATCATATTGTAATATTATTTATAGATGATCATTATATATATTATCATCTTCCTGAGTTTTCTGAGAAGGAATCAACTTAATGTTAAAATTCATTTCTTATTAAATGTCAATTCTATTTTATTAGAGGATGTACTTGAGGTTATACTCAATGAGTTTTATAAAGTCATTTATTTGTTAGAGAGTGGACCATTAGATGATTGAGGGTGGTGACCCTCATTTCTAGTTGGAATTCACCTTTTACCATGATTCTTTGGACATGGAGTTCAGTTATAAGATGATAAGGGAATTCCTATTGTGTAGAAAAACAGATCTATCATAGTTAAATTTCACGTATGTTTGAGAATGTTATTGATGTTGTTATACTAGAGATTAGATAGTTGAAATAGAACTATTTATGTAGATTCTCTAGTTGGGTTCATTCCTGTTCTTGATCAAACAATGCTTCTGGGGATAAGATAGTTTACTGATGGGATATTATAAGGACTCATGTTTTCTAGATGGGAATTTTCAGAGGATTTTTAATTTTATTTATTTAGATGAATTTAACGAGTGAAATGGTAATTTTCTCAAAAACAATAATTAGTATCATTTATCTAACCACTATGTTGGTCTTATAATTGGATGTTTATCCTAGGATTGGATTTTATAAGAATTATGAACCGTTCGAATTTTTATAGAATACATTATATTTAATTTTTAATTTTTTTAATATTAATTTATTTGAAAAAGTTTATATGTTCATATCATTTGAAAAGTGTTTCTGATTGAGATTCCATCCTTTCCATTGAGTCTATAATTGAGAGTATTTCCAAGGCATGTTATAAACTCAGGTTAGGCATCAAGGGAAGCTAGGGCCCCCTTGTTCTTTTTTTTCATTATAATTTTTTCCATTTCTTTTCATTATCTTCATTTAAAGTAATTTTAGTATTTCATAGAATCCCATGAGGATTAAATCATAGTTTCTTCTAGGAGGATCGTGGTTTCGAGTGATTTTATGGGTTTCCCATTCATCAATCCCAACAAAATGGTGTAATGATTAATGGAAACATGCCATGTGTAATTAATATTTGGAAAAGATGGTCCTTTTAGGAGAACCAAAATGTATTGTGTATACAAGTTTTCCTAAAAATCATTTTTGTGGATTTTCAAAATCCGGTTGATGGGATCTGGTACCCAAACAAACAAGAACAAAACAAAATAGGTTCAGAAAACACACCAATTCAGAATTACAAGTTGTGAATTAGGAATCAACCATGTTGTGGGGGGCTCATACAGATAGATTTTGTATGTTCCCATGGCCAGGTAGAGTACACAACTGGAGCCCATGTGGGTTTAACACCATGTAATGGTATGCAATGAGGTGAAGTACATAGCCAGTCCATGTGAAGTACATGGGTAGGCACCCCATATAGGGGACACACCATGTACATGATGAACACGACAGGTACATGGGCTTTAAAACGACATGTTTGGGTACGGTACATTCCTAGGTGGGTCCATGAGGGTATACATTATGTGTTATGGCTGACACATAGGGTACTCCTCTTTTGTGATACATTTTTTATGCTTTCATTTTTTTATACCTTGACACCTGAGATTATTAATTAGACCTGTGATTAGTATTCATTATAAATATTTGTTCATCTATTTCCATGGTAAATAACATAAGGTTATTTAAGTTATCTTTGGATCCAGTATATAATTTTCCAAAATAGTGATGTTCTTGTTCTAGTAACTGAATCCATTTGTATCTTGAGAGTGAGAGCTTTGAACTGACTTGATCCATGATTTATCTTTCTTGACTGATGATTACATAGATATTCCTTTTATGATGTGTCCCTTATGATATTTTACCTTGTGGACTAGGAAGGCATGATGTTATTTGTTTTTTAGGGTCCCCTATAGGATTCATATACTTATGTTTTGACCTAGAGGATTCCATGTAGGATGTATCTCTCTCTTTTATTTTACCAAATATCCCATATGGGATGCCTTAACTTATATTTTGAATTATGTCATCCCGTGTATGATTCCTCTACCTATTTTCTCATTTGTATGACCCAGAGTCGGATCCATATATTTACATAATATTAGAAGATCCCATTTAGGATTCCACATTTTACCATCACTTATAAGGATACTAAGTAGGATTCCATCATATGTGTGTAGACTTTGAGGATCCCAATTAGGATTAATCATTAGTGTGTTGACATGAAAGGCCAAGTGGGTTCCCTGATGATTGACCAACCTGAGGTATTACATCAGTCCTTGGTATAAATGGTAACATGTGTCCCCATATATTACCTACTAAACATGTAGGCCTAACTGGTTGTTGTAGTAGTTGTGGGTTTATGAATACATCCACCCTCTACATTTTGATTATACGTCCATATGTTTACTACTAATGAAACGATGATTACTAGAGTAGATTCCTAGGGTTTGGATGATGATCCCGATGCAACCCAACATCTATCGCGGGGATGCCCAAATCTATTTCTCATGAACCTTCTTGTTAAATTAGTAGGATCCCCATACATATATCCTAGGATCCATCTTATAAGACATGATTTAATATTTATTATTGGGATTCCAAGAGTTACTAACTAGGATTCAAATATTAATCACATATGAATGATTATTATATTTTCGGGATATCTGGAGGTTTCACATGAGATTTATCTTCATAGCCAATATTGATTATGATATATGAGTATGAAATCCATAATAGTGATACTCATTGATGATTACTCTATAAAAGTGCAAGGGTAATTCCTATATAATCAATATGTGGTTTAGGGATGATGATTACATTGTCTTTGAAATGAACATGGAATCCCTTATTATGATACTAATGGACATTTATGTTCTCCTATGAGATAGGGGAAATCGCAATCTCCTAGATCGAATACCTGACAATGGATTTTGACATGAATTCTATAATCATTATATAATAATGGATGTTCATTATCTAAAAAGAGATAAGGATGATTACACTCTCCAAGATGAGAGACATCATGGTGTGGGCTGATGTCTCGACAAAGATCACTCTTTTTTTCTATGGTTAGGATCATATGGTTTTTCCATGTTCCAATGTCATTACTGCCTACAAACCGAGATGTAGGTCATAGAAATTGAACCAGATTTACATGGGTTTTATGGTATGGTATCCACATCAGTGACCATTTATAGTATGTCTATATACTACATCAAATCATTATTACGGTGTTTGAGGGTGAGTAACTGTTAACCCAATGTTTGGACATTTATCCCCCTATTGTGAAAAAGCTTTCTCAGAGATATTTCAGTAGCTGGACCAAGAAGATATTGTCAATTAGGATTATAGACCAAGAGATTTAATTAATGATATACATCATGAGTGGTATGAAATGTTTCTCAATTCCCTTTCCACGTGATGTACATGTTACCATGATTACTAACCCAAGTATCAACTGATGATGGTTATGTGTTACTTTGATCCCATGACTCATGAATATTAATAATTTTTTGTTTATATTTATATATGGTAATATATATACACACATATAAATAAAAACACAAATTATGGTTCATTACCAAGATAACGTGAATTACAGATATAGGGATTGACTATGGTTTCATTTTATATTATTAATTTATCTCTCTTGTAATTTTTAAACTTGGATGAGAATATTGTATGAGTATGAAATTATGGAAGAATATTTAAGATTCATCAATGTGGTTCCCTAATGAGATAATTTCTCACCCCTATATGTCAACCTCGGTGTGTGTGAAGACCTTAGGTCTTCTTTTCATGTTGGGCCTAGTCGCATTACATATCGGTCTATGGATTGGGTTTACCTGATCGAGTGGAGTCAATCATGTGAATTCTTATTATTGGGATGGATAAAATCAATAGTTTCTTAGAGACTATGGATTTGGTCATGATCATAGATTGTAGTAGAGCCCTATAATTTTTTAGGTAAATTTAAATACTCTGAAAAGTATGATCTTCCTAGTGGGTTCCTACTGTTGAATGTGTGACATGGCTATTAAGACATATATAACGTTTAATTTAGTATTAAATAATATCATATTTTAGTTATTTAATATATAAATGGGATATTTATTTACTACTATATATATTATGTGGTTATTTTACAAATCCTTACTCTGATATTAAGACATCGTCTCTCGACATACATACCCAATTCCCTCACATCTTTTCATAAACCTCTAGAATATGGAGAGATGTTCTTGAGGACTCATAACAAAATTGATCATTGTGCTACCTTATTAGAAAAAGGTCTGAAAAGTAAAATTTTCCAACTATTCATGAGGAGTATTTGAATTTTAGCATTGAGAGGAAATGAAATATTTGGGATATTCAAATTGTATGGGAGTTATTTGATGTCTTCCCTAAGGGAATTCCTAGTATTCCCCTGAACCTTGTTGTTTATATTTTAAGAGAACTCATACATAGTACTATGAATATTTTGAATACTACAAATATAATGGCATGAATAATGATTTCTGGTTTTATGAATAACTCCATGAGATTCTATATAAGTGATTCTATCATCCTAGTGCATCGCCATGGTTTTCACCAACTCATTTTTTTAAGAAGAAAGATGGTTCAAGGTGTATTTTCATTGATTATTAGTAACATAACAAGATCAAAACTAATATTATACTCTATCTATATTGTATTCATGACATATTTTATTAATTACATGGAGATCTATACTATTTAAAGAATGACCATCAATCTGGATATTGTCAACTAAGGGTCAAAAAAATGAATTTACCCACTACAGAAATCCATATGAGGTATGAATATTAATAAATTATTGTAATTCCATTTGGGCTTCGAATAATCATGTTATATTTATGGATTTCATAAAGAGATAATTTAGATATTACCTTAATAATTGTTTTTTGTCTTCATAAAAAATATTATTAGATAATTAAAGAAAAAGGAAGGACATTTATATAATTTTAGAATTGTGTTGATGAACCTAAATTTAAAATGTTTGTATTATTAATTCATTGTTATTTATTCTTACGTTGTAACGTAGCTAACTCACGAAAAGGTATGGACTATTGTTTTTCAACTCTAGGTCATTAGTTTTTCCCTAATAGTATGGACTAATTGTTTCATGGTGTTCATGAGGGAATATGTGTATTGTTCGAAGAATGAATCCCTAGTTATTGGAAAAATATAATAAAAAATGGTTAGCTGAAACAATGATTCCCTGCACGCATGGTTGACCTAACCATGAAGATGTGTGACAAAATGGAGTAAGGGGATGCACTATCCCTCTACAGCTGTGTGAAATGGATGACATGGCCATGTAGGATATATGTCAATTTGGTTATCAAATCCTTTATTGCATGCACATGGTTAGAAAATCGTGGTCATATCCTGTTCAAGGTCCCTCATGAGGCTGTGATTAAGAGCACAGTTGGAGCACAATTTGACATACCGTTCAACCCGACCGTGTAACCCAATCTTGAAGGGTTAATTGTGTATTTTCCAAATAATTATATAATCACCTCACCACACATATTCCTCCCTTATTTTCTAATAGACATTAGATCCTCCTCCTATCCCACGGGACTTCCTCTACCTTTTATAGGTTATTCTATATATACCTCATATAAAATCCATGTCATTCAATATTGGGTACATTGGAACAGTTTAGATGATCCTTACACACCTCATCCTTATTTTTCTTAATTACATTATCCTCTATTTAACTATTTAGGTGTGACCTAAGTTTTTCCATTTTTGAGGAATTTATCTATTTATTCACTATCTATCATAATATCTTAATTCAAGGATAAAAAAGTATATGAGGAGAGCACTACGAACCTATGGTATGTGGTCTATATTCTTTTTTAATGTTTTTGTGACTTTCTATATCATTCAATATTTCTATACATTCAATACAATTATCTATATGCCTATAATTTTTTTAATATGTTATTTTGAATACTTCACCTTATATGGAATGATTATAGTGAGTTGAGAATGAACCTTTGGTTGATCATCTTGACATAATACATCCATTGGGTTTGCTTTATGTTGATAGAATACTCCCCCTCACTTTATACAATGATAATCCATGTTAGAGAAATTCATTATACTCATGATAAATGTGTATGAACTAAATGAAATGATGGGAAATTTCTATAATCCCTTAAACATTATTCATTATGTAGTATGTAATAATTAATTATATTTTTTCTTATTCCATTTTTGTTCTTTTATAACTAATTGAATCAGACAAATTTTAATCACCAATAATTTTTTCCTAGATATATTATTTAATCCTTAGTAATAAATATCTTATGTCAACGTATATAAATGGTTACCTAATTATGTATACCTTAGATAAGATAATCATACATTATAGATAGTCTGTTTAATGAATTGCATGAACACTTTGGGAGATACTAGTTATTTCTATGATGGGATCATTAGGTTTTGTTTTACCTTAAGATGAGTGATACCAGTTACCTAGGATAGACCCTATGGATCATCTCAGTGGAATAATGGTCTTAAAATTAATTATGAGATACTAAAACCCCAATGTGCAATACTATGTGCTGAATAAAAGGTTCTTTTTTTGTTTTCACACCATGTCAAGAGAGACACTTGATACCTCATTCATTGGTCACCTTGGATGGACTACCACTACATTGGATAAATTTATATATTTATATATATAGTTCTCATATAATGATACTTGTGACCAAAATGGATATGATTAGATTGGATTATTTTACATCTACTTATACTATAAATATTGTTTTTTAATTAATAAATGAGAAGATGTAATAATGATTCAATGGATGCGCCTGCCAAGCCAAATAAAATGATTAGGGATATTCCACCTTTTAAGACATTATTCTTGTAGTCTTTATTAACTAATTCCTTAACAATTAGCAATATTGTCTTACACGGTCTATACACTTCAACATAGGTCGAATATGGTATAGTCGAATCGCAGTTCTTGTAGAACCTGACCAGAATTACTTATTGATTTATTTTACTGCTTTTATATATTATCATTAATTCCACACTGTTCAATTTATATACATAAAATTTATTTACATAAACAAAAAATTTGGATCCCTAACTAGTTTATATCACACAGTACTTAAGATTCCATTGGTACACATGCTAATTTCATGATTGTTGTTACAATTGTATGGAACTAATATTATTTATTATGTTATTATTAGGGGATTTATTATAACATGACATGATGATGCGTGGGTGTATAAAATCATGCATCAAACTATGAACCATATGAGACAAATTTCAAGAATTATTCAATTCCATATCTACTTTTTGGTATAAATTTCAAGTATATCATATACATTTTGTCGTTCCTTAAATTTTTTGTGTTCTAGTGTGTTAGTGTTTCCATAGAACGACTTAATTGGTTCAGTTAAATTGACAATATCATTCTAAATAGTGTTTTCTCAAATATATTGATGATGACACCTTAAATAAAAAATTACTCCTTATTACATGAGTTAATTGATGGATTCCAACTGAAAATTATTGAATAATAACATCTATAAATTATTTATGGGTTTTTATTGAATCAAATCTCCATGAATGACTCATTACATTCTTATAGTCGACGTAAATGTTGGATCCCCATTAATTTACATGACAATTTAATTTTATAATGAGTATGGGACCATATATATTTGGAATTGGACATGTAGTGAACTATATTGGAAAATAAATAACCCAACAAATGGGAATTAGATTAAACAAATTAATTTATAATAATGAAAATTTTACCACTGTACAAGGATTCCAAATGAATATTAAAGAATGTTTTTATTTATAACATTAATCTGACACACTATATACTAGAACCAATACTATGTTGTGTGAAACCTTGAGGCTGGCCTGACCTTAGTATTGGATAGTAATATGTGTCTTTATTGAACATTATATGACCTTTTATATCCCCTATACAATGATAAAAAGTTAGTAGGGAGGTGTTTCTCATGTAGAAATTATTGTTACCCATCATTTCATGATATTTACATTATTATAAGTTATTAATCATTACTACAGATTCCCATTGAAATTTTAGAGTTTCTTAAAAATTATTTTATCATATTGTGTGATAAGAATTTGGTGTTTAGAATACTCTATTTTTGGTGTTCCCCTGAGTAACAAGTGATACCTCTTACAGTGCCACATGAGTCACTTAATTTCATTCATCACTTGGGAATTTATGATTTTTATATAGATATATTTTCATATTTGATGATGTCACAGTAGGGTGCTTCCTGACTTAACTCTATCATGGTAGAAAATACCTATGTTTTTTGGTAGCAGCATCGTACCACCTTCTCCCGGGATAGGGGCCATCTAGTTATTGAATCATGGATATAGTAAATGTTTTGTATCTTTGATCATATATATTTTTTTCCATAGAGGAGGGTCTATATCACCACCTTTATGCTACATGACTTCACAAAGTGATGGTGGTATGTTCTTACTATAGCTGGTTAACTTCAGGGTATGGTTTGGGTGGACATCCTGACAACCATTTCAATGAATTTTTTCCATAGATATTGAGAACATACCATGCTTGGGAGTTCATGCATGTACAATAAGTTGAAATAAAAATGAGTGAATATTCATCCCACATCACTAAAATGCAGGGTAATTAACCAAACATTGTTTGGTGACGATCTAACAACTACAATATGAATTGAGGATGAAATTTCATATTTCATCGTATCCTAGGTAAATGTTCTATGACTCATAACATTTTCATCAATAGTGAATCAAACCATCATCACTATGTGAAAGCTAAGAGAATACAATAATGTGAGAACGATTGGTTTAGCCCTATTTTAGGGATGTGGTTTTCCTAGTTGTTATAATTATTGTTTTGATGGTTAACATAGGGGAAGTACCATCCTCATGTCAGTGAATGATAACTATGTGGTGTTCCACAATTTTTTTAGGCTAGGCCGAATTAATACCCAGTGCATGAGGAACACATTGAGTACTGAGATTATGACTTGGTTGGTAACCTCCAGTGTTTCATATAATGTTTACCCCCAATTCCTTGTGAATTGGGATTTATATTGAAACCACTATACATTATTTTATTATAGAATCTATGTTAGTATGGGAGTTGGTATAATTCTGGATGATAATGTTAGGCATGTAGTCCTGGGCAAGGTAGCCTGACATTTTATTTTTTTCACAAGTATATTAGACCAACATTTTGATATTCTGGTTGTATATTAAGACAATGTTTTGGGGCATATCAACATTGTGCATCATATTCCTGAATATTAGATTCTAGGTTCATCAAAAAATTAAATACTATTATAGAAGATATTCCCTTATTTTCTGTTATATCATAAAATATGTGTATCACACTCTTTTATACTGTCAGTGATTAAGGGATGTTTGGTCCTAGTGATAGATTTATCAGGTGACAATATGAATATAAACATGCTTCTAGGATTAATATTAGAAAATTTCCTTTAGCATATGATGTTCCCTTTGAGATAGGTAGGTATAGTTTCATGTGGTGTTTCTTCATCCGTTAGATGTAGAGCTTTGAAATCATCCTTGGTATTGAATATCATATCCCTTATCACACACATATTGATTGAAATCCCTATTGGGTGTTATACACATAACCTAAGGGAAGAACATTTCTTCGTTAGGAAGAAAAGAATATCCATGATAGTTGATATAAACCTCGGATTCATGGTATCAGTAGGGTAAAAACCTCATTATCAGGTATCATTATGATTGATAAGGGAATGAATTTGGTGTAATTCCCTCTTTGGGTGGATTGATTTAGAGAAATCATCCTTTTGGATTTCTCTGGCTCACCTCATGAGAGAGTGGTTGATTTACCCACAAAACTATTTCTTTGTGTGACACTAGTGTTCATACCTCCCTATAGGATGGAATATATAGAGCTCTAGGAACTACAGAAGAAACTAAAATATATAGATGAAATGGTTTTTATTAAACCCAACACTTTTCGACGAGGTTGGCCATTCCTTTTATACATGAAGCAGAATTAGACAATTGGTTTGTTCATATATTACTACTTACTAAACAAACTTATGGTGAATAACCAATATACACTACCTAATTTAGAATACCTCTTTTAATAGATCTACGGAGTTCTAGTTTTTCCCAAGATTGATTTGTTGTTTTCCTACCATCTTGTGTATGTGAGGCCATCAGAAATGCAACATAGAATGTTTTGGAGTGTGTATGGATTTTATGTGTACTTGGTTATGCTGTTCAGCCTAAAAAACCTATGAATTTGTTTATGGAGTTTTTGAATTTTGATTTCCTTCCATATCACTATTCATTTAGTGTGGTCTTCATTGACAAATTATTAGTGTATTGTCACACCCAAAATGAACATTCCGTCTATCTTATTTTCATTTTGAGTATACTGTGAGAGGATCAACGATATACTAATCATAATAAATGACATGGTTTGATTTGTAAGGATATCTAATTGGGTAATATTATATCTATGGTAGGCATGTATGTTGATCGTAAGAAGGTGAGAACAATCGTTCCTTTGGAGAATCGATATAATGTGTTCAAAATAAAACGTTTATTGGAGAAAATCTAGAAATTATGGGTTATTATAATATGATTTTTAATTACTATAATCACCTTTTAGGGTCCATAATAATATGGGTAATAAATAGTTCTGGTATGATTCTTATGATATACGTTTTAGGAGTTGAAATGGATACATACTTCCACACCGATCCTGATTCTTCTAGTCCCAAGAAGTGACTATACTATCTAATGTGATTCCCTCATAATAATGATTAGAGATGTCTCAATGCAGGTTGATTGAGTTGTATTATATTACTCTCACTAAATATGGACTCATTAGTGGAATTAATCTACACACTATATGAATCAGGATATTTTAGTATATGCTTTATGATATTGGAGGAATGTTATATTTGGTGGGTAGATTATTATTTACATGTATCAACAAATTATTCAGAAAACAGCCAGAAATATAGACATGGATTTGAGGCAACATATATTGGTTGAATACACGCAATTATTAAAAATATAGAATTATTATATAGTAGGTATGGGTATGTATGTAGTTGATTCCATGAGCTGAAAGAATCAAACAGGACCCATCATAGAGGCCAGTAGTGGGTGGCAGTTTATGGATGTGTTTTCTAAGATACACCTAGAAGTTCAAAATATATATGGGAACCTTATTTTATCAGTTCTAGAAATTAGATGACCACTTCAAGAATGGGTACATATGAGATAACTTTCCGATTCATAGGGAATCAACCTGTAGGAGATGTCTGTGGTGAGAACCCACCATTTTTATATGTTGTTGATAGGAATGATATCGTAATCTTCCATGGAAATGATTAGGTTATTTTGATATAGATATAGAGTTGATATGGTATTATCATGTCTCTATTTAGGATGTTCAGAGTAGTATTGAAAATATCTATGATAAAATTCTTTGACAGTATTGTTTGATTGATATGAAGAGGCAGATTGTAGGGTTTACCACTATGTACTCCACCAATTAGTAGGTGACACCTATGAATTAATACCATGAATGACTTTTAAAAACACCATATATTACTGAATATAAATTTAATGGAACCAATATTAATTTAATGACCTTATTTCATAGATCCCATGGTGTAAATGATTTAGTTTGGGTGATCTATGACTGGTTGAACATGGTCACACACTCCGTATATATCAGAGATACTATCACTTTTTATGTGATTTTGAGGAAACATATTTTGGGGATAGTGGAACATCATGGTTTTCCTAATTATATTGTGTCAAACTGAGATGCCTACTTTACTTCATGGTCCTGGTAGGGGATTGAAGAAGCACTCGGTTAATAGGTTCTTTTGAGTAGAACATATCACCCTCACACAAATGGGAAGACTTTGTAGACAATATGGGTCCTAGGGGATGTCCATCAGGATTATTTGGATGATTTTTGAGGTGTCTAGGATAATCATATACACCTTGTTGAGTTTTTCTATAATAATTGTTATAAATAAATGATCAGGATGGATCCATATGAGATCATTTATAGTAGGATTCTTCATTCACCTCTGTTATGGTTAGAGGATGATGAAGAAGCACTACAAGGTCATCATCTCATACAATAGTCTTTATTGAATGTTTGGATGATTCAAAATTGAATTTCTAAAATAGAGTCAAGGGAGAATTATTACACTAATCTCCACTATCAACCTATATGTATTTATTTGTGACATCTTATTTTATACTAATGTAACATAGACTGGGTGATAGATGAATTAGAGGACATGTTAATGTATAACCTTACTATGAAAGACCTATATATATTGTGGAGAGAGTCCGAACGATAGGATATAGATTGATGTAACATTAGAGGTACCATTCAATGCATTATTTATTCCACATATGATAGAATCATCATCATTATCCTGACACATATCATTCTTTTTACACTGAGGATATTGAGATTGTGGAAGACATTTCTATTGTGGAGAATCTGATACATATCATTGATCAGAGCATGATGTACCTTCAAATTAGGCATGTTCCACTCATATGGGTTCTATGGAATAACAATTATGTTCAAGAAGATACATGGGAGTGATAATTCTATGTATATGAATTGATTTCAAAACATTTGTTAAATGATGTTTTACCACACTTATAAGGGTAAATTGGGTATGAGTAATATTAAGAGGTGGAGGTTGTAATATTACAGATTATATGGAATGTATGAATCATTGTTTATGAATAAAATTTATTAATTTGGACCTTTTGATGACCACTAATTGAGTTAAGGATGTTAGAAGGGTTTCTATTCATTTTTGGGATCCTTGAGCCCCAGTTTTTGAAAGAACAGACAATGCCACATGGATAAGAGAAATCATGCCCCCAGAAAGCATGGTTTCTCTAACCACGTGAATGTGTGATATAATGCAGTAAGGGGTTAGATGGTCTATCTACAACTATATGTAATGGGAGACACAACCATGATGGATTCAAGTTTATTTGGAAACATACTCCCACATGACATTAACATGGTTGGAAACTATCCAACTATGGCATGCAAGGAACCTCCTTAGGCTGAGGTGATGCACGCAATCCACACATAATATCTAAAATCATTATTCTCAACCATGAACCCCTATATATGATTGGTGGATTGAATATTTTCCCTTAATTAAATAAATACATCACCCCTCTTAATCAACCTTCTTTTCCAATGTAAGTGAGATCCTCCTCTCCTATGTTGTATTCCTTCTCCTCTTCTTGGTTATCTACCTCATCCGTACTCTAAATCCTTAAATTTCGGGTGTGTTGGAATTATTGAGGTATTATATACACTATTATTACTTATTTTTCTTAGTTTTGTTATCATATCTTGTAAAATTTATATGTGACATCATTTTTTTTTATTTTGATGGAATTTTATGATTTATATGATATGCCCCATTCTAGATAGATTTAAGAGATGAAACAGGATATTGATATATCTAATATACAAGGTTTGGATATTTATCTTAATTTAAATAGTTTCATAAATTTCAATACCATGTTTCATTGTTCAATTTGATGGACCTTAATGGTTACACCTCTAATTTTTTAATTTAACATCAATGGAATGATTCATCATGGTCAGAATAACTCTGGTAATTATAGAATCATCATTTTGTAGATCTACATGACCTAAGACATCCCTTGGTTTATTTTGTCTTGATTTTTTAGTCATCCATCATTTATATCTTTTTAAACAACATTTGATAAATTCAATGACCAGATGATAAATGTGGAGGACCTAATGGAAATTATGGAAAATGTGTATTGTACCATAGGACATATTAATAATTCCTTATTCATTTTTTTCATATTCTTTTCCTTATTCCATTGTTTTTCAATTTTGAAAAGAAATGAAATGGAAATTTTTTTAGTAATTTATAAATTTTTTACTTTGATAATTTGGGTAATCTTTAGTATGTCTTTTCTTATGAATATTATGATACAATTTCCCTAAATTAAGGATAACTTGGATGGGATCATCATTATATATAGTTTGTTTTTTAAAAAATTATAAGTAATCTAAGGGAGATACTAGCTATGCTTGGGACATGATCACTATTCATTTTCTACTTTACCACTAGATGAGTGATACCAAATCCTTAAAGCATACCATTTTGATAGGATTAGTGGTGTGTTGTTTTTATCATTCCACGAGAGATTATTATTCCCCTACATGTGATTTGTGGGATATACATATAGGATTGTTCTTATCATTTTCACACCATGCCAAGAGTGATGCACAAGATCTCATTCCTGGTTCCCATTTGATAGATTCACATGAAATTGAATACAAATATATGGGAACATATAAATTTCCACTGAAGAGATACTTATGATCCCTCCATTTTTCTATGGAAGCAATTAGGATACATGTTTATAAATTGTAAATATTTTCTCAAAATTAAAGAATAAAAACTAGTAATATGGATTCATGAGATTCCTCCACCAAGAGAAATCAAGATCTTGGGGATGACCCACCTCTTCATACCTAATTATGGGTGTATTTCTCATCTCATACCTCACCTCTCTACTATGTATGTTACCTTGTATGACACACATATATATTGGGTCAATGAATGTTTAATTGGATGGGTGTTACAAGTGAAACCTAGCTCAAGTACTTATCAATTTATTTTTCATCTTGAATGATAGATCATTATTTTCACACCACTCAATTTATATTTAAAAAATGGATTGGTCTATACAATGTTGGTGGTGAACTACTATGTTTATCTCACATCGTACTTTGTATTCTCATTATACCCATGAAAACTTTATGATTGTATGTACAAATAATGGGAAGCGACTATCATCTGATGCATGATTATATGTAATACGATATAGTATGGGAGAATAAGATTGATCATATTATTAAGATGATATTATTATTTAAAATTTTAAAAACATATATTCTATTTAGCACGTGGTATATGCATGTAACCACTGTTCCCCCGATACTAATTTTGGGATACATACCTGAAATCATGATCATAAAATATTGTATCTATTTATTTTACAACTTCCATGAATTTATTAATATTTCATTGTTTCTTTTTATATACACTATTGTCTATTTTCATCTCATGATTCAATTATATATTGTTACTGGTAATGTTGTTATAGTGGTTGTTTCAACTTTCCAATTTTTACTTCCTCCATTATTTATTAGTTATTGTTTACCATTATGTTGTACTATGATCTCTAATGGGATTTTCTCCTCATAGACACACTGTGAGCCCTCACTAATAGTTAAAAGCCTATGGTGTATGTGTAGGCACACCATAGGTCTTGTGTTCCACCATGTTGGGGCACTTATAACTGGATTCAGGGGAGGGATGCTACATATGTCATATAATCTCAAGATAGGGTATATCAATGGATCAATCAATGATAAAACATACTAATAAATGACTCATCCCAAACACTATAATTAGGATCTGTATTTTTCTTAGGTTGGTTGGATACTAAAAATTCATTGTAATGTATTTATAATGAATTCCTACAACACTAATAAAATGTTACTTTGATTGTGGTTATTTTGTTGTGGAATGATGAATATGAAGATAATTTGAAATAACCAACATAATTTATTTAGTGTGATAATTCTTACTCTACCATACTCAATCCGATGGCCATAAAGCCTTCATTTTTTATTGATTTTGATAATACACCTTTCAAGGGGTGAGGTGGAACCCTCAAAAGTCCCGTAGGCATGAGTATTACATGGCCCGTAGTCCTTAGAGAAATTAATTTTCCCATAGGCTTCAAACATTACATACAACCCAGACTCACTACTTGGAACTGCTTCTCCATAGCATCTTCATCGTGAAATAATCTCTCCACCATCGCATGGATGTTTAGCAAGGCATTCCCTTGCATGCCCAGGCTTGTCCCTCTGGTAGGTTCTATACCCTCTCATTCTTGCAATTTGATTAGCTTCTGCTTTGGTGAAAGCTCCTTGCTCATCCTCCTTGTAGAGCTTGTTACTCATAGGTAATCTGGTTTTCATCTGCACTTTAGCTGGCCCAATTACCTTGAGGTGGCCCGAAGGCCTTACTAACCCAATTTCATGGGTGACCCGAAGACCTTAAAGGACTCGGGGACCAAATTCGTAGCCTGATGGCCAAAATTGGGGATTATTCCCGGCTGCTACAGTGCCAAACAATACCTTCTACAGTTCCCGCTATAGTACCTACTACAGTACTACACAGTGCCTTCTACAATACCTATTGTAGTCTTACTATAGTAATGCTACAATAACTTCTATAGTACCCATAAAATAATGTTTCCGCCTTGATTTGATCCCAGGTCTCCCTGATGCACTTACGGAGACATTACAAATTGGGCTAAGGCTCATGTGCAGTACTACCATACTCTGTATAATGTTTTTTGATCTATATTGATGTGTCAAATAGGGTTCTTGGATGCATCCTTAGGAATAATGACCAGCTTATACCATAATCCAATATCAAATTTTTGGGTCATCATAAAAATTACTTGACTCAAGATTTTGTGATTTGAGAAGTAAATACTTTATTGATGATATGAAGGTATTATCTATATGGTGAATGATGTGATATATATATATATATATCATAATATATTGTATTATATACTTACATAGAAAGTGTTGATTATATGAAATTCAAGATGGTTGGAGTTGATCAAGGATTATTATTTCTCAATAAAATACCACACTATATAGCTAAACAGGGTTGTGAATACACTGAGCTAGAAATATCCTGCAATTTCTTCTATGATGAGGATCGAAAGACATCTAATGTCTATGGATCAAAAGAATGTGGATTTAAAAATCACAAGAAATGTGGATACATCATATTTTTCATAGATTAATGTTGAAAAATCGATTCATACGATGATTGAGAATGTATAATATGATAATATTGAACAATTGAAACGTCATGGAAAATTTCATAGTTTAACCATGATAATTATCGTATGTTTGAATGATGAACTGAGTATATGAATTTTCAATACCATAGCTAAAAGTGTGTCTTTTGGAAGAAGCTCAATGTTCAAAAATTGTAGATCAATCTTGGAATTTTGAACATGTAAATTGATCTAAAAGGATATTCCTAGTTGGGTAACATGTAAATAAATATTATAAAATATATATCCCAATACATAATATTTCAACATGTCAATAATAAATTATATAATTCTAAGTTGACGTTACAATAAATACCCTCATCAGAATGGAAGTTGATAAACCATACCATGAATTTCATCACTAAGATCGCCAAAAAAATTAAAGGGAACAATTCAATATGGGCTATAAGAAATTTCTATATGAAATAGTGAATTATTTTATCCATTAGATAACATCTAACCCTTTATAAACAAAAAAAATTATATATCATGGAATTGTTAATATTACATGGGGCACCAACATCAATAGTTTTAGGTAGGGATCTTATAATTACATCATGTTTTTGGTATAAACATCCACGAGATCGAGATTCATAGTTTTGTATTATTATTATGTGTCATCCCCAAATAGTTTTTTATTCCATGAAAACCATTTACACCCTAGAAGATATGATATGATCTTGTTCTATATATTTCAATGGTGTTTCGGATCAAAACCTTATAATAAAATAATATCATTTAGTCAAGAATTTAGATGGATCCATATAAAGCCCTTTATTTAGAGAATTGTATAACCCTACGTTAATATAATGATTTTAGAGAATGGAATCTATTGAGACCTGATATATATGATGAAATGGTAGATAAGGTAAGATACATTCAGTAGCATGTAAATGCAGGGCATAGTTAAGAGAAAAGTTATGTTCACAATATTCAATGAAATATAGAATTTGTAGTAAATGATAATGTATTTCTATGAATTACATAATGGAAAAAGGTTATGATATTTGACAACAAGCTAAATTTTCTCCCATAAGAAATTTTCCACTTCAATATTTTTGATCGAATATATATTTTAGTTAATTTATTTGGGCTTCCACCTAACCAATCTCACGTTCATGATGAATTCCTCGTATCTCTATTAAGAATGTACAATCATGATGCATCACATGAATTGATATCATAAATTTTACACAAATATCATGTCATTTAATATGTAAAATTACCATTATAAATTTTGGATTATAGGTAGAATGTGCTACGAAACATGACTAATCACCTAGATAATTTTCTTTAATGGAATTAGAAATGTGAAAAATCTGTGTTGGAACATAAGGAAGTAATATGAACAATTTATTATAGTCATTCTGTATCATTGTGATGGAATTTTTGGGTAGAATTAAATTTACGAAAGGTAGAATGTAAAACCATGATTTTTTTATTTATTTTTATTGAATTTTTTGGACATTATTGGTAGCATATGATATATGAAACCCTGATTGAAATTGAAAAATTACATATTATATTTTTTTAATCATGCTATTAAATTGGTTGAGTGAACAAGAATAACCATGTTTTAAAATCACTTATTTTTTTAAATAATGAAAATATATTGATAAATCTGTACTCAATTTTTATTATAATATTTATATTATTTATAAATATCATTATTCATAATTTTTTCATTTTTTGTAAAAAATAAATCTAATTAATTTTTTCAAATTTTAGAAAATTTGTTTGAGAAATTTAAGTTAAATTTAAAAATTATTATTTAAAAATTATCACAGACTGAAAATATTAATCTTTTTAATGTTTTGTAATGAATATTGAAAAATATTTATTTCTATAAAAAACATTTTAATTTTTATAATTTAAAAAGATATATTTTTTAAGATGGTTCTAAGAGATTCATTAGATTAATTATACTATTAATAGTGAAATTTAGGACATTTAAATTAATTTTATGTCTTAATTTGATATAAAAGTGTTAATACTTATGATTTATTATGGGAAACAACAATTAATCATGTTTTGAAGGATCATGTATAAATTAAATGTTCTAATTATGTAAATTTAGTTTTCTAAAATTGATTCCATATTCTGAATCATCCCAGTTAATATTTTTTAATATGTTCCACATAATTATTTTCCATAATGAATAGTAAATAAAACTAATAATTATGAACCTGATTGAGGTTAAGAAATGTTTACATTGGATTAAACCAATATATATTGGTATGTTTTAAAATTACACTTTTCTATGACATATTGTATGGACATATTTCAAACAAAACCTATACCAAATTCAAATCATTGACCATTTGGAACGTTTTTTCTTCTTTATGAATTTAATATATGTTATTATTTTATGATATTCAAATTGAGTTATCTCCGCCACATATAAATGGAAATCCCTACCTTCACTTATTTACAATAATTTGATAAATATAGATCGACCACAGCCTACACAATTCTCATCCCAAGAAAACATCCTTACCTGAATTTAACTAAACCAGTACCTCAAGTCAATTCCCCTAAAGTGCTCTAGTGCACCTCCCAATACTCTAGATGATTCCCATTGAAGTGAGGTACTGTTGTGTGTCTAGGGGGATACTATTCCCTTTTTTCAGAGTTTGTAAATATGAAAAATATCTAAAATTCATCCATAAGTTTTAAATACATAGATTAAAGATGTAATAACTATAAACAAGGATGAAATAGAATTGTTTTGTAGTAATAATTATAATGAAACAAAGCCCCAAAACCCATGTAATTTATAAAAATCCAATACATACTATTCTGATCACATATAGAAGAGTAAATAATAAAACTAAAATAAACATACATGGTTATACAAATATTTCGGATCTATACAACATATTCAGTCTCTCAAGCATATTTGAGAATCTCCATACTAATCAGAAGTTATTCATATTAGAAACCATGCTCATTCATTCATCCATGGACCTTAGACCTATCCTTCATGAATGTTTTATCATCATGAATGAATAACTAATGTTTTATTTTACACTAAGGATTATGTGAATGGGGTGAGAAATACATTTTAATAGGACACCCATAATGGTGAACTTATAATCTGTTGTCATAAGTTCTTGGTCTGAAAATATGCACAGCATTGTTGAGACACAATTTTATGAAAATAAATAATTTTAAAACATAGTTATTATAGGGTCCCCTGAAACCAGGTTTTTGGACATCATAAAAATTAGGTATTAAATTAAATTTCATACAACTCAGAAAATTCATAATTATGTGGATCCAGTGGTATTTAATTCCGATCAACAATACCATATTATTCCAGATCAAAAATTGTTTTCGATAAAGCCATTCCATAGTAGTGGATACACGTACTATCCCTATGATCACCCATACACTCCTCCAATAAATATAGGGTAGTATTAAAGTTAAAAAATTTAACTCTTGTAAAAATAAAACTATTATATTATTTAAAAAAACTGATACCTGAGTACATAATGAAGGGGTCAATGATTAAATTTAATTGACCATAATATTTTTCCATTTTTTATATGATTCTTTTCACTAAATTAATACATGTGAATCCAATTATGTATTTAGGATTATGTAAATTATTTTCCATATCATTCAATAAAATTCATTCCTATATGGGGATCTAAATATAAAAAATGAATTATAATAGATAATTTATAAAGGTTTCATCCAATCCGAACCTGATAAGTATCCTAGGAGTGACATGAGAATAGAATAATCAACCTCAATATGATTTTAATATTAAGAAAATGGGGGATGTTTTCCCACTCATAAATAAAATATATTTAATTACATGTACACAAATATCATCTACCCTATGAGCCCGTCCAAGATATTATATATTTGGAAACCAATTATCACTCAAGGAAAAATTTTCCAAATCCAAGTAATTATGATTGGTAATCATAATAATATTACAACAATGAAAAGACTATGAAGTTGGATATCATGAATTATGTATAAGAATCTTAATCATATAACAGCTCACATTAGGCCCCTCATCTAATTAATAGTAAGTACCACTATATGTCATAAAAGCATTAATATTAAATTATGATATTGTCTAAATAAAACAATGAGGGTGGATGAATACCTAAATATCACAATACTTTCATAGTCTCTTTTTATCAATTTTTTTGTATGAGTTTTATGTCTACATCTAGTAAAATCTCTACACAAACCCAACATATTGTATTCAGTTTTATCAAATACTTGGGAACCCATTGGGTCCCTTAAATTAGAAAAAGTTGTGGCATCCTACCCATGATCAATGAGTTATACCCATAATAAATAAAATCCATTTTGGAATCCTCTATGTTAGATTATATCAAGTGGAATCTCTCTTAGGATACTCAAAAACATAATTGAGGGGGGGAATCCTATATATAATCCTCATAATGTGTAATTTAATGTATTAATCATACAAGTATTCCTCTAGGTTAAAACATATGCAGAGGAATCCTATATTGGAACCTTAGTCACATGCTAATATATAACAGAAATTGGACGTAAATGCATAAAGAGGCAGACCTCAAATGGGGTTGTTTCCTTTGGAAATGATACATAAAAATTAGTCTATAGAGAATTTCAATGGACCATATCATATCAATGTGTCACTAATGTTTAGTTTGATCACCCATGTGATACTTCTTTCATGTCCTCTATCATTCCCTCTAACTAGGGACTATTACATGATAAATTAAAATATTTCCTTGTAAAACCCTTTCCATGCCCATTTAAAATTTCATACAATAAATTGGGTGGTATGAACCCATTTCTCACTTATGTATATAGATGTATTAAATAAGTAGAGGAATAAAATATATATTTAATATAACTCACCCTAAATTTTCTTTCAAGAGCCATCACATATCATCAAGTGTTTTTATAATATGATATATGTGAATAATTTCTTAAAATACACTACTCAGGTGTCAAATTTAAATTGTGGGAATCAATACATGAAGACCCTTAAAATAGTTGTAATGGACAAGTACACAACATGTTTAAACTTGCACATGACTTGTACTCTAAAATACCAACATTGGAGTTTACTCATTTCATGAATGAAACATAAAACACATGTACATGGATTATATCACATGTACAAAGTGTGTAACCTATATAGGGTATCTGACTATATACCTTAGACAGTATAGACATGTTTCATTGATTCGTTGTGCGCTTCTACATGACTTCTACCTTACATGGGTTGTAGATGTGTACCCTACATGGAAATTTTCCCCGACATGAACTATCTAGAAATTTACTTGAGTAAATGGGTGAGTACAACCCCATGACATTAACCCCAGGTACATGACATGTATTTCAAAAAACATTGTCTTCCAATGTTTTCAGCTATATCAAATTGGAAATTCTACAAAGTGTGTACTCCCAAGACGTGGATTTTAATTCTATAAAGTCATATTCCCTAATATGAAAGAACAAATAAAATGTGTTTTGGAACTACACACTATGTTATTGGGATTCCCAGATAGGAATCCACTATAATCAACATAAAACATTTTCTATCCTAAAAATATATATATTGAACATCAGATGGTTCATAAAGTTCATAATAGCGTCATAATACTACTAGGTGTTAAAAATATTTGTACTATGACATATACATTAAAATATCTTAAATTTTGAATGAATCCACTAAATCATCACTTTTTTCCACATTCCGTAATAGCAACAAGATGGTATGGATCCTACCGAGCACCACGGTGACACCTTACTTCCTCTCACCCTATTTATATCTCCCACCCTCCCTCTCCTATCTTGGTTATATAAAAAGAAACCCACTAAGGGAATGTGTATGAATGAATTTTAAAAATGAGAATTTAAATTCTAAATAGAAACAATGAAAAATAATAGATGATGAAAAAGGGGCACAAGCTGGCCCCCAATGCCTAACATGTGTTTATGAATTGACTATGAAAACTGCCATTACTGACTCAACTATGGAGATGGAATATCATTCAAATGTTGTGTTTCAATGATACAACTGAACATATGTGTGAAATTAACTAATATTTAACAAATTAAATATTAACTATTAAATATTCTACAAAGTTTAAAATAGCTAATAATTTCACCAAACTCATATTCTAGGGTAGTCAACTAATTACGGGATCAATATAGTGATCAATAAAAAAATTTCATGTTCTTATATAAGGGGGACCAGATAATGTTACCCCTTATAAGTGTTTGAAATATAATGTTAAAATTTGTACTGGATATCATTATTTATAAAACATAGTTCATCACAACCTCACGACCATAAATATTATTATCCTTGAGAATCCTTTTCGGTAAAAAAACAAATATATCATCCTACGAATTTTCACAACTACACAATCTTGATCCTCTGATTAATAGTATCAAACCATTAACAACTTTCCCCCAAAAATAAAATTCTTACACACTATTAATATAGTACTATAAATAATGATATTATTCTCAGTATTGCCTCATAAAAATACACCATGAAAAAATGGAAACACTCGATCGATTACTAGACAAAAAAATACTGTGTCAAAAAACACATATCCCAAGATTGAAGTAGAAACAAGAAAAAATTACTAATTCCCCATTCTTAAGTATGGTTTTCATTATAGCAACTTAATTCAACTCATCATGTGTTTCACCACCCCATACATACTATATATGCACATTTCTCCATATAGAATACCTTGTAGAACTCATTTATTGCAAATATCATTGAGTTTATTCATCAACTAGGAAAGATATTCAAAATGAAATGAAACTCTACGAATATTTGATTCATTATCAACGTACACTATAGTATTTTAATATATTGGGAATGATAATATATAGACTAGGATTTCAAAATGATTTCATTGATAGTAATGTATATCTGTCCGGAAGGACCCCTCACATAAAACAATTCATTACTTACCTTTAACCAACCCTGGATACAATGTCTCATAAAAATATGTTCCCAAGTTCATTTATAGGTTAATAAAATCAAGGAAAATTATTCAATGTAATTTGGTTCTTGACAATGGAGGGACATTACAAATTTAAACACATCTCCGAGAAAACCATGGTCTAAAAATTAATTTTAAAGAATCGGTCCGTGCATTTGACATGACCAATAATAAAAATTTCAATTTAAATACTACCATGTGAAATATACACATACAATTATTATAGAACTAACCCTCCCTTTATTTTTCCATCACAAGGCTCATCTGGTCAGGATACAGAGATCACAAATCTAATTAATCTTGAATCACCCATTGAACTCATCATAAAAAATGGGAACCATTATTATTCCATAGACTATTACATTACCATATATTATAAAATTATGTTATTTGAAATTAATGAAACAGTCACACAACCAATTTTCAATAGGACTGGGAACTCGAACAATCCTTATCATCAACCTCATTATGGAAACATAGGTACCATAGGTGCTTCAACAAAATCTAGAGGGATCATCATGGTTATATTATAGAAACCCAGAAACTCACATTTGTCTGTATCATATAGAGAATAAAACAAATCTTTCTACATAAAAAGGAATCCATAAAATCGAGAAACCAAAATCATAGGATTCCATTGATCAAACAAACAATCAAACTATGTGTTTCAGAGTTAAAACTAAGGGCATCTTGGACACCAACCTACACCTACTGATTAAGTCTGAAATTAGGGTTACTTATTCAGAACACCTAACCCAAAATTATCTTGTCTTTCTATGGTAAGTTAAGATAACATAGGCTAACTAGGGTAAAAAATATTAATAAAGGATTAATTATTAAATATTTAAATTACATTTTATTGTAGAAAAGACCCCCTCTGTAGTAATAGGAATACCATTTAATTAAAACTAATGAGTATCTCATA
This sequence comes from Viscum album, assembly GCA_963277665.1. Lineage (NCBI taxonomy): Eukaryota > Viridiplantae > Streptophyta > Magnoliopsida > Santalales > Viscaceae > Viscum > Viscum album. Next base: position 671,661,932 of record OY728137.1, on the reverse strand, counting down.
ACTGAGAAATAAATCAAATGGAATTGCCTTCTAAGGATAAGACTGGCAATCCTTCATATTCTCTATGAATCATCATTAAAACTAATACCTAGTGGGTAATGATATCAAGGATAAGATAATCACTTAAGAATCACTTGGAATCTATTTATGTTAATAACCCCATGAGTAACTGGTTTACTATAATTTTTTAGGTGTCAATCAACAACTCAGTTGAAGACCCAACTAGATAATGAAAAATTATGTAATATTAAATAAATTATAATAGAATTATTGATGGAGAAACACCATGTAGGTTTTTATAAATTTTTTGTTAACTAAACTTGAATGGGATAAGACCACAAATGATCTACTAGAAATGGAATCTACATACATATCAAACCTACAAGTGTTATTCCACTTACTGTGTCTAAGGAATGAATCACCATCCTCATGGTAGAATGTATAAATATAGTTCCACATATCCTTCATTTATAAACACACACCCAAACCCTCACACACACAGACATATTCTAGTCTAGTTGGATATAATTAAAAAAATCATCATTGGAAAACAATTTTTTTGGAAAAATATGTTGTTGAAATCAACTTAAGATATAAAATCACACACTAGAAGGCCTATAAAATGTGAAACCTATATAGCAATAAAATAACTATAATGTCACTTTCCAATTCTAAAAATGATTAAAAATGAATCATTGGCCCCTTTTTAATGGTTGATAGACTTAATTAATAATAAAATCCATAACATATGTGAATCTATCAAATAAAAATTCATACCTTACTATAACATAACATATCAAGAATATTAATCCCATAAACATAGAAGAAAATACATCTTACCAGAACATGTGTTGTTGGAACAATAGTTAAATATTCATCAAAATATTTTACACATTCCTAATAATCATATATACTATATTATAAAGTGTAATACATCAGAAAAAGAATAACTCTGATACCACATTAATGGATTCCCACATGGATAAAACTAAATTGATTCCCCATGAAGTCTCTCCATAAGTCATCAAGTGCACCTCCCCATATGGTAGAGGATATCAAATAGAAATGTGGGATATAGGTGTTCCAATGGGGATATTATTCAATATTATTAGAGTAATAAAATAATGGAAATAACCCAATGACATCCATATCACTACATAATCAGAGTGTATAACAAATAATTATAAACAAGGATGAATTAAAAACATGGAATAGTAATAAATGTAATGATGTAATGTATTGATCAACCATATAATATAAATGATTTTTATTTCCCATTTTTTCAATAATATATATATGATAAAATAATGAAAATTAAATAAAAGTACACAAATATATTGAAAACTCTGAGCCATAACACATATCTGGTGTTCAAGAAATTGTATAGATGCTCTAATCCAATCATAAAATTTTTATAAAAGTGTGTCCACATGGTATTGTATACCATGGCCTTAGATATATCTCTAATTCATCCATGATTATCCTAAAATATGACATAAGGACTATATATACATGGATTTTCATGTATAGGTGTTGTTAAATAAATCACATTATGTGACCGCCTATGGTGAACATATAATCTACTACCATATGTAAATTCATATGAAATGTGATCAGACTATCCAAGATACTACTGGGTAAAATAATTAAATTAAAATAATATTTGATACCTAATCCCATGAAACCAATCAATTGAATATCATGGGAATAAAGATTTGAGTTGGATGTTATTCCCTTGAAGCCATGTAAAATTATATCGATACATCAGTCTGTAATCTCGAACAAATATATCTACCATATCCAACCACGAAAATGTCTACATGCAAGACAATCCCAATCATAGGATACATCACCATTCTCTATGTTCACCATTACATTCATCTAATGACTATATAAAAGGATTCTAGGTACAAACTGAAAAACCTAAAAAACTATCACTTATAATTTATACAAAAGTACCTAGGAAGGTACATAACCATAAAATCCATGTATAACGATAATCATACATATTTTTTTCAATATTATTTTGATTTTTTTAATTCATTTCAACCTAATAATCAATGTATCAATCGGGGAATTTATAAATAATTTTCATAATTTTTCAATCCAAGGAGTTTTTACAAGGGATTCCAAACCTAACCCAAGTTGCATAAGGTACAATGTAGAAATAGTGAATCCATAATAACCATATGGGGTATCATAGGAGTAACTTTTGGATAGAATAATAATACATGAGATAACATGAATACAAATATCTCATTGGATGGGTTACCACCTGAAATATAATTTATTGAATACCATGTCTTCAAATTTCATCATGCCTTGACACCTTCCACGGATTCCATATAAAGAATCCAAGAATCTATCAAGGAGTAATAAGACAAATCATGGTAATTATATATCGGAATCCAAATCATATATTTATCAACAAAATGAAAATAATATAGATCCATATAATTACTTCCTGTCATCCATAACATATAAAACCTATCATCATGCCAATCAACCAATTAATATAAAGAAATTATTGCTATTATAGATGATTCAAATTCCATCTATTAAATTCAAAAATAAATGAGTGATGGTGTTCAAATTCATAATCTCACCATTATGTCCATAGAATACTGGTCTTATCGGTTTGGAATGAATTCTAAGGTACCAAACACTACAATATTTACCTAATCCCAATGTACCAATTTATGGTTATTCATATATCAAACCACCCACAGGGTCCCATAAATAAAACATAGGGGAGGAATCCAACTCAGTATCCTCATGGTCCTCCCTATTGAAGGAACCCCACTTGGTATCCTCTATGTCATCACATAAGAATATTAATCCCACATAGGATGAATGAATATAGAATCAATTTGTGGTGTCTAACATGGAATCCATAAACATAGTTGTTAAATGACCACATCCTACATGGGATCATATAGAATGACACATTTTAAGAGGAATATTACAGGGGATTCTCATTGACACACTGGTCGCTAATAACCCATAACTTCATAAGCCTCATGAGAGACCAATAATGTGGTATTTCATCATGTAAAACTATAGATTGACATCATTTTATAAAGAAGGCTCATAGAATATCATAGATCAAGGTCTCAATCTATCTTATCATGTTTTATATCATTCCAACATACTAGGGTCTATAATGAGCCACATTTGAAAATCACAATGGAATATCTTTGTTAAGTACATTAAAATTTTCAAATGATCTATATGAGTGTCTCCTCCCATATCTCACTTATGGGGAATGTTTTATTTATCTAACGGAGGGAACACATACCCATCTGGGCTATCTCTACCAAAATTTCATATCATGAGTTATAAAATAACATCACCTATTATAAAATCATTATTTGTGTTTAATAGTTCTTAAAATGGACTACTCATGTGTCCACTTCCATCTCCAATGAGTAGAAACATGAAAAACAAAGAAAATGTTAGAATGATGATGTACACAGTTTATATACCTTTCCAAGTAACATGTATTCTCAAATCCCTACAGGGGGTTCTACTCCTACTACATATGGAATGTAAAATATTATTACATGGTTTTTATAACATTTACACAACATGTACCCTACTCAGGGCACCTTACTCTATACCTCAAATGGCCTAGATGTCTTTCCTAGACTAATCCTATACATAAAAATAATGTTTTACTTTACATGGGGTGTATAAATGTACCATAAAATGGCTTATGTCCATTCATGGAAATTATTTAAATGTACAAAGCTACATTACTAAAAATTGATAAATGACTTTTAAACATGGTATACGACATGACGTTCCAAAAAAATCATCTTCCCATGTACAAAGCTATATGGATTAGTTCGTCAATATGGAATGTACCCCTTGTATATGGTGTGTACATTAAAAAATTCATCTTCCCTAAGTATTAAGAACACTAGAATTATTCTCCTACACTAAATGTTGTTTTATAATTATTCCAAAAGGTTATACCGTTATAATCAGCTATAAACACCATTTTTGTCAAAAAATCTATTAATATACCCTCTATAGGTCGATAGAATTCATAAATTGTCCATAAATCTAGAATGCTGTAAATATATTGGTGTTTGTGGAATTAACATATGTATTACATATTTTTGGGTGTGATCTTTTAAATACATTTCCTTTTCTAGGTTCTTTAGCTACCGTATAATGATTTAGATACTTAGGATCACTATAGTAGACCCTTTATTATTATATATCTCTCCTTTATTTTTTTCATAGGTTGTGAAATGATGATTTCATGAAATAATTATATTTCCAATTTCCTTTACCCATGTCATTAAAGGATTAAAAGATTATGAAACATGTTTTATTTTCATAGGTTATGATATGATGAATATTTATGATCTTATTTCACACATATACCAGATTTCCATTCTATCAATAGTGGACTAAAAATTACATACCACTAAATATCAATGGGTAATTATTGAAATCTCATGCGATACATAGGACTAGAATGGGGAGTGATTCCTGTTCAGTAATGGAATTTTCACAATATTATTATATTTGGAGTGAACATTGACTACTAAAATGGTCTGGGAATTGAAAAAAATACACTATGATAACATTTAAAATGATCCTTGACTACTAAGGAAATTACTTTATGTTTTTTTGTGTATGACCCAAACTCACGTCTTACGACTATGACATCCTCTATTGGATCATGATTATTGATTACTTTATGAATCATAACTTATGAAAATCCATTTATTATGCCTAGTCTCATGATTATGATATTTTAAATTCATGTTATGGTATTCAAATGGTATTTTTAAGCTCTCATACCCATATTATCATGTTATCATATGTGCTCATTGATATCACCCATGTTTTCAATTAATGATCATTAGTTCCCATAGTTTATTATGTTTCTATTTCGGATTTTATGATCAATGATATTATTTATGATATTTCTAATAAGGGTGTTCATTATAAGGAACTATGTGGTAGATTATGAAATGCAATTAGGATCTGGTTATTTATGATCCCATGTTTTTTAAAATACTAATAAATTATGATCCTCATGAATGTTTTTGTAAAAATAAAAATAAAATTCATCTCAAATGATAAAAAAGTTATGTATAGATATTATGTGTCTCAATATTTTATATGAATTGATATATTTAGTTAAACATTGGTATTTAGTTGAGGGAACATTATTGAGAACCCTGGAAATTAGAATATGTATAGGAAAATATCCATGAATTTTGATAAAGTATGGATGTAAAGATTTTTTAAAATTTTATCCCTATAAAGATACAACTTGTGGATGTGACACTATCACTATTGTACCTAAAGTTAATAACATTAAAAAGAGATCACTATTCATTGAGTTGGTCATATATTGGATGAAAAAATAGGCTTTTATACACACTTGTATTGACACTATGTGGTGATATGTTTTGGAAATTCATAAACTCATTGCTAGAAATTTTTAAGATTTTGAATATATTATAACCCTGAAGAAACTAGGTATGATATATTGATTCATTGATATTACTAAATGTGTCATTGTTTATAAAAATTATAAATTATTTTTTAGGATTTCGATATTCCCCGCTATGATTTTTGTTGCTCAAACAATGATTTTTGGTATATTCAATGGATGGAGACCAAAGAAATCATGATACAGTATATTGTGTTGGGGAATATGGTGATTATTATCAACGAAATGGGATGGTGGCTAGTGTGAAAGAAATTTTCTAATATTCTAATTCAGTTATCATTATATATAAATAAAAACGAAAATCATTACCAACTGTCGGACTCATTAAATAATAGATTCATGTAGTTCCGTAAGATATTGGGTGGTGGAGACCATGGGATAATGAGGGCACAATTTCCTTCTTGTTAGAAATGTGAAAGTAAAAACTGAGTATAATATATCAAAGGACATGGAAAATGTCATATATGAGGAAAATAAGGTCATAATGAAACAAATTACCCTGAAAAATTGAATAGTATGATTGAAAAAAATAATTATTATCCTAGTGATCATGTTATCGTTCATTGTCTTAACTGTGTGGACCCTTAGCATTATCAGAGTCAGTTACCTATTATAAATAAAAACCCTTAATCTAAAGAAGATCTTATATCATGTTGATGTTTTTAATACTACACCTTTTTAAAATCATATTAAATTAAAAATTGAAACCATCTTAGGAATGTATTTTATTTTGTTATATAAATACCACATAAAAATTTCAGTGGCGAGAAGTAAATTTTGATATTGAAAACCTACCATTGATCATCTATCAATTCGATCGTAAATATGAACTTGTAATGGAAATTACAAAAAAAATATTGAGTCTTTATTTATATAAAAATAGGCTGTTTAAGTTAGATGACAGTGGAGAAACTAATCATCAACGATATGCCTAGTGTATAAGAGTTCACTTTGGTTTTTATGGATGAATTTCTTAGAATTCCACCAAAGTATGAATTGGACACTATATTGATTATCATGAACATTATAGGTTCTCTCAAAATATATAAATCTCTAACCCATTATTGAGGACATTGCTGATCAATTTAATGGAGCTCAATAAATATTTCTAGATATAATTTTTATGAATATCATAAATTAGGGTTCCACAGGGTAGATATAACCAATAAAACATTTCATACAATGAGTGATCACTAAGAATATATAGTGATTTCATTTGGTCTTACTAATACACTATCAGTCTTCATGAATTTAATGAATTGAGACACTAAATGCCACCTTGATCTATCTATGGTATTTTTTATAGTTTGTATTCTTATATATTCAAAGACAAAGGATGATCACAAAGATCACTTTGGGATTGTAATGAAGATGCTATGAAATGAGAAATTGAATGAAAAATTACCAATGTGTGAATTTTTTTATAAATAGTTTTATTTATTTTTGGTTATATAACATTAAGAGAGGGTATATCACAATATCTATATGATATGGAGGCTATTTAACATTTCCCTATACAAACCACTATAGATTATATCGATACTTCTCATCATTTTCTTGAAATAATCAATGTTTTTTTTTTAAAATTTATCATGACATTCTAATCATATCAATAATTTAATAAAGAAAGGAACAATGTTCATTTGGATAGAAGAATGTGAGAAAAATATCTATGAATTAAAGATAATGGTATTAATTTCACTTATGATAACATTTTTTTGTTGTGGGTAAGGGTATATGTTCTTTACTGATGCAGAAAAGATTGGAATATGATACAATATCACGTTAATTATTATGGTTATATCATATCTATCATGACAATTGAATGTTCATGAGTAAAGTTACCCAAATCATGATTTTGAATAAGCTCTAGTGAATTTTCCAATGAATATAGAGAATCATTAACATTAAAGGTAATGGTCAGATATATATACAAAGAATAAATGTTTAAATAATATATTTATAAAGAAAGAGTTGAATATGGGGCAATGGGGATATTTGTATATTATTACTGATAATTAATACTCAAAAAATTTCCACCGTATGAAAATGAATGATGTGGAAGATTCTCTGAGATGAATGAATTATTCCATTATATATTTTATGATGATTACATAACATTCATTATTTTAATATATCTAATGGATGGACCATTAAATAAATAAAATTGGAAGAAATGTTATACATCCTAAATTATTATTCAACCATTTATCCATGTGAAGATTATTGATTAAAAAATTGATCAAATTGAACTACATAATATATTTATAAATTTTCAAAATTTTATCCATTATTTCTATGGAATGATAAGATTTAGGAACCACATATTTGTTCCATCCATTCGAAATTTAAATATGGATATATTGGTAGAGGCAAATAGTTCATTATTCCATTTTCAACATTGTAGTATGATGACTTATAGAGATTTGAATGAGGGTTTCTAGAAGGATAATATATAGTGAGGTATTACAGAATATATATATTATTGTTTAGTATAAATACTTTTTAAATAAGGGATATAGAAGTCAAGAGGGTTGTCAAAACCAATTCTCATACTATAATGGAATTAAGAAAACAACCCTATGGATTTTTTCATTGGACTCCCCAAAAGACTAAAGGACATAATGGTATTTGGATTTTAGTTGATTACCTTAAAAAGAGATGAAACTGTACTTATATTATAGATTATTTATAGATTAATAATATTTCTAGAATATATATTTAGGTAGTTCTAATGTTGTAATTAACACTACATTCAACTATATCGGATTTGGATATGAGGCTAACATCGATGTTCTAGATAAGCATTCAGAATGATTTCGATATTGAGTTGAGTTTTATCACTATGTATCATCTTCCTCAAAAAATTTATTCTAAGAGGACCATTTAAACCCTATATATGAAACTGATATATTATTCTATACATTTTATAGGATTATTGGATCAACACATTCTTTTAGGTTAATGTTCATACAATAATGGATTTCAATCAATCTTTCAGATGGGTTCATATAAATCCATATTTTGTATTAAGTTTAAAATGGAAATATGATGGGATGGAGATGGGTAATTAAATATATTGGGACCTCATATATATGATTAAATATAATATAATTTTAGAATAATTCCATATGATATAAAAATATCTTTTTGTCGATGGGAATGTTATACAAGAATTCATCAACATAATATAGAGTTTGAAGTTTGTGAGATGGTGTTTCAATTAATTATGTCATGTAATAAGTTTATGAGAATTTGGAATAATGTAAACATGATCTATAGGTTCATTAGTCCCTTCATTATTCTTGATTGAGTATGGATGATAACTTACTTTTGGGTGTGTCCAACAAACCTCTATGACATTCATGATATTTTCACTATATGTATCCGAAAATGGTACATAATTGTCAATGAAATGTAATGGATTTAAATTTAGTATCACTGTAGTGGGATAATTGATATAAATAATAATCTGTATAAATCATATCAAAATAATATATGGTTCTATAAATAAATACTAATCACTTGGGTAATGCTCACAAGAGTAATCACAAGTTAAAGAAGCCATTTGGAACTAGGAGATGTGTTGAAGAAAAGATATATTAATTTGATTCTAAAAAACTAAAAAAACATCCAAGGAAAAATTCAATTTAAGGGGGTTATAATATACACACAAATAATTTCGAAAACCTGTTTCAAACAAAGTTGATTTATTCAATATCATCTGTTAAACACAACAAAGATTTAAAATTAATCAACATATACTATAAAAATATAATTAGATAATTTATAGTGTAACTCTACAACCCACTTTACCTAGAGTGAGTGAATTATTTTAATACATTGGAAAGATTATAATGAATCTAGTCCCGAAGAACCAATCAGTTTTAAAATCATGCAAAATAGATTACAAACATGAAAATTACTTTACACATTCTAAAATACAACACATCATAAATAATCCTTTTATAATTCCATTGTTCCCCTAGTTTAACCCTACATCTCAATCAAAAAATACTTCTTGGGATTCTGGGAAAATAAAACATATGAAAGGGGTGATATCATATGCGCAGTAGGGGTAAATAATTTAGCGGAAGCTATAAACATTTAAGGCAAGATGTGGAATTAAAGCAAAAGCCTTTTAAACATAGACATAAACATAATATGGAAAAAATAAATCAAACATTTCCATATAAAAATGAACATGAATATTCTACTAGTTCAATAATCACATGTAATAACTAATTTCATAATGAGAGAATGTATAAAGATGGACATCATAACCACATAGTCAAGGCCTTGTGCCAAGAGTACAAATAAATTTTATTTCCACGAATTTGTGCCAAGACACTATTTTGTCTCATGAGACCTACTGATACATCTAGGGGCAATATAGGTCTCCACCAATCACTTACTAAGTCTAATGCATTCCTCATATGAAAAAGGATTAAACATAACACAAATAATTATATTAAAACTAACATACGAAATGTCAGTTCTAAATCCATAAACCATGAATGGTATAAAAAAACACATCCACAGTCAAAAATATCAACAAACCTCAAATTCAATATTGAATATTTGAATCATAAATAATCAGCTTCTAACAAGTTTAAAATCCATCAAAGGTTGTTGACATAGAAGAAAATGATCGGTACAATGCTTTGAGAGAAATACCATTTTTACATGAAATCGTTTAAAAGTCTAATAATTTATAAAGGAAGTCATTAAATGAGATATTTGAATAAACTTTTCCTATTCCACATTGAAAATTTTGAAAATAATTATTATTTCAAAACATTCATGTCCATATATATTATTCCTTCAAATCATTTTGAAAACAAAGACATTAATTACAATTGTTTAGAAAGATAATTCTTTTAAACATATTAAATGGTGATATAGTTAAATATAACCTGCCGTAAAACCTTAAAAGATTCTTTTTGAAACAAATTTTATGAAATTTGGGTATCTATATTTAGTAATTCCAAATAAATACTTACACATATACATTCTCAGATAATAATGAGATTGAGGAAATAACCCTTACCTTGCACATTACTTTGGTTGAGGGTACATTTAACTTCCTGTATAATGAACATAGTATGTTATTAAATTATACCAAAACCATATTCATATTTACTATATCATACATGATTCATTTAAGACTGTATACTAGCCATTTAATAATGATTTTCACGTCAATATAACATTTCAGTTAATAATCACTTTCATTATCATACGTGTTTTAAATTTGTCATTCATGATCGTATCTTTTAGATAATGATTTAAATAATTCGAGAATATTAAATATGATTTATATATAATATATGTTAAGAGTATAAATATGTATAATATATAGTTATATGAAATCAAAAACACTATTTATGGATATGGTAGGTTGTACGTATGCATACTCGCTATTTATGATTTCATATCGTATTGAATAGAAGTAAATGTGATATATATATTTATATATTTAATTTATAATTATTAATGTCATATATTACATAATTATTAATAAATTATTCTTATAATCATCATTTAATGGTGAATGTGGAAATTAATCTCATCATGTCGTGGAGATGGTAATCCGTACGTACGCACGAGCAACTATATCATTTTATTAATGGTGAAATAGTATGTAATTGGATGGTATATCATATATAAATAATAATTAACATGTAATATTTATTATTTAAATCACTTATACTCATTATTATACCCATCCAAATAATGATGTTTTTGAATAACAAACTACATCACGACGTGGAGATAGTAACCTATACGTACGCACATGTGGGGACATTTTTATTTATAGGATGGATAGAATAATGAATATGGTTTTAATATATTTGAAATAAAATTAAAGTATATATATGGTACCAGAGGGATCATTTTGGTATGGAAAAAACCAAGAAAGTGGAAGTGGAAGAAGAAATGAACTTGAAAGAGGGTGGTGAAATCATTACATCTTCTTCAGGTGTTTCATTTTGATTTGAAAAATAGGGATCTTTAAGTTGGATTTCATCTCAAGGTAATTCTTTTAGGATTAGTTGAGGGATGTTTGGAGGAGATTTGGGTAGGGTTTGGCCAAGCCAAATGGATTTTGAGGTGTGAATTCGAGAGAATAGGAAGTTCCCTTTTATAAGAGAGGTAAGGGTCACTTTTGGAAAAGTTTAAAATATTATTTTATTATAAAATCATTTTTCAGTTTCTAATGCGTCAAAATATATATATTTTGAAGCTATGGTGTGGATGGGTCAAAATAATCTCAACCAATAGGTTTTATTCATTTTTAGTTCAACATAATAACCTTATCTTTTAGAGTTAACTATTAGTTAAATAGTTTAACTGTTACCATGTTTTCTTGTATTCTTATACTATATGGTCAATAAACATACTCTAAACATCCAAGAGAACCTCAAGTGGCTCATTAATGACATAGATAATATTATTTAATCCACTTGGATGAACAATAGATTTTTCAAAATATTATATAATTTAATATTATATTATTTAAAAAACACATTTATGTCAATTTCGACAATATTTGGTATTTTTTTAAGTAATAACAATTTTATCAATTCGAAAAAATTAATATAATCATACCCAAAATGTCATATTAATGAAGAAAATTATTTTAATGCCTCAAAAGTATGAATTTACATTTATTTTGATATTTATAATATCAATTATTTTAATCATTCATTAATAAGGTAATTATTGCCTCATCATTGTGTCATAATTAAATTTAATTAATTAATTTCTAAAAATAATAAATAAAATATCATTATTATTGAAATAGTTTCAGAATTCTAATGAATATTTATAGTCGAATTTATCTTATTTGAAACCCTATATTAAATATGTTTTGTTTATTAAACTTTGAATTTAACACTTTTAACTCTTCTTTATATAAAATAATAATAAATGTCCTAATCTAATCCAAGTGGACCTAAATGATCATAAATTATTCTTAAGTATGTTTTGGGTCGAATTACAATTATCCAATTGAAGAAGGACATGTTTTTGGGTAATTGTAATAATACTTTTAACTTTAATAAATTTATTTACCTTTTATCGTGGTAAATAAAATTAAAAAGATACTACTCACCAAAATATATTTTCATATTATTGAACCACATTTTACTTACTGATATCAATAGTGTGTCTCTGAATTTTGAAATTAAATTCACAAAAGCGGTAAAATTATGTTTTCTGCATATTTGTTTACATGCCAAGAAGGTGGGTAAAAGTTGTTAAAAAAATCAATGAAATTTTATTCTACTAATTTTATTATATAATTAATCCAATTAATTAAATTGAAATAATATATTTTTTATTTATCAATTTTGACTATAAATAATTTTTAATAAAATAAATAAATATTTAAATAAAATGTCAGTCTTAATCAAAAACACAGTGGTATTCACTATTTATCAAAAATTGAATCTTTTCAGAAAAATATCAAAAATTAACCTGAAGATAATTTCGGTATTTTGAATTAAAAAATTGATTCAATATTACAAAAGTTAAAAACATACATGTTGTATTAATTAATTTAAAATTATTTCTCATTGTCAAACCAAATGAGCGAATTTTTTAAAAACTATCAAAAAATTGATATGTGTTTATGTCAAATATAATTGTAAAATTACTTATAATAACCTAAATTGTATTAAATTATAAAAATATAATTTAAATATATTTCAAAACAATTAAAATTTATATTTTAACAATATAAATTATTTTTATTAAAAAGTTGTTTTCAATTAAAATTTAGTATTTTTAATTATTCACCAATATATTAAATTTCAAATATTTGTTTTTAAAAAGGGTTCTCCATTAAATGGTAGTAAAATATCATTTTTGGAAAATTCTTCTTTTATATGAAAAAGTGAATTTGTTCTTATATTATGTATATGAAACACATAATATGGATTATAAAATTTTATAGAGTATATAAAATTGGAAATTTTGTAATTGATATTTATAACCACTATTTGAATGGTGAGTCGTGGTGCGCTCAAACTCTGTGATGTGTGTAGCACAAGTTATTATATTACTTTGAAGAAATAACATACTATGAAATATTGGGGTGTTACATTCTCCCCTCCTTCATTAAATTGCATCCTTTAAATTTGAAATTGTTATTTGAAAATAAAATGTTAAAAATAGAAAATATATCTTTATGGAAAACCCAGATCAGAAATTGAGTTAATAAAATTTAGTCTTAAAAAGAGGAAAAGGGAAATGAAAAATTCACCACCAAATTATTATTTCAATCGAGAGATCATTGGTGGAAATTAGAGACACGTAATTGGAGGGAAAATGTAAATATTTATATGGAGTGATTGAGGTCATCAATCACAAAAAATTTTAAAATAGAGGCCCTCAAAGCCATAAATCTACGATGATTTAAAATATAATAGGTTCAACAAAACATTAGGCATTAGCATAAAACATTTCAATTTTTATGATCCCTTAGCTAAATTTTAATAATTAATTTATTCATTGAATAATAGGAAGGAAGAATAATATACATAACATGTATAGTTTCACACTTCAATAATGTCCAACCAAAATATCATCTTTCACTCCAAAAGATAATAGAATTTAAAATTATTTTATTTATCCTATTTGTGTATGGTTCAAAAATAATAAATTTATAATTAATTTGTCATGCTATTTAAAATAACTACATTGTAAAAAACTGGGACATCACATAGGCCAGTGGTATGTGATGCACCATTTTTTCTTTTCGGTTATGGGTTCAAGTATTACGGCCTTGCCAGACGCGACAGGTTGTTGCCCGACATCCAGGTTGTCCTTTTTATGAAAATCCAAAAAAACTATTAGTAAATGTTTTTACCTTAAAAAATAGAATCCAATGTCCAAATTAATTCATTCCAAACCTTAGAATTATCCAAAAATACATTTTTCAAACTCACAGTCCAATGTTTATAAAGAAGGTAAACATAATGAAGATCTATTTTTCCTCGTAATAACATGTGAATTACTTCATCATGTATTCTTTTAAAACATTGTTACACCCTAAATTACCATAAAACATTAAAATAATGTATATACTCATTATATTCTTAAATTTTGAAAACTTTTACAATAATGGAATAAAAAAAATTAATTAGTATCAAAGTAGTCAATAATATCATATATAGATTATCCAAATCAGTCATATCTTATTTCGAAATACTTACTTCAATATCAGAACCATACTAAGGTTTATCATTACTTGGACCACATATTTTCCAAAACATATAACTTGATATTTCATCATATTTCATAGAACCATATAATCTAAAATCTTTAATGAATTTGTATTGCATTACAATTCTTATTTATTTCCATAATCCATATAGCTAGTACATCATTGATATGAAAATAAAATGAAATAATTATTTAATAACAACATAATAATACTATTCATTTCTCTTCATTTGTGGTTGTACCATAACTTCATTATTATCCATTATAATCATTTGAGGCATACTCTGATGATTTGTACATTGATTCGTGTAGTGTTTCAACTCCTTACAAATGAATCATTTTATATTCAAAACCTTTTTCTTACCCTTCAAATCAAGTAAATGGTGTACTTTTTCTCTAATATTATAAAAAACTCGCATTACCTTCAACAATTTACCAAGGCAATTCTTTCAACAATTATCAAATATAGGAAAATTCATCTTTCCCTTATTTCCTTTATCCATCATTCTCTATAAAATCCTTTTATTCTCTGGCTTCCCATCAATGCCATATGGCTCATAGAATTCATTACTTATCTTATTATCACATGATATGATTTCTTCATATGATGAGAATACTTGGGAGATTATTTCCCTTCAAAATGTTGCATTAAGACCATGAAATATACGATTCTTCTTACTCATTGGATCATATATATTTTTGCAGTTCTCCTTCATTCTACTGGGTAAAATTTCTAAACAATGGCATACACTAGGTTAGTTTATGAATCGCAGCAAGGCCCATTGTCATGCACCCGATCCAGTTCTAGACTATCTCAAAGTGGTGTTTTCGGGTTTTACCCCTAGACATATCAATGCCAGATCCACCTCTACATTATTGTATCTAGAAAGGGGTATATTGCTTGGAAAACCCACAAAATCTCTACATTACCAAAAATCTAGGAAGTTCTTCTACATTAATCTTCAAGGTCAATCTTAGGGAAGTGTTATCTAATTAGAGTTTTTCAAATACTAGTTTCCATGGTTTTTACTAAACTTCCTAAGATACCCACTATAACTCCCCGACCATAGTTACCCAGATTCGGTACATTATTTTAATATATTGTCTTTATTACAAGGATTCATGTCCCGAAAGACCGATCAGTTTAGCATTCTTGGAAAATAAATTACATACATGAACGTTAAATTACCCTTTATAACATACAACCCATCATAAATAATCCTTTGGGAATTACATTGTTCCCTTAGATTAACCATGAATCTAAATCATAAAACACTTCTTTGGATCTTGGGAAAATAAAACACAAAAATTGGGTGAGCACATATTCTCAGTAAGAGTAAATAATATAGTGGAATCTATAAACTTTTAAGGTAATAAGTGGAATAAAAACAACAACATTTATAAAAAAACGTGAACATAATATGGAAAATATAAATCAAATATTAAAATATAACGATGAACATGGATATTCTACTCATCGAAAAATCACATGTAATAACTAACTTAATAATGTGGGAATGTGTAATTCCGGACATCATAACCACATAGTCAATGCCACGTTTCAATAATAAAAATAATTTTTTTTCAAAGGCCTTGTGCCAAGTCACTAGTTTGTCTCATGAGACCTATCAATGAATCAAAGATCTATAAAGAGCTCCACCTACAACTTACTATGTCCAATGAATTCATCGTAATAATAGTTTTAAACATAACATAGACATTCATATTAAAACTAGCATACCAAATGTCAATTCTTTATCTAAAAATCATGAATGTTATAAAAATAACACAATTAAAAAATAACATATCACAAAACCTTCAATACAATATAGAATATTTGTATCTTAATCAATCAACATCAAACAAGATTAAAATCCATCAAAGGATGTTGACATAGATGAAAATGCTCAGTCAAATTCTTTGGGAGAAATACACATTTTTCATGAAATCATTTAAAAAAACCAAAATTTATAAAAGAATTTATTTAAATATATTTTTGAGTCAAAGTATCAAATACCACTTTGAATCACGTGAAAATAAGTATAATTTCAAAACATTCATTTCCATTAAAATAAATCCTTAAAATTATTTTGAAAACATGGACATTAATTAATATTTTTTAGAAGGATAAAGATTTTGAACATTTAAATTGACGATCTTGTTAAAGAGACCCTCAAATAATACCATAAAATATTCAATTTGAAATCATTTTTATGAAATACGGGTATTGATGATAAGTATTTTCCAATAAATACTTACACATATACAATCTGAGATATTAATGAGTTTGAGGAAACAACCCTTACCTTGAGCATTCCTTTGGTCGAGGGTATGTTTAACCTCTTATATAATGACCATAGTATGTTATTATATTATACCATAACTATATTTATATTTTTTAAATCATTACTGATTCATTTATGACTTAATAATACCAATTTAATAATGATTTCCATGATAAATTATCATTTTTTGTAATAATAGATTTCTTATTGTACGTATTTTAACTTGTTATTCTTGATCGTATCACTTAGATCATGATTTAAATTCGTCCCGAATATAAAACTTTATTTATATATAACATATATTTAGAATAATAATATGTATAATATATATAGATATGAAATTGAAAACACCATTTATGGAGACGGTAGGCCGTACGTACGCATAGACATTGTTTATGTTTTCATATCTTATTGAATGGAAGTAATTGATTGAGATAAATGTAAATATATATATATATATATATATATCCAGTAGAATTATTAGGTCATATATTACCTAATTATTAATAATATGTATTTTTATAAGCATCGTTTAATTGTGAACGTGGTAATGAATCTCATCGTGTCGTGGAGACGGAAATCTATACATATGCATGAGAGACAATATCATTATATTGATGTTGAAATCGTATGAAATTGGATGGTATATCATATATAAAGAATCATTAACATGTTATATTTATTATTTACATCAGTTATACTCATTATTATACCCATTAAAATAATGAAGTGTTTGAATAACACACTACACCACGACGTGGAGACGGTAATCCGTACGTACGCATGTGTGGTGACATTGTCATTTATAGGATGGATAGAATAATGGATATGGTTGTACCATATTTATAATAACATAAAATTATGTAGAATGAACTGGAGTTATTATTTTGGTATGGAAACAACAAAGAAAGAGGAAGTGGAAGAGGAAAATAACATGATAGAGGTTGGTGAAATTATTACCTTTTATTCGGGTGTTTCCTTATGATTTGAAAAAAGGGATCCTTAGGATGGCTTTTTGATCAAGGTAATTCCTGTAGGTTGAACTGGGGGGTTTTGGGAGTAGATTTATCTAGGGGTTGGCCAATCCAAATGGCTTTGGATGTGGGAATTTGAGTGATTTTGAAGTTCCCTTTTATAATAGAGGTGTGGTTCACTTTAGGAAACATTTAAAATATTATTTTATTATAAAATAATTTTCGGTTTCTAATGGATAAAATATTATTTATGTACAATATAATGTGGGTATGGGTCAAAAGCCTCTAAAAAGGTTTTAGACATGTTTAGGTCACCATATTAAACTAATCTTTTAGATTTAACAATTAGTTAAATAGTTTAACTTTTACTGTGTCTTATTTTATTCTTAGAATATATGGTTAATAAAAATATTTTATTCTTCCATGTTAACCTCAAGTGGTTCATTAATGACATATATAATAGTATTTATAACCTTGGTACCATCCTTATATTTTTAGAAAT
Organism: Viscum album; assembly: GCA_963277665.1. NCBI lineage: Eukaryota > Viridiplantae > Streptophyta > Magnoliopsida > Santalales > Viscaceae > Viscum > Viscum album. Next base: position 671,643,461 of record OY728137.1, on the reverse strand, counting down.
ATTATACAATTTAATAATATAATATTTTTTTTCAAAACTCATTTATGTCAATTTTGACATTATTTGGTATATAGTTTTTGTAAAAGTCATTAAAACCTTATAGCATCGAATTTTTTATAATTGAATCCCTAACATGTCATAATAACCTATAAAATTAGTTTAATGCATCGAGAGTATGAATTTACATTAATATTGATATTTAAAATATCAATTATTTTAACATTCCATTAATAAGGTAATTACTGGATCATCGTTGTGTCATAAATAAATTTAATTATATAACGCCTAAAAATTATAAACAAAACAAAATTATGTAGTAAGTATTTTTAGATTTATAATGAATATTTATTTTCGAATTTATCATATGTGTATCCCAATATTAAAAATGGTTTAGTTATTAAACATTGAATATAACACTTTTAACTCGTCTTTAATAAAATAATAATAAATGTACTAATATAATCCAAGTGGACCAAAAGGATCATAAATTATTCTTAAGGTTTTTTAGGTTCTAATTACACTTATTTAATAGAATAAGGACATGTGTTGAGGTAATTTTAATATTATTTTTACTTGTAATCACATTATTTACTTTTTACTATGGTAAATAAAAGTAAAAAGTTACTATTCTCCAAAAACTATTTCCATATCATTAAATGAATTTTTAATTAATTATATAAACCTTGTCTCTCGGATTTTTGAAATTTAATTCACAGAAGTGGTAAAATTATTTTTCATGCAAATTTGCTAATTTGGCTAGAAGGTGGGTAAATGACATTAAAAGAAATTCAATTAAATTTTATACACAAAATTTTATTATAAAATGAATCCAATTAATTAAATTGAACAAATATAGGTATTATTTATCAATTTTGACTTTAAATAAATTTAAATAAAATAAATAATTTTTTTAATAATTTTTTTAAAAACGTAGTGTTTTTAACTATTCATAAAAAAATGGATGTTCTTAGAAAAATATCAAAACGTCACCCTAATATAATTTTGATATACCAAATAAAAATTGAATTATATTTGACTAAATTGAAAACATAGGAGTTAAATTAATTAATTTAAAATTAATTCCCATTGTCAAAACCAAAGAGCGGATTTTTTTAAATCTATCAAAAGATTTACTAGTTTTAATGTCAAATTTAAATGTGAAATTACATATAATGACCTAAAAAGTATTAAACGATAAAACTATAGTCAAATTATACATAAAAAATAATCAAATCTATAATTTAACTCTATTGATTATTTTGATTAAAAAAGATGTTTTCAATTAAAATTTAGTATTTTTCACTATTCATCAAAATATGAAAGTTATCGAAAAACTACCAAAAATTTCTCCAAACAAAATTTTTATGTCCATCTTCTAAATAAGAATTTAATTAAATTAAATTTAATAAATAAAAGTGTAAAATATTTCTTATAAAAATGGTTCTTCATTAAAAGGTGGTAAAATTGCATTTTTTTTAAAAATAGTTGTTTTATCCGAAAAAAATGAATTTGTTATTATATTATGTCTATGAAAAACATAATATGGATTAAAAAATTTTATATAGTATATAAAAATTAGAAATTCAGTTAATACTATTCATAACTGCTTTTTGAACAGTGAGTCGTAGTGTGCTCGAACTCGGTGTTGTGTGTAGCACAAGTTTTCATATTACTTTAAAGAGATAATGTACTATGAAATATTGGGTTATTACTGATATATATTACCTAACATATTAACTAATATATTTTTTATGACTAACTAAATAATTATGATATTTTTTTTTCACATGTATAAAATAAATTCATTGGTTATTAATTTTTTATCAATTAAAGTAAAAATTCATTTGAATCCAAATATATATATTTTTGAAGAAAACTATTTTTAGGTGAGAAATGTGTTACTGAAATAATAAATTAAATTAATCACTATTTTCTATTGATTTTAATTTATTCCATATATTACAATAAGTAATATTTATTATCCTTCATCTATAATTTTATCAGGGTATGGGATAAAAATAAATCATGTTTTATCATTAAAAATTGAATTTTTTTAAAAGTAATTTCATTATATTTTAGGGATTTAGTTAATTATTTAAAACAAAATCTTTAGAAATTTTTTTTGAGATAATAATATTATGTTTTTAAATCATAATGTAAAATTTATCATATATTATGTTGATATGAATTATCAAAAAAATTAATTATTCAATGGATATTGAAAAATAGTGATTTTATTTAATTAACTTTTAATGTAAATAATTTAGAACGTATTATTTTTAAAAATAAATAGTTTAAAACAAAATTTAGTTATATTATATTATTATTAATGAAATTTAGGTGATTTTTGAAAATTTTAGATGAAATTTTGAGATTAATATAATTAATATTTACAAAAAAAATTCATTATAAATATACTTTTGCATCGTGTCTGTGGGATTGATTTTATGATTATTTCAAAAACACTTATAAATTTAATATGATTAAATGTATTATATTTATAATAATAATAATTAATATTATTTAAGAATATATTTATATTTTTTTAAAATGAATAACCAAAACAACAAAAATTAATTACCATAGTTAAGGTGAAAAAAGATTTACGGCGGATTAAAATAAATACATAGGGATAAAATTGACTTAAAAAAGTATAATTTCAATTTTATGATAAACAATTTATCTTATATTATTTGAGTATTAGTAATGGTCAATTTTTGAGCCTTATATAAAATAAAATATTATGTCCTTGTTGTAAGAGATTGAATAATTACAAGTTTGACACTCACCTCATTTATAAAAGGGAACATCCCTTTTAATTTTAATTAAAAATAAAAATCCATTTTCATGCTACAATACATTCCCATATAACATCCATACATCCCTAATGATTACCTATATCACCATTTTTTAACACGAAGTCATTCTACTAACACATTAGTTATAAAACAAATGATATTATCTGAAGAAGATGTATCATTATTAAATGTGTAGTTTTGTTCTATTTCTTATCCCAACACCAAAAAATATTTTTAAAATATATTAAAAAAATAATACAACTGTATCCAATATAATTATATTTTATTTTTTAAATTTAATCAAATACACTAATCTCCCCTCCCATCAACTAGAAAATGAAACTGTTGATTTTGTGTATAGAGGACTCCCACCTCCGGAAGCAATGTAATTAATTTTCCAACACTACCTCATCCAATTTTAATTTTTTTTATTAAGAGCAACCACTTTTAAGGGGAAAGTGGTAACCCTCACAATTAACCAGTTTTAGTACCAAAGGATACGACAGATCTATTAAAGGAAAGAGTGAGTTGTTTGGAATCGTTATCCCTGAACAAAACCCAAGGAATATCGCTTACCTTCGTGTTGGGGAAATCTTTCAAGGTGCCCACAATAAGAGGAGACATTTTGTACCAAGATTTCTTGTACTCCTATTTACTAATATTCCCCATGTTGGAGCCTCATAGCAGGATGTGCGCCAACTTATCAGCCCACTCGTCTTGCTCCATTGTAGTGGACACCTGGATCGGTCTGCTGTTCTTCAAAGCTTTGAGATCCAAAGATCCCTCCATCATTTCCTCATCTGAATGCATGATTACATCCCTATGTTCCAGCACAGAGACCATTTGTCGATGTGAGTAATCTTTAGAACTACCTTCGTTTTGTTGCTCCCGACCCCTGAACTCCACACCTGAAGAAGAGTCTAGACGATCAGCCTCAGAGCATGACAGAACCAAGTCCTTGGAGATGGCGACCACCTCCTATTGGACAAGGTCTTTGGAGTCAGTCTTGGTTGGGATACCATCCTTAGTGGAGGCCTTCGTGGAAAACTTGCTGTTACTAGCGGATGTAGTAATAATAGGGCTAGGGATGTTGGAGTAATCCTTCCTTCTACATGACCTCCGGTTGTTCAAAATGAAACCATCTGAGTCAATAACATTGTTCTTTCCCTTACACATAGAGGATCTAAAATAATCCTCCTCTATGACCAGTTCCTTGGGCGCATCACAGTCCAAAGCCTCGACCATTTCTTCTTGATATGTTTCCTCCTCATCCAATAAGTCCTGACCGTAATCCACCCCTACAGATTCCTCTTAGTTAGGGCCCTGTTCTACACCTAGCACTGCATACCAGTTTTGGGAGGCCCTGATTGGCCCCCTGCTAACAGCTTCTCAGTATAAGAGTATGTTTGAGGGGCTGGCTTTGACTTGGCTAGGACTCCCTGCTTCCAAGTCCACGACCCATAAAATGGTTGGGACTAACTTTTAATGCCAGGTGATGAAAGCCCTCATTGGAACCAAGACTCTTGATATCGTCCTTCAGACCAGCAACAGCAGTAGGCTTTGGAGAAGCCTCCTATAAAACTTGTGGAGAAACCCGGGAGGCCTCACTCACGGACTGCTCAGCCCTTTGGTTGTCTTGACCCATAGCCATAAGAAAGGGCCCCGCCTCTTGCTCATCTTTGTACCCTTGCATGTAGTCACGCGAGCTACTTGTACCCAGATCATGGCGCAACCGATTAAAAATCTCTGAAACAAGTGGCCGGAATGCCTCTGGACCACAATCCTTGGGTGTGCCTGAAGAGAACCCCTGGACTGCGCCCACTAGGCCCTGCCTGGGTTGGTCCTCCTCCAAGGATGTAGTATCCCCCTTATCCTGGATAACCGGAGGACCCTCCATATTGGCTTACCCTACAACAGTCTCCTTCGAAACGTGCCCACCAGACTATCCCGTGGGATCAACCTCATCCGATACTGGAGCCTTCTTCCGGCAATCGAGAAAGCAGTGCCCCTGTCTATTGTAGCAAGAGAAAAACATGGTCCATGATTCGTAGAGAATCGATTGAAAATACCTATACTCCCCCTCAATCACAATCCACACTACTTCTAGAGGGGTCCGAGAGATATCCATTTCGACACATAACCATGCCATGATCGGATTCTCCAGGGAGGAAGTCTACTGATCAGCATAGAGAAACCTACCTATGGAGTTACCTATCAAAGGTAGAAGCACTGGATTTTGGAAAGGTAGTGGAAGTCCGGGAAGTTGAATCCAAATAGCTATTGTAGAAGGGTCACACTGCATATGGAGATCGAATGACCAGCATAGCAGATGAAAATGTAATCCACGATCAGATCTTCCATGTTGAGACCACGCCCGCATGAGGTCTTCCTCGCACGAGAAGCTGAGAAGAATCTGTCGAGGCCCAAGAAATCCGAAAACCACACACTGAGCTAATCCCCATTCCTCATCCACAAGCCTTCCAAACAACTCAACCAATGGGAGACGCCAAACTAACCGAGCCACCAGAGACGAAGAGAGAAGCATGGAAGTTGCGTTGAACTCCTACAGAGAAATTGGTACCATGGGTTGTCCTTGGAGAACCCCCGGAACCTTTGGGGAAACAGAAATGGTAGGAAAGAAGGACTGCTCCATAGCTGGGGGAACAATACAGACTCCATACCTCGATCCTGGGAACCCTAATGATGAGTGCCGTGAGGAAGAGACACCTCCCCTGGCAGAGGAGGGGCCACCATAGCCACCATTGGCACTAGGGTTTTATCGGAGGAGTGGCCGCTGGGGGAAACGCTCTGACCATTTAGGATCCTTCCAACACTACCTCTCACTAATGAATATAATGATATATTTATGTATACATTATATATATATATATATATATGGAATAATTATGATTTTATAATTGATATATCATAGAAACATCTTATCATTTCAACCCATTGGAAAAATGATAACACTAATTGTGTGTATGTGTGGACTTCCACCTACACTGTGTGATGTTATTCATTTTTTGTTTGTAATACAAATTGATGGTAATAAGCACATATTTAATGAAAAACCAAGTTATATATTATATAATAATTTATATTTATATTTTATTTATTATTTAATTATCTTTTTATCTATCTTTCCAAAAGTGAAAACAACATTCATGTGTATGTATAACTTACCGCCTTCGTGAACTATAGAATAAATTTTCACGTATCAATCATTTATGGATTAATATAAATAAATATACAATGAATATACATAGTATTTATTTCATTATTATTATTTTATAGATGATGGTACCATGATCAACCAATCTTAACATAAAACTACTGAATCAAAACAAACATTAAAAAAAAGCTTTCACCCAAGACAGTGTATTTAGTAATGAATATTTAATAAAATTTTGACACAAGGGTGTTAATTAATAATATATGGTTTGGTATATATAATCAAGGATCTATAATATATGTCTAATAATAATTATTTTTAATACATGTGGTCTTAATTCATTAAAATGATTTTGAAACTATTGGTTTTTTCTATATAATAATATTTTTGAAATTATATATTAAGAAATAATTTAATTTCATGATATATAATTTTAATTTTCTATTTATTTTTTAATCGGTCTTATGAGTCGAATGTTACAAAATAGGTATCTCTTTTATTCTACAATATGATTATTTATAAATATTGTGTATGATTTTTCTTATAATGATGAAATTTCACAGTCTATATCTCAATGATATAATAAATGTTATTCTCATAGTAAATATTTTTTGGATCCATTTTACACAATTAATATAGTACTGATTCCAAAATAATGTTTTTATTAAAAATTTCTCTAATCTTTCATCAGACAAATATCCAGTCACATCTCTGTCCAAATTTTTTAGAAATGTTTTAAACAATGTTTATAATGTTATAAAATAAGTTTTAATGCAATTTTTACCCTTTATTGAATTTTTTTAAAAAAATATAATGAAGGAATAGTTTTTTGTTTTTCTAAATGGGATACTATTAACTTTTATATAAAAATTTGAATGAATATTTTTTTATCATGTACAGCATAAAGGTATTTGTAATATCCCTGATCACTCAATGATTGAAATGGTAATTTACTGATTTTCATGATTATATTTAGATACGATTTTCCATTAATATGTGGGGAATTTTTACAATTTAAATATTTGGTTTCAATGGGAGATGTGTATTTTTCTAATGATATGTTTTTTCTGATATTTCAAAATAATTTTATTTCTATGATGGGGTGGTTTTATGTTTCTTAATATTTTCCTAGGATAAGATCAAATGATACAAATATTTGTTCATTAAATTTAATGATTGTATTAATGGTGATTTTTTATGAAACCCAGTAATTTTATATTAGTTATTATATTTTGAATTGAGGAAATGATTATGAAAAACACTTATTTTAAATTGGTTATTCTATGAAGAAATTTTTATGAAATCTATGTCACATTAATGTTTTATGATATGACAATTTTTTTGATCTTGTGGAACACATCAGTTTTAATTTCATTATCCGATGGTTCGGAGAGAAATTATATATTTCTTTAATGAATTAGGTAATGATTTATATCTCATGAGATAATTTACTTGAATATGGATTGAACCCCATTTAGTATGGGACTTCTCCCTGTATGATAGTGTTCGTAGTAGATAGAGAAAAAAATGTTGTTTTGGAGAAAGAACCCAATCTACTATGATATCATTAGATTTCAGCCCTAACTAATTAATAAAATTATTTTGTATTTTTATTTATCTTCCAAAAACTAATATAATATAACTATTTTTTCCTTCTTGCATAGGGTTCTTTCAGTCCTTTACGATTCATGTCTTTTGAAATGATAATCTTAATTCCTTTACTGAAGATTATAATCTATGATTTGTTGGGTTTGGTTTTAAAACATTGTTCTCCTTTTATCAGACCATTATTATATTAATATTCTTATGTGATCATTGATATCTCCCTTGATTACCCTCGCTAAACATCACAGTTAACACTTTGTTATGTTTCATTTCTCCTAGTCTTGATGAAATACATTTTATATGATATGAGTAAGAAGGGTTATAATTATGAGTAACTATATAGGGTATTGAAATTTCCAATTATGAACAAGGTTTTGTTCATAATATATTTTAAGAGGAACGAATCCTTTATAGTTATCAATCATGTTATTGTAATAAAAAATTAATATTCATTTATTATGATAAAATTTCTATGTATGAAAAGTATGGTTCACTATAATTTATAGCATCATGGAATATATTTAACTGAATAATGATATTTCTTAAATACAAATTTTATTATTTCAAATGATTTGAAGTCTTCAAGATCAAACATATATTAATATAATGTCACATGAATCACAATTTATGTTAAAAATTGACTACAAATCATCATTTTAAAAAGAATCTAAGAAATACAGAATAATTAAATGTTTATATTATGAATTCAAAAAAATTAATAATATTTTCATAAATTCAATTTCATAAAATTTAAAATTTATCTTATAGAATAAAATATAGAATATTTGAAAAAAAAATCTTTCAAATATATTATTTTTCAATAATAATATCATATTAATCGATAAGTTTCTATAAGTAATGGTTTTAAATAAATTTTTATCAAATATATTATAATATATTTATTAATAAATTTCTTTAATATGTTATGGTTTTTTATGTTGGGTGTTTTGTGTTATTTATCCTATTTAATATATAATTCATTTTATAGTGTCTTAAATTACAGTTCATTATATTGCACCACTGTTAAAAAGATTTATTCTTGGAAATTTGTTTAAAAACTGATAAAAAAGAGGATTCTATTTCCTAATTATATACTCAGTATCCAATGTAGAATCCTAAAAAATATTTTTCTACTATAGAACCATGAATATATGTGTTTTCTTGTTCTAAAAAACCTGATTTCATTGATCCATGGTCTCCATTTATAATTTAGTTCATATTCTAATTCCAATGGTTCTGAGATTAGAACATGTGATGGATTTGGTATGTAACTTCTCAAAAAATGGTATATGGTGGACATCAGTAAATTTTGGGAGGTGGGTATAAGGTGAAAAGTAATATTTTATTACCTAGAAATGATATAAAATATCAAAGGGACCAATGTATCTGGGTTCCAAATTCTCTTTCATACCCAATATCTTCATCCATTTATCTTGATAAATTTAGAGAAGCACCATATCAAAAACATTAACATATAGACCATGTCAATGATTTTTTGAATATACCTTCTATTGAAATTTCTAATTTTCCATATGTTACCTAATGGAACACATTTATCTATTATATAATGATCATGGTTATGTCATATAAACATAACATCCACAAATTCATCATAATATATAGGATATCTGAACTTCTTTCTATATATATCCACATATGGTTTCATTTGGAAGAATAAATTGAAATTATTCTTTCTGGGAACTCTATGAGAGGATGATGATAATACCAAAAAATTAATTTAGACAATATATGGTCATTTCCTTTAATATTTTGTTGGGAAAAAATCCCTCAAGGTAACATTGCAGTATTTTTGGGTTGATTGTGTTTGTTGAAAAAGCAGGTTACCATGGAAAATTGTCGATTTCCCAAAATGTTGTTGACAATCCATGTTGACAATGAATGATGACAATGGAATGGTTGATCTGGAGGCGGTACAAAAGATAAGTACAAGGTGGTGCCATTTCCCAGTGTTTGCCAAATTTTTGGGGACCAAAATTTGGAGTTTGGTGAGCATTGCGAAAATAGGATTTCCATGAAGATCTTATTTTTATATGGCAAAGGAGTGAGTTTCTCCATGATGTTATGCATGGATTGGATTTCGCGATGACCAGAAAAATGGAGGCAGTGATGCTTTGCGATTACATCAACGCTTCGCGAACTGTAGAGTTGAAGCGCATCGCGGCAGTGAAGGGCTTTACGAGGGAGCTTTGCGGCGAAGGCGCGAAGGAATGTTGACGGTTATGCTATGCAATTACGACGAGCTTCGTGATATGAAAATTGTCGTAGTGCTTTGCGATTTATACAGAATTCTGGTGGAAACTTCGTAGCTACGCGATTTGAGATGACGTGGTGTTGACTTCGTGCAGAAGGGTCGAGGGTCGGTGGAATCGCCTATAAATATAGGTCGACCCCCTTGAGAGAAGTAGATAGAATTTTTAGAGAAAATAATTTTCTCTCAGTTCACGAAGGAAGTTCGCGAAGGCAGTGTGCTTCGCGAAATAGGAGCTTCACGGTGACTATTGTAGCTCCACAAAAGTTGTGTACTCCGCATTGCCTCAGTGTGATTCATGAGGGAAGTCGCTTTGCGACGACCTAAGCATCACGAAGGCCTAATAATTGTGAAGTCTTGAGCTTTGTGATGGTTTGAACTTCGTGAAATTTTGAGCTTCGCGAAAAGGTAGGTGCTTCGCGAAGGCTTTTTTGCGCTTCAAGAAATTGGGAGCCTCGCGATGTAGGGTGATTTGCGAAGGTACATTCCAAAGGTTGTTTTCCCACTGTTTAAGAGAAAAATGGGTATTCATCAGCGGATTAACTTTGAACATTAAAATAGAATTTATCAAAAATTGATGATTCATTTATTCATGCAAATGAAGAGACCTAGAGGTCTATAAACTGTGTGTGGTTCCCTTCCAGAGCAGTGAGCAAAGGAAGAGGAAGAAGGTGATCCTCTCCACTGGCAGTGAGCCAGTGAGAGAAATAGGGAGTGACCCCTGTGAAAGCAGTGAGCTGACCCTAAACCTTCTAAAGGCGGTGAGACTGGGACATAGTGTGTAACGCCCCGACCCGAGCTACCCAGAGTCGGTGCATTACTTCGTAACATTGGCATGATCACAAAAGATCAAGTCTCGAAAGACCGATTAGTTTAGTAGCCTTGGAAACACTTGATACATTCATAAGTCTTTCATTACATCAAAAAGTAAACAAACTACAATAACATGGTCTTCATAGTCCACACTCATATCCTCTTCTGACTATCCCTACAGGTCATTCATAAAATAATTCTTCACATCCTGGAAAATATTAAAACATTGAAAGGGGTGAGCTCAGATTCTCAGTAAGGATAACAATATTGGGGAAGCTTTCATAAATAAACATTAACATTTAAGGCAATGTATAACTAAAAAAAGCCTTTTAAACTTGAACTTCAACATAATATGGAAAAAGTAAAATGAGATAATGCCATATACTTCTTCACATGGATATTCTACTGGTCGAATAATCACATGCAATATCAATAACCACTTTCATAATGATGGAATGCATAATGCCAAACTATCATAACCACGTAGCCAAGGCCTCGTGCCAAGACCAGAAATAAGATTTTGTCAAGGCCTCGTGCCAAGACACTAGTTTGTCTCATGAGACCTGCCGATGCATCAAGGAGCTATAGCGGGCTCCACCCGTCACATATTAAGTCCAATTCATTCCCATATGAAAAGGTTTAAACATAACATAAACATTCGTATTAAAACTAGCATACGAAATGTCAATAATTTTACCATAAACTATGAATGGTATAAAAATAGCACATCCACAATCAAACATATCACAAAACCTTCAATACAATATAGATGTTTTGTATCACAATAAATCAACTTCAAATAAGCGTAAAATCCATCAAAGGATGTTGACATAGATGAAATCAAAACATATTTTAGAGAAATATCTCTTTCTATTTTTGAAATCATAAAATAAAACATTTTCTTGAAAATATTCTTATAAGCTTGTAAGGAAAACTTTGAAGATTTTATAACGGCGGAAAACAACGGCACCCACCGTACAAGTTAAAAAAACATTCTTACCTTAATTCTGTCGAAAAGGTTAAAAAGGACCTTGTTTTGAAAACGACGGAAAGATTTCTCTTATAAAAAGTCAAAAAGGGTATAAATTACTTTAACCCATATTCTTGTAAATAATAAAAATGTTTTGAAATATATTTTGAAAAAACATGGATGTGGATGATAACGAGGTCCCAGTAGATAATTATGTATAAACAACCTTGGATAATGAAGAGGTTGTGAAGTAAACCCTTACCTCGTGTCTGACTTGACTCAACCATTCTTTAACCTCCTGAATAATAAACTAGAGTTAATATATACCTTATTAAGAACCATTTTCAATTTCATTATCCTTATTATATCACTTATTACAATGATATGAACATTATGTAATTATTTAAGTTAATAACGGTCGTTTTGTCGATCTTTGGTACTTGAGTCAACAATAAACTTCTTATAATTACAAGTTGTTTATGTGGTAGAATATCCATTATCTCCAGAATTATATTCATGATCTAGATGACATATATATCTTATATATCCAGTATATACATTCATTTATAATATTACATAACATTTAGAGGTAGGAAATGAAATGCACCGTTCATGGAGACGGTAAGCCGTACGTACGCATGAAAGCTACTTTCATTTCAATTTCATATTTAATGGAACAAAATCATAATGATATAAATGTATAATATAATTCCAGTATAATATAGTGTATAATACCATTTACTCCATCCTTTATACATCCCACATATAGCATTAACGATTCAAATCACTTTGAGGGGGCGGTAGTCCGCACATCCTAAAATGAAATTATCGCGTTTTACCCATAATGGAAATCATAAATTATGCCATAAATGAGAAATAAAGAAGCATAAGTAAAACATAAACACATTATATATCATATATAAATATAGTGACATCTTAATGGCCACCTTTGAAGGTGTTATATGAGTGTTGAACAATCATCGTTTCGTGAGGCAGAAATTCGCCATCCACAAAAACCGTATGTTCTTTAACCATTAGTTGTAGGTGTGTGTAAGTGTAGCTAGAATCCTTCTTATAAAAACATCCTAGTATATTTAGGATACTGTTTTTGTTACAAAAAAAATGAATAAAAAGATTTTATGGGGTTGGAGAAGAAAAATAAAACAAAACAACATTAGAGAAGACATTACCTCAAAATCGGGTAACTCTTTTTGATTTGAGCCAAAGGCTTCCTTGGGAAGAGTTCTGCCCAAAGTGAGGCTTCTATGAGTAATAGAGGGAAGTTGGGAGAGTATTTGGGTAGAGGGTGTCCGAGCCAAATGGCTTGAAGGTGTAAATGAGGTGGGAGAGGTGGGGGCCTTTTATAAGTGGAGAGGAGGGGCTCTTTTGGAAATATTGAAATGTTACATTATTACACAATGGTTTTCGGATTCTAAAGGTCCCACAATTATATAATTCATGGATAAGGTGATAAGGGTTCTAAGTCTACCCATACAATAGGCTTTGGACAAGTGTAAGCCTTGGATTTTACATTATCTTCTCATTTTATTTAAATCGTTAAATAATGATGTCATCGCTGCATCATCATGATGTCATAAATAATTTAATTTATTTAATGTCTAAAAATTATAAAACAAATACTATGATGTAGGAAATCTTGTTATCGTTCTAATGAATATTTATAGTCAAAAATATGACTTGTATAACCCCATGTAAAAATTGTTCTAGTAAAACATTTTATGTTTGTGTCATTTTTTACTTTAACATTAAATAAAAGGTATTTATGTCATTTTCTAACTAAAGTGGCTCCATGGGGTCCCCAAGTTGACCTATGGGTTGTCTTGGTCGGCCATGACTCATCCAATAGGAGTAGGACAAGTGTCAAACTCATCTCATATTATTAAAACATTATTTTTACCTTAAACTACACTAATTACCTCTAATCGCAATTAAGAACTTAAAAGTTACTATTCACCAAAAAATTATTTTAATCTCATTGAACCACATTTTACTTCTTAATGACAACCATGTATGTCAGATTTTTGAAAATCAAATCACAGAAGTGGTAATATTTCATTTAAACGAAAAATCAGTTATTTAACTACCACTTAGTGGTTTCACTATTCATCAAAAATTGAAGTTTTTCTGAACAATGCCAAAATTTCACCCTAAGCTATAATTGATATTCCGAATTAAAAAATGATGTCTATTTTAAAAAATTCCAAACATATAAGTTGCATTAATTAATTTTATAATCAATTCCCGCTGTCACAACAAATAGCGTGTTTTTAAGAAACAATTTATATCAAAAGATTGGCAATTGTTTATGTCCAATTTCAATGTTAAATTAATTCTAATGACCACCATTGGATAAAATGGTAAAAATATATTCTAATTATACTTTGAAACCAATAAATAGTATAATTTATCACAATAAATTATTTTTATTAAAAAAGTTGTTTTAAGTATTTATCACTATTCATAAAATATTGGAAGTTCTCAGAAAGTTGCAAAAAATTAAACTTAGGATAATTTCGATATTACGAATAAAAAAATGAAGTCCATTTTGAAATATAAAATTTCTATAATTTTAAAAATTGGTTATTACTATTCATAAAGTCTACTTTGATTAGTCGCGGAGTGTTAGAACTCGAACTTGCGTACCATACAAGCTATTGCATTATTAAATGAGAAGCGTATCATGGAAGCTCGGGGTGTTACATTATCCCCTCCTTCAATAAATTGCGTCCTTGCAATTTGAAATTTTTCTTTGAAAATAAAAGGTTGAAAAGATAAAATACCTTTGTGGAAAACCCACATCGGAAATAAGGTTAATAAAATTTATCCTTAATAAGAGGGAAATGGAAATAAGAAAGTCACCACCAAATTATGATCTCGATAAGGAGAACATTGGTGGCAATTAGAGACATATAATTGGAGGAAAAACGTAAATATTTGTAGGGAGTGATTGAGGTCATCAATCACAATCAACTGTCAAATTGAGGGCCTCAAAGCCTTCAATCTATGTTGATTTAAAATCTCATCAGTTCAACAAGACATAAGGTATTAGGGTAACACATTTTCTGTTTTAATATCCATTTACTAAAGTTTAAGAATTAATTTATTCATTGAATAACAGATAGGTATATATATATATTTATGCTTGACAATTAGAGTTTCAACATTCAACTCACCTTTCACTCAAAAGATAATAGAACCCAAAAATATTATACTTATCCTAATTGTATAAGGTTCCAAATGTTAACAAATACCATTTAGATTAGTAAAATTATTTTGTAATAACCAGGGACTTCCTGTAGGCTTGTGGTAGGAAATAAAGGCTTGTCGCACTATGGTTGTGGGTTCAATTCCTACAGCTTTGTCCGACGCGTCAGGTTATGCCCCACCCTGCAGGTTGTCCTTTTTCCTAAAACTATAGTATTATAATATTCCAAAAATAATATTCATAATTTTTTTTAACCTTAAACAATACTATTAAAAGATCAACTTAATCTATTCCAACCTTTATAGTTATCCAAAATACTTCTGTCCAGCTCACAGTCCAAATTTTATAAGGAAGGTAAACATAATGAAGATCCTTTTTTCCATGTAACAACATGTGAACACCTTCATCATGTATTCTTTTTAAACATACTGAATTACCATGATCCCTTATTCCTTATAGAATACTAGATATACTCCTCCTATCAAAAAAAAATGTATACAAATCATCAATCAGTTTCAAGGAAGTTAAGAATATCCAATATAATTTATCCAAATCAATCACGACTTATTCCAAAATCACTATCTCAGTATCAGAACCATATTATGGTTTATCTTTCTCTCAACCATATATTTTCCAAAAATTTAACCTACTGTGGAGTCACTTTTCTTGGTTCCACACAATCTCAAGTCCTTGATGAAATAGTACTGCAGTACAATCCTTATATACTCCATAATTATTATAACCAGTACATCATTGATACAACACTCAAATTAAAAAATTCATTAATAACAACATAAGAACTCTAATCATTACTCCTCATATGTGGTAGTATCATAACTTTATTATTATCCAATAACATCATTTGGGGCATACTCTGATTATTTGGACATTGGTTTGCGTAGTGTCCCCAATCCTTGCAGAAGAAGTATTGTACATTTGAAACCATTTTCTTACCCTTGCAGTCATGCACTTTGTGTCCTTTTTCTCTACACTTATAACAAACTCCCATTCCCTTTAGGCAAGTTCCATGATGTTTCTTCCCACAATTACCACATACTGGAAAATTCTTCTTTCCCCTCATCCCTTTATCCATCATTCTCTCTTCCATCACTTTCGTCTCTTGCTTCGCTTCAAAGCCATAGGACTCAGAGAATTCTTTACTTATCTTATTAACACATGATACTATTTCCTCATATGTTGAGAACACATCGGAGACTATTTCCCTTAGAAATGTTGGCTTAATACCGTGAAAGATACGATCCTTCTTACTCTTTGGATCATACATATTGCTGGAGTTCACATTCCTTCTACTGGGCACCATTTCTATACAATGGCATAAACTAGGTTAGTTTATGAATCAAAATACATAATCCCATACTTATAAAACACTTAACATAAATTGAAATATTTATGGATATAATCCAGAATCATAAAAAGGTTTTCTTTGAGGAAGTATATACTCATAACCGTTCATAGTGGTTTGTAAAGAAAACGAGAATTATCCTAAGCATATCCCCCGGGAGTGTCGTAACCAAGAGTGCAGCATGGCCCGTTGTCGTGCACCAGTTCCCGTTCGAGTCTAGCTTAAAGCGGTGTTTTCGGGTTTTACCCCTAGGTACATATGTGCCAGAGCCGCCTCTACCTGCTCGTATCCATACATGGATGTATTGCTCAGAAAACTCACAAAATCTCTATAATACCAAAATTCTAGGAAGTTCTTCTATACTAATACTCAAAGTCTATCTTTGGGATATGTGATCTAATCAGAGTTTATCTAAATCTATCTTCCAAGGTTAGTACTAAACTGCCTCTGATACCAACTGTAACGCCCCGACCCCAGCTACCCAGATTCGGTGCATTACTTCGTAACATTGGCATGATCACAAAAGATCAAGTCTCGAAAGACCGATTAGTTTAGTAGCCTTGGAAACACTAGATACATTCATAAGTCTTTCATAACATCAAAAAGTAAACAAACTACAATAACATGGTCTTCATAGTCCACACTCATATCCTCTTCTGACTATCCCTGCAGGTCATTCCTAAAATAATTCTTCACATCCTTGAAAATATTAAAACATTGAAAGGGGTGAGCTCAGATGCTCAGTAAGGATAACAATATTGGGGAAGCTTTCATAAATAAACATTAACATTTAAGGCAATGTATAACTAAAAAAACCTTTTAAACTTGAACTTCAACATAATATGGAAAAAGTAAAATGAGATAATGCCATATACTTCTTCACATGGATATTCTACTGGTCGAATAATCACATACAATATCAATAACCACTTTCATAATAATGGAATGCATAATGCCAGACTATAATTACCACGTAGCCAAGGCCTCGTGCCAAGACCAGAAATAAGATATTGTCAAGGCCTCGTGCCAAGACACTAGTTTGTCTCATGAGACCTGCCGATGCATCGAGGAGCTATAGCGGGCTCCACCCGTCACATATTAAGTCCAATGCATTCCCATATGAAAAGGTTTAAACATAACATAAACATTCGTATTAAAACTAGAATACGAAATGTCAATAATTTTACCATAAACTATGAATGGTATAAAAATAGCACATACACAATCAAACATATCACAAAACCTTCTATACAATATAGAAGTTTTGTATCACAATAAATCAACTTCAAATAAGCGTAAAATCCATCAAAGGATGTTGACATAGATGAAATCAAAACATATTTTAGAGAAATATCTCTTTCTATTTTTGAAATCATAAAATAAAACATTTTCTTGAAAATATTCTTATAAGATTGTAAGGAAAACTTTGAAGATTTTATAACGGCGGAAAATAACCGCACCCACCGTACAAGTTAAAAAAACATTCTTACCTTAATTCTGTCGAAAAGGTTAAAAAGGACCTTGTTTTGAAAACGACGGAAAGATTCCTCTTATAAAAAGTCAAAAAGGGTATAAATAACTTTAACCCATATTCTTGTAAATAATAAAAATGTTTTGAAATATATTTTGAAGAAACATGGATGTGGATGATAACGAGGTCCCAGTAGATAATTATGTATAAACAACCTTGGATAATGAAGAGGTTGTGAAGTAAACCCTTACCTCGTGTCTGACTTGACTCAACCGTTCTTTAACCTCATGAATAATAAACTAGAGATAATATATACCTTATTAAGAACCATTTTCAATTTCATTATCCTTATTATATCACTTATTACAATGATATGAACATTATGTAATTATTTAAGTTAATAACGGTCGTTTTGTCGATCTTTGGTACTTGAGTCAACAATAAACTTCTTATAATTACAAGTTGTTTATGTGGTAGAATATCCATTATCTCCAGAATTGTATTCATGATCTAGATGTCATATATATCTTATATATCCAGTATATACATTCATTTATAATATTACATAACATTTAGAGGTAGGAAATGAAATGCACCGTTCATGGAGACGGTAAGCCGTACGTACGCATGAACGCTACTTTCATTTCAATTTCATATTTAATGGAACTAAATCATAATGATATAAATGTATAATATAATTCAAATATAATATATTGTATAATACCATTTACTCCATCCTTTATACATCCCACATATAGCATTAACGATTCAAATCACTTTGAGGGGGCGGTAGTCCGCACATCCTAAAATGAAATTATCGCGTTTTACCCATAATGGAAATCATAAAGTATGCCATAAATGAGAAATAAGAAGCATAAGTAAAACATAAACACATTATATATCATATATAAATATAGTGACATCTTAATGGCCACCTTTGAAGGTGTTATATGAGTGTTGAACAATCATCGTTTCGTGAGGCAGAAATTCGCCATCCACAGAAACCGTATGTTCTTTAACCATTAGATGTATGCGTGTGTAAGTGTAGCTAGAATAATTCTTATAAAAACATCCTAGTATATTGAGTATACTGGTGTTGTTACAAAAGAAATGAATAAAAAGAGTTTATGGGGTTGGAGAAGAAAAATAAAACAAAACAACATTAGAGAAGACATTACCTCAAAATCGGGTAACTCTTTCTGATTTGAGCCAAAGGCTTCCTTGGTAAGAGTTCTTCCCAAAGTGAGGCTTATAGGAGTATTAGAGGGAAGTTGGGAGAGTATTTGGGCAGAGTTTGTCTGAGCCAAATGGCTTGAAGGTGTAAATGAGGTGGGAGAGGTGGGGGCCTTTTATAAGTGGGGAGGAGGGGCTCTTTTGGAAAGATTGAAATGTTACATTATTACACAATGCGTTTCGGATTCTAAAGGTCCCAAACTTATATAATGCGTGGATAAGGTGATAAGGGTTCGAAATCTACCCATCCAATAGGCTTTGGACAAGTGTAGGCCTTGGATTTTACATTATCTTCTCATTTTATTTAAATCGTTAAATAATGATGTCACCGCTGCATCATCATGATGTCATAAATAATTTAATTTATTTAATGTCTAAAAATTATAAAAAAAATACTATGATGTAGGAAATCTTTTTATATTTCCAATGAATATTTATAGTCAAAAATATTACTTGTATAACCCCATGTAAAAATTGTTCTAGTAAAACATTTTATGTTTGTGTCATTTTTTACTTTAACATTAAATAAAAGGTATTTATGTCATTTTCTAACTAAAGTGGCTCCATGGGGTACCCAAATTGACCCATGGGTTGTCTTGGTCGGCCATGACTCATCCCATAGGAGTAGGACAAGTTTCAAGCTCATCTCATATTATTAAAACATTATTTTTACCTTAAACTACACTAATTACCTCTAATCGCAATTAAGAACTTAAAAGTTACTATTCACCAAAAAATTATTTTAATCTCATTGAACCACATTTTACTTCTTAATGACAACCATGTATGTCAAATTTTTGAAAATCAAATCACAGAAGTGGTAATATTTCATTTAAACGAAAAATCAGTTATTTAACTACCACTTAGTGGTTTCACTATTCATCAAAAATTGAAGTTTTTCTGAACAATGTCAAAATTTCACCCTAAGCTATAATTGATATTCCGAATTCAAAAATGATGTCTATTTTAAAGAATTCCAAACATATAATTTGCAATAATTAATTTTATAATCAATTCCCGCAGTCACAACAAATAGCGTGTTTTTAAGAAATAATTTATATCAAAAGATTGGCAATTGTTTATGTCCAATTTCAATGTTAAATTAATTCTAATGACCACCATTGGATAAAATGGTAAAAATATATTCTAATTATACTTTGAAAACACTAAATAGTATAATTTATCACAATAAATTATTTTGATTAAAAAATTTGTTTTAAGTATTTATCACTATTCATAAAATATTGGAAGTTCTCAGAAAGTTGCAAAAAATTAAACTTAGGATAATTTCGATATTACGAATACAAAAATGAAGTCCATTTTGAAATATAAAATTTCTATAATTTTAAAAAGTGGTTATTACTATTCATAACGGCTACTTTGATTAGTCGCGGTGTGTTAGAACTCGAACTTGCGTACCATGCAAGCTATTGCATTATTAAATAAGAAGCGTATCATGGAAGCTCGGGGTGTTACATTATCCCCTCCTTCAATAAATTTCGTCCTAAAAATTTGAAATTTTTCTTTGAAAATAAAAGGTTGAAAATATAAAATACCTTTGTGGAAAACCCACATCGGAAATAAGGTTAATAAAATTTATCCTTAATAAGAGGGAAATGGAAATAAGAAAGTCACCACCAAATTATGATCTCGATAAGGAGAACATTGGGGGAAATTAGAGATATATAATTGGAGGAAAAACGTAAATATTTGTAGGGAGTGATTGAGGTCATCAATCACAATCAACTGTCAAATTGAGGACCTCAAAGCCTTCAATCTATGTTGATTTAAAATATCATCAGTTCAACAAGACATAAGGTATTAGGGTAACACATTTTTTGTTTTAATATCCCTTTACTAAAGTTTAAGAATTAATTTATTCATTGAATAACAGATAGGTATATATATATATTTATGCTTGACAATTAGAGTTTCAACCTTCAACTCACCTTTCACTCAAAAGATAATAGAACCCAAAAATATTATACCTATCCTAATTGTATAAGGTTCCAAATGTTAACACATACCATTTAGATTAGTAAAATTATTTTGTAATAACCAGGGACTTCCTGTAGGCTAGTGGTAGGAAATAAAGGCCTGTCGCACTATGGTTGTGGGTTCAATTCCTACAGCTTTGTCCGACGCATCAGGTTATGCCCCACCCTGCAGGTTGTCCTTTTTCCTAAAACTATAGTATTATAATATTCCAAAAATAATCTTCATAATTTTTTTTAACCTTAAACAATACTATCCAAAGATCAACTTAATCCATTCCAACCTTTATAGTTATCCAAAATACTTATGTCCAGCTCACAGTCCAAATTTTATAAGGAAGGTAAACATAATGAAGATCCTTTTTTCCATGTAACAACATGTGAACACCTTCATCATGTATTCTTTTTAAACATACTGAATTACCATGATCCCTTATTCCTTATAGAATACTAGATATACTCCTCCTATCAAAAAAAATGTATACAAATCATCAATCAGTTTCAAGGAAGTTAAGAATATCCAATATAATTTATCCAAATCAATCACGTCTTATTCCAAAATCACTATCTCGGTATCAGAACCATATTATGGTTTATCTTTCTCTCAACCATATATTTTCCAAAAATTTAACCTACTGTGGAGTCACTTTTCTTGGTTCCACACAATCTCAAGTCCTTGATGAAATAGTACTGCAGTACAATCCTTATATACTCCATAATTATTATAACCAGTACATCATTGATACAACACTCAAATTACAAAATTCATTAATAACAACATAAGAACTCTAATCATTACTCCTCATCCGTGGTAGTATCATAACTTGATTATTATCCAATAACATCATTTGGGGCATACTCTGATGATGTGGACATTGGTTTGCGTAGTGTCCCCAATCCTTCCAGAAGAAGCATTGTACATTTGAAACCATTTTCTTACCCTTGCAGTCACGCACTTTGTGTCCTCTTTCTCTACACTTATAACAAACTCCCATTCCCTTTAGGCAAGTTCCATGATGTTTCTTCCCACAATTACCACATATTGGAAAATTCTTCTTTCCCCTCATCCCTTTATCCATCATTCTCTCTTCCATCCCTTTCGTCTCTTGCTTCGCTTCAAAGCCATAGGACTCAGAGAATTCTTTACTTATCTTATTAACACATGATATTATTTCTTCATATGTTGAGAACACATGGGAGACTATTTCCCTTCGAAATGTTGGCTTAATACCGTGAAAGATACGATCCTTCTTACTCTTTGGATCATACATATTGCTGGAGTTCACATTCCTTCTACTGGGCACCATTTCTATACAATGGCATAAACTAGGTTAGTTTATGAATCAAAATACATAATCCCATACTTATAAAACACTTAACATAAATTGAACTATTTATGGATATAATCCATAATCATAAAAAGGTTTTCTTTGAGGAAGTATATACTCATAACCGTTCATAGTGGTTTGTAAATAAAACGATAATTATCCTAAGCATATCCCTCGGGAGTGTCGTAACCAAGAGTGAAGCAAGGCTCGTTGTCGTGCACTAGTTCCCGTTCGAGTCTAGCTTAAAGCGGTGTTTTCGGGTTTTACCCCTAGGTACATCTGTGCCATAGCCGCCTCTACCTGCTCGTATCTAGACAGGGATGTATTGCTCAGAAAACTCACAAAATCTCTATAATACCAAAATTCTAGGAAGTTCTTCTATACTAATCCTCAAAGTCTATCCTTGGGCTATGTGCTCTAATCAGATTTTATCTAAATCTAGCTTCCAAGGTTAGTACTAAACTGCCTCTGATACCAACTGTAACGCCCCGACCCCAGCTACCCAGAGTCGGTGCATTACTTCGTAACATTGGCATGATCACAAAAGATCAAGTCTCGAAAGACCGATTAGTTTAGTAGCCTTGGAAACACTAGATACATTCATAAGTCTTTCATTACATCAAAAAGTAAACAAATTACAATAACATGGTCTTCATAGTCCACACTCATATCCTCTTCTGACTATCCCTGCAGGTCATTCCTAAAATAATTCTTCACATCCTGGAAAATATTAAAACATCGAAAGGGGTGAGCTCAGATGCTCAGTAAGGATAACAATATTGGGGAAGCTTTCATAAATAAACCTTAACATTTAAGACAATGTATAACTAAAAAAAACCTTTTAAACTTGAACTTCAACATAATATGGCAAAAGTAAAATGAGATAATGCCATATACTTCTTCACATGGATATTCTACTGGTCGAATAATCACATGCAATATCAATAACCACTTTCATAATGATGGAATGCATAATGCCAGACTATCATAACCACGTAGCCAAGGCCTCGTGCCAAGACCAGAAATAAGATTTTGTCAAGGCCTCGTGCCAAGACACTAGTTTGTCTCATTAGACCTGTCGATGCATCGAGGAGCTATAGCGGGCTCGACCCGCCACATATTAAGTCCAATGCATTCCCATATGAAAAGGTTTAAACATAACATAAACATTCGTATTAAAACTAGCATACGAAATGTCAATAATTTTACCATAAACTATGAATGGTATAAAAATAGCACATCCACAATCAAACATATCACAAAACCTTCAATACAATATAGAAGTTTTGTATCACAATAAATCAACTTCAAATAAGCGTAAAATCCATCAAAGGATGTTGACATAGATGAAATCAAAAAATATTTTAGATAAATATCTCATTCTATTTTTGAAATCATAAAATAAAAAATTTTCTTAAAAATATTCTTATAAGCTTGTAAGGAAAACTTTGATGATTTTATAATGGCGGAAAATAACCGCACCCACCGTACAAGTTAAAAAAACATTCTTACCTTAATTCTGTCGAAAAGGTTAAAAAGGACCTTGTTTTGAAAACGACGGAAAGATTCCTCTTATAAAAAGTCAAAAAGGGTATAAATGACTTTAACCCATATTCTTGTAAATAATAAAAATGTTTTGAAATATATTTTGAAGAAACATGGATGTGGATGATAACGAGGTCCCAGTAGATAATTATGTATAAACAACCTTGGATAATGAAGAGGTTGTGAAGTAAACCCTTACCTCGTGTCTGACTTGACTCAACCGTTCTTTAACCTCCTGAATAATAAACTAGAGTTAATATATACCTTATTAAGAACCATTTTCAATTTCATTATCCTTATTATATCACTTATTACAATGATATGAACATTATGTAATTATTTAAGTTAATAACGATCATTTTGTCGATCTTTGGTACTTGAGTCAACAATAAACTTCTTATAATTACAAGTTGTTTATGTGGTAGAATATCCATTATCTCCAGAATTATATTCATGATCTAGATGTCATATATATCTTATATATCCAGTATATACATTCATTTATAATATTACATAACATTTAGAGGTAGGAAATGAAATGCACCGTTCATGGAGACGGTAAGCCGTACGTACGCATGAACGCTACTTTCATTTCAATTTCATATTTAATGGAACGAAATCATAATGATATAAATGTAAAATATAATTCCAGTATAATATAGTGTATAATACCATTTACTCCATCCTTTATACATCCCACATATGGCATTAACGATTCAAATCACTTTGAGGGGGCGGTAGTCCGCACATCCTAAAATGAAATTATCGCGTTTTACCCATAATGGAAATCATAAAGTATGCCATAAATGAGAAATAAAGAAGTATAAGTAAAACATAAACACATTATATATCATATATAAATATAGTGACATCTTAATGGCCACCTTTGAAGGTGTTATATGAGTGTTGAACAATCATCATTTCGTGAGGCAGAAATTCGCCATCCACAGAAACCCTATGTTCTTTAACCATTAGATGTAGGCGTGTGTAAGTGTAGCTAGAATCATTATTATAATAACATCCTAGTATATTGAGGATACTGTTGTTGTTACAAAAGTAATGAATAAAAAGAGTTTATAGGGTTGGAGAAGAAAAATAAAACAAAACAACATTAGAGAAGACATTACCTCAAAATCGGGTAACTCTTTTTGATTTGAGCCAAAGGCTTCCTTGGGAAGAGTTCTGCCCAAAGTGAGGCTTCTAGGAGTAATAGAGGGAAGTTGGGAGAGTATTTGGGAAGATTTTGCCCGATCCAAATGGCTTGAAGGTGTAAATGAGGTGGGAGAGGTGGGGGCCTTTTATAAGTGGAGAGGAGGGGCTCTTTTGGAAAGATTGAAATGTTACATTATTACACAATGCTTTTCGGATTATAAAGGTCCCAAACTTATATAATTCGTGGCTAAGGTGATACGGGTTCGAAATATACCCATACAATAGGCTTTGGATAAGTGTAGGCCTTGGATTTTACATTATCTTCTCATTTTATTTAAATCGTTAAATAATGATGTCATCGCTGCATCATCATGATGTCATAAATAATATAATTTATTTAATGTCTAAAAATTATAAAAAAAATACTATGATGTAGGAAATCTTTTTAACCTTCCAATGAATATTTATAGTCAAAAATATTACTTGTATAACCCCATGTACAAATTGTTCTAGTAAAACATTTTATGTTTGTGTCATTTTTTACTTTAACATTAAATAAAAGGTATTTATGTCATTTTCTAACTAAAGTGGCTCCATGGGGTCCCCAAGTTGACCCATGGGTTTTCTTGGTCGGCCATGACTCATCCAATAGGAGTAGGACAAGTGTCAATCTCATCTCATATTATTAAAACATTATTTTTACCTTAAACTACACTAATTACCTCTAATCGCAATTAAGAACTTAAAAGTTACTATTCACCAAAAAATTATTTTAATCTCATTGAACCACATTTTACTTCTTAATGACAACCATGTATGTCAGATTTTTTAAAATCAAATCACAGAAGTGGTAATATTTCATTTAAACGAAAAATCAGTTATTTAACTACCACTTAGTGGTTTCACTATTAATCAAAAATTGAAGTTTTTCTGAACAATGCCAAAATTTCACCCTAAGCTATAATTGATATTCCGAATTCAAAATTGATGTCTATTTTAAAAAAATTCCAAACATATAAGTTGAATTATTTAATTTTATAATCAATTCCCGCTGTCACAACAAATAGCGTGTTTTTAAGAAACAATTTATATCAAAAGATTGGCAATTGTTTATGTCCAATTTCAATATTAAATTAATTCTAATGACCACCATTGGATAAAATGGTAAAAATATATTCTAATTATACTTTGAAACCACTAAATAGTATAATTTATCACAATAAATTATTTTGATTAAAAAAGTTGTTTCAAGTATTTATCACTATTCATAAAATATTGGAAGTTCTCAGAAAGTTGCAAAAAATTAAACTTAGGATAATTTCGATATTACGAATACAAAAATGAAGTCCATTTTGAAATATAAAATTTCTATAATTTTAAAAAGTGGTTATTACTATTCATAACGGCTACTTTTATTAGTCGCGGTGTGTTAGAACTCGAACTTGCGTACCATTCAAGCTATTGCATTATTAAATGAGAAGAGTATCATGGAAGCTCGGGGTGTTACATAGTGACTGTTCCCGAACATTGTATCCACAACAAGTGAAGTTTAGTGGAATTTAGTACGACCGACAACTTGTCGGCATATTCTCCTTAGACGTAGCCCAGTGAGGGTGAACCATGTAAACATCGTTTTGTCCTGTGCATGCTTTACATTCTGTTTATATTGTGCAACAGGGAAGGGAGAGAGGTGTTTTTTCTTAATAGTGAAACCAGATCAGAACAGGCTTTAATTTTAAATCATTCATACCCTAATTCACCCCCCCTCTCAGGGTATTCATCCTAGTGGACCTAACAATTGGTATCAGAGAGAAGGGTTGATATTTTTTCTTCTCTCAGTGGAGGTCACTAATCATAGAGGAATTCCGATCATCGACGGATGTAATTTCATTTATGGAAGAATCTAATGCAATATTATTTCCGGTCATTTGGAATGGATGTGTTTTCAGCAGCTATTCCTGGAATCACAGCTGATATTACTAGTGGTGCTTTATCAGAAGCTGAGTATAAAGAGTTGGATGCTGATGCCAAAGAAATCAATGCCTTAGGGGGAGCCCTTTCAAATCCCATCTACACAAAGTTGATGTCATACAAAATGTCACATGCCATGTGGGAAAAGATATTAAATATTTATGAAGGGGATACAAATGTCAGAGAGGCAAAGCTGAAAGTGTTGTGGAACAAGTATGAACATCTGAGAATGATCCCAAATGAGTCTATTGATGCATTCTTTGATAGGGTAAATGTTCTTGTAGAATACATGCGAGTTATTGGTGAGATTAATGAAGACATTGAAATTGTAATGCACATCTTGAGAAAACTTCCACCTCGGTTCAATCCGAAAGTTTCTGTTTTGGAAGATAAAGATCTGAAAGAGCTGACATTGGATAACCTGCACAACACTGTTGTGGCATATGAAATGAGAAATGATGACAATGATGTTGTGGAAAATGGTAAATCCAAAGGGGTGGAATTTAAGGCCATGAAGAAGCTCACTATTGAAGATTATCAGGAGGAAGAAGAAACAGATGAGGTGATGTCATTCTTTTCTTCAAATCTGCTATGAGGAAAAGGAATGTTTAAAGGGAAACTCCCACTAGTATGCTTTCGATGTGGAATGGTTGTCCATATTTCTGCAAGATTCCCCAAAAATTTTCAAGAATAAAATGATGATCATGAATTTAAAAATACCAAGAAGAAATCTTAAGCCTATGTGAAAGGGAAGAAGCCGTTCAGGAGAAATTTTTTCAAGAAGAAAAATCTTCTTTCACAAGAAATAGACAGTTCAGATGAGTCTGAGGATGAAGAGGTTGAGGAGTTTGAAAATTGTAAGGATCATAGACAAAATGCTATGGTAATTGTCATCGGTAGTTCTCAGGAAAAGGAAGAAACTGACGTTGGAGAAGAGGAAGAAGAAGTTGAAGAAAAGTTGATATGGAAGACGAATTGGAAGCAGCTCTTGGGGACATAGATGTTTGGAGAGAAAAAACAAAGAATGTCAATAAAGATGTTTGCGATGCCAAACTCTATATGCAGTAGCAGGAAGATGAGAAGTCTGAGATGATGGAAGAAATTGAAAAACACAAGTTATCAACACCAAATAACTCAAAATCAGTTAGTGAGTATAAGCTCATGATTGAAGAGTAGAAAAGGGAGATCGATGGCTTGAATAGAAAAGTGAAATATCACGTCAAGCGTATCGAAGATCTTGATGAAGAAATTGTCGGTTTACGGAGAAAAGTTAAAGACTAGGAAAAGCCGTTGATTCCCAATACATTCTTGGGAAAGCAGATCATTCTGAAGACTGATAAGATGAAAGAGGAGCCTAGTAGTTCAGCATGAAAGAAGAAATAATTGAGCTCAATTTTTAAGGCTGATTCCGGGCTTGATCATAAAGAAAACTCTGTAGCGATTGAAGTCAGACCGCAAGCACCCATCCCGAGATTGAAGATTTATTTGGGCACAAAGTAAATTCAGAATACTCAGAGATCCCAAGGGGAAACGAGGAGTGTTGAAGTGTAACAAAGGAATGAACCATATATTAGGTATTATTGTTGTGTGAAGATGGGACATTGACAGTATGTGTATTCCATAGCCAAGAGATATCAAAGTGAACAAGAACAATGTTAGCATCCAAACAGAGAACAGTTTTTCAGAACATATTTTGAAGGACACTATTTTAGGTGCGGAGGATTTGGGCACATGTCTAGGTACTGTACTTTGACCATTCATTGAAATGTGCCAAATGAGAATCAAATTGTTTGCAATCAGCAGATTAATAAACCGACAGGTGAGTTAAAAAGGCAGAATAGATTTGCGGCTTTGCAAGATGAGGCTGGTCCATCATACTATGAGAAAGAACAGATGTCTCAATCCATATTGAGTGTGAATGAAAAAGTATGGACCAAGAATAAGAAAAATGAGAAGGCCTTGGTGGCGAAGACTTCCCTTAAAGCATCAGATCATTATGATGTATGGATCCTTGACAGTGGTTGCACATCACACATGAAAGGCAATAAGAATCTTGTTACAGGCATAAAATATGAAAAAGAAGGAGTTGTCAAATTTGGAAACGATGAAGGCCTGATGATTTTTGGCTCAAGGAAATCCATGTTTTTGGGCAATGAAATGAAACGTGATGATGTCTTGGTAGTAGAGGGTCTTTGTCATAACATGCTTAGTGTCAGTCAACCGTGTGACTCTGGGAATTCTATCTGATGTACCATGAAGATGTGTGTTGTGAAAGGAAAAGATAGAGCAGTTTTTCTACATGGAAAAAGGACAAAGGGAAATATTTATCATTTTGGTGGGGAATAATATACGTGCCTTTTATCCAGAGAGGAAGAAAACTAGCTATGTCATAAGCGACTTGGTCATCTATGCCAACCATCAATGGAAGATCTGGTGAAGTGTGATGCTGCTAGAGACATTCCCAAATTATCATGTGATCGCACTCATACGTGTGATGCTTGCCAACAAGGGAAAATCATCAGAAAACTAAATAGGATAAAGGAACAGAAATCAAATGGAGTGCTCGAATTGGTGCATGATGATGTATGTGGACCTAACTCACCACGATCTATTGAAGGGAAAAGGTACTATATTCTTTTCATTGATGATTATAGCATAATGGCCTGGGTATTTGTAATTACCTATAAGTTAGATGTGTTCAGTTGTATAAATAAGTATAGGAGGGAATCAGAAAGGATGCTTGGGTAGAGAATTCTGAAGTTTTGTACTGATAATGGTACAAATTTCACAAACAGTCAAGTTGAACAATATCCCTAGAAACACGAGATAAGGCATCAACTTTCAGCAGTGAGAACTCCCCAATAGAATGGAGTGGTTGAGAGGAGAAATTCGATCAGCAAAAACATGGCCAGAACAATTCTTATTGAAAAGGACCTACCAGAGAAATTTTGGAAGGAAGCAGTTTTGACGTCGTTCTATATTTCGAACAGGTCCATGTTGTGTCTGATGCAAGGGAAGACTCTGTATGAAATTTGGTTTGGAAATAATCCAATGCTAAAATACTTTAGAGTCTTTGGGAGTAAATAATTCATTCTCAACAAACAAAATCACAGGAAGTTTGAGTCACGAGGAGATGGGGGATATTCCTTGGCAACTTAGGGAAAAGAAAAGCATATAAATGTTTCAACAAGAGGGTAGGAAAAATTGTTGAGAGAAATTATGTCACTATTGTTTAAAATGAACATAATACTCAATGACCCAGTGAACAGTTTCTGGATGAATGTGATGATGAGGTAAGCAACTCAGGGGGAGCAGAAGTGGAAGAGGCTGACTCAGAAGAAGATACTGATGATGAACAAGAAATTGTCTAGTCTGTGTCTGCATGGAAGCCAAAGAGTCGAGCTGAAATTGACAGGAAAAATATCATTGGTGATCAGACAGCTTCAGTTTAGACTCGAAGAATGAAATCATTACAGCAAACATAGTTCTTATATCAGGTTGAGCCAAAATGTTTTTCCGATGCAGCTGAAGATGAAAACTGGGTTCAGGCTATGAATGAAGATCTTGATCAGATTGAGAAGAACCAGACATGGGAGATTGACTTGAGGCCAGAAGACAAGAATGTCATCAGGACTAAATGTGTCTATTGCAACAAGATGAATGAAGATGTAATAGTGATTTGGAACAAAGCACGACTAGTGTGCAAGGGATACTCCCACATAGAGGGAATAGATGTTGATGAAACATTTGCACCGGTTGCAAGGATGGAGACAATCAGACTATTTTGGGCCATAGTAGTGCAAAGAATGTTTAATGTATTCTAGATGGATTTAAAATCCACATTTTTTGAATGGATTTCTAGAATAGGAGGTGTATATTGAGAAGCCATATGGTTTTCTCATTCATGAGGATGAGAAAAAAGTTTGAAGTCTAAAGAAGGAATTTTATGGGATAAAACAAACACCAAGGGCATGGTACTCAAGGCTTGATTAGTATTTGAAGAAGCTTGGTTTCCAGCATATAGGTGTTGATTAGAATCTTTATTTCAGAAATGACACTAATCCATGGATGATGGTGTTGGAGTATGTTGATGACATAATTTTTGGCGGATCAGATGAATCTCAGTGTAGACAGTTTTCCGAATTCATGAAAAATGAGTATGAAATGTCAATGATTGGAGAACTAACATTTTTCCTTGGTCTAAAGGTGACACAAGGAAGTAATGGAACATTAATTTCTCAGTCTAAATATTCGAAGGAGGTTCTGAGATGGTTTGGAATGGAGATTTACAAGGAAATTAAGACTCTGGGTGCTACCCAGATGAAATTATCAAAAGATGAGGTTGGCAAGGCAGTTAATATCACAGAATATAGGAAAATTATTGGAAGTTTGTTGTACTTGACTTTGAAAAGGCATGATATTGTATTCGCCACATGCCAAGCAGTGAGATATCAGTGTAATCCCTAGGAAAGTCACATTCTCGTAATGAAAAAAATACTTTAGTATATAAAGGGCACGGTGGACTTCAGCTTGACATATAATAACAAATCTAGGATAGACTTATTGGGATATACTGATGCAAACTGGGCTGGTTCAACGGATGACAGGAAATCAATATCTGGAGGTGCATGCTATCTTAGCAAACCATGTATTGCTTGGTTAAGCAAGAAGGAAGATTTCTTTTCATTAAGCACCGCAGAAGCTGAGTATATTACGACCACTCAAGCATGCAGACTGTTATTATGGATGAAGCAGCAACTTGATGATATGGGAGTTGAAGTGAAGTCTCCGATAGGAATCCAGTGCAATAACTCAAGTGCTATAAATCTCAGCAAAAATCCCATCCATCACTCAAGGACTAAGAACATTGTGATAAAGTATCATTTTATCAAGGAGATGGTTGAGCAGGGAATCGTGAAGTTGGAGTATGTGCCTACAGAGCTACAGGTTGTAGACATTCTGAAAAAGGCCTTACCCAAAGAAGCATTTGAAAGTCATCGACTGGCTCTGGGAGTTCAGTCTACTCCCCTCACTTGAAATAGTGTGGATGTGGAACCCCCCTCTCCCCGAGGTATGATGTGTTTTTCCCTAATGTGATGATGTGTTCTCTACTCTATTACAGACTTCAAAGGAGTGACCTTTGGGTTCATTGAAAAGGGGTGAAAATAATTATTGTTCAAGGGGGAGATAGTGTGGATATTTGATAAATCATGAATGATATGCGGAGAAGCTAATAGGTGGAGTATCCAGATAGGGGGATTGTAATGAGATAGGGGGAGAGTATTGAATATAACTATTCTAGAAGTGATCGATCAAATAATAGATATCACAATAGCCGAGGATCATGATAAAAGCAGAAGAGTTGTGTTAGAATGGTGTGAGAAGGTGCCCAACTATCACGAATTGGTATCAGCATGGTTCAACAATTGGTATAAATTTATGAATTGGTATCAGGTTGGAATCGACAATTGGTGTTTGACATGAAGTGATTCATTGATGAACTTTTCATAATACTCTTGTTTCTCACACCGATCATTGCTCATGTGGACAAAGAGTACGTGTTAAGTGAATCCTTGAACTCTATCATAATCGCATGAGGCAAATGGTGGTTGCTACTGGAAGAACACTCAGTGAGGTAACAACGTGTAGAAAGTCATTCTGAGAAGAGTTATGAAGAGTTGTCAACAAACCCAAAGGAGGAGATTGTTGGGAAAAAATCCCTCAAGGTAACATTACAGTATTTTTGGGTTGATTGTGTTTGTTGACAAAGCAGGCTTCCATGGAGAATTGTTGAGTTCCCGAGAATTTGTTGAGAATCCATGTTGACAAAGAACGATGACAAGCGAATGGATGATATGGAGGCGGTAAAAAAGATCAATACAAGGTGGTGTTGTTTCCCAGTGTTTTCCATATTTTTGTGGTCCAAAATTTGAAGTTTGGTGAGCATTGAAAAAATTGGATTTCCATGAAGATCATATTTTTATATTGAAAATGAATGATTTTCGTGAAGATGGGAAGCATGGATTGGATTTTGCGAAGACCAGAAAAATGGAGGTGGTGATGCTTTGCGATTACGTTAATGCTTCGCAAATGGAAGAGTTGAAGCGCATCGCGGCGGTGAAGGGATTTGCAATGGAACATCACAGAGAAGGCGCGAAGTAATGTTGATGGTGATGCTCCACGATTACGACGAGCTCTGGGATTGGAAAATTGCCATGGTGCTTCGCGATTTAGACAGAATTCTGGCAGAAATATCGGAGCGTCGCGATTTGAGATGACGTGGCGTTGAATTTGCGCGGAAGGGTCAAGGGTCGGTGGAATCGCATATAAATACAGGTCTACCCACTCGAGGGAAGTAGAGAGAATTTTCAGAGAAAATAATTTGCTCTCGGTTCACGAATAAGTTCGCGAAGGCAGTGTTCTTCGCGAAAGAGGAGCCTCGTAACGGCTATTCTAGCTCCACGAAAGTCGTGTGCTCTGCATTGGCTTAGTGAGCTTCCTGAGGGAAATCGATTTGTGACGAAATCAGCTTCACGAAGGCCTAAGCATTGCGAAGTCTTGAGATTTGCGATGGTATGAGCTCCATGAAATTGTGAGCTTTGAGAAAAGGAAGGTGTTTCGTGAAGGCTTGTTTGAGCTTCGCGAAATTGGGAGCCTCGCGAAGTAGGGTTCTTTGCAAAGGTACTTTTCCCATTGTTTAAGAGAAAAAGGGGTATTCATCAGCAGATGAACATTAAACTTCAATAGAGAATCTATCAATAGTAGAGGATGCATTTATTCATGAAAATGAAGAGACCTACAGGTCTATAAACTGTGATTGGATCCCTTCTAGAGCAGTGAGCAAAGGAAGTGTAAGAAGGTGATCCTCTCCACCGGCAGTGATCCAGAGAGAGAAATAGGGAGTGACCCTTGGGAAAGCAGTGAGATGACCCTAAACCTTATAAAGGCAGTGAGCTTGGGACATAGTGACTGTTTCCGAACACTGTATCCACAACTAGTGAAGTTTAGTGGAATTTGGTGTGACCGACAACATGTCGGCATATGCTCCTTGGACATAGCCCAGTGAGAGTGAACCAAGTAAGCATCATTGTGTCATGTGCATGCTTTACTTTCTATTTATATTGTGCAACATGAAAGAGAGAGAGGAGTGTTTGTCTTAACAGTGAAACAAGATCAGAACAGGCTTTAATTTTAAATCAGTCATACCCTAATTCACCGCCCCTCTCAGGGTATTCATCCTGGTGGACCTAACATATTTGAATCGTTAAAATAGAATTTTGTCTATCATAAATTGGTATTTGGTGATAAAATTTTATTCCTTCCCAAAATCTCAATGAAAACATTTAATATCAATGAAAAAAATGATTCCCAATAATATATAATAGATATGGGAACTCCATGAAGCATAACTACCTCTTTAATGTATATATTATCTATATTTTCAAAAATGAAATCTTGTCTTATGGAAATAAATTACACATACATTATCAGACAATAAACTATAACCCATATATAATTATAACCATTATATTTCATAGGGACCCTAAAAATATGTCCATGTTTGTATGTACCCATTTATATATAGGTTTGGGTAATTATTTCATCAAACCATTATGATTATACCACACTACCCGAAATTATAAGCATTCCAATAATTAAAATACATACTCAATGATTTTTCTCTTAATGTTATCACATAATAATTTTATCCATCATATCATTATGAATCTTCATTCTTCTATGGTTGATAGAGTAGGATGAACTATGTTCATAATCCAAAATTTCATTCTATTTTTTGATATATGGTAAATATATCTATTTTATACATTCTGTATCACCTTCTATAACAATTTTGTACACCAATATATTTTATACATTATTTTGTATCACTGTGTCATTTTTTAGGGATTCATCAACCCTTACACAAGTATAGGGTGCATTAGACTCATGTGAAAGGTATGACTTCTCCCATGCCTTTGAAACATATTGAATAATCTCTTTTGAACTATTAGAATCAGTCATTTTTTCAATCCTCATCACGGTTAATGTATCTAGACCATTTATACTAAAAGAATCATTCACTATGATTATTTTATATATATCACACTTATAAATAGAAATGGATTTTTTGTGATTTTTGATGCAATTATCACTTTGGATAATTCTTTTTAGTCAATTAATTTTTCACATGAGTATTTAATTAAAACTATACATTGGAAGTTTACTTTTCATTTTTCATAATGATGCCTCCCAATACTTTTAATTATAAATTACAATAAATTAAAAACCCTCAACCTCCATCGTGTATTAAAATTACAGTTTTAGTGACCGTACTTTTCTTAAATCTCCTAAAATAGTTCATCATAATTTTTTTTACATTAGAAATTACATTATTTTTATGTTTACAAGGACACTGGATTTGATTGATGTGGGATGTTTCCCAAAACCATCAATAATATAATTTTATCCTATAAAAAATTGATTTGCATAAAAGTATTTAGTATGAGACAATTATCAATAACCATAGTATATGAAATATATATAAATTTACTATTTTATATTATGAAACATCTAAGGAATAATATTTCTTGTATCCTAAAGTAATTTTTGATGAGTTTTGAATATAATATCTTCATCCTTGGGGTTTTCAACACAATCATTTTGTGATCTTCATACTCTCCATTGCCTTATGAATATGTAAAGATATCATGTATAATGACCACCAAATAGTTATCCATGAAATCTATAAATAATATAACCATATTATAAATGATGATATTAGGGGGATTGATATGTTTTAATGGCCCAATATAAAATCATAGTGTTCATATCATTTCATAAATGAAATTTTTGGAATATCCTAATTTTTTACCCTTAGTTGTGAATATATAGACGGTAGTTCATACATAGAGAAGAATTGTGAACAAATGAGTTGATCAAATATGTAATCAAAAAATTTAATATGATAATTTTAATGGATATTTTTTTATCAAGATAATCAATGAAATGAAACAATGATCGATCATTATTCTTTAAAATATAATTTTTCCACCCCTTGGTGAAGCACATTGCTGTAAAAACCCTTGTCAAGATAATTTTGAAGTTTCTTTTCCAATTCCTATAATTAAATAAAATATATTATTTTGGAAGTGTTAAATAGAGGAAATTATCTATGTATAATGTTAATTGATAATTCATCCTAATGTTATTTGGTGAATACTAGTCAATTCATCGTGAAGAAAATTATTTTATTCCCATAAAATATGCATGTTTTTAGTTTGGTCATCCCATATGATAATATCATTTCATAATCCCTTTGTTTTGGGTATCGAGACACGTATTATTTAATTTTATTACAATGAATGTGTATGGGTTTCTATGAATTTATACTATATAACTGATTGAGTAGATACTTGGAAATAGATTTTCATTTCTAAGTAATTTATATGAGTTGTACATATGAAAATCATATTTATAACCATAAATATTTCAAATTAGACTTTATGAATAAGAACAATATTATCATGGAATACCTCCCTATAAATACTGATTATAAAATATTTTTACACCATAGATTCATTCAATGTGAATCCAGGTATTTTCATTAATAAATCTATATATTCCATGATTGAGGTGGTGAACCAAAATAAAAAATAATATTAATAGATATAAATAATTGATAATAAAAATAATCAAATAAAGATTTCATGGTTATAAGAATTTTAATGAGTGCACTATTAACTACATAATTATTAAGGTGCACCAATTCAGTAGTGATTACTTAAACCATCCCTTGATCCCTTGGTTTAGAAGGATATTGTTTCATATTCACATTATTAACTATAGATTGTGAAAATTAATTCACCCAAATCCCATATTATAATATTTTCAATAATTAATATGTTGATGTTGGATCCTAATTTGTGACAAAATTTTATACATTAAGGTTATTTGTTATCTTTTGATTTCTTCATAAATCCGGAGCAATGGTGTCTATGTTACAACCCATGTTTTAATTTCCAGAACCACTAAAAAATTTACTCGAGTCTTTACCCACCAATTTTTTTCATGAGGGTATTTTGAATTTCTTACCCCATGAAACTATTTATTAGAAAATACATGCAAATATGTCTATCATTTCATTTCTTAAAATTTTTTTATATCTCCAGCTTCCGTTTCAACCATATGTGCACATAAGGAAACTTCGTCATAAATTTCAACATCCATTACAACTAATGTTTTCTGAATATTCAGATATCATCAACCACAAAATAAAGAAATATTTTATTGATTTATAAATAAAATATTAGACATAGAATGTAGTCTCATGTTGTTTTCCTCATAGTATCCAATGGAATCATTTTTCTTTAGTTTCAATGATATTAATTCTCCATCCACCGTAGTGAGAATTGTTTAAGGGAAATACATCATGAAAAATATTCCCTTGTAATAATAACACTCTATATAATTTAATTATTGAATTTTCATTGTATTGTTAATTATAATCCACCATTGGACAGAATCACCTTACAGATGATAGAAAAATAAAATTACTATCCCAAGATCCAATAATTATAGGATAAAAAATGTATTTCTATTAAATTAATCCATTTTCAATAAAAATTGTTTTAGTGTACCATTAAAGGATGGTGGTAGATGATACAAACAAGATTTAATATAAATATTTTCCATTATTTGTGAGTTTTAGAGATCAATATTGTTCATGTTATTATTCATAAAGCAATAGACTTGAGTGAGTATTTCACAAATATTTTGAATTCCAATTCCCATATCATTCTTATAGTCACCATTTTTTAATTGCTTCCATCATTAGCCTTATTCCTTTTTGTTCCTGTAATACACATTATATTAAAGATTGGATGGTGAGGGTACTAAAATTAATAAAAAAATAAAAGGAAACCTATGATCACAAAAGATTTAAATAAAAAACAATTATAATGTTGATTCATAATAAATCCTAATATCAAAATCATGTTTATACAAGATTATTTTCTTACACAGTTTTTCACAACTGCACTAGTAACATGATAAAAAACCATAATAAGTATTTGTTAAAAAAATTATGAATTATCCAATTAATATCAATCCAGAGGGTCTGAACGGGTTTTTAGTTGGGATTCTTTGATAGGAACATAGTTATGATTTAATGAATAAACAAAATTCAATCTTCATGGATATTACCCTTAGATAAATATTATTAGACCATGTATCCACCTTCTCTTATCTTAAAATATGTGTATCTTCTAGTAAAACCACATAATCTTTGTTTTACCACAATATAAGTGTCTTATCATCGACTTACACATAGATTTTTCTATAGTATATTCTTATCATAGACTCCAAAACTAATTAGTCATTTCCCTAAAAACAATTAATATGACACAATATAAGAATACGTAAATATTACATTGATACAATCCTTTAATTAAAACTACACAATAATATTTTAACAACCAAAGGAATTAAAGGGAAAATGACATTGATTGTTATAAAAAAACTCATTTTTTATATATTTTAATATTTCTACCTAATCGAAACCCCCTATTAGAAATTCCATTAAAAATAATCATCTTTAAATATTATGGGAGGGGAACATGAGGGGTGATATCAAAAATTATATATGAGATAACTCATCAATGGCCATAATTGTTAGTTAATAATTTTCTTGTAAATCATGAATAAAGAAAAATATCTTATTTATAAGAGAATAAATTAATACATATTGATAATAATACTAAAATATTGAAATATCATTTCAAACATTTACAATATTACCATGGACTTTGAAAATAAAACAAGGAGAAAATTACAAGATCAACGGAACATATGAAAGATAGTGTCACAACCGTAAAAACATGATTTATTATCATTTTTAACCTAAATACCACCAACCTATTCACACTTAATATTGTAATTATGTCTAAATGCTGATATACTCATAATTTGTGAACATAACATCCCGCAAACCAGTTCTTATAAGATTTCAGTCCGATGAGATATTACCCATTACCCAATGAATTGTTTGGAGATATTGGTCACACCCATGTAATAATCTATACATTCATACACCAATAAAAAAATAAAATTATCTTTTCATATAATAACTTTGAGAAATATAAATGTGTTTCATGATATTATATAATTGTATCTCAAAAAATATGTCAAAAAAATAAAACTAAATGATACCAAATATTTTATAAGAAATTAAAATAAATTACTATATAAAATCAAAATTAAACAATGTAACACAACTCCATTGGAGTTATATCTTTTAATGATATTAAATTTGAAGTATAAATTAAAAGAAATATTTAAAAACCTTAATAATGTTCCAAAAAAATATTAAAATCATTTTAAAATATTCTTCATAGATTTTAAATGATTAATTATTAATTTTATTCATATAAATTAATAATATGTAATCGATCTTTTTATTTTATAAGAAAATTTTGGTTTGAATATAAAATAATATTTTTATAAATTAAAAGATTTTCTATCAAATTATTTATCTTGCATGAAAACCGAGATATTTATAACATCTTTTAAAAAGATGTATTAATAAATAAGAAAATCCAAAAAGATAAAAAATAATAATCTCATAGGAATTATTTTAAAAATAATTAATAACGAGGCTTAATAAAGAGGATTATAATGCATTATAAGGAATTTGAGTTATCATATCCCTAAAAATTTAAATAATATTTCAATAAATCGTCATTGGGTGTTTGAAAATAAGTTCGATATATAAAAAAAAATTATTAAATCAAGGATCATGGAAAAAATAATTTATTGGGTTTTATATGAAACATATATATTCATGAATTTGAATGAATAAAATTTTTTCTATGATAAAGAAATTTTTAGAAGAAACTGATACATTTTTCTAGATTCAGTATATCTATATGGTTATGTTCCAAAATTATGAAATTATATTTAATACATACCATATTCAGAATTATATTCATTAATATCCACTGTATTTACTAAAACTGGGGGTACCCAGGCCTATGTGTCACCACCACAAATAGCCACGTCACCATTTTCCAACTGCCAATTACCCTAATACCCACTACCTTTTTCACAAACACCCGTGGTGCCCTTCATTTCTCGACAACCACCCACGGCTTCGCCGCCTTACACATTCATGCTTAGGGATCAACTCATCGGGGTTCTTCCTTCCGTAGCTCACATTTGACAATGGCCATCACTACAACGCATTCACCGCCTTACGCCCACAGTGCCCTTCATTTCTCGACAACCACCCATGGCTTCGCCGCCTTATGCATTCGCGCTTATATTTCAGCTCATCGGGCTTCTTCCTCACGCAGCTCGCATTGGACGATGGTCATCCCTACAACGCCTTCTTTGCCTTATGCATTTGACAGTATTCGCCTCCTTAGACATCCAACGTCCCGCTCGTACTTCATCTCCATCTCCATACACCGCTCTCTGGCTCCCCGTCTCTGGAATGCCTGTATCCTCATCTCCGTCTTTGGCTGCTCCACATCTCCATCACTCCTCATCTCATTGTCTTCGTCCTCGTTTAAAGAAATCTATCACCTCGACTCCTGAATTTCTTCATATCACCTCGGATCCCTATCTTCATTCACCTTGACCTCCTTCGTCTACCATAAACTTCGATTTATCGCTAAGAACCTACTTTGTTCCATAACCTGCTCCACTGTCAACTGCCGAAGATGACCCGCAATAACCTCTTCGTGAACCCCTTTTACCATCACCAACAACATATTCCAAAATTTTACAGATGTATATCTCTGCAATTGGTATGTTCTCCATGAATCATTTTATTCCCCCTTCCTATATCATATGTAAAATTAACTCTAATAATTAATTTCAGATCCTTTTTTAGATTTTTTGCAGGGATTTATGAATTACACCCACTCCATACATCTAGGAACTATTTAGATGGGATGTTCTGGCGTCCTTCTTGGATTATCTAAGGTAAATCAATCTATTATATCCATGATATTATCCAGAATGTTGGGATGACTTTGTTAATTCGTTTTAATCTCCAATGGAATGATTTTGATTAATATTATTAGAATACTTTCTTACATGTCTTCCAAAATATTTAATCTAGACCTTTTAATAAGTTCGGATCTGCAAAACATATATTAGTCTCAATACCGTACATTAAACCTATAAATCTGGACTGAATTTTTAATTATATATTATTATTTATAAGGTTAAAGATACATTATGAATATTGTAATTTCATCCATTTTTTGTGCCATTGGAATACATTTTATAAGGTTTTATTTCAATTGGAACATTATGTGAATTTATCTTTTATAAATTTTGTTCTCTACCATATACATTACACTATTTTATTAATTTATAATTATCATTTTCCATTATTCCATCTGTTTTTACTTTGTTTTTTGTACTTTGTTCTGTTTTCATTTGGAAAACTATGCTCATAATGACAATCAAGTTATTTTCAAAATTCATTTCAATTCTTTTTGCATACAAATCCGAATTATCATTTTATATACATAACATTAACTATTATCTACATAAAAATTTGGCATGTCATTTAGTCTTCAACTGGTTAGTAGTAAATGTTCATTTTTTTTGAATTACTGACCAACTAATTTTTTTTCTTTAATTATTCCAGGTTTGAGGAATGATGATAATATTTTTAAAAATTCTACCCTTTCATTCCCCTAACAGTAAGAACATCTCATTCCATTTTAGATTTTATTTTTAGTTCAATTTTATTTCTTACACATTCCCCTTATTAAAACTGATTATAATACAATTTATTTCCTACTCTTAAATTTTTATGTATATACTTTTTTTGTTCAAACATCTTATTATACTATGATTTTATTTCACTGTCGGTTATATTATTTCACCAATATCTATTCCCATTCACTTTTTCTATATTGTCTTCATTTTTAGTATGTTGTATTCACTACATGTTTTTACTATTTATATAATTGTGTTGTCATATATGTCACTATTATGTTAGTATATTCTCTTAGTATGCCATCATATATGCTAGAATATTGTTCATTAAATTCCATTCAATGTTAGTATTCTATATTTCTGGTATTGATTATATACAAGGTTGGTATGTAATATATATGTTTCCATTAAATGTTTGAATATTGTTTTCATTAGAAGAATGTTTTTATGTTTACTCTCTTATTATGTCGTCATAATTTTGGTATGCTATATTTTTTTCTTGAATGTGTTCTTGACCATTCCACAGTTTTAATAAAGGAGGACAGTGGCACAGAGAAATCCATTTTGAAACAAATCTTTATGGGTCACTCTATAAAAGGTATGCTGACCCATTAAGCCATGATGCCCGGTTTGGAGAGGCCATACCCATCACATTGTCCCTATTTCTAGTCTCATTCCCTTAGGTTTTTTTGTCTCCAACGGAGGAGGGATGGTGAGGGGTGAGAACTATGTTTTTGTCTCCACTGTCATTCCCAGGTTATTTTTTTAAAACTCTTCCTCATCATTCTTCTAGTTATGGTCCAATTTTGGGAGGAAGGTGCTAAAGGTATGAATATCTGATATTATTAGTTTTATTGGGAAGGTGATAACTGTATGAATGATAGTTTCAATTTTATTGGGATATGGGGTTTGTGACGATAGTTTTAAATTATTTTTTTCAGTGATGGATTTTATTTAGGGGAGGATAATTGTGAATGGACAATAAAATGTCCATAAAAATGCACTAATGTAATAATGGTATCACTATAAGACTAATAGTCAGCTTACTCTAGAGGCACAAGACAATGTTGAGGAAACCATGATTATTGTAGAGTGAAATTTAGTACAACGTGTTAGTGTAGTCAACTAGATAGGTGAACAAAGGGTAATTTGAACATGAAAACTCAGAAATCAGACTAAGATGTTCGGATGCAATGTCATGCTAATAATACTTTAGCTATTTATTTGGTTTTAATTCCTTTTTTCTAAAATCTTATGGGAATTATATATTGTTTTGGAGTCTGAACACTAAAATTACCTTATTAGAACATGTATACTGCTCAGTTTTAAAGTTATTTATAAGATTTACAAACCAACTTTACATTATACACCATTTAAAAATTTTCAGGGGTATTATCTGGGCCAATACCAATTCAACACAAATGAATTACTGTAGGAAAATTCATTACTATTAATTCATGTACATATATTTTATATTTTCAGATTGTACCTGTTGAAAGTTTTTGTATCTTCATATTGTTTTTTTTCAGGATTTCTCATGGTGGAAATTTTCATATGGGTTTTTATCAAGTTGACTGTCAGTTTTTCAGGTTGGATGTTTTTTATGCAGGACGTTGTTCATGAAGGACTTTTTTCTTGTCATCCTGGATGGTTTTCAAGGTGGACGTTTTGGTATCAGTTTTTTATTCTATAGGTTTTGTATTAAGCTGGACGTTACTCATGCTAGAGGTTTATGATGATGGATATTTTTTTTC
This sequence comes from Viscum album, assembly GCA_963277665.1. Lineage (NCBI taxonomy): Eukaryota > Viridiplantae > Streptophyta > Magnoliopsida > Santalales > Viscaceae > Viscum > Viscum album. Next base: position 671,600,061 of record OY728137.1, on the reverse strand, counting down.
AGACTGATTAGCTTGGGTTTTTCATGCTTGATGTCATTTAATGTGGGAAATATTGTTATATTTGACATTTTCGAGGGTGTTGGATGGGTTTCATGCTGGACGTTACTCATTCATGAAATTTAATCTTTTATTAATTATTAAATGATTACAGTTTTATTTGATTATTTTCTAATTTTTTTCTTTGTACATGTGAATACATTAATAGGAATTTCAAATGAATGCTGGTAATTTTTCATAAAATTGTAGAGTTACCCTCCATTTTTTCCAATATATGAATACATGAAATTTGTCTTCACTATAGACTAAACTGTTTATTTTATTAATGCACTAAAAACATGAAACATATGTGTTATAAATTCCCCACATTTGTTTCTAGTATGTAAGATTATGGGGATGTGCTTTCATGTTTTTTTAGGAAAAGAAGGTGACTCAGAAGGAACTCTTATACAAGTTGTTGTTTAGCTCACCGGAGTAATTTTCGACTCAGTTGTTGGTCAATAGAACAACCCAAGGTCACACTCCTCAATTTATGTTGGAAATTTGAAGACTTTTAATTACATCCAACAATTTCTATATTTGAGTTCCCATTCTATATTATCTGTGAATATTACATTCATTTATAATTTTTCAATTTTTGTTGGAAATTTTAAGAAATTATAAAAAAATCAACAATCAGGTGTTGTATTATTTTACAATTTATGATTCTAACATGTCCCTTCATTAGAATAAATCAAAATAACACATCCATTTTGATTATATTCAAAACCAACTCATGTTACAACCATAAATTCTAATAGCATATTTTTATTATATTAATAAGAGGTAGTAGTGTTACAGCATTGCAACCGATATAGCATTGGGATTATGGCATAAAGAAAAGGATCCATCACTAGAGGTGTGTTATTGCAGGTACTATTTTTATTTATGTGACCTAGAAAAAGAAATAAGTTATGCAGTAATTTATTCATGTAAATTAGAAGTTATGTTTCTAATTTTCCCATGTTGTTTGTTGCGATTTATGTATTTTATTCCAAATCTGGAAGTTAACAAATGAAGTTGTGGATTCTCAACATGGTATTCCTCAGAGAATTCAATTTCTGGTTTCCTGAGTTTGGTAGAGAAGATCATTATTAAATCTGATGCAATGTATACAAAAATTTCGGAAAAGTTAACTTCTTTATTCAAATGTTCCATGCACACCATGATTATTAATTTTCATGACCCCACTTGATCTGTTCATTTTTTATTTTTCATTATGTTAAGTAAGCGATATTCCAATGGTTGGATGTGGATTGAGTATTCAATAAAATACCAATAATTCTGATAACAACCAAAGGCTTCCAAGACATTACTACAAGGTTTTTCTTACAAAACATTATTTACAAGATTAGATCATGGAAATTTCTTATGACGGTTGTTTTAATTTAGTAATATATATGATATGGTTATATGATATATCAAAAGATAATATATCATGTGCTATATTCTGAACATCTAAAACACAGAGAGAATTTTCAATCTTCAACATGTAGTTGGAAAATAATTGATGTTGAGTTTTTCTTATATGTACCATCAAACAAGAGTGAATCATTTTGAGAATATGTCTCAATTAATCGTAGGGCATGAAAATGATTTTAATTGATGGATATGCTACCATCATTCGTCTCTGACTATGTTAAGACTCTTTAAATAGAGTTGAAGGGGCTTATGCTAAATCTTACCAGTTGAACTAATACATAAGGGATGAATTCATAATTTTGATCAATTTGTTTGATTAATCTAATGATACAGATTTTCTGCATCTGAATTTTTTTCTGAAAACTTTTCATTAACATATTCAACGATTCAAAAATAAAATGTGTATTTAAAATTCCATGGAATGCACATATTTTTATTCGGCATTTTTTGACTAATATAGATTTCACTATTTTTGATTTATGATGTATGTTCTCTATAAAAAGGTATAACCAATTTATGTATATTTTTTCAATTATTACTGATTTCCCATTTTTTGATTACCCTTTTTTTCAGTGAAATTGTTTTTTGTATGCTTATTTGTTATGTATGATTATTATAAATAATAATACCAAATTGGTTATGGAATTTTTGTTTCCAATTTACTAGATTAAACATATTTATATAAATCATATTTCCATCGAATAAAACTGAAATCCCATTTTAGGAAATCTTATTATCTCCAACTGCAAAACAGAATAACCATTTTTCGAATAGTGATGTTTTTTCCAATGGAATTATTATGTACGTATCTACTATTATGTTATTCTGTTTCATGTCACCTGTTGTTTTTTATAATAATTTTTTTTCAATTACTCACATTACAGTTTAATTACATATTGCATGGATCAATATAACTGTCTACAAACTTTACAAATTGCTTCTCCTCTGCATTGACAGATCATTACAGTACTAGAAGGCTATTAAATGCACATTCTGATGACATGACAAGGAATCTAATGGGATGAACTACTGCTATTGAAAACAATAGTTTATGTTACAGTTATCATTCTTTTATTAGCTACTAAAATAGAATTTCAGTTCTGTTTCCATGGTGAAAGAACACTCCATAGTTATATTTCCATGGTGATTGAGAATTCTAGAGTTATGTTTCGTTGGTGAAATTTAACCATGATGTTCTTTCCATTTTGAAGTTTTGTTTCCATGTTTTTGGTTCAATGTTTTATCTATATTAACTATAAATAAGTTCTATTTCAATTTATTGTGGATCTTCTTCGCCAATTACTGTTAAAACAAGCCTTAGAAAAGGTTGGAGGGGAGAGGAGGGGCAGGGGCTTTACAGGTTGGAGGGGAGGGGTTGGGCAGGTTGGAGTGGAGGGGAGGGGAGAGGAGGATGAGGGCAGGTGGGGGAGGGCTGCTGGGGGAAGAGATTGGGCAGGGGGAGGGGAGGGGAGGGGAGGTGAGGGGAGGAGAGGGGAGGGGAGGATGAGGGAAGTGCGGAGGGGGCTACCGGGGGAAGATGTTGGGGGGAGGGGAGAGGTGGGGGGAGGGGGCTAGGCATATTGTATGGGAGGGAAGGGGAGGATGAGGGTCGGGGGGGTGGGCAGGCTTGAATGGATCCTTTGATTTTGGTCATCTATATGTATTCTATTCTATTTTCCATGCTTTCTTCACCTGTTATATTTTTTGTGTGGCATGATATCCCTACTTCTTTGTCTCATCAAATTTGATAGGAAACTCTTATAAAATCTCCATATATTGTATTACTATTGGACTTCTCTACTTTCTGTTCCCTAGGTATGAAATTTTTTACATCATTTATGCAACTACTGTTTTCTTGAATATTAGCTTATGATCTTGAATTACCTCAGAGTGCATATCTTAGGATTGTAAGAGGCGTTGATTCATCAATCGAGCTGATTTATGTGATCCAGCCCTTCCTATGTGATATTTTGAATGTTCTTTTCATTAATTTGAATTTATATATTATAAATTATATACTTATGTTTTTTGCTTCATTTCCATTTGAATGTCCTTTTTCAGCTGGATATTTCATTCATGTCTATTTCTCGGTAACATTAATACTTATTCTGCATATTCAGGTATTCTTATGCGGTATACTTATGTTGAATATATTCTTCTATTTTATTCTTATTCTGCATATTCAGGTACTCTTATGATGTGGTAGACAAGGAATATTCCAACCAATCTTATATTGGTGAGGCAAAGATGAAATGCACTGGGAACAACTTCTACTTGTTGGAAAATTACTCCATGTCTAAACATCACAACATCTATATTTGTGGAGAACAATTTTTTTTGTATTATAATTATTCCTCAAAACACCTCATATTTTTTAATTGATAAACTATTCATTAAGTAAATTCTCATTAACTTTTTTTTCATAGTATGCAATATTGTTTTTCTAAATTCAGTTTATATTGAAATCAGGTTTCCATCCTTGACTATTACAAAGTGATTCACATTACAATGAATGTAACATAATTTAACATTTTATATTGATGTCTTCTTAATAGTTTAACTTATAATTATAAATTATTCACCACTTATTTGTGATTAAAATACATTAAATGTTACTGTTTCTTCGCAACTATTACAGATAGTACTCTTAAGAAGATAAATAATAAACTATTATGTTTTATAAATAGAAATCTATAGTTAATAATAAGAATTATTTTACAGTGTCATGCATCGCACGAGTGGAGTACATGTTTGATTTAAAATGGAAAATTTAAAATAATATTTATTATATTTATTATATTTTTTTCTCTTATGTTGGAGTCAAAATTGAAATGGTGTCAGCTTATTTTAGAAATTTTAGCAGTCCTTGATGGTATTTTCCCAACAAGTTAAATCAATAATATATCTATTTCAAGTCCAAAAAATGGTTATTGACATATAAAATTATTATTATTTATATTCCCATAGTCATCTGTGATAAGGAATTACAAAATCAATCATGTAGGTGGTTTAACTGACCCAAACATGAACACACATTTACTGAACGGTTGAGTATGGTTAATGAGGTATCAATTGATTAATAATAACATTATAAAATAATAATTTTGTCATTATTTATATTCTTTATTGATGGAAAACAAAATTTCAGTATTTTTTGGATAATAATAAATTTCAATATGAAAAAAATGTTTCCTCATAGAGGTGGTAGTCCATGTACATGCACGATTTACATTTAATTTTTTTCTTAAGTAGATGAAAATAAAAAAATATGGTTTTTTATGATTAATATAATAGATCTTTCATAAAGTAATTATACTAATTTAATCATAATATTATGCTTATAATATATTTGAATGAGTAATATTGACATGTGAAACTTATGTGGGATCTAATAATTGTATTTAAGGCTTGACATCTCCTTGTAATGCTCCTTGGAATTAAAGGATCCATGATTGAGATATAAACGTCAATAGCATCACTAAATGTAATTCAAAAACTATATTTTTGTTAGGATACATGGTCTAAATTTGGTTTTTTTGTTTCCTAAGGTTTTGAATGATCACGCAACATGAATTGATATTCCCCTATAAATTATCATCATACTCATAATGGTGATATTTGGTTATATCCTAGAATCTTGGTTGATGTTAACAATTACATAATTCCCCCTGATGTGATTAAAATCCTTAAAAAGGATCATAAATCCAAGGAAAATATTGCATATAAATATTTACTAATCCTTATTTTCTTATATATAATTTACGGGCATTCCATTCCTAATTGTTGGGTTATTAAAAAATATGTGCAACTCTAACCTGATGTCAATGCATGAAAATATTCAATATAAATAAGAAAGGAAAAATTATTTATAAGACAATTTTTACCATTGAAGGAATGCATATCCAAGTAAGAGGGTGAAAAAATATAATTTATCGGGATTAAATAACTACAGTGTGAATTCATAGGATTGTCTAGTTGATGAAGAGGAGAATGATCATGTGGGGGGCTCCAAAATATTATTAATATAAAATAGAATCCTATTTGAAGTGTAGATGGTAATGTTATTAGAAACACTGAAGATAAAATAATTTATCTCGAACATTTTCTTGAAATCATAACACTTAATGATTCTTTATACGATGATCAAATTTGTAGTGTATTTGATAAGCAGCAAGATGATGTTTTTTCACTATGTTGATTTACCAGAATGAATTTAGCCGAACATTGTTACCAATAAACCTTATTTTTATAAATTATAATCATTTGTAGGAATATTTGGGGGAACATCAGGTTCTCAATATATTAATATATAATTGTAGCTTTTACAGAATCTGGATATAGAACGATAGAGAAATATAACTATGTATCTTTCTTGGACTAGAAGATCCCAAATTACTATTCCTGATCATAATTAAAATTTATTGGATGACTCTAAAAAATTACTTCTTATGATTCCTATTGGGAATAATGAAAAATTAAATTCATTATATCATCATACTCATCTTCTAGACATCATGAGTCCTGATTCTTCTTAAGGTAAAATGGATAGAAAATTAGATGCACAAATGTAGTTGCAAGAGCGCTATGTCTCAACCTCTACTAGAAAGTTCCCATATTTTTATTCTTAGTATTACTAGAAATATTTTGTTTTAATAAATAAAATAACTCTATGATACACATAATGGATGCATTTGTAAAATAAAATAATTCCCTCATGATAGTTATACATAAGTCCACAAAAGTCTGTGTCCTTATCAAGTTCAATGTGACACAAAAACTGATGATAATTTAGTAAAGATACTTATTCTTGAGAAATATATTTCTAGTAATATTGAAAAAAAAATTGGAAGAAATACATACTTATATAAATGGAAATTATAACGAAAGTGTATTATCTAATTCCTTTATAGTGATTTAAAAATTATAATCCCCAACTGATGACCTCAATTTAGATCCAATAAGGCACTCAGATGCACAATTACATATACTCCAGACAAGGAACATATTGAAAACTCAAGTATGGAGTGGAAGAATGTTGTTAAAATTAGGAAAGCTAATATGAATAAGTATTTTGGTTGATTAAAAAGTGGGTTTTTATTCCCAAAATAATAAAATTACATAAATATTATCTTATATAATTATTAGGTATTTGAAAACCCTAACAAAATCAGTTCATTTAGTCTATATATCAACAACCAGAAGCTTGATCTTTATTGTATTTTAGATCATAAATACATTATCTATGGGAATATTTATTCCATTGATATGTTTTCTTCATTAGATAAGCACTAATAATTCATGAAATGATATTAAAACAATTTTTATTTTGGGTCACTCTGGGATGGATGGAATCTCATTTATCAGTTCTACTAAGAAAATTGATACCTTAGGTTATAATTATTTTGGTATGAATCCATTATTCTATTTTATTTATGTTTAAAATGGTTAAAATATGAGAATCGATTTATGGAATTATATTAATGATTCGTCTTGTTCTATGAGTGGTTCATGGGTTCTTCAATGGTATCTCAAAGAAATTTTTAATGTAGATGAATGTTTAAGAAGAATGGATTAATCTACTATAACTAGGTAGATTACGCCTTGTATTGAAGCTAGAATTCTTAAGGAAATTAATTTGGTTGGCTCTAATTATACTTGTAAAATAATTAAACTAAATAAATTTGTGGGAATAATATTAGATGAATACTTTGTGAATGATGTTACTCGTCATGTTTTTCTCGATTTTCATGTTCTACTCTCGCATGATTAAACATAGATCACCATATTATTTTAAAAAATATAATCACCAGAGAGACTAAATTTATTATTCTGTATAGATATAATAATTCATGGATTATTAAAAATTAGTGTCTACATGTTTTTTATGATATATTGAATTCTTTAAACTATAAATATGATGCATTTTCTATTTTTATAAATTTCAAAGTTATAGAGATTAAATTAATTTTTTTCAATAATGTATTACCCATATAGATTAATATATTATTCATCTAAAGTATTTTATTTAAAAAATTCAAGGGAGGGCACTATATGTGAATCTCTATAGATATTGAACAGTGAAATAAGTATATTAATTAACTTAATACTACATTTTACCTTAATAAATGCATAAAAATTGGGTATTTTAAGCTGATGTGGCTAATAGAAGGTGACTGGAACACAAATTTTTTTTACTCTATTCCAAGAATCATGATTCATAAAATACCACTAGTTATTCTCAGTAACAACATGTTAAATTTAGGTAGAATATATCAATATGATTATTAGGTAGTTACATTTCACCATAGAAATTTTAATTATCCTAAAAACTGTATTGTTTTTATTTATGATATCATTCGATTTCATATAAATTATAAAAAAAATAATGCTACAATATTCACCCACATGAATTTGAAATTATAGATTCATTTTTATATTTAATTTTTGAAAATCTCATTGTCTAGATGGAATCACAAATTATTTTATTCAATATTATTGGGATATTATACATAGTGATGTTTTCCGGCATGGAATTTATTTTTTATTTTGTGGATAATTGAAAAATGGAGTTAACGAAATCATTTATACAGTTATTACTATAGTGGTTAACAAGATTGAGATTCAAATATTCATGCTTTTTTATCTCTTCAACAATATATATATAATTATTGGAAAAATTATTTCTAATCGGATTTCTTATACATTCAATAGGATAGTGTCTCCAAATCAGTTTGGATTCCTCAAAGGTAGTACTATTCAAGAATATCATATTAGTACATATATATAAATTAATGTTCACATGAAATACACTAGAGGGGGTACACCATTCTCAATATTTATATTATTAAGGCTTTTAACATGATTGGTTTTGGATTCTTTTGAAGGTTTTGGGAAACAATGGATTTGATGATATTTTTATTAAATGGGTTATAACTCTATGAGTTTAGTTCATATTTAAGATTCTATCATTTGTACCCCAATGGGATATTCGACAGGTACCCGAGGTGTATGGAAATATGACGCTCTTCCTTTCATCATTTTCTGCATTTCAAATTATTATTCAGGAATACCATTTCATAACATGGATAATGCCAATAAATTTTAGACTCTTTGTGCTGCTAGTGGAATTCACTCTCCCATGAACATATTTTGTGATAATGATATCATTATTTTCTGTCAAGGTGATACAAGAGACATGATAAAGGTAAAAATGATCTTCTTAATTTCAGAAATAATTCTTGTAATGATTTTAATTATATTAAGAATTTAATATACATCGCTAAAAATATTAATGTGGCTGGAAATGATAACATCATTGCTAAGTTGGGGACTAATGAAAGTGTGATTCCTTTTTGTTATATTGTATTTCTTATGTTTTGTGGTAATCCACATTTCGGCCTTTTCCTCATATTGTGATTCAAATCAGGAATTAGTTAGCCTCTATGATATGAAAAAATCTCCCAACAGAAGGATGAGATTTCATTATTAAATATTTTCTTGTCCCAATATTTTTTACACTTTTGTGTTTTATAAATATATTCTTTCTCTAAAAAAGAGTAATAGAATCTAAAATAGTAATTTTAAATAAAGTGTAATCATTATTTAATAGAGTCTTGTAGAATCACCATGGAAAAAATGATGTAAACCAAATTAATTTGTTCTACATGGCCTACAAACATATTTAAATTCAATTAATATTTGAAAGATTACTTCATATGGAGGATAAAAAATAATGAGTCATATGAAACTTATTTTCATATATTGAGATTCATAAAAAATATTCCATTTTAGGAAATAAAATTATATGTATTCTTATATCTTGTATGCTTTGAAAATTTCTGTCACTATAATTTTAGTGAACTCTTAGTGCCTGAATAACACCAATTAATCCCTAAATTTCTGGCTCGAAGATTGGATATGTATTCCTCTTATCAACTCACTTAACTCATCCAACTCTTATTTTCTAGAAAATGTGTCGATCAAAGTGATGATGAAAAAATCCACGTTTGGGATTTCTATTGATATTGTAGAGGTGGTTTTGAATGATAATTTCTTTTATTAAAGTGTTAATATTTTTTGGGGAGAAGCTGCAAATGGATGTTTGCCCTCAAAGGTTTTCTATCCTAATAATGTGAAGGGGAATACAATGTAATGGTCTAAGTATTTGTTTATGGAATGGATTATTAATTCTAGATTCTCTCTTTCTTATAGGATTATGTATTGAAAACACCATTATAATGATTATCTATAGGGTACTCACATTAATATTTTCTAAAAAACTGTATTATGAAATCAACATCCTAAATTCATTGACAATGTTTTATTCATATCTACTACAAACGTCATAAGGTAACTACAATAGCATAATTTATGAAACAAGTATTCACTATACAACATGTATACATGTCCACATCCTTATGATTATTGACTTTCCTCTTCTCACAAGATGCTGAATCATTATCTTGTAACATATTTTTAATTCAATCAAATTATTTTGTATAGTTAAGGAATGCATGATACATGGAAGTACCTCCATCCCCCTTCAATATGATCTTTTCTGTGTGATTTCTACTATGAAGTAATAAAATTGTTCTCCAAAGGAATATTATAATTACTCAATTCATTAATTAAACATGTTTAGCGCTTTGAAATTATAGGCAATTCTCAGTATCCTTCTATAACATTGTTTGTTTTTTGGATTTATCCACTTACCAGTTGGAGAAAATTCAACATATATGAATCATCATGGGGAAATCCATTCCATTTAGGTTATGGTCTTGTTTTTTAAAATCAAAAATGTGGAGAAATAGAGTGTTTCTAAAGTTTATTGGGTAGTTCAACATATCTTGAAAATAAAATTATTGGTTTTATTCATGTTTTTGAAATTTTAAATCCATGTGGTCATATTAATGTAGGTCTTGAAAGTGATTCCACCAATATTGTTTAGGTTATCAAAAATGAAATTATTTTCCTTTCATAGAATAATACTACCTAATGGAGAAATTATCAGGAGTCCCTTTCCATCATGAATTGCATTATTACTAATTCATTCTAATATGAAATTTCGTTAGAGGATGGAATTTCGAACAATTAGATTACTAGCCCAAAGAATACATGGATCAAAAATATATCTTAGGAAATTACATCTTTTTCAAAAACATAATTTTGTAAAAAAAACTATTTTTAGAGTACTATTATTTGGTTTTTATTCAATAAATACGGTTTGTCCGTTCATTAATGATACCATTCATGAAAAAGGGGTCTCACCACATCATATAGATTATTTTAGTACTCATGAAGAAGCAAAAACCTACTGAAATCCCATAATAGATTTTAAATAAAAACTATTTTCTTATAAATATGATCTGTACCATGATAATATTGAAAATTTCCTTATTCATAACCTTGGGAACATAAAATAAATAATGGGTGATCTTAGATATTCTATTAGGGTTATACAAAATGGATTTTATCAGATTTAAATAATCCATATTCAATATCGTATGTTAATAAACTAAATAGACATTCATTTTAATAAATTACATGAGAATGAAATGAATCAATTGATATTATAAATGCATCGATCTCATAGATAATTATAAATAAATTCTCAATGAATGAAATTCTTAATATTTGATTTCTTGATCTCAAAAATCATGATAACTTTATTATAAAAGCCTATAGTGAATTCATTTTAATCGATTAAGTTTTGTACACCAATAACTATATAATAAATTTGGACAACAAATTTTTCTCATGATACCTATAAATTAATAGAGTGGGTATCAACCAGAACACAACCCTTAATGCATTATAAAGGCATTAATCTTGTGTTTAATGATAAAACAAATTTATAAAAAATATACTTGATATATAAATATCCATATATATTAAAGAATATAGTGTATTAAGAACTCTCTAATACACCAAATAGACAATATAACAAAACAAAATGTGTAAAAATTGTGTATTTTCAAGAAACTAATCACATCCACATTAAAAATAATGTGTTTTTTAAGTGATTATTATTTTCTATTGGAAAAAAATCATGTCAAAGTTAATTTTCCAGGGAATGTTAATAGACAAAAAAATAAAAAGAGATAAAACATTACAAAAAAATTATCATAAGGATATGTTTTATAAAAAAACATTTCTTAACAAAAATGATAAGATAAAAGAAATATTTTTAATATGTAATAGTTTGAAATATATTGTTATATACGTTCTAAAAATATTATGTAATTTTGGAAAAAAATTAAGTACTTTAAATTGAAAAATTTTATTATATATTTTTATTTAAAATAATTATTTTTAATTTATTAAATTTTAATTTAAATAAAAAAAATTAAATAATAATATGACAATTAATATAGGGTCATATTTTATTACTTTTTTTAAAATATTTAATTTTCAGTGTATTGTGAAAAATAATGATAGTTTGTCAAAATGCATTTTTATTTTTTACAAACTAGTTAATTTAAAAGTTATAAAATGCTTTGAATGCGAATATAAATAACGTATTACATATTTTTTTATATTTATACACTTAATTAATTTTTAATAAACTTTATAATGGATTTTAGTAAATGGTTTTTTGGGTTTACAAATTAGATTTTTTTAACAATATTTAAAAAACCATAATGTTCCTCTTTTATAATTAATTAAACTAATACATAATAAGAATTTTTTGAAATTAAATTTAAAAGTTATATATAAATAAAGATTTATTTATATTTATCTAATTATTATTAGTACTCATAATTTTAATAGAAAAAAATATTTTTGTGGAAAAATACACTTCATGAAAAAACGCTTTTTGGTCGTGTCTTCGTGCCCTATTTTAAATTTAATATTTGCACTTATGTGAACTGAATTTGTTAAAATGAATTAAATATTTGGAATAAAAATAATTTATATTATTTTATAGTTTTGAAATACATTTTTACAACAATGACTATTGAAAACAATAATAGTTAATTAGAACAGTTAAGCTAAAAATGGTGTACTGAGAGTTAAACTAAAATGATATTGGATTAAATGACATAAAAGTAGTTTAAAATAAAACATATGTTAGTATTTAGACCATATCATGTTCAAATCATTAAAATACTGTTATTTTGACCCCATTTCATTCAAAAAGTGGGGGTACAAATTTTTTTCCCAACCTTACATGTTTGGCAATCACATCACTTACAAAAGCCCACCCATGTCATCTTTTCATCTCACATTGAAACCCTTTTGTCTCGGACAATAACTCACTATATCAATTAATATAATCCAACCCCAAATTTTATAACACTTTTAATAGTCAAGTGAAATTCTATCAAAAATATATCTATAATCCTGAATTTTTGGTCATAGAATAGGTAAATTTCTGAACTATACCTTTGTGTTTTATTTATTCTTCCACCTCTATAAAATATTTTTTTATTACATTTCATATAGTTAAATAAAATATTATATATTAAAATATTTTATTGTATTAATGGAATGAACAATATGAATATTATTTTCCCATAAATTGGAATCGATAATGTCACTCGTGCATACAACCGACAACCCCCACACAAACAGATGTGCCACGTTTTCTGTCAACACCTCTTACAGTTGGGTATGATGATGTATATAAATTATATATATATATATATATATATTATTGATAACATAATTATACATTTTGAGTCATTATATAACATATATAAAATTTCAACTTCCATTTTTAAGGGGATACAATAACGTCACTCTTCTATTCAAAAGACTACCTCCTCGCGAAGGGATGTGATTAATTTTCCTCTCCCACATTACATGGAATTTTATGAGTTTATGTTTAATAAATATTTCTGATTTAAATAAAATAATTAATATATTACTGAAATTTTATTTCATTATAATAATAATAAACACCATTTTCATCCTTTTTATTTCACTCTCTAAAAATGATAACTTTGTTCGTGTATGTGTGGAGTACAACCTACAAGAGTGATGTGACACTATTTTCATCACCACATGTCATGGAAGATATATGTAATTATATTTAATGAAATAATATAGTATATATGATATTTTTATTATTATTTTATGATACAATATAACTTCTCTTAATTCTATAATGACTGTTGATATATAGAAACAGAACTCATGTGTAAGAACGAACAACCATCTCCATGATCCTAACATAATTCATTAATCAAAACCATAAAAAATGAAATTTATTAAAACTATGATTAATGTAAAAATATGATAAATGTTTCTGGAATTTTATTATATAGTTGTTTGAATTATCATCTCTTTAACCACTATTAATATACCATATTCATTTTTTCATACATTATCTAAATATTATCAAACCATATGATGTAAACACAATTTGTTAGGTAATCCTATATAACATGGTAATATGTGATTTAAAAGTAATAATAATAATTATAAATCTTCTTATGATTCTACATAATTGGGGTGGGTTTATTATTTTGGATGATGAAGATTGTACATGAAGAGTCTGACTTAATGTAAGGGTATTTCATCCTAATTTTATTCTATTGAGGTTATTTTGATATTTTTCCCTATTTTATTTTAATAGGTTTACATGCAGCCCCTTTGACATGTATTATCAATAATTTTTCTATAAGTATTATACATCATTTTTTTAATTTCATTCCATAATTGAGAATTTTGATTTATTTTTTTCTGATTTGATAAGGATTTTTTTAGAAAATTAACTATAAATTTTTTCCTTCTAACTATTTGTTTTTTTTAAATGTATATATCTTAAAAATGTATTTATTATAAAAAAATGGTTTTTTAATTAGAATTAAGTTATCTCGTTCAATTTATTTAATAAAATGAAATATTTTTATTGAATTCAACTACATAAAAAAAGAACTATCTATTTTAACATATACGATGACATTTCTTTTTCTAAAACTAATAGCATTATTTATTTTTCTAATTATTTTAAAAGGCTAGGGATGAAGCCTCATTTCTTATTAAAGAAATGAAATTACCACTTCAACTTAGTAGAGGGAGACCCATTACATAGCCCAAAAGTCCGGTGGGCATTTTGCACATTACATGGCCCGTAGGCCCATTTTTCTAGCCAAAGGCCCATTTTGTAAAGGGTGGGTCCATTATATCCCTCCATTCACTGGGTATAGAAGTTGACTATATTTTTATTCCATTTGTAGATTGATATGGATAATGATATAACAATTTAAATATATTATTTTTTTTAATTTTCTCTATTGTATTTGATGATTTTAGTTGAGAAAAAAGAGCCTATTTTTCATTTGATAGTGATTTATTTCTTTCACCTGAAGAAAATTAATATAATGTTCATCCATTCATTGTTATTTTTGTTTTCACTTGACAAACAATATTTTTTATCTATTACTGAGATTTTTGTTCTTATCCTATAATTTATAAAATATTTTTCATAAGGTATAGGAAATGGTATGTGGGGAAAATAATACATGTTCCATTTTATGGATATTTTTCAATAAAAAAAATAATTATTTATAAAAAAATTAATCACATTTTGAAAAAATGGATATTAGACGATTGATTCCACATTGATCTATATGGTTATGTTTTTATGTGTTTTGACCTAATTCTATAAAACATTAAACTTGAATATATCCTCAAATGTATGGGAATAAATTATTAACATAAGGATCATGATTACGTAATGTTTGACTATGGTTCATTATATTTTGAATTAGAGGGAATATTAGATAAATTTAGAGTTTAGGATAATGATAATAGCTTGATCAAGAAATATTTCATATTATGGTCATATTGAAATGATATAGCATTTTAATAATACCATGTTTCATAAAAAAATTATGATTTTTCATAATATTTTTCTATAGAGGTAATAGGTAATATATAGTGGGATGACACCGTGGGGGTAATTTCCTTCCAAAACATCATCCTAAGATTGTTAGAATTGGGATTCAATAGTTTTTTAATGTGATCAATTAGTTGATACAATACATTATTGTTGGCGGTATCCATGCTAGAGAGGAACCCAATCTGACATGAATGAACATGTATATTATAGATAATTTCAGGAGGATATATCACTCATCATACAGTGGATCATCTCACATTGTGATATATTAATTATTTATTAATTCCATATAAAAAGATATTCAAAATTATGGTATGTTTATATCATCAAAAGGAAAGAATTTTTATTTACTATTGTTATGGTGATGTCGACCTATTGGGTTTAAATATTAAGAAAATCCGAGAATGGGATGATATTGATGGATTTTAATGGGTTTAATTTATTAAAATTTTCACTTATAAATATTTTACTAATAATGTTTGAATTTGGATAAAAAACCATTTTGTATAATTCATAAAATGGGAGGAAGATTACATAGGTGCATATAGAGAAATATTCACCGAATTGAATTTTTAAATCCATAATTTTTTTCAGGATCAGGATATTAATATTAATTAGTTTTACTCAAAATTACATCCCATATGTCAATTAGAATTGGTATCTAATAAATTCATAAGACATAAGAAACAAGTTTTCTGTGAAAAGAAGGTACAAATGGAGTTTGTCGATGACCATGTATTCCCTGAAAACAAGATAAATAAGTGGTCTAGATTGAGGGAAATTGTGAATTATTCATCAGTTATGTTTGGAGTAATGAAATTAAAGTTACGATCATGTGATACGTGTGGTAAAAAATATGATTGAGAAATACTTATAATGATTGATAAGTGCATCTAATGTGGTCAGTTATTTGATATGGCCCATGAATGAAAAGAAAATGATCATCCAAGAGATGAAAATTATATGATAAGATTTTGTAACAAAAATTAAGTGGGGAATTTTACTATAGTTTTTCTAATATTGGTTACTCTATTTTAAAATCAGTAAGATCAAAATAAAAAGGGCGAGGAAAAATATTTTTCAACTACTAGAGTTTATGTTGGACATTCAAGTTAAGTGGTGAAAAGTAAGTTAGTGGTTTATCTGAATTATGTAAATACCCTATTCGACACAAAATCTTATCATTCATTAATCTAAGATAATTCTTTACTTTTTTGGAATAACACCTCATAAAACTAAAATAGAATTGTATTGTGAAAACCAAAGGTACAAATAAAAAATAGAAAATTATTTCATGGTATCTTCTTGTTGTTATCTATGGAACAGTAATTCCTATAATTCTTATTGAACGAGTTTGACATCCTCTGAGGTTTGTATTATATTTTATTTTTTCATGATAAGATATATTTTTAAGAAAATAATTTCAGGCTCAATGATTCCATGCCTCTGATTACATACCATGATTCTACGAAATTTATTATATATGCCCAAGTATTAAATGAATTGATAGATGTATTTTATACTGAGTTTACTACTATAATTCCTCACATGTTGGTTAAGTTTATTATTTAATTTATACCGAATTATAATCCAATTTATTAATACATAATTTTATGGGTCATGTAGAACTTCTAGAATTGAATCACAAATTTTTGGATTTTTCAGACAATCGTCACATTCAAACCAGCACATCACCATGGGGTGATCCTGTTTTTTAAAACTCAGTAATGGTTAGATGAAAATTTTAATAGATTATCAAGCCTTTAATAACAATACTTTCATAAAAAATAATTTTTTCCCTTATATCGATGATTTTTTTGAGCAACATTAAGTATCTGAGTATTTCAAGAAGGTTGATAACATAGAATGGTAAAGTAAGATGATTATAAAGATGTGAATATTATAAAATCATATATTCAAGATAAATATGTCCACTTTGAGATTATATTTATTCCCTTTTTGTTTTCCAAAGCAGCTAATATATTTATGGACCTTATAAGGTAGTTTCTCATTTGTTCAAGTAAAATTTTTCTTGGTTTTCTAATGAAATTTTGGTGTATTCTAAAAGTCAAGAAGAACATTAAAGATATCTAATTATTGTTTTTCATTCCCTAAAAAACGAAACTAGAAGCTAAATTTAGTAAGTGTAAATTTTGGTTTCCACAAATTTCGTTCTAGGGATATATTTTATTTAACAAAGGTAAATCTATTGACGCTAGGAAAAAAAGTTTTTGACGAATGACCAAGACCCAAATATTTCATTAAGATACATAGTTTTCTTGGATTAGAAGGGATACTACAATTTATTTTTTTATAAAAATTTCTTGATTATCTTATGCACTATCTTAGTTTACTCTAAAAAGAGTTAAATTTCTATTGACAATGTAATGAGATGATAATTTTATGGAATTAATAATAAAATTGGTATACTCTCTTTTTGTATTTCCTACCTTCAAAAAATGTATAATTTTTCTTTTAAATTAATTATTTGTTTAATAAATTTGTTGTTACCAGATGTTCAATTATCATCCAGGGGATTATTCATCACATTATATGAAACATCATGAGTTAAATTACCATTTAAATGATCTTGGATTAATTTCTATAGTTTTTTATTTAGAAAAGATGATGAAAAATATATATGGAGTAAATTATGATATATATACTGATAAAATATTTTTTAAATATATTTTATGTCTTAATTAATTTAAAAGGAGATAGATAATATGACTTAAAATGATCAGGGATTATGATTCAACTATTTATTACAATCTTGAAAAATCTAATAAATTTTCAACTGATTTTTATCCAAATAATAATTCTACATTGTCTATGTTATTTTAGGAGATTGTCACTTATGTAAATGATTTTATAAATATTTTACTAGATGTTTCAAATATAGGGGGATCATCTGTTTTGTTTTTAGTTTCAGTGTATTTTACTATTATTGAAACGATTAAGAAAAATAAAAAAGGAGGATCAATCAATGCATGTAAAGGTAGAATGAGTTAACAGATGTATGTAACTAGATTTGAATATTGAGAAACAATGTCTTTTATTATTTTGGAAAAATATTATGCGTTCCTTGTGGTACCCAATTTAAGAAATTGTTGATTAGTGAAGCATTTGGTTCCCCATAATTGGTTGATATGGGTAGTAATAAGATGTACAGAGAGACATAGGGGTATTATTGGTGGGATGGTATTAAATAGTTATTTCATACATTACAATGATTTTTTTGAAATTTTAGTAGGATAATTAAAATGATGATTGTAGAAGGGAATTCATCAATATTTTCTACTATTTGCGAAGAAATGGAAAAATTAGTCCATGGATTTTATAGTGGGATTACCAAATACACATTGAGGTAAAAATATAATTTGCGTTTTTTATAGATTAACTAAATCGACCCATTTCATTCACATTGACAATATAATTTATTTAGATAATATTTAGTGACATTATCTAAAATAGATAAGAAGGATGCATAGAGTTCCACTCTCTATTGTATCAGACTATGATTCTAGGCTGACATATATTTTTTAAGTGATATTAGAAATCATTGGGTACTAAATAAATTTTCTGAACCACTATTAATCATCAAATTAAAGACTTATATTAGTGGAAAATAAAGGAATTGTAAAATATGATTCATTCTTATTCAATTGATTACCATTGATGTTTAAATAAATATCTTCCCATGGTTTAGTATTCCTGTTAAAAAGTTTTTTATAGTTTAAAAAAGGAACTATTATGAGAATTATGTGGAAATTAGTGTCTAACACCATATTTATGGGATGATCTAGGAGAATGGGCGTTCATGGGACCAAGGTTAGTAATGGAAATGCCCAAGAAAGTGTAGTTGATTCATAAATACATGTGAATATCTCATAGAAGGGAAAAATATATTATGATAACTAGAGGAAATAACATTAATTCTATGTAGGTGGTATTTTTTCAATTAATTATCTCCATGTACATGTGTGATGAATATTTTTAAAAATGGATATTTTAGTTAATCGATCATATTGATGGAAATTTTTTGTAGATTCATATTATGTTTTGATCCATGAATTAGTTTAGTTGTTATAAAATATTTCTTATATATAATATCTAGTTAAGACTATTGACTATAGAGAGAATATGTTCTTGAATAATTGGATTCACTATGTTATTGTTTTGTGGAAAACATATATGTTTTAGGATGACATATGGAAATATTTATATTTTATGAGGGAATGATATCTCATCGAGTTTAATTAGTTAATAGAAATTCATGTATGTTGAACAATATTGGACTCGAAAGCCACTCATTAGTTCCTTAAGACCATTTGTCCTAATGGCCTCAAGAACATATCCCCATATTCCAAATGGTGTTGACTTGTATCGAGGGACTAGGGTGTGTCTATGAAGAGTCTATGACCTCATACCCAAGACTAAAAAAGTTTATTATCAATAAAATATAAGTATCATATGTAATGTAACATACATAAAATATATAAATATCATGAATAGAAAAAAATTCCCAAATGAAACTTATATATATATATATATTATTGATTATACAAGTCATGTGTCTATAAATAATAGCCAAAATAGGTATACATGGAATTAATTCAATGCATGTAACAAAAAACAACCGAAAAAAATCCAGTTATCATCCTGAGCCTCATCTTGGTCTCATGCTCACAAGATCCTTAGAATCAGTCAAGAACCATTAGTAAGGTGATTTCCCTTATCCATACCATAAATCATATATTCTGTTAGGGAAACCATATTGGACCAAATAGGGTGTGATACTTAATCCCATTGGGCAACCACCATATGTCTACTTCCATACAATCATTTCATGTATAATGAAAATAGTGTGCAGGAATTAATATAATTTTCAAGTAAGTATCGAATTTAAACATCATATAAACTCTAAGTTCTCATTTATTTCAAAAAAATCATTAAATCAATTCCATTTTATAAGTAATTTATAAATTAACACTCAGAAAAAATTTATTTATATTAAATATCAATTGATTTGGAAGAATCATTTAATTAAAAAGTCTCGACACTTTCAACAAATCCCAACATCCAAAAAAAGTGATATGTTTATGGATTCCCAAATAGTCCATCCATAAAGTGTAGGTCAAGGAATGAATCCAAGATTGTTCTTTTGGTAGACGATTCATCATATAAAATCCCAACATTCACCATTTAATTCATAACTTGTCTCAACCTTGTAATTCATCATTTTAAATCCAAGTATTTCTATATATATAATATAAACCAAACACAATAGAAGTCCATCCTAGGAATTCCTCTTTGAAATCATTATATTGGTATGGGTTTGGTATGCATCAATTCCACTAGATTTCATCCTTTGTGGCATATTATGGGATCCCAATTATCAACTATGTAATATATGATCAACTTCCCCTTGAGTCCTTCCTTGGAAGTCCATAAGGAGTCCCAATATCACTTGGGCATACAATAATCTTCCCCAATGAGTTCATCCATGGAAATCAATGGAAGGATTCTATGTTCTCCAGGGTTGTGAGGAATGAAGAGAAAAATAAGTCTATCTAAAGATTTTTTATATGAATCCAAGTTTTACTCAAGGCATATATGAATTTAAACAATTAACTATCTTTTATTAAATATCATTTGAGAAAGATAACTTTATATGTTATGAACATCTTCAATTCTCACCTTAGAAGGTGGATCATGTAATCACTAAGCTTATAATGCTTAATAACTAATTTACTCACATGGGAATTTCATTATAACTATAACTTATGAAAAATGACTAATAAATGGAATGTGTCTACGGATAAGGATTCTTTTCCATTTTCTTTATCAATTCAATTCATAATGAGAATTTTAATTCAAATTACATATCAATTTACAATTCAATATTTCAATCGAAATTAAAATTTTATTAAGAATTAAAATCCCCTAGTAAGGGGTAAAAATGAAAACATCAAAGGTGATTCAAGTTCAATATACTCTTGGTGTCTCAGGTCATTAATAGACACACCGAAATAGGTGGTTCTAATTTGAGGTTAGTAAGCATTTAAAATTTATCAATAGAACCCATTAATTAAATATTCCAAAAATATTCACCTAATTCAAGGTTGTATATTCAATCAAAATATATTATTTAAATTTTGAAAATTCAGAACAATAAATAATGTATTACACTTATACAATTACCTAAAAGAACAATTAAACCTACCATAGGACTAGAGTGGATAGCTCGTATATTATCATCTCCTGAATCATCTCAGGTCAGGATAAAATAATAGAATATTTGAAGAACCTAAATTTATTTCATATTATCTAGATCTTAATTTCATATGTGATGCCAAGAAGAATGTGGAATGGAACAAAAATAATCTAGATCATACATATCTAAAGAGTCAAACTGTAAATGATTTCGAGTCTGTATGAAAGAAGATCCCTCAATTCAAAGATTAATCACACGAAGGAAGCTCTCCGATGTGAGGGTTTTTGTCTATAAGAGGAATGATAATCATGGGATTAATATTATTATATAATTACAGGTTTATTGTTAAATTCAGAAAAATTACTGGGATTCATGGTTTGGTCGTATCGTTGGCCAAAAAATGCACCAACTGTGTGCCCTTTAATGTAGGAAGGGGACGTCACTACGAGTTTTCATACAATTATAAAACTATGAGAAACTCGTCTATCAAAATTTAAAACGCTCCTAAATGTCCATGAACCTCAAAGTTCCCATTTTATCAAACTGTCCAGCCTATAGTCTCCCAATATCTAGCTTAGCATGGTTATAAGTAAAAGTGTGGCATTCCCTGCATAGTTCCTACTGACTCTGCAGAAACACTTTTTCTACTTAATGATAGGTTCCAGTGTCCAAACTAGACCCAGACACCCTAGACCTTTACAATCACAATGTTGATTAATATTAGGAATCATTTAATGATTTAAACATGAAATTTATTGAATGTAAAGGATTTGTACCGCATTGATGTACCAGGTTCCTACAAACATTCCCATGTAAAGAAATTAATCCCAAAATTGTCATCTCAAGGGTAGTAAGAATGTATGAGAACAAAAAATTCCACTATGATCATATATCAGTATAACTCTCATTGGCCTCATATTGTACTCAATCATGCTATCAGAGCAGTCGTACTAATGGAACTAACCATCCTTAGGGAACTATCGTTCTGTAGTCTACAATGCGTATATGATTCATCTCAAATGACACATCTACCTATAACTCATCCTCATCAAGATAAAAATTATGATATAGGTATGACTAATAGTATAATTACTAAGATACATGGAAGAAATACTTCCTATATTGGTATAACTATTCTATCATCAAATGATAGGCAACCAATATGACTCTTTATAGAACATAAAATGTCCAGACATAAAAAAGTGAATTCTTACCCAGTCTCTTGATTTGTCAGTGTCCCAAACTCAGGGAAACATTTTATAAAATGCAACCCCTAACCTATAACTCTAGTGGCCATCTAAATTCAGGGAAGTAACATATCTTTTCAAACTACGTAGTATCCATCTATTTCTGAATCCACTGAACATGCTGGGTTGTCTCCTAAAAAAGACAATGTACAAGCATAATTGACTCTCCTACCTCAAACTGACATAGAGGTGATAGACATGACCTATCGTGAAATCCATATACGGTACCATCCCAATAATATCTTGAATGATG
This sequence comes from Viscum album, assembly GCA_963277665.1. Taxonomy (NCBI): domain Eukaryota; kingdom Viridiplantae; phylum Streptophyta; class Magnoliopsida; order Santalales; family Viscaceae; genus Viscum; species Viscum album. The sequence goes on along the minus strand of OY728137.1, from coordinate 671,577,037 downwards.
TTGTTGATGAAAAATTCAGCCAGGGGTTTATTCCTCTCCAAATATCTCCTAAAAACTCAGATAGATGCCTGAATCATGTCACTAATCACTAAAATAATGGTCTCAAACTAGCCATATGACTCTGGGTGGTATGATTATCTCATAAGAAACTATGTAACTAATTCCTTCTATTGGTCTTACTATAATAATAATGTAAACTGGGATTCACTATCTAAAATGATATTATGTGGGGCCCTATGAAGTCATATTATCACACGGATATACAACCTTCCAAGCTCATCCACAACAATGTTTTCCATAATTGGTTGGAAAATTTAAAACATCATGATCCTATCAACCAAAAAACATACGACATAATTACATTAAGGAACCTCAGTAAAAATTGAATTAATTCCATCACAATTTGAATCCGTTTACACTCATGAATGGGTAACTAATATAACAGTGCACCTAGTCACATGTGTTCTTCATTCACCTAATGACTGGTGGAACATCCCATGAAAAAACCTTTTAAACCCATTTTCATACCAAACCACCAGTATTGGCAATGTAAATCCGAATAAATATTGGTGATTTCTAGGTTCACTAAAAATGATGAATGAGCGTATCACATCATCTCCACATGAATTTCTAAAAAACCCATACATTCCCATGTAATCACATAATTTTCTCTAACAATTGTCCACCCTAGAGGATGGTCCTCACTTTCAACACACTCTTGTATGACTAGGTACTCTAAATCCAATAGCTTCCTCATCTTTAGTCTATCCGTAATGGTAGAGATAATACCTAAGGATGATAGAAAATTGTTCCTTTGAATAACTTGAACTACCAAGTGAATATTAGAGATTAAATCCATGAATGGACACACACTAATTGCTTTCCTAACAACCTATATGGGAGTCCTTATACTCAGTGCATCGACTACCCTATTTCCCTTTCTAGATGTGCAGGCAATCTCAATACATAAAAACTATTGGTATTCAATCAATATTCTCTCCCCTCAAATTTATATCACATAATGAAAATATATAATTTATAATTTTAATTTTCATGTACTAAACAATGATCTACCCAATGAAGTAATGTCTCCAACATCACAATGTGTGAACAATTGAAGCTATCTCAGGATCGGTAATCCGGTAATTTAAGTCATGTGGCATCCACTTCTGAGACCCATATGCAATGACTTTATCACCCTGCATAAGATTATCTCCAAGCCCAATATTTTATTCATCATAGTACAGAGTGTAACTCTTGATTGATTTGAAAAAAATAGTATCTACATTGAAATTAATTTACCTTTCCATTCCTATAAGGCAATCTCATTAAAATTTTACAATTAAAATTTCACACCATTCTAAGTCAAGATCCTGAGAAACTCTTCTATGAAAGAGAATCCCAATATGAAATTCGTATAGTAACCAGTTATCCCCAAGAAACATGGTACCTAAAATAAATTCTTTGTATGCTCACAAGAAACACCGACTATCACCAATTTTTGGACAACTGGTAATTTAGTCTATGTGATTATGTGACCTATAAAGTCAATCTGATCCATTTATATGGGGATCTTTGTGAGTATATCATATAAATAATTACTTATTAGTGTATCCAATATGATATCAAGATGTTGGCCTTTATTTTTTGATTGAGAGAATTCGGAATGATATCCTCCATTAATACCACGACAAATGATTCTTGATAAGTATGGAAAACAAGGTCCACTAGTTTGATGAATAGTATTTCCATGTTTGTGAGACCAAAGACATAACCAAATACTTATATAGAATATACATGCTATTAAAGGTTGTACAATGTATGTTGGATAGTCTAATACACAGCTGATAAAAACCATATCACAAATAAATATTTGAGAAAACATGTTCTATTCAAATAGGATAAAAAATATCATCTATTTGCAGAAGTGGATACCAGTTATTAACCATCAGTTAGTTCAATTTTTGGTAATCTGTACATACACTAAGGATTATATCGCACTATTTAAAAAATTGATAAGGGAAATCCATAGAGAAGCATTGGTATGGATAAATCCTTTTTTCTCTAAATCACCTAGGTACCTATCTAGATTTTTTTATTAGTATATTCATCCGTTAAAGAGGAATGGATATCGGTGTAGATCCCAAAAAAATGACTAATAGAGAAATATACTTCTCTCAATATAGGTAAGCCAAAATATCTCTTTTGTAAATCATCTATGAATTATTATTTTATGGAGGGAAATAAATCTAACTTGTTCCCTAATCATCTTGATATAAACTCACAATCTGGGAAAGCATCTCATAAAAACCATGATGCTCAAGTCCAACGTGCCTCGCCTGAGATTACCATTCATCCTTGTGAACACGCTCACTACCCTATGGTGATTTAAAATTCACACTATGATGAAATAAATTGACAAAATCATGAAAGGGAATCAACTGGTCCATCTTGATAATGATTTTAAAAACTATCATCTTGAGGAAAGAGTGGTCCCATTCAATGTGACACCCACCAATTTCAATGGGGAAATCCCCTCAATGACATAACTAATTAGATCTAAAAGAGTGTCAAGAATTATAACATCCTAAAAAACCAATCATTGAGCTTAAGGGTATCCACAATGATCATAGATATAATTCTATGAGAGGTGTTATATCCAAAAGATTATATGCTAATGTAAGGATACAAGAATAGTACCTCTCAGAGTAGATGTTATATAAAAATCCACCTCAAGGGTCGGTTTAAATATATATATCTAGCCCGATATATGACACGATGATATTGCTTGAAAAAGTTAACAGATCTTTTTTGATTTAACTATAATAATATAGTCTGAGTACCATTTAAACGACCACCAACTAAGCCCAGTCAGCCAACTATACTCAAGCTTCATGTCTGATGAAAATTTTGGACACCACTCATGAACATGGTGTTAGTGTAGAACCTATATCAATGGATACTATAGGAAATGTTCAATATAATAACATTATATTTCCAATCAAGACCCATTATCATCACATGATTTGGTCTCTCAGGAACAGAGATATAGTAGGTCTCGTTTTACCAAACTAGTAACACCTCACTTAGCTACCTTATTATATGCTTTTCCAGATAATACCACCATGAGGATAGCTTAGTTGATTCTTTTAGCTACTAGTTTATGTATTTGAAATTCTAGATATTGATACTCTGTAGATCAAACCCCTACTTATCTTAGGTTACCTTCTATGAAAATTTCCTGATTCACTATTCAAAAATTTGTAGTCACCCAAAATATGTTCCCATGCTATTAATTTTTTTAATCAAGATCATCTTTAAATTTCCTAGAATTAGATAACTTTTCCCCCATTAGTTTATGTTTGATGTGATTAATCATTTTAAAATGGATATACTATTCCATAGCTAATAATGTGTCCCACTCTAGGTGAATGAACACTCATGATCAATTGGCCCTCAACATCTCAGTAGAGAAGTTGTCATATAAGTCCATCTAAAAATGCATTTAAATGATCTCTTGATGATGATTTATCTGATTAATAACATCCAACAATATCTTTTCAAAATACAACAACATATATGTAACATGATTTTCCTCCTCCCAAGAGGCACTTTTAGAAGCCCAAATATTTCTAGGATTGATTTAATCCTTTACTCTACAACCTATGGTCTCTCATCCCCTTAAAATGTTGGAGGATTGTACTACTGTAACTCACATGTCAACTCTTCCATAGCCAATGTAGGTCTTTGAGACCCCATAATGGTCTTAGTGAACCACAACAATCCCTCATGGAATAGTTCTTTAGAGTATGTGTTTGGTACTACTACTAATGCCTCAACTCGCACTACTAAAGGCTCCAATAATAGCTGATGGGACACGAAATATATATTTGGATTGTCACCACAATCCTCGGGTGTGAATGGAGGATGTTTCAATTTAATACCTCTAGAAATGAAATATAATTCCTCATATCAATAATATTTCCAATGTTCATTGATAAAAAATCATAAACACTGAAATGGAATAGGTATAAGATCTCATATAAAAGGAAAAACCCATCTACCTGCTCCATGGGTCACATTCGTGCGACATAAAAATCATATATAAGAAAGGGATACTACTTGCAGCCCACTACTATGGTCGGACCTAGGACATTGTGTCTATTATAAATAATTCAGTTTTCATATCACTCTCATATCTGTTTCCCATTTAATTTATTTCGTATTTATCATATTTCATCTCAATGTTTTAACCAATGTTTTTCCAAATTCCAATCAATAAGGGCTCAAACATCTCATTAATTAAAATGTGGTGACAACCTAATCCCTAAAATAACACATTCTAGATTTCCTATCATAATAGTAGATATATATATATATATATATATCACAGAATCTTTCAATACAACAAGAAAAAATTAATGTATCCTAAATGTAATGGCATAATTCAAGCTATTTGATTCCTATGATGTGACTAAACAGGTTCATTATATGGAATAACCAAATATCCATGGGCTATACTAAAATTGAAAAAATAGTCATATTAATAATAACATCATAAATCTTGGTCATCGCCCAATGAAGGAATAAATTAATAAATAAAAGTAAAAATATATTAATCGTCAATTTAATTTAATGGAATTTGAAATTCTTTGTACATGTGTTAGCTATTCCAAGGAATAACTCATTACCAATTTCCCATTACTTCATGTACTTATCTATTGTCATGAAAATTGTAAAATAAACTATAAAAGAAAGACTCTTATAACTCAGAAAATAATACTAGACCTCGATGCCCATCAACAGTTCCCTAATCCTAGTTGGGAACATGGCCTCATGAACATCTCCTATAATGCCATATGATTCCAAATACTAGTGAAGGCCTTGGGCATGTATGTGGGAAGACTATTCCCTCTTACCAGATTGTAACATAGTATAATATCCATAAATGATATGTAGATGTATAAATGTAACACCAAAAAGGTATATAAATAGTAGGAATTGATAATAATAAAAAAAGGAAACTCATATATGAAGACATTGATATATGTCATATGATCTACAATACACCCAAAATTGGTATACAAGGAATCAATAAAAATCATGTAACAGAATCACAATATTACAAAAAAAATCCAACCAGCATCACGAGTCACATCTAATTTTGATGACCCTCTTCACCTAATCATCATTCCTGAACCTATAGTGGGGACTTTTCCTTATACATAACTGCAATCATATAAGCATTTCGGGTACCCAAGGCATGACTAATGGGGAGTAAGACTAAATCCTAGTAGAAAATAATGCATGTTCTATTTCTTTATAGTTAGTGAATATATAATGATTATAGTGGGCATGATGTAATATAATATGAAACCAATTACTAAAAGGAAACATCCAATAAAGTACAGGTTCTCAATTATATCCAAATACATTTAGTCAATTTCAATTGATAGGTAATTATATGATTTAATAGTCAATCCTATGCCATTTATAATCAAGTAAATTCTATTATTAAACTTTGTTAATTAAAAAATCTTGGGACCTGTCACATACAAAGTATTCATCATAGTGACATTCTCAATGGAGTCCTAAATAGGTAATCAATAATGTGTAATACAAGGTCCAAATCCATTCTTGTTCATGGTCTTAGAAGTCACATCATATATCTTGTGTCATTCATCATTCAATTTAGAACCTGAGCCAATCCTTGGAATTCCACATTTGGAATTTGGATATCACTCCAAGTATAATTTAAACCAAACATCCAACAAGACCATCCTAGGAATTCCTTATTGGAATCCTTGAGTCATTCTAGTTGTGGATTAACATCGATTCCACTTGAGTCTATCCTCAGTAGGCCTCTAAGGAATCCCATGTATCAAACATGGAATATATGACCAACTTCCGCATGTTTCCATCCTTGGAAGTCCATATGGAGTCCAAGTATCACTTAAGAATAAAATTACCATCATCTAAGAGTAAATAATTGGTAATTTATATAAGGAGTCCATGTCTCTATCAGTATTTAGCATTCCATCATCTATGATTTCATAATTGGTAATTTATATAAGGATTCCATGTCTCTATCAGTCTTTAGCAAGGTACAATCCAATTGAGTCCATCCACGACATTCCAATATAAATCGAAGTGTCACCCAAATTATATAAGCATTTAATCAATCCAATAACATTTAATAAATTTCATTTCATAAATATTATTTAATTTGTCATTATCATCACCTAGAACATTTCAATTCAATCCTCACCCTAAAAGGTGTATCATGTAACAAATAATCCTAGAATGCTTATTCCCAACTTTTCTTACATGTGAATTTCATTACTACTAAAAAATAATTTTAAAAAACAAACTAATATAATGTTATTGGAGACATGTATTTTATTCCCTTTTTATTATCATTTCATTTCACAAATGATATATGAATTCATATTACATATAAATTTATAATTTGATTTATCAATGGTAATAAAATTTACATTCACAATTTGAATATATTGAAAGGGGTAAAAAGGAAGAACCCAATGGTGATTAAAGTTATTACATTAATGGTTTTCCATGTAATTAATTAGCAAACCCAAATGTGTTGTACTAATTCGAGGTTCTATTGAATTTTACAATTATAAATGGGCCTTATTAATTTAATAAACAATACATGTTCACTTAATTAAACGTTTAGGATTCAGTCTAGGGTGATTCTATGAATATTGTGAATGAAGAATAATGTAATATATATAACACATAAAATTTTAAGAATAATCATGAGAACATCTACCATAGGTTCATATTGGATTGATCATCTATATTCATCTCATGAATCAACTCACACTAGGAGAAAATAGATAAGTGTATGATGATCAATAAATTAGGGCATATTATCATTCAACTAAATAGAGAATCCAATACGAAGAGGACTGTGGAATGATACAAAGGGAATCAATACCTTAACAATACAGATCTAATGATATAAATGGTTCTTCATTCCGAGTCCTCACAAAGAAAATCCATTGATTCCTAGAACAGGTTAAAAAATGAAGCTATCTAATATGAGTTTTATATCTATAGGCGGAATGGGAAATTTGGGTTGAATTATAATATTTAATTATAGTTAGATTGGAAAATTCTCCCAAATTACCGTTCCACATGATTTAGCCACACAGTTGGTCAAACTGTCTGTCAATAATTCACCATATATTGTAAGAAAGGGAATATGTCAAGGTATTTCAGAATATTTTTTATAACCATTCTCAAACCGTGTGAAATGACTCTATCAATATTACAGTCAATCCAACAAGCACGTAAACCTCAAATTTCATGGTTTATCAAACATTAGGACCTGTAGCCTACCACTTTCTTTCTTCAAAACATTAGTGGTTATCATGGATCCTACTATTCATAGCTTCTACTAACTATCCATGTGGTATTTTCAACCAAAAGTTGGGTTATATTCACTAAAGTATCTTTAGAACCCCCAATTTTCCTTTATAACCACGATGGACATTTATATTAAGAAAAGTGTAAAAATTAAAACCGAAAATTGATAGAACATAATAGCTCTGTACCATAAAGATGAATCAAGCTCTTACAAATGCAATTCCAAAAAATGGGAATGAATGTTACAAACCATTTAATGATATAATAAATAATTAAATATTTATTGTTTTTAATTATATATTTATAATCAATATATAAATCATTATTATTTTTAAAATAAAGAATGAAACATTTTTAGTTAATCACTTTTATTATAGGTTTTTATTCAAAATAAAATCATCTAAATTATATAATAGTAATATGATAAAAATAATTCAAATTTTGAATTTCACATATCAAAAATAATATAGAGGGATAATTTGTGATTTTTCAAAAAATATAATTTTTTCATTGATTAGTGAAAAATATCATTTCTTTTAAAAATTAATTATCATTTCAATAATGTAATTTAATAGTATGATTATTTCATTCACATTATTTCTAGTAATATATCAAATATTTATCTATATTTAAACAAATTAATTACTTTTTTAATCTACCTTATAATTTATTTTAGTCTAAGTCAATTTTTTAGTTTAAAAATTCTATTTTTCAAAAAAATATTTTATAATACTTAATTTTTCTCAATTTTAAATAATGAATATAATACCAAATAGCGAATTCTGTAAATATAATATATATTTTATAAATAAATAAATATTATTTTATATTCTTAAAAATAATTTTATTAATCATATCGTTTCTAAAAAAGATTTATCTTGACAAATAGACCATATGAAAAATATATTTTCCTTTTCATATAGTCATATTGGAAAATAAAAGTTTATTATAGTAATTTTAATTAAATTAGGTAAAATTGATTCCATAATTGTTTTCAACGTTAATTATATTTTCTAACAAGGTGGTCCGAGAAGAGGTAAAATTCCTAAGTGTAAATTTTTAATTTTTTAATTACAACCATCTTCATGTATTTATCATTTATGGTTATAAAATTCCACCTGTATCTCTAATATAATGGAATATAATTTTTAATCGCAAAAATTATATCAATATCTTCTTTCCTCAAATTTGAAATAATAATACGTCTCTTCTTTACGGCAGACTATCATTTTGTGAACTGATGTGAATCATTCTCAATCACCACCTATTCTAATTGGGTATTATAATGGATATAAAGTATATTTATTATTTTTATAACTTGATTATAAATGTTTATTAAATATAACATATATAGTATTTTAATTTTCATTTCATATGGAATTTGATAACATCATTCATTTGTACCACAAACAACCACCTCACATAGTGATGAGGTCTATTTTTCATGAATGCTTTACATGAAATGTAATAAAGATACAATTAATGAATATATGTGATGATAATTACATAATTAATATATTAATAAAAAATTACCATTTTTTAATTGTAATATATCATCTTTTTTCCACCTTTTCACTAATAAAAAATGTAAATGTCGTTCATATCCTTGAGGACAACCTCCTTTACAAAGAGAAGTGACACTCTTTTTATCTCCACACTAAGTGGATTATATATATAAATATAAGTATATTTAAAGAATAACATGATATATATGAAATAATGATAATTAAGAAAATATTAAATATTACTTACCACCTTTCCATGATGACCTTTGAAAAATGGGAATGTTTCTCATGCGTAAGTACGACCTTCCGTATTGATGATCATAACAAACTAAATTTCAAAAAGAAAACAATTATTATTGGTCCTTAGAGTGTAATTCGTGTATTATTTTGAAATTTATTTTATTATTACTATTTAGTAGATGTTTGCACAATACCTTAGTTGACTAGAGTTAACCAATAAATGTTCTTTTTGACACATAATCCAAATATCAACAAAAAATAAAAAATGATTAAGTAGTTATGTATAAAGTGGTTGTAATTAATATAAAAACCGATAATATACTTGATAATTAATCATTATAAGGTAAATAATTTACAAAATTTTTCTATTGAGGAAGATATAGAATGTATGTGATGATTTAGACTCAACATGATGAAAAAAATTTGAATATCCATTCATTGAGACATAATTTTATGTTATGCACCGATACACTATTTAGGGGTGCATATACAGCCCCATTGTAATATTATATTAGGAATTTATCTTTTATCATTTTATTTAATCTTTTTTTTGATGTAATTATTTCATGGTGATTTTTGTTAAAATGTTTCCAAAGTGATAATATGCTTTTCATTAAAAAATCACATTTACTATTCTCCTTCAAACACTCATTTTTCTTCCATGTACATGTTATTAAACGGTTGTTGTTATGGATTTTAGATAATTTTATAGAGATTTTTTTCATTCTTAAAATTTATTTAGTTGAAATATTTTCTTTTGATGGTATTTGTTTGTTTTTTAACATATGATAGATGGAACGTTCTATTGTTATGTATATATTGACAACGAATTTTCTCATACAGAAACCATTATTTTTAGATATTTTATACATTATAGGATTTCATTTTTTATTAAATTAAACACCTTCATTTCCTTTTTGGATACTTTGTTACTAAAAATGGGGTTTTAAAACTGGTGGATACATTCATATATATATATATATACATACATACATGTTTTTTATGGGTGAAAGAAATATATTATGAGTGCAATGTTGAAAATTAAAATAATTATAATTTCATTATTATGATATGGTTCTTGGTAATTGTTTATGTTGATGGGTGTTTATTTTATAGACCAATACGGGGTTTCTATTTTGTTAACCAATGATGGATAGATTCGTTATTAACTAAGTATGGTTGGTTACATTACAAAATAGGGATTTTTAGGTCCGTGATAGGCCTACAATTCGTTGGGGATGGATGTCAATGATATAATTTTCCATTTATATTATTGATGTGAATAATTATTTTTCAAGATATTTATATGACTTATCTCTTATTTACAATGTATATAATAATTTTATTTCTAATCATTTACCCTTATTTTCATTTGAAAATTGTTTATTTATTTCCAAGAAATAAAATTGATATAAAGGTTAAAATTTCTTGGGTCATTACATTTTCATTATAATAATGGCATTCGTTAAAGTTATATACTATACTTTTTTTTACACGCAAACCAAATTTTTATAATTATTTTTTCATTGTTTAATAACGGGTAAGGGAAATTTATAATTTCAATGGATTGTCATAATTTTTTTAGGAAATGAAATCATTTTTACATTAGAAGTTAAATATTTTAAAAAAAATTATACTAATTCGATGCTTCCATTTTGGGTTTTATTTTTATTTTTTTCATGTGTTTTAAAATAATTATCAAAAACTCTATACATGAAATGATACTAAAATATAATAGAATGGATTATAAACATAAATCACAAGATTATGTAATTTTTTAAATATGTTCCTTATATCATATAATTTTTTGAAAAGTGTAAATTTGTTTCTAAAAAATAATCAATATTTAATTAAATATTTTTATTTATTCAACAATTTAAAACATATAGATGAATCTAAATACCAAGAAATGGTTATGGATGAAATAAAATATAAATATATTGTATACATTAAAAAATATCCCTTTGACTATTTTTGTAATGAAATTAAAAAATAGACCCTTAAAATCATGTGAAAATACTCCATTTAAAAAAGTAAAAATTAAAGGATAATATAAAATTTCTTAACAAATATTTTAGTAAATACAATGGTATTTTGGAAAATAATTTTAAAAAAATATCATTAAAGAAAAATATATCTGTACAAAAGTTTAATACTATTGTATTTTCATGAAAAAATTTATTTAGACGATTCATGTTAAATATAGAGTAAGAGTTGGATTAATATATGGAAAACAATTAAATATTCAAATTATAAAAAAATAATTGACTTAATGAAGGATAACTTATAATATTCAATTATTGATAATAAGAGTAATTCCAATAAATGATATTATAAAATATATTCTTACCACATTGGTAAAATTTAAGTTGTAACCCCTTTTAAATTTCAACACTAATTAAGAAAATAATCCTAGATAATTAAAATATATTCACATTTCAAAACATGCCTCATTGAAGAAGAAATTGAGATGAAATATCAAACATCTCATTCAACATGCCTCATTAATGATTTTATATTCATATGTAAGATGTTTAGATTTATTTAATGTACATAACATGACCATATAAATATATATAATATCAAATATTATTCATCTATAACATCCTATCATAAATTTCATAAAAATATTTTACTATTAATATTTTTTCAGGTGTTGCCTGCTTCGTTTTTCAACCATGTTTTGGTTAATATATTTTTGTAATTGAATAATTCTAAATATTACTTCATATATATAATATTAAACATGATAAAAATAGAATTTATATTCATTATATATACATATTACTTTCATCGATAAAAGGTAGAGATAGAAAATTTAATGACATTGTTCACATAGATAATATGTCATATGTACACATGAACAGTGTCTTAAATATTCAAATGATGGAATAAAAGAATGGTAAATAGTAAATAACCTATAATAAGTCTTTAATATGTCATATATATTCAGTAAATATATACTTATTACCATTCATTTCAAGAGAAAAAGAAAAATTAATCACATCTCTTAGTAGATGTGGTAGTCCACATGTACACATGATCTATGTTCTTGTTTTCTGATTGATGAAATGGGTGGAATGTAGTTATAATATTATAAGTAAAATATAAATTTATATTAAAAATATATTACAAATTTAATAGTAACCGATTTATAACCATCAATGTGAAAAGTTTATCAAAAATTAATTACATCACTACGTGGAGATGGTATGTTGAATGTACACAAGAGATATTTTTTCATTTTTGTTATAATGAAAAAATATCTAATATTGGTATAATATAATAATAGTAACTATTAAATATATTCTTGACACAATAATAATATTTTATAATGGATAACATTGTTTTATGAGAGGTATAGCATGATATAAAAATGAATTTACATGGGTAATAGTTTTACTTATCTATTTAGAATCCTCTTTTAGTTTACACATTTTTCTATTAATGTATGGTTTAATGGAAAGTAAAGATACTCTAGGTCATGGGGAATAAATATTTGAAGGTATAATGTATTGGATTGGCTGAGATAAATGGCTCAAAATGTTTCATGAATTGATGAAATTATTTTCACTTTTATTAGTGAGGGGAGTCACACTCTTGGAATTATTGAAATTATTAAATTAATATAAACTAATTTCATAATAATATATCTCTAGATTGATATATTCTTAATATATGATTAATATAAAATTAAATAATATAATACAATAATATTTAGACAATGTTAGGATATTTTATAACTATTATATCTTAGAGTTACTCTCATTTACTCTTCTTACTGTTACCTCAATATCAAAATTTTTAAAACTTTTAGGGTCTTGAAAATTACCATAATTGGAAAAGATACCCACAATTTACCATTGTTGAAAACATAAATAATATACCATTCACTTGTATGTGGATTATATTTTTATGAATTGTTATTAATTTAATAAAAACCTACTTATTATTAAATATCATTAATGTTATTTTTGGAATTATTCATTTTATTTAACATCAATATCATTAAGATTATAATGAAAAAAATATATAAACTAGTAGAAATAATATATATATATTATATTCATTACTAAGAATCAATGAACAAAATAATTAAATTAATTGGTATTATTTTCTATTTTTTTAAAAATATATATTTTATTTTTCTTTAAATTCAATAAATACTATGTCTTGGATGAAAAATAACTTAATATAATTAAGAAATCACTAAAAATTTAACATAAATTACCCCTATAAAAATAAAAAGTTAAATTTAAATTTAACATTATAAATTGAAAGTAAACTCTTTGTATTGTTACGTAAATATAATAGATATATTAATGTCAAGAGTGTGATATTTTGTTTTTATTCTGTTAAAATGTTATATAAAGGTCAATATCGAAATAAAATGGCACAAAGGGGCCATATTTTTTTGAATTATAAAACAATTATCAAAATAAATTCAGAAAATATTTTAATGTTATTTTTTAGATAATTTTTTATAGCTATATCTTAATTTTTTATGATATTTCAATATCATTTTAGTGTATTCTAAAAATTAAATTTTCATGCAAATCATGACATTAAATAAAATATATTAATGAGAAATATATTATAACATCCCATCTCACTACATTCCATAAAACATATAATAATTCCTCTTAAATTATATCAATATGATCTAAAAAGTGTATGATTTTAACTTATAACATTGTAATGTTCCCATATAGATTCTATAAATTTATAGTATCACCTTGAAACATTGACCTGATGAGTGTTCTAATTTCATAGAACATCCCCCCTATGATTTGTAATTTCCATCGATTCCCCCCAATGGAATAATATTTCTAAAGTGTTATGACCACTTTGTTTAATATATATATCGACAATCAAGTATTTAATTCCTCATGATTTATATATAGAACATGTAATGACCATGAGAGTTCTAGTGGCACTTCCAAGCTATATGCTACAACCTCGATACAATCGTGAATTTTGAAGGGAATAATATATTTAGGGATCAGATTATCATTCGTTAAATATATCATAACCTTATTAAAAGGTGATATTGATATGAATTTTTTTAATAAATTAGTACTTTGTTATTTTTTATGATTTACATTATAATTTCATTTCACTCTGAGATTCCAATTTTTTAGGAATGTATCTGTCATAATTTTCATTTTCCTTGGCTAGAACATGGGTTAATATTTTAATTTGTGTAAATCATCAGAACACATTGGATTTATTCACTCATTTACATAGAGGAATTCCTAAATATCAATCTGAATGACTGAGTTATATGTATTAATAATAAAATATTCTACCAATGAATGGTTTTTATTACCACCACCTTTGAAATATGTAGAGGATGCATGTAACAGACCAGACTGAGTACCATTGTAACCTGATAACTGACCAACCATGACATAGTCCAAAGGGTGTTCCTAATCCCCATTGGTCGATGACTAGCACCTCACATCATACAAAATACATGTGTGAATGGTTTTTTTCCTAAGAATGCAATAGAAAAATATATGAGGAATAATATTCTTATCAAATGAAAACTCCATTGGGAGTAATGTACCAAAATAAAATGAGTCAGGGAAGCCCAAAGTACTAAAAACTGAGTACCAAGAAGGTAAAAAAATTAAATCCAATATCCCAAAGGATAGAACTCACCAAGACCATAGTTTAGTAGCTAGATCCAAAACCAAGAGATCTCTTCCATTTGGGTGAACATAGAGGAAGAATGTCTACAAAAACCAGAAGGAAAATGTAGGGTGTGATCCTAAGCCCAATAGGATACCACCAATAATTCCATAACATATAACAAATATACATTATCCAATGACATGGTTTCAATTTTCTAGATAAACAAGTTTGTAAAATCAAGATAATATTTAAAAAAAATATTCTTTACATTTGAAAAATGTTGGAAATATAGTATTAAATAAAATTTTTTATTTACGAAAGAAGGAATATTTATAAATAAAATTTATTAGGTAATAAAATTATGTAAAATAGTTTATATAATTCTAAAATGCATTTAAATCAATTAAAACAACATTGGAGTACATTTATATATAAAATATAGATACAAAAGAGAGGAACATGGTCATCTTCCAAAAGGTATGATAGTATTGGCCTGCTATTGAATTCGAAAATTGTAAATTAGACATAGAAAAATGATTATTCTCACTTCCCCTAAAACTGTATAGAGGCAAATCATCACCCGCCCATTAGGGATGTGACCTATCACATGATTATTTTAGATAATTTTCCTAGTGTAGAGTGTTTCCAAATATCTCACTAGGAACCTATGGATTTCATGTTCCCTTAATGAATGTCCAATTTATATTATAACTCTTTTAAATCCAATAAATCTCATTCTTCAATTTAAAAATTCCAATTATATTCTACTTAAAATAAAAAAAAAAAGTTCATTTCAAAAACACGCCCCTTCAAAAGATAAGACCACTGAGTTTCTATCAAATCATTTTATGAAATTTTCAAGAGTTTGAAATCCATTAAAAATAATTTATATCATTTTAAAAATTCATATATATAATTAAATTCACAATTTGAAAAGAAAACATTGGCATCAAATCCGCAATTTAATTTCTAAAATTTATATCATAAAATTTTTACAAAACCATCCTAATTAAGAAGAATTGGGGGTTTCCTATTTTCTAAGCCAAAACCATTTCCAAATTTCCAATTCATTTGAGATGGGTTTCCCCAACAAAATTGAAAATATTTTTAAGAAATTTAATTTAAATAAGTTGTTGAAATAAGTAAATCAATAGAATGGTAATCTATTTGGCCAAATCGGGATAAAACCACTTACCTATTTCGTAAAGAAAGACAATCTCAATAAAACACTTGAATGAGAATGAAGGTGAAGTATATCTTCAAACATAACCTAGAAGCAGGATCTGACTACACATGGAATGGATATATCAATCACAAAATGTTCCACATAAAACACAAGATGATAGAAATAGAGAAATTTGAATAATTACATAGAGAGGATACCCAAAAATCACATCGAAAGTGAATCAACTGCCAAAATATGATAAAATTGATCTAGAAGGAGGTGACCCTCTGGAAAATTCCTAAGAGCATACCATGGTCGAGAGAAACAATGTATGTGAAGAGAGGGATGAGTAAAATATCCAAACACATGACATTAATACAGGGACGGGCCGAGCCGTGATGTGTACCCATGGATTATGATGTGTATTCTACATTGTATAAGTTACGCCAAGAAACCCATCAACTCATTTTAAAAATCAATATTTTCACCCTACAAGATGTGTACCCACCAATCACAATGTTTACAAGTTTACAGTGTGACCTCTATCTTTATGAAATGCATCCTATTACTAGTACATAATGTGTACCTATTCTAAAACATCTAGTAATCCAAAAAAAATAGCTCTAAATAATTTGAACCAAATGTGGATGTTATAGAAATCTAAATATATACCCGATCATGGTGATTGGATGTTACATCCATCCCACCATAAAAACATTCTTCCCACCTAAATCCTATGAAGAGGATTCCATGAAAATATATGAGCCCATTTCTCTCTCATTAGTGCCTCTCATTCTGATGTATAATGACTATCATAGGCATGCTTCCATAGTATACACACCAAAGGTATCATCCTTTCACTATGTAACATAAAATCATAATCATCTACCATGACTTGTTACTCAATTAAAGATATATTAGGATCAATCTCAAGATCACAAAAGCTAAAAAGGTGATATGGATCATATAGATACATTCTCATCTGTGATACAAAGACCACGTTTTGTATCAAATTATGCTGTGGTGGATGTTGTATGCAACCTACCCACCTTCTCAATAACCTTGATGTGTCCGACAATGCCAGGATAATGCTTCCCTTGTCTCCCAAGCCATCGAGGACCCAACTGTGTGGAAACATTTAAGAACACCCAATCCCCAAATAAAAACTCCAGAGGTCAATGATGTTAATCAACATAACACATATATCAGCTTTGTACTATAAAAATACTCAGATGAATTAGTTGAATCTTAGTTGTCATCTCTTCCACCATGTTTGGTCTAACCAAGGAAAACTCACCACCCTCTGACCAACACAACAGATATTTCCAAGGCCATCCATACAAGATCTCTAAATGTTCAATTCTAATTGCGGACTGGTAACTGTTGTTGAATGAAAATTCAACCAACCCTATGTGATCATACCAAGCCCCACAGAAGTCGAGAACACAGGTGTGAAGAATCTCCTCAGTAATATATATAGCTTTTTCTATATCTCCAACCATCTATAGATGGTAGTCCATGATCAAATAAACATAATATCCCATTTCGACCTAATGGAATCTCCAAAAGATATATGTAAACTAGGTACCTCTATCTGATAATATAGAAGATATATCTTTGTGAAAGTGAAAAATATCATTCATGTAGAGATTGACCTACTCGAACACATTTTCTATATCTCGAATTAGTATAATGTGAGATACTGTCATCATCCTATCCATCAAAACCCACATTTCATTCTTTTTTCACATTGTATGTGTAAACCCAACCACAAAATCTTTAGATATCTCATCCCCCATCTAATTAAAGACATAAAGTGGATAAAGTAGACCTTAAGGTTTATGGTGCTCTACATTCACCTGCCTGAACATTTAGCAATGAGAGATAAATTTAGCAACGACCCAAATCATACATGACCACCAGAGCTTCCACCTAATGACATAGAACATTTTTTTGGTTTCTGGGAGCACATCCCACTGTGTGTTATGGAAATATCCCATCAAATCCTTCCTTACTAACAATGGAATTATGAATTAGTTTTGGAAACATTGGACACTCTCTTTGTAAAATGACTACAGGGAAACTGTCTCCCAACCATAAAGAGATTCTCTAATTCTATAGATCACATCATCAACCTCTTCATCCTTAAGAATAATCACGAGAAGAATTGATGCCAATTGAACAATGGACAATAAAACCTCACCCCCTTCTTAATTAAATCCATTAAAAAACTCTGAAAAGAGAGCCATCAAATTACAATCTTCTAAAGATTCATTCACTGCTTGGGTTAGAAGATTCTAGCCTAACGCATCTGTGATGAACTTCACTTTCCCTGGGGTGTAGGACATTTAAAAGTCAAAAGACAGTAGGTATTCTACCAGAAACCACTATTCAAGATTCAAATCATTTTGAGATAAGATTTAACTATGGATTTTGTGGTTTGAATTCACTATAAACTATTCAAAAAAAAATTAGTGCCACCAAATTTTAAGTGCGTGTATCACTACTACAAGTTCCAAGTCATGGGTAGGATAATTTTTCTCAAATAGGCTAAGATGAAGAGATCCATAATCTAATAAATGATCAACATACATAAAAACATAGTCCAATCCTTTTTTTGATGCATCCCAAAATATTACATAGCCATGCCCAACTTTTGTATGATTCAACATCATCATAAAATCAACAGTCATTTCAGATCTACAAAATAACTCCAACATTTATCATCCCATTAAAATTTTTACTCAAATTGGAGTGAGGGAAGTGATTAGAGAATCCATATTTGAGAATTATTTCACAAACATTTGGTAATATCCCTCTAAGCCCAAGGTGCTTCAGATCTCGATACAATTCTGTGGTTACTCCCAAGTCATAACACCTTTTAACATCTCAGGATCAACTATTACACCCAATTTAGAAACCATGTGTCACTAGAATTTATCTTTCCATATCCAAAAAATCAAACTCTAAATTCCAGGCATTAAGGTGGTGATTTCTCAGTAGAGTCGAAAGTGTTTTTTTATTTTTTAAATGGTCCACTGTAGTCTTGTAATAGAAAGAAATAATCTACAAATACTAAACAAACCTATATAGATACACATGGAAAATCTTGTTTATTAATGTCATGAAAACAGTATGAGCATCAGCCAGACCCAAGGGCATAACTATGTACTCATAGTGGCCATATGAGATACGAAAGGTGGTTTTCAGAATGATATATTATAGTATCTTCAACTGATGGTAACCAGATTGAGGGTCGATCATCGAAAACCACTTCACCCCTTTTAGCTGATCAATAAGATCACTAATCCATAATAATGAATGTTTATTCAATTTTGTAACTTGATTTATCTTTAGATAATCAAGAAAGAGGAGAATAAATCCAACGTCCTTTATAGAGAAGATAAATGGCACTACCAAAGGTGACACACTGGACTGAATATATCCCCTTCGAAGAAGATCGTTCATCTCAGACATCAATTATTTTAGATCGTCCCGTACTATTTGGAAATAGGTAATAATAAATGTATGAGTGTATGGAATTAATTCAATAGAAAACTCAACCTCCCTCATCATTGGTGGACTACATAAATTAGTAGAAAAAATATCAAAAAACTCAACGATTACTGGAGGAAGATCACCACCCATTAAATCTAAATCCAGATCAAAATAAAACATTGATATCAATTTCTCAAACTATGGATAAGAATGTATAAATTTGATTTTCCATCGGTCCCACTCTCCATGAAATATAATAGACACACCAATGGGTGTAGAAACGTATACCAGTCGAAGATGAAAATCAATTGGGGTATTGTTGGCAACAAGACAATCAATCCTAAAAATGACGTCAAGAGATTTCATATCAAGAACCAAAAAAATTAATTATATCGCACCAACTGATAGAGAGAAGAAAAAAGTAGGACTATAGAGACCTTTCTCTTTCTTTGTAATAAGGGTTGAACTAATATCCAATGCACAATACAGTTTCTCTATATGATGATTAAATATATTTACAATAGAGGTTTAAATAAAAGAGATAGATGCACCAGTATCCAATAGAGCAGTCACTAATGATAATTAAATGGTAATAGTACCTCTCACAGTTGGGAGACCCTTGTTTTCCACCTTTGGAGACTCTTCCACTACATAAAGAAGATTTGTTTTAGATTCTTGTGGTTGGAACCCTTTTGAATGAGAAGCATTTGTTTTCCACTATGTTTTTAGAGGTGTTGATGATATTATCCCACTACAAAGAGTAGAGAAGTGATGGAGGATCCTCTGTAAGTGTCCTGAACATTAGTATGAACTGTAGATCTTGGGTTCCCTTGTACAGACCCTCCATGAATATACTGTATT
Source organism: Viscum album (assembly GCA_963277665.1). Lineage (NCBI taxonomy): Eukaryota > Viridiplantae > Streptophyta > Magnoliopsida > Santalales > Viscaceae > Viscum > Viscum album. Next base: position 671,556,739 of record OY728137.1, on the reverse strand, counting down.
TCCACATTGATAGAAGACCAAAACCATCCTTGTGGAGATTTCAATGGTAGGGAATGTCTCTTTTGTCAATAAATACAAGAGAATCATCATGATTCTGCTTTCCCATGGAGGCACCAATGAAGCCATTGGGAGAAAAAGGATCTCTCGTTGACACTTAGTTCCAAACTAGGTCCATCTCAAACAATATCTCTATATCCATCACATTAGCATAAGTGTGAATATTCATCAAGAAGAAGTGAGAAAAAATATCTGATCGATGTCCCAAATAATACTTTTTTCCCTTCATCCTACCATTCAATACAATATTAGGAGAAACCTATAGCACCTCAGCAAAGCAATTTGAATACTCAGTCGCAGTTTTGTTTCCTTGATCAAGATTGATGAATTCTATAGCCTTATCCAATACGATTTACTCTCGATAGAATTGGTTGATGAAAATAAATTTAATGTCATTACACTATAAGAACTATTTTTTCCCTACCATCAACTATGTGACCAACTATCTTACACTCATTCCTTCTAGCATGATGGTGGGACACTTTACCCTGACCTAGTACAAAGTCTCCAAGAACTCAAAAACATGTTCTATCTTGCCCAACCATTCCTCATCATGTTGAGGGTCAGTGGATCCTTTAAATATGGTTGGATTATAGAGAAGGAACATTTTAGAATGATTTTAAATGACATAATCAAAAGAATACATAGATAGATATTGAGTAGGAACTAAAGGTAGTTTCTATCTAAGAGTGTGGATAGTGCAAACAATCATCTCAACTAGATTCGGATCAATAATATAATTTTCTTACTATGGTTCTGCAGCAGCCTATCCATGTAGCTGATTCACACTTCATATAGAATGCATGATTTTATAGAACATTAAATGTTTAAAAGAATAAATTGGATTAATGTTCAAACTGAGTAATTAGAGAAATTATTCTCTATATAAGGAACAAAAATATTTTAATTTATCTCTATCCAAATATAAATAGGAAAAATATTAGAACTAATCCACAATGTGTCTTTCCCTGACAACAGATACTAATATAAGGTTCATTACGGTTATTGCTCTCCAGACACTCAATCATCACTATGTCCTATGTCGTGAAAATACTTCATATATGCATATAGTCATCAAGGAATGATGTGAAAAAACCTGTCTCTAATACTAATTTTTCAAGAACTAGCATGGGTACCCTGGTTACTTGATAACTGGGTAAGACATTACATATCTTGATGGGAGTTTCTGATCTCCATTGGTTGTTGACTACCATCTCGTATCATTCATCATACAAGGGGGTCATTTTTTCTACATGAATTATGAAGGAAAATAAAAAAACAACATTATTCATTTGAAATAAAAACTCCAATGGGAGTAATATACCTAAATAAAACAAAGAAAAAAATCCCAAAGTATTGACACCCATGTACTAAAATTTGAAAAAACTATTCCAAGGACCCATATTATTCAACTCACCATGGTAATGGTTCATCATCTGAATCAACCTCCAAGATATCCTTTACATTTGTTCAAAATTAGAAGAAGAATATCTACAATCACTTGTAGGAAAAAGAAGGGCTTGGGCCTATCCAGTGTAGGATACCACCAATGATTTAGAAAAATATTCCAATAAGATATTACCCAATAAAAGTCTTCAAATTTTCAAGGTAAATAGGTTTGGAAAACCAAAAGCATATTTAAACAAAACATCTTACAAATTATAAAAATGACATAAAGATACATTTAATGAGAAAGATTTTCATTAAAAAAGTGGGAATGTTTCTATAATAATTTATTATGTAAACAAATTATAAAAATTAGTTTATATAAATCTAGATGGCGTGTAAATAAACATAGAAAACATAGACATACATTTTTAGGTAAAATATAAATAAACAAGCGAGAAACATGGTCAAATTCCAAAAGGTACGATACTAATAACCAGTTAGAGAATTCCATAGTCTCTAATTGGAAAACGAAACTGAGTATACAAATACCCCCCAGACACTGAACATATGTGAAATTTCACCCTCCCATCAGGGATGTAACCCTCCGTAAGTTTGTTTTAAAACATTGTCATTGCATAGAGTGTATCTAAATAAGTCATCAACTACCTAAGGGTTTCATGTGCTCTTACATGATGGTTTAAATATTTTAAGTCTATATAAAATACAATAATTCTAATTCTTCAATATAAAAAATTCCAATTTATTTCTATTTAAAATGAATATAAATTTAAATTAAAAACATACCTTTCTCTACAAGATAAAACCACTAGGTTTTTATAAAATCATTTTAATCAATTTTTTATTGTTTAAAATCCCTTAAAATCCAAATCCGTCCTTTTCAAAATTTATTTTCAATATCAAATTCATATATTTCATTTAAAACATTTCCTTCAAATCAAAAATTTAAATTAAAAGGTTTAAGCACCCAATTTCCAAAAAATGTCTAAAATTCCAAGGAATTAGTGAGTTTTGAATATTCCATACCAAAACCATATCAAAGCTCTCAATTCATTGTAATTTGGTGTTTCCAATTCAATTAAACACAAGATTATTCAATTGAATTTAAATTAGTAGGTGTAAAAAAATATAATGGTAATCAATTTGAGAAAATCCAGACCAAACCACAAACCCCATTCTTGAATAACTATACTCACAACCAAACCTATCAATGAAAAAAAAGTGGAAAGTGATCTTGAAACCCAACCTAGAAGAATTATCTGACAACCCCAGGAATGGTTTCATCAATCCCAAGATGATCCAAGGAAAACCCAAGAATAGAGGAAGAGAGAAACATGGATAATAAAGGAGAGTGTTAACCCATGAATCACACCGCAAGTGAATTGGCAATATATATCTTATTAGATCGATCAGAAAAGAGAGGTGCCTTTAATAAAATTCATGGAGCAACCTAGGGTCGAGAGCAAGGAAGTATATGAAGAGAATTCCATAATAAATAGTAAATATGTGACATTAAGCTGGGCGTAGGCGAGGTTAGGACGTGTACCCAAGGGTCATGACATGTAGTATGCCCTCGATGAGTTATGGAGAACAAATCCATCTAATCAGATTAAAAATATATATATTCACCCTAAACGATGTTTACCCACCATTCATGACATGAACAGGATCTCAACGTGACCTCCCCCTTCATAAATTTTATCCAACAACCAGTACACAATGTGTACCAATTATGAAACCTCTAGTAAACCTAATAAAACACCACGAATAACATTAAACCAAAGGAGAACTAAAATATTGGGGAAAAATACATGATAAATGTAATGAGATATTACATGGCACATATTATGTGTTCTAGTGTCTCAATGTACTTCTCATAATGACCATGTTCAAATGGATAATAATAAGTAGTTATGTTCAACTATATATCCAAATACTATTAAAGTCTACTAAAGAACATTTATCTAAACTTTGATTCATGAACAGATATGATTAAGAGTGGTACATTGTTAAATATACGTTATAATATTGTAAGACAACCAAGATCAAAATATTCTATGGTATACCAAAAAAAATAATTTTGTTTTAATAAAAATATTTCTGTAAAATTGGGAATCCCCGCTAGATTAAAATATATTTTCATCAAAATACATAGGAAATCATAAATTCATTAAATTCTTGTTTAATATTATTATTAATAAATTCTATATATAAAATTAAAATAAGGGATGTTACCATTTTATATGGTTCATCCATGAATAGATCTTAAATATGACATGCCATATTCTCCCATGTCTCAATACACTCTTATAGGTTGATATTCAATTTGTTGAGGCCTAATGAAATAATGTGATAATTTTTTTTGATCCACACCTCATATCGTCAATAATATTAGCTTCATTAATTCTCTCAGTCATCCTATTAACATACCCCTATGAGGCATTACTCTAGAAAGCCTAGTATAGTATTTTCTACTTAGAAAAAATAATTTACCTTGGTAATTTTTCTTTATCATATGCCTTATTATTTAACACCAACATTAAATCATTATATTTCACTCCCTTGTTTCATGTATCCTTTAGGATACCATCAATTTCCCCTAGTTATAGAAACATGTATGGTTCAATACATTATTTAGATAGAGTCTCCTCACCCTCAAGGCTTTCAGTTGTAGTTTTCTCCACAATATTTGTAAACTCTTGAGCCACACAAGATTTATGTGACAATGTAATAGTACTAGCGAACACCCTGGTATGATTGGATTGACTAAAAGATATGTGGGAAATGGTATCGTGTAAATTTGAGTAGACCTTGTGTAGTATTTATTTTTTCGTATTCTAACTAGAAAAATTATAGAATCGAGTATACATTTATTTATTTATTTTATTCCATACCCAAAGGACAACAATTCATGGTGGTCCTTCTCCACATTTTATGTAGTATATGATTTAGATTATTTTTTACTTTTCTAAAACTATATCTAGAATGAATTTTTGAATCTCTTTATATTTGAATAGGGAATATTATTCCCCTACCCATTATATTCAAAATCACCCTCCACCTTCTAGATCGATGATGTGAATTGTTTGTTTACCTAGGCCGATGAAGGGGAATCCAAGAACACTGATGATTAATTCATGTGAGAAACACATAATATAAAGAACCAACCTTAAAAATTACATAATCATGAATTATGTTTACAATTAGAACTATGTATCTTATCAGGTTTAGATATTTAGAGAATTTGGTCAAAACATATACATAACAACTTCAATATTACATATAGACACTTCAAATAAGAATCCATTTTTTTAATAAAATAAAAACTCTTCAATGAAAAGAATCATGATTAGTTCCATTTTATATATAATAAATTTCCCATGATCCCATCCTTGACGATATTTTTCTTTAATTCCTATGGAAAAACATTTCAAAAACATAGGATGTGCCTAAAATCTATGTAAGGGATTCAAAAAGAATCAAAACTCTTTGTTTTTCAAAACAACATGTAAACCATGAATACATTATAATATGTAATAATTTTCAACATTATGATGTAATAAATACTCTTCAATAAATAAATCCTCATTACTTACCCTTTTGAACAAAAATATTACCATAAAATCCATAAAAATAACACATAATATATAATAGGTAAACATGGGACATTATCATACTTAAATGGAATAACCATATGGTCGACTTCCTCAAATAATCCTTTAAAATGGAATAGCCATACAATAACCTTCCCTAACAATGTATTGGAGGTTATAACATAACCACCCAGCCTCGGTTTATCACAAAACCACCCGTCATTTTGTTTATCACATAACCACCCACAAAATGTCTAAGTACCATTATATAATCATAACATATAAAATATTACAAATATCAAAATTTTAGTAATAATATTTAATTTCTAATCACAAGGTATCATTTCATGATTTTAGAATACTAAAACCAATTTTGATACAATTTTCTATAACAAAATATGAAAAAAAATTATATGGTATTCATTTTCTATTTTAAAAAATCACAACTTATTAAGGAATCCAAATATTAAGTAATGCTCACGACGGTGGAAATGTAGTTGTCCCAGTGTACATTAAAATGAAAAATTTCCTTTTTATTTAGTAAAATGATATGTAGAAAAATATTCACTTTGAATTAAATTTAAATTAAAAGGGTTTTAAAAACCATATAAAATTGTGTCATGTATAAATCAAAATATGCCTTAATGAAAGGAGATTGAGACAATGTACCTTAGCTCATGTCCGACCTAACTCGTTCATGAATTAATTTAAAAAATAAAAAACATAAGTTAATTTATACTTGATTAAAAACCTTTTTCATGTTTATATTCCTTTTATATCACCGATTAACTTTCTGTAACAATTAGTTAGTTTTTTGAGTTCATATCGGACATTTTTTTGATGTTCGTAACTTGAGTCAAAAATGAACTTTTTATAATTACAATTTTTCAGTGTGGTAAAAAAGTAAATTATCTCGAGAATGATATTCATGATTTTTATTTCATATATAATATATGTATACATTATATTTTTATTAAAATCTTCAATAAAATTTGTATATAAGAAATGAAATTCACCATTCATGGAGACGGAAAGTCGTACGTACACATGAATGCTACATTCATTTTTTTCATATTTAAAGGAATGAGAAATAAATTATACACATTTATATTATAATTAAAGTATAACATATATGTTTTATATGTTACCAATGTTCATTAAATTTATCCTTTATACATTCCATGTATAGAATAAATGACTCATATCACTTTGATGTGGCAGTAGTCCACACTTTTTCAAAAGAAATTATTGTATGTATAAAACATGAAAAGCATAAAGGTATTCTATAAATGATAATTAAAGACCAATAGAGATAAAAAAAATATAAGAAATTTAATTTATCTTTACATTTACATCATAATGGCTACCATGAATGGTGGTAGGAGAATATTGAACCACCATCATTTCATGAGTCAGTAGTTCATCGTCCACAGAAACAGTATGTTCTATACCCATTAGATAAATGTGTGTATATGTGTAGGTAGAATACATCTAATAACAATTATCGATTATATTGAGGATATGGTTTTTATTATTTTAAAACAAGAATAATAAGAGTATAGTTATTGGTGAATTAAAAATAATGGAAAGGAACTTGATAGATGACACTACCTAAAATCGAGTAACTTTGTTGGATTTGAGCCAAATAGATCTTTTAAATTGACTTTCTCCTAGGGGGAGGATTATAGAAGGAATATAGTAATGTTGGGAGATTATTTTAGTAGATTTTGTTCATCCCAATTTGGATTCATAGGAGTGAGTAATGGGTTAGAGGTTGTTTCCTTTTATAAGAGGGAGGAGGGGCACATTGTGAATGTTTAGATATATTATTTTATTATTAATTGTTTTCAAATTCTAATAACCCAAAAGTGATATATTTATAATACAAGATGAATATTGGTCTAAATAATCACATCCAATGGATTTTATACATGTTTGGGAAATTCAATTAACCTTATCTTTTTTATTTAATGATTAGTTAAATATATTAACACTTACAATGTTTTCTTATTTTTCATAATACATTGTAACTATAGTTTCAATAAAAGGCCACGAGACCCAAAATGGATCATTAAGGAAATTTTTTACATCATATATGTCAGTTGGAAGAATCATATATTTTTAGGACTATTATATCATTAAATATAATATTAATTTATTTAAAAATTCATTTATGTCAATTTTTCTACTATTCATATCATGAATTTATAAAAATCCAAGAAATCATGATTAATTAGAAAAAAAAAATAATTAATTCAAATATAAAATGTCAAAATAATCCCTACAATTCATGGATGGCATAAAAAATTTCAAATTTGTTTTTTATATTTATAATCTCATTTATTTAAATTCATCATTAATAAGGTATTCACTACAATAGCGTTGTTTCATTAATAAATTTATTTATTTGATGTCTAAACATTATAAATAAAATATCACAATCTAGGAAAAAAATTTATCTTACAAATAAATATTTATATTATAATAGATCAGTTATATAATTCCATATAAAAATTATTTTGGTAAAAGATACATGTTTAGTTTATATTTCATAACATTAAATTATAAGTAATTAAATGTCATTTTCACACACAGGTGGCTCCATGGGGTCCCCAAATCAACCCAATGATTCCAATGGTAGGGAATATCTCATAAAATAGGATTATGACATGTGTTTGGGTAGTTTAATATTATTATAATATTGTTATTTTCACCTTATTTACCTTACTTACCCTTTAACTACTGAAAATTAAATATTTCTTGAAGTTACTATTCATAAGGACTAAAAATAAAACATAAATATTTACACAATTTGAACCTCGTTATTCCAAATATGGAATCCATTTTTCCAAATTCAAAACATAAAAGTTTCAGATATTAATTTTAAATTAATTTCTACTGTCAAAACCAAAAAACATGTTTTTAAGAAATAATAACTACCAATAGATTGACATTTTTTATGTATAATTTCATATAGAAATTACATATAATGAACAAAATTGGATTAAATGACAAAAATATAATCCAATTAAACTTTAAACCCAATTAAAAAACAATATATTTATATAAATAAATTAGAGAAAAGAAAACATTGACAAAAATGCACTATTTTTCACTATTCATTATAAAATGAACTTTATCATAAAAATAAAAAAATTACCCAAAGTAAATTTGGATTTCCCACTTCAATATTCATGGTTATATAAAATGTGATTATTATTACATGAATATAGAAATTAATTCTTACTAATAGTTTATATTTAAATTTAAGGTGTTATTTAGGATTTTCAGAAAAAAAAATATTTAAATTTTTTTTGGAAAATAGTTCATTTTTTTTAAATGTGTCATTTTTAAAAGTAATTAAATGGTTATTTTGAAAATGGTATGATTTTCAAAACCATGGTGGGAATTTAAAATTTTTTTAGCATGTAAAATGTTTCATTTTGGAAGGGAAATATTTTATGTATATGAGGTGACACAAATTTAAATTTTTTAGCCTTCAGTTTCTAGATAGAGAAACATATGGATTCTATTGTCTATATAGAAAATGAAACATTTTAGGTGTCATTGGATCCATCCAATGGAAGATGTTGATCACATGATTTCACCTAGTCCAAAAAAAACAAAAAACACGTTCAGAGAAAATTCCAATACATTATGGATTTGGATAGAGTAAATATGTGGGATGATCCCTAGAAGTTTGATCATTCTATCTAATTCAAGGAGGAAAATACACTGATTATTTAGGGTGATTTGGAACAATAAAAGGGAGAGTTGTGTCTGAATACAATGATTTGTTTCATTGATTTCCATAGCACCCCAGCAAATCTAAAATTCTATTATGTAAAATATAAGTTGGATGATCTTACTAGATAATGGTGTGATTTAGTTGATCAATATAAATTAGTCTAAGGACATTATTTTGAGGATTTTTTTATTAATTTTTTGATAAAAAAATATATCCTTATACAATAAAAAATGCAATAATAAGACATTTCATCATATTGAAATAGGAGAGCCAAAATGTGAAAATGTACGATGCTATATTTATGAATATAGTTTACTTATCTTCATAAGTTTTTGCTAATATATCCTTGATGTTACACATCATTGAATTCCGAATGAGGTGGGCGATTCAACCAAAAATTATCATGATTTGTTTAACAGGTTACATAGTGATGGTCAATAGAGTGATGGGGGTAGAAATGAATATCATAAGAGCTACGAGTAGAGGGTGTATGTTGAAACCTATGGTAAATGGTGGGGAATATATTGTTGTGAGAGAAAAAAAGGAATAGGGATACTTATTTCCAAGGTAGAAGTATGGGTTAGAATCAGATGTTTGGATAATTTAATCATTATTGAAGACCCAATATCAATGATGGATGTTTCAAATGTGCTTTATTCGACAACATAATGCAAGAATTTATAAAACCACCTAAATAATTACATAATTTCAATCTAAAGGGTCATCTTGAGTGCTATTATCATAGTTCTCTACGTTCAAGTGTTCGACACACCTCAAAAGTGTTAGAAACATAAAATTTTTTAATGGGAGTGTGGAATAAAAATAATCATCATTAACTGAAAATATCTTACCTTGGTGATTCTAGGAACACCATTCTCCCTAGAATGGGAAATCTCAATAGGGATATAAGGAGCAATGTGTAGTGATTAAGTAATTATATAGTGATGAGATAGTTATTTTGGATTATAAATCTTAACCATCATCCCAGAGAGGTAGAATTATCTAAATGATACCCTTTTTAAATCTTTTGTTGACACAGGTGTATATCATTTCTTTAATTCGTCTCATGGTATAGATTTTCTATGCTTAAATGATGAGAAGATTCATTATCTGTTGAAACTTCCAAATGATATTGGTCAATGAAATTGCCATGCCTTTATGTGTAGATCATGTTCTATATTTGTCGATGTAGTTGAGATGATATGGGACTTCTCTGTTATTTATATGGATATGTATGATATAATACAAGGTATTTATTGGTTGATAATAATCAAATCTCATATCTACGGTTATACACAAATGGCCAATTTAACAACTAAAGGTGGTGTTGAGCATCTCATTAGAGTAGATGGGAATGTTATGGTAGGTGAAATAGGATTTTTGGTACCAGATGTTTCAAATATATCATACTAGTTGGTATTCTTTACTTTTTGATCGATGGTACCAATTGATAATATTAGTTTTCCAGAGGTTTAGAAAAAAAATGAAGAAGGTTTTACTAGTAATTTCTCAGTGTTTCCACCTATAATAGAAGTGGAGTATAAAACTAATCACCTCTTTAAGAAAATTAATATTCCCTATACATATTATCAAATGAATCCAATATAATTAAAATATATTAAATTGAATTTGTTAGAGACATAATGTAATGTGTTCATTTGGCCTAGCACATCTCTATTGGAAGCACCAATGTTTTTTTCAACAATTTGGTTGAATGTTTTAGGCTATGTATAGATTATCAAAAACATAACCATGCTTTGTTAATGGATAGTTACATTATAATAATCATTGATGATATGTTATATCAATTTAGGGGATCCCATTGGTTTTCTAGAATTGACATACAATTTGGATATCACCAATTGCAGGTTTCGAAGGAGGAAATTTAAAAAATATATTTCTAGAGTATATATGGACATTATGAAAATGTTTTCATGCCTTTCAGTCATAAGAACTCACCAATTGTATTTATGTTATTTATTAATTAGGTATTTCGGAAGTATATATTTTTTTTTGTGGTGGTGTATGTGGATATAATATTGGTGTATTCAAGGACCAGGGCTAAGCATGAGACACACTTGTAGATAGTGTTGGGAATATTGTAGGATCATCATTAGTGTGCCAAAATATCAATGAGTGATTTTTTGATACAATAAATAAATTAAACTAGTCATTTAATCTGTGAAAAAGTTGATTCAATGGATCTAGAAAATATAGAAGCTTTAATTTCTTGGAGACCACCAAAAACTTTCGTTTAGATACATATTTTCCTTCAATTGGATGGTTATTATCGACACATTGTTCAAAAATTATCATAAGTAACCATTCATATTACAATTTTGACATTGAATAATGTTCCATTTCAATGGAATGATGAATTTTAGAATTCTATTTAAGAGTATAATATTCTCATTAAATCAGTACCTTTCTTGATATTTCCATAATCAGGAAAAGGGTATTTGGTGTATTGTGAAACTTTTGGATCTATGTTGGGGTGTGTTCTCATTAAAAGAGATCATGTGGTTTCTTATGGCTGATGGAAAATATTGTTTCATGAAAATAATTACCAAAAACATGATTTGGAGTTATCTTTCATATTCCACACATTGATAACATTTCAACATTACCTCGATGGTGAGATATTTATGGTGTTTACAGACAATAATTGTATGAGACATATTTTACCCAAAGTGATTTTAACCAAAAAAAATTATATGCGTAGAGTATATCCAAATATTCATCATTGACTTGATTTTTATAGTATATAAATTAAATATTGTGGTAGTTTCATTAAGAATCAAGTCATATGCTCAGTTAAAAAAAACTAATGAGTGGTAGTTAACGTTATTGATAGTAGACATGTACTTCGAATGTGAAGACTGAGGATAAGTTTGGTTTTTCATTCAAATTTCATTAGTTATTAATTTGGTTAATATAGTTAAGGAGGATCATAAATCCTATTTATAATGTGTTGCAATGAGGTTAAAACTCAATGGTGGGGCAACCATTGAATGTTGGATGCTAGATTTGAGTTCAATGTTGTGGTTCATAAATATTATGATCATACATATGGATGGTAAAGAAAAAATTCATCATTCTTACCACCATTCAAGATATGATATTAATCATAGATTACATAAGGTTTATTAGGAAATGAATGAAATGTTTTTGTTGGTAAGTATGAAAAGGATGGTGTCTGTGTTTGTTTTTGGTTTCATAAGTTATGATTTATGTAAGGAAGAGCATCAACGTCACGCAAGTACGTTTCAATCATTGGATGTTGTTGTTTGTAAATTATAGGAGGTATTAATGGATTTTGTCATCAGTATCCCATGATTGTTTAAGAAACACAATTCCATGTGAATGGTGGTGGAATATATAACAATGTTGAACCATTTCATCCATATTCATAAAACTCATATAGTGGATAAATTTTCAAAAAACTACATCTATGAAGTGGTAATGAGATACCACATACCAATTTCATAACTTTCATACCAAGATCAAAGATTATATATTGATTCATGATGTACATACAAAAATCCCTTAGGACGCAGTTGACTTTGAGTATGTCCTAACATCCATAGGTTAATGGACAATCTGAATGGGTGATAAAACCCTTTAAAGTTAGGTTTTCTATTTGTGTAATGGATTTTGGTTTTTAATCAGAGGATAACATACCATTATTGGATTTCACATATAACAAAATTTAACATTCCTTGACACATATGGATCCTTTCAAATAATTTCATCTGTATCCATATGGTTCTCCACTTTTTTGGTTAGAAATTGGCGAGACATCACTTATTAGGTCATGAAATTTTTAAGAGAGAATGAAGAAGATTAAATTGATCAATAAATATATAGAGATGGATCATAGTAATTAGAAGTCATATGCATATTTTCATTTTCACATTTTATCATATGAGGTGAGAGATATTTGTTTTTTAGAATCACTCAAGTCTTTGGAATATTCATTTAGAGAATCCGGGAAAGTTATATACTTGATACATAGGCTATTTTGAGATTCTTGAATTGGTTGGTGGGTGGCATATTAGTTGGATTTTCCACCAAGGTTTAGTGTAGTTCGTAATGTGTTCTATATAACTTATTTGAAAATTTATGAGCCTTATCCCAACAATGGGATTTAATTGGATCACATTGATGTAGAGTTGTATGCTTCATTGGTTCATATTAGAGTACATGTTATGGATAGGGAAAATTGTCTCATTTGGAAAAATCATTGGTCTAGTGTGGTTTATATGGAAAAATGGTCATATTTAGGCAGAGGCTTGCTAATGAGCGAATTAAATTATCGAGAAATGGCCTTATAACATTTAGGATAGTGATGGATTTATACTTTTTATGGATAAAAAGGCCATTGATGGTGAGAATATACCACCCTAGGATTCAAGTAAGTAATCATGCCCTTATGTTTATTAATTATGTGAAGTTTTTTAGATGAATTTGGGAAGTTTGGGAAGGTATTTGGATTGGTTTTTGAACATTTCTGAGGGTAAATTAATGGTACACAATTTTTTTGATACCATGAAACTCATACAATAAAAAGTTCCTGGTGAAACATGGGCTTCTAGGTAGGTTCATGGTTAGGCTCAATGTTTGGCCAAACCATGCGTCCAACCCGGAGAAACCAATAAATATATGATGATGGGGTTTCCCATGGTAGTTATATGGTTTGTCTTACCATGTTGACCAACCATGTGAGGTTCCCTTTTAGTGTGAGGATGTATCACTATTAGTACAAGATATGCATAACTATTCAACTAACTATGCATGTTAAAAAAACTAGATTAAAAAGGGTGGTAAATGTTTGGATTAACTCTAAAACACAATATTTTCTTCATGTTGATAGTAAATCGATATTTCTTCCACCAAATGGATGTGGAATAATTATATATTCAATCCTAAGTGATATGGAGGCATTAAATAGTATCTTGAATCCTAATTCATGTGGTAAGTATTCGTTTATGGTGGGTTTTGGTGGTTTATGTTAGCTTTATTTTATTCCATCTCTGAGTATCATAGATCTTCGATAATATGAACAGATATAATGTTTTTTGTTCCAATAATATTTATATTTTTCCTTATTGATGTTAGGTTATGTGATCTAACATGGGTTTTTTTGTGATTCAAAACTGTTTTGAGGGAGTTTTTGTGTCATTATTCATTTTATCCAAAATTCATGAGGTACATGGATTCACTCTAGACTCCAATTATAAGAACATTAATTTTTAGATTCAAATAATTAAATTTAATAAATATGAATATGATTTTTTTTCAAAGAATGGATGAATCCTCATATAGTGATGTTTTGTGGATTTGTGGATTTGTGGTGATTGGTGTTAAAAAGTTCTAACTTTTCATTGTTTAAAAGGTTGGTTTTTAACATATTTTTTTTGGGATATATGAATTTTTATTAAAATTTATTAATTTTTTTATTTAAATCAGTTGGAATGGTAGATTTGAATTCTTTTTCATACACGGCTTCTTTGATGCCATGCTTTCGACATGACCCTGAATAAGGGGTGTGTACCATTAGGTTTCAAAGGGATGTGACCAGGAATAAGTGGAATTTTTCCATGGGAAATTATGATATTGGATTCTTTTTGGTGACTTTGTTTATGGATGATAAATAGCTCAGGAGTATGTAAATATCAGATAATAATGCATTTTTGGGTGCATGTGTGTGTGAAACATGGAATGGGTAAGAAAAAAATGAATAATAATTCATTTGAATAATAGTTTTTTAAATTCAAATAAATGTGATTTAATTGAAAAACTATATTTATAATAAATAGTTTCCTATTGTGATAAACAATTTTAAATTGTTTTATATAATTGTTTTCTATAAAATTGCTAGCATGTTCTATCCGATTTGCGTGTGTTAGGAAGTCATTTGGGATAAATATATTGAGTTTTTTTACTCAAATTTCTATATTACATTAGTTCTTTTGAAGATATTTTTTCATTGGGACATATGAAAGGGTAATGCATGACACTTCATTAGTGGTGAATCATGATTATTGGGTTGTTTTCTAGTGTTTAGGCATGGATCATATTTGGAATTATGGATCTGTATCATTTGAGACATTGGGATTTTGGTTTTGTATAAAACTTTTTAATTTAATATTATAGTTTTCAATTATGGTACACTATTGTATTTTAGTTTAAATAAATTGCATTTTTTGAGTTTTTTAACATTATGTCATGCATCATGTAGTATTCTCTTGTTATGGAATGTTTTGTGGGGTTGTTTTTTATTTATCATAGGAAAAATCATCCCCACATGTATTAAGGCTCTTGGAAAATATATCTTCCTTTGGATCAATGGTGATGTCTCTTAATGTCTAGTAAAAACTATGCCTCAAATCAAGTCAATATGGGTGGGAAGGATGTTACGAAATGTTTTGGAGACATGTGAATAAGTTTGAGTGGTCAGTGCATTTTTATAGTTGAGCAGGAGTGGAATTTCTGTAGATTTTTTAGTTGGGAATTTCACCCACGTTTTCTGTATGAAAAGTGACTTCAACAATGGTCCAATGTTTTTCCAAGGAAATATATTGTCAAAAATTGACATAAAATGGATTTTGGAGAATATTCAAGGTTATTTTGACCCTTATGAGTAATGATTTCATATTTGTTAATATAATATTTCACATAATTATTGTTATTTATTTTTGCCACATTAATATACTTTTTTGTCAAGAACAATTTTGAAAATAGTATAAATTATAAACTATGATTATAAAAAATAAGGAACATGTGTTTCAAGAGTCCAATCAAATAAGTGGAAGAAAATAATTTAAATTTTATCACAAAGATGAGATGATAAAAAGGGTTTGTAAAACAATATTGTGAAAAGTTGTCTATGATTATATGTTAAATTTTAATTTTAAATTCACTAAAATGACATAAATTTAATTAAATGATATAAAATTTATCAATTTAAATAAAAAAATATTATTTAAAATTATTATTAAATTTGATGAAAATGAATTTTAGAAATAAGATTCACTATTTTCATTATTCATAAAAAAATAAAATTACATGGATACATACCAAAAATAAACTCAATGTTATTTTTTATGATCCTATTTATTTTTTTTATTTTGAAACAAAAAATCTATTAAAGTGAAAAAAATTTATTTGAGGTATGTTCACTTTTAATATTAGTAAAAAATATATTTCAAAGAATATAGTTTTTTATGCATAAAAATTGATTTGTTATTAACTTTTTAGAATAAAATATATTGGAAGAAATTAAAAAAATAATTATTTAATATATAACATATATATTTCATTAAAATACTTTTTAAATTTCATGAGCTATAATTTATTAATACAAGACGCCTTTGATTGAATAAAAATAACTCATTTTCATTCAATCAGTTTATATTTTCATCTATAAATAATTTGTAATTAGTGAATTCATACTGTATATTTATACACAATATACTTTATAAAGTAACATAATAATATTCATAAACTATACTTTAATTACTAGGTTATGTAATATTATGTTAATTATAAATTTATATTGAAATATTGTAGTTCGGAAAAACTTAGTCGTACATGTGATGCAAACCATTGAAAAACTCATTATTGCATATATCACATTCTAACTCAGAATCAAATGAAGTCCAAGCTATATTGTGGATTAGTATTATTTAATATATTAAATATATTATAGATTCTTGGGATATTATATCCACTTATGTTCTTAGTGTTTCATGTCATATTCAATATAATCTACAATGACCTTACGTTATATTTCTAGGGCGTTACACATGATAGAGTTATAGGAGCCCAAGATATAGATCTAGGACTTAGAGTAAAAGAGGTATATATAGACCATTACTTATTTGTGGGTTTTTTCTAGATCATTTATTAAAAAATATGGATGGAACCCTTAATCTATTTGTGGATTACCAGAAAAATGATCCATTTGGTGGTTAAGAACCAATATCTATTTCCTTGGATATATGACATGTTTGATCATATACGAGGTATTAAATTATTCTAGAAACATGATTTGAGATCCATATACCATCAGGTGGATATTCAACCTAGAGTCATACCTTGTACATATTTTTATAATAGGTTTGGTTATACAACTATCTAGTTATAATGTTCCATATCATATATGCGCCATCAATTTTCATGGTGCTAAGGAACCTAGTTTTTTATCCATATATGGATTAATTTGTAGTCTTTTTAGTAGATGATAGCTTTTTATATTATCACATTTGATATGACCATTCCAAATATATTGAGATCATTTTGGATGCACTAAGATAACATTATTTATATTCTATCATCACAAAGTTCTACATGGGGATGGATAATATTAACGTACAAGGTTATATTATCTCAGAGGCAAAAGTATGGTTAACCTAGAGATGGTGATAGATATAGATTCCCAGGAGAATACCATGAATTTCATTGAGATTTAGTGTTTCATAGATCATGTTGGATATTAAAGGATTTTAATACAAGACACCTCTAGCTTAACAGTGTCATTAATGGGTTGACTAGGAATGGTGTGATGTTTGTGTAGTCATATAACTAAGAGAATTCCATTTATGAGTTTAATAAGGACTGAATTCATCATCAGTCATGATTCTTCCAAATTCAGTTAGATTCTACACTATATATTATGACACATTAGGAATTGATATAGGAATAGTTTTGATACATGGGGATAGTGTTGTGGAATACATGTATCCTCATTTGAGTCCACATGACAAGGATTACCTAACAACCAATCCTATGTTAGCTATTTTTGTACATGAATTTCACTATTGAAAACACTATTTTATGGGAGGGATTTATTTGGTGTACACAGATGAAAAAACTACTAGTATATATTTATGAAGTATTATCTGAATCATAAATATTGAATGTTGGTTGAGTACTAAAAATATATTGATTTTGAGCATGCCTATATACATAGAAAATGTAATATAGCAGATGAATCACTGAGTATGATGACTCATTAACAGGTAGTTTAAGAGGCCAATAGTGAGTTGGATCTTATAGATATATTTTTTTAGATGTAATTGTGGGACCATGATGGATAGTGGAGGATGATTATGTATTATTTATCTATAAACTCTAATATTTTATATAGAGTGGTAATGTTACAACTTTCTGATTATGGGGAACTATAAATATGAGAGAGTGAACTAGACAAGAACCCACCTAATGGTTGGTCTATATGAGATTATGAGATCTTCTGTATCTATGGTCTCATTTGGGTTCTGTTGGAAATTCATGAGGAGATCATGAAGAAGTTTTATGCCTCAATTTTAGTAGTTCATCCTGATGTCTCCATAATATATCGTGACTTATAACAGTAATGTTTCTATCTAGGGATGAAATATCATGTAGCGGGTGTTGTTATGATATTTCCCACATATTAGCTGAAGAAATAGGAATATCAATAACTAGAAATACATTTATAAAAGTTTCTTATTCCCTAGTATAAATGGGATGATGTCGTGTTGGATTTAATGAATACATTTTTTATGTTTCCTTATGGTAATGATGATGTATGCATTGTTTTGGATAGGATCGTGGAGGTTTCTTATATATGTCTAATCAAGGATCCCTTCAGCTTGTATGATATTGTGACATTATTTATCTATGAGAATGTAAATCTTCACAGGGTCCCTCATTCTATCGTTTCAGATTGGGATGTATGGATTATGCCTCATTTCTAGTAGAGTCCAAATAGGTTTTTGGGCACACAGATTTTTGCGATCACATCATACCACCATCATACTGACGATCAGTCTATGTGTATGATGCATGTTCATGATAACATGATGCATGAAAACATCCAATAATTGGGGGCTCATTGGGGAGGCATATTAATTTTATTTTATTCACCTACAATAATATTTATCAAAAGAATATACAAATGGAACTTTATGACGGATTATAAACTAGGTCATCCTAATATCCTATGTGCCAGATAGAGGATGTTGAGGTAGCATTACTAGGAACACGTCTCATATAATAGACTTCATAGCAGGTCAAGCTTATAAGGATTTGGATTTCATAAGAACAGTCTTGAAAAAAATCTTATATTGATCTCCATTGGTGACCTGTGGAGTTTGAGGTTAGGGATCATGAATTTTTAAGTATCACACCATTGAAGGGACACCAAAAGATCATAGGATTAGGTATGATTTCTATGGCATCCTGCCATTTTATAACATAAACTTTCATTACATTACACAAAACTGAGGATCTTTAAGGTCTAGTGTCTTGGAAACCAGGAACATAATACAAGAAAACAACATAAAACATTCTTCTTAAACACTTGAAAGGCGTCTCCATAAGTTCATTCTAGGTTCATTACTGCATCTCATAACCTGGGGACATACATCAAAAGAAAGGGTGAGCAGAAGGCCTAGTAAGGGAAACAAGAGGAACATTTTACATGTGAACTTGAGATACTTCAATAAGGAAATGAAAAGAACTTTAAGGAATGAGAAAGAAATCATGAGGCATTTCATAATAAAATAACATTTTTCATAACTTGAAGATGTGGCTACATCATTTAACATAGACAATCATGAACATATCACCAAGGTCCATCCACAAGGTTTCATTTGAAAATTACAAAGGTTATTCACCAAGGTATCGTGAAAATTGTAATCTCTAGTGGTTACATCATTACCCAATGCATTGGAGCGCTATCAGGGCGCACCCTTAAATTTGCCTTTATTATCATGTGAGCCACATATATCATCATCAAACATTTCATAAATAACCCACACAGTATAAAATAAATGGGTTTCATTTCATAATCATAACGTTTTAAAAACTGCTTTAAAGACATGATCTTTACGTCACTTTAAACCCACGGAAAGGG
Organism: Viscum album; assembly: GCA_963277665.1. NCBI lineage: Eukaryota > Viridiplantae > Streptophyta > Magnoliopsida > Santalales > Viscaceae > Viscum > Viscum album. The sequence continues at coordinate 671,537,031 of OY728137.1, read as the reverse complement.
AAAGCGGGTCTCATGTATGTAAATCCAAGAATTTAAAATGGATCATTTTGATATATATGTGAATAAACTTGTAGAAATAAGAGCTTTGAGTATTCACTTTATAACATAAAATAATTTTTGAGAAAAGAGAGGCATTTTGAGGGGAAAATTCTGCAGCATAACGGCTAAGTTTCGGGGTTTTAGAAAACATTGAAATGCGAGGGGACATGGGTCACCCACTCATAAATGATCCATAAAACAGTAGGGTGAAAGAATAAGAAGGACATATGGACATGGTAATGAAATTTTAGGGACATACCATTTGAAATGAAAAACATGGAAGGAAAAAAGATTAGATTTCTCTTATGAAAATTCGACAGCCTTACGGCGTCACTTAACTTCAAAAGAAAATGATTTGACAAGATCAAATAGGGTTCCTCATAATATTATCATAAGAGATCTGTATGATAGATATAGATATCATACCCCAACATAATAAAAAGGAACTTGAAATACTTGACATGAAAATCGAACTTGAAAAATGAGAAGGGTGAAAGAATCCCTTAAAAATTCGGCAGCCTAACGGCGTCACTTAAACTTTCATAAAACGAAATGATGACAGTAAGAGGGGATCTCTCATCATATAAACATGAAAGGGAAGTAAGAGGAATATAAAAGAACATCCTATCACATAAAAACAAGGAGCATAATAGGAATGACATAAAAGAGATTACATGAAAAGAAAGAGAGGGGTCGGATCCCTTACCTTAAAACGTGACTCTTGAAACTCAAAGGATTGGACCTTGAGGGCTTGGGGGCTCCTTGGGAGGACTCCTTGGAAGGTAAGAAGACTAGAACTTCGTTGGGGGAGAGTTGGGAGTGAAAACTAAGGGAGGAAAGGGTGGGTATTTATAGGGAAAGTGAGGGGACAAAGCATTAATGGCCAAGGGACACCTCACATGTGCTTTTCTCAAACCCATGTGCTCTCCCTTGGCATTTATCATGGAGTTAGGCCACATGGGGCCCCCAAAACAATAATTCATCACCCTTGGCCAGCCAACCCTCAAAAGATCTCATGACATCATCATGACACCGTTATGATGTCATTAAACATACCGAAACCCTAAAACTGTAATTTTACTATTCACTAAAAATTCGACTTTCTCAGATAAATCCCAAAATTTCACATTAACCAAATATCGATGCTATGATTTCAAAAAATGAACTCCATTTTATAAAAATAATTTTCTAAATATTTTTAATTATATTTTTAAATAAATACACTATTCACCGAAAATTCATTTTTTTCAGAAAAAACCCCAAAAATTACCATAACATAATATCAATGCTCTGGGTTCAAAAATGAAGTCATTTTTATAAATATAATTTTCTAATTATTTTTAATTAAATTTTTAATTAAAAAACACTATTCATCCGAAAAACTAATACTTGAATAATAATTTATGAAACCGTTATTTACCCATTTTATTGAATCACATTACTTAATCTAGGTGTCTAAATTATATTAAAACTTTTAAGTGAGATTACTAATCCATTTGGTCACATTACTAATCCTAAGCGTAAAATCACTATTCATAATTTACTATTCATCAAAAATTAAGTTTATCTTATTAGACTCCAAATTCCTTACTGAACACTTTTGTAGAAGACCATTTTTTGAAAATCATTACACATCATTAGTTATTTAGGGTTTACATAAATATTTTAAAATATCCTTTTTTTGAAATTCATCAATATAATACATTCTAAAATTATCCGGGCATTTGAAATTTCACAAACATCACTAAAGGAAGAAATCTCAATTTATTCGCCCGAAAGGATTACACAAGGAAACTAGGGTCTCATCACATAGCCCCTTATAACACTGGCATAAGACCTAAGTGTAAGGTGTGCTATGGTGAGAGAATCTGAGGGGGCTCAGATAACATTGCCCTAGTAGCAATCTCCACTAACTTGAACATCTCCTGCAAGCGTTTTCATTCAAGCTTGACACGCTGGAGCTCGGCTTGGGCTTGGTCCAAAGCGAAGCCCACAGATGCTACCTCCTTCCCAAGCTCTGATAAGTGGGCTTCGTAAGGGTTGAGTCTACTGGATGAAGCCATCAACTCCCCTTTCTGCATTAACCATTAACGTCTTATTAAATCATTAAGAGTAAGTTAATATAATACTCAAAAAGATTGGGTCGTTACATTCTTCCCCCCTTAAGAAATTTCGTCCCCGAAATTTATACTTGAGGCCTAGCCGAAAAGGTGAGGGTACTTTTGCTTCATCGTTTCCTCAGGCTCCCAAGTCGCTTCTTCATATTTATGATTCCTCCACAACACTTTCACAAGGTGGGTAGTCTTGTTTCGTAGGACCTTGTCTCTACGGTCCATGATCTCTACTGGCTGCTCCTCATAAGAGAGGTCATGTTCCAGTTGTACCACCTCTGTGTTCAGTACATGCGAAGGGTCAGGTAAGTACTTCCTCAAGAGAGATACATGGAAGACATTTTGAACTTGAGCTAGGTTCGGTGGAAGTGCTAGACGATAGGCCACTGCTCCTATGCGATCAAGGATTTCATAGGGGCCAATGTACCTAGGGCTGAGCTTCCCTTTCTTCCCAAACCGCATGAGTCTCTTCTATGGAGAGATTCGAAGGAAGACTTTGTCACCAACACCAAACTCCAAGTCTCTTCATCGATTGTCAGCATAGCTCTTCTGCCGACTCTGAGCAGCTTTTATGTGTTGTTGGATTGCATGAACCTGTTCTGTCATTTCTTGCACAAGATCAGGCCCAAGAAACTTCCTCTCACCAGTTTCATCCCAACAAGTAGGAGTTCTACACCGCTTTCCATATAGAGCTTCATAGGGTGACATCTGAATACTCGAATGGAAGCTGTTGTTATAGGAGAACTCAACTAATGGGAGGTGTTGATCCCATCCACCTTTAAATTCCATTGAGCATAATATCAACATGTCTTCGAGTGTCTGAATAGTCCTTTCAGATTGGCCATTAGTTTGAGGATGATAGGCCGTACTAAAATTCAATTCAGTATTCAGATCATGTTGAAGACTTCTCCAGAATTTTGATGTGAATCTTGGGTCACGATCAGATATGATGGATAGTGGTACCCCATGCAGCCTTACCACTTCCTTCACGTATATCATGGCAAGATGATCCAAAGAGAAATCTTCCCGAATAGAGATAAAATGGGCTGTCTTGGTGAGACGGTCCACAATAACCCATATCGCATTGTTTCCTTTGGATGTTTTTGGGAGAACAGTTACAAAGTCCATGGTGATATTATCCCACTTCCATACTGGTATGGGTAGCGGTTGTAATACCCCCTTAGGAAGTTGTCTTTCTTCCTTTACTTGCTGACACACCAGGCACCTTGTAGTGTAATCGACAATCTCCCTCTTCATGTTATCCCACCAATAATGATCACGAAGGTCTCTATACATCTTAGTGCTTCCCGGGTGTATAGAGAATGTAGAGCTATGAGTTTCATCCATCAATTAATTATTTATCTCCGGAATAGATGGAACACATAGTCTTGTACGAAATTTCAATACACCTTCTTGATCAATATTGAAATCAGGGAACTTCCCATCCTTTACAGCCTCGAACTTCTCCTGCAGCAAAGGATCTTCTCTTTGAGCCTTCTTGATCTTCTCTAGTAATGAAGGTTGGGAAATCATTTGGGATAGGGTTGATGATGTCCCTTTCCTTATAATTCCCATGTCCAGTTTTACTAGATCTTTAATCAAGGGATCTCCTAAGATCCTCATTGTTGCCAGGACAATAGGATCTTTCCTGCTTAATGCATCCGCGACTTTGTTTGCTCTTCCAGGGTGATAGTGTATTGAACAATCATAGTCTTTAATAAGCTCCAACCATCTCCTTTGTCTCATGTTCAATTCTTTCTGTGTGAAAATATACTTTAGAATTTGGTGGTCAGTGTATATATCACATTTCTCCCCATAAAGATAGTGCCTCCATATCTTTAGAGAAAAAACAACTGCCGCCAGCTCTAGATCATGCGTAGGATAATTCTACTCATGAATCTTCAACTGTCGAGATGCATAAGCAATTACTTTGTCATTTTGCATGAGGACGCACCCAAGCCCTTTCAGAGATGCATCGCTAAAAATAACGAATCCTTCTCCGATAGAGGGTAGTGTTAACACAGGTGCAGTAACCAATCTCTTCTTCAGCTCTTAGAAACTTTCCTCGCATTCCTTTGTCCAGATGAACTTAACCCCTTTTCGAGTCAACTTGGTTAGTGGATTAGAAATCCGTGAAAAGTTTTTCACAAACCTCCTATAATATCCCGCTAAACCAAGGAAACTACGAATCTCAGTTACTGTTGTGGGTTGAGGCCACTCCTCCACAACCATTGTCTTTGCAGGGTCAACCGAGATTCCTTCATTGGTTACGATGTGCCCCAAGAAAGCCACTTGTTGTAACCAAAACTCACACTTGCTGAACTTCCCAAAGAGCCTCTCCTTCCGTAGAGTTTTCAAAATAACCCTCAGATGATCTTCATGCTCCTCATGACTTTTTGAATATATCAAAATATTATCAATAAAAACTACCACAAAGTTATCAAGGTAGTCGTTAAAGACTCTATTCATCAAATCCATGAAAATAGCAGGAGCATTAGTCAAGCCAAAGGGCATAACAGTAAACTCATAATGCCTATATCTTGATCGGAAGGCAGTCTTTGGAATATCTTCCTTCTTCACCCTCAGTTGATGATAACCAGATCGAAGGTCAATCTTAGAGAAGAATTGAGCCCCACGAAGTTGGTCAAATAAATCATCAATTCTTGGAAGAGGGTATCTGTTCTTCACTGTGATCCCGTTCAGTTCTCTATAATCAATGCATAGCCGCATTGATCCATCCTTCTTCTTCACAAAGAGAACTGGTGCTCCCCAAGGAGACACACTCGGTCGGATAAACCCCTTCTCCAACAAGTCTTGGAGTTGTTTCTTTAGCTCCTCTAGCTCCACATTTTCCATTCTATACGGAGTCTTTGATATCGGTTGAGACCTAGGTACGAGTTCAATGGAGAACTCTACCTCTCTTTCTGGGGGAGGTCCAGGTAACTCCTCAGGAAATACATCCATGTATTCCTGAACAATCGGAACATCTTCAATTTGTATGCTCCCTTTCCCTTCTTCCTCATCACCGATTAACTCCATAAAGAAAACTATAGGAGGTGCTTCTAGATAGGGATCAGTTCGGGATATCTCTCCTCGGAAGATAACTATAGGTCGTTCATTCAAGACTACTGAGATTTCCTTACTTCTGCATTTGATCATAGCATTATACTTTGAGAGACAGTCCATCCCTAGTATAACGTCGAATTCCATCATGGGAATGACTACTAGATTTGCGATAAGATTGTGCTCACCAAAGTAAACACTAGAGTCTCTAAACACTGTTGATGCATGGATAATCCCACTTGGAGTCTTGACTGACAACTCTACCTCTAGCAGTTCGGGGATTGATTCTATATTCCTTGCAAACGTGGAGGAAATAAAGGAATGCGTAGAACCAGAATCAAATAAAGTACTTGCTAGTTTTGAGAGGACAACAAGAGTACCTGCTACCACATCGTTCGGAACTTCAACTTCAGTTGTTGTGATAGCGAAATCACGACCTTGCTCCCTTTCCCTCTGCTGAGGTTGATGGTGATTCCCATCCACCGCCCTCGGATTTGGACATTGATTAGCAAAGTGCCCAAGCTATCCACACTTGAAGCATGTGACTTTGGGTAGGGACAGAACCATCTTTCCTCTGTTGTTAGTGTTGGGAAGTTGAAGCTTCACATCACCACGACAATTCTGAGAAATATGGCCTTCTCTTCCACACTTGTAGCACTTACCACTTCCGATCAAGCAGTTCCTCGGATGCTTCTTCCCACATTTATTGCATGTGGCATGTTGCATATGCTTTCCACCTCTTTCCTGATCAAAACTTCTTCCCGGGCTTGGTTCTAGAGTTCTCTTCTTCTCATTAGATTTGTGAGACCATTGTGTCTCCCCAAACTCTAGTTCAACTTTCATAGCACTTCGAACTATTTCTTCATAGCTATCGTAGTCCCTGTTGGCTAGATTCTTCCGCAGATGTGGTCGTAGTCCGCCAAAGAATCTATCAACCTTCCCATTAGGGTCCATGACAAAGCTTGAGGTATAACGGGAAAGCCTTGTGAAGTTCATCTCATATCTTCCGACAGATTCGTTCTCCTTCGGCTTCAGCTCGAGAAACTCTTTCTCCATTTTCGTTCTCATGGAACGAGGGAAATAATTGTTAAAGAAAATCCCCCGAAATTCTTCCCACTCCATAGCTTCCATCTCTCCTTGTGGCTTCGTGTTTTTGATCAGTGACCACCACTGATCAGCTTCTCCCTCTAGACGGTAAACAGCAAGGGTGACTTTTTCTTGTTCTGAACAATGAAGTACAGAAAAGATCTTTTCAATGGAGCTTACCAATTGTTCCCCAACCAATGGGTCAGTAGATCCACTGAATGTTGGCGGTCGTTGAAGCATGAAGGACTCAACAGAAAGTTGTTCCCTTCGTGGTGAGGTCGGCCTCTCAGCTTGATTCAAGTTATTACTCATAACTTGAGTCAGTTGGTTCATCATTCGCATTAATGTTTCCATTCCGGCTTCCATCGGAGGGCCGTCAGCACATGGTGCATTGCGGTCACCATCGGCACGGTTTCTCCTATTGCCCGCCATTTTCTAAAAGAATAAAACCTTAGTGAGAAACTTATTTCATTCATGAATCGTTTAACTAAGACCTCGTGCTTAGACAAATATAGTTCTCTATAATTCCTTCATAATGATTCATAAAAAGCATGTGATTGACCAAACATATCCCCCGGGAGTGTCGTAACCAAGAGTGCAGTAAGGCCCGTTATCGTGCACCAGTTCCTGTTCGAGTCTAGCTCAAAGCGGTGTTTTCGGGTTTTACCCCTATGTACATCTATGCCAGAGCCGCCTCTACCTGCTCGTATCCAGACAGGGATGTATTTGTTTGATAGACCACTTACTCAATACTTACCAAAATACCAGGAAGTTTTCCTATATTTAAACTTTTCTATAGGGTTCTTCCTAAAGTTTTTATATCCTAATTTCCACAAATAACTAAACCATCCTTTGATACCAACTATGGAATCCCGCCATTTTATAACATAATGTTTCATTACATTACACAAAACTGAGGATCTTTAAGGTCTAGTGTCTTGGAAACCAGGAACATAATACATGAAAACAACATAAAAAATTCTTCTTAAACACTTGAAAGGCGTCTCCTTAAGTTCATTCTAGGTTCATTACTGCATCTCATAACCTGGGGACATACATCAAAAGAAAGGGTGAGCAGAAGGCCCAGTAAGGGAAACAAGAGGAACATTTTACATGTGAACTTGAGATACTTCAATAAGGACATGAAAAGAACTTTAAGGCATGAGAAAGAAATCATGAGGCATTTCATAATAAAATAACATTTTTCATAACTTGAAGATGTGGCTACATCATTTAACATAGAAAATCATGAACATATCACCAAGGTCCATCCCTAAGGTGTCATTTGAAAATTACCAAGGTTATTCACCAAGGTATCGTGAAAATTGTAATCTCTAGTGGTTACATCATTACCCAATGCATTGGAGCGCTATCAGAGTGCACCCTTAAATTTTCCTTTATTATCATGTGAGCCACATATATCATAATCAAACATTTCATAAATAACCCACATAGTATAAAATAAATGGGTTTCATTTCATAATCATAACGTTTTAAAAACTGCTTTAAAGACATGATCTTTACGTCACATTAAACCCACAGAAAGGGAAAGCGGGTCTCATGTATGTAAATCCCAGAATTTAAAATAGAAAATTTTGATATATATTTGAATACCCTTGTAGAAATAAGAGCTTTGAGTATTCACTTTATAACATAAAATAATTTTTGAGAAAAGAGAGAGGCATTTTGAGGGGAAAATTCTGCAGCATAACGGCTAAGTTTCGGGGGTTTAGAAAACATTGAAATGAGAGGGGACATGGGTCACCCACTCATAAATGATCCATAAAACAGTAGGGTGAAAGAATAAGAAGGACATATGGACATGGTAATGAAATTTTAGGGACATACCATTTGAAATGAAAAACATGGAAGGAAAAAAGATTAGATTTCTCTTATAAAAATTCGGCAGCCTTACGGCGTCACTTAACTTCAAAAGAAAATGATTTGACAAGATCAAATAGGGTCCCTTATCATATGATCATAAGAGATCAGTATGATAGATATAGAGATCATACCCCAACATAATAAAAAGGAACTTGAAAGACTTGACATGAAAATCGAACTTGAAAAATGAGAAGGGTGAAAGAATCTCTTAAAAATTCGGCAGCCTAACGGCGTCACTTAAACTTTCATAAAACGAAATGATGAGAGTAAGAGGGGATCTCTCATCATACAAACATGAAAGGGCAGTAAGAGGAATATAAAAGAACATCCTCTCACATAAAAACAAGGAGCATAATAGGAATGACATAAAAGAGATTACATGAAAAGAAAGAGAGGGGTCGGATCCCTTACCTTAAAACGTGACTCTTGAAACTCAAAGGATTGGACCTTGAGGGCTTGGGGGAACCTTGGGAGGACTCCTTGGAAGGTAAGAAGACCAGAACTTCGTTGGGGGAGAGTTGGGAGTGAAAACTAAGGGAGGAAAGGGTGGGTATTTATAGGGAAAGTGAGGGGACAAAGCATTAATGGCCAAGGGACACCGCACATGTGCTTTTCTCAAACCCATGTGCTCTCCCTTGGCATTTATCATGGAGTTAGGCCACATGGGGCCCCCAAAACAATAATTCATCACCCTTGGCCGGAGAACCCTCAAACTATTTCATGACATCATCATGACACCGTTATGATGTCATTAAACATACCGAAACCCTAAAACTGTAATTTTACTATTCACTGAAAATTCGACTTTCTCAGATAAATCCCAAAATTTCACATTAACCAAATATCGATGCTATGATTTCAAAAAATGAACTCCATTTTATAAAAATAATTTTCTAAATATTTTTAATTATATTTTTAAATAAATACACTATTCACCGAAAATTCATTTTTTCAGAAAAAACCCCAAAAATTACGATAACATAATATCGATGCTCTGAGTTCAAAAATGAAGTCATTTTTATAAAAATAATTTTCTAATTATTTTTAATTAAATTTGTAATTAAAAAACACTATTCATCCGAAAAAACTAATACTTGAATAATAATTTATGAAACCGTTATTTACCCATTTTATTGAATCACATTACTTAATCTAGGTGTCTAAATTATATTAAAACTTTTAAGTGAGATTACTAATCCATTTGGACACATTACTAATCTTAAGCGTAAAATCACTATTCATAATTTACTATTCATCAAAAATTAAGTTCATCTTATTAGACTCCAAATTCCTTACTGAACACTTTTGTAGAAGACCATTTTTTGAAAATCATTACACATCATTAGTTATTTAGGGTTTACATAAATATTTTAAAATATCCTTTTTTTGAAATTCATCAATAAAATACATTCTAAAATTATCCGGACATTTGAAATTTCACAAACATCACTAAAGGAAGAAATCTCAATTTATTCACCCGAAAGGATTACACAAGGAAACTAGGGTCTCATCACATAGCCCCTTATAACACTGGCATAAGACCTAAGTGTAAGGTGTGCTATGGTGAGAGAATCTGAGGGAGGCTCAGATAACATTTCCCTAGTAGCAATCTCCACTAACTTGAACTTCTCCTGCAAGCGTTTTCGTTCATGCTTGACACGCTGGAGCTCGGCTTGGGCTTGTCCAAAGCGAAGCCCACAGATGCTACCTCCTTCCCAAGCTCTGATAAGTGGGCTTCGTAAGGGTTGAGTCTACTGGATGAAGCCATCAACTCCCCTTTCTGCATTAACCATTAACGTCTTATTAAATCATTAAGAGTAAGTTAATATAATACTCAAAAATATTGGGTCGTTACAATTTCACCACAATATGTTGGGCCACTTTATATTCTAGAGGGTTTCAGGAATTTTTCATATTAGTTGTAGATACCATGAAGGTATTGAGTCATGAAAAATTTCTTCCATATATCCTAGCTACACTGTTATCGCTTATACATGTTTCACACTCGACATCCAGATGAGGCAGAAATATTTGATGAAGCTACCCTAGATTATTATCATATTTGTATTGTTGATAGAAGCACAATGGTTCACAATTCCAAGTAGATTCCTCTAGTATGGGTTCTATAATAGAATAACCATTCATATGATGAGACATGGGATCTAGAGGATAATGTTTTTCTCAGTGGATGGATATATTCATAGTCATTTCCCAATAACCCTTAAGTGGGAAATTTAGGGAGGAAATTCATTAAGGGGGATATTGTAAGATCTCTTTTTTCTATGAGGTAAAAATAATTCTATATTAGTATAAATTCTATTTTGATCGCCTATATTAAAATCCTTACATGGTCATGAGGTTAATGGCGTTGTTGGTGGCTTGTTATGTTCCTAGAACCAATATTTTTGGAAAACACTGATGGTCTACACATTTAGGGGAAACAGTATTCTTGTTGTGCATTTATTGGTGAAACCATGCAATGCTGAACATAGGGATCCAAAAGTCACACGATTTGAATACAGAATGTATGGGGAATAAAATTACCATTTGAGGGCCTATACAGTTCTTGATAGTGGTCTAAGACAATGTTTTTTCATAATTGGGAAAATGTTGCGCACTAACTGTGCGATGTTGCCATGATTATATCAAGGGTAAATGGTTGGATAATTGATTAAAAATCCCAGAATAAAAATAATGAGGCCAAATAAATTTAGTTAAAATGCCCCTATTTCATATAAAAACATTTTGGACCAAAATATTATTTTTATTCTCCTCCCTAGGATTGAAACATTGGCATTGAATCTCTCATTTCATGTTATTTTATATCTTTCCATGCAGTTCTTCCATCCAAACATTGATTAAAACATAGTTGGTCTCATTAGATTCATACAGATGAGCAATCCATTCCTTTTTTCCACTATTCATTATTACGGAATCAGATGAACTATTTAAGAAGAAACTCATATTTCTCATTTTTAGTCTTTTAGACCATTCTTTGATTCTATCATGATATGAGTAGAATATGTAGAATATATTGGATTCAAACACTAATATGGACATATAATATGTTTAATATACCTTTACATTTTGTTTTGGTGGTTTCTATTAATATTTTTGTTTATTCCACACAGTATAAATTTTATAGGAACCTTGATTATTAATTGAATAATTTAATTGAATGTATTTGAACATGTTTGGGACTCGGATTAGTTCCATTGAGTTTAGTTGGACTTTGTTTCCCCAAACAATACCACTCATGGGGTGTCCCTTTTCATGCCTTTCATGAACCACCAATGGCGTGTATGTTGTAGAATTACAATTTAGAGTAATCCATGCTATATATGAATTGATTTCAATTGGTTGATTAGGAGATGGTTTTCCTCCATTACCAATTTATAAATGATGTGAGTTTTGTAACTCTTTAAATAAGAAACATTATGTAAGCGGTTAAAGTCATAGAAATTTGATTATTTTGAATTGATAAATGGAATTAATGCTGAATTATTCCATTATATGAATTGGATGTTACACCTTGGAGCATGATAGTGGATGTGGATGTATTGGATGAGATTGACCCTTGGTCTTGATTCCCAGGGATTTCTTGGGCCTTACAACACTTCAGATCTGGCATGTTTGGGGTCACTATATACATGATCTGTTGACTAGTTCCTTGGATCCCAAACCATGTCTAACTGAATTTTGGTCTATATTCACATAGAACTAATCATGGATTCCTTGGTTTTTATAACATGGATCCGACCTCATGGGGTCTCACACTATTTTTTTGTATGGATCTACTATGATAATTGTGAAATTATTGGTTATTCAACTCATCCATGGTTAGTTTAATATATAGGTTATATTGTGTGTCCATGGATGATACGATAAATTGGATTAAAAACATGTTCTTGGTGTTTATTTTAAATTTCCATTAAATATACCTTGTTATAAGAGCTTTTCCTTATTTTTTCAAGGATCCTTGTAGGGATAAATATATTGACATTATTTGTTTTGAATATTCCGTGGGAACTTGTTTAATTTCACTTATACATATAATATTCATTGAACATTACTTATATTTTATTGAACAACCAATATATGTTATAGACAACATTGGAGTTTTCCTACTGATATAGTATCTCAAACCCATTCTAAGGTGTCCATTGGATACCCAAACAGACTATATAAATGTAGTTAGGGATTAGGGGTAGCACCCAATGTTTGATTCGTGAAATTTTACAGGCTTAGGATACTGGGATAATACAACTGACTTGAGTCTCATGATGATATCTAAAGATTGATCTTTTTATACTTTTTTGAATTTTGATACCTATATTGAACTGATGCCCATATACCATTTTTGGATGCTTTGTAGACATATTAAATTTCATTTTTAGGTATGATTGTATCTAGTACTATTGTGTATTTCTGTATATTGAATTTTTATCTCTTTTATAGTTGTTATTGTGATTCCTCTAGGGTTTGTTACTATTACAATGGCTATAGATTTATTCTTACATGTTTTTATGGTTATATTAGTTCTGATATTTGATTGGTATGATGTTACTCAATGTTAAACTCTAATGAGAAGGAATTTCATTTACACATACACACACTAGGACCTCATTACTAGTCGCAATCATTTGAAAGTTAGGGAGATGTACTTGAGGAAATGTAACCAAATGATCTCTTAGAACTATTTAGCAACATCTAGGTCAGGGACATTAAACCATCATGCCACAATCCCCCAAAATGGGTCATTATCAAAAATTATTATACTATATAGTCTAAATATGGCCACAAAATGTGTAATTCATCATCCTTAAATGTTAAATATTATTGAATTAAATAAATTATTTACATTTAGGAACATTTTGGGTTTTGTGTTTTGGAAAATTAGGCCATAACTATTATTATCAACTCAAATATTACAAATTAGACACACATACTCACTATCCATTTTTCTCATATTCTAATAAATTATAAAATAAAAATTGGTTTCTTTTATTGATAAAAATCATCCTTACATTTATCATTACTTCCTTCTCTCAACTACCTGCCCTTATAACATGTGAATAAATTTTAAAACTTGGGTTGAGCAAAAAAATTCCAGTAAGGGATATATATAATATGGGATGAAACCAATGCTCTATGAATAATTTAAACACATTAAATATATCTAAAAAATATACTTTTCACCAATAAAAAAATCATTATATTTTTTTAATGAAATCATAATATTTATATAAAAATATTAGAATCCTAATTCATAAATTTAAATTCTGAAATCCATATAATACATAGACTTTATCTTTCATAGCTACATAGTGAGAAACTTTCATGGTTACATTTCAAATACCCATCACATTTTATTCCCTAAATCTCTAGGAGAAATATTTTATTTTAAATTAGTTTCATTATCCAATGATGTGAAGATCTATCACATGCTAACCCAACCTCGGTTTCTCCCAGAACTATCTGTATACATTTGAAATTTCCAAGAACCAAAAAATAATCATAACACATAAAAACATAAATGAAAAATATAATTTCATCTTTGAAATCACAAGATATCAATTCATGATATTGAAATAATCAAACCATTCTCAAAACAATTTTCTATTTCAAAATACATGAAAAGGGAAGATGGAACGTTTCTCTATTAAAATCATTATTACTTGTAGAGGAATCTAAATACCAAATCATTGTCATGGTGGTGGAATGGTTTTTTCACCGTATATATTAAAAGAATTCATTTTTTGTTTATTATAATGCCTAGAATAAAAAAATATTTTGAAAACTATTGATTGAAATTATATTTAAAATGTTTTGATTATACACCATATAAAATAATGTACTGTATATTATCAAAATACGACTAAATGAAAGGATACTGAGACAAAGTCCCTTAACTGAAGTCCAAATCATCGCATAAATTATTTATCCTCTTGAATAATAAATGTTGGCTAATTAATAATTTCTTGGTAATTTTTATTATTTTAATTATTCCTATAATATAACTTATTAATTTGTTATATTAATTACATAATTATTTAAGTTAATGTTAGACATTTTTGTCGATATTTTGTCAATGATAAGAAAGTATACTTCGTATGATGTCAATATTCTATGTGTTCATAAGTACATCATCTCAAAAATAATATTAATTAAAATATTATATTATTTATACATAAATTATACCTTTAAATCAAACCATAAACTGTGGTTACTAAAAAGGAACAATGTTATAATCATGGAGATGGTAAGCCATACATACGCCTGAGTATCATTTTCCATTTTTTATTTATCATTATAGAAAGACATTAATGATTATTTTACCTTTCTAAAATGATAATAAAATAATACATTTTATATTAATACTTAAATTATACATATATATATATTATAAAAGTGATGTAATGAATAAAAATGAGTCACATCACTTCATGTATGTGGAAGTTCACACGTACGCATGAACAATGATATCATTTTTATGTGAATGGAAGTAAGAACATAATTGATATATTATTATCTTATAATAATTAATATTTTATGAATATAAAATATGATCATTAATTCCATTTTTATAACTAGTCATTCTATATTTCTATGGAAAATTAATTACATTAGTTTGTAGATGTGATAGTTCATAGGTACACATGAATGTTAAATTCCTTTCCCATTTAGTGGAATTGGAGATAGATTTAAAATATGATATTAAGATATTAACATCTCAGAATATTTGGGATACTGTAGTTTTTATTTCATCTAGGAATATGTATATTTGATGGAAGTGGAAGAAGAAATAAAATAAAAATAAAAAAAGAAAATGACACCTCTTATTCAGTTGATCACTTTTGGAAGAAATCTTAAAACCTATAAAGAAGGAGTTCCTCCAAAAATAAGGATTCGATAATGAGGGAAGGGATTCATAGAATGGTTTTGGGTAGAGCTTTTCCAAAAATAGTATTTTTATGTGTGAGTTATAGAGAAGAGTGGGTAAATTTTTATATGAGAGGGGAGGGGAACCCATAAAAGCTATGAAATTATTAAGTTAATATAAATTAACTTTTAAATCAAAATTACACCAACATTAATTATTTAAAATATAAGATAATTATATATTTAAAGAGAATCATCTAATAATATTTAGACATTTTTTTATTTTTTTACACCTTATCAGTTTGTTTTACCCTTAATTATTCTCTTTTAAATTTAATTATTGTAAAAAAATTAAAATATTATAAGTATATAATTTCTATTTTTATGGGGTATGTTTTCCATAAATGGATAAATTATAATCTTTTAGAACATATGTAATTCAATTTTTATTTTTAAATTTTTTATGATTTTCAAATAATTAAAAAAATATATTATTTTTCTAAAATATCAATACTATCAATTTCGTCATTATTTATTTCATTGAATTTAAATAAAATCCAAAATTTTAAATAAAATTTAAATAAAACAACTTAATAGATTCATAATATATCATAATCACATATAAAATATATTTATCACTCTAACTAAATAAAATTTTATTTATTTTAACATATTTCATATCATTTATTCGGTATTTCTCTTAATAAAATATTTAATTATGTCACTATTTGTCATTATTAAGGTATTATTTAATACTTAAGTATTATATATTAATTCCCATGAAGTATATAATTTAATTAAATATTTTGAGACAATTTATTATCAATGATTTATCATTTTAATCCCTATATAAATTTATTTTATACTTATAAGAATTTAAAGGGTGACATGTTGTCACTTTCTTTTGTTTTAATAATATTTATGTCACCATCACAGAAAAAAGTCCATTAAAAATTTAAATTAAGATACATAAGTGTTATGGGACTACATTTGGTCATGTAATAGGATTTTGGTATGTTTTAGAATAATTTCAACATTCTTATCATATTATTTATTACACTAATTTACCTGATCTACCTTTAACCTTGGAAAATAAAAAATTCTCAAATTTACTTTTCATAAAATCAACAAACAAATAACAAGAACATATTTACATAATTTGGACCCACTTATTCCAAATATAGAATCCATTTTTAAAAATTTAAAACATAGATGTTTTTCTAATTAATTTAAAATTAATACCTACTGTGTAAACAAAAAAACATGGTTTTAAAAGTAAAAACCATCCAAATATTGAAAAGTGGTTATATCTAATTCCAATTTGAAATTAATTCTAATGAAAAAAATTGATTAAATTTTAAAAAATTTAATTTAATTAGACCTTAAAAAAAATTACAAAAATAATCTAACAATATAAATAAATATGATGAATATACAGTTTTTAATTAAAATGCAGTATTTTTTACTCCTCATTAAAAATTGAGTTTTATTAGAAAACACACTAAAACATTACCCAAAAAATTTATCACACTTCAAAATAAGAAGTCTATTTTTTCAAATAAAACTTATTAATGTGTTAATACTATAATTAAAATGGGTTCTCCTTCAAAAGGAAGTAAATCTATGTTTTAAATAAATTAGTTCTTTAATGCCTAAAATTGAATTTATTTTCATTTTAAACCATTAAAATTTAATGGAAGAAGTTAAAAAATGTAATAAAAATGATTAAACATAAGATACATAATTCTATTCAGTCCGTCTAATACAATAGGAAGGTAATTTCTACCAATTAAAATAATAATACTTAAAATGTATTATTTTTCGATATAAATCCATATTGTGTGCAATGTATGATTTTGGAGAAACTCATTGTTTCATGTTAGGTATTCCATAAGACAAATCATTCCATTAAATTTAAAATTAATATCTAATTGAAAAAAACTAATAGATATGAAAATATCTTAATCTATAATAACATGGGAAGTTAAATCCTTCCACCCTTTTGGAAACTGAATTATCGAAGATTTATATACTTCTTAATTAAGTGTCGGTATTTTTCACTCATTGAATTTTCTAATTCTCGTATTTCCTATTCCAATATATTGTTTTTACCAAAAACTATAAGCAAATGACTCACCTTATTTCAAAACACATTCTCTCTATGGTCAAGAATCTGGACTAGCAGTTCCTCATAAGAATAATTATCTTCCGACTAAATTACCTCAAGACTCATAACATGATATGGATGAGACATATAATTTTTTAACAATAAATATGAAAAAAACCTATAAATGGGATAAAATCATAAGTCAATCCACTCGGTAGGAAACTGAACCAACATTCTCTATGATTTCATAGGGTCTAATGAACCATGGACACAACTTTCCTTTCTTACCAAAATTAAACACACTATTCCATAGATAACCATTGAGAATGATATGATCACCTACTTCAAACAAAAGATCCTTCATTCGGTTATCCACATAAATTTTCTTCCTACTATGTGTTGTAATTATGTTTTTTGAATCAAATGATCATTTTCTTCCATCTCATCTACAAATTCTTCTCCCATCAATATCCTTTCACCTACGTCATCCCAAAAAGCTGGAGGCCAACACCAATATCCATATAATGACTCAAATGGTCCCATCTATATTTTTAATGAAAAATTTAATTATAAGAAAACTCATACAATAAAATATTATGATCCCAACATCCATAGTAATATATTGAAGATTCTCAAAGAATATCATCAAATGTTTTAATTTTTCATTCTGATTTCCCATCCGATTTGTGAAGAAATGTTGTAATAAAATTTAGTTTAGTACCCAATGACATAACAAATGCTTTCCAAAAATTAAAATAGACCCTTTGACCATGATAAAATATAATAGAATGAACAAATACATGAACATAGTCTATATTTAGAATATACAACTATGAAAGATGATATATAGAAACAGTTTCTTAAATGGGATTAAAATGACCGTATCTATTCAATCGATCAAAAATATCCTAGATAACATTGCTACCTCAAGAAATACATGGTATTCCCACTATAATGCCATAGATTCATTATCCCATTTTCAATGTGGTTCGGGAAAAGGCTTTAGTATCCCCATTTTTGAAAAATGTCACTATGCTTTAACCTAATGATAATTCAAACGCTTCACAATAAAGTTAGAAATATATCATTTCATTCCATCCCACTAGTAATAATCCTGAAGGCTTATGTACATCGTATTTCTTCCATGATGAACTGAAAATGCAGAACTATGAGCTCTATAAAACAACTCTTAATTCAATTGTGATTCACAAGGCACACATAATCTCTCTCCAAATCTCAAAACACAATATTTATTGACATAAAATTCAGGTAACATTCCCTTTTGATCCTATTCTACTATTTTCTATAACTCACTATCTTCATTCTATTATTTCATTATTATATCTAATAGATATGATTTCACTGATACCTAAAAAAAATTTATGTATTTACTATACCATCAACTTCCATTCCAATGTTTATAATCCCATTAACCAAATGGTCACACTCAAAATGTATCATGGTTAATTTATAATTACTTTTTCGAGTCAATGCAATGGACACTATGATTTTCCAGGATGTTAATGAATCATTAAATTATAATCATTTATTTGTTCCAACCATCCTCTCAATCTCATATTCAATTATTTTTAGTGAATTTATAATTTATGCCTTTTTGGGTAAGTTTATATTTAATATTTTTCAAAATACAGATGATCCTCCAATTATTTTGAAGAAACCACAGAAGCTAATTCCAAATGATGTGTTTGTTAATTTAACTACTAATTTTCAACTAACATGATGATTAAAGAATTTCCTGATCTTTATACATTTGAAAACAATGATTTACTTTCAATTATGAATCAATGTGGATTACAAATTTACCATTTCAGGAAGACCGTGAAAAAACTAGTGCATTCTCTAATATTTATTTGAATTCCTAAAAACAATAATCACATTATTTCTTATAGATAAACTTAACTCCCTTTCATGTTATCATTGTTAGTGGGATATATAACCCTGATAAATTTTCATAAATCCTCCATTAATAGCCTACTAAACCCAATAAACTACAAATTTCAATTATATTTTTCAGTATTTTCCATTTTTTCAACAAATTTCATTTTAGATGGATCTATACATATTGAATATTTAGAAATAATGTGACAAATAAAAGAAATATTTCATACCCAAAATTCACTCTTAATGAATTTCCCATACAATTTATTTTCTATTATGGTTATAGAAATAACTGTTAGATTATTATTATGATCTTATTTAAATTTATAATATTCCAAAATGACATCAATAAACTTTACCAAAAAGTTTTCCATGAATTAATTCAATATTCTATTCAAATATATATGAACACAATAGGTGAATTAATTAATCCAAATGGCATTAAAAATTTCATAATTCCTATATGTCGTACAAAACACAATCTTTAGAATGTCTACATCATTTATATTCAATTGATGGTACCCTAACCACATGTTATACTTCTAAATGTATTATAATACCTAGAGTTGATAAAAAAATCATTGATATGTCTCAATTGATATATTTTCTTAATAGCGATGTTATTATAGGATCTATAATAAGTTCAAAGTCTCCTTCAATCATCATTCATTTTGACAAACAAAACAAGAGCACCTTATAGTGATGTATTAGGTCTAATGAACCCTATATCTAATAACTCCAGAAATTACTTCTTCAAAACTAAAAGTAAAATTTGAGCCATTCGATCATGGGGTTTTGATATTGTCTTGGCATTAGGGAGTTAGTCGATAGTAAATTCATCTTATCGATCCAGTATAATACCAAGAAACTCATTATGAAATAAAATTACGATTCTCCTTTACCACATGAAATTCATTAATGTGAACAATTCCTTTTTTTCCAAAAATAGTTTCAATACAACATAAATTTCATCATCTTATTAGTTTATCAATTTCAGGATATGTTATCAATGGGAAGGGTTCATTCTTTTACATAAACTGAATGTATTTCTTAAAATAAATTTTTTATATCTATATTCAATCGTATCATGTTAAAAATAAATCCAATCCATAACCTAAAGATTATGAATCTCTAATAAGAAAAAACAACAAGGATTATGGGGATATTTTTCCCCTGAAAATTTCATAAAGATTCTTATAATTTCTATTTATCTCAAAATTTCCAAATGTGTTTTTACTTAATGTTCTAGATTTTTTTCTTGAGGTGGAATTCTCAAATTACCAAAATATTTCTTATAAATTAATGAATGTGTAGAACCTAAATCTAACTACACCATGGAATAATTTGAATAAACAAAAAACATACATGATAAAACATCATTTTATAGCCCAACATCTGCTGATGTAGTTACAAAGGACATCAACACACCTTTCTGCTTATAGTCTTGTTGCTTCCCATCATTAAAATTCTTCATCAATCACTAGTTTTCATAATGACCATTCTCTTTACATTTAAAAAGTTTTACTGAATGTAAATTAGATTTTTTTTCTTATAATTACCGTGATTATTTTTAATTAATTTTCAAGCCTTATGTACCATTTTACCATATTAGAAGCACTTACCAGAAATCAAAAGGCATTCCCCACTGTTCATTTTACCATAATCATCAGAAACTGTAAACGTAATTTTATTACCATAAGACTTTTTTTATGATTTGGTTTCGTTATCCTTCCACCTCGACCTCTTGTTCTTGTAGTTATCGAAGAAGAAATGATTTTCATAAATATCAATTTTTACCGTCCTCTTCCATTAAACAAATTTTACAAAAAATTGAACTCATAAGAAGCCAACACCCTTCAATACTTTGGATTTTATCAAGAGTAAAAAAAAATTATTTTACAATCAATATCTAAGATGAAATTTTTAGCGTACCTTTCAAGTCGAGTGAATTTTTCATTGGATAAAGCCACTGAATCCTTATCTTGCCTCAATTACAATAATATTTTTATCATACAAAGTTTAACTAAATTTGGAAAATATTTATCAATAAAGGTATTCTTTTATTAATCCCTTTACATGTAATAAATATCTTCCTTTTCCTTTATATTCTTAAAATTAGAAAACTCTTGACCGACTTAAATATCAAAAAACTAAATAATAGGACTTAACTTTTGATGTTTTGAACACCCCATGACATAAAAAATATTTTTCATGTTCTTTAATCCATCATTTAGTTATCATGGGGTCATATGATCCTTTGAATGATGGGGGGTGTTACCTCAGGAAATGAACTTGTAAAGAAATGTTCCTTTTTGGTTGATCTAGATGATATCAAGGTTGGATACCACCACCATAGATTGCCTGAGTCAACTATGACGTCACAACAACAAATAGTTCATTTATGATTCTGACCATATAATTTTTCTGATTTGGAAGGTTATATATTATGGATGTCATCCTAGCTTAACTTCCATGTTTCGACTATGGTAACCCTTTATAAAATGATATATCCTAGATGAAGAAACATAGTAATATTCAAATAATATATCATTTAAACATTTAAATAAATTAAAAATCATTTTTGAATATTCAATTAACATTATCCTAACACATAATGTTATCTAAACTAGCAACTATTACCATCTATAATGCCCAAGAGATAAATGTTACATAATTTGGACTTAAATCAAGAATATACATTGGGGTTCTTTTCAGGTTTAGAGATTATCTTAATTAGGATATAAAAATTTCCTAACAACTCAAATATTACTTTGTAGACACTTCTATACACAATCCATTTTTTAACATAACTTAAAATATTCAACAATAAAACATGATTTTTTTCTTGATAATAATTTTCGTAAAGTTTATCTTAATAACCTCCTTTCCCTTACACATACTTATACACATGGGATGCTAAAAAAACTGAACGAATGATATTTAAAAATAAGGGATGAAACCATTATTATTTGAATATTTTGAAATCCTAAAAACATCTTTACAAATTCATAATTTTGACTAATAAAACAAAAAACTGGTAGCATACATCAAGAAATTATAAATTTCTAGTAAAACTCATAGATATCATAAATCATAAAGATAACTTATCATACATAAATTTTAAATCTCATATAAACATAGGGAGTAACCTTCATGGTTACATTTGGTATACCAATCACAATATATTCCCTAATTATCTTAGTAGAAATCATATCCATTAATTATGTCTCCTTACCCAATGCATGGGAGAGCTATCATGGGCTCAACCACCCATAGTTTATTAGAAAACCACCCGTATACATAATCAATGACCATGAACCATTAAATAATAATAACACATAACATAAACATAAATTAACAATAAAATTTCTAATTTGTAATCAAAAAATACCATTTCATGATATTGAAAAAATAAAACCATTTTCAATTAAAAAATACCGAAAAAGGGAAAATGGAATAATAATTTTTTTCATTTTAAAACATTATGTCATGTAGAGGATGTAAAATACAAAGTAATGGTAACATTGGTGGAATGGTCGTTATTGCTATGTACATTAAAAACATTCCTTTTTTTCATTTTTTAAAATGATTCATATTAAAAGATTACTTTTCAAAACTATTGAATGAAGTTAATTTTTCTAAGGGAATGATAAATCCCCATATAAAAGAATGTGGTTTCTGTTATCAAAATATACTTTAATGCAAGTAAATTGAGATGAAGTCCCTTAATTCGAGTCCAAATCGTATCATACATTATTAATCATCCTGAATAATAAACTTAGGTTAATTTATAGTTCATCATAATCCTACTGATCTCTATTATTAATTTTATATCACTTATTACCATGTTCTATTAATTACATAATAATTTATGTTCGCATGATATGTTTTGTCGATATATGGTACATTACTCGAAAATGAACCTGGTATGGTGTCAATAGTACATGTTTTCAAAATACCATCATCTATAGAAAAATATTTATGGAATTATTATAATTTTTATACAAAAATTATAGAATTAATTCCAACCATGATGTGGGGTTATTAAAAATTTTAAATTTTATAATCATGGTGGTAGTAAGTCGTATGTATGCATGAGTAACATATTATATTTTCCATTGATTAGTATGAAAAGAACTTAATTATTATTTTATATTTAAATAATGATCATAACATCATTAATATAATTTCTAACATTTAAATATATTTATATGTATATCCTACAAGTGATATAATGAATAAAAATGAGTCACATCACTTCGTGGAGGTAATAGTTCAAATGTACGCACTAATGATGTTTTCTTTTTTATGAACATGGAAGTAATAATGTAATTGATATATTAATATCTTATAATGATTAATATTTTATGAATTTCAAATATGAACATTACATCCATTATTATAACCATCAATGAAATATGGCTATGGAAAATGAATTAGATCAATTCGGGGTGGGGATAGTTCACATATACAAACAACTATCATTTGCACTCCAATTTAATATAAGTGGAGATGGATATAGTTGATGATATTAACATAATAAAATATAATTATATTTATGATACTAGAGTTATAATTTCATATTGAATGAAGAATATTTTTTGGAAGTGGAAGAATAAATAAAATAGAAATACTTAAAAAAAGATACATATTTTTCATTTGATCACCATTGGAAAACACTTTAACAGCACTAAGGAAGGTGTTCTGCCTAAAATAAGGGATCAAAAAATATGGGGTGGGATTCTGTGAATGGTTTTTGGACGAGCCTATCCAAACCAGTAGTTTTTGGAAGTGTCAGTAATAGATAATATTAGTTACCCTTTTATAGGATAGGGTACGGGAACCCTTAGAAACTATTAAAATATTAAATTAATAAAAATTAATTTTTAAATATAAATGTCTTCAAATTGAGTAATGATAATGATAAGAATTTTATTGATGTAAATCCTCTTAATAAATTTATACATGTTTTCATTTCATTTCACATCTTATCATTTTATTTTACCCTTAATTATTCTCTTTTAAATTTAATTTTTGTTACAACATTTTAAATATTAACGGCTATAAATTTTAATTATATGATCTAATTTTTTAATAAATGGACAATTATAGAATTTTTAGCCCTTCTTATAGTGACATAATATTTTTAAATTATTTTTATGATTTCAAAATAATTTAATAATATATCATTTTTATAAAATAACACCATATTCATTTTTGGAAATATTCATTTCTTTTTATTTAAATAAAATAAAAACTAATACTGAAATTCTAAAAAAATAATTTAATAGACTTATAATATGTCGTAGTAACCTCTAAATTTCATGAATTAAACTAATAAATTTTAACAATATTTATTTAATTATTTTTCATATCCTTTATTTGAAATTTCTCTGAATAAATTTATTATTGTGTCAATGTTGTGTCAGTATTTATGGTAATTATATAACCTATAAAAAAAATAAATCTATTCCAATGATGTATGTAAGTTTATTATATTTTTGGAGAATATTTATTACGTATTTTTTATTCATTTTATTCATATATTAAAATTATGTTACTTATAAGAAATAAAATTGACACACTTTCACTATCATTTGTTATAATAATATTTACATGACATTCAAGAAAAAATGTTGGTTAAATGTTTCTATTATGATACTTAAGTATTAAGGGTAAAAAACATTTCATCTAATTCTATTTTAGTGGGATTTAGGGTAATTTTATTGTCCTTTTCATATTATGTATTACCTTAATTTACATAATTTTCCTTTAAATATGGTAAATAAAAATTACCAATGTTACTATTCTAAAAAAAACTAAAATGAATATATTTAAATAATTAAGAACAAATGATTCCAAATAAGGAAACTATTTTTCAAAATTTTAAAACATAAAATTTTCAGTAGATAATTTAAAATGAATTCCTATTTTCAAAATTAGAATACATGTTTTGAGAAGTACAAATCATCAACAGATTAACAAGCATTTATATCAAATTTCAAGGTGAAACTACATCAAATGACCAAAATTGGATTTAATTATAAAAATAAAATAATTATACATTAAAACCATATAAATAGAGAAATCTAAAAATATAAGTAAATTATATATAAAATAATTCTTCAATTAAAATGAATTATTATCCAATATTCATTCAATTATGATTTTTATCAAAAAAATAAAAAAAACATTATCCAAACCACAAATTCATGTCTCGCCTCTAAATCAGATGTTTATTTTTTCAAATATAACATATAAATGTGTCCAAAACAATATTTAAATGGGCTCACCATTAAAAGGTGGTAAAAATACCTTTTAAAAATACTGGAGCTTTTATGCAAAAAATTTGACTTATTCTTATTTTATCCCAAAACAATATTTGGATGAAAGTAAAAAATTTAATATAAATGTGTAAACAAAATTTGGTTATTTATGTTCAATGCCACCAATACAACATCAAGGTAATAACTACAATTTTAAAAAATAATATTAATAATGTGTTATTTTTTGTATTACTCAATCTTGTGTGTTACATATGACTTCAAAGAAACCCATTATTGTGTGTCAGGTATGCTATCAAAAACATAATACCATTTAATGTAAAGTAAATATATAATTACTAAATATAAATAGATATGAAAAATTATTTCTCTACAATTACATGTGATGTTATAAAATGGGGTTTGTAGATACTAGTAGGTCATTAAAGAATTGTCTTTTTTGTTTAACCCTATTTAAATATGTTTTTACCAAAATGAGTACAATTAATTTTTTATGATTATACTATTTATAATGGTTCAAATTCATGTTGAACATGATATAAAATATATGTTTTGATAATCCCTAATATTTAATCCTAATTTAAAAGTTCAATTAAAAATAATTGGCATGATATAATTTAAATTTATAGGTGCACAGGGAACATAGAAGTAGTTTTAGAAGAAGATTATTTTATTAAGTAATGAAAGTTTTTTGTCAAAATTCTATAAGAAATTTATTTAAATAACCATATATAGTTAATTTTTTATAACAATGAACTATTTTTTACTTTAAGGAAAATATAATATTATTTAACAATCAAAAATATTTAACTGAATTGGTTATTCAATTTTTTTTTCATTATTTTTCAAAATATGATATATTTCATAAAAATCCCTAAAAATCACCCAATAAGTGTTTTGATATTATGATTTCAATGATGAAGTATATTTTATCAAATACATTATCCTGAACTGGTAAAAATTATATTTAAATTATGTCTACAAAGTATGACTAATATATCATTTAGAAAATATATTTATCAGAATACATTTTTTGTGAAATGACTTTATTTTATTTCTAATCAATTGGAAATAATAATTTTCAAAAATTATTCATTAATATTAAAACCATCTTATTTAAGATGTTTTTTATAATTTTATACTATATTATGACTCATTTATTCTAGGGGTTTCATGTTCCATAAGCTATCTAAATGATCAAATTTATTTAAAAAGAAATATATCATATATTCATAGGGTGTTTCATTCATGTATAATCAATTTGATACATGAATATTGTGAAATCAAACATATTGTTCCAATTTTAAAATATATTGACATTACATTCTGTCATACTTTAATAAATTTGGGCCTCAATATTTAATCATGATATTTTAAATCAAGGGTTTTTTGTTTGGAAATACCATTGTTGGGAATCCCACATTTTAAAAGAGTTAATAAAATTTTCTAATAGGTAAAGGGATTTATGATTGTATTATAAAATAACACATAATTAGGTTTCCATGTACAAAATAATTTGTAGAAGTTGATGACATGTTCATCAATGAATTCACTAAATAATTATAGAGAGTAATAGAAGATATTGATCACAGGAATTTCAATTAACAATGAATAGTTAAGGACCAAAACACCATACATCAATAATTATTTAATATTCCATTTGATTGCTATTATATAAAGTTAATATAATAACATTTCTATTTCAATATCATTTAACTAATGTTTTAGAATAATTTAACTATCTATAGATATAATGAAATATACATACTTGATATCATCCAATTTCATATGAAAAACATTATTCAATGGGTTTTCCTAAAAAATTCAATGCAAAACATACTCTATAAAATAAAAATCCAATTTTTTTATAATTGATGAATTGAAATTCTTTTTCATTGGATCATAATATCCAAAAAGTGTGACAAGTCTTTCCATCCATCCATAACTATTTTTTACAACCAATATGTTTTTCACTTGTTATCCAATATAATAAATTATTCTATAAACCAGAATATAAACACAACAAGTTCATGATTAGTATTTATTTGTCAAATCATTTAAGTTAATACAATATCAAATTATCTCAGACATCATGTTGGATAGTGTTATGCATGTAACTCTTTTCACCCTTCGGTTATTGGTTTAAGACCAGCAACTGTTCCTAGGATAATATGTTTTCACATATAATGTGGCATTTCCTTTTTCAAAAATTATATTAATATAATTCATAAACTATCACAAAAATTGCATTACCAATAAATACTAAAAATATAAAATATAATATAATCTATAAATTTAAATAGTATGTTTAATCTTATGTCAATAAAAATTAATAATAATTCATCCACAAATATCATTTCTATAAACTTAACCAATGGGTTGTATTCCCAAAACGATTTTCAAAACGAATTCTTAATCATGTTTTATTCCTTCCAAAAAAATTTCAAAATATGTTTTTAAGACATTAATCTTATAATCATCCTTAAAGTCATAAGTCCATGATTGTATAAATATGTAATATTCTAATTAATACATATTTGATTCTTGAATTTAACACAATGCTTAATTATTATTTGAGTCTTATAAAAAATCAATATTAAAAATTCTTCTATAATTTATTTCTTAAATCCCAATAAAAAAGGAATCATCTATTTTATTTCAGCATATTTGCTACCTAGTTCTAGAGGTAAACCATTAGAAGATTTAATTGACTCAGATAATTTTTAAGGATCAAAATATTTAATAAAATGATCTAGAAAGGGGTCCCAATGAGGAAATGTATGTCATTCCATCATTCACTTTTCCCTAAAATTTACATTGCATTATGCCATTCCATTTCAACATGTAAATCATTTTCCCATTATATTAATACACATTACTAGGTGACTATTTCCACATTTCTGACATGAATTTAATTGATCCTAGAATCTTCTATGGTATCAACTACTCGAGATCATAATGAAATTCATTCTTATAATCATTGGTGAGCCTATGAGTTGGTTATTTTATATGTTTTCAATAATATTATTAAATAATTGATTAGGAGTAATCATGACATCATTAACTCATGTCATCCTCCCATTTGGTTTGTCATTATTTCCACATTTTTTTTCATGTTCAATGTTTTCAGGATTACTTCATCTTTCATCCATTGACTAAAACAAAAAAATATTTTGTGAGGAAAATATTAATAGGGGGAAACCATATATTCATTTATATGATTTCTAAATCATGCATCATTTTTTATCTAAGTCACAATTGGTTTAACCTAGGTCACCAATTTTCATCACCAATTCAAATCATTTATAATGTTTTTTTAATGAAAATCTGAATAATATAAAAATATCATATAAAATATGTAACCCCCCGACCCCAGTTACCTAGAGATGGAGCACTATTACATAACATTGACATGATACACGGAAATCATGTCCTGAAAGACCAATCAGTTTAGTATCCTTGGATGTACCAGATACCATCATAATTTTTAAATTACATTATGAAATGAAAATACAAAAAAAACAAAATAAATTTCTTAATTATCCAAATTCATATCCCATATACTGAAGGTCAGTCATAATAAACCTCTCTGCATCTTAGGAAAAATAATACATAGAAATGGGTGAGCTCAGATGCTCAGTAAGGATAACAATATAGAAGAAACATTCATAAATAAGCATAAACACTTTATGGAAATCTATAAAACTAAAACATAAGCCTTATAAACTTAACCATCATAATAATATGTCAAATATCACTACAAGAAAACCACCGTTTAGCGGCGGTTTTTAAAACCTCCGCGAAACACGTTTCGGGCCGCCATTTCGCGGCGGTTTTTAAAACTGTCGCGAAAAAACTGCCGCTAAACGGCAAAACAAATTATTTTATTCATTTATTTATTTATTTATTTATTTATTTATTTTTATTTAATTTTATTCAGGGATTAGCGGCGATTTCGGTAAAACTGCCACGAAATGAAATTGAAAAATAAAAAAACACGAGAAACCCTGAAATCAATAAAACGTCCATAACTTTTGATCTGGGCGTCCATTGAAGCACCACGACAAGTCAAATAAAAGGCCATGAAGAGATCTAGAGGCACATATAATCAAAATCGTTAGATGGTCTAAGGTGAGGAAGATATTAGAGTTATAAGAAAGTTGAAAAAAGTTCTCGAACTTCAAACAGCCATAACATTCGCTCCGGGTGTCAGCGAAGAGAGCTACGCACCAGTTCGACATAAGAAAGCTTTTGTCATGTTTTTCGACCCCAAAACGCCTCCTAAGGCCTCCAAAACCCTGTTTCTGTCATCGGTGTCCCGTCAAACTTGTCTTCAAACGGACCTAACTTTCGATCCGCGTGTCAGTTCGGCTTCCTGCACCTGCCAGATCATAGCTCATTCCATGAGCTTCACTTGGACTGGTCGTGGCGCCCACATGCACTCCTAGATCATATGTTATGGCCTTTTTAGTGGGTATTAGGTTTGTTATCTTTTTCAATGCCTCGTTTCGAGCACTTGTTCCCCGTCAGCTTTTTTTAAATGGTCATAATTTCAGATCTGCCTTTCCATTCGGACCCTTTCACCTTTTAGGTCAAAGATTGTTTCAGGATCTTTGTTTTGACAGGTCACGGATCTAAAACGGACTCTCGGATCATAAGTTATCTCTATTAATGTGAGTCCAGTGTTTTTGTCTCTTTATGACCGTTTTGACGGGTTTTAACGGTAGCTCCATTTATTACTGTTTATTTGGGTTTCCATGACTTGTTATCTTTATCAGTGTTTTTTATGGGTTATTATGATGATTATGTTGAATTATTAAGTAGTATTCCAGAGTTGTCATGAGTTTTCATGCGTTCTCATTCTTTCTAATGCCTCATTCTTCATATGTTTCTCTATCCTTGTTCATGCGTTTTCATGATTTGTCATCCCTTATCACGTCTATTCATACTTTTTCATGTGTTTCATTTATTATTTATTATTTATTATTTATAATATACATTAATTTATTTATTATCTATTATTTGTAACTACTTATTTATTATTTATTATTTATTATTTATATTTATTTATTATTTATGTTTATTTATTGTTTATTATTTATTATTTATATTTATTTATTAGTTATTTTTTATTAGTTATTATTTATTAGTTATTATTTATTAGTTATTATTTATTAGTTATTATTTATTATTTATATTTATTTATTATTTATATTTATTTATTATTTATTATTTATATTTATTTATTATTTATTATTTATATTTATATTTATTTATTATTTATTATTTATATTTATTTATTATTTATTACTTATTATTTTATATTTATTTTTTATTTTTATTTTTTATTTTTTATTTTTTATTTATTATTTATTATTTATATTTATTTATTTAATATGTATTATGTATTATGTATTATTTATTATTTATTATTTATTATTTATTATTTATTATTTATTATTTATTATTCATTATTGATTATTGATTGTTGATTATTTATTATTTATTATTTATTATTTATATCTATTATTTATATCTATTATTTATTATTTATTATTTATATCTATTATGTATTTATTATTTATTATTTATTACTTATTATTTATTACTTATTATTTATTACTTATTATTTATTATTTATTATTTATTATATATATTTATTTATTATTTATTATTTATTATTTATTTATTATTTATTATTTATATTTATTTATTATTTATTATTTATATTTATTTATATTTATTTATATTTATTTATTATTTATTATTAATATTTAATATTTAATATTTATTTATTATTTATTACTTATTACTTATTATTTATTATTTATATTTATTTATTATTTATTTTTTATTTTTTATTAGTTATTAGATAATATTTATTATTTATTATTTATTATTTATATTTATTTATTATTTATATTTATTATTTATATTTATTTATTATTTATTATTTATTATTTATATTTATTTATTATTTATTATTTATTATTTATTATTTCTTATTAATTATTTTTGATTAATTATTTATTATTTATTATTTATATTTATTTATTATTTATTATTTATTATTTAATATTTATTATTCATTATTGATTATTTATTATGTATTATTTATTATTTATTTTTATTTTTATTTTTTATTTTTTATATCTATTATTTTTTATTTTTTATTTATTCTTTATTTTTTATATATATTACGTATTTATTATTTATTATTTATTATTTATTATTTATTATTTATCATTTATCATTTATTATTTATTATTTATTATTTATTATTTATTATTTATTATTTATTATTTATTATTTATTATTTATATGTATTAATTATTTATGTTTATTTATTATTTATTATTTATTATTTATTATTTATTATTCATTATTGATTATTTATTATGTATTATGTATTATGTATTATTTATTATTTATTATTTATTATTTATATCTATTCTTTATTATTTATTCTTTATTCTTTATTATTTATATCTATTATGTTTTTATTATTTATTATTTATTATTTATTATTTATTATTTATTATTTATTATTTATTATTCCTTATTCCTTATTTATTATTTATTATTATAGAGTTTATATCTATTATTTATGTATTATTTGTTTTTTCAATTAATATATATAAGTATATTAAATTCTGTTTATTAACCACATGGCGAGCTTGCTGGAGTGGTAATGTCTTTGGAAAATATGCAAGAGGTTAGAGGTTCAAATCTCACCAAACGCAGAATTTCTTTATATTGCATGGGCATGCATGTGCATGTGCATGTGCATGGGATGTGCATGCATGGATAAATAAAGTAAATAAAATAATACGAAATAAATAAATAAATACGAAATAAAATAAATAAAAAATAAATACGAAATAAAATAAATAAAATAAATAAATAAAATAAATAAATAAAATAAACTAAATACGAAATAAAATAAATATGAAATAAAATAAATAAGAAAAATAAATAAATAAATACTAAAAATAAATAAATAAATAAATAAATAAATAAAAAATTAAATATACAAACAAAGAAACAAAGAAACAAATAAATAATTAAATAAATATATATATATATATATATATATAACCGCCGCGAAAAGTTCTGCGACGGTTTGGAAAACCACCGCGAATAGTTTCCCGACGCACGATTTCACAGCGGTTTTTCAAAACCGCCGCCATTCGATTTAGCGGCAGTTTAAACCGCCGCGAAACGAAAAAATACCGCTGCTAAATGCCTTTATTTCCACAGTGTATAAATCAAATAATTTCATTTACTATTTCACATGGATATTCTACTAGTCGAATAATCACTTGTAATATCAAATAGAGACTTTTTTAATGATGGAATGCATAATGCTAGATTTCATAACCACATAGTCAAGGCCTTGTTCCAAGACCACAAATAAGAATTTTTCAAGGCCTTGTTCCAAGACACTAGATTGTCTCAATGAGACAAACCGATAAATCGGGGATCTATAAAGGGCTCTACCTATCACTTACTAAATCCAATACATTCTTCATATGAAAAGGTTGAAACATAACATAACTATTTGTATTAAAACTAGAAAAAAAATGTTAATAATTTAACCATAAACCATGAATGTTATAAAATTACACATCCATAGTGAAACATACCACAAAACCTTCAATACAATAAGGAATATTTTTATCATAATGAATCCACTTCAGACAACTGTAAAATCCATCAAAGGATGTTGACATAGATGAAATCACAATTATTTGAGAGAAATATCTCTTTCTTTTTCTGAAATAATTTAATGTAACATAATTATATAGAAAACATTAATTTTCAAAAAATTCATATAAGCTTTTAAAAAATCTCTAAAGGTGTTATAACAGCTGAAAATAGTAGCACCCACCGTATAAGTTAAAAAGGACATTCTTTCAATAATTTTGACGGAAATGTAGTAAAAGACAATGTTTATTAAACGATGGAAATATTTCTTTTATAAACATCTTATAAAAATTAAAAAAGGGGTATAAATTAATTTAACCCATATTATAGGAAACAATAAAAATGTTTTGAAATTCATTTTTAGCAAAACACGGATGTGGATGATAAAGAAGTCCCAGTTGATACTTATGTAAAAACTTCCTTGGATAATAAAGGGATTGTGAAATTAACCCTTACCAAGAACTTTTCCTTTGTTTAGGGCACATTAACCTCTTGTATAATTGTTAAATAATTGTTATTAAATTTTATATTAATCATATACATAAATATGATATCATATATGATCTTCAAATATTGCTTTGTTATTAATATTTTAGTATTATCATCATTTCAGGAGTTAACTGATTCGTTTTACATTATATGTTTTGTTACATAAGTTGTGTTTGTTATGGATATGATGTATTTTATTCATATCCAGTATCATATTAAGATCATAAACATTTTTTAATCATAAAATGAATATTCTTTTTGAATGGTTACGATGGGGAAATGAATCTCATAGCGTTCATGAAGACGGTAATGTGTACATACAGAGGAGCGACAATGTCATTTTTTGATTTTAAAATAGCATGTAAGTAAATGGTATATCATATATACAGAACCATTAACATGTTATATTTATTATTTTCATCAATTATACACCATTATTATACCCATCCAAAAAATAATATATGGAATAACACCTACACCATGACGTGGAGACAGTAAGCCATACATATGCGTGTATGGTGAATTTATCATTCATATGATGGGTAAAATAATGAACTTGGTTGTAACATTTTTATAATAACATCACAGTACATAGAAGATATAGGATTAATTATTTTATAGTGGAAGCAAAAAAGAAAGAGGATGTCGAAGAGGATAAGAACTTTAAAGTGGTGATGAAATATTTACCTCTTCATTGGGTTCATCCTGTTGATTGGATCAAAAGGGCTCATTAGGATGGCTTTCTAACCAAAGGAAGGCCTCTAGGATTAACGGGGGATACTTGGGAAGATATTTGGATGGTTTTGGACTGTGAAATGGCTTTGAAGGTGCGAATTTGAGAGAAAGGGGAGTTCCCTTTTATTAGAGGAGTGTGGGGCATCTTAGGAAAGTATTAAAGTTTTATTTTATTATAAATTCATATTCGGTTTATAATGTTTCAAAAATGATTTATTACGAGTATTCGGTGAGGATGGGTCGAAATTTTCTCAACCAATACGTTTTAGATAAGTTTATGTCACCATTTTAACCTTATCATTTAAATTTAACTCTTAGATAAATATTTTGACATTTACCATGTCTCTTGGTATTTATATATTATATGTTTAATAAACATTATATAAACTGGAAATAAAACCACAAGTGTTTAATTAATGTCATATATAATATTATTTAGTCCTTTTCCCATATTTATATTTTTATGAATATTATATCAATTAATAATATAATATTTGTTCTAAAAACACTTTTATATCAATTTTGGAAGTATTTAGTAATTGATTTTTGATAAAGTCTTGCCAAATTTATTAATTGGAACTAAATTAATTTAATCAACCCTAAAAAGATATATTAAACTATAATATTCTTAAAATTCAACATAAGTCCCAATTTACATTTATTTGGGTATTTATAGTATCAATTATTTCAATATTTCCTTAATAAGGTAATTATTACATCATCATTGTGTCATAAATAAATTAAATTATTTAATTTATATAATTTATAAATAAAAAACCTTTATGTTGGGAATATTTTTATCTTTTTAATGAATACTTATTTTCTAATTTATCTTATGTATAACTCTATATTAAAAATGTTTTAGTTATTAAACATTGAATTTAACAATTTTTACTCTTCATTAAATTATATAATAATAAATTTCAAAATCTAATAGAATTAGACATAAAGGATCATATTTTATCTCTAAGGTTGTCTTTGGTAGAAATATAATTATCCAATATAATTAGGAAATGTTTTAGGATAAACTATTATCATTATAACATTTAATTACCATATTTATTTATAACCGTGGTAAATAAAAGTCAAAAGTTACTATTCAAAAAAAATTATTTATATCTTATTGAATAAAATTTTACATAATTATATAAACTATGTCCCTTGGATTTTTTAAATTCAACTCACAAAAGCACTAAAATTAAATTTTATGCAAATTTTCAAATGCTCCTAAGATGTGGGTAAAAGACTGTAAAAAGTTAATAAAATTTTTATATTTCTGCATTTATTATAAAATTACTATAAGGAATTAAATTTAACATATATAGGTATTATGTATCTATTTTGACATAAAATAAAATAAAATAAAATAAATAATTATTTAAATAATATGTCGTTTTTAAACAATAAGGTAGTGTTTTTCACTATTCATAAAAATTGAAAGTCTTCAGAAAAATACCAAAAATTCATCCTATGCTAATTTAGATTCTCCAAATCCATAAATGAAGCCCATTTTGAAAGATAAAATTTATAAAATTTCAAAAATTACGTTTTACTATTCAAAACTTCTAGTTTAATTGGTCATGATGTGTTAGAATCTCGAAGTTGTGTACACTGCAAGCTATTGAAATATTCAAAGGGAGACATACCGTGGAAGCTTGGGGTGTTACATTCTTCCCCCTTAAAATAATTTCATCCCCGAAATTTCTAGAATACTACTACGTAAAAAGACTCTGGTGGTTCTTTATCATAAGTTCCCTAGGGTCCCATGACCCCTCTTCTATCTTATGGTTTCTCTATATAACTTTCACCAGAAGAGTGGTCCGGTTTCTCATCCCATGTTCTCTGGTATCATTAATTATGATAGGGTTTTCGCAATAAGACAGGTCGGTTTTTAGTTCTATTTATTCGTAGGTTAGTACATGTGTTGGGTCAGGCATGTATTTTCTCAATATCGATACATGTAACACATCATGAACTTTCGAGGGACTTGGTGGCATTGTAAAACAATAAGCTACCACTCCAATTAGTTCAAGAATTTCATAATTTCTGATGTACCTGGGACTCAATTCACCCTTCATACCAAAATTTATAACACCCTTACATTGAGATACATTCATGAAAACATGATCTCCTACTTGAAATTTTAAATATTTCCATTAGTAATCGTAAAATTTCTTTTTCCTACATTGAGTTTCTTTTATGTGGGTTTTTATAACCTTCACATTCTCCATTATTTCTTCAACAAGGTCTAAAACTACAATTTTTCATTCACCAACATCATCCCAACATGTTGGTGTGTGCCATCTCTTTCCATATAACTCTTCATATGGTGACATCTAAATACATTAATTGAAAATATAGTTATAGTAAAATTCTACCAGAGGTAAATATTGATTCCACAAACCTTGAAAGTCATGTGATCAAGATATCAACATGTCTTATAAGGTTTTAATAGTCCGTTCTGGTTGTCTATCAGTATTAGGGTGGTAGGTAGTGCTCAAACGATGTTTAGTATCCAATGAATTTTGATGAATTTTCCAAAATCTTGATGTAAAATGGGGGTCACAATCAGAAACAAACAATAGGGTTACTCCATGAAGTCTTACAACTTCATTAATATATAGATATTCTAAACGTTCAAGTGTTTAATCGTCTATTATAGCATGAAAATGTGTTGAATTTGTAAGATGATCAACAATTACCCATATTGCGTCATTCCTTCTAGGAGTCTTTGGTAGCCTCATGACAATGACCTTCACAATATCATCCCATTTCCACTAAACTATGGGAAGAGGTTTCATGACACCTCTAGGATGTTGTATTTCATCTTTCACTTGTTGGAAAACCATACATCTCGATACAAAATCAGAAATATCTCTCTTCATGTTGTCCCACCAAAACTTTTCATTCAAATATCTATACGTCTTGGTGCTACCAGGGTCTATAGAGAAATTGGAGCTAAGGAAATCATCCGACATTTCCCTTTTTAGATTAGGTATATCGGGAACACAATGTCTCTTCCCAAATTTCGAAATTACAACTTCATTTACAAAGTCACCCAATCTCCCATCATTCACAACTTCAATCTTATTTTGAAACTCCTCATCATCAGTCTAATAACTCTTTATCCTTTCTAGTAATTATGGGTCAACAACCATTTGAAAAAGTATTGATGTTCCACCTTCCATTTTTATTCCCATATCCATATTAACTAGATCCATGAAAATAGAATCTCTTTCAACTCTCATCTTATTCATAACCCCATTATTATTTCTACTCAAAGCATCTTCCACATTATTTTCCTTCTCCATGTGAAAATGTATTGTTCCATCATAATCATTGAATAGTCCATCCATCATCTTTTCCTCATGTTGAGTTCTTTCTGAGAGGATATATACTT
Source organism: Viscum album (assembly GCA_963277665.1). Classification (NCBI taxonomy): domain Eukaryota; kingdom Viridiplantae; phylum Streptophyta; class Magnoliopsida; order Santalales; family Viscaceae; genus Viscum; species Viscum album. The sequence continues at coordinate 671,499,345 of OY728137.1, read as the reverse complement.
CAAAATATTGTGATCATTATAAACCTCATTTTTTCACCATATAGATAGTGTCTCCAAATCATCAAGGATAATATTACGGCTGCTAACTCAAGATCATTATTTGGATAGTTTTGTTAATGAAATTTTAGATTTCTTGATTCATAGGAAATAACTCTGTCATTATGCAAAAGGACACAACCAAGTCATTTCATTGAAGAATTTCTATAAATAACAAACACATCATTCCTTGATGGTAGAGTCAAGATAAGAGCATCGACTAATATTATCTTTAGTTCATCATAACATTATTCACACAATTTTTCCTAAAAAATTTAACCCCTTTTACGTGTTATCTTGGTTAATGGGTTAGCCAATCAAAAACAAATCTGGACAAATCATCTATAATATTATGCTAAACCAATAAAACTGCATACCTCATTTATACTTGTCAGTGCTGGAAATTCTTTGATTTACTTTTTATTAGAAGGATCAATATAGATTCCATCCTTAGAGACAATATGGACAAGAAATGAAATATCCTGATTCCAGAATTCACACTTGCTAAATGTCCCGTATAATTAATTTCTTCTAACAGATTTCAGAATGGTGCGAAAGATATTTTCATGATCCTCGTAGCTTTTGGAGTATACCATGTTATCATCAATAAATACCACTAAGAAGTCATCAAGATATTCTATGAAAAAATTGTTCATTAGACCTATGAAAATAAAGGGTGAAATTGTCAGTTCAAAATCCATTACTGTAAACTTGTAATACCCGTACCTGGTTCGAAATATTGCCTTTATAATTTCTTCCTTCTTCACACACAACTGGTGATATCTAGATCGATGTTCAATCTTCGAAAAATATTGACATCCATGGAGATTATTGAATAAATCATCAATGAAAGGTAAGGGATACATGTTCATTATTGTTATAGCATTTATCTCCATGTATTCAATGCCCATCCTCATAGATCCATCTTTCTTTTAAACAAAAATAATAGGGTCCCCCTGGAGAAACACTTGGGAGAATAAATCCTTAATTACTCTACTGCTCTAGCTGTTTCATTAGTTCCACTAATTCCACTATGTCTATTGTATAAGGGGTCTTCAAAATTGGCCTTGAACCAAAAATTAAGTCAATGGAAAACTCAATTTCTTATTTTGGAGGATGTCTAGGTAAATCCTCTGGAAACACATCCACATATTCTTATACAATAGGTACAACCTCTATTAGAACATTTATTTCCCCACCCATAGTGTTTTATTTATGTTCCTCCCCAATAATTGAATTTAGTTGAGCTACTGGTGGTAGATCTAGATATGAATCTGGTTGCTATGTTTCGGCTCTAAGGATAATCTACTCATTTTCATCATTGAAAATTGTAACCTCCTTCTTCATACAATAAATTTTCACATCATGGTTCGAAATCCACTCAATACAAGAGATTATATCAAATTCAGTAATGAGTATGATGATAAGATCAGAAGATAAAGAACATTTATATGCCCTAATGGGAACAGATTCACAAAAAATTGTTTTAATTATACTCCCCTTTGTATATTTGACTGAAAAATCCCCTGTTAAATCAAATTGAAAATATCTAATTTTATTAGAAAATTAGGACGACATGAAACAATGTGATGATCTAGAATCAAATAAATAATTGGCTAAACATGACGAAACCATTAAATTTCCAGCCACCACATCTTTTGGAGCTTCTACCACAACATTAGTGATAGCATAATCTTGGCCTTGATCCCTTTTTCTTTTTCTGAGGTACATTTCTGTGGAACATAAGACATTCATTTTCATAATTCCCACTTTCTCTTAAATTGTAGTATTCAACATTGATAACCTCTTTCTTTCTCTTTCAATCTTGAGCGTGGTGGCATTTTTCACCACACTTGTAATAGACTCATATTCCCTTCAGGAAAGTGCTGGTGTGTTTCTTTGCACATTTACCACTTGATGGTTATTCAAATTTATCCATCTTCCCCTTATTTTCATTTATAGAGATTTTAACAGATCTCTTCTTCTCTTTATTTTCATTAAAGTTGTAAGAATTAGAAAATTTCTTTTCTCTCTTGATAGCACATGAGACAATATCTTCATAGATGATAAATATTGTGCGACTGATGCTCGATGGGGAAATGGTTTTAACACATTAAAGAATCGATAAATTGTACTCCTTGGGTTAAATATATAATCGGTCGCATGCCTTTCTAACCTTGTAAAATTAGCCTCATACTTTGCGAAATTATAATCCTTTTTTTCCACAGTCTCTGAAATTTCCTTTCCATACATGCTCAATGGTCCTGAGGAAATTATTTTACTATGAAAAGATCTTTAAACTCCCTAAATTCCATGTTTGATACGTCTTTTTCTTCCTTTGTGTTTTGAATTAATGACCAGTATTGATCTGCATCTCGTTTTCCCATTCACTACTCCCCAAAGCATGAAATATTTTCTCTATGGAACTTATCCATTGCTCAGATTCCAATTGAATTGTACTCTAATTAAATGTTGGTGGTTGTGTCCTTATAAAGAGTACTAACATTGATACCTCGCATTGTGGACCAGGGTGCTCCATATGGGTATGGTTATTATTCATAACCTGAGTGAGTTGTCCTAGTATATTGAAAATCCGATCAACACCAGTTGCATCAACAACACCAATATAATTTTCTTTAGTGGGATGGAAATCCCAACCTAGATAATGTGTGTTGATATTGCTTCCATTCCTTTCACAAGGCGTAATTTCAAAACAATTTCATAAACAAGATTCGTTTATGAATCGCAAAACATAGTCCCAAACATGTAAAACACATATCATAAATTGACAATTTTATGGATATAATCCATAATCATAAAAATGATTTTTTGATGATGTATGTACTCATAAACATTCATAATGGTTTGTAAAGATAATGAGAATTATCCTATGCATATCCCAAGAGAGTGTCGTAACCAAGAGTGTAGGAAGGCCCATTGTCCTTCTCCATTTACCATTTGAGTCTAGCTCAAAGGGATGTTTTTGAGTTTTACCCCTAGGTAAATTTGTGTCAGAGCCGACTCTACCTACTCATATCCAGACATGGATGTATTTCTTGGGAAATACACAAAATAACTATGTTACCAAAATTCTAGTATATTCTTCTATACTAATCCTCAAAGTCTATCTTAGGGTAATGTGATATAATCAGAGTTTATCAAAATCTAGTTTCCAAGGTTTGTACTAAACTTCTTATGATACCAACTATAATTCCCCAGCCATAGTTACCTATAGTCTGTGTATTATTACATAACTATGGCATCATATAAGGAAATAATATCCCTAAATCCCGATCAGTTTAGTAGCCTTGGATGTTCCAGATACATTCAAAAAATTTACATTACATTATGAAATGAAATACCACAACAAAAACATTGTCTTCATTAACCACATTCATATCTCATAGGCTGAACGTCAGTCATAATATACCTCTTCACATCCTGGTAAAATAAAACATAGATAGGGGTGAGCTCAGATGCTCAGTTAGGATAAAAATATTGCGGAAACTGTTATAAATAATTATAAACATTTCAAAGCAATGTATAAGACTAAAACATAAGCCTTTTAAACATAAAATCCCTTATAATATGGAAATTATTAATCAAATAATTCAATTTACTTATTCACATGGATATTCTACTAGTCAAATAATCACATGTATTATCAAATAGCCACTTTCATAATGATGGAATGCATAATGCCAGACTTCATAACCACATAGTCAAGGCCTTGTGCCAAGACATCAAATAATATTTTTCAAGGAATTGTGCCAAGACACTAGTTAGACACATGAGACCTACCGATGCGTCAAGGAGCAATAGCAGGCTCCACCCATCACTTACAAAGTCAAATGCATTCCAAATATGAAATGTTCGAAACCGAATATAGACATTTGTATTAAAACTAGAATAAAAAATGTTAATACTTTAACAATAAACCATGAATGGTATAAAATAACACATCCATAGTAAAACATATCAAAAAACCTTCAATATAATATGGTTGGTTTTTATCACTATGAATCAACTTCAAACAAGTGTCAAATCTATCCAAGGTTGTTGACAAAGAATAAATCAAAACTATTTGAGAGAAATATCTCTTTCATTGGTTGAAATAATTTAGGGTCACATAATTATTAAAGAAATTAATTTATTTTGAAAATATTCTTATTAGATTGTATGGGAATCTTCAAGGTGTAATAAGGGCGGAAAATTGGTGTACCCTCCATATAAGATTAAAAGGATATATGTTCATTAATTATGTCAAAAATGTTATAAAGTTCCTTGTATGGAAAAGGATGGAATGATTTATTTATAAAAATTATACAAAAAGTCAAAAAATGTTATAAATTACTTTAACCCATAGTCTAGAAAATTTTAAAAATGTTTTGAAATACATTTTTAAGAAAACATGGATGCAGATGATAAAGAAGTCCCAATAGATACTTACGTAAAAACAACCACGGATAATAAAGAAATAGTTAAATTAACCCTTACCATGTACTTTTCCTTGGTCAAGGGTATGTTAAACTGTTAAATAATAGTAAAATAATTGTTATTAAATTATACAAGATTCATATATATAAATATAATATCATATATAATCTTCTAATATTTCATGTTAATTAATATTTTACTATTATCGTCGTTTTGGGTGTTAACTGATTTGCTTTACTTTATATGCATTTTTACATAAGATGTGATTGTTATGGATAGGATGTATTTTATTCATATACTGAATGATATTATGTTCTTAAACATTAATATTGTTCATAAAATGAAAATTATTCTTGAATGGTTTCTTTGTGTTAATGAATCTCATCGCATTCGTGGAGAAGGTAATCCGTACATACACACGAGAAACAATAATGTTCTTTTAATATTAAAATTGTATGTAAATAGGTGGTATATTATATATAAAGAACCTTAAAAATGTTATTTTTATTATTTACATAAATTATAAATCATTCTTATACCCATCCATAAAATAATGTATTGAATAACAACTACACCACAACGTGGAGACGGTCAGCCGTACGTACGCGGGTATGGTGACTTTGTCATTCATACAATGGATAGAATAATGAATATAGATGTACCATTTTTATAAAAACATCTCTGTATATATAATATAATGGAGTTATAATTTTATAATGTTATCAAAAAAGAATGTGGAAGTGTAAGAATAAAATAATTTGAAAGAGGTGATGAAATATTTACCTTTTTTAGGTTCTTCCTTTTGATTGGATCAAAATGGATCCTTTTCCTATATTGGATGGATTTATGACCAAAGGAAGGCCTTTAGGATGAAATTAGGATTGTTTGGAGGATATTTGGGCTGGGGTTGGCTGATACAAATGGCTTTGTAGGTTTGAATTTTAGAGACGGGGGGATCCCTTTTATATGAGGAGTGAGGGGAACCTTAGGAAAAGATTCAAATATGATTTTATAATAAATTCATATTCAGTTTTTAATGGATCCAAAATGATTTATTTCTAGGATAATATGGTGAGGGTTGTAAAAATTCTCAACAAATAGGGTTTAGAATATTCTAGGTCACCATTTTGATATTATCATTTAGATTTAACTCTTAGTTAAATAGTTTGACATTTACCATGTATTTTTTATCTTTATATTATATGGTTAATGAACATACTATAAACTGTCAATAGAACCTCACGTGGTTCATTAATTTCATATATAATATAATTAAATCTCTTTGGAAGAACCTTATATTTTTTTGAATATTATATCAATTAATAATATAATATTATTTTTACAAACTCTTTTATGTCAATGTTGGCACTATTTTGTAATTAATATTTGTTAAATTCCTAAAAACTTTGTTACATAGAAATAAATTCATTTAATCAAACATAACATGTGATATTACCCTATAAAACTCTCTAAATTCATCTAATGTCTCAATTTACAATTAATTGGGTATTAATAATATACAATATTTTAATATTTTATTAAAAAGGTAATAACTACATCAAAATTGTCTCGTAAATAAATTAAATTATTTAATGTATAAAAACATTAAATAAATTACCATTATATAGAAAATATTTTTATCTTTATAAAAAATATTTATAGTCTAATTTTACTTATGTATGACCCTATATTAAAAATGTTTTATTTATTAAACTTTGAATTTAACACTTTTATCTGTTCTTTAAATAAAATAAAAATAAATGTCTTAATCTAATCCAACATGACCTAAAGGATCATATTTTATCCCTAAGGTTGTTTTTGGTCGAAATAAACTTATCCAATAGAATAAGTACATACGTTAGGGTAACAATAATAATCGCATTTTTACCTTTAAATACAATATTTACTTTTAACCGTGGTAAATAAAAGTCAAAAATCAAAATTCACCAAAAATTAGTTTTATCATATTCAACAACAATTTACAAACTAATATCAACCTTTTCTCTTGGATTTTTGATATACAACTCACAGAAGTAGTAAAATTATATTTTATGAAGATTTGAAAATGCTCTTAGGAGGTGGGTAAAAGGCAATAAAAAGGTAAATAATATTTTTATATATCTAAGAATATTATAAAATGACTCAAATTAATTACATTGAACATATATAGGTATTATGTATATATTTTTACCTAAATTAAATTTATATAAAATACATAATTATTTAAATAAAAATACATAATTATTTAAATAAAAATACGATTTTAATCAATAACATAGTGTTTTCCCTATTCATCTAAAATTTAATGTTTTTAGAAAAATACCAAAAATTCACCCTAAGATAATTTTGATATTAAAAATCCAAAAATGAAGTCCATTTTGAAATATAATATTTATAAAATTTCAAAAAGTGGTTATTAATATTCATAATGGCTAGTTTGATTGGTTGTGGTGTGTTAGAATCTTGAAGTTGCATTCAATGCAATCTATTACATTATTCCAAGGGAAATGAATCTTGGAAGCTTGGGGTGTTAAAGAATAATCAGATAATGTGGTTAGTAAGGCCCGTTATAACGTAACAGTTAACGAATGAGTCAAGATTGAAATACATTTTTTGGATTTATTACCCATAGTTACATCAGTTCTCAGACCACATACACTTATAGTATCCATATATGGTTGTATTTCAATGATGATCAACATAATATCAACCAAACCAAAACATAAAATGTTCTCATATACATATCTGCAATGTCTGTAAAAGGGGTATTTTCTATAATTAATGTTTTCTATAATCTTAGTCATATGGTTTCAACAAAAAATCCTCTGATAATAGTTTTAATAACCCATAATAATTAAATCTAAAGATAATGTCTTCATTATTAAACAAAAATGTTATTGAAAATCACATCCTAAAGGACCAAATAGATTAGTCATCTTGGTAAACAAGTTATATACATGGGTATTGCATTACATTTCAAAAAAAATACAAAATATTTTAATATGAATATCATTATTCCCTCTATCATTATATAAAATATAATTCTTTGTAGAAATCCAAAATTCATGGGAAATGGAAAAATAATGTTGATCCAAATTCTCATTAAGGGTTAAGTATTGTTGAATATTTCAGGAATTAACTAGTAGAATCAATACTGAATGGAAAATATCATAACACCCATTCCATTTTAGAAACATGTATACCATGAGTAGATATGTAATTGTAAATATTGTATTGTATATAATAGAACACAAATGATATTTAAATAACATGAATGTATTCAATAGGAAATGATAAGAAAATTTCTTAGGTTCTCTAACAATCGTGTTCTAGGGTTTGGGTTTGGCACTGATTCTTAACCGGGGGCTCTTCAATATCCCTCATATACACTTAATTTGATTTCCAATTCCCCTAACCATGACCCAGATATTGGGTTTAGTATGGTGACATTATTGGGATTTGTTCATCCATGGTGGCTGCCCTTATTTAGACATCCTTTAACACTATCATTCATATTTTGTAGAAGTTCATGATATTTCCAAACCAATTTCCTCACATCATTCTAGATAAATATCTAGGATGTTCATTCAATTTAGGATATTATAGTTTAGCCCGGTCAATGCCTCACCATCCACAAACAATTAATTTTGTAGGTTTCATACTCCCAAAGAATTCATTCCTGATCCAGTCCATTTCGTAATGGGGAATTCATACCATATAGATGGAAATGTGGGGGTGTCCGGTAAATGAATTTCATAAGTATCCATCCTTGTTCAGGTGGAGAATTCATTTATTGGTCGATTCAGTTCCACCATCCCAAGACTTTGTGGTCTTTTTTACTACATTTTTTCTTCTCTCATCTTCGTTTTGGTTGGTTATCTTTGATAATATTTAGTGAATTGGATATTGGTATCCTATTTTTATTCACCCAGAGGTGGCACAAAAAGTAGGGGTTAGAGGTTGAAGTGGTTGTTTCATCTTACCCTTGATAAATTTCTCTTCTCGAAACACTACTCTTGCTCTTGGTTTCCACCAATCATCTCCCAGTAATAATTTCTTGGTGAATCTCATGAATTTTTTGGATGTGATGTTTAGGCAATGAGAGACACTTCTCTACGGTGGTCTTGTTTTAATCCCTGGGCTCCCTGAGGGATGTTTCTTCATGATTGATTGTGGCGAGGATTAAAATTCATGGTTTTTATGGTTTGTGTTGATCTGTTTTGATTTTCTATGGTGGTAGTGATTCAATGTTCCATAACAATTTTCATAAATGAGTGTTCAACTGACTTTTGGTGTTTAGTTTTTTGTTTTTATTTAATGATGATGATGTTGATTTAATGAATATGATGATAGATTTATGATTTCATTCCTCAGTAGTGATATGGTCTGATGAAATGTATAATTTTTTTAGGGTACATGACATGAGGATGTGCATGGTCTGAGGAAGTGATGACAGTTTTAATAATGAAATTTAAACTTTGAAATTTTAATGTGGATTCTTGTTTTTTTTGTTTTATGTGTGGCAGCATATGGTTTTGTAGGATCCCACAAAACCAAAATGTGGCATTTCAAAACAATTTAAAAAATTGATTGAAGTGGTGAATAGGTAAGGAATAATCAATATAAAAGGCTTAATAACTTATAATACATTCCATTTAAATAATGTTACTATCACTAATAGATAATTTCTAATCAATATGGAATTTTGAATAACGGAACACATATTCTATTTAGATAACTTTATTGTCCTGAATTGATATGGTATAATAAATATTGAGTGTTGAATAATGAATTAAACATTCGATTAAATTAATAATTGAGAATTAAATGCATTCACATATAATATTATTTTGAAAATTTCATGAATTATAATCACTAAATTCATAATAAAGTAATTGTAAAATTATTAGCCATCATAATCTCATGCATCATTACACCATAAAAATCTAGAACATTGAAAAGATAGTTTAAAACTATAAGTGAACCCCCATTTAATTATATCTTACTGATTCAACACCTGGTGAAACTAATGCATCGATAAGGCATATTATTTTGAGCCCCACATGTCACCACATTTTCAATGTATTCCTCAAAAATGAAATAATCAATTTACCTCATCAATAATGTTCTTTATCATTCTAAATATTTATTGAGTAAAGAAAAGTTATTATTCAATATTTTCAAGGATTGAAAAAACGAATATTCAATGTAGAACATGATATGTTGAAATTATATACATTTTAAACAAACCAAGATATATAATATGGATATTTTCTAGAAACATAAATTCCAATGATAAAAAAAAGTGAATATTTCCATAGAATGTTAATGACATAAAAATTATTCATGAAATAGAATTACCATAATTTATAGGGACCAAAATATCATAAACCATATATATAAACAATAATTATGGTTTAAATACAACATATTCCATGTGTTCTATAATTTATAAAATGGGGTTTTGTCATTAATTAATATAAATATCAAAAAAAGGTCATTAAAAACAATATTGTTAAAAATATCATTTTCCAATTAAAGAAAATATATTAAATTCAAAATCAAATATCAAAAAATATTTTTTAAAAATATTCATTTTAAAGTAATGTTTTTAAATTTTAATGTAATCCTTCATACATTGATTGGTCATGACAATAATAAATTTCATACATGTTGTACACCTTAAATTAATATTTCATTTAAATATATTAAAAAACCCAAAATTGATTTATTTCAAAAAAATGAAGATAGCATTCTATAAAATGTTTTAATATGAATTCATGGGAAAATAATTCTCTAATAAATAATTTGGAAAATGTTAAATACATTTTTAAAGTCATTTTTCAAAACTATTGGTTTGGATTAAATTTTACGTTTAGTAGAAGAGATCATTAAAATCAGATATTCTTAAAAATATTTTCATTATTGTTTTATGTAAAAAATAGTGTATAGAGGGTAATATTACATTTAAACTACATGAATAATGATATGGAAATAATATTAAATTGTTTTCTAATCTGATAATAAAATAATTACCTCTAATGGAAATTTAGGTTTAAATAATCCTCCTCAAAATTGAATTTAGATATAAATCCCCACAAGGATAATAAAAATGAAATAAATGAATATATTATTGGTATTAAATAAAAAGAAATATAAAAAAATCTGTAATAAAACATAAATTAGTAAAACTTAAATATGAAAAAATATTATAAGATCAATGATAGTGAATAAGTAATACAATGCAATGAAAATAAACTGAGTAACGAATTCATTTACGCATGGTAATTTTATATTCAAATATACATTGATGAAATAATTTAAATTGAAACATAATATAAAATGTATTATTATGTATTTATGATACAAAATGTAAAGGTTTAGTGTATACATGATATAAACAAAACTATGTTCATTACATTTTAATATTCCTCAATGGAGGGAAATTGTGATGAAGTCCCTTACCCCACACTTCCATTTAGATGAATTTGGTATAACCTTTTGTATACTAGTTTTAATCAAGAAAATTATTTATAAAAAACCGTAATCATATTTATAATTTCAACTATAATCCTTTTTTAAAATTTTATCACTATTTCGTTATCAAATATATCATTATATTTAATTTTTTCAATTTTTTTAATTATCCGGTTTTCTGATTCACATTTTTTAATGAATATCTAAATTAATTTACCTTATATAGTACAATAATAAAATAATTATATTAATTTTATAATTTCATTTATTCATTATATTAATATTTTGAATAACTTTTGAAATTTTAACTATGATAATGGATCACACTGCTTTGTGGAGATAGTTGGATGTACGTACATACAAGTGACATTATCATTTATTCAATTGGAGAAAGGGTAAGGAAGTGTGTGATATATTAATTTTGTATAATCTATATTATATGATATATATCACATATATTAACAAAATTTATATTTATTTCCTTGTATTTCATGTGTTAGTGAAAAAAATCTTGTCCCATCATGAGGTGGTAGTTTTCATACACACGAGCCATGATAACAAATTTTAAATTGAATGAAACGTAAGAAAGTATATTGGATATTGAAATTCAAGAAGTATATTAATATAATAAATATTAAATATATATTTTTAAATCCATCCCCATATTCACCCATGATTTTTTTTGACTCGGGATGATTTATATTTGTTCGGGAGGCAGTATTTCATGGTACATATGATCTTTGATTTTGTTTCACGTACGATATAATAATATATGGAAGTATATTATTACATTACCATAATAAAATCAACATATAGTTATAAAAATAAGTTATTACATAATGATAATGACATTGAACTCATTAGCATAGAGCCAATGACTTACTTTATTATTTTCTCACATATACAAGATTTGAATCCCAAAGGACCGATCAATTTATTATTCTTGGAATTATATATTACATATATAATCTTAACATTACACCATGGAATGAAGAAATTGTTGTTACTCCTCTAAAAACAAGCTTATTCCCTTCCATTTCCCATATAATTTAAGCATAATATAGATCATCAAATCATGGTGGAAAATAAAACATTAGAAAGGGTTAAGATCCGATGGTTTTTATTTGTAAAAAATACATCCGAAACTATCATAAATAATCATAAACAATTACGTAAGTCGAATAAAAAAACACATATCATTAATACATATTCTTGAGCATAATATGTAAGGAATATAATATTATCAAATAAGACAATATAAATTACCAAATGGGAAATATTCCTTACCATGGATATTCTATAGTCCAAATAATCACATGGATTTTCAATAACCAATCTCAAAATTACGGAATGCATAATGAAAAACATCACAAATATATAGTCAATGATTAGAACATGAAACCATACATAAGGAGGTAAGACCTGAGACAACACCCAAACTATGCTGTCTTATGAGACCTACTGGTGCATCAATGGGCTATATTAGGCCCCACCCATCAATTACTATGTCTAAATAATTCCACAAATGAATAGGGTAAAACATAAATGGCATTAACATTTATATTAAAACTAGTGTACAAAATGATAATTCATTTACCATATAATATGAATAGTATCAAAATAGCATAACCATAGTCAAAAATATCATAAAACCTCTCGATAAAATATAGTATTTGGTATATTAAGAGACCAACCACAATTATTCATAAAATTCAAAAAATGATGTTTCAATCAACGAAAGTAGTCTAATGAAGTCATTAAATACATCTTGAAAAAATACAGATTTTTATATAGAAATTGTTTTAAAAGGGCCATGAAATTTAAAATAAAATAGTGAAAAGAAACTTGTATTATTTAAAAAAATATATTCTCATGATAAATAAGCTAAAAAATGAAATTATTTCTATATTTTTTCAAAAATACCATAAAGTTTATCATTTGGCAACCCACAAGTTTATTTTTCTTAAAAAGTATTCTAAAAAGTAGAAAAAGATAAAACATTACAACAAAAAATGGTATAAAAATAGTATTAATATCTTTAAATACATTTTTTAGATTCATTAACAATGATTATAAATACGCCCCAATAAATACATACGTATAAAAAATCCCAAATAATAATGATATTGTGAAATTAACTATTACCTCATACATTTTATTAGGTTAGGGTGTGTAAACCTCATGTGTAATTGTTAAATATTGTTATTAAATTATTATAGAACCATATCCATATTTATTATAACATATAATATCATCTTATATCGTTTGGATAATAATACATCATGATTACCTTTGTTTTGTGTGTTGACAGTTTCTTCTTCATACATTTGTTTTGTCATGAAAATATTTTTTCATATGAATAGGATATATTTTCTTCATATCTAAAATAAAATTATATTTATAAATATTATATTCACTCATAATAAATATTTTTATAATTATTATTTCATGTATAACAAGGATAATGAATCTCATTGAATCATGGAGATGGTAGGTCGTACGTACACATTAGCGATGATATAATTCAATTAATGGTAATGTGGTAAAGAATTAGAGGTTATATTAACAATATTTAATCAATAAAATGTCATATTTATCATTTATATACATTATATTCTTCATTATACCCATCCAAATAATGCGGTGAATAAAACAATTATACCACAGCATGGAGAATGTAAGATTAATGTACACACACATTGTGAATTGTTTTCAAGGGATGGATAAAACGATGAATATGGTTGACCTGTAGACATAATAACATCACTTATTATAGTTGATATTGGAGATATTATTTTATAATGTATAAAATTTGGGTTTATAATCTAGAATAATAACTAACATTGAAGGAGTAACTAATGATTATTACATATTCTTTATCAAACCTCCTTCAGATCTCTTCATTGGTACAATAGGGATTTACTTTTTGAGAAGAACATAACCTCAAGGATGTGTATAGGGATTTTTATTATGTAAATTTGAATGGTTTGATAATGAAATAATCCTCAACGTGGTGTTATCAATTGAGGGAGGAGGATCCTTTTTATAACACATTGGAGGGGCACTCATGGAATCCAATAAAATCTTAAATTAATTCAAATTGATTTTCAATATAAAATATCTCCAAATTGATTTATTTAGAAGATAATTTTTTTATGGGATTAAATCCTCATATAAAATGTTTTTTAGACATATTTATGTCATAATATTAACCATATTTGTGGGATTTATCCCATAGTTGAACCTTTTAACTGTTATCAGGTGGACATGGATTTTTACTCCTTAGGGTTAACATAGTTACTATAAAATTCCTAACGAACCAAAAATAGATCACTAATGAAACCATAAACGTAATTATAGATATTTTGATTATAGTGAATTCTTAGGAATTTAATAACATTAAATAAATTATTGGTTATTTTAAACAATCATTTATGCCAATTTTAAAACTATTCATAATTATCCGTTTTAAAAATAACATAATAGTATGATAATTTTGAAAAAATAATTTAAATATATAACTAAAATTTCTATTTTATCATTGAAGTTATTTTAGGCCATTAATTATGTATTATAATAGGTAATTTAAAAATTTTAATATATTTTATTTGATAATATATCTGATTAAATAATTACTAAATCATTATTATGATATCATTTAATTAAATTATTTCTTTTATAAAAATTTAAAATATATTATCACAAAGAATAAAAATTTATTATATTTCAATTGAATATTTATATTCAAATTAATATTCTATATATCCATATATTAAAAATTCTATACCTATTAAAAAAATATAAATATGACATTTCCACTTATTTTTGAATAAAATATTATAAATATCATATTAAATCCCTAGATAATTGAAAAGATTATAATTAAAAAAAAGGATTATATTTTTCAAAATTCACCTATCAAATGAAATTGGGAATAATATTGGGGTCATTTTATAGTATTATAATACTTTTTATCTTTAATATCTCAATTTACCCTTATTTATGGTAAAACAGTTTACTAAAGTTACTATTAATAATATACACAAAAATTAATTTGATCATATTGGATTATAATTATCATAATGATTACCTACATTTATTCCCATTTTTTCAAATTCAATTAACCATAGTGGATATATTCTGTTTAACAGTAAACCAGCAGATGTGGCGAGAAAGTGGGTAATAGAATATTTTAAAATTTTCAATATATTTTTTATATAATTGTAGTACAAAAATGATTACAATGACCTAAATTGGATTAAAATATCTGTAATTGATCAATTTTAACATTAAAAAGTAATCAAATGTATATTTTCTTTAAAAAATGTTGTTTTTAACTACAATGCAGTATTTGTCAATATTCATAAAAATTGAAACATTTCATAAAAATACCAAAAAATCGTGCTAAGATAATTTTGAAATTCTAACATCAAATATAAAGATTAATTTCAGATATAGAAATTACAAATGTGTCATAAAATAAATTTAACCTGGTTTGTCTATTAAATGGTGGTAAATTTTCCATTTTTGAAAAATAAGTTATTTTTAAAAAAACAATTATATTTTTTGATTATATAATTTGTAGAAAAAACAAAAAATAGCTGTTAAAATTGACTTGAATATATATAAATTTCAAAATTATGTCAATACTATTCATAAAAAATTATTTAACAATAGGGTTATTTATAATTATATAAAATATTTAATTATATATACATGTTCATAAATCACGGTCCTTCATGTAATAAAAACATTCGAGAAATGTTTCTCTTTCATGTAATGCAACACAACTCAAGGTTTTCTGAATTAAAATATATCATAAATTTTAAATTTATTCTAAAAGGAAAATATGGTAATTTATTGAGGTGCCACATTCTTCACTCCTACATATATTTTTTCCTCAAACTTTTAGCAGTGGTACCTCCTAAAGTATATGTTAGAAGTTATTAGACATAAAATACTCTACTTCACATGTTTCTGATTTAATTTGTTTATTTCTCCTATGTACCTTTACAAGACGATTCATCTGATTCCTTGATAAAAACACTCTAGTATCAAGAATTTGGATGTTTTCTTCACATTAAGAAACCTCAGGATCTAACTCTAACTCATAAAAATAGAGAATTTTCATTTTTATGGCATTTACTTCCATAGAAGATATATATGAAAAAATTACTTTTGAGAGATTCTATGGAATTTCCAAACAAAAATAAACATCTCCAATCCTTTCAATAATCTCAAAGTGTCTTATGTACTTGAGAATCAATTTTTCTATCATTTTTAACATTATAACACTGTTATATGGTGATGACATGATGAAAACTGATTACCCACATTAAAAACCTAATCATTACTTTGATTATCAGTATAATTATTCTTTCCACACTGATCAAATTTAATGTAAATCTAAATTAAATTTACCATTGTTTTTGTTTCTTCAACATGTTCTAGGCCTAAAAGTTTTTTTCACCAACATCATCCAAATAAGTAAATGTATGAAATATCTTTCCATATATTGCTTCATACGAAACCATTTGAAAATATGATTGGAAGCTATTATTGTAGGAAAACTCTATAAATGGTATCTATTGATCCCACATACCATGGAAATTGAGTTAGAATTACCTAAACATGTCATCCAATGTTTTAATGGCTCTTTCAAACTATCCATCGATTTGAAGATGGAAAGTATTTCAAAAATGATACTTAGTGTCAAGAAACTTCTTATTGATTTTCATAAATATTGATGTAATGTCTAGATAAAGATCAGAAACAATCGATAGATGTTCTATATGGTGTCTTATAACATCACTAATGTAGATCCTTGTGAGTCTCTTCAGAGGAATGTCTTCCCCTATCACAAGGAAATGTACACATTTGGTATGGTGAAGAATGATAACCCTTATTGAATCATTCATCCTAGGAATATTTGGTAGTCATTTGAGTAACCAAATATCAATTATTTTCAGATTTTTACATATGAATATGAAAATGTTTTATGTATAATTTAGGATGCTTACTCACAGCTTTCCCATGTTGACAAACAATAAAATTTAGACACATAATCAGTAAATTCATGCTAAGTGTTATCCCACAAAAAAAATTCCTTCAAGACCATATACATCATTATGATAATTGGGTGTAAAGATAAATTGGAGCTATGAGAATATTTCCAAAAAAATACCTATAGGTTAGGAATAAAAGGAAGACATGGTCTATTTATATATTTTAAAACACCATGCTCAAAAAATCATCTACTTTTCCTTTATTCACACATTAAGTCTTATTTTGATATTTCTCATAACCATTTTGGGAATTCCTTATCCTCTCTAATATAGTTGGGTTTTGAAACATTGTAAAGATGATTGATGTCTCACATTACTTTTAAATTCTCATATCCATATGTACAATGTCTATGAACATTAGATCCCTCTCAATCCTAATTTGGGTCAAAACTCAATGATCTATTATAGTTAATGATTATAATGCCTTATTTTCTGTCCCTAGGTGGTAGTGTATTGGGAAATCATAATCCTATTACATCTCAAGTCATCACCTCTATCTCATGTCGAGCTCTTTATTTCAGATTGTGTATTTAAATATTTTATGATACTTCTATATCTCAAATATTTCAACATTGAAATAATGAATCCATATTTTGAATGAAAATATTATAGTTGCAAACTCTATACCATGTGTTGGGTAGTTCTATTCATGATTCTACAATTACCTTGATACATATATGATAACTTTATAATTTTGAATAAAGACACAACCATATCAGATCTTCAATGTATCACTATATATGAAAAATAAATCACATCTAAATGGTAGGGTTAAATTCATAGAATTGGATAATAATTTTTTTACTACATCAAAACACTCTTCACATACCATTTTCCAAATAAACACAAACCCTTTATGTGTATTCTTGGTTAATGGATTACAAAATAATGTTATATTTTGAATGAACTAGTGATAATATCATTCTAATACAATGAAACTATGTACATCAATTATGTTTTGTTGGTCTAGTAAAATCTTTGACAACCATTTTCTTTATGGGAACATATGATATACCATTCGTGGAGACAATATTCCAAGGAAAAGGAATTTCTTGAAACTAGAAATCACACTTACTAAATTTACCTTATAGTTCATTCTTTATTAGAGTTATAAGAATAATCATAATGTAATTATCCAGATCATCATAGCTTTTAGAATAAACCATAATATCAGCAATGAATTTCAAAAAAAATCATCATGATATTACATTAACACTATGTTCCAAATGCCCATTAAAATAGAGGGTGAATTATTCAATCCAAATTTATTTACTATAAAATCATAATATATATACCTCACGTGAAAGTTTTTTTGTAATTTCTTCATTCATTACTGGAAATTGGTGATACCCCAAATGAATATAAATCTTTAAAAAATATTGGTCTCCATAAATTTGATCAAACAAGTTAACAATGCGAGGTAGATGATACCTTTTCTTTATTGTAATAGAATTTATTTCCCTATAATATTTATACAACCTCATTGATTAGTATTTCTTATCAAGGAATAAAATATGGCCCCCATGGTGTAATAAAGGGTGAATGAATCCCATATTACCCAAATACTCTAGATTTTTCTTCAAATCCACCAATTCTATAAGTTCTATTCTATAGGGATTTTTTATATTATCACTCTATCAGAGATTAAATCAATGTAAATTTCATCTTCATGCTCTAGGGTATGTCAATGTAATTTTTTAAGAAATACATAAATGTATCACCCCGCAATAGGTACATCCTCAATTTTAATATTTCATTATTCTTCCCAAGATGTTTTTTCAATTTCTCCCCCATACCTTCACCCAGTAAAGCTACTGGGTTAGGATCTAGATAAAATTGGATGATTAAGTTTCTACATTAAATATATGGTATAATTTGTATTCATCACAAATAATAATTTCATTCTTCTTGTAAAAATAATTGAATCATACTTTGAAATCCAATTAAATACAAGGATTTTATCAAAGTCAACCATAGGTATGATAACAAGTTCATCACGAAAAATAATTTTGATGTGTCGTAATGGGTCTTGACCGACACATCTGTGTTATAAGGAGACTCACCTTCGAAGTGTTAACTGATATCTTCCGTACTTAATTTCATTATAAATGTCTAAATTTCATAGAAAACTGAGACAATATAAAAAAATGTGATAATCCAGAATCAAATAAAGAATTTTCTGATTTTAATTAGATGGTTAATGTACATTCCCTACATTATTAAGAACATCACCCTTAGTAGTTGTGGTCACATAATATATTCCATGCTTCATTGGAAATTTCTTGTAAATATTTCATTGAATCTTAGGATATCAATTTCATAATGTCCCAAATAATTACAATTTTAGCATTGAAAATTAGTATCTTTTTTTATATCCCATTCAATCATAGTCTTGAATTTTTTAACGGACTCGCATTCCCTATAGGCATGTATTGGGGGTTTTATTCTCATAATTATTACAATATAGAAATCCATCTATTCTTTTATTATCCTTTTCCTTATTTCCTTTTTCATAGTGTCCAACAACACCATATTCTCTTGATATCCTTTAATGTCATAAATATTATAGAATGTATTTATTGTTTTTATATTAAATTATACTATATATTCATATTTTAAGAAATATTGGGAGACCAGTGTGCAATAGAGGAATGATTTTAACCCATCATTGAATTAATGAATTTTACTCATTGGGTTTTGTATATAATTTGGATGACGCATTACTATCCTTTTGATGTAATATTCGTACTTTGGAAAACATTCATCATCCTTTTATATAAGAATGAAATATTTTCTCTCCATATCCAGTCATTGTTCATGATGTAATTTTTATTCTATGAAAATATATTTGAATTCCTTATATTCCATGTTTTCTATTTCTCATCCTCATTTTTTTAATCAATTACCTCCATTTATCTTTAACTCTTGATATATGATAATTTTCTATGACAAATATCTCTCATTTGTTACTTTCCAAAGAAACAAATATCTTTTATAGGTAATTTAACCAATGATAGAAAAAATGGATTTTTAGTACCATTTAATTATTGAGGTTATTGTCTCTTGAAGTAGTCTAACATTATTCCTCCATGTTGTGGATCATGGTGATCCATATGGGTAAGGATACTATTCATAACCTAACACATTGGTCCAAGTATAATTATAATTTTTTTAGTAGCAGTTTCTGCTCTTGATCGAATATTATAATCATTTATATGAGGGAAATACCAACATGGATTACCTATTTCAATATATTTTCCATTAATTCATCTAGACCCCATTTCTGAAAAAATTTAGATGTTAGATTAGGTTATGAATCATAATGCATTATTTTAAACATGTAAGACACATTACCCAAATCAAAAAATTATGCATAGCTAATATCATAATAATAAAAATGATTTCATTGGTGAAATATTTAATTTTAAATCCATCATAATGGTATTTAATGAAAATATGAGTTATCTTATTTATATACCCAGACAGGGTCAAACATGGTGTACAATACAACCTGTTGATGTGTACCAGGTTACATCGAGTAAAGACCAAAACATGTTGTCAAATTTGTTACTCCAAGGTACACCTATTAGAGAACTGCATTAACATTTAGTATGCATAAATTAGAGTACTTCTAGAAATTCTCACACAATCAATTCCATATCAAAATTTTAGGGTGATATTCTATACTTATCCTCGAATTCTATCATATGGCTATTTTCACTAATATTTGTTTTCTAAATTTCATTTCAATAGTTTCTACTAATATTCCTCTGATACTAACTGTAATGACCCCCGACTAGAGTATCCCAAATATGATGTCATAATTTATTAAATTGGAATGGATAAATTATTTGAACCCCAGAGGACCAATTAGTTTAGTAGTTTTTTTCTACATTACATAAATACACATTAAATTACCTATTGAAATGACAGACATCATAGTAACTCGTTTAAAATTACTCTTATTACCTTTCCTTATACATACAGGTCATTCATAATGTACATATTTAGATCTTGGAAGAAACAGAATATGGGAAAGGGGTGAGTTTAGATGCTTGTAAAGGTAAAAAATATAGTGGAATCTATCATAAATAAACATCAAAATTAAGGAAAGTTAAAAAAATAAAAACACATTTCATTAACACGTAGTATTGGTCATAATATGGTTGTGATATTACATAATAAAAAAACTCTATATAAATAGCCATAGGATCAATATACAACACCATGGATATTTTACTAGTAAAATAATAACATAAAATATCAATAACTAATCCCATTTTGAGAAAATTAATAAAAATAGAAATCATAAAAATTCCATGAAGACTTAGATCAAGAAAATATACATAATAGTGTAACATGTTATCCAAATACAAAACTATTTGGTCTAATTAGACCTACCAATGCATCAATGGGCCTTAATTTCATAACCCATCCCTACCGGCCTCGAGCCGCAACTACCCCAAGACCAACTCTATAGGCCAAGAGCTAATGACAAGCATTGAAGGTGTAACAATCTCGGGGAGGCCTTTGCCTTAGTACCTAAACACACACACACAACCCACTCCATACAGAAGTGCAGAGTATAAATAAAACCAATGTACAAACAACTATAACCCAACCACAGTCATGAATCAACCTATAAATATGAAAACGTAAAGTGCTGAAAAGGAATGATAGATACTGAATAGAAAAAGTGGAAAAAAAGGTGCCCATCCCAAAAGGTGCGACATACCGGTAATAGGTAAAAAAAGTAAAGAGCTAGTGAGTCTCACACCATAAAGTCCAAGTTCATTCACTGAACGCAGCCCAAGATCATGTTTCCTCTACGCTCCTCCATAGTCTCGATCGACCTGTCTGTCGTCTGCAATGGCACACCAAGTGCGGGAAAAGCCCAATCAGGGTTGAGTGTAAGGATACACAAAAATATTCCCTGAAATATCAAGGGAGAGACAAAGGAGGTACCAAAACAGTGAGCAGAAGACAGGACAAGGAACAGTGAAAGAGTACAATAAATAGAGTACAGATCAACCCAACAGAAGAAAGGGAGTAGACTCCTCCAACCAAGAAGAACTAGAAATGGAAAGCACGTGGCGTACCCCACATGTCTTCGCCCTTCCAAGAAAGAGTGTAACTAAACCCATGGTGCGTGAAAAAGTAGGGTGTATATATATATATGCTCAAAAAGAAACCCGAACGAGTGTGTAAAGGGATCTCCATCTCTAAGCTCTTCCCAGGATATGTTGCCAACAGTTCTAAGGGTATCCATCACTGATTCCCATCAGTCCCTCATGTCAAGGATATCTCATTCCTAAACCGTATAACCAAGAGTCCCTCTCTGGTAATCATGGAGGGAATTCATTGACTAGCCTCATGTAAAAGGGTCGAGTATGAAAGAAGTAATCGGGTAACCCACTGCCCTGCCCCACTAGAAGGTAAACCCTAAAAGGTTGTTGGGTGACCCATTGCCCAGCCCTTCTGGAGGGTAAACCCTATAGTCAACCGGTAACCCACTGCCCGACCCACCTAGAGGGTAAACCCTAAGGTCAAAGGGTAACTCACTACCCGACCCACCTAGGGGGTAAACCCTAATGTCAATGGGTAACCCACTGCCTGGCCCACTCGGAGGGTAAACCCTAAAGTCAGCGGGTCACCCACTGCCCAGACCAGCTGGAGGGTAAACCCTGATACGGGTCTGATGACTCCACGCTGCCCACGTCATCACTGGGTGTCGCTAACATCACGACTGAGTGTTGGGTCGGAGTGCATCAATGAAACCTCTGACCGATGTCCCTTCATATTTCCACATTTAATGAGATCATGAAAGAGGCTCCGCACACCCACACAGATTACACTGTTGTAATCCTTGCGAAAAAACACCCGAGATAGATTAATTACTCACTAGAAATGGACTCCCGAAGAAAAAGGTATTCAACACTGCATTATACCTATACGACGCCTCATGGGGCCCACACCTCGGTCCTGAAAGTGGTCGGGTGAACTGCCCAATCATGATGCTCTTGGAAAAATTCACCGAAAGGACTACTCATTTGCACCGAGTGGATGTCTGATGAAAAAGTCACAAAACGCTACACATAGCTCAAAAGATAGCCCATGGGGCCCACACCTCAACTCCTGCTTCAATGCCTGAAACCAACATAGACAACTTCATCTCGACTCTAGGGTCGTAATGCCACTTACATCGCTTAAAATGGACTCTGGATGTGCTGGTGTCATCGGAAGGAAGAATATCGGCGTAGTACTTAACGAGCGTGCCACGCCCCCGAATCCCCATCTCGGTAATTGTAAATTCCTTAGATCATCTCAAAAACATTGTCTCAAGCCGAGGATTTCAATGTCACAGACAGAAAGAAAAATACACCTATAGTGGATGTTACGAGTGTCCGAAGTCAAGGGGGTGAACCCCATTGGTCAAGACTGGCCCAGTCCGGCCCATCCACCTGGATTGGGCTGGACCGGCTCGCAGAGCCAGCCCGCGGCTCAGCAATGTGGCCCAGACACGGACCCGTAGTCCACGGAGCCAACCGGCCCTCGTGGCTGGTCGCTGCTCTACGCAGAGACCCGCCAAAGGAGGGTCTCGGTCTCCCTCACGGGGTCGCACGATGCGACCCCCTGTCAACTCTCGCCGATGACCTCTGCCCGCCGTAGCCTAGAGCCCACCATGGCACAAGAAGCCGGCGCCACCTGGGAGCTGTGATGCCGCCGTCTACATTTCCGGACCACCTGAAACCTGCCAGAACCCTTGGAACTGCCGGAAAATGGGGAGATTTTCCAGGAAAACATTTCTGGGTCACCCCAAAAACCTCTGAACTAGAAAATTAGATCTGAAAAGGGTATCAGAATGCTCGGATCAATCCATACACATATATGGTCTTCTCTCGATGATTGTAAATAATTTCAATGCAAGAAGTTATATTCATGGAAGATGCAGAAATAAAAAATTAACACGCAACTCCCACCTCGTTGGGCGTAGCCCGTCGCTTCACCGATGATCCGCCAGAGCCACTGCACCTTGGAAAGTTAGAGGAGTGGAGCTTGGGGCATGTTGAAAGAAATCCTACAGGGAGAGGAGAAAGGTGGAAGAAGGTGTAGGGGTGGATGTGTTTAAAGAGAAAAACACTTAAACACCCACCAGTCGTCCTCGTACCCGAACTTTTGGTGGGGTTGGGGTTAAGTCTCCCCAAGGTTAAAATCCATGTTATGAGCGCAACGACGTTCACAAAATTTTAATCTGAGCCTCTGATGAAAAGTTGTAAAGTCCATGCCCGAGTCCGCTAAATTATGAAAACGCCCCTAGTGGTGTTTTCCACAGAAGGGTCGTGCCCGCGAAAGTTACACCACTCCTAGGGTAAACGGCACACTCCGGACTCAACGGGGCCCTCAGTATTCCCATATGAGCAACCATTTATGAGTTATTCTATTTATTTGGCGTGTCCTGTGTGAGAACACTTAAAATTTAATTTCGGCCACACAAGGGCTTGGAATCACATGTCTTCTGAATTCCATACTCTGGAATAACATTTAGAAAATTTCAAAGTATTACAGACTCAAAACTCGAGTTCTTACATCATTTCCTCCTTCATGTTTTTCATGCCTAAAAAAAACTACAAAAACAACTCGGAATACTTATCCCACATCTGGCTCTCTCATTCCAAGGTGATCCTCTTCACCCTCCTGTGTTGCCACATCACACGAACGAAAGGGATTGTTCGTCCACGCAGTGTTCGCTATTACCGGTCCTCAATCGCCTCTAGGTGCTCCGCAATGGTGGACCCATCCTCGATGTCCATCTCTCCCAAGTTGATAACTTTTGTGGGGTCATGCATATATTTCCTTAGCTGCAACACGTGGAAGTTGTCAGGAACCCTCTCTAGCTATGGGGGTAGAGCGAGATGGTAGGCCACCTCACCGACCATGCACACGATCTCAAAGGGCCCGATGATTCTCAGGGACAGCTTGCCTCCCTGCCCGAACCTCCAAGTACCACGCCGTGGGGAGACCCTCAAAAAGACATGGTACCCCTACATGAACTACAAAGGCCTGCGATGAAGATCTGCGTAGGACTTCTGCCTACTCTAAGCTATCCTCATCCACTCACGAATGACCTGCACCTTCTTCACCATCACCCACACCAACTATGGGGCCTCAATGGAGGTCTCCCAAACCTCTGTCCAGCCCAACGGTGACCTGCAGGGTCTCCCATGAGTGCCTAAAAATATGCCATGCTGATAGTAGAGTGGTAACTATTGTTTTACGCGAAATCAACCAAGGGTAAGAGATCCTCCCAGCTCGGGAAAAAGTCTTACACACATGCACTGAGAATATCCTGCAACACCTGGATAGTGTGCTCGGTCTGCCCGTCCGTCTAGGGGTGAAAAGGTGTACTCATCCGCAGCTGAGTCTTGAATGCCTCCTGTAGGCCTCGCCACAATCTTAATGTAAACCACCTGTCACGGATGGAGACGATCATCAAGGGTACTCCATGAAGGTGGACGATCTCCCGAACATACCGCTTCCCTAGACTCTCCACCGAGCTCTGCTCCCTGATAGAAAGGAAGTGCGCCGACTTCATGAGTTGGTACACTATCAACCAAATGGAATCATTTCCATTTTTTGTGCATGGAATCCCATTGATGATGTCCATAGATATGCCATCCCACTTCCACTCCGGGATATCAAGGGGCTACAACAACCCTGCCGGAAACTGGTGCTCTGCCTTCACCTGCTGACAGGTAAGACACTGAGAAATGAACTCAGCTATGTTCTGCTTCATGTAGGACCACCAAAACTACCGCTGAAGTTCTTTGTACATCTTTCCCAAACCGAGATGTAAATACAAGGGAGAATTGTAGAACTCTTGCATCACCTCATCCCCCATATCCATTGGTACTACAGCTTTCCCATAGAATGAGATCTCATGACTCCCTCCTTCAGAATACTCATCATGTGTGTCTCCTATAGGGATTTGATCACCCAGTACCTCACTATCGACATCCCCCAACTGCGAATATCTCACATGATCAAAGGAGAAGGAGTCAACACCATCGACTGAAGAAAAGATGTACTTTCCTTCTTCACCAAGGTCAGCCGAAGGGTAGCCAACTGCTCTGAATCTTCCCACACTAAACAAGACATATACTTCCTGCTAAGGGAAAATTCTATTATGTTTACCTTCCCTGGAGTGTATACTATCTTCAAATCACAGTCCTGTAGAAACTCTATCTAGTGCCTCTATCTTATATTCAAATCCCTCAGAGTGTAGATGTACTTGAGGCTCTGGTGGTCTGAGTAGACCAAAAGACACTCACCCAAAAGATAGTGTCTCTATAACCTCAAGGTGAAGACCTCCTCGGATAGTGACAAATTGTGAGTTGCATAATTCTTCTCATGGGGCCTCAACTTCCGCGACCCAAATGCAATCACTACCCGCTGCTGCATTAGTACACACCCGAGCGCAGCTCCTGAAGCATCGTAGTACACTACGAACTAAAATACCTCCTCTGGGAGCCTCAACCATGGAGCACTATCCAGCCTCTGTATCAACTCATCGAAGGCCTTCTGGCACTGATTAGTCCAGATTAACGGTCATCCCTTCCGTGTCAATGCTGTCAAAGGGGCAACAATCCTGGAGAAATATTCCACAAACCTCATGTAGTAACATGACCAACCAAGGAAGCTCTGCACCTCTGACTCATTCTTGGGTGGATCCCAAGAAATAACCTCCCTTATCTATTCGGGATCTACAACCAATCCATGCTCTAAAATTACACACCCTAGAAGGTGAACCTCATGAATCTAGAATTGATACTTCTAGAGTTTCCCATACATCTGTTGCTCTGGGAGTATGTCTAGGACCATCCAAAAATGCTCTGAGTTCTCCTCCACCGTCGCATAGTAGATTAGTTTGTCGTCAATAAAGACAACCACAAACCGGTCCAAGTACAGCTTGAAGATCTTGTTCATTAATTCCATAACAATGGAATGGGTAATTTTTCACGCCATAGGGAATCATTAGAAACTTGTAACGCCCAAATCTACAACAGAAATCCATCTTTGGGATGTCATCCTCACAAACCCACAACTGGTGGTAATCGGATCGAAGATCTATCTTGGAGAACCACATTGCACCTCTCAACTGGTGGAAGATGTCTTCAATCCTCGGCAAAGGGTACTTGTAAATTATCGTGGCCTGATTCAGGCGATGATAATACACACAAAGCCGCAGACTCCTCTCTACATTTTTCACAAAAAAACTGGAGCTACCTAGGGGGTCACACTGGGCCTAATGAATCCCTTCTCACAATGATCCCCCAATTTATGTCATAGCTCCTGAAGCACTATGTGTGCCATCCGATAATACACCCATGATATCGGGTAGTCCCCTGCTGCAAGTCAATACAGAACTCCATATCTCACCTCAGAGGTAGTCCCAGGACATCCTCAAGAAATACGTCCATATAGTTCTCTACAAAAGTAGGAATCTAGGTGCCTGTAGCGTCTCCTTCTCTGAGAGCCATGATCACCAACTGGTGAAAAAAGGTTCCAGGTCTCCTGCTCAGAGTACCCATCTGCTCTTCCATGAGGTTTCGTCCACCAAGGATGGTGAGCGTCGTCCTAAAAGAAAACACGCCTCTGACTCTTCTATGAAGATAGTAGATCTAGGCGTGATCCATAGAAATCTAATCCATTCCCATGATGACATCATAAGGTTCCATCGTGATGAGTTTCATGTCCCACATGAAACTCACTCCTTCGAACGACAGTTCACACTATTTGCAGATAAAGGTCACTTAGGAGGATCTTCCCATTAGAACCTCGAGGCTAAGTGCAGGTTTTAGTGCCTCTACTGGAAGCTCCAACTCTCATGACAATAGAAATGATATAAAAGTGTCTGGTTCCTGGGTCTACTAGTACCGAATAATGAATAGATTAAACACAAAGCGTACCTCGAACAATCTCGTGTTCTAGGGGGGGTCAAGAATACTCATTGCTTGAAGCTGCCCGCGGCCCATAATGCCAGATCCCAGAGCCTGGCGTTGGTTGAATGGAGGTGGCAGTGGAAGGACATTGAAATGTCATCCCGGACCTCCAGGTCCCACCGCTCTACCTGTACAGTATCTCTGATGACCACCCTGTCCTCGCTTGGGGGATCCCAGGTCACATGACTACCTCTGCCGCTGCGGTGCACCCACTGCCTACCATGGAAGCTCGGTACGCCTGGTCGGGCAGTCCCGTGCAAGGTGACCTCATCCGTTACAGGTATAACACCGACTCTCTCATGCCTGCCCTGGTTCTCCACGGTGCCACTGCGATGTACGAACCATCCCATGTGTCTGCTCCCGGTAGGGCCTCCTCGATTGAGGCTATGCTCTCTGCCGCCTGCCTGTCACTGAAGACTCTCCTCTAAATCCGCCACTGCTAGGCCCTGTCAGCTGCCACCCCTCAGCTTAGAATATCTCTATCACGAGTGCCCTCTCTAGAACCCCGACATAAGTAGGGATGCACAAGGTTACTACCCTATCACATATATCCCTGTGAAGACCCTGCTCAAACATCCAAACCCGGAAGTAACTGTCACAGATCATACCATGCGAGTAGCGTGTCAGATTGGTAAAACGGGCCGAGTATTGTGCCATAGTTAGCCACCTGCTTCAGCCCTAGATGCTCTTGAATCCGAACAAAGCATAATTAGGAGTGGGAGTAATCCTCCCGAAAGAGCTTCTGGAAGCTATCCCATGCCAGAGACGACTTGTCATGGATCTACGTAACCAACCCCCACCAATGCCCGACTATCCCATGGAAAAGGCTAGAAGGTAGAGCTACCATATGGTCCCATGGTGTCTGTACCAGCCTAAAAATTTGGTCCATGGACTCTAGACAATCATTTTCTACCTGGGGATCCAGGTCACCACAGAACTTCGATGGTCGCGGATGCTGAATGTCTCGGAGCACATTCAGCCTACGCTCTGTGCTGCAAGTACTAACTACCTCCCCTCTGTTGGAGGGGCTACTACTGATGCACTGGATGAAAGGGGATCATGTGAGGGTCCCTGAACTGACACCTCATTGCTCTCCATGTCATCTTCATGAACTGGAGAGGGTAACCTGGCTAGATGCTGTCGTGGGGGCATTCTGAAAATTAACAAGGATTACTACGATTAGATAAGCATATATATATAACAATAATAACAAAGGGGAGCTGACTCAAACATGACATTCAAAGACTCAATCCTACCGGATGTATGTTCTAAAGTTCCCTGCAACAAGTGTCTCAACGTGCCGAGTTGACAAGAGGGTTTTCAAGGTCCTAGTTAATGGATAAGTCAGCCGCCTATACCATCACTGGACTCCTAGCCTGAGAGCCGCTCTCGAGACACGTCGTCATTATTGCCCTAAATCCCATCAAATTCCTTTTTAGGGAAGTTTGAACAATTCCCCATGGAATGAACCAACTCTAAGAAGATTTCTTCATGACATGTCCCTACCGATCTCGAGCAGCAACTACCCCAAGCCCGCATCCATAGGCCAGGGGCTGGTGACAATTGTCGAAGGCTTAACAATCTCGGGGAGGCCTTTTCCTAAGTACCTGTACACACACACGTAGCCCAATAAAAGCATAAGTGCAAAGTAAAAAAGAAAACAAAGAACAAAAAAATATAACCCAACCAAAGTCAGGCATCAAACTCTAAATAGGAAAATGTAAAGTGCTGAAAAGTACTAATGGATACTGAATAGAAAAATGGTAAAATAACCCGCCCATCCCAAAAGGTTCCACCACCCGGCAACAGGTAATCATCAGAAAACACCTAAGGATTTTCACAACTGAAATTCCTACTACGTCTACTAAATGCATCCCAAGCTCTTGTTTCCTTTAAGATCATATATAGTCTCGACCGACTTGTCCGTCGTCGGTAAGGGCACACCAAGTGCAGGCAAAGCCCAAGAATGGGTGAGTATTAGGATATTCAGTAGAATGCCCTTGAAATCTCGAGGTAACAACAAAGGAGGTACCAAAATAGTTAGCAGAAGAGAGAACAAGGAATAGTGAACGAGTACAATAAATAGAGTGCAGCTCAACCCAACAGAAGAAAGGCAGTAGACTCGTCTAACCAAGAAGAACTAGACACAGAAAGCAAGTGGCACACCCCATGTGTCCACGACCCTCTTAGAAGAAGAATAATTGAACTGAATGAGTGGGAAATAAATTAGTGTGTGTGTGTGTGTGTGTGTGTATATATATTCTCAACTGGAAAGTTGAACGAGTGTGTAAGGGGATCTCCATCTATAAACTCAGCCTAATAGAAGTCACCAACAGTTCTATGGGTAGCAATCACTAATGCTCATCAGTCTCGCACTTCAAGGTTGTCTCATCTCTAAACTGTACAACCAAGAGTCCAACTCCAGTAACCACAGAGAGAAGTCATTGACTAGCCTCATAGAAAAGGGATGAGTCTGAAAGAAGTAATCGGGTAACCCATTGCCCATCCACACTGGAGGGTAAACCCTAAAATGCCATCGGGTGACCCACTACCCAGCCCTACTAGAGGGTAAACCCTAAAGTAAATGGGTAACACACTACCCATCCCACCTGAAGGGTAAACCCTAAGGTCAACGGGTAACCCACTGCCCAACCCACATGGTGGGTAAAACCTAAAATCAACGGGTGACCCACTGCCCAGTCCGGCTGGAGGGTAAACCCTGATACTAGTATAATGACTCTGCGCTGACTGCGCCATCACTGGGTGACGATATCATCGCAACCGTGTGTTGGGTTGAAGTTCGACAAAGAAACCTCCAACCAACACCCTTTCAGGATTCCACATTTAATGAGATCTTAAAAGAGGCTCCACACATCTAAACAGATTACAACATTGTAATCCTCGATGAAAAAAAGTGAGATAGACTAAATACTCATTGGAAAGAGACTCCCGAAGAAAAAGGTATTTGACACCGCTTTATGCCCATACGGCGCCTCGTGGGTTCCACACATCAATCTCGAATGATGTCGGGAGAATTGTGCCATAGCGATGCTCTTGGAAAAAACGACAAAACCACAACTCATTTTCCCCTAGAAGACATCTGATTAAAAAGTTGCAAAACTGTAACGCCCCGACCCCAGTGACCCAGAATCAGTGCATTATTTTAATACATTAGCATGATTACAAGGAATCATGTCCCAAAGGACCGATTAGTTTAGCAGTCTTGGAAAATAGATTACATACATGAATGTTACATTACACTTCATAACATACAAAACAACATAAATAATCCAATATGAATGCCATTATCTTCTTGTCTTAACCCTACATATCAATCACAATATAGTTCTTGGAATCCTGGGAAAAATAAAAAATATAAAAGGGTGAGATCAAATGCCCCGTAATGGTAAGCAATACAGCAGAAATTTTCATAAATAAGCATAAAAATTTAAGTCAATGTATAACTAAAACAAAATCCTTTTAAACTTGAACATCAACATAGCATGGCAAAAATAAAATGAAATAATTTCCATTTACTTATTCACATGGATATTCTAAATATCGAATAATCACATGCAATATCAATAACCACTTTTATAATGATGGAATGCATAATGCCAGACTATCATAACCACATAGCTAAGGCCTCATTCCAAGACTAAAAATATGATTTTGTCAAGGCCTTATGCCAAGACACTAGATTGTCTCATGAGACCTATCGATGCATCGAGGAGCTATAGCTGGCTCCACCAGTCACATATTAAGTCCAATGCATTCCCATATGAAAAGGTTCAACCATAACATAAACATTCGTATTAAAACTAGAATATGGAATGTAAATACTTCATCCATAAACCACTAATGGTATAAAGAATAAAAAATCCACAATCAAACACATCACAAAAACATCAAAACAATATGGACGTTTTGTATCATAATAAATCAACATCAAATAATCTTAAAATCCATCAAAGGATGTTGAAATAGAAGAAATAAAATCTATTTGAGAGAAATATCTCTTTTTTTTTTGAAATCATTTAAAAGTGACACATTTATTAAGGAAGTAATTTAAAAGAGATTTTGGAATCAAAGTGTCCTAGACCACTTTGAAACTTTTGAAAAGAAATATCATTTCAAAACATTCATTTCCACACAAATAAATCCATAAAATCACTTTGAAAACATGCTCATTAATTTAAAATATTTAGAAAGATAAATCTTTAAAACATTTAAAATTCTGATTTTGATAAAGGGTACCTTTCAGAAGTTCTTAAAATATTCATTTTGAAATCATTTAAAAGTCACATAATTATAAAATAAAACATTTAATTTGAAAATATCCTTATAATCTTCTAAGGGAAGCTTTGAAAATTTTATAATGGTGGAAAATAGCCACACCTTCTGTATAAGTTAAAAAAACATTTTTACCTTAATTCTTTCGAAAAGGTTAAAAAGGACCTTGTTTCGAAAAAGACATAAAGATTCCTTTATAAATATCTTATAAAAAGTCAAACAATGGTATAAATTATTTTAACCCATATTCTGTAAAATAGTATTAGTGTTTTGAAATACACTTTCAAGAAACCTGGATGTGGATGAAAAGAGATCCCGATAGATTATTACCTATAAACAACCTCAGATAATGAATAGATTGTGAAATAAACCCTTACCTTGCACTTATCCTTGGTTGAGGGTAGGTTAAACTCCTGTATAATGGTGAAATAATTGTTATCAAATTATACAAGAATCATATACATTAATATGATATCATATATGATCTTTTAAAATTGATTTTTTAATAATATCTTAGTATTATCATTGTTTTGCGTGTTAACTTACTCGTTTTCTTTTATATGTTTTGTTACGTAAGTCATGTTTTTCATGGATAGGATGTATCTTTATCATATAAAGAATAATATCAAGTACTTATATACTACTATTAATCATCAAATTATAATTATACTTGAATGGATACGATGGAGAATGAATCTTATCGCGTTCGTGGAGACGGTAGTCCGTACGTACGCACGAGCGACAATATAATTCTTTTGATAATAAAATAATATCTAATTGGATGGTATATCATATATACATAATCATTATAGTGTTATATTTTTTATATACATGAATTACACATCATTATTATACCCATCTAAATAATAAGTTATTGAATAACAATTACACCACGACGTGGAGACGGTAAGCCGTACGTACACATGTATGGTGACATGTTATTCAAAAGATGGATAAAATAATGAAATATGGTTGTAAAAAGTTTATAATAACATCAAATTATATATAATATACTGTATTTGTTATTGTATAATGGTAATAACAAAGAAAGAAGAAGTGGAAGAAGAAAGGAACATGAAAAAGTGTGGTGAAATCATTACCTCTTCTTCGGGTTCTTCCTTTTCATTTGATCAAAAGGGCTTCTTAAGTTGTATTTATTACTAAAAGAAGGAATATATAATGAAGTGAGTGAAGTTTAGAGAGTATTTGGCCAGAGGGTTTCCGAACCAAAAGCCTTTTAAGGTGTGATTTAATGAGAAGGGAGAGTGCCCTTTTATAAGATGGGTGAGGGGCATCTTTGGAAAAACTAGAAATATTATTTTATAATAAATTCATATTCGGTTTCTAATGGATCCAAAGTATATTATTTAAAGTTTAAGCTGGGTATGGGTAGAAAACCACTCAACCAATAGAATTTAGACAGGTTTGGGTCATTATATTATCCTTATCCTTAAGTATTAACTCTTAGTTATTTAGTTTCACTTTTCAACGTCTCTTTGTATTTTTATAATATATGGTTAATAAACATACTATAAACAACCAATTGACCCCCAAGTGGTCCATTAATGATAAAAATATCATTATATAAGTCTTTTGGCCGATCCTTAGATTTTTTTAGAATTTAATATTATTTGATAATATACTATATGTTTTAAAAACACTTTTATGTCAATTTTGACACTATTCAATAATTCATTTTTGTAAAAATCATAACAGAATGATTACTTAGAATAAAGTTAATTAAATCAATACTAACATGTCATATTAACCAATAAAATTATTTTAATTCATAAAAATTCTCAAATTATATTTATTTGGGTATTTATAATATCTATTATTCTAATTTTTCATTAATTAGGTAATTACTGCATCATCACTGTGTCATAAATAAATGAAATTACATAATGTCTAAAAATTATAAATAAAATATCATTATGTATTAAATCCTTTTATATTTCTAATGAATATTTACAATCGAATTTATCTTATGTATAACCCTATATTAAAAATGTTTTAGTAAATAAACTTTGATTTTAACTCTTTTAACTCTTTTTTGAATTAAATAATACTAAATGTCCTAATCTAATCCATGTGGACCTAAATGATAATATTTTATTCCTAAGGTTGTTTTTGGTCGATATACACTTGTCCAATAGAATTAGGACATGTTTTAGTGTAATATTAATATCATTTTTACCCTCAATTACCCTATTTACTTTTAACCGTGGTAAATAAAAGTAAAAAGTTACTATTCACCAAAAATTATTTTCATCTCATTGAACCAAATTTTACTCCTTTATATTATCCATGTCTCTCGGATTTTCGAAACTCCAATCACAGAAGTGGTAAAATTATGTTTTATGAAAAATTCAGTTTTTTAAATACCACTTAGTAGTTTCACTATTCATCAAAAATTGAAGTTTTTCAGAACAATGCCGAAATATCACCCTAAGATATAATTGATATTTTGAATTCAAAAATGATGTCTATTTTACAAAATTACAAAAATATAATTTGCATCAATTAATTTTATAATTAATTTCCGCTGTCACAACAAATAGCGTGTTTTTAAGAAACAATATATATCAAAAGATTGACAATTGTTTATGTCCAATTTCAAAGTGAAATTAATTTTAATGAACACCATTGGATAAAATGGTAAAAATATATTCTAATTATACTTTAAAACAACTAAATATTATAATTTATCACTATAAATTATTTTGATTAAAAAAAGTTGTTTTTAAGTATTTTTCACTATTCATGAAAATTGGATGTTCTCAGAAAAATACCAAAAATTCAATATAGGATAATTTCGATATTCCGAATCCAAAAATAAAGTCCATTTTGAAATATATAATATATATAATTTCAAAAATTTGGTATTACTATTCGTAATGGCTAGTTTTATTGGTTGTGGTGTGTTTGAACTCGATGTTGCGTACAACACACGCTATCACATTATTCAAAGAGAAGCGTACAGTAAAAGCTTGGGGTGTTACATTGTAAATTTTTTATGTCCCCATTCTAGAGAATAAATTTATTTATTCAAATTGAATATATAAAAGTTTAAAATATGGGATTTAAAAAAGGTTAAAGTTGGTATAAGTTCATTTTTGAAAAATACTTCTTTTATCTGAAAAAAGGAATTTGTTCTTAAATTATGTCTAAGAAACTCATAACATGGATTCTAAAATTATAAGGATTATATAAAGTTTAAAATTTATTCAATACTATTCATAACCTCTTTTTAATGTCTTGTTTGGTAAGTCATGGTGCGCTTGAACTTGGTGTTGCGTGTAGTGCAAGTTATTGAATTATTTTGAAGAAATAACACACTATGAAATATTGGGGAGTTACATTCTACCCTCCTTCAAAAAGATGCGTCCTCACAAATTGAAATTGTTCGTCGAAAATAAAATCTTGAAAATAGAAAATATCTTTGTGGGAAAACCCACATCGGAAATTGCGTTACTAAAATTTAGTCTTAATAAGAGGAAAAGTGAAACGAAATGGTCACCACAAAATTATGATATCGATTAGGAGAACATTGGTGCCAATTAGAGACATATAATTGGAGGAAAAACTTAAATATTTCTAGGTAGTGATTGACGTCATCAATCACAAACAAGGGTAAAATTGAGGTCCTTATATTCATCAATCTATGATGATTTGAAATACCATCGGTTCAACAAAACATAGGGTATTAGGATAACCCATTTTTGGTTTTAGGATTCCTTAAATAAAGTATAAGAATTAATTTCTTCATAGAATAAGAGAAGAAGAAAAATATATTCTTGACAAGTAGAGTTCCATCCTTTAACTAATTTCTACCATAAACTCATCTTTCACTATATAAGATTAAAGAACATAAAAAATTCTTTTTATACTATTCATATAGGGTTCAAAAAATGAAAGAAATTTATAATTCATCTACTAGATCCTTTTAAAAAAAATACATTAATTAATACAGGACATTTTGTGGTCCAGTGGTAGGTGATACACCCTTGTCGCCCTTCAGTTGCGGGTTCAAGTCTCGCGGCCATGCCGGTCGCGACGGGTTGCCGCCCGACCTCAGGGTTGTCCTTTTATGGCAATCCAAAATTAATCTCAAACTAGAATTATCCAAAATACTTTTGTCCAAACTCACAGTCAAACATTTATAAGGAAGGTAAACATAATTTAGATCCTTTTTACCCCATAATAGCATATGGATACCTTCATCATGTATTCTTTTAAAACACTGAAACATCCTGAATTACCATAATCCTTATTGATTACATTCATGCGCCCTTGATCCATATAGAATGCTGGATATACTACATCCTTCCAAAAATGTTGTAAACACCAACAATTATGGAATATACAAATCTTTAATCAGTTTCAAGGAAGTCAAGATTATCCAATATAATTTACCCAAATCAACCATATCTTATTCAAAAATAAGTACCTCAATATTAGGACCATATTAATGTTTATATTTCCTTCAACCATGTAATTTACAAAAAGTTTAACCTGTTGTAGAGTCACTTTTCTTAGTACCATAAAATCTCAAATCCTCAATGAAATAGTACTGTGGTAATACCTTATATACTCCATAATTATTATAACAAGTACATTGCTGATACAACACTCAAATGACATAATCAACATAAGAACTCTAATCATTCCTCTTCATCTATTGTAGTATCATAACTGGATTGCTATCCAATAACATCATTTGTGGCATAGTCTGATGATAGGTTCGTGTAGTGTCCACACTCCTTGGAAATGAATCATTGAACATTTGAAACCATTTTCTTACCCTTGCAGTCACGTACTTGGTGCCCTTTTTCCTACACACATATAACAAACTCCCATTCCTTTTAGGTAAGTTCCAGGGTGTTTCTTCCCACAGTTATCACATATGGGGAAATTCTTCTTTTCCCTCTTCCCTTTATCCACCTTTCTCTCTTCCATCCTTTTCTTCTTTTTCTTCCCTTCAAATACATAGGACTCAGTAAAATCTTTAGTTATCTTATCCACACATGATACTATTTATTCATATGATGATAATAAATGGGAGACTATTTCCCTTCTAAATGATGGATAAATACCATGAAACGTATTATCCTTCTTACTCTTTGGATCATTCGTATTACTGGTGTTCGCATTCCTTCTACTGGGCACCATTTCTATATAATATCATAAACTAGGTCAGTTTATTGATTTCAATTAATAATTCCAAACTTTTAAAATACCTAACACAAATTGAACAGTTTATGGATATAATCCATAATCATAAAAATGTTTTCTTTGAGTACGTATATACTCTTGAGCCCTTCATAATGGTTTGTAAATAAAATGAGAATTATCCTAAGCATATCTCCCGGAAGTGTCGTAACCAAGAGTTCAGCAAGGCTCGTTGTCATGCACCAGGTCCTTTTTGAGTCTAGATCACAGCGGTGTTTTTGGGTTTTACCACTAGGTACATCTTTTCCAGAGCCGCCTCTACCTGCTCGTATCTATACAGGGATGTTTTTTTCGTAAAACTCACAAAATCTCTATAATACCAAAATTCTAGGATGTTCTTCTATACTAATCCTTATAGTCTATCTTAGGGCTATGTGCTCTAATCAGAGTTTATCTAAATCTAGTTTCCAAGGTTATTGCTAAACTTCCTCTGATACCAACTGTAACGCCCCGACCCCAGTGACCCAGAGTCGGTGCATTATTTTAATTCATTGGCATGATTACAAAGAATCAAGTACCAAAGGACCGATCAGTTTAGCAGTCTTGGAAAATAGATTACATACATGAATGTTACATTACACTTCATATCATACAAAACAACATAAATAATCTTTTATGAATGCCATTATTCCCTTGTCTTAACCTTGAATATCAATCACAATATAGCTCTTGGAATCCTGGGAAAAATAAAACATAGAAAAGGGTGAGCTCAAATGCTCCGTAAGGGTAAGCAATACAGCGGAAATTTTCATAAATAAGCATAAACATTTAAGGCAATGTATAACTAAAACAAAAGCCTTTTAAACTTGAACATCAACGTAGCATGGAAAAAATAAAATGAAATAATTTCAATTTACTTATTCACATGGATATTCTACTAATCCAATAATCAAATGAAATATCAATAAACACTTTCATAATGATGGAATGCATAATGCCATACTATCATAACCACATATCCAAGGCCTCATGCCAAGATTACAAATAAGATTTTGTCAAGGCCCTGTGCCAAGACACTAGTTTGTCTCATGAGACCTACCGATGAATCGAGGAGCTATAGTGGGCTCCACCCATCACATATTAAGTCCAATGAATTCTCATATGAAAAAGTTCAAACATAACATAAAAATTCTTATTAAAACTATCATACGAAATGTAAATACTTCATCCATAAACCACGAATGGTATAAGAATATCACATCCATAGTCAAACACATCATAGAAACTTCAAAATAATATGGTTGTTTTTTATCATAATAAATCAACTTCAAATAAACTTAAAATCCATCAAAGGATGTTGACATAGATGAAATCAAAACTATTTGAGAGAAATATCTGTTTTTTTGAAATCATTAAAATGTAATACATTTATTAAGGAAGTAATTTAAAAGAGATTTTTGAATCAAAGTGTCCCATACCACTTTGAAACATTTGAAAAGAAATATCATTTCAAAAAATTCATTTCCACATAAATAAATCCTTAAAATCATTTGAAAATCATGGACATTAATTTAAATGATTTAGAAAGATAAATCTTTAAAACATTTACAATTTTGATTTTGATAAAGAGTACCTTTCAAAAATTATTAAAATATTCATTTTGAAATCATCTAAAAGTCACATTATTATAAAATAAAACATTTAAATTGAAAATATCCTTATAAGTTTGTAAGGGAAGCTTTTAAAATTTTATAACGGCGGAAAATAGATTCACCTGCCGTATAAGTAAAAAATACATTCTTACCATAATTCTGTCGAAAAGGTTAAAAAGGACCTTGTTTGGAAAACGACAGAAAGATTCCTTTATAAAAATCTTATAAAAAGTCAAAAAAGGGTATAAATGAATTTAACCCATATTTTTTAAAATAGTAAGAATGTTTTTATATACACTTTCAAGAAACGTGGATGTGGATGATAAAGAGATCCCAGTAGATTATTACGTATAAGCAACCTCGGATAATGAAGAGATTGTGAAATAAACCTTTACCTTGTACTTTTCCTTGGTTGGGGGTAGGTTAACCTACTGTATAATGGTGAAATAATTGTTATTAAATTATACAAGAATCATATACATTAATATGATATCATATATGATCTTTTAAAATTGATTTGTTAATAATATCTTAGTATTATCGTTGTTTCGGGTGTTAACTTACTCGTTTTCTTTTATATGTTTTGTTACGTAAGTCGTGTTTTTCATGGATAGGTTTTATCTTAATCATATCCAGAATTATATCAAGTGATTATATACTATTATTTATCATCAAATTATAATTAGACTTGAATGGATACGATGGAGAATGAATCTCATCGTGTTCGTGGAGACAGTAGTCCGTACGTACGCACGAGCAATGATATCATTCTTTTGATAATATAATAATTTGTAATCGGATTTTATATCATATATACAGAATCATTATCATGTTATATTTATTATTTACATGAATTAGACATCATTATTATACCCATCCAAATAATAATTTATTGAATAACAATTACACCACGACGTGGAGACGGTAAGTCGTACGTACGCACGTATAGTGACATGTTATTCAAAGGATGGATAGAATACTGAAATATGGTTGAAAAATGTTTATAATAACATTAAAGTATATATAATATACTGGATTTATTATTTTATAATGTTAATAACAAAGAAAGAATAAGTGGAAGAAGAAAGGAACTTGAAAATGGGTGGTGAAATCATTACCTCTCCTTCAGGTTCTTCCTTTTGATTTGATCAAAAGGGATCCTTAAGTTGGCTTTCGTACTAAAGGAAGGCCTCTAGAATTAAGTGAGGGAAGTTTAGAGAGTATTTGGGCAGATTTTGGCCGAACCAAAAGGCTTTTAAGGTGTGAGTTAATGATAAGGGAGAGTTCCCTTTTATAAGAGGGGTGAGCGGCATCTTTGGAAAAGCTAGATATATTATTTTATAATAAATACATATTCGGTTTATAATGGCTCAAAAGTGGATTATTTCGAGTTTAATGTGGGGATGGTTCGAAAAACACTCAACCAATAGAATTTAGATAGTTTTGGGTCGTTATATTAACCTTATCTTTATGTATTAACTCTTAGTTAATTAGTTTCACTTTTACAATGTCTCTTTGTATTTTTATATTATATGGTTAATAAACTTAATATATACATCCACGAGACCCACAAGTGGTCTATAAATGATAGACCTATCATTATATAAGTCTCTTGGCCGAACCTTAGATTTTTAAGAATTTAATATCAATTGATAATAAAATATTTGTTTTAAAAACACTTTTATGTCAATTTTAACACTATTCAATAATTGGTTTTTGTAAAAATTATAACAGAATGATTACTTAAAAAAAAGTTTATTACCTCAATCCTAACATGTAATATTAACCTAGAAAATTATTTTAATTTATAAGAAGTCTCGAATTTTATTTATTTGGTTATTTATAATATCAATTATTCTAATTTTTCATTAATTAGATAATTAATGCATCATCATTGTGTCATAAATAAATTAAACTATTTAATGTTCAAAAATTATAAATAAAATCTAATTATGTATGAAATCCGTTTTCCTTTCTAAAGAATATTTAAAATCGAATTTATCTTAGGTATAACCCTATATTAATTTTTTTTAGTAAATAAACTTTGATTTTAACTCTTTTAAATCTTCTTTGAATTAAATAATAATAAAGGTCATAATCTAATCCATGTGGACCTAAATGATAATATTTTATTCCTAAGGTTATTTTTGGTCTATAAACACTTGTCAAATAGAATTAGGACATGTCTTAGGGTAATATTAATATCATTTTTACCCTTAATTAC
This sequence comes from Viscum album, assembly GCA_963277665.1. Lineage (NCBI taxonomy): Eukaryota > Viridiplantae > Streptophyta > Magnoliopsida > Santalales > Viscaceae > Viscum > Viscum album. Next base: position 671,457,989 of record OY728137.1, on the reverse strand, counting down.
CTTATTTACTTTTAACCGCGGTAAATAAAAGTAAAAAGTTACTATTCACTGAAAATTATTTTCATCTCATTGAACCACATTTTACTCCTTGATATTTTTACCATGTCTCTCATATTTTCAAAATTCCAATCACAGAAGTGGTAAAATTATGTTTTATGAAAAATTCATTTTTTTAACTACCACTTAGTAGTTTCACTATTCATCAAAAATTGAAGTTTTCAGAACAATGCCAAAATTTCACCCTAAGATATATTTGTAATTCCGAATTCAAAAATGATGTCTACAAAATTACAAACATATAAGATGCATCAATTAATTTTATAATTAATTCCCGCTGTCACAACAAATAGCGTGTTTTTAAGAAACAATATATATCAAAAGATTGACAATTGTTTATGTCCAATTTAAAAGTGAAATTAATTCTAATGAACACCATTGGATAAAATGGTAAAAATATAATATAATTATACTTTAAAACAACTCAATAGTATAATTTATCACTATAAATTATTTTGATTAAAAAAAGATGTTTTTAAGTATTTTTTACTATTCATGAATATTGGAAGTTCTCAGAAAAATACCAAAAATTCAACATAGGATAATTTCGATATTCCGAATCCAAAAATGATTTACATTTTGAAATATAAAATATATATAATTTCAAAAAGTTGGTATTACTATTCATAATGTATAGTTTGATTGGTTATGGTCTGTTAGAACTCGATGTTGCGTACAACACACGCTATCACATTATTCAAAGAGAAGCGTACCGTAGAAGCTTGGGGTGTTAAATTGTAAAATTTTTTATGTCCCCATTCTAGAGAATAAATTTATTTAATAAAATTGAATATATAAAATTCTAAAATATTGGATTTAAAAAGGGTTAAAGTTGGTAAAATTGCATTTTTGAAAAATATAACTTTTATCTGAAAAAAAATAATTTGTTCTTAAATTATGTCTAAGAAACTCATAACATGGATTCTAAAATTAAAGGATTATATAAAGTTTAAAAATTAGTTAATAATATTCATAATCTTTTTTGAATGGATTTTTTGGTAAGTCATGGTGCGCTTGAACTCAGTGTTGCGTGTAGTGCAAGTTATTGAATTATTATGAACAAATAACACACTATGAAATCATGGGGTGTTACATTCTTTCCTCCTCCAATAAATTGCATCCTTGAAATTTTAAATTCTTCTTCAGAAATAAAAGGTTGAAAATATAAAATATATTTGTGGGAAAACCCACATCAGAAATTGGGTTACTAAAATTTAGTCTTAATATGTGGAAAAAAGAAATGAAAGGGTCATCACAAAATTATGATCTCGATCAGGAGAACATTGGTGGAAATTAGAGACATTTAATTGGAGGAAAATGTATATATTTAGAGGTAGTGATTGAGGTCATCAATCACAACTAAGTGTAAAATTGAGGTCCTTATATTCATCAATCTATGATGATTTGAAATACCATCGGTTCAACAAAACATAGGGTATTCAGATAACACATTTTTGGTTTTAGGATTCCTTAAATAAAGTTTAAGAATTAATTTCTTCATAGAATAAGAGAAGAAGAAAAATATATTTTTGACAAGTAGAGTTACATCCTATAACTAATTTCTACAAAAAACTCATCTTTCACTCTAAAAGATAATAGAACGTAAAAAAAATTCTATTTATACTATTCGTACAGGGTACAAAAAACGAATTTATAATTAATCTACCATATCTTTTTAAAAAAACTACATTATATAATCAAGGAAATATCTTGGGGCAGTGGAAGGTGATAAACCCTTGTCACCTTTCGGTTGTGGGTTCAAGTCTCGCGGCCTTGCCGGTCGTGACAGGTTGCTGCCGGACCTCCGGGTTGTCCTTTTATAGCAATCCAAAATTAATCTCAAACTAGAATTATCCAAAATACTTATATCCAAACTCACAATCCAACATTTATAAGGAAGGTAAACATAATTTAGATCCTTTTTACCCCGTAATAGCATATGAATACCTTCATCATGTATTCTTTTAAAACACCGAAACATCCTAAATTACCATAATCCTTATTGATTACATCCATGCTCCCTTGTTCTATATAGAATGCTGGATATAATTCATCCATCCAAAAATGGTTTAAATGTAACACCCCAAGCTTCTACGGTACACTTCTCTTTGAATAATGTAATAGCGTGTGTTGTACGCAACACCGAGTTCTAACGCACCATAACTAATCAAACTAGTCGTTATGAATAGTAATACCTACTTTTTGAAATTATATATCTTTTATATTTGAAAATGGACTTCATTTTTGGATTCGGAATATCGAATTTAGCCTAAGGTGAAATTTTGGTACATTTCGGATAACTTTCATATTTTGATGAATAGTGAAAATTACTAAATTTTAATTAAAAACAACTTTTTTAATCAAAATAATTAATAGTGATAAATTATGAATTTTAGTAGTTTTAAAGTATATTTAGAATATATTTTTACCATTTAATATAATGTTGGTCATTGGACATAATTTTACAATTAAACCGAACATAAACAAGTGTCAATCTTTTGATAGTTATTATCTCTTTAAAACACGTTTTTTGTTTTGACAGCGGGAATTAATTTTAAATTAATTTCTACCACTTCTGTGTTTTGAATTTAGGAAAATGGATTCCATATTTGGAATCAGGATGTTTAAATTTTGTAAATACGTAACTTTTATTTTTAGACATTTTGAATAATTACTGCGGTAAATATTTTATTTACCATGGTTAAAGGTAAATCCGGTAAATAAGGGTTAAAAAATAATATTATAATAATACTAAATTACCCTAAAACATGTCTTAACCATATTGGTTGATACAAGGTCGACCATGGGCATCTTTGGGTCTATTTTGGGACCCCATGGATCCACTTGTAAGTGATAATGACACTTTATTTTAATTAAGTTAAAATGAATACAAAAATGACACAAGCATATATATTTTAGAAAAACAATTGTTAAATAGGGTTATATATGTTAGATTTTAGATTATAAATATTCATTAAAAATATAAAACGATTTCCTACATAATGATATTTTATTTATAATTTTTAAACATTAAATAATTTATTTTATTTATGACACAATGATGATGCAGTAATTACTTTAATAGTGAAAAGTTAAAATAATTGATATTATAAATACAAAAATAAATATAATATGAAACTTTTAGTTCATTAAACTAATTTTATAGGATAATATGATATATTAGGATTGATTTAATTGACTTTTTTCGAAGTAATAAATCTGTTATGAGTTTCACAAAAATCAACTATTGAATAGTGTCAAAATTGACATAAAAGAGTTCTTAAAACAAATATTATATTATTAATTGATATTAAATTCCTAAAAATCTAAGGTTCGGCCAAGAGTCTTATTTCATGATAGGTTCATCATTAATGGACCACTTGGGGGTCGCTTGGATGTATGTAGTAAGTTTATTAACCATATTATATAAAAATACAAAGAGACATTGTAAAAGTGAAACTAATTAACTTAAAGTTAATACTTAAAGATAAGGTTAATATAAGTACCCAAACCTGTCTAAATTCTATTGGTTGAGTTGTTTTAGACCCATCCCCACCTTAACCTTTGAATAGTCAACTTTGGAGCCATTGGAAACCGATTATGAATTTATTATAAACTAATATCTCTAGCTTTTCCAATGGTGCCCCTCACCCCTCTTATAAAAGGGCACTCCTCCTTCTCATTTCTTCACACCTTCAAAGCCTTTTGGTTCGGCCAAACTCTGCCCAAATACTCTCCCAACATCCCTCAATACAACCTAGAGGCCTTAGTTTGATCAGAAAGCCAACCTAAGGATCCCTTTTGATCAAAACAAAAGGAAGAACCCGAAGAAGAGGTAATGATTTCAACACCCTTTTCAAGTTCCTTTCTTCTTCCACTTCTTCTTTCTTTGTTCTTACCATTCTAAAATAATAACTCCATTATCTCACATATACTGTGATGTTATTAGAAATATGGTACAACCATATTCAGTATTCTATCCACCCTTTGAATAACATGTCACCATACGTGCGTACGTACGGCTTACCGTCTCCACGTCGTGCTGTAATTGTTTTTCAATATATTATTATTTGGATGGGTATAATAATGATGTGTAACTCATGTAAATAATAAATATAACATGCTAATGATTCTGTATATATGATATACCATCCATTTATATATTATTTTAATATCAAAAGAATGATATTGTCGCTCGTGCGTACGTACGGACTACCGTCTCCACGAACGCGATGAGATTCATTCTCCATCGTATCCATTCAAGTATAATTATCATTTGATGATTTAAAAATTATGTTGAGGACTTGATATCATTCTGGATATGAATAATATACAACCTATCCTTTACAAAAATGTCTTACGTAACAAAACATATAAAAGAAAATAAGTAAGTTAACACCCGAAACAACGATAATACTATGATATTATTATAAATCGATATTAAAAGATCATATATGATCTCATATTAATTTATATGATTCTTGTATAATTTAGTAACAATTATTTCACCATTATACAGGAGTTTAACCTACCCCAACCTAGGAAAAGTACAAGGTAAGGGTTTACTTTACAACCTCTTCATTATCCAAGGTTGTTTATACGTAATAATCTACTGGGATCTCTTTATCATCCACATCCATGTTTCTTAAAAATGTATTTCAAAACATTTTTACTTTTTACTAGAATATGAGTTAAAGTCATTTATACCCTTTTTTACTTTTATAAGTGGTCTATAGAGGAATCTTTCGGTCGTTTTCAAAACAAGGTCCTTTTTAACCTTTTCGACAGAATTAAGGTAAGAATGTTTTTTTAACTTATACGGCGGGTGCTGATGTTTTCCGCCATTATAAAATCTTCAAAGCTTCCCTTACAAGCTTATAAGAATATTTTCAAAGAAAATGTTTTATTTTATATGGATCTTAAATGATTTCAAAATAAAAGGAGATATTTCTTTTAAAAGAATTTTGATTTCATCTATGTCAACATCCTTTGATGGATTTTAAGATTATTTGAAGTTGATTTATTATGATACAAAACTTCTATATTGTATTGAAGGTTTTGTGATATGTTTGACTGTGGATGTGCTATTTTTATACCATTCATAGTTTATGGTGAAACTATTGACATTTCGTATGCTAGTTTTAATACGAATGTTTATGTTATGTTTAAACCTTTTCATATGGGAATGCATTGGACTTAATATGTGACAGGTGGAGCCCGCTTTAGCTCCTCGATGCATCGGTAGGTCTCATGAGATAAACTAGTGTCTTGGCATAAGGACTTGTCAAAATATTATTTGTAGTCTTGGCACGAGGCTTTGGCTATGTGGTTATGATAGTCTAGCATTATGCATTCCAACATTATGAAAGTGGTTATTGATTTTTGCATGTGACTATTCGATTAGTAGAATATCCATGTGAATAAGTAAATGGAATTATTTCATTTTATTTATGTCGTACCATGTTGAAAGTTCATGTTTGAAAGGATTTTGTTTTAGTTATACATTGCCTTAAATGTTTATTCTTATTTATGAAAGTTTCCGCTATATTGTTATCCTTACTGGGCATTTGAGCTCACCCCTTTTCTATGTTTTACTTTTCCCAGGAAGTGAAGAAGTAAATTATGAATGACCTGCAGGGATATTATGTGGGGATATGAGTGTGGATTATGGAGACATTATGTTGTTGTAGTATTTTTTTCATTTTCTGATGTAATGTAAAACTTATGAATATATCTAGTATTTCCAAGGCTACTAAACCAATCGGTCTTTCGAGATTTGATCTTTCGTGTGATCATGCCAATGTTATGTAATAATGCACCGACTCTGGGTAACTAGGGTCGGGGAGTTACAGTTGTTATCAGAGGAAGTTTAGTACAAACCTTGGAAGCTAGATTTAGATAAACTCTGATTAGAGCACGTAGACCTGAGATGAACTTTGAGGATTAGTATAGAAGAACTTCCTAGAATTTTGGTATTGTAGAGATTTTGTGAGTTTTCCGAGCAATACATCCCTGTCTGGATACGAGCAGGTAGAGGCGTCTCTGGCACAGATGTACCTAGGGGTAAAACCCGAAAACATCGCTTTGAGCTAGACTCGAACGGGAACTGGTGCACGACAACGGGCCTTGCTGCACTCTTGGTTACGACACTCCCGGGGGATATGCTTAGGATAACTCTCATTTTTCTTTACAAATCATTTTGAAGGGATTATGAGTATATACTTCCTCAAAGAAAACATTCTTATGATTATGGATTATATCCATAAATAGTTCAATTTATGTTAAGTGTTTTATAAGTATGGGATTATGTATTTTGATTCATAAACTGATCTAGTTTATGCTATTGTTTAGAAATGGCGTCTAGTGGAAGAAATGGAAACTGTATCAATGCACGCACTCCATGTAGGGATTTCCCTCCTGCTCAAGATAATTATAGTGGGGCTGGTGATGCAACTGGTGCCGATCAGCTAATCACCATACTGGGACAACTTACTCAGGTTATGAATAATAACCTTACCCGTATGGAGCACCCTGATCCGCAGCGTGGAGGATCAATGTTAGATCGATTCATGAGGAAACAACCACCAACGTTCAATGGGAATACAAATCCCTTAGTAGCTGAGCAATGGATATTTTCCCTAGAGAAAATATTTCGGGCTTTGGGGAGCAGTGAAAGGGAAAAAGTTATCATGGCAGTTTACCGCCTCACTGGAGATGCTGATCAATGCTGGTCATTGATTCAAAACATGAAGGAAGATGATGAAGTATCAAATATGGAATGGTGGGAGTTCAAAGATCTGTTTTTAGAAAAATACTTTCGTCGCGACCATCGAGCAGATATGGAAAGGCAATTTCTGAGTCTGAGACAAAAGGAGGATGAGAATGTCACAAAGTATGAGGCTAACTTTACAAGGTTAGCGAGGTATGCTGGAGATTATATTCACAACCCAAGAAGTAAGATTGATCGTTTCTTTGATGGGTTAAAACCATTTCTCTCTCGAGCATTAGTCTCACAATCCTTTTCATCGTACGAAGACATTTTCTCATGTGCTATCAAGACCGAAAAGGAATTCTCTAAGTCTTATGACTTTAAAGAAAAGCAAGAGAAGAAGAGACCTGCTGATCAATCTGGGAATGGAAATAAGGGGAAGAAGGGAAAGGTTGAATATCCATCATGTGGTAAATGCGGGAAGAAACATCCTGGTACTTGCTTGAAGGGAATGGGAGTCTGTTACAAGTGTGGTGAAAAAGGCCACCAAGCTCATGATTGCAAGGGGAAGAAGGAAGCTACCAACGTTCAGTGCTACAATTGCAGGGAGATGGGGCATTATGCAAATGCATGTCCTAAGCTTCAGGAGAACTTACCTCAGAAAAGGCCAAGGGATCAAGGCCAGGCTTATGCTATCACTACTGCTGAGGTAGAAGCTCCGAAAGACGTGGTGGCAGGTAATTTAATGGTTTCCTCAAGTTTAGGAAATGCATTATTTGATTCTGGATCATCGCATTGTTTCATATCTTCCCAGTTTGCTAAGAAAATTAAATATTTCCAATTTGATTTAATAAGGGAGTTGTCAGTTAAAACTCCTAAGGGAAGTATCATTGCAACAAAGTTTTGTGAATCAGTCCCCATTAGAGCACATAAATTTTCTTTATCTGCTGATCTCATCATCATACCTATGATTGAGTTTGATATAATCCTCGGTATGGACTGGATTTCGGACTATGATGCGAAGATTTATTGTAAGAAGAAAGAGGTTACGATTCTTGATGATAATGATAAGGAACACCTTATTTTTAGAGCAGAATCGTCACCACCTAATTCTTATTTAGATCCACCCCCAGTAGCTCAACTTAATTCAATTATTGGGGAGGAAGAGAATGAAATAACTGTCAGTGAGGAAAGGAATGTTCAAATAGAGGATGTACCTGTTGTGAAAGAATTTGTAGATGTATTTCCGGAAGATTTACCTGGACATCCTCCAGAACGAGAAGTTGAGTTTTCCATTGATTTGATTCCTGGATCAAGGCCTATATCGAATACCCCTTATAGAATGGACACTGTAGAGTTAGTCGAACTAAAGAAACAACTAGAGGAATTGAGTAATAAGGGATTTATTTGCCCTAGTGTTTCTCCATGGGGAGTCCCTGTTCTTTTTGTTAAAAAGAAAGATGGATCTATGAGGTTATGTATCGACTACAGGGAGATCAATGCTATAACGATAAAGAACAAGTATCTCCTGCCTCGTATTGATGATTTATTTGACCAACTGCATGGAGCCCAATACTTTTCAAAGATTGACCTTCGATCTGGATACCATCAGTTGTGTGTAAAGAAGGAAGACATTCCGAAGACAGCATTTCGAACCAGGTACAGGCATTATGAGTTTACTGTAATGCCTTTTGGATTGACTAATGCACCCTCTGTATTCATAGATCTGATGAATAGAGTTTTCAAGGAGTATCTCGATGAATTTGTGGTGGTATTTATTGATGATATCTTGGTATACTCCAAAAACTACGAAGATCATGAAAATCACTTGCGCATTATCTTGAAGACTCTGAGGAGGCATGAATTATATGGGAAGTTTAGCAAGTGTGAATTCTGGCTTCAGGAGATTTATTTTCTTGGCCATATTGTCTCTAAAGATGGAATCTCTGTTGATCCTTCTAAGACCAAGGCAATCCAAGAATGGCCAGCACCTACGAGTATAACTGAGGTACGCAGTTTTATTGGTTTGGCAGGTTATTATCGACGTTTCGTCCAGAATTTTGCCCGATTGGCTAACCCATTAACGAAGCTCACACGTAAAGGGGTTAAATTTTTTTGGACAAAAGAGTGTGAAGAATGTTTTGAAGAACTGAAGAAAAGATTAGTCAATGCTCCTATATTGACTCTACCATCGGGGAATGATGGGTTCGTTATTTATAGTGATGCATCAAAGAAAGGACTTGGCTGTGTCCTTATGCAGAATGATAGAGTTATTGCCTATGCATCACGATAGTTGAAAATTCATGAACAAAACTATCCTACTCATGATCTCGAGTTAGCAGCTGTGATCTTTGCTTTGAAGATATGGAGGCACTACCTCTATGGTGAAAAATGTGAGATTTATACTGATCAGAAGAGTTTGAAGTATATTTTCTCACAAAAACAACTCAACATGAGGCAAAGGAGATGGCTTGAATTACTCAAGGATTATGATTGTACGATACACTACCACCCGGGGAAGGCAAACAAGGTGGAAGATGCTTTGAGTAGAAAAGACCATGGAGTTTTGAACAATATGAGAATTGCAAGGGATCCAATTTTCATGGATCTAGTGAAGATGGACATGGGAATAACCAGGGAAGGTGAAACATCAATGCTTTTTCAAATGGTTTCCAAACCATCTTTACTAGAAAAGATTAAGAGCTCTCAGACCGATGATGAAGAATTCCAAAAGAATATTAAAGCTGTGAATGATGGGAGATTGAGAGACTTTGTATATGAAGATGGAATTTTGAAATTCGGGAAGAGACTTTGTGTTCCCGATTTACCTGATCTAAAAAGGGTATTGCTGGATGATGCTCATAGTTCCAATTTCTCTATACACCCTGGGAGCACGAAAATGTATAGAGATTTGAAGGAACATTTTTTGTGGGACAACATGAAGAGGGAGATTGCTGATTTTGTGTCAAGATGTATGGTTTGTCAACAACTGAAAGCAGGAAGGCAACAGCCTGGAGGAGTCATGCAACCTCTTCCCATACCAGAGTGGAAATGGGACAATATTACGATGGACTTTGTCATGGGGCTACCAAATACTCCTAGAAGGAATGATGCAATATGGGTTATTGTTGATCGTCTTACCAAGTCAGCACATTTTCTTGCTATAAGAGAAAATCTACCCCTAGAACGTCTAGCAAGACTATACATTAATGAAGTTGTGAGACTTCATGGAGTACCCCTATCGATTGTTTCTGATCGTGATCCCCGTTTTACTTCAAGATTTTGGAAAAGTCTTCAGAAATCCCTGGATACTGAACTTCATTTGAGCACTGCTTACCACCCTCAGACAGATGGACAATCAGAACGGACTATTCAAACCTTAGAAGACATGTTGAGATCTTTCTCACTTGACTTTCAGGGTATGTGGGATCAATATTTACCACTGGTAGAATTTTCCTATAACAATAGTTTCCATTCGAGTATTCAGATGGCACCATATGAAGCGTTATACGGAAAGAGATGTCATACACCAACCTGTTGGGATGACGTTGGTGAAAGAAAACTTGTAGGCCCAGAACTGGTGGAGGAAACGGTGGAAAAGGTGAAAGTAATCCAAAATCACATCAAAGCATCTCAAAGTAGGCAGAAGAGCTATGCCGATAATCGAAGGAAGGATTTGGAATTTCAAGTCGGTGATCATGTTTTCCTGAAGGTATCTCTGTGGAAGGGAGTCATACGTTTTGGTAAGAAAGGTAAATTGAGTCCCAGGTACATCGGACCTTTCGAAATTCTAGAACGAATTGGGGTTGTAGCTTACCGATTGGCAATGCCGCCAAGTCTCTCCAAAGTTCACGATGTGTTCCACGTACCTCTGTTGAGGAAATACATGCCTGATCCAACGCATGTACTCACCTATGAGGAATTAGAACTGTAACCCGATCTTTCCTATTGTGAAGAGCCCGTCAGGATTCTTGATACGAGATAACAAGTACTGAGAAACCGGACGACGCGTCTGGTAAAAGTTTTTTGGAGAACCCATAAGATGGAAGAGGCAACGTGGGAACCTGAGGAACTTATGATGAAGAACCACCCGAGTCTTTTCATGTAATAAGTATTCTAGAAATTTCGAGGACGAAATTATTTGAAGAAGGGGAGAATGTAACACCCCAAGCTTCTATGGTACGCTTCTCTTTGAATAATGTAATAGCGTGTGTTGTACGCAACACCGAGTTCTAACGCACCATAACTAATCAAACTAGCCATTATGAATAGTAATACCTACTTTTTGAAATTATATATATTTTATATTTGAAAATGGACTTCATTTTTGGATTCGGAATATCGAATTTAGCCTAAGGTGAAATTTTGGTACATTTCGGATAACTTTCATATTTTGATGAATAGTGAAAATTACTAAATTTTAATTAAAAACAACTTTTTTAATCAAAATAATTAATAGTGATAAATTATGAATTTTAGTAGTTTTAAAGTATATTTAGAATATATTTTTACCATTTAATATAATGTTGGTCATTGGACATAATTTTACAATTAAACTGAACATAAACAAGTGTCAATCTTATGATAGTTATTATCTCTTTAAAACACGCTTTTTGTTTTGACAGCGGGAATTAATTTTAAATTAATTTCTACCACTTCTGTGGTTTGAATTTAGGAAAATGGATTCCATATTTGGAATCAGGATGTTCAAATTGTGTAAATAGGTGACTTTTATTTTTAGACATTTTGAATAATTACTGCGGTAAATATTTTATTTACCATGGTTAAGGGTAAATCTGGTAAATAAGGGTTAAAAAATAATATTATAATAATACTAAATTACCCTAAAACATGTCTTAACCCTATTGGTTGATACATGGTCGACCATGGGAATCTTTGGGTCTATTTTGGGACCCCATGGATCCACTTGTAAGTGATAATGACACTTTATTTTAATTAAGTTAAAATGAATACAAAAATGACACAAGCATATATCTTTTAGAAAAACAATTGTTACATAGGGTTATATATGTTGGATTTTAGATTATAAATATTCATTAGAAAGATAAAAATATTTCCTACATAATGGTAATTTATTTATAATTTTTAAACATTAAATAATTTATTTTATTTATGACACAATGATGATGCATTAATTACTATAATAGTGAAAAATTAAAATAATTGATATTATAAATACCCAAATAAATATAATATGAAACTTTTAATGCATTAAACTAATTTTCTAGGATCATATGATATATTATGATTGATTTAATTGACTTTGTTCGATGTAATCAATCTGTTATGAGTTTCAAAAAAATCAACTATTGAATAGTGTCAAAATTGACATAAAAGAGTTCTTAAAACAAATATTATATTATTAATTGATATTAAATTCCTAAAAATTTAAGGTTCGGCCAAGAGACTTATTTCATGATAGTTTAATCATTAATGGACCACTTTGGGGTCACTTGGATGTATGTATTAAGTTTTTTAACCATATTATATAAAAATACAAAGAGACATAGTAAAAGTGAAACTAACTAACTTAAAGTTAATACTTAAAGATAAGGTTAATATAAGTACCCAAACCTGTCTAAATTCTATTGGTTGAGTTTTTTTCGACCCATCTCCACCTTAACCTTTGAATAGTCAACTTTGGATCCATTGGAAACCTATTATGAATTTATTATAAACTAATATCTCTAGATTTTCCAAAGGTGCCCCTCACCCCTCTTATAAAAGGGCACTCCTCCTTCTCATTTCTTCACACCTTCAAAGCCTTTTGGTTCGGCCAAACTCTGCCCAAATACTCTCCCAAAATCCCTCACTACAACCTAGAGTCCTTAGTTTGATCAGAAATCCAACCTAAGGATCCCTTTTGATCAAAACAAAAGGAAGAACCCGAAGAAGAGGTAATGATTTCACCACCCTTTTCAAGTTCCTTTCTTCTTCCACTTCTTCTTTCTTTGTTCTTACCATTCTAAAATAATAACTCCAGTATCTCACATATACTGTGATGTTATTAGAAATATGGTACAACCATATTCAGTATTCTATCCACCCTTTGAATAACATGTCACCATACGTGCGTACGTACGGCTTACCGTCTTCATGTCGTGGTGTAATTGTTTTTCAATATATTATTATTTGGATGGGTATAATAATGATGTGTAACTCATGTAAATAATAAATATAACATGTTAATGATTCTGTATATATGATATACCATCCATTTATATATTATTTTAATATCAAAAGAATGATATTGTCGCTCGTGCGTACGTACGGACTACTGTCTCCACGAACGCGATGAGATTCATTCTCCATCGTATCCATTCAAGTATAATTATCATTTTATGATTTAAAAATGATGTTAAGGACTTGATATCATCCTGGATATGAATAATATAAAACCTATCCTTTACAAAAATGTCTTACGTAACAAAACATATAAAAGAAAACAAGTAAGTTAACACCCGAAACAACGATATTACTAAGATATTATTATAAATCGATATTAAAAGATCATATATGATATCATATTAATGTATATGATTCTTGTATAATTTAGTAACAATTATTTCACCATTATACAGGAGGTTAACCTACCCCAACCAAGGAAAAGTACAAGGTAAGGGTTTACTTTACAACCTCTTCATTATCCAAGGTTGTTTATACGTAATAATCTACTGGGATCTCTTTATCATCCACATCCATGTTTCTTAAAAATGTATTTCAAAACATTTTTACTTTTTACTAGAATATGAGTTAATGTCATTTATACCCTTTTTTACTTTTATATGTGGTTTATAAAGGAATCTTTTGGTCATTTTCAAAACAAGGTCCTTTTTAACCTTTTCAACAGAATTAAGGTAAGAATGTTTTTTTAACTTATACGGCGGGTGCGGCTATTTTCCGCCATTATAAAATCTTCAAAGCTTCCCTTACAAGATTATAAGAATATTTTCAAAGAAAATGTTTTATTTTATATGGATCTTAAATGATTTCAAAATAAAAGTAGATATTTCTTTTAAAAGAATTTTGATTTCATCTATGTCAACATCCTTTGATGGATTTTAAGATTATTTGAAGTTGATTTATTATGATACAAAACTTCTATATTTTATTGAAGGTTTTGTGATATGTTTGACTGTGGATGTGCTATTTTTATACCATTCATAGTTTATGGTGAAAGTATTGACATTTTGTATGCTAGTTTTAATACTAATGTTTATGTTATGTTTAAACCTTTTCATATGGGAATGCATTGGACTTAATATGTGACGGGTGGAGCCCGCTATAGCTCCTCGATGCATCAGTAGGTCTCATGAGACAAACTAGTGTCTTGGCACAAGGCCTTGGCAAAATATTATTTGTAGTCTTGGCACGAGGCCTTGGCTATGTGGTTATGATAGTCTGGCATTATGCATTCCAACATTATAAAAGTGGTTATTGATTTTTTCATGTGACTATTCGATTAGTAGAATATCCATGTGAATAAGTAAATGGCATTATTTCATTTTATTTATGTTGTACCATGTTTAATGTTCATGTTTGAAAGGCTTTTGTTTTAGTTATACATTGCCTTAAATGTTTATTCTTATTTATGAAAGTTTCCGCTATATTGTTATCCTTACTGGGCATTTGAGCTCACCCCTTTTCTATGTTTTATTTTTCCCAGGAAGTGAAGAAGTAAATTATGAATGACCTGCAGGGATATTATGTGGGGATATGAGTGTGGATTATGGAGACATTATGTTGTTGTAGTATTTTTTCATTTTATGATGTAATGTAAAACTTATGAATATATCTAGTATTTCCAAGGCTACTAAACCAATCGGTCTTTCGAGATTTGATATTTCTTGTGATCATGCCAATGTTATGTAATAATGCACCGACTCTGGGTAACTAGGGTCGGGGCGTTACATTAAACTCCAACAATTATGGAATATACAAATCATTAATCGGTTTCAAGGCAGTCAGGAATATCCAATATAATTTACTCAAATAAACCATATCTTATTTCAAAATAAGTACCTCAATATTAGGACCATATTAATGTTTATCTTTCCTTCTTACAAAAAGTTTAACTTGTTGTAGAGTCACTTTTCTTAGTACCATAAAATCTCAAATCCTCAAGGAAATAGTACTGCAGTACAATCCTTATATACTCCATAATTATTATAACAAGTACATTGCTGATACAACACTCAAATCACATAATCAACATAAGAACTGTAATCATTCATATTCATCTATGGTAGTATCATAACATGATTTCTATCCAATAGCATCATTTTTGGCACAGTCTGATGATAGGTTCGTGTAGTGTCCACACTCCTTGAAAATTAAGTAGTGTACATTTGAAACCATTTTCTTACCCTTGCAGTCACGTACTTGGTTCCCTTTTTCCAACACACATATAAAAACTCCCATTTCTTTTAGGCAAGTTCCAGGGTGTTTCTTCCCACAGTTATCACATATGGGGAAATAATTATTTTCCCTCTTCCCTTTATCCATCTTTCTCTCTTCCATCTGTTTATTCTTTTAATTATCTTGAAAGCCATGTGACTCAGTAAACTCTTTAGTTATCTTACCCACACATGATACAATGTCTTCATATGATGATAATAAATGGGAGACTATTTCCCTTCTAAATGATGGCTTAATAACATGAAAGATACGATCCTTCCTACTCTTTGTATCATACATATTACTGGAGTTCACATTCCTTCTGCTGGGCACTATTTATATATAATTGCATAAATTAGGTCAGTTTACAAGTTTCAATGAATAATTCCAAACTTGTAAAATACCTAACGCAAATTGAACAGTTTATGGATATAATCCATAATCATAAAATTGTTTTCTTTGATTAAGTATATACTCATTATCCCTTCATAATGGTTTGTAAATAAAATGAGAATTATCCTAAGCATATCCCTCGAGAAGTTCGTAACCAAGAGTGCAGCAAGGCCCGTTGTAGTGCACCAGTTCCCGTTTGAGTCTAGCTCAAAGCGGTGTTTTTGGGTTTTACCCCTAGATACATCAGTGCTAGAGCCGCCTCTACCTGCTCGTATCCAGTCTGGGATGTATTTCTTGGAATAGTAACAAAATATCTACAGTGCCAAAATTCTAGGAATTTCTTCTATACTAATCCTCAAAGTCTATCTTAGGGCTATGTGCTCTAATCAGAGTTTATCTAAATCTAGTTTCCAAGGTTATTGCTAAACTTCCTTGGATATGAACTGTAACTCCCTGACCCTAGTGACCCAGAGTCGGTGAATTATTTTAATACATTGGCTTGATTACCAGGAATCAAATCCCAAAGGACCAATCAGTTTAGCAGTCATGGAAAATAGATTACATATATGAATGTTACATTACACTTCATATCATTCAAAACAACATAAATAATCCTTTATGAATTCCATTATTCCCTTGTCTTAACCATGCATATCATTCACAATATAGTTCTTGGAATCCTGGGATAAATAAAACATAGAAAATGGTGAGCTCAAACACTCCGTAAGGGTAATAAATACAGCGGAAATTTTCATAAATAAGCATAAACATTTAAGGGAATTTATATCTAAAACAAAATCCTTTTAAACTTGAAAATCAATATATAATGGAAACAATAAAATGAAATAATTTCCATTTACTTATTCACATGGATATTCTACTAATCGAATAATCAAATGCAATATTAATAACCACATTCATAATGATGGAATGCATAATGCCAGACTATCATAACCACATAGCCAAGGCCTCGTGCCAAGACTACAAATAAGCTTTTGTCAAGGCCTTGTGCCAAGACACTAGTTTGTCTCATGAGACCTACTAATGCATCGAGGAGCTATAGTGGGCTCCACCCGTCACATATTAAGTCCAATGCATTCCCATATGAAAAGGTTCAAACATAACATAAACATTCTTATTAAAACTAGCATACGAAATGTAAATACTTCATCTATAAACCATGAATGGTATAAGAATAACACATCCACAGTCAAACACATCACAAAAACTTCAAAACAATATGGAAGTTTTGTATCATAATAAATCAACTTCAAATAAACTTAAAATACATCATAGGATGTTGACATAGATGAAATAAAACATATTTGAGAGAAATATCTCTTTTTTAAAATCATTTAAAAGTCACACATTTATTAAGGAAGTAATTTAAAAGATATTTTTGAATCAAAGTGGCCCATACCACTTTGATACTTTTGAAAGGAAATATAATTTCAAAACATTCATGTCCACATAAATAAATCCTTAAAATAATTTTGAAAATATGGACATTAATTTAAAATATTTAGAAAGATAAATCTTTAAAACATTTAAAATTCTGATTTTGATAAAGATTACCTTTCAAAAATTCATAAAATATTTATTTTGAAATCATTTAAAAGTCACATAATTATAAAATAAAACATTTTCTTTTAAAATATCCTTATAAGCTTGTAAGGGAAGCTTTGAAAATTTTATAATGGTAGAAAATAGCCGCACCCTCCGTAAAAGTTAAAAACACATTCTTACCTTAATTTTGTCGAAAAGGTTAAAGAGGACCTTGTTTGGAAAATGGCAGAAATATTCCTTTATAAACATCTTATAAAAATTCAAACAAAGGTATAAATTTATTTAACCCATATTCTCTAAAATAGTAAGAATGTTTTGAAATACACTTTCAAGAAACTTTGATGTGGATGATAAAGAGATCCCAGTAGATTATTACGTATAAACAACCTTGGATAATGAAGAGATTGTGAAATGAACCCTTACCTTGTACTTTAACTTGGTTTGAGGGTAGGTTAACCTCCTTTATAATGGTGAAATAATTTTTATTAAATTATACAAGAA
Organism: Viscum album; assembly: GCA_963277665.1. Taxonomy (NCBI): domain Eukaryota; kingdom Viridiplantae; phylum Streptophyta; class Magnoliopsida; order Santalales; family Viscaceae; genus Viscum; species Viscum album. The sequence goes on along the minus strand of OY728137.1, from coordinate 671,440,345 downwards.
GCATATACATTAATATGATATCATATATGATCTTTTAACATTGATTTGTTAATAATATCTTAGTATTATCGTTGTTTCGGGTGTTAACTTACTCGTTTTTTTATATGTTTTGTTACGTAAGTCAGGTTTTTCGTGGATAGGTTGTATATTAATCATATCCATAATGATATCGAGTCCATAGATACTATTATTAATAATGAAATTAGAATTAGACTTGAATGGATACGATGGATAATTAATCTCATCGTGTTTGTGGAGACGGTAGTCCGTACGTACGCACGGGCGACAATAACATTCTTTTGATAATAAAATAATATGTAATTGTATAGTATATCATATATACAGAATCACTATCATGTTATATTTATTATTTACATGAATTACACATCATTATTATACCCATCCAAATAATAATTTATTGAATAACAATTAGACCACGGCGTGGAGACGGTAAGCCGTACGTATGCACGTATGGTAAGATGTTATTCAAAGGATGGATAGAATACTGAAATATGGTTGTAAAATGTTTATAATAACATTAAAGTATATATAATATACTGGAGCTATTATTTTATAATGTTAATAACAACGAAAGAAGAAGTGGAAGAATAAAGGAACTTGAAAAAGGATGGTGAAATCCTTACCTCTTCTTCGGGTTCTTCCTTTCGATTTGATCAAAAGGTTTCCTTAAGTTGGATTTATGAATAAAGAAAGGCCTCTAGAATAAAGTGAGGAATGTTGATAGAGTATTTGGGTAGAGTTTTCCTGAACCAAATGGATTTGAAGGTGCTAGTTAATGAGAAGGTAGAGTGCCCTTTTATAAGAGGGGTGAGGGGAATCTTTGGAAAAGAAAGAAATATTATTTTATAATAAACTCATATTCGGTTTATAATGGCTCCAAAGTGGATTCCTTAAAGGATAAGGTAGGGATGGGTTTACAACCACTCAACCAATATAATTTAGACAGGTTTGGGTCTATATATAACCTTATCTTTAAGTATTAACTCTTAGTTAATTAGTTTCACTTTTACAATGTCTCTTTGTATTTTTATATTATATGGTTAATAAACATACTATATACATCCAAGAGACCCCCAAGTGGTCCATTAATGATAAACCTATCATGATATAACTCTCTTGGCCGAACCGTATATATTTAATAATTTAATATCAATTTATAATATAATATATATTTTAAAAACACTTTTATGTCAGTTTTGACACTATTCAATAATTTATTTTTGTAAAAATCATAACAGAATGATTACATCAAAAAACATTTATTAAATCAATACTAACATGTCATATTAACCAAGAAAATTATTTTAATTCATAAAAAGTCTCAAATTATATTTATTTGGATATTTATAATATCAATTATTCTAATTTTTCATTAATTAGGTAATTACTGCATCATCATTGTGTCATAAATAAATTAAATTATATAATGTCTAAAAATTATAAATAAAATATCATTATGTAGTAAATCCTTTTATCATTATAATTAATATTTACAATCGAATTTATCTTATGTATGACCTTATATTAAAATTGTTTTAGTAAATAAACTTTTATTTTAACTCATTTAACTCTTCTTTGAATTAAATAATAATAAATGTCCTAATCTAATCCAAGTGGACCTAACTGATAATAGTTTCTTCCAAAGGTTTTTTTTGGTCGATATACACTTGTACAATAAAATTATGACATGTGTTAGGGTAATATTAATATCATTTTTACCCTCAACTACCCTATTTACTTTTAACCGTTGTAAATAAAAGGAAAAAGTTACTATTCACCAAAAATTATTTTCATCTCATTGAACAACATTTTAGTCCTTGATATTAACCGTGTCTCTAGGATTTTAGAAATTCCTATCATAGAAGCGGTAAAATTATGTTTTATGAAAAATTTAGTTTTTTAACTACCACTTAGTAGTTTCACTATTCATCAAAAATTGAAGTTTTTCAAAACAATTCCAAAATTTCACCCTAGGCTATAATTGATATTCAGAATTCAAAAATGATGTCTATTTTAGAAAATTAAAAACATATAAGTTTAATAAATTAATTTTATAATTAATTCCCGCTGTCACAACAAATAGCGTGTTTCTAAAAGACAATATATATCAAAAATTGACAATTGTTTATGTCCAATTTCAAAGTGAAATTAATTATAATGAAGACCATTAAATAAAATGGTAAAAATATATTCTAATGATACCTTAAAACAACTCAATATTATAATTTATCACTATAAATTATTTTGATTAAAAAAAGTTGTTTTTAAGTATTTTTAACTATTCATTAAAATTAAAAGTTTTCAGAAAAATACCAAAAATTCAACTTAGGATAATTTCGATATTCCAAATCCAAAAATGAAGTCCATTTTGAAATATAAAATATATATAATTTAAAAAAATGGTATTACTATTCATAATGGCTTGTTTTATTGGTTGTGGTGTGTTAGATCTCGATGTTGCGTACAACACACGCTATCACATTATTCAAAGAGAAGCGTACCGTAGAAGCTTGGGGTGTTACATTGTAAATTGTTTTATGTCCCCATTCTAGAGAATAAATTTATTTAGTCAAATTTAATATTGGAATTTTTAAAATATTGGAATTAAAAATGGTTAAAGTTGGTAAAAGTGCATTTTTGAAAAATACATCTTTTATCTGAAAAAATGAATTTGTTCTTACATTATGTCTAAAAACTCATAACATGGTTTCTAAAATTATAAGGATTATATAATGTTTAAAATTTAGTTAATACTATTCATATCCTATTTTGAAAGGCTTGTTTGGTAAGTCATGGTGCTTTTGAACTCGGTGTTGCGTGTAGTGCAAGTTATTGAATTATTTTGAAAAAATAACACACAATGAAATCTTGGGGTGTTACATTCTCCCCTCCTTCAATAAATTGAGTCCTCTCAATTTGAAATTGATCTTCAAAAATAAAAGGTTGAAAATAGAAAATATCTTTGTGGAAAAACACACATCGTAAATTGGGTTACTAAAATTTAGTCTTAATATGAGGAAAAGAGAAATGAAAGGGTCACCACCAAATTATGATCTCGATTAGGAGAACCTTACTAGAAATTAGAGACATATAATTGGAGGAAAAACATAAATATTTATAGGTAGTGATTGAGGTCATCAATCAAAAACAAGTGTAAAATTTAGGTCCTTATATTCATCAATCTATGATGATTTCAAATACCATCAGTTCAACAAAACATAGGGTATTGGGATAACACATTTTTGGTTTTAGGATTCCTTAAATAAATTATAAGAATTAATTTCTTCATAGAATAAGAGAAGAAGAAAATTATATTCTTAACAAGTAGAGTTCCATGCTTTAACTAATTTCTACCATAAACTCATCTTTCACTCTAAAAGATAATAGAACGTAAAAAAAATTCTATTTATACTATTCGTACAGGGTCCAAAAAAACGAATTTATAATTCATCTACTAGATCTTTTTAAAAAAACTACATTATATAATCAAGGACATATCTTGGGCCAGTGGTAGGTGATACACCCTTGTCACCGTTTGGTTGGGGGTTCAGGTATCGCGGCCTTGCCAGTCGCTACGGGTTGCCGCCGGACCTCCGGGTTGTCCTTTTATAGAAATCCAAAATTAATCTCAAACTATAATTATCCAAAATACATCTGTCCAAACTCACAGTCCAACATTTATAAGGAAGGTAACCATAATTTAGATCCTTTTTACCCCGTAATATCATATGAATACCTTCATCATGTATTCTTTTAAAACACTGAAACATCCTGAATTACCATAATCTTTATTGATTACATTCATGCTCCCTTGTTCTATATAGAATGCTGGATATACTTCATCCATCCAAAAATGTTGTAAAATCCAACAATTATGGAATATACAAATCATTAATTTGTTTCAAGTCAGTCAAGAATATCCAATATAATTTACTCAAATCAACCATATCTTATTCCAAAATAAGAGCCTCAATATTAGGACCATATTAATGTTTATCTTTCCTTCAACCATGTAATTTACAAAAAATATTAACTTGCTGTAGAGTCACTTTTCTTAGTACCATAAAATCTCAAATCCTCAATGAAATAGTACTACAGTACAATCCTTATATACTCCATAATTATTATAACAAGTACATTGCTGATACAACACTCAAATCACATAATCAACATAAGAACTGTAATCATTCCTATTCATCTGTGGTAGTATCATAACTTGATTTCTATCCAATAGCATCATTTGTGGCATAGTCTGATGATAGGTTCGTGTAGTGTCCACACTCCTTGCAAATTAATTAGTGTACATTTGAAACCATTTTCTTACCTTTGCAGTCACGTACTTGATGCCCTTTTTTCTACACACATATAAAAACTCACATTCCTTTTAGGCAAGTTCCAGGGTGTTTCTTCCCACAGTTTTCACATATGGGGAAATAATTCTTTTCCCTCTTCCCTTTATACATCTTTCTCTCTTCCATCCGTTTATTCTTTTGCTTCCCTTCAAAGCCATATGACGCAGCAAACTCTTTAGTTATCTTATCCACACATGATACTATGTCTTCATATGATGATAATACGTGGGAGACTATTTCCCTTCCAAATTATGGCTTAATAACATGAAAGATACAATCCTTCCTACTCTTTGGATCATATGTATTACTGGAGTTCACATTCCTTCTACTGGGCACCATTTATATATAGTAGCATAAATTAGGTCAGTTTACGAGTTTCAATGAATAATTCCAAACTTGTAAAATACCTAACACAAATTGAACAGTTTATGGATATAATCCATAATCATAAAATTGTTTTCTTTGATTAAGTATATACTCATGGGCCCTTCATAATGGTTTGTAAATAAAATGAGAATTATCTTAAGCATATCCCCCAGGAGTGTCGTAACCAAGAGTGCAGCAAGGCCCATTTTCGTGCACCAGTTCCCGTTCGAGTCTAGCTCAAAGCGGTGTTTTTGGGTTTTACCCCTAGATACATTTGTGCTAGAGCCATCTCTACCTTCTCGTATCCAGACAGGGATGTATTTCTTGGAATAGTAACAAAATCTCTATAGTACCAAAATTCTAGGAAGTTCTTCTATACTAATCCTCAAAGTCTATCTTAGGGATATGTGCTCTAATCAGAGTTTATACAAATCTAGTTTCTAAGGTTATTGCTAAACTTACTCTGATATGAACTGTAATTCCCCGACCCCAGTGACCCATAGTCGGTGCATTATTTTAATACATTGGCAGGATTAAAAAGAATCAAGTCCCAAAGGACCGATCATTTTAGCCGTCTTGGAAAATTGATTACATATATGAATGTTACATTACACTTCATATCATACAAAACAACATAAATAATCATTTATGAATTACATTATTCCCTTGTCTTAACCCCGCATATCAATCACAATATAGTTCTTGGAATCCTGGGATAAATAAAACATAGAAAAGGGTGAGCTCAAACGCTCCATAAGGGTAAGCAATACAGCGGAAATTTTCATAAATAAGCATAAACATTTAAAAAAATGTATAACTAAAACAAAATCCTTTTAAACTTGAAAATCAACATATAATGGCGACAATAAAATGAAATAATTTCCAATTACTTATTCATAGGGATATTCTAATAATCGAATAATCAAATGCAATATTAATAACCACTTTCATAATGATGGAATGCATAATGCCAATCTATCATAACCACATATCCAAGTCCTCGTGCCAAGACTACAAATAAGATTTTGTCAAGGACTTATGCCAAGACACTAGTTTGTCTCATGAGACCTACCGATGCATCGTGGAGCTATAGCGGGCTCCACCCGTCACATATTAAGTCCAATGCATTCCCATATGAAAAGTTTCAAACATAACATAAACATTCGTATTAAAAGTAGCATACGAAATGTAAATACTTCATCTATAAACCACAAATGGTATAAGAATAACACATCCACAGTCAAACACATCAAAAAAAACTTCAAAACAATATGGAAGTTTTTTATCATAATAAATCAACTTCAAATAAACTTAAAATCCATCATAGGATGTTGACATAGATGAAATAAAAAATATTTGGGAGAAATATCTCTTTTTTAAAATCATTTAAAAGTCACAGATTTATTAAGGAAGTAATTTAAAAGATATTTTTGAATCAAAGTGTCCCATACCACTTTGAAACTTTTTAAAGGATATATAATTTCAAAACATTCATTTCCACATAAATAAATCCTTAAAATAATTTTGAAAACATGGACATTAATTTAAAATATTTAGACAGATAAATCATTAAAACATTTAAAATTATGATTTTGATAAAGAGTACCTTTCAGAAATTCTTAAAATATTTAATTTGAAATCATTTAAAAGTAACATAATTTTAAAATAAAACATTTACTTTGAAAATATCCTTATAATCTTGTAAGGGAATCTTTGAAAATTTTATAATGGTGTAAAATATCCGCACCCGCCATATAAGTTAAAAAACATTCTTAACTTAATTTTGTCGAAAAGGTTAAAAAGGACCTTGTTTGGAAAACGACAGAAATATTCCTTTATAAAAATCTTATAAAAAATCAAACAAAGGTATAAATTTATTTAACCCATATTCTGTAAAATAGTAATAATGTTTTGAAATACACTTTCAATAAACATGGATGTGGATGATAAAGAGATCCAAGTAGATTATTACGTATAAACAACCTCGGATAATGAAGAGATTGTGAAATAAACTCTTACCTTGTACTTTACCTTGGTTTGGGGGTAGGTTAAACTCATTTATAATGGTGAAATAATTGTTATTAAATTATACAAGAATCATATACATTAATATAATATCATATATGATCTTTTAACATTGATTTGTTAATAATATCTTAGTATTATCGTTGTTTCGGGTGTTAACTTACTCGTTTTCTTTTATATGTTTTGTTACATAAGTCATGTTTGTAATGGATAGGTTGTATAATAATCATATCCATAATTATATCAAGTCCATAGATACTATTATTAATCATCAAATTAGAATTAGACTTGAATGGATACGATGGATAATTAATCTCATCGCGTTTGTGGAGACGGTAGTCCGTACGTACGCACGAGCGACAATATCATTCTTATGATAATAAAATAATATTTAATTGTATAGTATATCATATATACAGAATCATTATCATGTTATATTTATTATTTACATGAATTAAACATCATTATTATACCCAACCAAATAATAATTTATTGAATAACAATTAGACCACGACGTGGAGACGGTAAGCTGTACGTACGCACGAATGGTGAGATGTTATTCAAAGGATGGATAGAATACTGAAATATGGTTGTAAAATGTATATAATAACATCAAATTATATATAATATACTGGAGTTACTATTTTAGAATGTTAATAACAACGAAAGAAGAGGTGGAAGAAGAAAGGAACTTGAGAAAGGATGGTGAAATCATTACCTCTTCTTCGGGTTCTTCCTTTTGATTTGATCAAAAGGGCTCCTTAAGTTGGATTTCTGACTAAAGTAAGGCCTCTAGAATGAAGTGAGTAAAGTTGATAGAGTATTTGGGTAGAGTTTGGCCAATCCAAATGGATTTGAAGGTGTTAATTAATGAGAAGGGAGAGTTCCCTTTTATAAGAGGGGTGAGGGGAATCTTTGGAAAAGCTAGAAATAATATTTTATAATAAATTCATATTCGGTATCTAATGGCTCCAAAGTGGATTATTTAAAGTTTAAGGTGGGGATGGGTCGACAACCACTCATCCAATATAATTTAGACAGGTTTGGGTCCTTATATTAACCTTATCTTTAAGTATTAACTCTTAGTTAATTAGTTTCACTTTTACAATGTCTCTTTGTATTTTTATATTATATGGTTAATAAACATACTATATACATCCAAGAGACCCCCAAGTGGTCCATTAATGATACACCTATCATGAGATAACTCTGTTGGCCGAACCTTAGATTTTGAAGAATTTAATATCAATTTATAATATAATATTTGTTTTTCAAACACTTTTATGTCAATTTTGACACTATTCAATAATTTATTTTTGTAAAAATCATAACAGAATGATTACTTCGAAAAACGTTTATTAAATCAATAATAACATGTCATATTAACCTATAAAATTATTTTAATTCATAAAATGTCTCAAATTATATTTATTTGGATATTTATAATATCAATTATTCTAATTTTTCATTAATTAGGTAATTACTGCATCATCATTGTGTCATAAATAAATTAAATTATATAATGTCTAAAAATTATAAATAAAATATCATTATGTATTAAATCATTTTATAATTATAATTTATATGTACAATCGAATTTATCTTATGCATAACCTTATATTAAAAATGTTTTAGTAAATAAACATTGATTTTAACTCTTTTAACTCTTCTTTGAATTAAATAATAATAAATTTCCTAATCTAATCCAAGTGGACCTAAATGATAATATTTTATTCCTACGGTTGTTTTTGGTCGAGATACACTTGTACAATAGAATTATGACATGTGTTAGGGTAATATTAATATCATTTTTACCCTCAATTACCATATTTACTTTTAACCGTGGTAAATAAAAGTAAAAAGTTACTATTCACCAAAAATTATTTTCATCTCATTGAACCACATTTTACTCCTTTATTTTAACCGTGTCTCTAGGATTTTCTAAATTACTATCATAGAAGCGGTAAAATTATTTTTTATGAAAAATTTAGTTTTTTAACTACCACTTTGTAGTTTCACTATTCATAAAAAATTGAAGTTTTTCAGAACAATGCCAAAATTTCACCCTAAGCTATAATTGGTATTCAGAATTCAAAAAAGATGCCTATATTAAAAAATTCCAAACATATAATATGCATAAATTAATTTTATAATTAATTTCTGCTGTCACAACAAATCGCCTGTTTTTAAAAGACAATATATATCAAAATTTTGACAATTGTTTATGTCCAATTTCAAAGTGAAATTAATTATAATGAACACCATTGGATAAAATGATAAAAATATATTATAATTATACTTTAAAACAACTCAATATTATAATTTATCACTATAAATTATTTTCATTAAAAAAAGTTGTTTTTAAGTATTTTTAACTATTCATGAAAATTTGCAGTATTCAGAAAAATACCAAAAATTCAACTTAGGATAATTTCGATATTCCGAATCCAAAAATGAAGTCCATTTTGAAATATAAAATATATATAATTTCAAAAAGTTGGTATTACTATTCATAATGGCTAGTTTGATTGGTTGTGGTGTGTTAGAACTCGATGTTGCGTACAACACACGCTATCACATTATTCAAAGAGAAGCACACCGTAGAAGCTTGGGGTGTTACATTGTAAATTTTTTTATGTCCCCATTCTAGAGAATAAATTTATTTAGTCAAATTGAATATATAAATGTTTAAAATATTGGATTTAAAAAGGGTTAAAGATGGTAAAAGTGCATTTTTGAAAAATACTTCTTTTATCTGAAAAAATGAATTTGTTCTTACATTATGTCTAAAAACTCATAACATGCTTTCTAAAATTATAAAGATTATATAATGTTTAAAATTTAGTTAATACTATTCATATCCTCTTTTGAACAGCTTTTTTGGTAAGTCATGGTGCTTTTGAACTCGGTGTTGCGTGTAGTGCAAGTTATTGAATTATTTTGAAGAAATAACACACAATGAAATCTTGGGGTGTTACATTCTCCCCTCCTTCAATAAATTGCCTCCTCGCTATTTAAAATTTATCTTCGAAAATAAAAGTTTGAAAATAGAAAATATCATTGTGGGAAAACACACATCGTAAGTTGTGTTACTAAAATTTAGTCTTAATATGAGGAAAAGAGAAATGAAAGGGTCACCACCAAATTATGATCTCGATTAGGAGAACATTGGTGGAAATTAGAGACATATAATTGAAGTAATAACATAAATATTTATAGGTAGTGATTGAGGTCATCAATCACAAACAAGTGTAAAATTGAGGTCCTTATATTCATCAATCTATGATGATTTGAAATACCATCGGTTCAACAAAACATAGGGTATTGGGATAACACATTTTTGGTTTTAGGATTCCTTAAATTAATTATAAGAATTAATTTCATCATAGAATAAGAGAAGAAGAAAAATATATTCTTGACAAGTAGAGTTCCATCCTTTAACTAATTTCTACCATAAACTCATCTTTCACTCTAAAAGATAATAGAACGTAAAAAATTCTATTTATACTATTCGTATAGGGTTCCCACAAAACAAATTTATAATTTATCTACCAGATCTTTTTAAAAAACTACATTATTTAATACAGGACATCTCATGGGACAGTGGTAGGTGATACACCCTTGTTTCCCTTCGGTTGCGGGTTCATGTCTCGCGGCCTTGCCGGTCGCGATGGGTTGCTTCCCGACCTCCGGGTTGTCCTTTTATGGAAATCCAAAATTAATCTCAAACTATAATTATCCAAAATACTTCTTTTCAAACTCGTAGTCCAAAATTTATAAGGAAGGTAAACATAATTTAGATCCTTTTTACCCCGTAATAGAATATGAATACCTTCATCATGTATTCTTTTAAAATACTGAAACATTGAGAATTTCCATAATCCTTATTGATTACATTCATGCTCCTTTGTTCCATATAAAATGCTGGATATACTTCATCCATACAAAAATGTTGTAAACTACAACAATTATGGAATATACAAATCTTTAATCGGTTTAAAGGCAGTCAATAATATCCAATATAATTTACCCAAATCAACCATGTCTTATTCCAAAATAAGTACCTCAATATTAGGACAATATTAATGTTTATCTTTCCTTCAACCATGTAATTTCCAAAAAGTTTAACTTGTTGTTGAGTCACTTTTCTTAGTACCATAAAATCTCAAATCCTCAATGAAATCGTACTGCAGTACAATCCTTATATACTCCATAATTATTAAAACAAGTACATTGCTGATACAACACTCAAATGACATAATCAACATAAGTACTCTAACCATTCCTCTTCATCTGTGGTAGTATCATAACTTGATTTCGATTCAATAGCATCATTTGTGGCATAGTCTGATGATTGGTTCGTGTAGTGTCCACACTCCTTGCAAATGAAGCATTCTACATTTGAAACCATTTTCTTACCCTTGAAGTCACGTACTTGGTGCCCTTTTTCCTACACACATATAACAAACTACCATTCCTTTCAGGGAAGTTCCAGGGTGTTTCTTCCCATAGTTATCACATATGGGGAAATTATTCTTTTCCCTCTTCCCTTTATCCATCTTTCTCTCTTCCATCCATTTCTTCTTTTTCTTCCCTTCAAAGCCATAAGACTCGGTAAACTCTTTAGTTATTTTATCCACACATGATACTATTTATTCATATGATGATAATACATGGGAGACTATTTCCCTTATAAATTATGGCTTAATACCATGAAAGATACGATCCTTCTTACTCTTTGGATCATACGTATTACTGGAGTTCACATTCCTTCTACTGGGCACCCGTTCTATATAATAGCATAAACTAGGTCAGTTTATGAATTTCAACTAATAAATCCAATCTTGTAAAATACCTAATGCAAATTGAACAGTTTATGGGTATAATCCATAATCATAAAAATGTTTTCTTTGAGTAAGTATATACTCATGAGCCCTTCATATTTGTTTGTAAATAAAATTAGAATTATCCAAAGCATATCCCCCGGGAGTGTCGTAACCAAGAGTGCAGCAAGGCCTGTTGTCGTGCACCAGTTCCCGTTCGAGTATAGATCAATGTGGTGTTTTTCGGTTTTACCCCTAGGTACATCTGTTCCAGATCCGCCTCTACCTGCTTGTATCCAGACAGAGATGTATTGCTTGGAAAACCCATAAAATCTCTACAATACCAAAATTCTCTGAAGTTCTTCTATACTAATCCTCAAAGTCTATCTTAGGGCTATGTGCTCTAATCAGTGTTTATCTAAATCTAGTTTCCAAGGTTATTGCTAAACTTCCTCTAATACCAACTGTAACACCCCAACCCCAGTGACCCATAGTCGGTGCATTATTTTAATACATTGGCATGATTACAAAGAATCAAGTCCTAAAGGACCGATCCGTTTAGCAGTCTTGGAAAATATATTACATACATGAATGTTACATTACACTTCATATCATACAAAACAACATAAATAATCCTTTATGAATGCCATTATTCCCTTATCTTAACCCTACATATCAATCACAATATATTTCTTGGAATCCTGGAAAAAATAAAACATAGAAAAGGGTGAGCTCAAACACTCTGTATGGGTAAGCAATACAATGAAAATTTTCATAAATATCCATAAACATTTAAGGAAATGTATAACTAAAACAAAAGCCTTATAAACTTGAACATCAACATATCATGGAAAAAACAAAATGAAATAATTTCCATTTACTTATTCACATGGATATTCTACTAATCGAATAATCAAATGAAATATCAATAACCACTTTCATAATGATGGAATGCATAATGCCAGACTATCATAACCACATAGAAAAGGCCTCGTGCCAAGACTACAAATAAGATTTTTTCAAGGCCTTGTGCTAAGACACTAGTTTGTCTCATGAGACCTACCGACGCATTGAGGAGCTATAGCGGGCTCCACCCATCACATAATAAGTCCAATGCATTCCCATATGAAAAGGTTCAAACATAACATAAACATTCGTATTAAAACTAGCATACGAAATGTAAATACTTCATCTATAAACCACGAATGGTATAAGAATAACACATCCACAGTCAAACACATCTCAAAAACTTCAAAACAATATGGATGTTTTGTATCATAATAAATCAACTTCAAATAAACTTAAAATCCATCAAAGGATTTTGAAATAGATGAAATCAAAACTATTTGAGAGAAATATATATTTTTTTAAAATCATTTAAAAGTCACACATTTATTAAGGAAGTAATTTAAAAGATATTTTTGAATCAAAGTGTTCCATACCACTTGGAAACTTTTGAAAAGAAATATCATTTCAAAACACTCATATCCACATAAATAAATCTTTAAAATCATTTTGAAATCATGGAAATTAATTTAAAATATTTAGAAAGATAAATCTTTAAAACATTTAAAATTCTGATTTTGATAAAGAGTACCTTTCAATAATTCTTAAAATATTCATTTGGAAATAATTTAAAAGTCAAATAATTATAAAATAAAACATTTACATTGAAAATATCCTTATAATCTTGTAAGGGAATCTTTGAAAATTTTATAACAGCGGAAAATAGCTGCACCCGCCGTATAAGTTAAAAAAACATTCTTACCTTAATTCTGTCGAAAAGGTTAAAAAGGACCTTGTTTGGAAAACGACAGAAAGATTCCTTTATAAAAATCTTATAAAAATTAATAGAAGGGAATAAATGACTTTAACCCATATTCTTTAAAATAGTAAGAATTTTTTGAAATACACTTTCAAGAAACATGGATGTGGATGATAAAGAGATCCCAGTAGATTATTACGTATAAACAACCTCGGATAATGAAGAGATTGTGAAATATGCCCTTAACTTGTACTTTTCCTTGGTTGGGGGTAGGTTAACCTCCTGTATATTGGTGAAATAATTGTTATTAAATTGGACAAGAATCATATACGTTAATATGATATCATATATGATCTTTTGACATTGATTTGTCAACAATATCTTAGTATTATCATTGTTTCGGGTGTTAACTTACTCGTTTTTTTATATGTTTTGTTACACAAGTCATGTTTTTCATGGATAGGTTGTATATTAATCATATACATAATGATATCAAGTCCTTAGATACTATTATTAATCATCAAATTAGAATTATACTTGAATGGATACGATGGAGAATGAATCTCATCGCGTTCATGGAGACGGTAGTCCGTACGTACGCATGCGGGACAATATCATTCTTTTGATAATAAAATAATATGTAATTGGATGGTATATAATAAATACAGAATCATTATCATCTTATATTTATTATTTACATGAATTAAACATCATTATTATACCCACCCAAATAATAATTTATTGAATAACAATTACACCATGACGTGGAGATGGTAAGCCGTACGTACGCACGTATGGTGACATGTTATTCAAAGGATGGATATAATACTGAAATATGGTTGTAAAATGTTTATAATAACATCAAAGTATATAAAATATACTGGATTTATTATTTTAGAAAGGAAATAACAATGAAAGAATAAGTGGAAGAACAAAGTAACTTGAAAAAGGGTGGTGAAATCATTACCTCTTCTTCGGGTTCTTCCTGTTGATTTGATCAAAAGGGCTACTTATGATGGCATTATGACTAAAGTAAGGCCTATAGAATTAAGTGAGGGAAGTTTAGAGAGTATTTGGGAAGAGATTGGCCTATCCAAAAGGCTTTGAAGGTGTGAGTTAATGATAAGGGAGTGTTCCCTTTTATAAGAGTGGTGAGGGGAATCTTTGGAAAAGCTAGAAATATTATTTTATAATAAATTCATATTCGGTTTATAATGGCTCTAAATTGGATTATTTAAAGTTTAAGGTGGGTCTGAGTCGAAAAGCACTCAACCAATAGAATTTATACAGGTTGGTTCATTATATTAACCTTATGTTTAAGTATTAACTCTTAGTTATTTAGTTTCACTTTTACAATGTCTCTTTGTATTTTTAGATTATATGATTAATAAACTTATTATATACATCCAAGAGACCCTCAAGTGGTCCATTAATGATACAACTATCATGATATAAGTCTCTTGGATGAACCTTAGATTTTTATGAAATTAATATCAATTTGTAATATAATATTTGTTTTAAAAACTCTTTTATGTCAATTTCGACACTATTCAATAATTGATTTTTGTAAAAATCATAACAGAATGATTACTTGAAACAAAGTTAATTAAAGCAATCCTAACATGTAATATTAACCTAGAAAAGTATTTCAATTCATAAAAAGTCTAAAATTATATTTATTTCGGTATTTATAATATCAATTATTCTAATTATTCATTAATTAGGTAATTACTGCATCATCATTGTGTCATAAATAAATTAAATTATTTAATGTCTAAAAATTACAAATAAAATATCCTTATGTAGGAAAACTATTTATATTCATAATTAATATTTACAATAGAATTTATCTTATGTATTACAATATATTAAAAAAATTAGTAAATAAACTTTGATTTTAACTCTTTTAACTCTTCTTTGAATTAAATAATAATAAATGTCCTAATCTAATCTAAGTGGACCAAAATGATAATATTTTATTCCTAAGGTTTTTTATGGTAGAGAGACACTTGTCCAATAGAATTAGGACATGTGTTAGTGTAATATTAATATGATTTTTAGCCTCAATTACCCTATTTACTTTTAATCGTGGTAAATAAAAGTAAAAAGTTACTATTCACCAAAAATTATTTTCATCTCATTGAACCAAATTTTACTCCTTAATATTAACCAGGCCTCTCGTATTTTCTAAATTCTAATAACAGAAGCGGTAAAATTTTGTTTTACGAAAAATTCAGTTTTTTAACTACCACTTAGTAGTTTCACTATTCATTAAAAATTGAATTTTTTCAGAACAATGCCAAAATTTTACCCGAAGCTATAATTGATATTCCAAATTCAAAAATGATGAGTATTTTAAAAAATTACAAAAATTTAAGTTGCATCAATTAATTTTATAATTAATTCCCGTTGTCCCAACAAATAGCGTGTTTTTAAGAAACAATATATATCAAAAGATTGACAATTGTTTATATCCAATTTCAAAGTGAAATTAATTATAATGAACACCATTGGATAAAATGGTAAAAATATATTATAATTATACTTTAAAACAACTCAATAGTATAATTTATCACTATAAATTATTTTGATTAAAAAAATTTGTTTTTAAGTATTTTTCACTATTCATAAAAATTGGAAGTTCTCAGAAAAATACCAAAAATTCAACTTAAGATAATTTCGATATTCCGAATCCAAAAATGAAGACCATTTTGAAATATAAAATATATATAATTTGAAAAGGTAGTTATT
Source organism: Viscum album (assembly GCA_963277665.1). Classification (NCBI taxonomy): domain Eukaryota; kingdom Viridiplantae; phylum Streptophyta; class Magnoliopsida; order Santalales; family Viscaceae; genus Viscum; species Viscum album. The sequence goes on along the minus strand of OY728137.1, from coordinate 671,424,242 downwards.
ACTATTCATAACAGCTAGTTTTATTGGTTGTGGTGTGTTAGAACTCGATGTTGTGTACAACACACGCTATCACATTATTCAAAGAGAAGGGTACCGTAGAAGCTTGGGGTGTTACATTGTAAATTTTTATATGTACCCATTCTATAAAATAAATTTATTTATTGAAATTGAATATATAAAAGTTTAAAATATTGGATTTATAAAGGGTTAAAGTTGGTAAAAGTGCATTTTTGAAAAATACTTCTTTTATCTGAAAAAAAGGAATTTGTTCTTACATTATGTCTAAGAAACTCATAACATGGATTCTAAAATAATAAGGATTATATAAAGTTTAAAATTTAGTTAATACTATTCATATCCTCTTTTGAAAGGCTTGTTCGTTAAGTCATGGTGCGCTCGAACTCAGTGTTTCATGTAGTGCAAGTTATTGAATTATTTTGAAGCAATAACACACTATGAAATCTTGGGGTGTTACAAAAACGATACTCACAACTTAAAAGACGGTCTGTGGGGCCCACGAATCAACTCTGTCTTCAATGCCTGAAACCACCCTGGACCACTTCGTCTCAACTCCAGGGTCACAACACTGATGACAGTGCCTTAAACAGAATCCGGATGTGCTCGCCCCGTCTGAAGGAAGAATCCCGATGGAGTACTTAATGAGCGCGACGTGCAACCAAACCCCCATCTCGGGAATTGGAAATTCCCGAGGCCGTCTCAAAAACTTCATCTCATGCCAAGGATTGCACTGCCACATACATCACAAAAAATGGACACTTTTAGTGGATGTTATGGGTGTCCGAAGTCAAGAGGACAAACCCATTTGGGCGGGACCGTCCAGGTCTGACCGGTCCTCCCGGAGTGGGCAGGCCGGCCCGTGGCTCAGCCGTGCGGCCCGACCGCGGACATGCGGTCCATCGCGCTAACCATCCCTCATGGATAGTCATTGGTCAGTGTGGAGACCCACCATAAGCGGGTCTCAGTCTTCCTCACGAGGTCACACGTCGTGACCCCCAGTCCCCCCTGGCCGACGACCTCCGCCCGCTGCCTCCTGGAGCCCGCCGTGCTGTGCAAATCTGCCGCTCCCTTGAGCCCACCGCACCTAACGTATACACCACCCCCTGGGAGTTGCGCCACTGCCGATAGCTATCCAGGACCACCTGAAACCCACCAGAACCCTTGGAACTACCAGAAAACGGGGTGATTGGCCAGAAAAACTTTCCAGGGTCACCCCGGACACCCTGGGACACAAATATATGATCCGGAAAGGGCGTTAGAAATATCTGATTAAGCCCAACACGTCTATGGTATTCTATTGAAAATTATACAACATTTTGACACATGAAATTCAATTCAAGTATGATGTGGAAAAATGAAAATGAAACTCTTACATCACTGGGCGTAGCTCGTCGCTTCACCGATGATCCACTGGAGCCACCGCACCTTGGATAGGTGGAGGAGAAGATCTTGGATATTGATGAGATGAATCCTCTAGGGAGAGGAGCAAGGGGGAAGAATTTGGAGGGGTTTATGTGTTTAAATAGAAAAACACTTAAACCCCAGCTAGTCGACCCCATACCCGGACTTTCATCAGGGTCAGGGTTAAGCCGCCCCTAGGGTAAAATTCAATTTCATAGCGCCATGAAGGTCTCAGAATTTTAATCTGAGCCTCCATTCAAAAGTTGTAAAGTCCATGCCCGAGGCCACTAAATTACGAAAACACCTTTATTTTCATTTTCCACAGAAGGGTCACGCCCGCGAAAGTTACACCACTCCTAAGGTAAATGACATGCTACAGACTCAACGGTTCCCTCGATTCTCCCATATGAGCAAATGTTTAGGAGTTATTCTGTTGATTTGGCATGTCTAGTGTGAACACACTTAAAATTTAATTCTGGCCACACAATGGCACGAAATCACACGTCTTTTGAACGCCCTTCTCTGGTATAACATAAATAAAATTTCAATGTCTTATAGGCTCAAAACCCGGGTTCTTACACATATAGGTCCCCTATAGTCACATACTAAGTCTAACTCATTCCTCATACAAATAGAGTGTAACATAACAAACATAAACCTTCATATTTGAACTATCATATAAAATGTAAATACATTGACCCTAAGCCATGAATATTATCAAAATAGAGAATCCAAAATAAAACATTTTACAATCCCATTTAATAAAATATATTATATTGTATCTTAAGAGACCACCATCAATTCTGTAAAAAAATTCCTCAGAGGATGTCGACATAGATGATTCTAGTATAATGAAATCATTAAAAAGATATATATATAAATAGAAATTTTTATATTGAAACTATTTTCAAATAGGCTCTCAATATTAAAATATTACATTTTATATTAAAATAATCTTATATGAATATAAAGGAATATTTTATCATTTTTTATAATTTCAAAAAATAACATTAAATTTTTATTTTTTCAAAAAGGTCATACTATACCTTATTTGGAAAATTAAATAATTATTCCCTTCTGAAAAATTATAAAAAGTGTAGCATGTGAGAAAATAACTTTTTTGAATAATTGTATGAATATTTTGAAATTTTTTGTATGAAACATGGAAATAGGAAACAAATTTAACCCAGTAAATACTTATGTATAATAAATCATAGACAGTAGTGAGATTGTGAAATTAACCCTCACCTCACACATTCTATTATTTGTGGTTTCATTGGTGAAATTTATAATGGTTAAATCGTGTTATTAAAATATACCATAACCATATCAATTTTCATTATATAATATATGATCCTATTATATCATTTTTTAATAAAACTTTATTATTACCATTGTTTTGGGTGACAACTTCATCATTTTATTATGATTTTTTAGATGTGTAAGTACTGTTTCTTAGGCATAAGATATATTTTATTCATATGCAGAAATATATTATGTTCTTAAATAAGAAATTAACTCAAAATATTCATTTTTATATATATTCTTTAATGGATAACATGAAAAATTAATCTCATTGCATCATGGAGGTGTTAATTCGTACGTACATACGAGAGATGGTTTAATTCCCTTTAAGGTAAATTGGTAAATAAATTGTTGGTATATTAGTTATTTAGAATCAATTTCATGTAATATTTATTATTTATATCCATGATAATCATCATCATAACCATACAAATAATGTGGTGATGAAAATCAAATTACACCACAGTTTGGATAAATAATGTTGTACATATATATGCATGGTGATATTATTTTTCATATGATAGATAAAATATAAAATATAGATTTCCCATAATAAAAATGACATATCAGAATATATATGATACTATTTATATTATTTTATAATTGATACAACTCTTGAATATGAAGAAGATGAAAAAATATTTTTCAAGGAGTCAATAAAGGGGATTACCTCCTCTTCAGCAAAAATCATTTGGATATACTCTTAGAGAAACTAGGGTTGAAAATTTAAGAAGAAAATAACCACTAAGATGTGGAAAGGGAAATTGAGAAGATAATATATTATTGTTTTTCTAGATATATGGATGATCGTGGATTGAGGAATTGAGGGATAAGGTTCCATTATATAATTGAGCAAAGGGATACTTTTGGAATCCTCAGAAATATTAAATTAAAATAAATTAAATTTAAATTTAAAATAGATCCAAAGTTAGTAATTTAGAATCTAATATAAGGATGGGATAAAAATACTCTCAAAAAATTATTTTTTTAATGTGTTAAGGTCATAATATTAACCATATATTTTTTCATTTAACCCTTAGTTAAACCCTTTACCTCTTAACCTGTCAACTTGGATTTCAATTTTTAGGGTTAATATAGTTATTATAAATTGACAAATATCCCCAATATATCATTGATGTAATTTGTAAACATGTAATAGTTATTTGGAATCCATTTTTTATTTTATGAAATTTCTATCATTTAATAACATATTATTTATTTTAAACTGCTATTATTTCAATTTTAATAAAAAAAATTCTTTTTGAAAACATCCTAAAAAATTTATAATTTCAAAGAAAATCATATAATATATCCAAACAATTTTAATTTTATCTACAAAATTCATGTATTTCATTAATTATTAATTCCAATAATTAAATTACTTCTTCTCTGAAAATTAAAAATTCATTATCATTTTAGTGATAAATTTATTATCTTTCAAATTAAATTTTATATTTAAATTTTTCATATGTATAACCATTTTTTAAAAATTGAATAATTATTAAGAAACATGAGTGAGAAATTTTTATGTTATCTTTAAATAAAATATTATAATTTTCATATTCAAACCCAAGTGTATTACAAACATAATAATTTCAACTTAATGTTGATTTTGGTCAAAACCCACTTGTCAAATGAAATTTGGATAGGTGATAGTGTATTATTATAATATTATAACACTATTTTTACCTTTAATTAATTGATTTATCCTTGAAATTGGTAAATAAAATCTTAATAAAGTTACAATACATAGTATCCAAAAGATAAGTGAATCCTATAGATGTAGCTAGGGGTGGGTAAAAGAAAATGTTCCCATGAAAAATATGTATTTATATCTAATTTAAATATAAAAAATATTACCATAATGTAAATTGGATAAATATATGTATAAGTGATCTATTGGGACATTTAAAATAAATTTAATATATAATAATTATTAAAATGAAAAGGAAGTATTTACCTACAACATAGTATTTTTATCTATTTATCAAAAAAATGATTCGTTTGAAAAAATTAACAAAAATTCCCCACAAGATAATTTTGGCATTCTAAATTTATAGAAGAATATTATTTTTTCATAAAAAAATTAAAAAAGTGTCATAAACTAGATTTGAAATAGGTTCTCCGTTAGAAAGTGATAATACTACCATTTTGTTTAAAACATTCTCCTATACAAAAAATCTAGATTTGTTCATATATGATAGAAAGAAAAGGCATAAGATTAAAATTAAAATTATATGGAATATATATAAAATTTATAATGGGGTTAATACTATTCGTAATCATTAATTTAATGGATATGTTATATCAATTTATATTAAAAAATTTATAATATATTTTTATTTGTAAAACTCATTCTTGAGTGTAATGCATACCATTGAGAGAAATTCAGTTTTATGTGTAGTGCAATCTAACATAGTGTTGTGTGAATTACAATGAATTAGGAAAATTAAATTTATTGTAAAAATAAAATTTGTAAAATTCTTGGTGTGTAACAATAATCAGGGTTTAATAAGACTTGAATGTATAGGATAAATAAATAATAATGGAACAATATTTTATTAATGTTACCTCTTCTTCTAAAAACATCATTTGGTTTTCATTAAATACATAATAGTTTTTCAATAAGATATTGACTATTTCTATATAATTTGTTTAAGGGAGTATTTCTATTATTTTGGTAGGTATTTTGAAAACAAAAAGGCTTCAGAAGTGTGAAGAGGGGTGGATAGCGGTGTCCTTTTATAAGTTAGGAAGAGGAAACACATTGAATTTTTGAAAATAATCAATTACACCCACAATTTTATGACGAAAAAGCCAAATAAATTAGATATTATTAACCATTAGATATTATAAGCTCAAATAAAGACCATCCAAGGGGTTTTTTACAATTTTTTGGGTTATTTTAACCCTTACATTTTTAATTTAACCCATTGTAAGTTTGTTTTTTCCTTAACCATGATAATTAGTTTGTACTAATTTTACTTTTCATAATAGTGATAAATTATGTAGAACATATTATATAATATACATTATGTGATTAAAAAATTTTAATTCATATTTTAAAATGTAATTCATAAATGTGGAGGAGTCCAATTTAAAATTATAACATTAGTCCTGAAGATAATATTGCTCTCTACAGAGATAATTCTATTTAGAATAGTATGATTACATATCAAAATTCCATATGAAATTTTTTATGATGAACTAAATTAGATAAATTTTGATATAAATTAACTAATTTTTCATATAACCTGATTTAAAACCTAACTTATCAGGTAAAATTATTTATATGAAAATCATGTTTTCAATAAAAAAATAGGTGTTTTCATTATTAATTGAAAACAAAATGTTTTAGAAAATTAAATAAAATCAACATATAAGAATATTGATAATGTTATTTAATTAATGAATCTTATGTATTCTTAAATTTTTTATATTATAAGAAATAGATTTTTTTATATGTTTGGAAGAGGAAGTTAAACCATATTTTATAAAAATAACATTTTTTGGTGAACATGCCTTTTTCTTTTAAATGATTCTATTTTTTTAATCCAATTATTACATAAATTTTCATAAATTAGTAAACCGAATTCAGGCCCAAAATCAAATTTATTGGATAAAACAAGATCATATATTATTATTATATTATAAACGGTTAGTGTATTCCACAATGTATCTAATAGATATAAATAATTTAAAAATTAATATATCATAATGTCTGAGGGTGTTGGATTATTTTCTAAAATTAGTGTTTCATTTCACATACACAATCAATCATATTTTTAAACTTATAAAATCCTAAGGATTTATACATGATAATTTTTAACATGGGATTAAAATATATTGGATTAAATGTGGTAGTGTTTTCAAATGAAATTAAATTGGAATGTGTGACTTGATGTGGAAAAGTGGTGACACTATTATAAGTGAAGGTAAGGGTATTACAGGGAGTAAGACTTATATTTTTTCAACTTTTAAAATTTATATTTATTTATAAATTGAATAAATTGGAAGAATTGGATATAAATGTTTTTTGGTTATAATGTTACCTCATCCACTCCATTTTAAAAAATCAATTATTTTTTAATAATTTGATTTAATGTTTTTCTTTTCACAAAAATTTTATTTTTCATAGATATTATTTTCAAATATCATTATATAATTGTTATAAGGGAATAATATTTTACTGTATACCTAATTTGATAATTATAAAATCATATAAAATTTATTTTGATGAAGCTATAATTTATAGTATTATTTCTATAAACTCTAGGAATTCATTCTGATACAAAATTTATCTAGTATTATATTTACACAACCTTGTACAAATAGAGATATTTTTATGAATATAGTATTAATATTTAAGTCCATATATTTTTAGATTATTTATGGAATAGATTTATTTATATAGGATGATGTAACATTATTTTTTTGAAGATGAATTCTTATCAATATTATCAACTTTCTATGAACTGACATCTCAAAGTTATTCAATTTTTTTAAAAAAAATATATTTTTATTTTCTCCCTATCTCATATAAATATTATATCACCAATATAAGAAACATAAATTATTTTAATTGATCTCATTTCATTCATATACAATTTTATATCATCTTTTCTATTAGAAATATTCATCATCATTTTTATATGGTCACATTTTGTTAAACTGGCTTATGGGGATTGTTTCAACACATACACTTCAAACTTCAGTTTAAACAATGTGGTTGCATCATTATCATGTATGAACCATGTTAGCTATAAGTACCCATCCTTAAACCTTACTTAATATTGAATTAAATTAATAATTCACATTGAGGATCTTTTCAGGTTTAGAGTTTTAGAGAATTAGGACATAACTATTACATCTCAAAAGATTACAAAGTAGACACTTATACTAAGTTTCCATAAAAAAAACTCTTAAAAAGAAACATGTCTAGTTCCATGTCTTATATATCATGAAATTCCCTTGATCCCATCCTTGACCTTATTCCACTTTAAGTCCTGTGAAAAACATTTCAAAAAACTTGGGGTGAGCATAAAAAGCTCAGTAAGGGATACACAAAGAATGAAAACTGTTACTTTTTCAAACATCAAGTAAACCATGTATACTCTATCAAAGTAATACCTTCACCTTCATGAAGTAGTAAAAACTCTTTACTGAATAAAGTATCATTACTTAACTTTTTGTAACCAAAGGATTACCATAAAACCCATATAAAGAACACATAGAATTTATAAAGGTAACTTGGGACATAAACATACTTAAGTGGAATAACCATACGGTCGACTTCCACACATACCACTTAATCGAATAGCCATGCAGACAATTTACATACATAATTAATGGAATAGCCATACAGCCGTCTTCTATGCCCAATGCATTGGAGGTTATAACGTAACCACCCGTCCCGGTATTCACGGAACCACCCGTCATATGGTTTATAACGTAACCACCCGTTAAAATGTCCAAGTGCCAATAAAAAATCATAAAACATAATACCAATATAAAGAAATCATAACATTTCCACATCACAATATATCATAATAGAATCCTTTATCAAAACCATTTTCAAAACCATTTAAAACATTTAATAAAGAGATTTTTGAATCAAAGTGTCCCACACCACCTTGAAGCTTAAAATTTTAAACCATTAATATCCATATAAATAAATACTTAAAACCATTTTGAAAACATGGATATTAATAAGAACAAATAATTAAAACATTTAAAATGACATTTTGGTTAAAGGGGATTTACCAAAATTAGAGACAATTGAATACAATAATTGAGGAATAACATTTAGTCAGAGCTTTATAATATCATGAGAATAAATGGATTCATGATATAATACTCCAAAGGACAGTATATACACCATATAAGAGTGAATTGGTGCATAACAACAATGAACCCTCAACAGAAATGTCAAATGTGATGAAATCCCTTATAAAGAAGGTATCCTTAAATTAAGGACAAATCAATCTCAAAAATATGTGTGACAAATATAAATACACCCAATATAAGTGGATATTAAGTGTAAAACAATAAAAGGTCATTTAAACATATTCAATGGATGACATATTCAATGACTACATGTTGAACCCAAAGAAATCAAAATTGGGTTAAAAAGTTCCCTTGACAGCCTAACGGCATCACATCAAAATGAGTTGGTGAGAGATAAAAAGTGTATCTCATCACTTGGACATAAAATTTACATCAATAAGGATATATGAGAACATATCCCAACATAACAATATGTAAATTAAAAGACCCAACAAAATAAGTCTTTAAAAAAAGAGGAGGGTGAAAGGTTCCCTTACCGACTTGGGTATCTTTCAAGACATACACCCCATGAAAGAAGGACAATAGATAATTGTTGTAAATACTCATAAACGAAAGTATATTACACAAAGAGTAGAATAATGGGCATTACATACACCACTCAATGGAATTTGTGGCAAATGTAGTATAAATATTACGGGAATAAAAGTGAGATGAAAAATCCCTTATGAAAACTCAGCAGCCTAACGGCGCCACATAAAACTTCCGAATATGGATTGATGAGATCAAATAGGGTATCTCATCACATTACAATAAAATTTACAGCAAAAGTATTATAAAAACAAATCCCCCAACATTACAAATAGGAGATTAAAAGAAGTGACATAAAGGAGAATACTTAAAAAGAAAGAGAGAGGTTAGATCTCTTACGAAAATTCGGCAGCCTAACGGCGCCACTCAAAACTTCCAAAATGGATTGATGAGAGAGAATAGGGTCTCTCATCACATGAACATAAAAATTAAATTAGGAGTAATATAAAAGAACATCCCAATCATATGAAAATTAGCTTAAAAGAAATGACATAAAAGAGTGTACTTAAAAAGAAATAGAGGAGTAGGATCCCTTACCTCGGGTCCGACTTGACTCGATCGTTCTTTAATCTCCTGAATAATAAACATGAGTTAATTTATACTTCCTTAAGAACCTTTTTCAAGTTCATTATTCCTTTTATATCACTTATTACCATGTTATAAACATTATTTAATCATTTAAGTTAATCATGTTTGTTTTGTCGATATTTGGTTCTTAAGTCGAAAGTGGACTTCTTACAATTACATGTTGTCCGTGTGGCCAAATGTTTATTATATCCAGAATTGTATTCATGATATAGATATCATATATGTCATATATATCCAGTAAATGCATGAATTTATAACATTACATAATCATTTAGAGGTAAGAAATGAAATGCACCGTTCATGGAGACGGTAAGCCGTACGTACGCATGAACACTACTTTCATTTCTTTGTCATATTAATGGAATTAAAACTAAATGAGAGGTATTTATATTTTAATTACAGAATTATATTCTTCATTTAGATGTATCATTCATCATATGTATCCATTATATACATGTACATATAATAGTACATTACATTTGGGGATAAGAAATGAAATGCACCGTTCATGGAGACAGTAAGCCGTATGTACGCATGAACGCTACTTTCATTTCTATCTCATACTTTAATGGAAAGAAATAATAGTGATATAGAGGTATATAATAATTCCAGTATAAAATCATATATAATAACATTAAATCCATCCTTTATACGTCCCACGTATGGCATTAACGAATCACATCACTTTGAGGGGGCGGTAGTCCGCACTTCCTAAAATGAAGATATCACGTATACCCATAATGGAAGCCATAAAGGTAAGACACAAATGAAAAATACAGAAGCATAAGTAAAACATTAACATATTATATATCATATATAAAAATAGTGACATCAAAATGTCCACCTTTGAAGGTGTTAAATGAGTATTGAACAATCATCGTTTCGGGAGGCAGAATTTCGCCATCCACGGAAACCGTATGTTCTTTAACCATTTGATGTAGTTGTGTGAGAGTGTAGCTCAAATAAATCTTATAACACCATCCTAGTATATTGAAGATACTGGTTTTGTTAAAAAATAAGTAAATAAAAAGAGTTTAGGGGGTTGGAGAAGCAAAATAAAACAAATAAACATGAGAGAATGAATTACCTTTAAAAGTGTAACTCCTTTTTATTTGAGCCTAAAGGCTTCCTTTGAAAGGATTATGCCCAAAGGGAATCCTCTAGGATGCGGAGAGGGATGTGGAGAGAGTAAATGGGCAGGGGTTGGCCGAGCCAAAGGCTTGAGGAGTGTGTGAAATGAGGTAGAGGTGGGGGCCTTTTATAAGAGGAGAGGAGGGGCACTTTTGGAAAGTAAGAAATATTACTTTATTTGAAAATGTGTTTCGCTTTTAAAAGGTCCCACATTGATATAATTCGAGGATAAGGTGATAAGGGTTCGAAATCCACCCATCCAATAAGTTTTGGAAATGTGTAGTTCATAGATTTTACATTATCTTTCCATTTTATTTAAATCGTCAAATAATGATGTCATCGCTGCATCATTATTATGTCATAAATAATTTAATTTATTTAATGTCTAAAAATTATAAAACAAATACTATGATGTAGGAAATCTTTTTAGCATTCCAATTACTATTTATAATAAAAAATATGACTTGTATAACCCCACATAAAAATTGTTTTAGTAAAACATATCATGTTTGTGTCATTTTTACTTTTACATTAAATAAAAAGTAATTTATGTCATTTCCCAACCAAAGTGGATCCATGGGGTCCCCAAGTTGACCCATGGCTTGTCTTGTTCGGCCATTACACATCCAATGAGGTTAGGACATTTTCAAGTTCATTTCATTTTATTAAATCATTATTTTTACCTTAAACTACACTAATTACCACTAATCGTGATTAAAAACTTAATAAGTTACTATTCACCAAAAAATTATTTTTATCCCATTAAACCACATTTTACTTCTTAATGACAACCATGTATGTCGGATTTTTGAAATTCAAAACACATAAGTGGTAAAATTTCATTTAAACAAAAAATCAGCTTTTATAAGTACCACTTAGTGGTTTCACTATTCATCAAAAATTGATGTTTTTCAGAAAAATCCCAAAAATTCACCCTAAGCTATATTTGATATTACAAATTCAAAAATTAAGTACGTTTTACATAATTCAAAACATATTAGTCACATTAATTAATTTAATAATTAATTCCCGCTGTCAGGGGAAATAACGTGTTTTTATAAAACAATAAGTATCAAAAGATTGACACTAGTTTAAGTCTGATTTCAAAGTGAAATTAATTCCAACGAACAATATTGGATTTAATGGTAAAAATATTTTCTAATTTAACTTTAAAACCAATTCAAATTATTATCTAATCATACAAATAAATTGGATTAAAAAGAGGTTTTGAATTAAAACACAACATTTTACACTATTCATTAAAAAAATGAACTTTATCGGAAAAATACCAAAAAATTACACAAAGTAAAATTTGATGTCCCGATTCTTAATAAGAGTTTTATTTGGTCCAAAAGAATGTATAAGAGTGATAAAAACTATATTTAATGGCAGTTCTCCATTAAAAGGTAATAAGTGAACCTTTAGTGAAAACTAGGGCATATACACCTAAAATTGAATTCTTTCCGTATTTTAAGCCTTTAGCTTTTATTGGATAAATGTAAAAACATTAAAAAACATTTATAATCATATTTTAGTTATTTCTATCCATTCCCGCCAATACAACGGCTACATGTTAACTACGATTTGAAATAAATTTTATTTTTTTATTAGAGTGCAATGTAAGATTCTCAAGAAACTCGTTGTTGCGTGTTGGGTACGCCATCGAGCATAGCGTCCCCTTTAAGGTCATATTAATATTTTATTCACAAATTTGGATAAATAAGAAAATGTCATATTATTTATTTACCTGGGGTGTTACATCCTTCCCCCCTTTTGGGAATTGCGTCCTCGCAATTTTAAAAAAAAAATTGAGCTTGGAAACATCCTTGAAAGTCCCACATCGGAACAAGAGTCGGTAAAACAATCACTTCAAAATAAAGAAAGATAAGTACAGAGGTCACCCGAGTTAACCCATACTAGGATTCCATGTTGAAAAACATGGACATGGAAGAAAAAGAAAAGGGTCATGTTCTTGAGGGAGAGTGATAGTAAACATGTCTAGGAGAAAGTTGACAACAAGAAAATCACAAACTTGTGATGGGTTAAACGGTATTCGATTTCCCAGTAGGAAAAGTTAATAGACAAAATTTTTTCTTTAAGTTACTTTTTATTGAGGAATTTATTCATAAGGAAACATAATCACTTATCATGTTGACTTTCAACTTTTACTAGATTCCTTAATCAAAATCATATTTTTTTCCAAAAGACGAGTATTTAGGGAGACTTGTCTGCATTAAGAGTACTATAATCAACTTCTAGAGAATCACCTAATCCACAAAATAGAACTATATACCTCCCATGTCTTTAGACTTTAACCAAAACCAAAACCAAAAAGGCTAGTACAAGATCAGATAATCCAGAAAAGGATAACCCTTTATAGAAGAAATCTATTCTTAATCTTCAAAATTTGTCCAACAAAACCCAAAGTTCAACGAGGACCATCCGATAAACAATTTTTCCATAAAATTCTTCAAAGTAAACCAATATAAGATTTAAACCCAAATATTTGAAGGATTTAGTCACATAGTCTTCCAAGTTAAATCGTAACATTTATCTTCAAACAACATCAGTCGCTCCTAAAGTCTCGCATTGAAAAGTAATTATCCTAATCACATATCCTCCATGATAGGTTAATCATTTTCATAAATAACCCAAAATCAACTTACTCTTAATTCATAAAATCATATAACTAAAAATAATCAGTCAAACTAACGAGGGACTTCACGTAGTCCAGTGGTAGGCGAAAAATACCAGTCGCACTTTGGTTGTGGGTTCGATTCCTGCAGCTTTTTCCGACGCGACGGGTTGTCACACGGTCCGCGTGTTGTCCTTTTTCCAAAACTATATAATTCTCAAAAAAATTCCCAAAACGAGATAAAATCTTCAAAAATAAACATAACATATTTTAACCTCAAGTTTATCTCATGCCTTTCACTTCCATCATAACATATGGTAACCCATAATTACCTCAAAAGTAAGGATCATATAAACCCAAAGGGTTACCTTTATAATTATTACCTGAACTTACACATCGATTGGCCATCTCGTACATGATGCATTATAGGACATACCAAGGTTCAAGTGGTTGATCATTACTTCTTGATAGTTGGTTGAGGATAAACACAAGAGTTTTTATTGCAGCTCCCATATCATTCAGTTGCTCGCTCAGAAAACTGTCACAGTTTCCTTCACATCCACCGTTACCTTGGTTCCTGCTAGATCCAGCCATTTACTAAAACCAAAAAGGGTCAGTGTAAGTATATCAACAAAACCATCATGTACTAATGAGGGAGATAACCACTAAGATATACATACTCATTCACTTTATCTAAAACTAGGACTCTTTCTGAAATCCTATCCATTGTGGTACTGTCACTTATGCTTAGAGAATACCCTAACCTCTAAAGTTATCTAAACCTACCTTTGATACCAAATATAAGGCCCCAGCCTTAAACCTTACTTAATATTGAATTAAATTAATAATTCACATTGAGGATCTTTTCAGGTTTAGAGTTTTAGAGAATTAGGACATAACTATTATATCCCAAAAGATTACAAAGTAGACACTTCTACTAAGTTTCCATAAAAAACCCTTAAAAAGAAACATTTCTAGTTCCATGTCTTATATAGCATGATATTCCCTTGATCCCATCCTTGACCTTATTCCACTTTAAGTCCTGTGAAAAACATTTACAAAAACTTGGGGTGAGCATAAAAAGCTCCGTATGGGATACACAAAGAATGAAAACCGTTACTTTTTCAAACATCAAGTAAACCATGTATACTCTATCAAAGTAATACCTTCACCTTCATGAAGTAGTAAAAACTCTTCACTGAATAAAGTATCATTACTTACCATTTTGTAACCAAAGGATTACCATAAAACCCGTATAAAGAACAGATAGCATTTATAAAGGTAACTTGGGACATAAACATACTTAAGTGGAATAACCATACGGTCGACTTCCACACATACCACTTAATTGAATAGCCATACGGCCAATTTCCATACATACTTAATGGAATAGCCATACGGCTGACTTCCATACCCAATGCATTGGAGGTTATAACGTAACCACCCGTCCTGGTATTCACGGAACCACCCGTCATATGGTTTATAACGTAACCACCCGTTAAAATGTCCAAGTACCAATAAAAAATCATAAAACATAAAACCAATATAAATAAATGATAACATTTCCACATCACAATATATCATAATAGAATCCTTTATCAAAACCATTTTCAAAACCATTTAAAACATTTAATAAAGAGATTTTTGAATCAAAGTGTCTCATACCACCTTGAAGCTTAAAATTTTAAACCATTAATATCCATATAAATAAATCCTTAAAACCATTTTGAAAACATGGATATTGATAAGAACAAATAATTAAAACATTTAAAATGATATTTTGGTTAAAGGGGTTTTACTAAAATTAGAGACACTTGAATACAATAATTGAGGAATAACATTTAGTCAGAACTTTATAATATCATGAGAATAAATGGATTCATGATATAATAATCCAAAGGACAGTATATACACCATATAAGAGTGAATTGGTGCATAACAACAATGAACCCTCAATAGAAATGTCAAATGTGATGAAATCCCTTATAAAGAAGGTATCCTTAAATTAAGGACAAATCAATCTCAAAAATATGTGTGAAAAATATAAATACACCCAATATAAGTGGATATTAAGTGTAAAACAAATAAAGGTCATTTACACATATTCAATGGATGACATATTCAATGACTACATGTTGAACCCAAAGAAATCGAAATTGGGTTAAAAAGTTCCCTTGACAGCCTAACGGCATCACATAAAAATGAGTTGGTGAGAGATAAAAAGTGTATCTCATCACTTGGACATAAAATTTACATCAATAAGGATATATGAGAACATATCCCAACATAACAATATGTAAATTAAAAGACCCAACAAAAGATGTCTTTAAAAAAAGAGGGTGAAAGGTTCCCTTACCGACTTGGGTATCTTTCAAGACATACACCCCATGAAAGAAGGACAACAGATCATTGTTGTAAATACTCATAAATGAATGTATATTACACAAAGAGTAGAATAATTGGCATTACATGCACCACTCATTGGAATTTGTGGCAAATGTATTATAAATCTTACGGGAATAAAAGTGAGATGAAAAATCCCTTACGAAAACTCGGTAGCCTAACGGCGCCACATAAAACTTCCGAATATGGATTGATGAGATCAAATAGGGTATCTCATCACATTACAATAAAATTTACAGCAAAAGTAATATAAAATAAAATCCCCCAACATTACAAAGAGGAGATTAAAAGAAGTGACATAAAGGAGAATACTTAAAAAGAAAGAGAGAGGTTAGATCTCTTACGAAAATTCGGCAGCCTAACGGCGCCACTCAATACTTCCAAAATGGATTGATGAGAGAGAATAGGGTCTCTCATCACATGAACATAAAAATTATAGTAGGATTAATATAAAATAACATCCCAATCATAAGAAAATGAGCTTAAAAGAAATGACATAAAAGAGTTTACTTAAAAAGAAAGAGAGGAGTAGGATCCCTTACCTCGGGTCCGACTTGACTCGATCATTCTTTAATATCCTGAATAATAAACTTGAGTTAATTTATACTTCCTTAAGAACCTTTTTCAAGTTCATTATTCCTTTTATATCCCTTATTACCATGTTATAAACATTATTTAATCATTTAAGTTAATCATGTTTGTTTTGTCGATATTTGGTTCTTATGTCGAAAGTGGACTTCTTACAATTACATGTTGTTAGTGTGGCCAAATGTTTATTATATCCAGAATTTTATTCATGATGTAGATATCATATATGTCATATATATCCATTAAATTCATGCATTTATAACATTACATAATCATTTAGAGGTATTAAATGAAATGCACCATTCCTGGAGACGATAAGTCGTACGTACGCATGAACACTACTTTCATTTCTTTGTCATATTAATGGAATTAAAACAAAATGAGATGTATGTATATTTTAATTATAGAATTATATTATTCATTTAGATGTATCATTCATCATATGTATCCATTATATACATGTAATTATAATAGTACATTGCATTTGGGGATAAGAAATTAAATGCACCGTTCATGGAGACGGTAAGCCGTACGTACGCATGAACACTACTTTCATTTCTATCTCATACTTTAATAGGAAGAAATAATAGTGATATAGAGGTATATAATAATTCCAGTATAACATCATATATAATAACATTAAATCCATCCTTTATACGTCCCACGTATGGCATTAACAAATCACATCACTTTGAGAGGGCGGTAGTCCGCACACCCTAAAATGAAGATATCGCGTATACCCATAATGGAAGCCATAAAGGGAAGACACAAATGAAAAATACAGAAGCATAAGTAAAACATAAACATATTATATATCATATATAAAAATAGTGACATCATTATTTCCACCTTTGAAGGTGTTAAATGAGTATTGAACAATCATCGTTTCGGGAGGCAGAATTTCGCCATCCACGGAAACCGTATGTTCTTTAACCATTTGATGTAGTTGTGTGAGAGTGTAGCTCGAATAAATCTTATAACAACATCCTAGTATATTTAAGATACTGGTGTTGTTACAAAATAAGTAAATAAAAAGAGTTTAGGGGGTTGCAGAAGCAAAATAAAACAAATAAACATGAGGGAATGAATTATCTTTAAAAGTGTAACTCCTTTTGATTTGAGCCTAAAGGCTTCCTTTGAAAGGATTATGCACAAAGGGAATCCTCTAGGATGAGGAGAGAGTAAATGGGCATGGGTTGGCCGATCCAAAGGCTTGAGGAGTGTGTGAAATGAGGTAGAGGTGGGGGCCTTTTATAAGAGGAGAGGAGGGGCACTTTTGGAAAGTAAGAAATATTACTTTATTTGAAAATGTGTTTCGGTTTTAAAAGGTCCCACATTGATATAATTCGTGGATATGGTGATAAGGATTTGAAATCCACCCATCCAATAAGTTTTGGACATGTGTAGTTTATATATTTTACATTATCTTTCCATTTTATTTAAATCGTCAAATAATGATGTCATCGCTGCATCATTATTATGTCATAAATAATTTCATTTATTTAATGTCTAAAAATTATAAAACAAATACTATGATGTAGGAAATCTTTTTAGATTTCCAATGACTATTTATAATAAAAAATATGACTTGTATAACCCCACTTAAAAATTGTTTTAGTAAAACATATTATGTTTGTGTCATTTTTACTTTTACATTAAATACAAAGTAATTTATGTCATTTCCCAACCAAAGTGGATCTATGGGGTCCCCAAGTTGACCCATGGCTTGTCTTGCTCGGCCATTATACATATAATGAGGTTAGGACATGTGTCAAGTTCATTTCATTTTATTAAAGCATTATTTTTACCTTAAACTACACTAATTACCACTAATCGCGATTAAAAACTTAATAAGTTACTATTCACCAAAAAATTATGTTTATCTCATTGAACCACATTTTACTTCTTAATGATAACCATGTATGTTGGATTTTTGAAATTCAAAACACATATGTGGTAAAATTTCATTTAAACGAAAAATCGGCTTTTATAATTACCACTTAGTGGTTTCACTATTCATCAAAAATTGAAGTTTTTCAGAAAAATCCCAAAAATTCACCCTAAGCTATATTTGATATTCCGAATTCAAAAATGAAGTCCGTTTTACAAAATTCAAAACATATTAGTCACATTAATTAATTTAATAATTAATTCCCGCTGTCAGAGCAAATAACGTGTTTTTATAAAACAATAAGTATCAAAAGATTGACACTAGTTTAAGTCTGATTTCAAATTGAAATTAATTCCAACGACCACTATTGGATTTAATGGTAAAAATATTTTCTAATTTCACTTTAAAACCAATTCAAAATATTATCTAATCATATAAATAAATTAGATTAAAAAGAGGTTTTGAATTAAAACACAACATTTTACACTATTCATTAAAAAAATGAACTTTATCGGAAAAATACCAAAAAATTACACAAAGTAAAATTTGATGTCCCGATTCTTAATAAGAGTTTTATTTGGTCCAAAAGAATGTATAAGAGTGATCAAAACTATATTTAATGATAGTTCTCCATTAAAAGGCAATAAGTGAACCTTTAGTGAAAACTAGGGCATATACACCTAAAATTGAATTCTTTCCATATTTTAAGCCTTTAGCTTTTATTGGATAAATGTAAAAACATTAAAAAACATGTATAATCATATTTTAGTTATTTCTATCCAATCCCGCCAATACAAAAGCTACATGTTAACTACCATTATAAATAATATTATTTTATTATTAGAGTGCAACGTAAGATTCCCAAGAAACTCGTTGTTGCGTGTTCGGTACGCCATCGAGCATAGCGTCCCCTTTAAGGTCATATTAATATTCTATTCACAAATTTGGATAAATAAGAAAATGTCATATTCTTTATTTACCTGGGGTGTTACATTAGATTCTCAATATAGAATTGTTCTTCAATTTATCTATGTAATAAATCTTAAATAACATCTATTTGAAAGAAAATATGATTTAAATTAGCTATATCAATCAGTAAAATTCCTTTAGTCTCAAGTATCAGAATTGGGGAAAATATTATTTGAATTCAATACCTTTTACCCGTGAGTAACTGTTATAAATAAGAAATTCATTACTTCATAAATATTTATCATGAGAGTTTATATTATTTATTAAAACCCATTTTATTACAATAATATTCATTATTATTCATCAATTAATTATATCCTAAGTTCTATTGATTTAAAATGATCCATATTTTAATTAGTATCATTTGACCATCCTTCGTGTTCATCTACCTCTGAAACTGACTCATGTCACACCTGTGAGAAAAATGATGTAAGATTCTCAAATCCAAAGTTTCTTATTGGCATAACATTGGATTATTAGTTTTTTATTAATTTCATATATTCATTCTATTTTTTAATGTCCAAAATATTATAAAATTTCATCCATTAATACATTTTTCATCACTAGGATTTTCTAAATCAACATGTATAGGATGAGGCTCATAGTCAACATTTTTCTCATTAAAATATCATGAATTCATAATTATATATATCAAAAAAGACTAAAAAAATTATATTTTTCTGGATTAGTTTTCATTCGAATTCGAATAGATGGAATCAACTACCTTTATTAGTTATTTATTCCAACACTTATAAATTCTTCTATCACATCACAATTAGTAAAAAAATTATTCTTCTAAATTTTCATCAAACAATACTAATGATATATTTTTTATCACTATAAATAAATTAATACTATAAACCATAATGTATTTAATTATTTTATATTTCATATATTGCATCTCATAGGGTGTAATATTTTAATTAAGTTGAAGTAAGAGTGTATTTTTATGATTCAAAACTATAAATACAACTCCTTATAATAACATAAAATATTTATATTTAGTGAGAATTTCCTTTTATTTTAATCTATACATTAGTTTTTTATTTCTACAAATCCATTTTAGTGAGGAGTTTAATGAGAAATGTATTGGTTTGTGGTTCAATGTTTCATAAAATAAGAATCAAATTTTTAAATTGTGTAATTTATATTATTGTGTGTCCTCAACGTTAGTATATATATATATCAAGCTCATTATTAGTATAAATTATGAAAATTATGAACACATCAAAGACAAATGATTTATATTTCAGGAACATAATTCTTGTCAACCAATTGAAATCATCAATGAATGTTATAAAGTAAAAATAAAATTGTATTGATTATTATTTTAGTATCCCATAAATATTAGATTGTATGATCTATAGAGGTATGGTTGATTTATTTTTAACATTGTAATGTTTATTTAAAACCATATTTACTTTTACGATACTTGTATAAAAAAATCATTTTACTTCTTAGTTTTTGTAAATATCTTCTAGAAAATTCCATATAAATTATTCTCACAATATTCTAGAACATATACCCTTATATTCAGTGCTATAATTTCTTCTCATCAGGAACACTTATGTATCAATAATAATAAGGATGTCCATTTTGGAATAGATTATCACTAGTTTTTTCTCCCTAAGAATCAATTTTTCTATCAATTAATCCTCAGTTGATGCATGTTTATTTTATGAAGATTAATTCGAAAACAGTTTCATAATTTTTACTAACATTAAGTATGTTTTGATGAATCCCGTAAACAAATAGAACATCATATAACTCTAGTTAGAGTCTATCAATCTCAGTCATGCTAATAAATCTTATTTTTAAAAAACATTAATTTATAAATGTGTATTCTCCTCAATTTTATATATCATTTTTTAAAATAATTTTAACCTTTTCATATGTGTGGAATAACCACAATCATGAATCCATAGTGGATTACATTTTTATATTTGAATTAAATTTCTATAAAAAATGGTTTTCCTTTAATTTCCATTTTCCCATCCTCATTTTATTATCCTGTATAAGAAATATACCCATAAGGAATTCTTATACAGTTTCTATAATGGTGACATGATAGGTCTTACCATCTAAAAACATCCTCCATGTTGTCAAAATTATTTCTCCTTGATAGTATTTAAATATCTGAAGTATGGTCTTTTTTAATCTACCGATAGCATAACAACGATTCTATTTTTCATTGAATATTTATTCCCCTCAGTTATGTCCTACTTTTAGGGATATACATGTTAGGAAAAAATTTATATTTCTCATGAAAAATATATACCAAAATAATATTTATATTCAATAATCCTCAACATTATGTATAAATACGATCCATTCCTATGAATAGAATATTAAATTTTATCATATATTTTTGTATTTGATTTACATTAACATAACAGAAAATTATTATACAGGTTTTTTTACAATTTATGAATGTGTTGCATTCCATGCAGTACTTATCAAGAAAATAGTTATCAAAATTGTTTCTAACACCATTATAGATAGAAAAATAATTGAACATTTGTGGTTAGTGGGTATAGATCTCACCTGATTAATGGGATCACAACTTTAAGTAGTTATAACTGTTTTAGGAATAACCTATAAATATTTTGGGACATTCTATATCATTTTCAAGAGTTTATATTCAACCATGACACATATTGACAGTGTATACCGAATCTATATATTATTTTTAGTAACATTATCCTCTTGATCTATCACTATAATTCCTTTTTGAGAAACATTCCTTTTGAAAATTTAAATATCCTCAATTTACTCATCTATCAAATTATGAAATTATTTATATCCTATTTTGTTCATCTATAATTCAGTATTCATCATTCTAGAAACATTCTGATTTTTTTTAACAGCACTTACCGCAATTTATGATCTCAATAAAGATTACATATATGTTTATACACCTTTTTCTTTCTCACCATTTTAAGTATATTATTTTATTTCATCATTAGAAAATATGGTTTTAAACATCTCCATATTATAATCTTCTGATTAAATACATTAAATGGAGTCTTTCTCAATGTTTCTACTTGTCATTCCTTATTTATTTTTTCATATGAACTCTTCCTTATATACAATTGAATTCTTAACTTCTATAGTCACTATTCTGCACTTATTTCATGAATTATTTTTTTCATAATCATCCATATATTGTCCATTTTTATTCTTTGGGTATTTTATAAAATTTTTCACATTTCTCATCACATGAAAAACATCTATAAAAGCTTGAATTATTACTTTCCTACCTTTCTAGTAATTATTTTAGGATGATAGACATAACACCACCTTTTGTTTCATCATTGTATTTTATATCTTCGGACTCACTATGTTCTACTACCTAGAGTTCATATTCATGGAAATTCAACTATCTCATTTATTCAAAATATATCCATTATTTAATATTTTTTTAATGTTATGGTTTTTTTTATTTTGTTCGTAGTAAGAATCTTAAGAAAATAACTAATAGATAAATCATTTTTATCTGAAAAAGAATATATCTTTTGTTTAAACATGTCCAAAATGTTCCTCATCTATTTCATAACAATAGAATATTATTCCATTAAATCATTTAACTATGTGGTTTTGAAGTTAAATTCATTAAATATAGTAAAATAATCATCAATAGTTTTATTACATTTGGATATGATATTTTCAAAAATTCTTCCCCAATTGATTTATTTTTTCCACTATAGTGATAATTCCATCGATTATACAATATAGTTTTTCCCATGATCTATTAATCGATTGAGACTAATAAAATTCAAATAATAATTTATCAAAATGAAATTTGAATAGAATTTTGAGAATTCCCCTAAACCAAAATATTTATTTTTTCATAATATATCATTGTAGAATATTTATCAATCTGGGAATCCCAATATATTGTTACATCAATCAACTTGAATAAAATAGATGGAAGATAAGATGGAAATATTTTTTTCCCAGGAATGAAATGTATTAAAAAGAATTTAGTAATACCAATTATATATATTTTTTTATGACTATCAATGATAAGACAAGTAATGATCTTAATTAGTATTTTAGAGGCTCTGATAACCCTTGAAGTTCCCATTAATGTGAGAACCACTAAGAAGAGAGTTGAATCTATGTTTATCTATAAAAAATTTGGTATACTATATAATTAAGACCTACTTATTGATAGAGTTTTTATAATTTTTTAATTTATATCTCATCCATGCACTTGTGGAATGTTGTTAAACTAGTATAGGGAATACAATGTTGGTAAGGTTTTCCCATAATGTGTGTTACTATCTCTATAAAACGGTGAATCTCATATGTCCACAAATATTCACAATGATATAAAGTCAATAAAATTGATATAATTTCCATTAAGCTTTTTATATTACCCACTAGGTAATTATACTACCATCTTATAATTATAATGTGTTCATATATTTTTTCACCAAAAAATAATTACATTCTCTAAAAATCTCACTACATAATTCAAGTGAAATAATTAATTAGATACCCTCCATCATGTTATAATCTATAAAGTGAACCTTTCCCTAAATTTTGTATGAATTACTCTCTTTCACCTAAACATTTTCTAGTACCTTTTTCTGGTAACTCGAATTCAATCGAAGGAACCATTGGTTTGAAAATCATGCTACTTTTTTTACAAAATCTTTATAACTTTATTTATCTCTTTCTCTTTAATGATATTTTTTCTATATTTCCAACCGTACAAGTAGCAATTTATTTAGGTTTTTATCCTTGAGATATCCTGATAATCAAAAATTATAATTTCATTATTTTCTACTCAACACAATTTCACTAGAAATCCCTCAAAAAATATTGATTATTCATGAATATTATTGAAAAATCATTAATAAGGAAAAATTAGCATTGTAACTATTACAAAAATTAAAATGATTTTAAAATTCTCATTGGAACTCTATCAAAAAAATATTTTCTAGTTTCATCATATAAATCTATATGTTTTTATTTTCTCAGTCTCCCTTCTATGAAACATAATTTTTTATTGAATCAGATTGGTACACACATTATTCTCTATATAATGTGATTCCCAGGACTCCACTATTTAATGGATTTCACAAAATTTCATTAGGGAATGAACTATCAGATGATTTGGAATATAATTAACTGGCCATCCTACATCCGCTCAAAAATCATATATTTCATGGATCACCAACATTTTAAATTATCTTATTCATTGAACATATCATTTGAAATTTTTTTATTTTTCTATCTAATTGTTAATTTTATGATGTATCCTTTACTAGTTATCTTGTCTTTAAAAACTCACACTCAATACATTCTTGATATGCAACATTATCTATCCCATGTAATTCCATATTCATTATCTGATAGGCTGGGGAAATGTCACATATCATGGAGATTCATAAACCATCATTATATCCAATTAAAGTTATGCATTTTCCATCTAAATGAATTCTTATAAATTTCTACCAGTAAAAAAATGAACTATTTTCGGAATAGAAATTATAAATATCTATCATTTGGAACAACATAGATCTTCATATCTCTATATCTAATCATCTGTAAACATATTTCACTAATGATATTTCTGAAATATATATTGATGAACCAATTAAATTACTATCTATTGGAATGACATAAAAACATTAATATAAAACATTTTTTGATGGATCTATGTCTGAAGGGGTCAATCTAATAGCCTTCATAAAAAACATAAACTATGAATTTATAACATTAACCATTTCACTTCATGAGAATAAAATAGTTTAAATAAAACATTTTTTCATCTTGTAACTTCAAATTTTTAAAAATATTATGTCTCATAACATTATATGATTTTTTTTCACCATATAAAACTTCACTATATTGATTTTTTTCCATTGTATAGCCATATCAAAAAATTTGTGCATCAAAATTTGACTTCCTCACATCTATTGAAAGTCAAAAAAAATCATCAACAATCATGATTATGTTCATTATTTTAGGAACATCGGTATCATCAATGAATCATCAGGCATAGTAATGAAACTTCCATAACATGGATAGAAAATGTTACTAAACACCTTTAGTAACAACACATATTTAATGTTATTTAATAAATCCCAAAACTATTTCATTATTGAAAAAAAATATTAATAAAAAAGAAATAGAAAAAAATTAAGAACTCATTAAAAAAATCCAATGGATCGTTAGTTAATAAGAAATGAATGATATCAAATCCACCTAATAATTACAAAAAATTGTCTTTATAAAATATAAATATTTCATTTTTATGATTAATTTAGAATAAATTTATACCACATTGTGAAATTGAATATTTTAAAATGGGTGAGATATATGTAATTAAAATAATTTATATTATGAAATATTTCTAATTTAATTTTTTTCAAATTGATAAGTTATCATGGAAGAAATTATTTTACCATGGTAAGGATAAAAAGGGTAAAATGAGGGGATTACCAGATAAATAATGTTTATTATATTGCAAAAAATCACTTCAATTATGTTATATAATTTTATTTTTACCAAACCATTCTTATATATGAATATATGGTATTTTTGTTCCACTATATAAGAGTAAATCAAATATAATATATAATAAAGGTTCAAGTATTTACATGTTCTCCAACCACATTACTTATAAAATAAATCCTCGTATTCTCACTTTTAAACACAACATGAGCCTTTTATCTCAACTGGGATAATTTTAAATTCTATACAGACAACCATATCAACTAAATTTAGGGTCTTGTAGTTCCAAAAGACCCATCCATGAGATTTAGGGTTCATTTATATGGAAATTACCTAATAAATATTTATATGTTTTTTCTAAAATGTTTCATGTTTATTTAATAATTAACATCCTCCTAATATTATGTTATCATATTTAAAAAGTGGAGGAATTTTTTTGTTTTTTTATATTACATTTTAATTATTTTGTATCTTTTTTCCATCTACTTTAAATTGATTATGTCACTCTTGCATACGAGTGGAATACCGCCTCCATAGAGCGATGTGTTTAATTTTTCATTAAAGAATTAAATTGATGTTAATAATGATATATATAATTAATATATATGATATTTATGATATAATTATATTTTATAAAGTTCAATTAATATTTACCATTCATTGTTTAATTTTTCTATAAATTTCACACATTGCCCATCTATACGTATAGAGTGTTGTCTCCATGAAGTGATGTAGGTCATTCTTCAACACCACAAATTATGGATAGTAATAAAATTTCTATAAATATAAAATATGATAAATAGAAAATGTTTAAAAATATGGAGATGTTTAGACCATTACCATGTTGCAATGATGAGATCCATCAAAACGAATTTTGAATGCAATCTAGAAATGTTTTCACCAGAATATAATTTTCAATGAATAATTTTAAATTAATGGGATATTAAAAATTATTACTTAATAACATATATTATGTTATATGGAGATATTTTTTTCCAAATATATATATAAATAATATCAATTTATTATATAGGAATTCTTAAATCTTATAAAGCTATATGATTCTCAAGGTTATAGTTTATGTTATAAACTTATTTCATTTTAGGGTGGTCTATATTAAATTTACATTAAAGAATATTATATAATAAATATCATATAAAAACAATATATTTTCATCTATCGTGGTTAATTATATAGTTTTCATGAATTTATCAAATTTTCATATATTTTACAATTAAAATAATTGATAATTTGTTTTAGGAAAATCATGTCAATTATCATAGTTTCATGTCAAGAATATTTAATCTCCAATTTCATATCCTTAAAAATAATTTTTTGCTGTTTTATATATAAATACATTTTCACAAAATAATAAATTTATTAATAATTAATTTAATTAAAATTTATTTAAAGGGATATTTTTGAATTTTTATAAATGACTCAATTTTTAAATTTTACAATAGTGTGAATAAAATGTTGTCCTTTGATGTGTACAATATGAATGAATTTTCCCACTATCATGACTATAATTTTGAATGAATATTCCATTATATGTTTCCATGGGAATTTTCTAAGAAACTTTTTTATCAATATTAACTTATTTTTTAATTTCTAATGATTTTAAATGAAAATGATAATTTCATTATTGTAAATAAAATAATTAGATTCTCTTTTAAAGGTATACATCCTCTATATCAACACCATTATAGTATTTTAAACTTCTATTGGGATATTATCTTATAATATCACCCATTTTATTTCCACGGATGGATTGTACTAATAATGTCATAGAAATGATTTAATAAAGATGATTCATTTCTTGTATATCGTTTATTCTATGATAAATTAATGAATCTTTTTTTTATTCCATAAAATTATATTTTCTTGAGGGATATGATTATATGATACTGAATTTTTTATGAATCCAATATCTTTTCACCATGTTATCCAATGATGAAATTCTGAATTTTTTGTTATTTTTTTCCACACTTATATATGTTTTTTAAAATATAAGGAGTGGGGCCAGAATTTTTCAGACCTCCAATGAAATGAGTAAATATTAATATCTGATGAAATAAATTTCATTTTAAGTTGGAGTGAATATTTTTATGTAAGTGGTTTTATCTAATATTATAGTAGTGGTTGTGAACCTTGACTCAAGAATTGATAGAGTGCGTACTGAATCCAATTCACTAAGGGGCTCACTCTTTTATGATAGTCATGGATGTTATACCTGACTTAGGAAATAAATTTATATTACTATTAATATAGAGTATAATTATCTCACATGTTTCTGATAAGTTATCATGGATATTTATTTATTATTATTGATTTTTACACATCTAACATATCTCATTTGTTATATAAAATATATAATACACGACCAATTATTTATTATCTTTGAAAAATTTGGTATGATTTTTGTATGTTGTAGCTAGGTTCTTAGACCCTTATACTCATATTATGTCAAATTATGAGCATCTATTGATATTCCCATCTTTACCCTTATTGATAATCTCATATCACCCTATAATTTTTCCCTATTTTATGGAGGTTGGTTTTCTTTTGGGAATTTATCAGAAGGTTTCTTTGTTAGAATATTTTTATAGGTTTTATTGATAATGTTTCATGAAATATTTTTTTCGTGCATATAGTTTATAACAGAAAAAACCCATTATGGTTATATGGATTTTATTTTTATGAGATGTTTTTCTTAATAATAAAAAATGTTTGAATATTTATATATGTCTTTCTTTGTTCGATTCATGTTAATGAGATTATTTTTTGTATTTACTCATAGGGAGTTCATTGAATTTGGTGTGGATTGGAAGCCTTAAATATTTCTATTCTATAGATTAAATTGATTTTTTTTACAAAAATTATGGTCAATGAGTATGGATATCTACGATGTGTTTCATGACAACCATTTAATTTAACTTCTTCATTATCAAAAATTTCGTGATATTTTTTCATATATCAGGTGATTAGTGAATATTGTATTTCACTCTATAAGATGAATGTTATAGATTATGGAAGTGAAAATTGAATATATTTTTTTATAAATTAATATGATGTTTGATGATAAAAACAAAGGGAAAAATTGTCATGTAAAATCCATGGTGGAATTTTTTGATTTCTTTTGCTGATAATCCCTTGTACAAAATGATTAGGATGCACATATTTTATTTGATGACTAATTTCATTGTATATTAGATGGATTTTGGGAAACATAGATGGATGTTGATGGGAGTGATGGTAGTTGACCTTCATACATTTTTTTAGAAAAGGTCTAGAAATTGAATGATGAATAACATGATATGGTAAAGTCGATAAAAGAACAATGAAACCCAAAGTTATAACTCATTATGATGAAGATGTGGAGGCCATGTTTTTTATTCCATGTTGTATATTATTTCAATTGAAAAATGAAAATGAATGTTGTTATGGAAAAAAATGTGGATATTACTATTCTATTAGTATAGTATTAAACAAGATTCATGGTTCACAATAGGTGCTTTTTATATATAGGTGTTGAATATTCTATCACAAAAAACAGGAATCCAATAACAAGTCTTATATTAAAATTAATATCATCATGTAAGATAAAACCAATAATAAAGTATGTTTGGGATTCCATTTTTGTACAAAATGTATCCTATATTGATTTCTAAATGTGAACTAAAAATAATACACATTCCTTGAATATATTGGGGAGTAAGATATTTTACAAATCATGTATTCTCATTTTTTTTATAAATTTGGACATACGGATTTCAATTTAGAGTTAATCCTATTCTTTTCCTATAATCCATATATTATTTAATACATATATATTATACCATGGTGGCGGTTAAAATATATATATATATATAAGATTGATATATTATATTTTTCCATGTTTTATATTTTTTAGCTAGACATCATGGAGTCATTGGTTGAGTATGACTTTCAAAGAATATTTTCAATTGCCTCATATGTAATGGTGAACCGAGTTTGAAAGAAAAAATCAGTTAAACATTGAAATATAATCATACATAATTTGAGGATATTATTGTTGAATTTACCGATCTAAATTTAACGATAGATTAATATAAGAATGGGGTAAATATGGGGGTTATCAATGGGATTTGAAGACATATTTATCTATGGAAGACATAAATAGATACTTTAAATGATGAAGGAGACATTGAAAGGATCATTATATCTATAATAAAAAAATTAGTGAGTATCGAGTTCATATCTCAAGAAGATCATGTACACTCTCCATTTTGATAAATTAATAGATAATTATAACATTTTTAAGAGTTTAATTATAGTTGTTCAATTATAGAAACACATCTAATCGCTTGGGTATTTAGGGAGATATTAAATGCATATAGACTAATGAGTTATCAACTATTGTGATGGTTATAAGCCTAGAGGGATAGTGTGGACACTCTAAACTTGTAAAAAAGATAAGTCAATATAGTGATTATATAAAATTGAAAAATCATTATTTTTTACTCTTTTGATGTATCCCAATGCAGGTGAACCATGAAAATTTATTTTTCTTTATATTTTATTAAATATAATTTTAATATATTATTTTTAGTGATGAAATATTTTTTCATGTAATCATACAATGATTCATTCCCCCTATCCGTATCCTATTTTTCTAAGACCAGCATAAGAAAATGGATTAGAAAATATAATCATTGCATATTAACTACTAATTAGTGGAATAAATGTGAAATAATTTTGGATGTAAATGATTATAGTAAATTTATAGAGGACCTATAGTACTAGAATACTACTATAATTTTTTCATAATTGGTAAAATACATATCCTTTTAAGAGGTATGATTTCATATAATATTTTATTATTAACCTTTAATAATTTTTAATGGAAATCTTTTAACGATAAGGGAAGGACTATGAATCATATTGAGGATTTTGGGATATGAGTAAGAGCTGAAAGAGGGTCATATAGTGCATTGAGATATATTGGAACATGATTACTAAAACTGTGTGTGGTGACCATGCCACATAGAAATGGGGGGTTTATGATTTTAAAACATCGAAAGATGTGGTCGAAAAACCATGAAAGGAATGATAGATCCCTTGGTATTGCTTCAACACAGTTTTTTAAACCATTTGGAAGCTCAATTAAACTATATGACTCAATTTAAAAATGGAGAGAGTAGTACACATAATAGACACATAGATTGGAAAACCATGTCACCTAACTTTGGGACTCATTAAATGTAGGAAATTTATCACTTTTACCTGAATGATATTATATGATTTCACCCAAAATATCTCAACATATCTCTTTCAGCTTCCTAGAGTGTGAACCAAGAGCTCCCAACTCTCCAAGGAAAATTATTCATTGATTATAGGTCATTTAATGTGAAGATATTATGAGTTATCCTTTATTAAGTCTCCAAAACTATTTTTTTTCGATTTTCTAGTTGATTTAACACCATCATTGTTTCTATTATTCCAATGCCCATGATCCATTTTTTGGGGAGTTTTCATTCCTTCTTTTGGGGGTGGGGGGTTTGGTTCAAAACAAGGGTTGGGGTTGGATAAGTGTTTTTTTATGAGAATAGGGTAAGTGATCTACTATATTTCTCTCATAGTTTTAATTATGTTCTTCTGTATGTGTTTGTTCCATTAAACTACTGTGATTTTTATTTATATCTACAAGTTAAAAAGTAATTTGGGCCTCAGATTGCTATGTAATACCCTTCATGGACCCAAATAGGTCTGTTGTGGATTTAAGGTTTCGACCTATGGCTAGACATGTGCTATTAAAATCCTTTAATAATGGTGAAAAGAGTTATTAAATGATGACTAAAAAGTTTTATGATATTGAACTGACCGTACATTTTTTTGGTGTGTTATCCTAAAATAAGGGGGTTTTTTGGTATAATTCATATATTAAATTTGATAGGACATGTGATAATAAATAATTAGTAAATGGATAATGTTTATTGATTATGTTTAAAAAAATTATTTAATGAACCTTAATGGGTATGTTATATAAAAAAATGGATGAATATTTTGATTTTTTTTCTTTTTAAAATGTCGAATGATAGAGACTATGAGAATAGCGATAAATAAATGAAATTACCCCTTAATGTTATTATATATTGAGAAATCCATGTGAGTTCAAATATATAAATTCTATGTTTGATGAAACAATTATATATGGTGAAAAATATTCTTCTTAATAATCAGTATAATTTTTGAAAATGGTTCTCCTTATCGTTAATTTATTTTATCCTGACATAATTTTCTCCATCCATGTCATGAAATGATGGAAATGGAATTCCATGATCTGGGCTTGTGCAGCTGTATGAAATTTTTGGAAAAAGTAGAATTTATGTGGTATGGGTAAATAGACTACTACTAATCGATGTCTATATTTGAAATGGATAATATATTCACCTTTTTATTTATAATTTTTAACCTTTAAAATTTAAAGTATGGAGTTCTCGAAATGACCAAGAAGGTTTGTTAGTACCGTGTCACTGTGAAACACAAGGTCCTGAGTGTCTAATTGGGAAATATTTTTTATGAGACATGTTTCATTATTTCGTTATTTTTTTATTCCATTTTTATTCTGTATACACTTTTGTTGAAATAAATATTACTTTATGCAACTCTTTATGACACATTAATCAGAGCAACTGACCTCACTTTTTTTTTGTTCACAGATGTCACATTGTACCATGCATTCCTATTTTCCAATGGTGGGTGGAATTCTTATCTTTCTAAAAAATGTCGGATCCATGATCGAAATGGGATGATGGAATGTTAGTTCCTGCTTCCATGGATTCCTTCTTTGAATTCATGGGATTATCTAGATCACCCATAAAGACTAAGACATGCTTTATGAAACA
Source organism: Viscum album (assembly GCA_963277665.1). Taxonomy (NCBI): domain Eukaryota; kingdom Viridiplantae; phylum Streptophyta; class Magnoliopsida; order Santalales; family Viscaceae; genus Viscum; species Viscum album. The sequence goes on along the minus strand of OY728137.1, from coordinate 671,391,583 downwards.
CATTTTATATTTCATGTCTCTGTGGATTCCAATTAATTATGATGATTTTTCTAGACATTAAAATGTTTATTGATAGGGAACAACCTTCAGTTAGTGGAGTTGTCATTTTGGAAATTTCTAGCATATATAGACGTTGGAACATTGGTCTCCTTTGTCATCCTCACTGGAGGGAATCACATGGAAGAATATTGAGCATGGACCTGAGTAATACCTTATAATTCATGTTTTAATAGATTCCAAAGGAATGTCTTATGGGGTTCTCTTTAAGAAACCCATGTTTAACACAAGGTAGGAATGCGACAGGTCATGTGATCAATGCCATGCAGGGATGAAAAAGGGATGACCATGAATCAGATTGGATGTGGATCAAAGGGGTACATCACGGGGGCATAACATATAAGGTATACCAGATAGATCAACTAGAATACCCTATGTGAGTGGACCTGGGGTGGTGTTCCCCATAAAGGTAATATTTCACATCATGATGGATGATCTGGACACCACTGGGGGCATACTAGAGAGGTGCACCCCTTCGAGGGGAGACTATGGTTTACAAGTTCTCTATTTCAGAATGCCCAATGTTAGAGTACACAAGGTGGTGTGTCCCATGAAATCATGATTTCACACCAAGAAGGGTGACTTTGATACCACTAAGAGTGTATTATATAGGTTCACCCATACGGGGGACACAAAGTATAACCATTGGTTGGGATTGAACTTCAAACGGGTCTCATACATACCTTGATTCGAAGACAATGATCAATCCTAATATATTTTAATGTATGGAGTGAGTATTAAGCATGGTATCTTCCCATATGGATGTAAAAATTTCACCGAGATGTGGAGGACAGATTAAATTTATGATTTTCAATGATGAAGTGTTGGATGGAGTGGATAGAATGGATGGATTACTAGGGTTGTCAGCTATGAACCTTAGATAGGTTTCCAATGTATCCCATTTAGAAGGGAAACAAATTCCATGTATTTATAGAAGGGTCCTTGGGGATTACACCTAATGTGGTGGCCCAATAGATATAAATCATGTTGTTGGGTCATACATATCAGATATTAATATCGAATCTATGAAACAATGGTGCTTAAACCTGCAGAGGATTCCCATTGGATGGGATATGTTGGGGATTACATGTAAGAACATCCATTATAGAGATGAATACTAGGTATTTCCCTAATATGGATGCCCATGTGTGGATTTTTTTGGATTTTATAGATGCTACTAACCACTAATCCCACATGACTCATGCTTGGGGTGATAAAAAAGAGGAAGTAGTAGACCGGACGCTCGTGTTGTGAAAGAAGTGCTGATGAGAGATGTTGTGGGGCTTACACATAGAAGATACCTAAATAATATGTCATTATATATGTGTAGGATATTATTTTATTAGAGTAATATCACATTACATGTAGTTTATACACATAAAATCCTATCAAGGGTGTGTTGGGTCTTACACAAGGAGACTTCCCATGGTGCACATGGTGAGAAATCCCAAAGGGGGAGGGATAGCGAATTGAGAGTACGAGAAGTGAGTGATTTCTGTTAACTATCCCTTTTATGATCCAATGTGGAATATTTCAATCCATGCAAGGAGGATCTCATTATATTCTAGTCATTCATGGGTTCATATTACGCTTTCTGCATAGGATGGGATCATAATTTAGCATCATGCATTCAGGATGTTGATGCTATATATTTTAGTGTCATGTAGCTCAAATTTTGGGGATTCACCAATTGCCCTTTTGATTACATTACCATAGATCATAAATGATTAATAGGGGATGCATTTAGTAATTCCAATGTGTAATGGTTTGGATAAATGAGAACACATGAGGTCAACATTTTTATACATATATTGAAAAGAAAGAGGCATTAACATATCAATGCTAAAAAGAAAGTGGAAAACAAGAATCTTAGGGAACACTTGTAGTGGAGTGAGCTACATGAATGGATAGAGCATATCACATAAGGATCCCATGTGTGGATGAACCCATCCTGGAAGGGTGGGGAGGCCTGGAGCACTCAACCTTTATCAAGGGGTGTCAGCATAAAGGAGGAAACATTGATAGTCACAAAAAAATGGGCTTTGAAAATATGGAGAATCTATGAGAGGTGCATCATGAATCATGGGTTATTTATAGATAATGAGGACCTCCCGAATATTGAGTACCTCTCGAAGAAAGGGCTTCATGATATATGGTTTTCAGGTCTTGTCATGATGTCTAGTGCTGGAAATGTAGTTCCTTTTAATGGATTAATGAGATATGAATCCTTAATTATCCACGAGATACTTATTCTAATGATATGGGATTAGGACTTCATGAATGGAATCCTTATCATAGTTGTGGGTACTTAGTATAATGGGAAATATTTTTCACAATGCTTCAGTACAATGAATGATTCATTTTACATAGAGTTTCATGGTGATTGGTTGCTTTCAGAATTTGGGTATCGAAATTAGAATGGTCGAGGTATCTATGTCTTTGGGTTATAATGAGCTGCATATTTATTGGAACAAGAAGTATCTATTATATAATAATTCCAAAAATAAATGGGGGCACCAAAAAAGTAATAAGCACAATTGGGTAGGCAATACCATTCATCAAATAGCATAAAATGTTCTCACAGAGCCTCATACTCATGAGACATTTGTCTCAGTGCTGTGTGATCATGGTAGGGAGTGGATCTATGAAACAATGCTTCATGAGGCAGGAAATTTGGAGAATTATGAGACCATTAGAGCCTAGATTCCATCCATAACTGCAGTGGCCCCCATAAACATATCCTGGGGGAAATATTTTGGTAGCAACAGATGCCCCTCCCCACAAAATGGGAGTTGGAGGGAATGTAAAGTCAGGTTATGAGGGATATTTGACAAAAATTAATGGTGGATGTAAAGATCATACACGATGAACGTCTCACAATGTGTGTGGGAATAACAGTCTTCATTAAGCATTGTTTTCTACATGCCAATAAATATCATACAATGGGATCCCATAGATATGAGATCTTTGTAGAACACCTCGTCTAGTATTTCCTCTCAGTAATTTCCCTTACCTCGTGAATTAATTAATTGTGAAAGAGGTATCAACCTTTTTACTCCATAAATTCTACCTTGATATCCAAATATTGTGATCCTTAGTTTCGTTGTGAATTTTCTAAGCATTGTGAGGCTTCACGATCTGGTGCTCCATGAATGAATATCATGAAAAATATCTATGAACAAGTTTTAAAATTTACAAATGTCGTGAATAAATGGCCGACCAAGGTGATTCTCAGGTGTTCCTTGTGGATTCTGCCAAAATTGATGATATTCTAAAAAACAGTGTGATTGGGGACTCTGTACAGATCTACTCTGACCATGAATTAGTAATTTCGCTACTATTAGAAGATCATAAGGGATATCCTCTTCAAAAGTGGTTGTTTTTTTTATGAATATGGACTAAGGGATGATGTCTTCATCTTGTCAATGAGCATGGATGAATCAAGATACGTGATCAAAGTAATTATAGAAAAGTAATAGTGGCAACCACTACTGAATACCACATCTGTAAGGATCACACAACCATCACCATTGACATATTTTAAAAATATTCCAACATAGTATACTTGAGTATGTTGGATAATATGTATTATACACCGCAACATCTAAAAATAGTCAGGCTGGGGTTAGAGAACCTAGAGAAAGGATGGACTGATGATAGGTATTTGTGCCTAGCCAAAAACATCACCGATGAGTGGGATTGGTTCAACTATTGATGCACCTATTTCACTATGTTTTGGGTATTAAAAAAATTATTAGTCCCATATGAAATGAAATGGAATTTTATTTCAACATATACAATCAATGGGAGATCATTCCAATGCTTCTAAGAAGATGGCCATCTGAAAAAAAACACATTTCATTTGCATCACTAGGAGTTTGGAATCATCCAATATGATATCCATTAATTTTATAGAATTCATATTTCAAGGGGCCATATATAATTAATTCCTCCACATGGATAATGTTTTGGAGGATTATGAGTAGCTACCATATTGAGAAAAGGTGCTATTATATATGGTTTCAGGCACATCAAATGACGAGAGGGGAAGATTGATGACAATTTCATTTAGTGGTTTGGTTACTACCTATTCATCGTAGAAGAAGAACCTTTTGAGGGGGAAGTGGAATCCAAGAAACTGAAAAAATGGCCTCACTCCTTCCATATATAATGCAATGTGGAAAATAAGTCTCTTACATGCATATGATGGAGGGGATACGATAGAATATATGGGGATACAACATCAAGACCAACCCTCAATCGATAGCCTGGATTTCCAAATTAATTGTGGCCCTTATCTTTGGGTGGATTCTTCTAGGGATGAAAATTCTCATAGGGTGAGGCCAAGTAGATTCATCATATAGGTGATGCCAGAAATTAGGAATCATGCTAACCATGGGATCCTAGTGATGAAGAATCTATATAAAGTTCTATGACATATCAGTGAGAGAAAGACGTTTGTGCATGTGTGTCAACTACTCCACTTCTTGTACATCTAGGATGATTCACACATGGGAGTCTATGAATACCCAAACCAGATCTCCCTTCATGAGATTCACTTCCATCAAATAACATTAAATATACTTGAATATTCACATTCATTCTAGGTTGGACGATAGTGCTATGAAATGTCTTGTAGGCAAATCAATTCACCATTTACCCATTACCTCTACTAAAAGGGGTAATAACTAATGATAGTATGATAACTAAAGATTATAATTCATATCTATTATCATTTCAAGGGGGAGTGATTGTGGAATAGGTGGACTATGAGCTGATATATGTACTATACAATCCACACCGATATGTGAGGTAGTTCAGGTGCCTATACCGGATAACACTAATGGTTTACCTAGGAGTACATCATGAATACCTACAATGTGTGATGAGTTTGTTGTAGCTCATGTTAATGAGTATAGGTGGAATGATGCAGAAGGTGCTGCAGCCATCCAACCAATATTATGGACTAGTTTATGCACATCCTGAGTGATGTGAGGCTACCTACCCGGGAGAAATGTTTATTCAATGAACCATCCAAGATAATGAAGGAGATCCATGGGGCCAAGGTTGAATGATGGAACTAATGTTCCATAGTAATAGGGATATGGGTAAAATTTTCAATGAACCTTCACTAGAAATGTTGACTCTTTTTGTCCTTGAACAAGCTATAAGTGATTAAAGGGGAAGTAGTGGCTCTGAGACCAACACCCTTAGTCTGGTGGACACTGTATGTAGGGGAACCATTAAGAGAGTTGCATAATGCATATATCCAAACTCCTATGAAGTGACTAAACTACCTAGAAATTCTTGAGTATATTGTATAACCTGAGGATTGGTAGATTTGGGATGTCAACAGAATATTCCTTGACCACATTAGAATGTGGAACAACCTTAATAGTAATGGGATGGAACTTATAAGGATATTTTACCCAATGTTCTGAATCATATTATCCCAATAAGATGTTGAATGATGCACAATGGAGTTGGAAGACTAAATGAACTCCAGAGGTTCTTCCCAACTGATGAAGGACCAAGTGAAGGTATTCATAGATCAAACCTCACCCCCATTAATAATGTGTACTAATCTTGAAATTTGCTACCCCTTTCCCAAATAATCAAATAAATCATGGGAAGAAGAGGAAAATGTGTGGATCCCTCTCGGGATTGGTGAGATTATAATATCATTGGTGGAATTCCTTGAACATCTCAAAGTAAGACTTAACTCACTACATATCATAATGAAAAAATCCCTCATGCATCTCCCAGACACCCCGACTAAGATTTGTTACGTTCAGGTGGATCTAGCACAAGGGACCCCTAATGGGGATGGATGAATAGTATCAGGCATATAGGATGAAGATAATGGATATGGGTTTAGGGTAAATGAAACAGGTAGGTCAACCGAAGATGGTATATCTGAACCATAATCCTCAGTAACCTCAATCATATAAGGTGGGAAACATCCCATTATTCTAACAGTGTCAACCCAAGAGAATGATCTTCCAATTCATGGGATATATAAGTTTCTTTCCTTATAGATCCGCATCTATTTATTTCATGAATATGTTGACTAAGATGTTCCAATATTAATAGTTATGGGATTTGGAGTCACTCTATTTTTGGAAATGGTTTGTCGATCTATAATCCCTTTCCCAATAGTGGATATAGGACACACAGAGCTGACCGTTTGAGCAGAATAGGCCATAAAAATTGTAAAAGAATCGATTGTGGATGTATGTGGAGTCATTGGTGGCATGATACCCAGAGATGAAAATGATATACATATCAGGGTGTGATAAAATGAAGAAGACCATCCCCACGACATAGATCCCATTCCATCCAACATGATGGAAGTGAATGATCCTACTACTGAACATTTAGTTTCATTTACAAATTATGATCACTCAGATCTTAATGAGGTGGATGAGTGTGATTTTGTTTTCATTGAGGAAAATCAGATCCTCGTCCACTAGGCATTGAAGTAAATAAAGTGTTTCATTAAAAAAACATCATAATCATAATGTGTGAGCTGGATGGTATCACTTCTCCACTGGTTGCATGGTCATTTCACCAGAGGGGTGGATTCTCTATGTCATAATATTCTAATCAGTTTCTACCTCACCAATATGACATGATAGAGACATAAACACCTAGATATAAGTTGGAAGTAGGAGAAGTCTGATTGCTGATAGATATTTCAAGAGGTCAACCATGAGACTTGGACACTAGTAGAACAATTGATGAGAATTATTCCTTTATTAACACCCAATCAGAGATCATATACAACTATGGATCCTGCTGGATGTGGTCGAGGAGATGATAAGACATACATCCCACCATGTTTCTGATCATTAAGGTTAGTGGGACCATGCACATATTAGGGTAGATGACCTTCAACTGTAAGTAGATGAGAAGTAATGGGAGCTTATGTGGTGTCAAAAATATTTTAGATAAAGCATTCCAATATTCATCTTACCTTATGTACTCATTCCTCGGAGTGGATTCATTGAGGATAATTTTCAATGACATAAAAGGACGTTTCCTTCTACTGCCACAATGGATGATCGTTTGTTGAAATTTTTTTGTACATGGAAAATTTCATTGCTTGCATGCATTATTGAAACTCAATAATACCTGTGAAAAATAGATAACATCTCTACTCCCACATTGGACAATCTCAATCTAAGAAACAAGATACGACCACATAATTTTCCACAATTCCTAACAGTTCCCGATAATCATAAAAGATTAGACGGCTACTATTACTAATAGACCATGAAGAGTGTTCGAGTAGAGAGAGGTCATGGAAAGAGAATAGGGCTCCCTAAATATCCAAATTTCATTTCCAATATGTGTTTGGTCATGAAGAGTATAAACCCGGAGGCATTAGATTCAATATAAACAATGGGGAATAAAGAGTGTTAATCACAATTCTCAGAATTTGGAACATTGGGAGAATGATATAGCAGTACAGTATAATGTTAGAATGTGTTAAAAACACAATATCTGTACTACTATCTGAAAATGGGGACTAATAAACTAGGATTTACCACTGACCATCATCATAATATGTAAACTATTTCAAAATGTCCTCTGAATTCATCAAGAATGCTGGACTGGGATGGTAGGTGAGTTGAAGCGACATGAAACTAGGCTTTTAGGGGGTCTCTTCAAACATGATTGAGAATGAGGATCCCAATGAAGGTAACATGTTGTGTGGGATTGGAGAAAAGAAATAATAAAATTGTTCCCAACATTTATAGAATTATTCCACCATGGATTAGAGCACATTGTAGTAGGAACATTGGTCTAAACAATCATCAAAACTATATTCTATGGATTTCCTCTCCGATGAGGGACTATGATTCCTTCTGTTTTTACATCATGAAAATATGTATTATGAACACATAGTTTCTCATAATATATGGAAGACGATATATGAAAAAAATTCACATTATGTGATTAGGGTATACCCCAATGTTTCACATAATGTTACCGAGATGTTTCATACAGTTTAATGTCAGGCTTACTAGACCCTATCCAATAGTTTATGGTCATTATTAAAAGACAAATGAAATACATATTCCACATATATTTAAGTGTAATAGAGGAAATAAACCCTATATGAATGTTCTAAAAAAGGACTTTGTGTGCATAAGAGCCAGGAAAAATAAATAATAGAGGCATATGTGATATTTCAGGAAGAAAATTCCCTACTAAGGGTCTTATTTTATGTTCATAGTGTTTAGAATACGTTGATGGTTTCCCAAATGTAAATGCACAATTTGATGGATTAAAAACTCAACATCAATATGGACCACATAGGCTCCTAGGCCGTGACATGTATTCCTAGGGAATCACATGTAGTTTAAATTATTCATTTCTTGGACATTGGTTTCTATTCTATGTTCATAGTTTTCAACCCATAAAGACCATTTCAGTTCATAAATTACCAGAATACTAAACCCCTATGAGCGAATCTCCAAGTGTGAAATAAATAATAGTATCATGGATCTTTCGATATGTTGGATTTCATATAAAATCATAAGGATGTATTATTATACATTATTGATTGCTATAAAAAGGGTTATGATTGAGTGAGGGTATACTACATACCATGTTAAGATCATAGGAATCCCTATCTAATTTTATTGGAAAAGGGAAATAAAATAAAAAATAAAATGTTGAATGTGTCTCTCAAACGCATGATCTGCAGTATTTTACCAAAATTCCATTAAATAATTTTACAAAAAAAATGATGTAATATAAAGGTGGAATGATTCCATCACCATTAATTTGGTCCACCTAGATTTTACGGATGGTGTAAAACTGGACTAAGAAATGACTAGATAGTGAAATGAGACTGTATCAGTTAATGGGAATCAAACCATGGCATTGCAATCTTTTTATCGAAATATTATGTGGATCGTGTTTAAGTAAGAGGTGTTGAATATTTTAATGATATTTCATATCATCCCCAAAGAAAAAATAATTAGGTTTCATTATGTATCCCGTGATGAAGGGTATCTATCAACACATAGTTCTTGAACATAGTGGGGGTGGGAGGCCATCATAAGTAGTGGAAATTCTATCTTGCGGGGAAGCACAGGAATCCCATGATTATCAATGGGAATACGATACATGTTCAGGGTAGTATTTAATTTTAATTTTGGTCATCGAGGAAGCAGGATCATTGTTTAGGGTCATAGTGCTTTAAAAACATTGGACGGTATCCCAAGTGGACATTTATCATGTGTTTTTATGACTAACCCAAATTGAATGAGGCCAAGGGGGCCCCACACCACATGAAATATACCAGTAGAGGTCTCCACAGAGTTTAATGTAGTGATGCATCAAATTTATTTTTAGTTTAAGGTCATATAGCTCTTACCAATATGGGTAATGTATCAAATGGACTTGTGTAGTGCTACTATAAAAAAACCCGATGTGAATTAGGAGTAAGAAGGAATAACATTACAATAAAAATTACAAAGAACCCAATATATATAGGTAAAATACAATTAATGTGTACTATACATAGGACAAGGGGCCATATGATTTGTGGGTTTGTAGTTGGGCCTGGAGAAAATATGTTTAGGAGTAACTATGTAACCCATGAAGATGGGAATCAAGGCCCACATAGTACTTGAAAGATCCGGTAGTTTAATGTCTTGTAGTAAGGAAAGCATGAACCTATGTTAATGAAATCAAGTGACATCGCTAGGATGGAAATTTATGATCCCTACATCATTACTAATATCATAAAGATGAGAATGGATCCATATGTAGTTATGACTGGTAATCTCTATGTGTAGGTATAATTTGAACAAAAAAGGGGAATATTTATTGGATTTGATGGATCGTGATATGGTATGTAGACAACAATATGTATCTTATATGTCCGAAAATGAATCCTAACATAGTTCATGGAGATGAAATGTTAGATTACTACTTCTAGGGTATATGATGCTGTAGTTTAATGTTTTGCAACAAGACATGCCTGATAAGTTTAACATCATGTCGCAAAGTTATCAAAATCTATGTAATTTTTCATCCTATGGCTAGGACACCAAGATAAGAGTGTTCATAATGGATGTTTATGGAAAAATATTTATAAACTAGACATGAATAAATCCATGGAGTCTTCCCATACCACACCACACACTTCCAAAGGGAACTCAGGCCAAGGGGCCAAAAGAATGAGTTTATATCTCTGCTTGAAGATAAAACGTATGGTTGTTCCTATGTATCAATAAGGATTTGAATCAATCCATACATAGTTATTTTAGAGGGAATGGTAGGTGACATATTTTGGGGGAAATTTAATATCATGGGAAGACATAATGGTGTTTTGCATTATATCATTATACAACCAATATATAAGAGAAAATGTCGCCACATAAAGAGATATGTGGTCACAGTGGGAATAATCCAACATGAATGGGATCAATGGAGGATTGTGTCATATCAAAAAATATTTAGGAAACATAAAAAAAATTTAGTGTCAATCTAATTGGAAATATATGGCACATTATAGACTACATAAATTAAATGAGAACCATAGGGGGCCAACATTTTACAATATATTCATGAGAAAAATTCACAATCAGATAAAATTAATCATTATTGGAAAATAAGAGGATGAAAATAAGAGAAATATCATATTTGTACAATGGAAGGAACAAGACGACATGAATGAGATCCAAAGGATTCCCATGCTACATGACACATTTTCAAGGAGAACAAGCACGTAGTATAAATTCATAATGATTTGATGTGAGTTCATAGTTTAACATCATGTGTATAGGATGTGGGTATGTTCTTTTTATGGTCATTAGAATAGGACATCAATGTTGTGTAATTTTATATTGATAAGATGAATAATATGAAATATAATTTAATATAGTGAATACAATTTTGGGGAAGGGTTCGAAGAGGGATGTGAATGGAGTGGACACTATAACCGTAATTTAATGGGGGCCTTAGAGGCCACATTCCATACCATACATTCCTAGGGGGAACATTCACACTGTTTAAAGTGGTTATGTTCATACTCAAGATAACATTTTAATGTCTTGTAACTAGGATATTGGTTGACATATATTTTATCTTCGTAAGATTAAGATGTTGATTTTTATAAATTTTATCATCATGAGACTTTGAAAATAATTTTTATGCAGTTTAATGTCATAAATCAGACTATGGATGCTATACATGTGAAATAATTCTTAAGGAACATGGCATTTCATGGAGGAATGACACACTATCTATCAATGATGACCAATGAGTACACACCATTAGGATAGATCGTATGAAAAATGGAAAGACCATTCCACTCGGGTTCCAACCATGTTTTATTATTCCCAAATATAATTAGAATTCATTGATCTAATAAAGAATCAACTTGGATGAAAGATCAAAGTTGAAACTTCTTGATGAACTCTTTGGCCATATTTTTCTTTTAAATATCTAGATTATGCATGTCTAAGAGACTTATTTCAGTATGGGATTCTAGAACTGCTAGACTTTCATCTGAAATTATTTTTGATGTATTCTGAAACTAGATTTAATTTAAGAGTGATGGAATATAGATCTTTATGTGGAATACTAACATTATTTGATACAAAAGGGAATAGGGAGTCATTGGGATGGAATTTTATGTTTTCACCTGATAAGACTAGAGTGAACTGTGTATCTCTCCTGACCAAATTTCCTTTTTTCTAGCCCATCAACTTCTGAAAATGATGGAGATAATTTAGTTTAATGCATCGAAATCCCCATATTATAATGAATTGTACTAGGTAGTATGGTTGACCTAGTTGATGTACTTGGTGTATAAACTTTTCAGCTTGACTGCTAGGAATTTTATTCCATTAACGGTGAGAATAGTTTGAGGTACCCTAAACCAATATATGATGTTATAGATCATGAATTAAACCACAAACAATTCTATGACTTCTTTGATAGGGATATATTCCAACCAATTCGAGAATAAGTACATTACAATTAGAATAAAACTTTTCTGGTGAGCAATCACTGGTGGATATGGTCCCATGATATCGAGTCCTGCGATTGAAAAGTTACAAGATTACATTGTAGTATATATATGATTTAGCAGTCGATGCACATTGTTTCCATGGATATGACATGCATGGAACCAATTGAAGAAAATGATACAATCAAGGACCATAATGGGCCTAAAGTATCCCAAACATCAAATTTGATGAGAGTGCTTCAACACTTCCAAGACATAATTACATGACTCTGCAAGAACATCCATTATATCGTAGAGAATCTCATCTCCATGAATGAAAATTAAGATAATTACATCCAAACTATGTTGTTGGATATTGATCAAGGATTGGTCTAGTCTAGAGTGTGAACTGTCTTGAAAAACAATGGATTCACTCATGTTCAGATCTATATAGAGAGATAATTTTATAATAGAGATACTCAATGAAGGGTGTCATTGAATCTGAGGGATCATCATCGACAAGGAGATCTGAAAGACCTGATCTGGAAGCACCAGCAGTATGTGGATTTCTTGTTGGATGTCATCGTTGTCCAAATTTATAGGTTTGATGATAGTTCAATTCCAACATGAATGGAAATATTATCTTGTCCAGGCACTATGAAAGATATGGGTAGAATGTATAAGGCATTAGATATACCATTCTATGACTAGGGAACATGACTCACTTATGGATGAGAAGGGTACTAGGCTATATAGTGGAGAGCATACATGAGTAAGGGCCAAAACACTGGTTTCCTAATAATGAAATCACAGTTGATCATCGATATGAATAACACAGATTCATCCTTCACATGAAAGCGGGGAACATCATTCTCAAGAGTCATCTCAAGACTAATAATGAGATCCAGATACTCAGCCTCATTGTTCTATATTCCTTTTGATAGTAAGAATGAGTAAGGTATGCCATCTTAAGTTGGGAAGATGATTATTATTCCAAGATCCACTCTGTTGAGCTTGGGATCATTGAGCATTATACTGATAAGAATATAAGAGGTACCGTCAAAATAAATCTCATAGAATGGAATGAAATCTCAAATTGAGAGGATGGTCTCATCTAGGAAATCATCTTTTATAGGAATTTCATTGGGGGATGGATGAGTGACCAAAAATTCCACTAATGCTAGATGATTTACAGATTTCTACATAAATAACCAAATGTTAAACTACTAATGAATGACTATCTAGAATGATAGCTGGACATTCAACATCCAAAGGTTCATGATATTTTATAGTTGATCCATGTAGGATATCATCCATATCCTTGGATTCTCAAAGTAATTCCAAAAAATCTATATTGTGAAAATTAGTGTGGGATAACACTTGTTGATAAAAGGGTATCTGGATTTTGTGTCACGGAGCCTCAAAATGGGATAATATATATTCTTCTCTATTCTTTCTCCATTATTCTATGTTTTTAGAGTGTCAAGGGATAGTCACAAGGAGGTCACATATAGTACATGAGTATTCCCTAAGATTGGTGGCATCAGAATTGATAGTGGTAGCTAATATTTATTGATTTCCTCAAATGCAGTATGGAACTCTTCATCCCACTAGAAAAAGTATTCATTCATCATGGGCCAAGAAAATATTTTACACTTTTTGGCCAGATTCATGATGTAATGACGTATGTAGGTTAAGTGCCCTTGGAAGACTCAAAGCACTCAGAGGACACTCAAAGGCGAAATTGTGCTAATGTCCTTAATATTCTATTATCCAATATCATTGTACGTGTATTTGACAACAAATACTAGTAAAAATCTAGAGGTAATCCCATAAGCACATTATAAATGGTTCATCTTTAACCACTAGGAATGGAGGATACCAATCACTTTTTTAAAATATTTGAGTTAGTCTTGACACTCGGAGGATTTGAACACCAAATCTCCCACAAAGCCTTCCACTAATTTCCCAATTGTTGATTTGATGATGAGGTGTATGGACCAAAGATGGGTATCCCCTACATTCTGTAGACAAAAACACATATCCTGATATCAAGAAGTATGTTGTGGCCCTATATAGGTGGGATATTACTCATCTTTAGGGGACATCCAGATCTTTTTATTCCCAGAATATCTATACATGATGGAGATATCATAGAATCTAGTTGTGGAATCGATCAAGTAAATTTCCATGGGAAGGGGAAATTCATCCTTTGGGTCATGGTAGTTGAGATCCAAGAAGATGATATAAACTCATAAATATCCTTTTTTTCTTCCTAACCTACATGATTTTGGTGAGAAAAATGTGGTACTAAAATTTCATGATAATTATGGATTTGATAATATTGTAAAAAATTTCCATGATGATGGAACCGTGGTACAATTGAATCAATGGTTATAATGCACTGAACCCAGTTACCTAGAGTTGGTGCATTATTTTAACACATAGGCATGATAATAAGAAATCAAGTCCCGAAAGACTGATCGATTTAGTAGTCTTGGAAAATAGATTACGTCCATGAATGTTACATTACACTATATAACATAAAACAAAACATAAATAACCCATTATGAACGCCTTTATTCCCTTAGCTTAACCCTACATATCAATCACAATACACTTCACGGAATCCTGGGAAAAATAAAACAACGAAAGGGGTGAGATAAAATTCTCAGTAAGGGTAAGAAATACAGCGGAAGATAAAATAAATATTAAGCATGATGAATAATTGAAACCACATGCCTTTACCAATAAAAAATATGAATAATGTTATGGAAGGAATATGAGTTGAGTAAATAATTCCATAATAAAACATAATCATTGGTATTCTACTAGTCGAATTTCCACATAAACCATCAATATTAGTTCATAATGATGGAATTTTTAATACCTATCTTTAATTTCTATGTCAAGGCCTCGTGCCAAGACCTATGGTCTAACTGTAACCCGACCCAAACCTAGAGAGCCTTTGTAACCGGAATCTATCCCAGAGAGCCTATGTAACTAGACTCCAACCCAGAGAGCCTATGTAACGATGATCCATCCCGGAGAGCCTCTGTAACCGGACTCTATCCCAGAGGTTTTTCTGTAACCGGACCCCAACCCGGAGGGCTTACATTTACCGATCCCCAACCCAGAACATACTAATCCAACACATTCAACATAATAATAGGATGAAATATAACACAAAAATTTGTATTAAAACTAGCATATGAAATGTAAATACTTTAACAGTAAACCATTAATGGTATACTAATAGCAAATCTGTAGTCAAATATATCACAAAAACTTCAATAAAATATGGATGGTTTGAATCATAAAAAATCAACTTCAAATAATCTTAAAAAAAATCAAAGTATGTCGGCCTAGATGAAATCAAAACCTTTTTTGAGAAATATTTGTTTCAATTTTGAAATCATTTATGAGTCACATAATTACAATGAAAACATTTATTCTGAAAATATTCATATAAGCTTGTAAGGGAATCTTCAACAACGTTATAACTGTTGAAAATAGCCGCACCCGCAGTATATGTTAAAAAACATTCTTACCTTAATTTGGTCGAAAATGTCATAAATTTCTTTATTTGGAAAATGACGGAAAGATTCATCTCAAAACATTTTATAAAAAATCAAACAAGGGAATAAATGAAGTTAAACCATATTCTAGTAAATCATAAAAATGTTTTGGAATAAATTTTTTAATAAACATGGATGTGGATGATAAAGAGGTCCCAGTAGCTAATTACGTATAAACAACCTCAGATAATGAAGAGATTGTGAAATTAACCCTTAACTCATTGTAATCAATCATGTCATATGAAAAATAGTGAATAACCACAAAATGAATCACAGAATATCGTGAATATAAAGAGAATCATAATAATATATATCAAAAGTTAGTACAAAATACACCACATTCAATAAATATGTGGGGAACAATGGAAATATCACTGAATTAAAAGTGAGACAAGAAACCCCTTACCTTGTGTCCGACTAGACCCGTTCGTTCATTAATATCCTGAATAATAAACTAAATTTAACTTCTACACTCTTAAGAACATTTTTCAAGTTTATTAATCATTTTATATCACTTATTACCATGTTATAAAAACTATATAATCATTTAATTTAATAACATTTATTTTGTCAAAATTTTGCACTTGAGTCAAAAATGAAAAAGTTATAGTTAAAAGTTGTTCACATGGTCAAAATTTATTTATATCCAGAATGATATTCATGATTTAGATATCATATATATAAAATAAATCTAGTATATACATGTATTTATAATAGTACATATCATTTTGGGGTAAAAAATTAAATGCACCGTTCATAGAGACGGTAAGCCGTACGTATGCACGAGTGTTATATTCATTTATATTCTTTATTTTAGTCCAATTAAAACATAATGATACATGGTTATATTATATTTATAGTATAATATCATATATAATATCATTAACACTATCCTTTATACATCCCACATATGGTATTAACATGTCATATCACATTGAGGGGGCGGAAGTTTGCACTTCCTCGAATGAAATTATCATGTTTACCCATAATGGAAACCATTTTGGTATGCTAAAAATGAAAAATATATAAGAATGAAGAAAACATAAACAATATATATATCTTATATAAATATATTTCCATCATAATGGTCCTCATGAGAGGCGGTAGGAGGTAATTGAACAATCATCGTTTCATGAGGCGTTAGTTTTCCATCCATAGAAACGTTATGTTCATCACCCATTAGATGGATGTGTGTGTAAGAGTAGTTCGAATCCTTCTCATAAAAACATTCAATTATATTGATGATACGGTTGTTTTTAGAAGATAAAGTATTAAAAATAATTTAGGGGATGTAGATGTAAAAAAAAGAAAAGAAGGTAAGATATATTGTTTCCTTTAATTTGGGTAACTTCCTTTGGTTTGAACCAAAACGACTTCTTAAAGTGACTTCTGCCTAAAGTAACGCTTCAATTAGGAGTATAGGGATGTAGGGATCTTAATTTGGCAGTTTTTGGATGAGCCTAAAAACTTTATAGGTGTGAGGAATTGGATTGAAGTGGTCTCCATTTATAAGGGGGAGGAGGGTCTCATTAGGAATGTGTGAAAATATTATCTTATTATATAATTATATTCTGTTTCTAAAGGTCCAAAAATCATTAGAGGGAAGATTAGATGACTCATGGTTGAAAAAAAAATCATCCAATAAGAATTGGACATGTTTTGGATATTATTTAAATATTTATAATCTAATTTATTGAAATCATTTATTAATGAGGTAAATACAACATCATTATTTTGTGATAAATAATTTTAATTATTTGATGTATAAAAATTATAAAAAATTACCATGATATAGGAAATATTTTTATCTTTATAATGAATATTTATAGTCAAAATGATTACTTATATAACAGCATAAAAATAATTAATTTCTAAAATATTTTTGTTTATGTCTATTTTGCCTTTACTTTAAATTAATTAATCTAAAGTGTCATTATCATTCATAAGTGGCTCTATTCGGTCCCAAAATCGACCCCAGGATTCTCATTGTCTACAATTACTCATAAAATAAGGTTAGGACATTTGTTAAGGTAATTTTGAATTATTAAAATATTTTTTTACCTTGAACTACCTTATTTACCTTTAACCGCGGTAAATAAAAGTCAAAAGATACTATTCACCAAAAATTATTTTCATCTTTTTGAACAAAATTTTAATTATTGAGGTTAACCGTATGTCTCATATTTTTGAAATTCAACTCACAGAAGTGGTAAAATTATGTTTTATGAAAATTTGAAAGTACTCCTAGGAGGTGGGTAAAAGACGGTGAAAAATTCAGTAAAATTTTTATATATCTAAACATATTATAAAATGACTATAATGAATTATTTTTTACATATATAGGTATTATATTTTTTTTGACATAAAATAAATTTAAATAAACTAAATAATTATTTAAATAAAAATTTGTTTTAAATAAAAACTCGGTGTTTTTCACTATTCATAAAAAATTTATGTTTCTCAGAAAAATAACAAAAATTCAGCCTAAACTATATCTGTTATTCCAAATTCAAAAATGATGACTATTTTACCAAATCCAAAACATATATGTTTTGTAGAGACCCGAAGCCTGACATACATGGACATTACATTACTTTTGCGGAATACTTAGTACATAACAAAAACACACACACAAGGATCGTAATAGTTTAGTGTCTTTGGAAACTCGGAACGTAATCTTCTAATCGTGGTGAAAGATCTTCAATATCTCCCATAAAGATCTTCCCTTTTTTTTTACCTAAAACCTTTATTTATATCCTGGGGAAAAGAAAACATAAAAGGGTGAGCTCAAATGCTCAGTAAGGGTATACAAAAGAAATAAAAATCATATCATATCTTTTTGAAAATCATAACCTGCAAAAGAGATCATAATATCTTAACATGGAACAAATCATAGAAGTGAAAATGAGATCACCATAATCATAACATGAAACTTGAAACTTTTTGGCATGCACACATAATCATGGAAATCATTTCTTATTAGTCATGACTCATTTCCAAGACTATCTTAGTGGACAAAGTCCCTTTCTGAATCGAGTAATCCTCGTTTCAGTCCTGTTTCACTGAACCGGTATAACCTACCATTCCAGCCATGTCTATCTCATGAGATATGAAATCTTTACCCAATGCATTGGAGGGAGATATAGGTCCCACCCATCTTATAATGAATCCTTTCTTATGTGTGCCACATAATCATAAAACATACATCATCGCATAACACATGTAACAAAAATGGGATTCTTGAAACATCATGACATCATAAAATCATATAAGGCAAATGACTTCATAAAAATAATTCCCTCACAACATAATCAAATCAATGTAATTAAAGGGATAAAAACAGAACCCTTTATTATCTTAGATGGAAAATAATTTTGATAAAACACTTGAACTCCATTCTTGAGGAAAATATCCTTTCTTTTTCAAAAACACTTTTCTTTTCTTAACATGTCATACAATTATAAACTAAAAGAAGTTGATTAAAAATAAACTTGAAAACTTGTAAAGGAAGCTTCTTGGAAATAATGTTTTAAAAATCCATTCATGCCGTATAAGTTAAAAAAACATTCTTCGTACTTTTGTCGGAAAAGTCAAAAAGTACCTCGTACGGAAAAACGACAAAAGATTCCTTTCATATTCTTTACTAAAAACTCACCTAAGGGTAAAATTGGATTTAAACTATTGCAAGTGGATGGAAACAATATTTCATATTGAGGGAACATGGATGTGGATGATAAAATACACCCCAGTAAATACTTACGAATAAACAATCTCGGATAAAAATGAGATTGTGATATTTCCCTTACCTTAGGTCCGACTTGCTTTGTAAGTGTCCGAACCTCCTGTATAATGATTTAAATCATGTTATTGACTTATTACAGAATCATATTCATTGTTATGATATCATATATGGTTCACTTATGACATTATATTACCCGTTCTTTTGTAAATTCCATGTTAAAGAAGCGTTTTGGGTAAAATCGTTTCATTTATCGTAGGTGTTTTGACTTGTTGTTCTTGACATCATTATTACTTATATCATGATTTACTTACTTCCAGAATATAAAATATGATTTATATATCATATATATTCAGTATATATATATATATAATAGATAGATAAATAAAATGAAAAACACCGTTCATGGAGACGGTAGTCCGTACGTACGCATGAACGCTGTTTTCCTTTCCTTATTGTCCTGAAATGGAAGTAAGTAGATGACATACATATGTATATATATACATAAATCCAGTAGCTTTATAATGTCATATATTTCATTATTATTTCTTATATATACATTATAATCATTCTTAAATGGTTAACATGGAGAATGAATCTCATCGCGTCGTGGAGACGGTAGTCCGTACGTACGCACGAGCGATGATATCATTTCTATAAATATTAAATTGAATTGGAGTGGATTATACAATATATCAGAATCAATATGATGTTTTAATAACTATGTATAGTTATTCTTTACACCATTATACCCATCCATGTAAGGTGGTGGTGGAAAATAGATTACACCACGGCGTGGAGACGGTATTCCGTACGTACGCACGCGCGGTGATTTCTTTTTCCGTAGGATGGATAGATGGTGAAATAGGGTTGTTTCATACTTATAATAACATATCAGTATATGAGTGATACTGATGTTATTACTTCATAATGAAACAACCTAAGAAGAAGAAGTGGAAGAAGAAATAAAGATGAAAGAATTGGTAACGGTAATTACCTCTTCTTCGAAGTGCCTCTTTGAGACCTCCTCTTAGGGCACTAGAATTGGTCTTTGAGGAAGACCAGAACCTCTAGGATGTTGCTAGGGAAGTGGAGAGGAGAAATTGGCAGGGTTTGGCCGAGTTTGAGTGCTCAAATTGGTGTGAGGAGGAGGGGGAGGAGGTGTCCTTTTATAGGGGAGGAGAGGGGCACCTTAGGAATTCTTAAAAATATTAATTTATAATAAATCTAACCCCACTTAAAAACCTCCAAAAATGACTCATATTCGAAGCTTAGATGAGATAGGGTTGTAATCTCATCAACCAATCAAATTTATACATGTTTGGATCTTATTTTAAACCTTATCAATTAGATTTAACTCTAAGTTAAATAATTTGACTTTTACCGTGTCTTTTTGTTTTCTTTCACTATATGGTTAATACACTTACTATAACATGCCAAACGAACCCCAAATTGTTTATTATTAATATATATATCCTTATCTAAGTCATTTGGCCGAACCTTAGATTTTTAGGAATAAAATAACAATTAATAATATAATATTTGATTTAAAAACTATTTTGTGTCAATTTTGACACTATTTGATATATGATTTTTGTGAAAGTCATAACAGAATTAAATGTTCGAACCAAGTTGATTAAATAGACATTAATATATCATAGTAACTTATAAAATTAGTGGAATTCATAAAAATTCTCAAATTACATTTATTTTGGTGTTTATAACATCAATTATGTCAATATTTCATAAATAAGATAATTACAGCATCATCTTTGTGTCATATATTAATTAAATTATTTGATGTCTAAAATTTACAAATAAAATACCATTATGTAGGAAATCTTTTTATATTTCTAATGAATATTTATAGTCGAATTTATCTTATGTATAACCCCATATTAAAAATGATTTACTTATTAAACTTTGATTTTAACTATTTTAACCTTTCTTTAAATAAATTAATAATAAATGTCCTAATCTAATCCAAGTGGGCCTAAATGGTCATATTTTATTCCTAAGTTTGTTTTTGGTCGAATTACACTTGTCCAATAGAATTAGGACATGTGTTAGGGTAATAGTAATATCATATTTACCCTTAGTTACCCTATTTACTATTAACCGCGGTAAAAATAGTAAAAAGTTACTATTCACCAAAAAATTATTTTTATCTCATTGAACCACATTTTAGTCCTTGATATTAACCGTGTCTCTCGGATTTTCGAGATTCCATTCACAGAAGCGGTAAAATTAAGTTTTATGCAAAATTCAGTTTTTAACCTACCACTTAGTAGTTTCACTATTCATCAAAAATTGATGTTTTTCAGAACAATGCCAAAATTTCATCCCAAGCTATATTTCATATTCCGAATTCAAAAATGAAGTCTATTTTACCAAATTCATAACATAAAAGTTGCATTAATTAATTTTATAATTAAATCCCGCTGTTAAAACAAATAGCGTGTTTTTAAGAAACAATATCTATCAAAAGATTGACACTTGTTTGTGTCTAGTTTAAATGTGAAACTACATCCAATGACCAACATTGTATTAAATTGTAAAAATATATTCTAAATATACTTTAAAACCACTCAAATTAATGATTTATCACTATTAATTATTTCGATTAAAAAAGTTGTTTTTAATTATAATTTAGTAATTTTCACTATTCATCAGAATATGAAAGTTATCTGAAAAGTACCAAAATTTCACCTTAGGCTAAATTCGATACTCCAAATCCAAAAATAAAGTTCATTTTGAAAAATAAGCTTTACTGGATTTCAAAAAAGTGGTTATTACTATTCATAATGGCTAGTTTTAATAATATTTTTATAGCATATCGTTGTTTAGTGAAACTCGGTATTACGTACTACACACGCTATCGAGGAAGGTCGCGATTGCGTGTAATGCAAGTCAAGTCAAGGATGTGTGTTGTGCAAGCTCGTTTTGGTGTAGCGTACAACACAAGACATTAATAAAATTAAAAAGAATATTTTTTTTATAAAATCTTGGGCTGTTACATTCTACCCCCCTTAAAATGAATTTCGCCCTCGAAATTCGTCGGGGTTATAAATGGTTTACTATTTGAAAGTTTCTTTAATAGAAACCCACATCGTAAAAGGGAATACCAAAACTAAAGTATGAAATGTAACGATTACCCAAATAAACTAATCACTGGGTTTCCACATAGGTGAAAATATGGATATGGAAGAGAAATCAAACCATCATGTTCTGATGGAGAGTGGTAGAGAACATGGCTATGGAAAAGCCAGTAATCACAAATCCATAAATTTGTGACGATCTAAGGTACCATCTGATTCATCAGGTATAAGATCACTAGGACAACATTTTTGGTTTTCAAGATCATTTCCCTAAAGTTGAAAATTTGAATTAGAATAAATACTTACTTTATTTTGATACAATATCACTATTATTCGTGCCTTGAACAATTTACACTTCATCTCTTAAATAAATGAAGTTGAATTTGTTATTCGTGAAGTGTTAGCAGATCATGTGATAGAATGACGGGTCATTCCATCTGTCTCAAACAAAAGGTAAGCAAAAGTTATTAAATATACATAAGTCATTCTATAGTGATATTAATCATATATAGTTCCTAAAATGGACTTATACTTCATATATCATACTGCTTAATATAATAAAACTATTTTCTACTAAACAGGGACTTCCTGTAGGTCAGTGGTAGGCGATAAAGGCTAGTCGCACTTCGGTTGTGGGTTCGATTCCTACAGCCTTGTCCGAAGCGATGGGCTGTCGCCCGTCCTGCAGGTTGTCCCTTTTTCTAAAACTACATTACTATAACATTACATAAATAATATCGAAAAACAAACAATACTAACTTATGTCCAACATAATTCATTCCAATCCTTAGGCTTATCCATAATACTACAGTCCACTCTCATAACAAAGTGAAAACAATTACCAGAGATTTAATACCATCATTGATCCCCATATATCATAAGATATGTTTTGTTGGTCACATTCCAAACATTCAAAGTCCTTAATCATGTATTCTCTTGAATAACTTAGTGAAAACATGAATGCAGTTAAAAGTTAACACCTTCCACATACCAAAATCCTCAAAATTCTATATACTCAAACCATGATATCACTTAGTCCTTATATCAATCATGAGCTCATGCATACAATCAAACATCTCATTATCGTATTATCCCTTCATTATGCACATATCATATACTTTCCAAAAATACCTCAATCACTTCGAATACCACATTAGACCAATACATAAATATTCCAATACACCATAAAAGTACCTCGACAACATTATTCTTGAATACCAACACTTCAGTCCATCCACTTCAATGACTGTCCTGGAATAATTCCTTCCTTGATTTAGAAGTATCTTTTCAGATCAGGGCATTGAGTTGGGTAATGCCCATGTTCTCCACAAATAAGACATTGAACTCCATAACAATCTGTCACTCTATGACCCTTTTCTCCACACAGATAACATCGGTCCCTCCATTTGAGGTATTCCTCAAGGTTCTTCTTCCCTTCTTTAGAAATCTCAATCTTCCTTTCTTTATGCTCCTCAACATGCGAACATGCATAATAGTTTATCTTCCTCTTCTTTGATGAATTAGTCATACCACTAAATTTCACCTTGTTAATCATATATCGCGATGACTGATTCGGCATAATCAGAATATCTTTATCTCTAGGCATCACACAATTTTGTTGCTCATAGTCACCAATTTGTCCATTGGATTCAATGTTAACCAAATTCCTTCTGGTTCCCTCCATTAACTAAAACACAAAAATAATTTTGTGAGAGGCGAAATCATGCTAGGGAAGACAACATAGTAAAGGGGGAGCACCCTCAATATCTAACATCTTAGGTTAAATTCTATGATCGTTACCGTAGTTCTAGGACTGTATCCTATACGTATACTTAACCTTAGAGACATCTCTAGACATACCTTAGAAATATCTCTAGGGATCTCACTAACGTTTTCGCATCCTAGTTTCCAAAGGTTGACTAAGCCTTTCCTCTGATACCAAATGTAGAGACCCGAAGCCTGACATACATGGACATTACATTAATTTTGCGGAATACTTAGTACATAACAAAAACACACACACAAGGATCGTAATAGTTTAGTGTCTTTGGAAACTCGGAACGTAATCTTCTAATCGTGGTGAAAGATCTTCAATATCTCCCATAAAGATCTTCCCTTTTTTTTTACCTAAAACCTTTATTTATATCCTGGGGAAAAGAAAACATAAAAGGGTGAGCTCAAATGCTCAGTAAGGGTATACAAAAGAAATAAAAATCATATCATATCTTTTTGAAAATCATAACCTGCAAAAGAGATCATAATATCTTAACATGGAACAAATCATAGAAGTGAAAATGAGATCACCATAATCATAACATGAAACTTGAAACTTTGTGGCATGCACACATAATCATGGAAATCATTTCTTGTTAGTCATGACTCATTGCCAAGACTATCTTAGTGGACAAAGTCCCTTTCTGAATCGAGTAATCCTCGTTTCAGTCCTGTTTCACTGAACCGGTATAACCTACCATTCCAGCCATGTCTATCTCATGAGATATGAAATCTTTACCCAATGCATTGGAGGGAGATATAGGTCCCACCCATCTTATAATGAATCCTTTCTTATGTGTGCCACATAATCATAAAACATACATCATCGCATAACACATGTAACAAAAATGGGATTCTTGAAACATCATGACATCATAAAATCATATAAGGCAAATGACTTCATAAAAATAATTCCCTCACAACATAATCAAATCAATGTAATTAAAGGGATAAAAACAGAACCCTTTATTATCTTAGATGGAAAATAATTTTGATAAAACACTTGAACTCCATTCTTGAGGAAAATATCCTTTCTTTTTCAAAAACACTTTTCTTTTCTTAACATGTCATACAATTATAAACTAAAAGAAGTTGATTAAAAATAAACTTGAAAACTTGTAAAGGAAGCTTCTTGGAAATAATGTTTTAAAAATCCATTCATGCCGTATAAGTTAAAAAAAACATTCTTCGTACTTTTGTCGGAAAAGTCAAAAAGTACCTCGTACGGAAAAACGACAAAAGATTCCTTTCATATTCTTTACTAAAAACTCACCTAAGGGTAAAATTGGATTTAAACTATTGCAAGTGGATGGAAACAATATTTCATATTGAGGGAACATGGATGTGGATGATAAAATACACCCCAGTAAATACTTACGAATAAACAATCTCGGATAAAAATGAGATTGTGATATTTCCCTTACCTTAGGTCCGACTTGCTTTGTAAGTGTCCGAACCTCATGTATAATGATTTAAATCATGTTATTGACTTATTACAGAATCATATTCATTGTTATGATATCATATATGGTTCACTTATGACATTATATTACCCGTTCTTTTGTAAATTCCATGTTAAAGAAGCGTTTTGGGTAAAATCGTTTCATTTATCGTAGGTGTTTTGACTTGTTGTTCTTGACATCATTATTACTTATATCATGATTTACTTACTTCCAGAATATAAAATATGATTTATATATCATATATATTCAGTATATATATATATAATAGATAGATAAATAAAATGAAAAACACCGTTCATGGAGACGGTAGTCCGTACGTACGCATGAACACTGTTTTCCTTTCCTTATTGTCCTGAAATGGAAGTAAGTAGATGACATACATATGTATATATATACATAAATCCAGTAGCTTTATAATGTCATATATTTCATTATTATTTCTTATATATACATTATAATCATTCTTAAATGGTTAACATGGAGAATGAATCTCATCGCGTCGTGGAGACGGTAGTCCGTACGTACGCACGAGCGATGATATCATTTCTATAAATATTAAATTGAATTGGAGTGGATTATACAATATATCAGAATCAATATGATGTTGTAATAACTATGTATAGTTATTCTTTACACCATTATACCCATCCATGTAAGGTGGTGGTGGAAAATAGATTACACCACGGCGTGGAGACGGTATTCCGTACGTACGCACGCGCGGTGATTTCTTTTTCCGTAGGATGGATAGATGGTGAAATAGGGTTGTTTCATAATTATAATAACATATAAGTATATGAGTGATACTGATGTTATTACTTCATAATGAAACAACCTAAGAAGAAGAAGTGGAAGAAGAAATAAAGATGAAAGAATTGGTAACGGTAATTACCTCTTCTTTGAAGTGCCTCTTTGAGACCTCCTCTTAGGGCACTAGAATTGGTCTTTGAGGAAGACCAGAACCTCTAGGATGTTGCTAGGGAAGTGGAGAGTAGAAATTGGCAGGGGTTGGCCGAGCTTGAGTGCTCAAATTGGTGTGAGGAGGAGGGGGAGGAGGTGTCCTTTTATAGGGGAGGAGAGGGGCACCTTAGGAATTCTTAAAAATATTAATTTATAATAAATCTAACCCCACTTAAAAACCTCCAAAAATGACTCATATTCGAAGCTTAGATGAGATAGGGTTGTAATCTCATCAACCAATCAAATTTAGACATGTTTGGATCTTATTTTAAACCTTATCAATTAGATTTAACTCTAAGTTAAATAATTTGACTTTTACCGTGTCTTTTTGTTTTCTTTCACTATATGGTTAATACACTTACTATAACATGCCAAACGAACCCCAAATTGTTTATTATTAATATATATATCCTTATCTAAGTCATTTGGCCGAACCTTAGATTTTTAGGAATAAAATAACAATTAATAATATAATATTTGATTTAAAAACTATTTTGTGTCAATTTTGACACTATTTGATATATGATTTTTGTGAAAGTCATAACAGAATTAAATGTTCGAACCAAGTTGATTAAATAGACATTAATATATCATAGTAACTTATAAAATTAGTGGAATTCATAAAAATTCTCAAATTACATTTATTTTGGTGTTTATAACATCAATTATGTCAATATTTCATAAATAAGATAATTACAGCATCATCTTTGTGTCATATATTAATTAAATTATTTGATGTCTAAAATTTACAAATAAAATACCATTATGTAGGAAATCTTTTTATATTTCTAATGAATATTTATAGTCGAATTTATCTTATGTATAACCCCATATTAAAAATGATTTACTTATTAAACTTTGATTTTAACTATTTTAACCTTTCTTTAAATAAATTAATAATAAATGTCCTAATCTAATCCAAGTGGGCCTAAATGGTCATATTTTATTCCTAAGTTTGTTTTTGGTCGAATTACACTTGTCCAATAGAATTAGGACATGTGTTAGGGTAATAGTAATATCATATTTACCCTTAGTTACCCTATTTACTATTAACCGCGGTAAAAATAGTAAAAAGTTACTATTCACCAAAAAATTATTTTTATCTCATTGAACCACATTTTAGTCCTTGATATTAACCGTGTCTCTCGGATTTTCGAGATTCCATTCACAGAAGCGGTAAAATTAAGTTTTATGCAAAATTCAGTTTTTAACCTACCACTTAGTAGTTTCACTATTCATCAAAAATTGATGTTTTTCAGAACAATGCCAAAATTTCATCCCAAGCTATATTTCATATTCCGAATTCAAAAATGAAGTCTATTTTACCAAATTCATAACATAAAAGTTGCATTAATTAATTTTATAATTAAATCCCGCTGTTAAAACAAATAGCGTGTTTTTAAGAAACAATATCTATCAAAAGATTGACACTTGTTTGTGTCTAGTTTAAATGTGAAACTACATCCAATGACCAACATTGTATTAAATTGTAAAAATATATTCTAAATATACTTTAAAACCACTCAAATTAATGATTTATCACTATTAATTATTTCGATTAAAAAAGTTGTTTTTAATTATAATTTAGTAATTTTCACTATTCATCAGAATATGAAAGTTATCTGAAAAGTACCAAAATTTCACCTTAGGCTAAATTCGATACTCCGAATCCAAAAATAAAGTTCATTTTGAAAAATAAGCTTTACTGGATTTCAAAAAAGTGGTTATTACTATTCATAATGGCTAGTTTTAATAATATTTTTATAGCATATCGTTGTTTAGTGAAACTCGGTATTACGTACTACACACGCTATCGAGGAAGGTCGCGATTGCGTGTAATGCAAGTCAAGTCAAGGATGTGTGTTGTGCAAGCTCGTTTTGGTGTAGCGTACAACACAAGACATTAATAAAATTAAAAAGAATATTTTTTTTATAAAATCTTGGGCTGTTACATGTTTCATTAATTAATTTAAAATTATTTCTCATTGTCAAAATAAATAGTGTGTTTTTAAGCAACAATATCTATCAAAACATTAACACTTGTTTATGTCCAATTTCAAATTCAAATTAATAATAATGACCTAAATTGTATTGAATGACAAAAATATAATCTAATTATACTTCATAACCAATAAAATTAGTAATTTTTCACTATAAATATTTTCTATTAAAAAAGTTGATTTCAATTAAAATTTAGTATTTTTCACTATTTACCAAAATATGAAAGTTATAAGAAAAATACCCAAAATTTATGAAAACTAAATTTTTATCTCCTGATAATTAATAAGAAGAATTTTTTTCAAATTTAATACATAAAAGTGTCAAATATTGGATTAAAAAATGGTTCCCCTCAAAAGGTTGTAAAATTACATTTTCTGATAAATACTTCCTTTATCTAACAAATTGAATTTATACTTATATTATTTCTAAGAAACACATAATATGGATGATAAATTTTATGGAGTATATGAAATTCAAAATGTAGTTAATACTATTCATAGTCTCTTTTGAACGGCTAGATTGGTATGTCATGGTGCGCTTGAACTCGTTGTTGCGTATAGTGAAAGTTATTGAATTACTTTGAAGAAATAACGCACTTTGAAATCTTGGGGTGTTAAATTTTTCCATATTTCAATAAATGGCGTCCTCACAATTTGATATTTGTTCTTCGAAAAAAGAGGGTTGTAAATAAAAAATTCCATTGTGGGAAACCGACATCGGAAATTCGGTTAATAAAATTTAGTCTTAATAAGAGGAAAATGGGAATGAAAAATTCACCACCAAATTATGATCTTGATTAGGAGAACATTGGTGGAAATTAGAGACACATAATTGGACGAAAAACATTAAAATATATAGGGAGTGATTGAGGTCATCAGTCATAAATTATTGTAGAATTGAGGGCCTCAAATCCATCAATCTATAATGATTTTAAATATAATCGGTTCAACAAATGATAAGGTATTAGGATAACACATTTTTAGTTTTAATATATTGTACCTGGTGATTAATAATTAATTATTTCAAAAAATAAGAGAAGAATAATATATATATATATATACATGACAAGTAGAGTTCCATCTTTTAACTAATTTCTACCAAAAACTCATCTTTCACTATAAAAGATAATAAAACATAAACAAATATAATCTATTTATCCTATTTGTATAGGGATACAAAAATATGAATTTATAATTCACCAATCAGACCCTTTAAAAAATAAACTACATTATAAAATCCAGGGACATCACGTAGTCCAGTGGTAGGTGATAAATCCCAGTCGCACTATGGTTGGTGGTTCGATTTCCACAGCATTGTCCGACGCGACGGGTTGTCACATAGTTTTCATGTTTTACTTTTTAATAAAATCCATAAATAACATTAACAATAGTATCTTAATCCATTCCATCCTTTATACTTATCCAAAATAAATCTATCCAAACTCACAATCCAATATTTAAAAGGAAGTTAAACACAATGAAGATCCTTTTTTCCATGTAATAACATGTGAACACCTTCATCATGTATTATTTTAAAACTTGGTAACACCGTGAACTACCATAAATCCTTATTCATTACATTCATAATCCCTTTTCCTTTATATATTTCTGGATATATATTCCTTATATCCAAAAATATTGAATATTACTACAATGATGAAATAAACAAACTATTAATCAGTTCCAATGAAGTCAAGAATATCCAATATAATTTATCCCAATCAACATTCATTTATTCCAAAATCTCTACCTCGACATCAGAACCATATTATCGTTTATCGTTCTCCCAACCATATATTTTTTAAAAAAATTAACCTGAAATTGAATCACTTTTCTTGGTTCCACACAATCTCATGTCCTTAATGAAATAGTACTTCATTACAATCCTAATATACACTATAATTCTTATAACATGTACATCATTAATACAATAATCAAATGAAACAATACTTTAATAACAACGTATTAAATCTAATCATTCCTCTTCATCTTTGGTTGTATAAAAACTTTATTATTATCCAATAGAATTATTGTTGTATACTATGATGATTTAGACATTGATTCATGTAGTGTCCCAACTCCTTAGAGATGAAGCATTGAACATTAGAAACTTTTTTTTACCCTTGAAATCACGTACTTGGTGTCCATTTTCTCCAAACATATAACAAACTCCCATTCCCTTCAAGAATTTACCATGGTGATTCATTCCACAATAATCACATATGGGAAAATCTTTCTTTTCCCTCTACCATTTATCCACGTTTCTCTCTTCTATTCTTTTTTTATCTTTCATCCCTTCAAAGCCATAGGACTCAAAGAATTTCTTACTTATCTTATTAAAACATGATACTATTTTTTCATATGTTGAGAATACATGGGATACTATTTCCCATCTAAATGTTGGCTTTATACTGTGAAACATATGATCTTTATTACTCTTTGGATCATACATATTGTTGGAGTTCACATTTTTTCTACTAGGTTCCATTTCTATACAATGGCATAAACAAGATTAGTTTATGAATTGAAATACCTAATTTAAAACTTGTAAAACAATTAACATAAATTGAACAGTTTATGGATAAAATCCATAATCAAAAAAATGGTTTCTTTGAGAATGTATATATACTCATAAACCCTTCATAATGATTTGTAAAGAAAATGAGAATTATCCAAAGAATATCCCCCGAGAGTGTCATAACCAAGAGTGCAGCAAGGCCTGTTGTCGTGCACCTGTTTCCAATCGAGTCTAGCTCAAAGTGGTGTTTTCTGGTTTTACCCCTAGGTACATTTGTGCAAGAGCCTCCTCTTTCTGCTAATATCCAGACACTGATTTGTTTTCTTGGAAAACACACAAAATCTTTACATTACCCAAATTATAGGATGTTCTTATATACTAATCCTTGAAGTATATCTTAGGTCTATGTGTTCTAATCAGATTTTATCTAAATCTAGTTTTCAAGGTTATTTCTAAACATCCTATGATACCAACTCTAATGCCCCGAACCTAGTTACCCAGATTCGGTGCATTATTTTAATACATTGTCATGATTACAGTTAATCAAGTCCTGAAGGACCGATCGGTTAAGTAGTCTTGGAAAAAAGATCACATAAATGAATGTTACATTACACATTATAACATACAACACAAAATTAATAATCCTTTATGAATGCCATTATTCTCTTTGCTTAACCTTTCATATCAATCACAATACACTTCTTGGAATCCTAGGTAAAATAAAACATAGAAAGGGGTGATATGCTCGGTAAGGGTAAGAAATACAACAGAAGATGACATAAATATTAATCATGGTGAATAATTGAAACAACATGCCTTTACCAATAATAAACATGAATACTTTTAATGGAAAGAATATGAGAATAGTAAAATATACCATAATAAAACATAATAAAGGGTATTCTACTAGTTGAATGACCACATGAAACATCAATATTATATTTATAATGAGGGAATGTATAATACCAGAAATTAATTTTTGTGTCAAGGCCTCATAGCA
Organism: Viscum album; assembly: GCA_963277665.1. Taxonomy (NCBI): domain Eukaryota; kingdom Viridiplantae; phylum Streptophyta; class Magnoliopsida; order Santalales; family Viscaceae; genus Viscum; species Viscum album. Next base: position 671,359,426 of record OY728137.1, on the reverse strand, counting down.
GGACTTATGTGCTAACTATAACTTTACCCAAACCCAGAGATCCTCTTAAACCAGACTCCATCCCGGAGAGCATCTGTAACAGGGATCCAACGCAGAGAGCCTCTATACACGAACTCCATCCCGGAGAGCCTCTGTAACCAGACTCCAACCTGGAGGTTCAGCTGTAACTGGACCCCAACCCAGAGGACTTACTTTTATCAGTCCCCAACCCAGATCATAGTAGTCCAATAAATTCATCATAATAAATGGTGGAAATATAACATAAACAATCGTATTAATGCTAGCATATCAAATGTCAATAGATTAACCATAAATCATGAATGGTATAAAAATAGAACATCCATAGTAAAACATATCACAAAATCTTCAATACAATATGGAAGTTTTGTATCATAATAAATCAACTTCAAATAAACTTAATATCCATCAAAGGATGTTGACCTAGATGAAATCAAAACCTTTTTTTAGAAATATTTCATTCTATTTTGAAATCATTTAAGAGTCACATAATTATCAAGAAAACACATATTTTAAAAATATTTATATAATCTTGTAAGGGAAGATTCGACAATTTTATAATGGATAAAAATAACCGCACCCACCGTATAAGTTAAAAAAATCATTATTGCCTTAATGTTGTGGAAAAGGTCATAAAGTAACTTGTTTAGAAAATGACAGAAAGATTCCTTTCAAACAATTTTATAAAAATTTAAACAAAGGTATAAATGAATTTAACACATATTCTAGTAAATAGTAAAAATGTTTTGGAAATCATTTTTTAAGAAACATGGATGTGGAAGAGCACCCAATAGATAATTACGTATAAACAACCTCGGATAATGAAGAGACTGTGAAGTTAACCCTTACCTCGCTGTAATCAATCATGTCTTATGAAAAATAGTCAATAACCACCAAATGAATCACAAAATATCATGCCTATAAAGAGAATAATGATAATATATATCAAAATGCAGTACAAAATACACCACATTCCATAAGTAAGTGGTGAATAGTGGAAATCTCACGGAATTAAAAGTCAGATAAGAAACCCCTTACCTCATGGCCAACTTGACCCGTTCATTCTATAATATCCTGAATAATAAAATAAAGTAAATTTCTAATGGATTAACAAAAAAATTCATGTTTATTATTCCTTTTATATCACTTATTACCATGTTATAAACATTATTTAATCATTTAAGTTCATAACGTTCGTTTTGTTGATATTTGGCACTGGAGTCAAAAATGAAAAACTTATAGTTACAAGTTGTTCACATGGTCAAATGTTAAATATATAAAAAATTATATTCATTATTTAGATGTCTTATATATCATATATATCTAGTATATACGTGTATTTATAAAAGTACATATCATTTTTGGGTAAGAAATGAAATGCACCTTTCATTGAGACGGTAAGTCGTACGTACGCTTGAATGTTACTTTCATTTCAATTTTTTATATTAATGGAATTAAAACATAATGATACATAGGTATATTATAATTAAAATATAATATAAAATATAATATCATTAACTCCATCATTTATAAGTCCCACATATGGTATTAACGAGTCATATCACTTTGAGGGGGCGGTAGTCCGCACTTCCTCAAATGAAATTATCGTGTTTACCCATAATGGAAACCATTAAGGTATGATATAAAAGAAAAATACATAAGAATAAAGAAAACATAAACCATATATATATCATATATGAATACAGTGCCATCATAATGTCCACCATGAGAGGTAGTAGGAGGTAATTGAACAATCGTCGTTTCGTGAGGCGTTAGATTCCCATCCATAGAAAAAAAAATTCTTCACCCATTAGTTGGAGGTGTGTGTAAGTGAAGTTTAAATCATTCTCATAAAAACATCCTAGTATATTTATGATACTGGTTTTGTTATTAAGGAATGTATTAAAAATATTTTAGGGGTTGGAGATGTCAAATAAAAGAAAAAATTTAATAGAAATTGTTACCTTAAATTTGGGTAACTTACTTTGGTTTGAACAAAAAAGACTTCTTGAAGTGACTTCTGCCTAATGTAAGTCTTCTAGTAGAAAGATAGGGATGTAGGGATATTAAATTTACATATTTTGGACGAGCCTAAAGGCTTGATAGGTGTGAGGAATTGGTTAGAAGTGGTCTCCTTTTATAAGGGGGAGGAGGGGCTCTTTAAGAAAGTGTGAAAATATTATTTTATTATCTAATGACATTTGATTTTTAAATGTTCAAAAATCATTAGGGTAAAATATAAGATGACTCATGGTCGAAATAAAATCATCCAATAAAAATTGTACCTATTCTGAATATTATTTTAATATTTATAATCTAATTTATTTAAATCATTTAGTAATGAGGTAAATACTACATCATTATTGTGTCATTAATAATTTAATTTATTCAAAGTCTAAAAATTATAAAAAAATACAATGATGTAGGAAATATTTTTCTCTTTATAAGTAATAGTTATAGTCAATAATATTTTTTTATATAACACCATATAAAATTAATAGCTAAAAGATTTTTGTTTTTGTCATCTTTTCCTTCACTATAAATTAATTAATCTAAAGTGTCATTATTATTAATAAGTGTCTCCATGGGGTCCCAAACTCGACCCAAGGATGAAAATGGTCGTCTATTACTCATTAAATAAGGATAGGACATGTGTTATGGTATTTTTGAATTATTACAATTTTTTTACCTTGAATTACACTACTTACATTTAACCGCGGTAAATAAAAGTCAAAAGTTACTATTCACCAAAAATTATTTTCATCTTATTGAACCAAATTTTACTTGTAGAAGTTAACTGTGACTCTAAAATTTTTGAAATTCAACTCACAGAAGTGGAAAGATTCATTTTTATGCAAATTTACAAATACTCCTAGGAGGTTGGAAAAAGATGGTAAAAAGTTCAATAAAATTTTTATATATCTAAACATATTATAAAATGACTCAAATGAATTATTTTAAAAATATATATGTATTATGTATCTATTTTAACCCAAAATATATTTAAATATAATAAATAATTAAATATATAAAAAAGTGGTTTTTAACCAATAGCTCAATGTTTTTCACTATTCATCAAAAATTGATGTTTCTCATAAAAATACTGAAAATTCTACCTATGTTACATATTATATTATGAATTCAAAAATGATGTCTATTTTACCAAATTAAAAATATATAAGTTTCCTAATTAATATAAAATTAATTCCCGTCGTCAACATTAATTGCATGTTTTTAAGCAACAATATCAATCAAAAGATTGACACATGTTTATGTCCAATTTCAAAGTGAAATTAATTATAATGTCCTAAATTATATTAAATAATAAAAATATAATCTAATTATACTTAAAAACCAAAAAAATTAATAATTTATCACTATAAATTATTTTTATTAAAAAAAAATTAATTAAAAATTAGTATTTTTCAATATCTACCAAAATATGAATGTTATCAGAAAAATACCAAATATTTATCATAACTAAATTTTTATCTCCTGATTATAATTCAGTAGTTTATTATGTCTAATTGAATACATAAAAGTGTCAAATATTGGATTTAAAAAGGGTTCATCCTCAAAAGGTGGTAAAATTTCATTTTCTGAAAAATACTTCCTTTATCTAAAAAATTGAATTTGTTCATATATTATATCTATGAAACACATGATATGTATGTTAAAATTATATGGAGTATATAAAATTCAAAATGCAGTTAATACTATTCATAACTTCTTTTGAACAGCTAGATTGGTATGTTGTGGTGCGCTTGAACTATGTGTTGTGTTCAGCGCAAGTTAATAAATTACATTGAAGAAATAAGGTACTCTGAAATCTTTGGGTGTTACAATTGGGGTGGATTCTTGAACCCACAATGGATTATATGGATTCTAATAAGTTTGATGGTTGCCTTAGGGTCTGCCCAGGAATCTCTTCCTTGCACCATGATAACACATCTTGGTGATTCTTCATGAAATCCTTGTACTATTAATGTTCCTTTTTATGAGTGGATACACTACTAAATGTTAGCCTTAGATCGACATTGGTAAAAAAAATTAGCTGAACCATCTCATCGGTGGTGGTGGAGAAAGCTTGCTCATATGCAGGAGGATCGTCTTCTATATATAATTCATCATATGATATAAAGGGATCACTGGTACAAGCTTGGTCAATGGTGTAATATTTTTTCATTGACTCATGTACTGTTAAAATCATGGTGAAAAATATTTTCATAAAAATTCTATCTGGATATCATCCATTGGGTCCATGTATTATGTTAATGAAATGGCGATGGTTTATCAATTGATGGTTCAACCTAGCTTATCAAAACAAAAAAATCTAACATACAACTATAGCCAAGGGATGAATATCACAATACCTCATATGAGTATCTATTTCTAGTATCACTAAATACTAAAATATGTAGTAATAAGAGGTATTCATTATGATATTTGTATGAATAATGGTGGTGATCCTCATCACATCAGACATCCATGCTACATGCATATTTCTTCACATAGGATGTTGTTCTGTGGTAAGATGCATTACGAGAACTGATGGTTGAACTACAGGATTCCAACTATCAATGGACATTTCCCACTACTTATCTTAAATGACACCATGAACTACAACAAGATGAATGTTAGATAGCTATGTTCGGGCCACGAATGGAGGTGACTAATCATGATGCATTTTTCACTATTCTTCCGGGTCGAGTAGCATGATTGGTAGTTGATGTGATCCTAATTGAGTGGATTGGAATGACTATGCATGTTGAGTGATATGAAATGCCTTATGTATGGTGTTGGTGCATACACGACCGAGACATAAGCACAAGATTAGAAATCATGGAAGCCTATCCATTCTCAAATTATTCTTTGATGGAATTGTCTAGATAAATTTAGAGGGATCTCATTATAATCTTCATAAATTTGAATCATGTTGGGATCCATCGGTTTGATGGTATTCACAATGTAACACTTCTAACCATTGTTAGAGGATTCCTCTGAGGCTAGATGAACCCTAGGTGTGATTTTCATCTCAAGAGGCAAATTTTGACCCTCTGTTCATGAAATATTAAACATTGGCATGAGATATTTTTTTACCTTATGTATTTAGTTTCTACCATTTTGAGATGTTGAAGAATGGGAAGTGGATTTATAAGTGAATACTAGAAAAGTATCATTAATTCTAAAGGGTTGAGTTGGACGATAACTACATTGATGAGATCACGGGAATGAGAAACATCCATGTGATCCATAGAGTCATCATAATTCAATGACATGTAGTTAGTGACTTGTTTCCATTCAAATGATCCTTCACTATTGGTCTCATGCTTTGCCACAATGTGTGAAACCTATGGTAGAACATCAACCCACCTAACTACACCATTTTCAACCTATTACTAGAGATAATCGATGATGACATATCTCTGCTAGATAGTATATCAATGTATTCTATGGTGGAGGATGTGATCATGGTGATCAATGAGGTTAGCTTCATGGGGCCTCCAACATTCATTCAGCTTCAAAGTCCCATGTTCCAAATAACTATGGTAATAACTATGATATTTGGACTTTGGGAAGGATTATGTTTCGTTTATATTGTCTAGAAGATGACTTCATTGAATTTTTCCATGAAAAGGGATGGATGTGGATGATGGTACAGAACCACATTCTCTCATCTGGGTAGTGGTGCATGTCAAAGAGGATACTATAGATTCTTCCAAATGAGAGGTATATCATGCTCAGTTTTTTGATCTCAATGAGGGGGGTTCCTAGTTAGGAAATATGATGAAAAATTTATAGACTTTGGAGACCTCACATGTACTATTATTATATACTATTCCTTGAAATATATTCTTTCAAGAGAATAAAGATTCATCGGAAACCCATGATTTCATTGCTATAATTATTCCACTGGGAATCGAGATTTGTCAGAGAAATATTGTAATCCTTCAGTGAAATTATGATTGATGAGGTTTGGGACCAATTCAGTCATTCCATTCATGACTCACACCATTAAAATCATTTCTAAATTCAGAAGCATGTCATGTGAGTACGTAAGGCCATTCCACCTAGCGATGAAGTATGCAACATGAGCATCCAGAAATTTATATAACTTGATAAGGTCAAAAATACTTGTATTTCATGTAGTGGAACTAATCTAGTAGGAAAACTATCTACAATGGTCTTCCTAGTCAGTGGTATACCCTATATGGTAACATAATGTATGTGAAAAATAGAGGCCATTCCAATTTTCTAAACGAAACATCTATTTATTGAAGATATCAACTACTTTTGGGTTCCCAACATGGTTTTTCACTAAAATATTAATTGGTCCAATGATGTTGAGTGTCTCCCATAAAATTGAAGTGGATGAAGGTTGGATTCCTTAAAGCAAAGGGTGATCGCATGTCAATAACCCATACTGGATATAGATTTCAATCCTCTGGTATTTCCACCTACTAAATTTCTAATGAATCGAGCTGACTAGTGAGAGAAGAAGGAAGATCGTCGTGGGGGGATTCCAACGTGGGTGGGGATTTTAAATTACAAATGCATTTAATAGATTGTCAACATCATTGAAAGGCTCAAGGGCTCACAATAGAACTTATAGAGAATCCTGTGGTGTGGCTAGATCCAGATCCGGAGGGAGATTCTCATTTTTTGGGTGAATTCTATAACACATTCTATGGAAGAATATAATATGTTCTAGGTTCTATTTTGTTTTGCTACGCGGGATCAACATGCTCAACTACGAGCAACGGATCAATGATAAATTGTGGCTACCCCTACTATTCTTTTGGAGAAGGAACATGGACCTACTGAGGATACAATAATATTGACTTCCCTAGGAATGTAAATAATTGACGATCAGATATTATCTACAATCTAATATCATAGAGAAAGGGATTGCAGGATCATCCTCTATCCTCATTGTGTTTTTAGGTGGATTTTATAGTTCGAGTTTTCCCTTACAATTTTTGAGATTCCGGATGATGGGAAATGGTAGAGTCAGTTCCCCTAGGATGAGTGACTACCTTTTATGGTGAGTTATAACATCAATGTGAGGATCCCTATAAAATTATGCCCTAGTATTCTTGTTATATACATCATAACCTAATTGATGTCCCCATACTTAGGAAGCATGTCATCATCCATGTTCTCCTTGATAAAATATATCATGTTGTTGATGTCATTGGGATAATCTTGTTTCAGATTGATAGGAAAAAATTTGAGAGCATCATACTATCCCCAACGATTGATATGAAGATTTTTCCACACATCTTCAATGATTCTATGGAGAATTTTGAATATATAAATTCATCTATGTTAATGGTTCTGGTCGTAACCGGGTGACAAAGGATTGTACGCCACTGGAATCACTGCTAACTCAACCATGAAACATTAATTTCTATTGTCTTCTAGGATCAATCTGCACTATGTTTAATCCATCTAATGGTTATATGTGTAAAAATGCATCACCCATATGGTATGATGAAAGCACGAGACCTAGCTTATGGTGAAGATATCATGATTGTCGAATTCAAAAACCATGTTTTTCGGGAAAACCTGTAATAGCTGGTCAGTGGATATAGAGTCCGACATGCTTCCCTATTCTAAAGTAGATGCTAGATCTTGGATACCCCAAGCTCTAATCAGTGCGAGCAGAGAGACTATAAATTACATGGATGTGGAGTGATACGGTGGTGGAATGGCCGGTAGAGAGACTATTGTTCAGGGTAGGTCATCTCTCAGAGGTGGTTCTTACCGCATCAGCACATCAATGTAGCCCTGAGTACAAACCACTAACACATGTTTGGGTGTAGTTTTGGTCATCATTGGATTCACTGGGTTACCTTAGTCTATAATTTCCCAAAAATACTTCATGCGACTTTATTTAGATGAAGAGAATAAAACGTGTGATGGAAGATACAATAGTGCTACAAGAACCAAGAAGGGATCCAAGTCTTCCTCCTCTTGCATATATCAGTTATTGGATTTTGGGATCTAGTGAACTTCACCTTCATGGATGATGAATCTCACATTCTGGGATCATTTATGAGACTCTAATGTTGAAGACTCGAGGAAGGCTCCATCTTCGAGTCAAAGTTGGCTTCAGAATTTGAGGATGGAACAAGTGCAAAATTGATCTAGAATTTCCATTGGATATTACTTCATCATTAACGGTTCATTGTTCGTAACTAGATGGGTTTATATGGTAGAAATCATTTTTAGCATGATGAGGAACCTAGTTTTGTTGGTGGATTGTGCTGGGAGGACCTCTTATTCTATTGTTGGGGGTATGTGGTGGATAGTAACACCCATAGATTTTATGAGAATGATTTTTTTAATTTATTTTTATGTCATGTGTTATACTCTACACCAAGATTAACTAGCACTATACACAATACTGTATACGATTGCAGTATACACAACATTATTCTTGTCATTGTTGCAACATATTTTCTAGTCCTTTTGTAAGAATTCATCATTGAGTATAGATTTTGTTAAATATAAAAATGAACTATGTTTGGATTATGTTATATGAAACACTAAAAGATGTCTTCACTACACACAACACTAAATTGGCTTGTGTTACACGCAATGACGTCCTTCCACGATAGGTTGCATTGTATGCAATAACGAGTTTCACTAAACAACTATATATTATTAAAATATTATACAACTACTTGTTATGAATAATATTAATTGTTTTTAATTTTATATAACATTACCATTAATCTAAAAAAATTTCTGGAACATGATTTCCGAAAAAAATCAAATTTTCGGATAGAAGTTTTTTTTAAATGCAGTTTTCCCAATTTTTGATGGTGCATCCATTTTAAATATATTATCGACACTTTTATATGATAAATTTAATATAACAATCATCTTATTTGGTAGTGGGTCATATAAATTTACTTATTTAAAATTTTTGTTATTTTTATGATACTATTCAAATTTAAATGAACAATGAAAAATACTGCATTTTAATTCAAAACTAGATTTTCATCTAATTTATTTAAATAGTAATATTATATTTTAAATTTTTTTAAAGTTAAATTAGATTATATTTATATAATTTAATCTAATTTTGGTTATTAAAATTAATTAAACATTTAAATTGGACTTAAACACATATAAATATTTTGATAGTTATTACTTGTTAAAAACCTGATTTTTTGTTTTGACAAAGGGAAATAATTTATAATTAATTAATGTATCTTCATTTTTTTTAATTCAAAAAAATTGATTCCTTATTTGGAATTATATGGTTCAAATTTTGTAAATATTCCTCTTTTATATTTGGACATTACGAACAGTAACTTCAGTAATTATTTTTTTTACCATGGCGTAAATGTAAATCTAATAAATGAGGGTAAAATCTAATATTATAATAATATTAAACTACCATAACCCATCTCCTAATATTTTTGTATGAGATATTTCTAACCATGGGAATCCTTGGGACTATTTTGGGACCTCATGGATTCACTTGGATGTTAAAATTAAATTTTCTAAGAATTAATATATGTAATGAGTTTTATAACCTAAAAATATAACTTTTATTAAATAAATTTTAAAGTAAGGATATATAACAGAAATATATTCCTATAAATAGTCATCAGTAATCTAGAAAGATTTCATACATCATGGTATTTTATTTAAAATATTTATATTTTTTATAAATACATTTATTTAATACAAAATTAAGACGAAGTGATTTCCACATTAATGAATGATTTAAATTAATGAATTTATAAATATTAAAATAAATTTAATTTCAACATTTTTATACCACCAAGGATTTTTTGGATGAAATTGACATATTAGGGGTAATTTAAATCCTTTTTTGGAATAAATCATGGTTTTTTGTATTTTTAAGATGTAATGAATGAATAGTATCTAAAATCGCCATAATTCATAACTTAAAACACAATATAGTTTATTATAGGATATTAAATTACTAAAAATATATTATTAATAAAAATGGTTAATATAAGTCCAAATATTTAATAAAATAATTTTTTGGGTAGTTTGAAATAATATGGAAATTATATTAAACCACAATGTGTAAATAACATTACATCACGGTATGATTAAAACATTTAAAATAATGGTCAATCCAAAATGATAAGGATAGAAAAATTATTCAAAACATGTCTAAATGTTATTGTACGATGTGTAATTGAACCAAAATAATATTATCATCTAATTAAAATCATTTTGGAACATTTATAATCGAAATGGATTTTATAATAAACTTATATTTTTGCAATTTCCTAAAGTTCCCCTCTCCTCTCATAAAAATGGAACCTCTTCCGTCTCCACTTCACTCCATTTTGACCCCTAATGATCAGAAAAACCCTAAAAATTTAACTTCTACAATTACCTAGTTACATTCTATAGTCTCTATTATTTTCAAAATCCCAACTCTAGTGCCCTGAGATGAAATTTAATAGGGGAACGTCAGGGGAGAGGTAATCTCTTCTACCGATTCATTCTAATTTATTGCATCTTCTAAATCATTTTATTTAGTTGTTTAATTATAAATTAATTACATATGTATCAAAAATATTCTTATTTTTTATTATAAATATGAATCATCCCTATGTTAACTTCTATCCATTATAGAAAAAAATGAAATCTCTTCCCTTGAGTACGTATGGCTTACCATCTCCACATCGTGGGGTAATATGTTTTCCCCACCACCTTAATTGGATGAGTATAATGGTAGAGATAATAAATATATATGTTTATTATAACATTATACTAATTATGAAATATTATACACCATCCTATTCAATGCCATTCAACAACTTTGGAAACGATATTGGCGCTCGTGCGTATGTATAGCTTACAATCTCCACGATGCGATGATATTCATTCTCTATGTTGACAATTCAAGAAAGATTATAAATTATATATAAAAAATTGTCATGAAATATATGGAATAATAATGATACTGGATTTATGTATATATAAACATGTCATTTTTTTACTTTTATTAAATTCAATAAGAAATCAAAAATAGTGTTCACGTGTACGTATGGCCAACCATCTCCATGAATGGTGTATTCCATTTCATTTTCATATCTGTTATAAAGAAAAGTAGATATATTGAATATATAAGATATATAAATCATGTTATACATTTTCTGAGTAAGTAAATCATGATAAATGTAATAATATCAATAATAACAATTCAAAACATGTACAATAAATAAAATGATTATTAACCAAAATGTTGCTCTAACATGGAATTGACAAATAAATGGGTAATATAATGTCTTTAGTGAATCATATATGATAACATCAATATTATTATAGTTCTTTTTACAAGTTAATAATAATCTTAACCCTACTATAAATGAGTTTTAGACACAGACAAAAGAAATTGGACCTATGGTAAAGTGTAATTTTGCAATCTCATTTTTATATGAGGTTTCATATATGTACGTTTTTAATGGGGATATATTAATCATCAATGTTCAAGTTTTTTAAATATTTTTCCTAAAATTTTTACTATAATTTAATGTTTTTTAAAGTCATTTTTAGCCATTTTGACTTTTTCTACATTGTATTGAAATAATATTTCTTTTTTTACCATACAAGTTACTATTTTGACTATTCTGTCAAAAGTATAGGGACAACGCTTTGGTTTATATTATATTGCATGGATGATATTTTTTTGTTTCATGACACCTTATTTCCTAGAATAATCCTCTACACAATTTCATTTTAATTTTTAACTAAATTTTTTTCTTTTAAAATTGGGTAGTGTTTTGAGAAAAGAAAATGTTTTTGAAGAATGAAAGAAAGTTTTTTTTTCAAGTACTGTGTTCAAGTTTTTTATAAAATCATTTTCCATAAAAGATGACACTCCTAAATTGGGTTATGTTTCTATCATTATTATTACTATTATTTTATTTAATTAATGAGGGAATGATCTTTTATATCAATTATGTTATAATGAAATGATATTTAAGAAACCCATTTTATCTAGGGATATGATATGTTGAATGATTTATGTATTTAAAACATAAAAGAATCATTACATTATGAGATTGGTGGGACCTATATCTCCCTCTAATGAATTGGGTAAAGATTTATATCTCATGAGATAGATATGAATGTAATATCAAGTAAATAGGGTTTAGTCTTGCAGGGCTGGAACCACATGTAAATATGGTTAAGTAATACATGGCTTTAATGTAAAGTAAACTTTGTTCAGTAATGGATTATGTCCACTATTATGGTCTTGGAAAAAATTTCATAGCAAATATTGAAATCATATTATGTGATAATTAATTTTATACAATTACATGTTTTATTGCAATGATATTTTATATTGGTTAATGTTACTTTATGATCCATGCCTTATGTATTGCCAATATTTATTTTATGACTCAGGATTTTGAAGTTCAAACATTATGTCCATGTTTTTTAAGATAAAAAATTTATGGTTTGTTTTATTTCTCAATTTTTACCTTTAATAAGCATTTGAGATCATCCTTTTTTTTGTATTATTTTCCCTAGGATATAATGAAAGGTTTTGGCTAGGAAAAACAGGATGATATTTATGAGAGATGTTGATGATATTTCACCAAGTTAAAAGACTATGTTCGCAGTTTTCAAAGGCACTAAACTAATATGCCTTTGCGAATATTTCTATGTCATGTATTAATTATTTATAAAAATAAATTTAATGTCTATGTACATCAATCATGGCTCTCTATAGTTGGTATAAGGGATAATTTTTAGTTTACCTTTGGAAACTAGGATGCAAAAACATCGGTGGGATCCCTAGAGATATTTCTAAGTTACATCGAGGGATATCCCTAAAGTTGTGTCTAACTATATATTACATTCCTATAATTATTGCAACAGTCACAGATAATATATGAATAAAAATAATATATTATACATTTAATGTACACCCCACTTGATTATGTTGTTTCCTATTATGATTTTTTCTCTCACACTATTTTTTTTGGGTTTTAGAAAATGGCCAGAAATAGGAGGATTCATGTTAATGGAGAATATGATGTATAATTGAATAATATTCTCCGTAAGCACCCAAGTGAAATGGGATTTTGAAGGTAAAACATAATTATTATGCCTAATTATCAATCTCAAAATATGATCAGCAACATGAACTTTGGTGAGTTTCCTAAAGAAGTTAATAAAAGAAATATGGAGTTTCATGGTGATCATATTGGTAATAAAGTTCAATTTTATTTATGTAATTCATGTGGTTAGAGGAATCAAGGATATTGTTTCAAAGGAACTGGAAGATGCATTTGGTGTAGAAAATAATCACACAAATCCATTAATTGTAATGGAAAAGGTGTAGTTAACACAATTGAAAAGGATAATGGTATTTCAATGAAATAAACAATGGTTAAATGTTTTAAATATGGAATATATTGGCATTATGAAATTGATTCCCTACGGGAAATCTCATAAAGAGAATCTGCATGGTTATATGGGTAGTATTTGTGTTGATGACTGTGAAGAGACTAAAAATGATATAGGAGATGAAAGAAGTGTTCCATAATAAAATGATGATGCTCGATCAACAGTTTAAGAAAATAGTGGAATTATTTCATTTTTATCAAGAATAATGTATGGAACTATGGAATAATGAAACATATAAGGATTGTTACACTACAGTTTTTCCTTAATTATTTGAAAGTATATGTTAACCAGTACTGGTAACCCTGATAATTTATTTAGATATTTTTGGTAAACACGTTATACATGAATAATGAAGGGAAAAGAGGATAATAAGATGTTTGATAGTTTTAATTATCTCATTAATGATATAAGAACAACATGATATCATGTTTTTTGTATATATAATTTAATGAATTTTTGTTATATGGAAAGAGTTAATTTTGGAAGAATGTATTCCTTCGATAAGGTTCTATGGTAATTCATTTCATTACCATGTTCCAAGAGATTAAATGATTAAGGAATTCACATGTTTGGAGTGTGACAACAAGGAACTACAAAATGAGATTTGGGAGATAATGGTTATGTTGATTATGTTCACCGACTTCTAAAGATTAATATTTTTAGGATTTTATTATTTTTAATTTATGGATAGTATAAGTAATTTTCTATTTTATGATTTTCAAATTAATGTATTATATCACTAGGTGGACATATTCATATTTGATAACCTATTATAAACTTTTTGTTGTGACAGATGGAATGATCTATCATTATATTACCTAGTCTACTAACACTACAAGGATGAAAAACTCAACTACTTTTAATAAAATAAAATATGAAGTGGAAATTGATCAGGGAATGATCATCAGTACTAAAATAAAGGAAGTATTTCTTCTCATGAAAAAATTCTACAAATTTAGGAAATGGATCTTGAAAACCAAAAATTATATCCTATTTCCTTCTAATCCTATGAATTATATGGCCTCTTTAATCATCTCGTATTTATGGATTTATGGTAGTTAACTTTCTCTAACCTTGTTCTCTATCACAATCCATCAGAACTTGATGCATATATTTCTCTTCCATGTCAATGTTTTCACTTCCCACCTATGATCTATTACATGAAAACCTTGCGATTACTTTATTTGGTTAACTATTATGTTTCGAACATTCTTTTTTAAAATTATGTTTTAGTATTCCTTTTTACGATGTGTGTTTCAATAAAAGAAACATTCATGTAGTAGACCATTTATAACCCTGATGAATTTCGAGGGTGAAATTTATTTTAAGGGGGTGGAATCTAAAACCTCGATATTATATAAGACATATTATTTTTAATTAATGTTATGTCTTGTGTTGTATGCTACACGAAGATTATTTTGCGCTCTATTCAACACCGTATTAGCTTGTAGTAGACACAACAATATTTTTGGCTTCTGTTGCAAATAATATAAATTTATTTTGTTAGAATTAAACACAGAGTATAAATTTTGAAAAAAATAAAAATTAACTATGTTTGAATTATGTTATATGCAACAACAAAAGAATCATTCACTACATGCAAAACTGACTTTTCTTTCATTAAACGTAAGAGCGACATTCTGCGATAACTTGCATTGTACACGATACCGAGTTTCACTAAACAACTATATATTATCAAAATATTATATAAATATATGTAATGAATAGTATTAACCAAATATTAATTTTATATAACATTAAAATTAATATTAAAAAATTTATTGCACATGATATCAAATCAAAATAATTTTTTCGTATAAAACAGGTATTTTTTTCAAAAATGTAGTCTCACCACCTTTTAAAGGTGCAGTAATTTTAATTATTGTTTTTGACATTATTATCTATTAAATAAGTAAAAATAATCTTATTATTGGGTATTAGGACTTAAAAATTACTTTTTTAGAACTTTTGTTATTTTTAGGATAAAATTCGAATTTTAATGAATAGTGAAAAATATTGAATTTTAATACAAAACTACCTTTTAATTTAATTTATTTATATAGTTAGATTGTCTTTTTAATTGGTTTTAAAGTTAAATTAGATTATATTTTTTTCACTTAATCAAATTTTGGTCATTATAAGTATATTCGATTTTAAATCTGACTTAAACACATTTAAATATTTGGTTACTCATGACTTCTTAAAACCCTGCATTTTGGTTTTAACAATGGGAAATCATATTAAATTAATTACTGCAACTTCTATGTTTTGATTTTGTAAAAATTGATTCCATATTAGAATTCATAAGGTTCTAATTGGGTAAATAGTTACCTGTTTTGACATTATGAATTATAACTTCATTAATTATTTTACTTACCATGGTGAAAAGGTAAATCATGTAATTAATGGAAAAAATAATATTATAATAATATCAAACTACCTTGAATCTTTTAATAATCCTATTAGATGAGATATTATCAACCATGGGAATCCTTGGGTCCATTTTGGGACCCCATGGATTCACTTGGATGTGAAAATGTCATTTTATAAAAATTATTTTAAAGTAAAGATAATTATACCTTGAACATATACATTTTACTAAATCATTTTTAATATAGTGTTATATAATTGATCTATATGACTATAAATATATATTATAATGATAAAATTATTTCTTATACCAATTTATTTTATTTTAAATTTTTAGACATTATATGAATAAATTTATTTATGACACAATTATGATGTAGATATTACCTCATTAATGAAAGATTCCAATAAAAGAATTTATAAATATTGAAATAAATTTTAATTTAACATTTTGATGTCAAAAACTAAATTTAGGGATTAAATTTACATATTATTAATGATTTAATGCCATTAGTATAAAGGAATCATGATTTTATGAAATTCTAAAAAAGTCATGTATGAATAGTATCCCAAATTGACATAATACATAACTTAAAACCAAAAATAGATTATTAAATTATATTTATTTTCAAAAAATATAATATTAAAATTAGTCAAAAATATAACTCCAAATATATCATAAATACTTTTTTTGGGTCGTTTTACAAGATATGGAAATTACAATAACCCACAATTTGTAAATAACATGATAACGCAGTTGGATTAAAAAGGGTAAAATGAGGCTTAAACCTAAACGATAAAGATGAAAAACATTAAAAAAATGTTTTAAAATTATTTTATGATTGTAATTATAACCAAAATAATCTTATAATCGAATTAAATAATTTTTGGACAATTTTTAATTGAAATTGAATTTATCTTATATTAATATTTTGTGAGTATCTGAATGTGATCCTCTTTTCT